>CM035845.1:145396054-146721638 GCA_020510985.1 Pholidichthys leucotaenia | reverse complement strand
TGACGTCACCCGTCTTCAATTAAAGGTGCGCACTTTGGAAAAAAAAAAAAAATCTCTGGAAGATAATATTTTGGATTTGGAATCTCGGTCGAGACAGAATAATTTGAGGCTGGTGGGTCTTCCAGAGGAATCAGAAGGTCGGGACGTATGTTCCTTTCTGGAAAAGTGGATTCCGGAGGTGCTGGGCAGCGAGGAGTTGCAATCAGCAGTGGTTCTGGAAAAAGCACATCGTATTGGCCCACGGAGAGATAAGGGACCGCCGAGGACCTTAATTATGAAGTTTCTTAGCAACAGAGACAGGATGAAGATCTTCAACGCTGCACGTGCTAAAGGAGAGATTAAACACCTGGACCAGCAGGTGCGGTTCTACCCAGATTTGGCCACAGGAATCCAGCAATTGAGGAAGCAGTTTGATCCCGTACGTAAGGAGCTGCGCAACCTTGGGATTCGTCATGGTGTAATCTATCCTGCGAGACTGTTGACCACGTATGAGGGCAGAACCCACATCTTCAAGACCCCAGAGGAGGCGCAGGAGTTCATCAAGAAGATCAAAGAAGAAGAAGAGACTGGTGGGAGCTAAGCATGAACAAAATATAAGGTAGAATAATTAAGCATTTGCACAGGCATCTGACTGACTTGAAGTAAATAGTAAGTTTACAAAATATAGATTGTATTATATATTAAAAAAAAAAACAAAACAAAAACAAAACAAACAAAAAAAAAACTATGATGTACAAAGTTGTTAAAAATTTTGGAGTTAAGTTGGAAAACTACAGAGGAGAGTTAATGTTACGTCATTAAAAGCAGTAGAGTTAAGGTGATTGGGAGGATGAAGAAGGAGTGGCTTAGGCTGTTCCCCGTGGGTGTGGAACGGTCGATGGCTATATCGGGAGACAGAATTTTTCTTTTGATTTTGGGGGGTTTGCCACAAGTGTGGGAAAGGGAAATTTGTTTGTGTGTAGTTTGTAGGATGAATGTTCAACCACTCATGTTTTTGCTTCTCTGTATGAGCATGTTTACACTGCAAGGTAATCCCAAACTCTCTATTGATCATGGACCAAAGTGTTAATCTTAATTTAACTTCATGGAATTGCAGAGGTCTACAAAATTTAAAAAAACTTAAACAAGTTATGAATAAAATAAAGGACATGGGTTCAAGAATTGTGTTTTTACAAGAAACTCATCTGATAGAGGAGGATGTTAAAAGAATTAGGAGTAGATGGCAGGGAAGTGTATTCACCTCTTCATTTTCATCCCGAGCCAGGGGAGTTATGACTCTCATACATAAATCAGTTCCTTTTCAAGTGAAAAATGTAATTGGAGACAAATTTGGAAGATATGTAATCATTCAAGGTTCTTTGCTATTAGAAAATATAAATCTTGTGAACTTATATGGTCCCAATATAGATGATCAGAAGTTCTTTGCTAATTTATTTCTCATCTTATCATCACTTACAGGGCAACATATAATAGCAGGGGATTTTAATTGTACATTGAATCCAGGTGTGGATAGATCAACAGGACTGGATTGTACGCACATTGGATGTAGGATGACTATTAATCATTTTATGAAAGAATTGAGATTGTTAGATATATGGAGAGAAATGAAACATCAAGTTAAAGCCTATTCTTGTTATTCCAGGACCTACAAGACATTCTCACGTATTGATTATTTTTTGATTTCCACAGAATTAAGGTCCAAGATTCAAAACTGCTTTTATGATAACATCGTGATCTCTGATCATGCACCCTGTTGTCTAATATATGTAGATAAAAAATTGACAAAGAAATCAGGTAGATGGCAATTTCAGCATAAATGGCTTCAGGATGAGGAATTTGTCAAGTATATAGAAAAACAGATAGACGAGTTCTTTGACATCAATACTACACAAACATCAGCATGTGTAAAGTGGGAGGCTTTCAAAGCTTTTATTAGGGGACATATTATTAGTTATACAGGATCAAAATCTAAGAAGACTCGAGAGGAGAGAGCTAAATTGGAACATAAAATAAAAAATCTTCAGGAAAAAGTGTATGCAGGAAGTGACCCAAGGTTGGAGAATGAATTACTGATTTTGAGAGCTGAATACGACAAAAAATCAGCGAATAGAGCTGCCTCGAGTCTTCTAAGATTGAAACAATCTTTTTATGAACAAGGTGAAAAATCAGGAAAATTATTAGCATGGCAGATTAAACAATTGGAAATTAAAACACCAATTACCAGTATTATAAGTAATGGACAGGTAGTTATAGATCCTTTAGAAATTAATAGAGCCTTTAGAGATTACTATGAAAAATTATATGATACCAAAAATGAACCTGATTTAACAAAACTAAATGGGTTTTTGAACGAACTATCTATACCGTGTATTCCAAATGAAAACAGGGAGATATTGGAGTCTAAAATTAGTCGAGAAGAAGTTGGGCTAGCCATTGATAATATGAAATCAGGAAAAAGTGCAGGACCAGATGGTCTTCCAGTTGACCTTTATAAAAAATTTAAGAATAAATTAATAAAACCTTTTTTGGAAATGGTTTTAGAAGCATTTCAAAATAATAATTTACCATCATACATAAATAATGCCTTAATTATACTGCTGCCAAAACCAGGTAAGCCCTCTAATAAATGTGAAAATATGAGACCAATAAGCCTATTAAACGCTGACCTTAAGATAATCTGTAAAATTTTAGCAAGACGAATACAAGAAATTTTACCAAATATTATTAATCGAGATCAGAATGGCTTTATAAAGGGTAGACAAGGCTTCCATAATGTAAGAAGACTATTTAATATTATTTATTTTAATAAAGAAGCACCGGATACAGCTCTCCTATCATTGGACGCCGAAAAGGCCTTTGATAGAGTTGAATGGCCCTTTCTTTTTGAAGTCCTACAAAGGTTTGGACTTGAAAATAATTTCATAAAATGGGTTCAAATAATATACAATAATGCTACAGCAGAAATCCTAACAAATAACAATATTTCAAAACCAATAAAAATCAATAGAGGATGTCGACAAGGCTGTCCACTTTCACCTTTACTGTTTACTATGGCAATTGAACCTTTAGCGGTAGCGATACGTTTACATTCACAAATATATGGAATTAAAGTTGGACCAACAGAACATAAAATCTCCCTGTACGCCGATGACATAATTTTGTTTATGTCGAATCTAAAAAAATCAATTCCAACCTTGTTGAATTTAATAAAGAATTTTGGGGAAACATCAGGATATAAAATAAATAAAACTAAATCTTCAATATTAATGCTAAATGAGACCCAGAGAAATTACCCAGCCCCTGAGGTAAATCAATTCAATGTTGTAAATCAGTTTAAATATTTAGGAATCCAAATTATGCCTAAGCTAGAATCAGTCGCCAGTGTCAACTATGAAGCCTTAATGTCAGATATCAATGAGTTAACTCAGAGATGGATGTCACTACCAATGTCGATGATCGGGAGAATCAATATACTTAAAAGTAATATTTTACCTAAAATACTTTATTTATTTCAATCCATTCCCTTATCACCACCTTTAGATCTATTCTCAAGAATAAAAAAAAAGTTAGTGGAATTTATATGGAACAACAGGAGGGCTAGATTACGTTTGTCTTTATTATATTTACCATTTGATCGTGGAGGTCTGAAATGTCCAAATTTTATGTTGTATTATTGGTCGGCACAACTGAGGTCTATGACATATTATTTTTCATCAAATGATCTCCCTCACTGGACTGAAATGGAATCATACAATTTACCTTTACCTCTTCCCATATTCATATACTCAGATTCGGCAAAAAAATTACAAAAACAAGTTAAAAATCCATTTGTAAAGCATATGATCAAAATATGGTGTGAAGCTAAAAACTATTTAAAAGAACCACAGTTATTGTCACAATTTAGTCCAATATGGGGTAATCAATATTTTAAACCAGGGAGAGCGGACGCTGTATTTAAAGTATGGAATTTAAAAGGGATACAAAAGATTCAGGATTTATATTTGCCATGTGCAGACAACATAATGTCTTTTGAAGAGCTGATGATCAAATTTAATCTCAATAGAACACATTTTTTTAAATATCTTCAACTTAGAAACTTTATTCGATCAAATCAAAATAAAGCTCTCACTCGACCTATTTATTCATCCTTGGAAAAAATGATGATGAAAGATAGTAAAAGAAAGGGTATTATTTCAGAGTTTTATAACTCACTGACACTATCTTCAAGTGAAAATTCACTGAAAAGATTAAACTACTGGAAAGAAGATCTGCAAATTGAAATTTCAGAGGAACAATGGGAATTGGCTTGTACAGAAGCTCAAACCAAATCAATAAATGCACGCCTTAAATTGATACATTTCAAATGGTTAATGCGGATGTATGTTACACCGGAAGAGTTAAATAGATATAACAAAAATATACCAGATACATGCACAAAATGCATGGAAAGTAAAGGAACCCTATTTCATTGTTTATGGGAATGTAGATTAATAAGAATGTTTTGGGAAGAGGTGAGGGTAACAATTGAAAAAATAATCTCAAAACAAATCATATTGAATCCTAAACTGTTTTTGTTGGGTCTGTACCCAGAAAAGCATAATTTTAATAAAAGTGAAAGAACATTCATAGACCTCAGTTTGCTTAATGCCAAAAAATGTATTGCACTATTATGGAAAAAGACTCATAGACCAGATGTGACTCAGTGGTTAAGACAGATGTTAACAAACCTTCCATTAGAAAGAATAACATATATACTAAAATCAAAGGAAATTGTGTTTGAGAATATATGGAGACCTTTTATTGATTATGTAAAAAATTTAAACATAACTCTTGAAGAAGAAGGTGAATGATGTGTGTGGACCTTGTAAATTCCAAACTGGTGAACATAATATGTATACTTATGTATTGGATTGTCTAGACTAAACAGAGGAGCATTGTTGAAGACTTGATTTTGTTGGTGGTTGTTGGTGTTTTTAGTGCATTTTTTTTTTTTTGTAGTACTTTAGTGTTAGTGTTTGATTGTTTGTATCATGTTTGTTAAAAAAAAAAAAAAGGTTCAATAAAGATATTGTGGAAAAAAAAAAAAATGGCCAACCAAAAATTTTACAAAGAGCACCCACTTAAAAACTTGAGCAATGACTTCAGCCTTGAAGGTTTGAGGTTTTTCCTCAAAAATTTATAACAGTTTTCTTATAGTTTTCTACTTTTCTCTGTAAACTTATCTAAAGTTGAAACCATGTTCCTCAAATTTGTAATTTCCTCTAGTAAAATTGACTTCAATTGTACATTTGAAACTTTATTATAAATTTGTGGATTATTTTATGTCTTATTTTTGTCTGTTTTTTTAAAAAATAAAATTAGGGATTTTTTTTTGTTGATAAATTTGAAACAGACTGTGGTAATTTCTTTTACTTTTTCCTTATAGCAGTTTACATTTGTGACCATAATTTTGCAGTCAGAACAAAACAATAATTTAACTCTGATTACAAAGAAAAAATATTAATAAAATGTATTTAATGAAATAAATTAACTTAAATGACCAAGGATGCCGTTATTTCTGTTATATTTCTTTATATTTATAGTTGGGGTTTTTTTTGTTTGTTTTTTTTAGAAATCTCCTCACCACCCAGACAGCAGGAAAAACCTCTCTTATTTTGAAATCAGATGTTGACACGTTTAGTTTGTCTGAAGGCTGCTGACAGATTAAAGTCATTGACTTTGTGAGTTTCGGTCATCTTCACTTGCCAGGTACATAATAGGGAACTGTAGCGGACTCGAAAGACATAATTCACCACAGTATGTGTTCATGTACAGAATGATCTGTTTAGGCAGTTATAGTTGTGCACTCAGGCTTTCTCATCAGGCACCTCTCTAGGCAGCCGCTGAAGGACCTCAGTTTAGAACTAGCCTTTTCAGCTGTTGCTTTTTGTCACTGCCGCTGGAGAATTAAAACGGCACGCCTTCTTGTGCGAGAAAAGAGAGAAATTGCCAGTCTCTTCATTCCTGTAATTCCTACAGAACATAACTTAATATTATAGTGGCTGGTAAAATATATCCTCAGCAATTCATCAGTCCCCATTGCCTTTCCCTTCATATGAAGCTGGCTGCATATGAATTCTAACCACATCTCTTCACTAAACGACTCTTCCATTATTGCTCCCATTAACAGGGGGTTAAAACCATGATAAAGGCCTCCAGTGCTTACATACATACCTCTTCTGACCCCCCCCCCCCCCCCCCCCCCCCCCCGTTTAAAGTACTTGAACAAACTCATGTTTTTGTCAACAGTCACGCTTAGCGAGACACTGCCTGCTGACTAACTGGAAAACCCGCGTGGGCGGGGCTGATTAAAGTCATTCACTTAGTGAATTTAGCTCATTTTAACTTGTCAGGTGTATAATAGGGAACATAACTTAATATTGTAGTGACTGGTGAAATATATCCTCAGCAATTCATCAGTCCCCCGCCTTTTCCTTCATATGAAGCCAGCTGCATATGAATTCTAACTACGTCTCTTAGCTAAGCAACTTTTCCATTATTGCTCTCGTTAACAGCGGGTTAAAACCATGATAAACGCCTCCAGTGCTTACATACATACCTCTTCGGGTTTTTTTCCGCGTTTAAAGTACTTAAACTCATGTTTTTGTCGACAGTCACGCTTAGCGAGACACTGCCTGCTGACTGAGTTGAGAGCTCGCGTGGGCGGGGCACTTCTAAACTCCGCACGGATGGCAGCCACTCGTGTTGTTCATGTGCGCGCTTGCGGAAAGTCATTGCTTCATATATTTTTCTTAATAAAATCATATCACCTTGGTGTGGCGGTACAATTTCTGGCAAGGCGGCCCGCCATGGAGAAATGCTACCAAAAGAAACCCTGCATTTATAATTATACTTTGGTATGGTATTTCATTCCTTTATATCTCTAGTATTGTCCTGTTTCTGTTGACAGCTGTCAGGGGTGTGAAGCTTCGTGTGGGCGTGCCCTGTCAGCTGTCAGTTTCTGGTTTGCCTCCCTGTCACTAGCCCGCTGATCCTGATTATTTATCATTGCCTTCTCTTGGCCGTTCAGGTCCCCACACCTGTCAGTTGTTTTGTGATGAGTTTTGAGCCCTATTTAAGGACTCTATTTTCATTTCTGTTTTGTCGCCACTTTCGCTATTCTATCCCCTTCTCCACCAGAGCCATGCTTCGCTCTGGTGAGCAATTCTGTAAGTTATCTTCCTTTCATTTGCATTTTTGTTTTTGAGCTCTTTGTTGAACTTTTTGTTTGTCCTTTGATTTAATAAACTGCACTAACCAACAGTACAGCATGTGGGTCTCGCATTCCTGCCCCTGAAGGGCAATTCATGACAGAAAGCGGCGAGCAGTGGAGACTCAGCTGCTGTTGTTAGTTGGTTTTGCTTTTTTCTGCTTTCTTTTTGTGTGCGTCACTCACCTGTTCTGTGGAGCTCGCCATGTCCTCGGCCCACACGCACTCTACAAGTGGAAGTGGCTGCCCAATGTGCCTGGGGTGGGAGTGTTGCCAAGCTCTCATGGAGATTGATGAGCTAATCTCCACAGCACACACGTTTTCTACCCCGAAGGACGCATTGTGGTATCTGGGCCTCGCGGAGGCAGCTGCTCGCCGGTGCCCTCAGCTTTCAGAGCACGCTGAGGCAGTGGAAAGGATTTCCCTGGTGGCGGCACTGCAATACGAAAACAGTGGGATAGTGAGAAATTCCCCTGGGAGGCCTGGGCCCGAGCCAAAGGAGAGGCGCTCCCAGGTCCCCATTGTGTCAGCTTCTTGCCAGTCTTCGACGTCCGTTACTTCTTCAACCTAGTCAGCTCCAAAATGCTGTCACCCAGCTCCGGGCTGCCGGGAGAACGTCTCCACCTCCTAGTCAGCAGCCCCTCCTTCACCGAGGGAGAAGATCTCTGCAGCAGTGCCTCTTATGTTATTTTCCCCTCCGGCTGCCTCGCCAGCACTTACTTTTTCCGCAGCTGCTGCCACCCCCTTCTCCTCGGCATTTTCTCCCGCTGTTGAGGGTTTGGCTGTTCCTTCCCCGGCTCCGCCCGCCTCCGTGCCTGTAGGGGCGGCTCCTCCACGATCTTTTGAGGGGCCCTCATCCACCGTAGCCACAGAAGGGGTGACTGCAAACCAGCTGCAGCAGAAAGCATCATGCCCCAGGAAAATAGGCAAGTGTTTTTTCATTCTCTATCATTTCAACATGAATTACCTTGTCTGATTCCCGGAGGTGAGGCTTAGGCTGTTCAGTCAGTTCCTCACTGTCTACTGCAGCAACAGATCTTTCGTCTGCTCTCTCTGTGTCTCCTCCTCTCACCCCTGAGTATTTGCTGGCCCCGGAACTCAACCGCCGGATGGAGGAGCCTGCGACTCGATTCCATCCCGCAGCCACGCCATGGAAGGAGGGAGAGCACTTTCCACAACCCGAAGCCTGAGCCGACAACAGAGTGCCCCCTAGCTTCGGCTACGTGGAGTCCAGCGCCAACGATGAGCTGAACCCCAGCTGCCATGCCGGACTAGCCTCCTACGTGGGTCACTTTGCCTGGGGCCAGAGAGACTGCATCCACCACCAAGCCTGTTGCGGGGGCTATCGCAGCAGAGTCAGAGCTGGACCTCCAGAGGACTTGTCTGGCTCTTGGTGAGGAGAGCTGGGCCTGAGCTGAGCTCATCTCTCCAGACTCCGCTGCTGCCGGTGACCCTGACCCTGTTTCTTTGCTTGTGTTATGTGAGCCTTCTCCCAGGGTCACCGAGGATTTTCCAGCACTACCAGAGGTCTCGGTGGGTCCAGGTTCGCCGCCTGAAATCGTTGTGGGTCCAGCTCCCCACGCTGAGGTCATCAAGGATGTTCCATCCCAGCTCGGGACCCTCCGTGGGTGCTGCTCCTCCCGCCGAGGTCATCAAGGACGCTTTGTCCCAGCCTGGGACCTCCGTGGGTGCACGTCCTCTGCAGCCAGGGTCACCGTGGGTGCTGTGTCCCAGTCGGGGACCGTCGTGGGTGCTGCGCCCCAGCCTGAGACCAGCTTGGGTGCTGCGTCCCAGTGTCGGCCCACCATGGGCGCAGCCATGGCCCAGTCAAGGGTCCACCGTGGGCGCAGCCATGGCCCAGTCAAGGGTCCACCGCGGGTGCAGCTTTGCTTCAGCCCGGAGCCACCGCGGGTGCAGCTTTGCTTCAGCCCGGAGCCACCGCGGGTGCAGCTTTGCTTCAGCCCGGAGCCACCGCGGGTGCTGCTTTGCTTCAGCCCGGAGCCACCGCGGGTGCTGCTTTGCTTCAGCCCGGAGCCACCGCGGGTGCTGCTTTGCTCCAGCCCGGAGCCACCACGGGTGCTGCTGGCCAGACTGAGGGCGTCGTGATCCCCCTTCCTCCTTCGCCAGACGCCGTCGTGGTCTCCCCTCCTCCCCTGCCTGACGCCGTCGTGGTCTCCCCTCTTCCTCTGCCTGACGCCGTCGTGGTCTCCCCTCTTCCTCTGCCTGACGTCGTCGTGGTCTCCCCTCTTCCTCTGCCTGACGCCGTCGTGGTCTCCCCTCTTCCTCTGCCTGACGCTGTCGTGGTTTCCCCTCTTCCTCTGCCTGACGCCGTCGTGGTTTCCCCTCTTCCTCTGCCTGACGCCGTCGTGGTTTCCCCTCTTCCTCTGCCTGACGCCGTCGTGGTTTCCCCTCTTCCTCTGCCTGACACCGTCGTGGTTTCCCCTCTTCCTCTGCCTGACACCGTCGTGGTTTCCCCTCTTCCTCTGCCTGACACCGTCGTGGTTCCACTTCCAGCGCCAGACGCCGTCGTGGTTCCCCCTCCTCGGCTCTCCTTCCCATCATTGGGTCTCCCTGTGGGGGAGCCGCCTCCTGGACCACCCTCCTATTCAGGTGGCTTAAAAAGTCTGGTCAGCCACCTGGTGGACTGAGCCGTTGGGTTGGGTGGCCCATGCTCTTCAGCAGACCACCTGACTCGGACCACCTCACCCTCCGCAGGCCTGGGACTTTGGTCGCACCCCCTGAACTCTGTAGCTCCTTGTCCCAGGGGGCCTGTTCATTGTTATTCACTGGTGTGGGTCCTGAGCAGGGTTTATTTTAGGCACTTTTCCACTTGGAACCCAAAGGCCTCGTTTGGCCTTGGACCGAACAGTCCTGTTCCGGCACTGGTGGTTTTCCACAGCACAAGGCTCACTGTAGTATGGGTGGGAGAAGGAGGGAGTTGGAGGCGGGGTTTTGAGGGAGTTGGAGGCGGTGCTACACTCCCCTTGAGGCTGCGCCATTTTCCCTGGACCAATTAGTAGTCCAAGAGCTATTTAATATCATTTTGGTGGTGAGGCTGCTGTGTATTATTATGCATTACTCATCTCATGTAACCTTGTGCCATTGCAATGATGCAATTTTTTCGTATATTTAATGTGGACGTGTGGATCTTTAATATCACAGTTACAAGTACTGGGACAGCCATCTAATAAAAAATATCTTACAAAATTACAAGTCCACATTGTCTTTAAAGTGTACTTGTTAATGCTGAGTACAGAATTGGGTGAGGTGCACCAAAACAGTTGTTGCTGTACACCCCACACTCACCCGTCCTTACAATGGCTAAGTTGAATATTTTGTGCAGATAAAACCATTACCTGGGTTGGCAATATGAACATTTCCAAATACAGAACTTAAAATATTAGGTGTCCCTGTTGTTGCACATGGATATAAAGCTTGGTCAGTAGTGGCTGGCTTTTAATGTATGTGTCGGCAGTTATTGGACTCCATAACACACTGCAATGACAAATTTTTCCCAACCTTTTTAAGGGTTTTAAGACAGTGTAAAACTTAGTAGTAACAGACAACACATGATGTCAACAGTCACGGGTTTATTCAACGTTATTAACGCTGGTCATTGATTAATGTACAGTATATACATAATAATGGTTGGGAAAACGGGTCACACACGCCGTGCGAGGGTTTCAAAGACTGCCATGAGAGTGTTATTGAGGGCAGCATTCTGCGCAATTTCCTCCCTTCGTACAGCAACTTCGGCTTCCCTGGACTGACGGACCTCATCCACAAGCAGTGAATTGAGTTCCAACTGTTGCTGCTGGAGCTCCCTCTGCTCACGTTGATGTTCCCGCTGAAGCTCCATCTGTTCACGGTGCTGTTCCCTTTCTGCTTCTTGCATCGATGCAAAAATAGTTGAAAGGTCTTGCTTTGTGTTGCTCCGCTTCCTCTTACCTACAAGACAGAAATGTGAGCTGGTGTCAGTAAAATCAACCTCAAAACATGTAGCAGTACATCCCCAAAAATTAATACAAAAGTTAAATATTTTTGGACACATATCAGAAAGTGAGACCCATATATTATACAGAATCATTAATCAGACAGTGAAGTATTGTCACATTTTAATCATTTATTGGCTCACAGCGCATGAATATCCAAAATTACTTTTCTCGAAAAATCGATGGTTATGTTAAAAATAGATATTAAAAAAAGAGGAGTGTTCTCAAAAGTATGAGGATTTATGGAGAAACGGATTTCATTTTCCAGCTGGAGTGACCATCGCCCCACAGTGCCTAAACAATCAAAACCTGGTGTAATGGACAAGGCATCACTGTGTTTGATTTGGCCAGGAAACTCTCCTGACATAAAACCCATATGGATTGTCAAGATTATGACAGATACCATCTTATATGACTTTAACTGTCTTTTGTGAGTCACAAAAAACACATTGTACCATGACATTGCAGTTATTTTGAGATGTACCTGTACAAGGGACACACACTGGTGAAAGGCAAGTTCTGGGTTTGAAAAAATTACTTTTTTTTATGAGTATCACAACTGTGTATTTGTACAATACATTTAGTAAAAGCTGGGTTTATGTTTCAAATGCCTAGTTTTTTATGGTGGTCAAAAAATTCTAGAGGTGAGCCAAATTCTATGGTGGAGAGACCCAGCTGGTCTATCCTCTCTGAAGAGCTGGAGCAGGTGGCTGGGGAGAGGGAAGTCTGGGCTTCTCTGCTTGAACTGCTGCCTCCGTGACGCGGAAAAGCGGTAGAAGATGGATGGATGGAAAAAATTCTGAATGCATTTATACAGTAGGCTCAACTGAATCATGAAAATGAAGCACGGTGACTTTCAAATAACGAGTTTTGTGCTACAAACAGCTCATTAGCTTTTCCATGCCTGTGATTAAATATGCAATTGCATTGCTGGACTTTTTTGATGTGCTTTACATGAAACAATAAACTGTACCGTGAGTATTACATTATTACAATATAATATAATTATATTATTTGACTATTGGGCTTTACCTGTGCGTGAAAGTGTTGACGGAGATGTGCCAAACTGTGAGCGAGCTGGACTTGGTTCTGGTGCCGGAGGATCTAGATCCGTAGCAGAAGCCGGGTTGCTCGTATCGCGGGAGGTGGGCTCAGTTGGTGTGGAAGCATAATCTAAAAAAAATAAATAGATAAAAAACTTTTAACCAGGATTACAACTATCTATTTCATCAGATATTGTCAACACAAAAAACAACATACAAGGACGGACATAGCATTAAGCTAGGTCATCGTTTAAACACGATTAAGTTTTCGTCTGTCCTAAGTGAACTTTCCACTGTTGGAAAAAATAACATAAAGCATGAATATCAGATCACATACCGTCCTGTATATCACAATATCACGGCTTCAACTGCTGAAGTTGGGTGCGTCGCGGCTGCCCATTCAATTCAATTCGGGTGGCTGGGTCTAATTCCCAGTGCGTCTCCGTGTAATTTCTGGTGCGTCTGTTTGTGCGCACCACTGCAAGTTCAGTCTGCTTCCCTCTGCATTCTCTGATCAGCCGAAACGCACAGGAAACTCTGCTGGACTGCGGTGTTAGATTTCTGCTGATTTCTGTTAAGCCATTCTATCACAATATCACGGCTTCAACTGCTGAAGTTGGGTGCGTCGCGGCTGCACATTCAATTAATTTCTGGTGCGTCTGTTTGTGCGCACCTCTGCAAGTTCAGTCTGCTTCCCTCTGCATTTTCTGATCAGCCGAAACGCACAGGAAACTCTGCTGGACTGCGGTGTTGGATTTCTGCTGATTTCTGTGAAGCCATTCTCTCGTTGTGGTTTATAATATCACTTGTTCGCGGGCTCACTGACGAAAAATTGCAAATGGCGACCAGCAAGCGATTCTGGAAAGTCAGTGTAACGCCCACGTAACGCCCACTCTCATGACGCTACGCACAGACCAATGCATGGCCAGCAGGGGCGTGACGAAACGGGGCCGGGACCCTTCGGACCTGCTTTTTACGGTGCCGAAAAAGTGAACTGTTAAACTGGAACTGTTCAGAAAAAGGGAACTGTGAGGCCTTTGGGTTCCGAGTGGGAAACCGGACACGGAGGCCGATCGGGGCCAAACGGGGCCTTTGGGTTCCTAGTGGAAAAGCGCCTTTTGTTCCCTCCTAGCCTGTTCCCTCCACCACCCACCCTAGGTGGGTCATTGTGGTTCCTGCGGGGGGGAGGGGGGGGCTTTTTCTTTTGGTATTACCATGGGGTGTCTGGGATCCACCCCATGAGAGGGGGGCTCTATCATGAGCCGAGTGCTGGAGAATCCTACCAGACTCTGTCTTATGGCTTTTTCTGTTTATTTACTCATCTGTTGCTATTTATGTCCTTTTGGGTTTGTGTATTTATGTCTGCTTGTCATTTTTTGGTTTGTGTTAGTGTTATATTTTTATTTTCTGTACTCATATTTATACTTTGGTATGGTATTTTATTCCTTTATATCTCTAGTATTGCCCTTTTTGACAGCTGTCAGGCTTTGTGTGGGCGTGCCCTGTCAGCTGTAAGTTTCTGGCTTGCCTCCCTCTCACTAGCCAGCTGATCCTGATTATGTATCATTGCCTTCTCCTGGCCGTTCAGGTCCCCACACCTCAGTTATTATGTGATGGGTTTTGAGCCCTATTTAAGGACTCTGTTTTCATTTCTGTTTTGTCACCGCTTTGGCTATTCTACCCTCATCTCCACCAGAGCCATGCTTCGCTCTGGTGAGCAATTCTGTAAGTTATCTTTCTCTCATTTGCATTTTTGTTTTTGAGCACTTTGTTGAACTTCATGTTTGTCCTTTGATTTAATAAACTGCACTAACCAACAGTACAACACGTGGGTCTCGCATTCCTGCCCCTGAAGGGCAATTCATGACAGATATGTGTCATTGCTGCATGTGTCATTGCAGCTTGTATAAAAACAAAACAAGATGAAAATAAAACAAAAATAACAACAAAATATAAAAACAGAAATAAAAGTAACATAAAATAGAAAATAAAATAATGTTTCAGTCTTCATAAATGTATTTAGTACATTTCAACTTCGCATCATGATCATGCAACTTCTTTCGGTTTTTGTGCATGTCAGTCATACTTTTACTCTGTACTTGGGTCATGGAGAGACACTTTGAGCTCACACTGTTTGTTCATTATCCCCATCATCCCCTGCAACTGCTCCATGGTACATCACTAAATTAGCAAGCACAAGTCTCATCATCATATTAGGGATGCAGGGAATGACACAAGAAAAGACCAGAAATATTACCACAAAAATTATTAACAAGTTCATGATGAGACCACTCCATGAAGAAAATAACCAACTTAACCAGGTATGTTCATCAGTGACATTGTCCTTGGCTATGGCAGCCTGCAAAGCAGCCAAATGCTGTATGGCTGAGGGAATCATGTGATCATCTGCATCATTTTCAGGGATAAAAGTACAACAGTAATCCCCCACAATTACATAACACCCCCTCGAGCGGCAGTTATTTGATCAAGAACCATCCTATTTTGGGCCAACATAAGGCTAAGAGCTGTTAACTCCTCATTTATAACAGAAAAAGCAGACAAAGAAAAATTCACAAATGCATCTAGTCTATAACTAGTTGTTTCAATCCATAAGGTATTCTTAGCCACTCCCACCAAAGGGAACAAGGAATTAAGTACCTCCTGCCCCATGGTTTCTAACTTGAATTCTTCCGGCACATCTGTGCGCCAGATGGGATCATGTGGTGGAAAAGAAACATTCTCTTCACCCTGCCCACCTGTCCTGCCAACAATGTGATGGTATGATCAGTCACCACCACGGGGGCACACACCCCTCCCGAGTTCATGGGCAGGTGTGAGTAGGCACGATGGCCACACAGCCACCAACCCCCTGTGACCGTATATGTGCCGTACTTGTGAGAATCACAAATTGCGGTGCTACAGAGCTTCTGCAGGGTGATATCGCCTTCCAGATTTCTAGACTGACAATAAGGATCTTCAGGACAGCTTTTGCCCACTAAATTGGTCCGGCAGGTAGCAGTACAGGGCCGAGATGTACAATGTACTGTTGCACACCTGGAAAATGATAAACTGCCCAAAGAGACGTTTCCACACCCTTTCAGACAAAAGGGAAAATTCCCTGGTGAAGTTAATCTTGCCTTCACCGAGTAAGGGGTGTCATCGTGTCTCCAGTCAGTGGAGTCATAGACAATGTGGCAGGTGGGATTCAGGTTAATGCTGTCTGCATTATTTCCATACATAGCCTCTTGCAAGAAACAACCAGCTTTTGACAGTTCCATTGGTTTAGCAGCAACAGATACAGTATTTGACCAGCTGAGAGTGGGAGCAAAGAATACACATAACAATTTGAACGATTAGCTGTTTTGGCTGTGTGGTTAGCATACTCCCACCACACATTACCAGCATAAACATGGTCATCATAGCCTGGTCCTTCTAGCCCAGGGGTGTCCAACCATGTGCCATGGAGAGCCAAGACCCTGCAGGTTTTCTCTTCTACCCAGTCTCTTCAGCAGGTGTTTTCACTTATCACCAATCAGTGGGAAGAAGTTCACAGAAATCTGCTGTTGAAGACACTGGTTGGAGGTAAAACCTGCAGGGTCTTGGCTCTCCATGGCACATGGTTGGACACCCCTGTTCTAGCCAGTCATGATGCGTGTGAGTAACATACCTAGCCCTGCGATAAATAAGTAATGGTGTCCCTTAAAGAAACCAAATCAAAAGTGTCACCACAAGGATGATGGTGATGAAAAAACAGGTGTGCAATTCACATCCTTCTGCTGCCAACCTTCTCTCTCTTGCATTTTGTCTCTCCATGATAAACAACAGTTGTTTCGCTATACAAGCCATTGCTGGGCACCACGAGGGCACAGTCAGTCAAACACTTGTATAGAGAAACAATGACTTGCTTGTATAGCTAAACAGTTAAACAGTCTCTTACTGAGGGTTTTGAATGGGGTAAAGTTTTCAATGAGTCAATTGCACCCAAGAATCACGTCCTTTGACTTTCACGGCTGTTGGTGTCGCCAGGATGACCTTGTGTGGTCCTTGGTAGGGAGCGTTGGCCCAGTTTTTCTTTTTGATGGCTTTGATGAGGACCAGATCTCCCGGTTTGGCTATGGTGGGTGCTTCCCTCTGTTCCTTCCTGGGAAGAGCAGCATGTACAACATCTCTGTCAGTCAACATTCTTTGCATGTAATCAGCTAAGCACACCTCCTCATCACCTGAATTAAATGGCCTTAATGGTGGGAGTAGGTAAGGCTTGCCATACATTATTTTATTTTTCCTATTTCTGCCGTCGTTTTCCTAAGCCTTCTTTAATGGTCCTATTTGTGCGTTCCACCAGTCCTGCAGATTGTAGATGGTAAGCTGAGTGGCTTTCCAAGTTAATGTTAAATGCTGTGCCTGATTTACAAAATGTGTTCCATTATCTGAGTAAATCTTTTCAGGTATTCCAAATCTTGGTACTACTTCAGCTAAGAGTTTCTTTGCTACTGTAGCAGCATTTGGATGAGTGCAAGGGAAGGCTCCTGTCCATTTAGTAAATGTATCAATAATCTCCAAGCAATATTTCTTCCCTTCACATTTATTTAGTTCAATGGGATCCATGCAGATGTTTTAAAAAAGGATAAGTTGATGCAGGGAAAGTACCCTTCTGAGGTCTTAAGTGTCTCTGTGCATTATTTTTTTTTGCACAGATTAGGCTTTTTTTTTTTTGTTGTTTTACAAAATTGAGTAGCAAATTTACTAATCATACCCCCTGCTGCTACATGGGAAAGCCCATGTAGCAGAACAGCAGTCTGGTGGAATAATTTGCGTGGCAGAATGGATTTGTTATTGCATTATTTGTAGAGTCTTAAAGTGTTGTCAAAGTTTTCCCCTTTTTCATCCACCGGTAAATTTCAGCTTGTGGTGATGTTTCCTGGGCGTTAGTGAGCATGTCATGTGATAGCTGTTCTGTCAGTGTTAAAAGAAGAGCTGCTGTGGTGTGGCTTCCTATATGACCTTGTGCAGCTGCTTTTGCGGTGTTGTCTGCAAGTGGTTGCCCTTACAGATTCGATCTGTGCCATTAGTGTGCGGCACATTTGCATATGACCAATGTTGAGATCTTTGTGTTAGATTGGTTTTCCTGTTGATGTAATCATGCCTCTTTTTTCCCACTGTTGTGCAAAATGATGGATAGTAGAAAAAGCATATTGGCTGTCCATGTATATTGGGAGTGCTTTTCCCTGACCTAATTTATAAGCCTTAGAGCAACTAATCCAGCTGCTTGTGCAGAATAATGTGATGGGAGTTTTTGTGCCCATAAAACAGTGTCATGGGTGACCACTGCAAAACTGGACAAGTTTGAACCAGTACAGTCACGTTTGGAGGAGCTGTCAACAATGTGAGATCAGAGTCCTCCAAAAGGTGTGTCCTGCAAATCAGGGTGTGGCAATGTTTCACTCTGTTTCTGCCAAACAGTCATGAGGTTTTCCTTGTTTTGAAATTGGAACGTTCAGTGGTTAGATAAGGCTGTGATAATAACACTGTCATGCATGCAAGGTGTCTGGATGGTGAGAGAACTGATATTTTATTGATACTGCATGTGTGACCTTTAGGGTCAAGGGATGAAAAAGAACGAACCCTGCTGAGGCCTGCACCGCCATAGAGGCAGCTATGACAGCTTGCACACATGGTGGCACTGCCCTCGCCACAGGGTCTAACCTTGTGGAATAAAATGCTATTGGATGCATTTTTGTACCACTTGGTTGGAGAAGGACTGATGTTGTGTGTCCCTCTCTACAATCAACCATTTGCACAAATGGCTTTTTGTAATTGGGGAGTGCCAGGACGTCAATGCTGACCAAAAGTTTTTTCATTTTAACAAACGCTCCTTCTGCCTCACTCAACCTTGTCCATCTGAGCCGTGGATGTTTTGTAAATGAGATCAGATAAGGGTTGTACTTCAAATGAGTAATTTGCAATCCAAGAGTGACAGTAATTTAAAGTACCCAGAAATGACATTGTCTTTTTTTGTGATGGGTCCTTAAATTTTTTGACCTCTTTTTCCACAACTCTAATTTTTCCTTATTGACTTTGTGACAAGATAACTGTTCAGAAAAAGTTGCATAAAGGCAGTGGTGCCTTGTTTGTATGTTTCTTCATCAGGTGATGCCAGCAAGATGTCCAAATTTGCTGACATCTTATCTTGAGATATCTTGATTTTATCTTGAGATAAAATCAATCAGATTCTTCCCACAGTTAACTTAAATACTGTAACTACTACAACTTCTTCTATTGATGTCTGTCTTGATGAGTTTACTCCAATCGACCTTTGTGAGTTAGACAAAATAGTTTCCTCATCCAAACCTTCAACTTGTCTTTTAGACCCTATTCCTACCAGGTTATTTAAAGAAGTCTTCCCACTTATTGGTAGCCTTATTCTTCATATAATCAATTCTTCATTAACTTTAGGCCATGTACCGCAGGCTTATAAAACGGCTGTAATTAAACCCTTACTCAAAAAGCCAACGCTAGATCCAGGAGCTTTAGCTAACTATAGACCAATCTCTAATCTCCCTTTCATTTCAAAAATCTTAGAAAGAGTTGTTGCTACGCAATTATTTGACCACCTGCAGGGAAATGGTTTACTTGAAGAGTTTCAGTCTGGGTTTAGAATCCATCATAGTACTGAAACAGCCTTAGCGAAGGTCACTAACGACCTCCTCATTGCATCTGATAATGGACTAGTTTCTGTACTTGTCCTTTTAGACCTTAGTGCAGCTTTTGATACTATCGATCATAATATTCTACTTGATAGATTAGAACACTATGTTGGACTTAATGGAACTTTGTTGCAGTGGTTTAGATCTTATTTATCTGATAGGTTCCAGTTTGTTCATGTAAATAATGAGTTTTCTTTCAACTCAAAGCTCAGTCATGGAGTTCCACAGGGATCTGTGCTAGGCCCTACTCTTTTTAGTTTATATATGCTTCCGTTAGGCAACATTATTAGAAAGCACTGTATACATTTTCATTGTTATGCTGATGACACACAGTTATACCTGTCAATGAAGCCAGATGATAGTAATCAATTAGCCAAGTTAGAAGCCTGTCTTAAAGGCGATGGACATTGACATTTTTTTATTGAACCAATCAACTGATTGTATGAAAATATTCCATTCTTCCCATTCCCCTGATTTAATATGTGTCACCATCCTACATAAATGAAATTATTTAGTCATAGTCCATCTTTCACTCAGTGATGCTGCAGTACCGCCATCTGCCAAGAGGTGCGTGCAGCCTTCACGTCAATTCGGTATGAAAAAAAATTGCAGAACGAGAGCAAAGTGATTCGGACAGCGATTATTTTCTAGAGTTTGACGACCTCAATATAAATGATTACAAATGATTACATTGACAATGAAGACGTTTTGGGTGGTGTGTGGGCTGTCAGCCTTATTTGTTCGAGGGAGAGGAGGAAGACGCAACACGGACGGGAAAAGAACACGTTTACGATCGGCTGTAAGATATTTCTAGGTAAAAGATGTTTACAAATATTTTTCTTTGGCGACATGCATGGTCACACACTTAATTTTAAAAATAAAACTACCCATTGGTCACTCGCTGCCTGATGACATGTTGTTAATCATCATCTTCTCAGCCGCTGATTAGCACCTGCTGGTCTGTGCGCAGCTGGAGCTGATGAGACAGATGAAGCGGCCGTCATCGTCCACACGAGTGAGTTTATAAACAATATTTATTCATTTGATTTAATTTCCCAGATGAATTATGAAGAAACCATTCAATACATTCAATAATCAATGCAAACGGAATAATCAATGCCAACCCCATATTTTTCAGGGGATACAGATTCATAGTGTTGGGGATTTTTTTGGAGAAGAAGTGAGGGTTATGTTGCCTGCCTGTGCGGTGAGCCTCATCAGAGAAACATTCCCATCTCATCACTACAAGGGATTTTGCCTACCAAGATTAGATTTGTGAACAATGTTATTCAAATAAAGTTTTGTAAAATCATATATTGAGTTATTATTAGTATATTGAGTTTATGAAATATAAATTGATCAAACAGGCACAACCACCTCCCTATATAGCACTGAATATTTCATATTTGATGAGTATGAACACCCTAATATGCTAATATTTGATAAGTTGGTAAGGCAATGCAGACCATGGCTTGGAATTCATTTAAGATGTTTAGTAAACATTTGCAGTGAATATTAAAAATAAACTAGAAAAGCACTCGGAGAGCGCAGACCTCCGCCAAGCGCCACAATTCCCCCCCATACAGTGTTTGTGTGTACGTTTTCAGATTCCTTGAGCATGTAAACATATGACTAGCAATTGGATTCACAATGATTATTTGTTTATTTGACAGGGACAGTGCAATAAACACAATTAATCAATGACAATCTGATAGTGATAGGATTAGTGGTTCAGTAGTAAAAGCATTGCCTCCTTGGCGGAGGTAATAAACTGAAGTGTTGCTGTTGTGTCCATCTCCTCCACTGACAGATGCAAATTGGGTAGACAGGTTGCCGTGGGTTTTATATTATATTGTAACGTGCTGCTCGACATGGCGACGTCCCACCGGGAGGTTCGAAGTCACGCTCCGGAGTCCCGCACTGTACCTGTGTCGCCAATAGGGTCAAGCCACTTGGCAA
Organism: Pholidichthys leucotaenia; assembly: GCA_020510985.1. Classification (NCBI taxonomy): domain Eukaryota; kingdom Metazoa; phylum Chordata; class Actinopteri; order Cichliformes; family Pholidichthyidae; genus Pholidichthys; species Pholidichthys leucotaenia. The sequence goes on along the minus strand of CM035845.1, from coordinate 146,700,691 downwards.
GCCAAGTAGGGTGCTCATATTGAGTTCGCTACAATATTATTTTTTGGGGGGTTGCGCTCCGCGGCAAACGAGAATTTAGAGGCTTCGCCGGCAGAGAGCTCGTTTTTGCGCAGCGCCTCTGGCTGGCCGGTGAATTTGTGCCAAATGCGCAGCGCCTATGGCTGGCCGGGGAATTTCTGCCAAACAATCCGTCGGCGGACAGTTGCCCGTGTGAGGTTTTGCGGCGGGCCCAGGCCATTCATTCATTCATTCATTCATTCAAGGTGGTAAATCCCTGATGCAGTCACTTTTAGCATTAGAGTGAGACATATCAGGCGCAGCATTACTGGCGCCGGGATTCCTCTCTGTTCCGGAGCCGCTGGACAAAAGAAGGTGCGATAATGGTTGCCGTGGGTTTTACTGGGTTTGCGGTCCGCGGAAAAAAGAGGATTTGGAAGCCTCCCCCGGCAGAGAGCTGGTTTTTGCGCAGCCCCTATGGCTGGCCGGGGAATTTCTGCCAAATAATCCGACGCCGGACAGCTGCCCGTGTCAGCTTTTGCAGCGTAGTGCAAACACAGGCACTCTGGCGAGCCCTGTTTTCTGTGTGCTTTTGTGCCTAAAACTTTGAAGAAGGCGCCCTCTATTGCGCCTGCGCACATGTTGAAAATGGCTGTATGTCACAGTGTTGAAAAATGCTTTAAAAAATTCCTGTATCCAGACGGTGAACCGGATCACCCCCAAAATTTAATCAGTTCTTCCTTGTACCATTTCCAACAACGCCTGAAAGTTTCACGGAAATCCGTCCAAGACTTTTTGAGTTATCTTGCTAACCAACAGACAAACAGACAGACAGACAGACAAACAGACAGACAAACACACAAACTCCGGCAAAAACATAACCTCCTCCTGGCCTTTTCGGCCTGGCGGAGGTAAAAAACGTACCCTGTTTACTTCTCGTGTTCTGACAGTTGATTGTCACTGACCCCGTTCTCAGAATCACACTTGGAAATCGAGGCATATGTAGTTGGAATAGCCGTTTTCTTTATCAGAAATCTTTTGGCAAATTTCATTTCAAATTGACATGTCTGGCTCAGGAAACACGCACGCACGCTCAGGATAGATTTAACAGCTTTATTCAACAAGCAGGTGTGTGTGAATGGATTTACGGGGATGTGCTGACGAGGGGCAGGTGTGCGCCCAGCTGAATCCGCTGAGGAGCGGCGAGTCGTGACACAAATTGCATCTTATTCTCGAAATCGCTGTCAACGAAATCTCTACTGCACATTTTTGGAGTTTTACCGACATAAGTCCATTTTTTTGTGTGTTTTCTGAACGAATTTCACCCATGCCGTTCTGATTTTCACAGGGACGGGACATTCAAAAACACTCACAGCATGCTCCTCTGGTATAACGTCGCACCCGTACACAACACAACGACAAACCATAATTAATTCGATTCCTGAAATCCTAATGTTAATAAATAATCTATTTGTAATCCAAAAGTATTCCGAGAAATATCCGTAATCGCCGATTTTAAAACGTAAACATCAAATAAAAAAAAGCAATGTCCGCCAACTGTGTGCCACACCGAAATGACGTCACACAGTCAGTGGCCATTTTAGCCGCTGATCTTGGCTGGGTCAGACAGCTCTCCACAACAGCGTACTTCAAGAGCGCATTGTCACCTTATGCGACATACGTTGACACCAAAACATGTGGGGTTCCAATTAGCTCGTCTCAGACAACAATTTGAGATATGATTTAGCGATTTTGAGTTTTCGTCTGTCCGTCACCTTTAAGGAAATCAAAGCTTGGATGACTTGTAATTTCCTGCTATTAAATTCAGATAAGACTGAAGTCATTCTTGTTGGTCCAAAAAACCTTAGAAATTCCTTTCCAAATCAAACTTTCAGTTTGGATGCGGTTACTCTTTCTCTTAATAGCTCTATGAGGAACCTTGGAGTTATTTTTGATCAGGATTTGTCCTTCAATTCACATATTAAATTTGTTTCTAAGACTGCCTTCTATCATTTGCGTAATATTGCCAAGATTAGGAGCATCTTGTCTCAGAGTGATGCTGAGAAACTGATCCACGCTTTTGTTAGCTCGAGATTAGATTATTGTAATTCTTTATTATCAGGCTGTCCTAAAACATCTTTAAAAAGTCTTCAGCTGATCCAAAATGCTGCAGCAAGAGTTTTAACAGGTACTAGAAAGAGAGATCATATCTTTCCGGTTCTGGCCTCCCTTCATTGGCTTCCCATAGAGTTTAGAATTAAGTTTAAAATCCTTCTTCTTACTTACAAAGCTCTAAACAATCAGGCTCCTTTTTATTTAAAAGATCTGATACTACCGTATTATCCTAACAGAGCACTACGCTCCCAAAATGCAGGATTACTTGTAATACCTAGAATCTCCAAAAGTACAATGGGAGGCAGAGCCTTCAGTTATCAAGCTCCTCTCCTGTGGAATCAGCTGCCAATCTGGATTCGGGAGTCAGACTCGATCTCTGTTTTTAAGAATAGGGCTAAAACCTTCCTTTTTGATATAGCCTACAATTAGGGAGGGATCATGTGTTTCTGAACCCTCCCTTAGTTATGCTGCTAATAGGTTTAGTCAGCCGGGGGACCTCCAGTAATGCACTGGGCCTCACTCCTTTTCTCACTCTCAATGAAATATTTTTTTTGCTGGTCATTAACATTTGTTTGTTCTCTCCCATAGATTGAGTCCCCATCTTGCTGTTTGCTCTCTACATGTCTGTTCTTTTCTTCTTCTCTATCCCCTCACCCCCCAGCCAGTCGCAGCAGATGACTGCCCCTCCCTGAGCCTGGTTCTGCTGGAGGTTTCTTCCTGTTAAAAGGGAGTTTTTCCTCTCCACCGTCGCCAAGTGCTTGCTCACAGGGGATCGCCTGATTGCTGGGGTCTTTCTGCAACTGTGGGGGTTCCCCCCTACAGTTGATAGTGCTATGAGATGACTGTTGTTGTGAAATGGCGCTATATAAATAAAGTTGAATTGAATTGAATTGACATTGCCTGTGGAAAAAATAGTTGGTGATTCATAGTAACCTTGTGGTAACCTAGTGAATGTGTACCCTCTGTTTTCAAATGTGAATGCAAACCAAAACTGATGATCTGGATGTATTGGGATGCTGAAAAAAGCATTGCTGATGTCTATCACTGTAAAAATAAACAAAAAAAAAAACAAACTGCATGTGTGGTTGTGGGTCATTTAACAAAGTGTGTAGAGGATACTGTCTTTTGTATGGTCTATAGTGTGATTTTGTGTTTATTCTGACCAACTCTGCATTTTTTTTTAATGACCAGTCTGGAGGATGGATTTACAAGGAGTGTTTTGGACTCTAAATTTTGCATAGCTTTTGTGTGCAGGTCTGATGTCACTGAGTGTGGTCCAGCCGAAACCAAACACAGTGAGTAGCAGTACCTAGACACATAGGAATCCTGCAATACATTTATTCCTTCCACATGTAGAAAATGTGATGCTGTCATACCATTATCCGTTGGGATTATGGCAGTACTGAGGGTTGTGGGGAGATCCCTTCCCAGAAGGCTGACAGGGCATGCTTAAGACAATATGAAACAACCTTTTGCCATGTCACCGGTGACGGGGTCTTTTCCCTTGACATTTTTTGCAAGATGCCCTGTTTTTAACTTATGTTTGCAGCTTTTACAGTTATTTTTTCTGTCTGATTTTGTAAAATTGTGAATGTCTGCACCTGTTATTACTGATCTGCATGCTCCTGTGTCACATAGAAACTTTATTGGAATGTCCTGAATCTGCAACATCACTTGAGGTAAACACTGCATTGTCAACATCAGATCAAAGTCAAGTAAATTGAAAATGTGTGTTATGTCTGCCATGTCCATTATGTCAGTGTTAGCGTCAATAGTTGCACATACCTTTGGTGTGGTCAGTCAGGCAGTTGGCCCGTGAGGTCCTCCATCCCCTCCCCGCCACGGCTGGTGTTCAGGACATTGCCTTCACCAATGGCCCCTTTGTCCACATTGATGACAAACGTCACTTTCCCCTTGCCACGGCCAGCCCGCCTCACGCCTCCTTCCGTCCCCCCTCCACCGCTGAGGTCCAGTTCCGGTGCCACCCTGAAAAATAGAATCGGGGGAAGCTCTCCCCCCTCCCCCCCTTTGTGTCAGTAATCATATAAACAGGAGTTGGTTTTTCTTTCAGTTTTTTTCCCCCTTTCCTTTCCTCCTCTATTGTCTCTGCATGTTTGGCACAGGTTAACACATCACCAAATGCACAGATGCAGTATATGACCAAATGTTTGTGGACGTAATCAGCCAGGTGTGGGTGCATGTTTTGCAAAGAGATACTTTTCAAATGCTGCCAATTAGGTTCTACATCTGATTCATTATCAGCCTTAGTTAAACCAGAATGGCTATCAAAAACCTCTTGTAACCTGGTTCTTTCAGCTTCAACATCTTTGCCTTTACCTTGTTTTGTGGTTTGGATCATCCCATGTAAGCTGTATTTGAAAGTTTAATCATAAGATATTGTTCAGTGACATGTTTCATAATCTTCAGTTTTATTGATGGTGAGTATGGAGTGGATATGTGTGCATATCTACTTAACTCTTTGGGTGCCCTGGTGTGACTGGTCCTGGGTACTCCACTCCTTCTCACTTTGGGTTTGGTGCCAGCGGGTAGAGGGGTGGAGACAAACGGAGGTGAGGTGATGTCAGCCGCAGCCCCCCAGCCTGGAGGTGTTCTGTGGTGTCGGGGAATATGGGCTGAACAGTGGGGAGACATGGAGGAGGAGCAGAAACACAGCCCCTTGCCCCCATGCCAGACTTGTCATGCACCATAGAAAAGATAGAATGTATATTAGCGAAATCCTGTTTTTTTTTTGTTTTTTTTTTTCCATGGTCAATTTTTCAGATTTATCACCAGATTTAGATTTTACTGTCACAAGGTCCAAGTCGACCTGTCTTGTTTTTTTTTTCCCATCTCAAGCCACTGTTGCCCCTCAGTTGGAGAGATAATGCAACTGTGAGCTAGAGAATACAATTACACTGCAAAAAGTCAAATATAAGTCAAAGGAAATAAACTAATGCTGTTTACCTGCCTCCAGACAGCCCAGACAATTAAAAAAAAAAAAATCAAATTTTCTTGTTCTGCTGGCAGATAATTTTACTTAAAATAAGCAAAAAAAATTCTGGCAATAGATAATGTTAAAAACCATCTGCCAACAAAGCAAGATTAAATTGCTTAACACAAGTAACTATCACAAAGCCAGCAAAAACCCCACAGAAAACTGCACAGCAAAAGAAATTACTGTCAAAAACTATCTTGAGATAAAAACAAGCATCTAATACATTTCATCTTACCGAAATCCCCAGTTCAGTGTGACCTTTTTACTGTCTTCAGCACAAACACAAGTTCGTCCTCTCACACACACACACACACACACACATGCGATAGCAAGCTCAAATGAGCACGCACACATTAGTAAACAATCCCAAAGCCGCTTATAATAAGCAGATCTGGCAACCAAAGGTTTTCACCATCAATCATTTCCCGTGCATATTTTTGCCGTCTTCCGTTAAAAGAAAAATCTCATTCTCATCCTCTCGCGTTCCACGACATGCATCCTCTCTTCCTGCCACATCGCAAGATCTCGCTCTGTGCTACAACAATTACCCATTTTTCAACAAAGTAACCCGTAAAACATTAAAAACACACAAACGTGTGAATGACCAGACAAACTGCAGTTATTTATTTTAATTTATTTATTATTTTATCTTAGTCTAAAGGCTATTTTATTCTATTTTAAGCTTACTTTGAGTTATATATTATGGTATTTTAGTTATTGCTATTATATTAAAATTACTCATTATATTAATGCTATTTCTTATTATAACTGCTTTTCTTCAATTTTTTTTTCTAGTTTATTTTGGCCATTAATATCACTCGCGGGTACTATACCTTCCACCGCTGCTGTAACCTTACGCGCTGATATCGCTTTGTGATGTGCACTCCGCGGGTACTGTTCCTTCCATCGCTGAGACCACTCCGCGGTCTGCACTCTGCACCGATACCACTCCGTGGTACTATGTATCCTTCTGCGCCTCTATTTCCCAATTTTAGACTCTTAACTAAAACCCAGTAAAAATCCATTTATTACTAAGCGGTTCCGTTTGATTGCGGTACTTTTCCCGACCGGACCCGAATCCGCCGTTACCAAATTCTATGTGTAATCCCATGGCTGGACTGAAACTGCCGTGCCAGATGGCTGAATAAATAAATGTATTTATTATTTAGATATTATTATTTAAATTTATCTATCTATTTATTTAATAATTAACTCTGGGAGTGTGTCTGTCGCCAAATTGCAACATAATCCCTAGTGGTCAAGAGTGGTAAAAATTTTTGTCAATAAAATAGTTCAAATTTCCAAGGCTATAACTTGAAAGGTGGTAAGAGATAATGGCTTACTGTCTATTAGAAAGATGTAAAATATGATCCAAAGTTTCAGATCCAAAGTTTTTTTTCCCAAGCCCCATTCTCATCCCTGTCTCTACCACATCTACAAAGTCGTATAATTATCCCACATAAATTTTGCTTGTATCCCGTTGCTATTTTCCACATACAAAGCCGACTAAGTGACGGTGCACGATGACGGACAGCAGCCATATTAGCTTTCTGGGCTAAAATGCTAAAATCAGGAAAAGGAAATGAGGAGTTCTTCTTCTTTGGTGTATTATGTGTCATCCATTGAGTCCTCCAACAGATGTCTGCCACCTTCTGAAACTGGCAGATCAGTACAAATCCCCAATGCAGCTGATCATGTCAGTGAGATGACAGGCGCAGCATCGCGCTTTTCCACTAGGGGCACGCAAAACCTCACACTCAGAAGGTTAAATTTACTCACTTCAATCCTCCTCGGTTCTGCTCCGTCACCCTCACCTCTCTGCAGCGCTAGACTGCCTCTGCTGTTGCCTCACTTCAGACAAACCGCTCCAATTGGGATGCGGGCGGGAGGTCTTATCAGCAGCCTGTATACTGACTGAGACTGGTTCAAAGCGCAGCAGGTGTAGAGAAAGATTTCTGGAGTCCCTGTTCAGTGCATCAAATATGTTGGAAAAATTTTCTTTAACCCGTAGTCAAAGAATTAGGCAGGATTAAAGTTTCAGTAAATTTAATTTGCACTGATCAGGGGAGAACAATAAGTGATACACTTAGTCGCCTCCAGAAATTGTTCTGAATCACATACACAACTTTCAGTCTTTAAGCATCCTGTTATCAAAACTGTCCATGAGAGAATATCTGGTTCAGACTGGTTCTTCCAGACTGTCTCCCTTCCTCAGACATAATCATAACAACACAGAACGTTCACATGAGAAAAAACGTAGATAAATGTCTAGCTGGTTGTCCTTGTACATTTTCACCCAGACTCTAAGGTACCAAAGATAAAGAATACAAAATTGTTCTATCAAACTTTCATCTCTTAATTTATTAAAATATCAGGAACTAAAGCTGTGTGATCAGGAGTAGGAGATGGATGATATTTTTCAGATTTAAACAATTTATTGATGTGCTGATAATTAAAAAAAAAAACTACAAAAAATTCTGGTCAGATATTGAGAAATTTATTTTTCAGCACAGAACAATTTGTAATATCCACCTTATTCCTAGCCCCCACGGTGCCTTGCGTGAATTATGTGCGCAACTTCCGGTACTAGTTTAAAATGTGGATTTGTCATTGAAATGGGACGCTTTTCCTTGTTAGAAAAACAATGACTTCGGCATCAGAAATGTGGGAACACAATCTTTTACACCTCAGAAACAGTAATATAATCACACCACTTTCCATGACTATCAGGGAGATGGGAAGATGACCTTAAAAATTGCTCTGGCATACAGTAGCTCCGTTAGTTAGCTTCGCTGCTAAGATGTCAATGCTGTAAACAAAAAAGCTCTGGGATACATCAATATCTCCACCACAGTAAAGTTAGTCACATTTTGTTAGAAGATGTTGGACGTAATCTTAATTTACCTTACAGCAGACGTACAGTGGGGCAAAAAAGTATTTAGTCAGCCACCAATTGTGCAAGTTCTCCCACTTAAAAGATGAGGTCTCCAATTTTCATCATAGGTGTATCTCAACTATGAGAGACAAAATGAGGGAAAAAAAATTCAGAAAATCACATTGTCTGATTTTTAAAGAATTTATTTGCAAATTATGGTGGAAAATAAGTATTTGGTCGCCTACAATACAAGCAAGATTTCTGGCTCTCACAGACCTGTAACTTCTTCTTTAATAGGCTTCTCTGTCCTCCACTCGTTACCTGTATTAATGGCACCTGTTTGAACTCGTTATCAGTATAAAAGACACCTGTCCACAACCTCAAACAGTCAGACTCCAAACTCCACTATGGCCAAGACCAAAGAGCTGTCAAATGACACCAGAAACAAAATTGTAGACCTGCACCAGGCTGGGAAGACTGAATCTGCAATAGGTAAGTAGCTTGGTGTGAAGAAATCAACTGTGGAAGCAATTATTAGAAAATGGAAGACATACAAGACCACTGATAATCTCCCTCGATCTGGGGCTCCACGCAAGATCTCACCCTGTGGGGTCAAAATGATCACGAGAACGGTGAGCAAAAATCCCAGAACCACACGGGGGGACCTAGTGAATGACCTGCAGAGAGCTGGGACCAAAGTAACAAAGGCTACCATCAGTAACACACTTCGCCGCCAGGGACTCAAATCCTGTAGTGCCAGACATGTCCCCCTGCTTAAGCCAGTACATGTCCAGGCCCATCTGAAGTTTGCTAGAGAGCATTTGGATGATCCAGAAGAGGATTGGGAGAATGTCATATGGTCAGATGAAACCAAAATAAAACTTTTTGGTAAAAACTCAACTTGTCGTGTTTGGTGGAGAAAGAATGCTGAGTTGCATCCAAAGAACACCATGCCTACTGTGAAGCATGGGGGTGGAAACATCATGCTTTGGGGCTGTTTTTCTGCAAAGGGACCAGGACGACTGATCCGTGTAAAGGAAAGAATGAATGGGGCCATGTATCGTGACATTTTGAGTGAAAACCTCTTTCCATCAGCAAGGGCATTGAAGATGAAACGTGGCTGGGTCTTTTAGCATGACAATGATCCCAAACACACCACCTGGGCAACGAAGGAGTGGCTTCGTAAGAAGCATTTCAAGGTCCTGGAGTGGCCTAGCCAGTCTCCAGATCTCAACCCCATAGAAAATCTTTGGAGGGAGTTGAAAGTCTGTGTTGCCCAGCGACAGCCCCAAAACATCACTGCTCTAGAGGAGATCTGCATGGAAGAATGGGCCAAAATACCAGCAACAGTGTGTGAAAACCTTGTGAAGACTTACAGAAAACGTTTGACCTCTGTCATTGCCAACAAAGGGTATATAACAAAGTATTGAGATGAACTTTTGTTGTTGACCAAATACTTATTTTCCACCATAATTTGCAAATAAATTCTTTAAAAAAATCAGACAATGTGATTTTCTGGATTTTTTTTTCTTCCTCATTTTGTCTCTCATAGTTGAGGTATACCTATGATGAAAATTGGAGACCTCTCTCATCTTTTAAGTGGGAGAACTTGTACAATTGGTGGCTGACTAAATATTTTTTTACCCCACTGTAGAATCTAGTCAGAGCCACAAGGAACCAGAACACTTGTGTTTGGATGTTGTGGTAGCTGTCCATTTTACCATGACATTAAAATGCTCATGCTGCTGTCATGCCATGAATGCTTGTCATTTAACTTAACATGTACAGGCCAATTGTTGAAAATTTTATTGATCTATATTTTGTAATAATTTACAAAATAATTAACCCCTTGCACTCTGGTCAATTTCCCTAAAAACGCCTAAAAATAACATACCCAAAGTAAATCAGAAGCTGTTCTTCAACCCTTTGCAGCATCTTCATGGGGTTGGTCTCATTTAAAAGAAAACGCTTTGAATTTTTTGGCAAAACAGTCATAATCTAGTAGTAAAATCTACTGGAGGAAGAAGCCCCCCAGGAGACAGCTAGCCACCAGGGCTGCTCGGAGAGGCGCTCCGGCCACCGGCAGAGTGAAGAGGCCTCGCCGTCACAGGCCCGTGGCTCTGAGAGAGATCCGTCGCTGCCAGAAATCCACGGAGCTGCTCATCCGTAAGCTGCCCGTTCAGCGCCTGGTGAGGGAGATCGCTCAGGACTTCAAGACCGTCCTGCGTTTCCTGAGCTTCGCCGTCATGGCTCTGCAGGAGACCAGCGAGGCCCACCTGGTGGTCTCTTCTTTGCTAAGGGGGTCACCATCATGCCCAAAGACTTCCAGCTGGCCCGCCGCATCCGCGGAGAGAGAGCTTAGACTTTCTGCTGCACATTCACCAACCAACCATAATGCTCTGCACTGTGTGTCTACAGTATATATATATATATGCATTTATAGTAATATGGACATATGTTTACTAGATGTTGTTTTTTCTTGCCTTCTGATTGTTGCTCTGAGTGTTGCTATCCCTGTGCTGTTGCAATCCTGGAATTTCCCCATTGTGGGACTAATAAAGGCTTATCTTATCTCTCTTAAGTGCTCCTACCACTGAGTAACAGTTATCTAAACATACTGAACTTGAAGAAAATAAAGTTCGCCTGGGTGTTTTTTTGGATACAAATGCTTGCCAATAACAGCTGTCAGATACTGGCTGGAAAATGCAACAGAAATGTAGAACCAAGTGTTATCCAACTGAGGTCAAAATTTTGTAACAATACCACAAAAAATGAATATATTACACAGCTTTTTTGTCAGGTTGTTCCCAGGCGTTTTTGAACTGTGCCAAATTGTGCCAAATGGCACACTTTTGAATGATTCAATATAGAAGCTTGATCTTGGGCTCTAATGAAAGGTGACACTCAGGGCTGTGTGTGTGTGTGGGGGGGGTTGTTTATTCATTCATGAATGAATGAATGAACAAACAAGCCCCCACACACGAAGAAGCATGCCACGTAAAAAATTTGTGGCTTTTTTTTTTTTTACAAGAAAAAATGACCTACAGTGCACTAAAAGTTGTACTAAAATATCTGTAATGTAGAGGATAACACCCCCCCCCCCCCCGCTACAGAGGACGGACATCGTCCATCGCCACATGACGGACAGCGGAGACGGTGCGCCGCGGTGTACTACGCACAGTTGTGCTAATATATCTGCAATCCGCTACAGAAGATTAGCGGGGGGGGGGGGGGGGGGCGTTCACGGTCCGGACACGGCGCACGGACCGGTCCATCATATGGCGATGACGCACAGTTGTAATTTATCGATCGGTCAAAAGTCATTTTGATTACAATTTTCAGGGATAAAGAATAATTTAGCTTATAACACTTACCTGTCCACAACAGCAGTGTCGCTGGCGAACTTCTCTTCCTCATTGTCAGACGAACATGACGCTGGTCCGCTTGTTATGACTTGTGGTTCTGGTCACGCGATCCGGTCAAACCGTGATTCCATTATTGCGGTTTTGCGCTTCCATGATTCAGGTTCAGGTTCAGGTTACTTTATTTGTACCCGTAGGTAGATTTGTATTGCAGCTGGTGACATCCATATTTACAAGCCACTAATTACATTCAACATAGACACAAACACAGGCACACATCTTACGAAACAGGTAAATATAAAATATGTACAGTATAATTTTTATAGCTTGTTCAACTCTTTGACAGCAGCAGGGACAAAGCTGTTTTTGTAGCGCTGGGTTCTACTTTTTGGGACAGCAAACCTCCGTCTGGAGGGAAGAAGCTGAAAGTTGCAGTGCAAAGGGTGGGAGTCATCATTTAAAATCGAGTTGGCCATCCTCTGTACTTGTCTGGTGTACAGGGATGTCAGGCTCAGCTGTGACTCACCAAGCAAACGACTGGACCATCTGACTACCTGATCCAAGGATTTCCTCTGTTTCAGTTTTATCTGACCAAACCATGACATTAAAGAAAAGGATAAAACAGATTCAATAAAAACCCGATAAAACATAGTCATTATGGTTCGGTCAATTTGGAAGCGTGCAAGTTTCCTCAAACAATGCAAATTTTGCTGACCCTTTTTGCACACCCTTTCACAGTTCACCTCAAAGTTCAATCCACTATCAATAATCGTCCCAAGATATTTGTACGATTGTACACATTCGGTGGTCTGGCCTTTTAGTATGGTGACTTTGTGCCTGGGAGTTTTCCTCCTAAAGTCAATAATCATATCTTTCGTTTTTGTTGTATTCAGCTGCAGGTAGGAATCCTCACACCAGTGAACAAAGTCATCAACTACTGGGCCGTGGCCACTGTCACCATCCTGGAGGAGACTGACAATGACTGAGTCATCAGCATACTTTATAATGTGTCTGTTGTCATGTCTGCTCCGACACATGTTTGTGTACAGGATGAAGAGTAGTGGTGACAACACACACCCCTGAGGAGAGCCAGTAGAAGAGCACTTTAGGTCAGACAATGTGCCATTGACCCTTACGGTTTTGGTGAACGATTTTTCAAAACAAATAAGAACAGTAGTAAGAAAAAAAGACTGGCGAACGCGTGTGTGTCACCCAGCGGCTTACACAAAACAGATTTTACACACGGGACGCACGCTTTCAATCGTGGAACTTCTCTGCTTCAATTGGCTCGTTGTATTCGCAGCCGTTGGTAGGAGGGTCCTTCTTGCTAGGTTTTCAGTCATTGGTTCTTCAAGGTTTCAGAAACCCAATTCAAGGCTCTTATTAGTGGAATGAGAGGTCAGTCAAATCTAAACCAGTCAAAGCACTCCTTTGGCTTTCTGTTCGCGGCTGTGTCTGTAGTGGAAGAACGGAAATGCAGCTTTTTTTTTTTTTCAGTGCGCTCTGAGACGGACAGTGTGTGTCCTAGTGCGCACGAGGGCGCGCTAGGACGCAGAGACGTGACCGCCCGCGGTATCCCGGAGTGCAAGAGGTTAATGCATGCCCAAGCAGCTAATATCAAGTCAACATTGTTACACTGCAAAATTGAACAGTGCAACAAAAAAAAAAACTGTTTGATATCTTTCCTTAATTATTATCAGTTATCAGCAAACTATTTTATTTATTTTTACTTCATGTAGCCTTGCAAGAAGTAAAATATCTGTACAATTCATGCAAGATTGTGACATTCATGCAAGTGAAAATGTACCTGGTGCTCTTGTGTCTGTACCACCGATCACTACGAACATGGTCCTTTTTAACTTCTGGTGCATAATTTATGCATTGCTGTTGAAGCCACAGATTTAGCTGTGCTTGTTTATGAGAAGCCTCCATTTATCCAGTCTATGGCACAACCATGAGCAGCAGCAATAAGTACCAGAACTACGCAAAAACATTCTAAAATACTAAAACGACAAGCGTGGAAATTGGTTGCCACTTGACTGCAAAACACATACGTGGACTATACAGTACATTAAAATGAATTTGAATTTTTAAAATAAAACGCTATTTTAAATGCCCCGCTACTCCACTGTTGCTGACTGACTTAACACTACTTCCAGCTGAAAGCGGAAGGTGCACACATAATCATTTCTACAGCAGCACCCTCAGGAATAAGGTGGATACTAATACTTTTATCACTTCACCCCATAAAAGCAAGAAATCTGTGTGTGTGTGTGTGTGTGTGTGTGTGTGTGTGTGTGTGTGTGTGATGATCATAGGACGACCTATGAACTCAGGCATCATAGCACACATACAGTAGACAAATGTGTCTTTATGATGTCATATAGACCATGAACTCAGGCATCGTAGGACGACTCTCGATGCCTATATGATGGCACATAGACAAATGTGTTTTTATGATGTCATATACATCAAGCCCACGGCACATAGACAGATGTGTCTTTATGATGTCATATACATCAAGCCTGCCTTCATGTCTTTATGATGTCAATATACAGTGACAGACATCAAGCAACATGTCTTTGTCATATACAGTGAGTCCATGCTGGAAAGCCTTTTTTTGCTCAGATCTATTTTCATGATCCTGTCCATGAACTAGAATTACGACGCACCTATCCCTCAACCAGTGGTCTCACCGAAGAAGAAGAAGACCCACCAGATGGAGAGCAAATAGAATGACGACAACTGCTGCACGTCAGAAAAGATGCCATGAAGATGAAACACCTGAGGTTCTAGCAGTACATTGCACTTTTCTGAGACAGGACACCCTTCACCAGCATAGGGTACGACAGACTTTAAACCATGTTTCTAGGACATCATAGGACGGCCTATGATCTCTGCCTCATCATCATAGCACGTCCTATGAACTCAGGCATCATAGGACGACTCGCCATGCCTACATGATGGCAAATGTGTAACCTTGACGAATGCCAGTCTGCACTACAAATGTGTAAAATGCCAAGCAAATCGCTGATTTTCTCTGGGTGCTCCGGTTTCTTGGTTTCTACAGGCATGCACGGGCCTTCCTGAACAGGGTCGAAAGCCACGTTTTCAGGATCGTTCCCATGAGCTGGAATTACGACGCACCTATCCCTTGACCAGTGGTCTGAACGAAGAAGAAGACCCACCAGATGGAGAGCAATAGAATGAGGAGAACTGCTGCACGTCAGAAAGGATATCATGAACATGAAACACCTCAGGCTCCACCAGTATGCCGCAGGCATGACTGTGAACAACACAGCCGTTTGAGACAGGAGGAGACCCTTCTGTGGTCTGAAAGAAGAAGAAGACCCACCCGATGATGTCTATATAGCGGCACATAGAGCACATGTGGAAAACCTCCTGTGGAACCTCCAGCTGGCTAACGACCTAAACAGCTTTTACTGCAGGTTTGAAAAGAACCTACAGTTCTCACCTCCCACCCACACAAAAGGATTATCTGCAGCCCCAGGAACTCCATCCCTCCTCCACTCTGACCTCCCACCAGCACTAACGATCTGTGAAGAGGAGGTGCGCCGGGTCTTTCAGAGACAAAAGATCAAGAAGGCTGCAGGACCTGATGGTGTGTCTCCGTCCTGCCTGAGAGTCTGCTCCAACGAGTTGGCTCCCATCTTCACCTGGATCTTTAACAGATCACTGGAGCTGCGTGAAGTGCCTTCCTGCTTCAAACGCTCCATCATCATTCCAGTTCCCAAGAAACCCTCTGTTACAGGATTAAACGACTACAGACCTGTTGCCCTGACCTCTGTGGTCATGAAATCCTTGGAGAGATTGGTGCTGAACCACCTGAAGGTCATCACAGGCCCCCTGATGGACCCACTGCAGTTTGCCTACCGGTCAAACAGGTCAGTGGATGATGCAGTGAATATGGGACTACATTACATCCTGCAACACCTCGACTCCCCAGGGACGTACGCCAGGATCCTGTTTGTCGACTTCAGCTCAGCGTTCAACACCATCATCCCAGGCATTCTTCATCAGAAACTCCTCCTCCAGCTTTCTGACTGACAGGTGGCAACAGGTGAAGCTAGGGAGATTTACATCCAGCTCCCGAAAAATTAGTACTGGCGTCCCCCAAGGATGTGTCCTTTCCCCACTGCTCTTCTCCCTCTACTCCAATGACTGCACCTCAGAGGACCCTTCGGTGAAGCTCCTGAAGTTTGCGGACGACACCACAGTCATCGGTTTGATCCGGGATGATGATGAGTCTGCATACAGGCGGGAGGGGGAGTAGCTGATCCTCTGGTGCAGCCAGAACCATCTTGAACTTAACCCAGCCAAAACGGTGGAGATGACTGTGGATTTCAGGCGACACCCCCCTTCATTCCCCCCACTCACCATCCTCAACAGCACAGTGTCCACTGTGGACTCCTTCAAGTTTCTGGGAACCACAATCTCCTGGAACCTGAAGTGGTCCTCCCATATAGACACTGTCCGGAAAAAGGCCCAGCAGAGGTTGTTTTTTCTGCGTCAGCTCAAGAAGTTTGATTTGCCTCAGGAGCTGCTGGTTGTCTTCTACACCGCCATCATCCAATCTGTCCTCTGCTTTTCCATCACTGTCTGGTTTGGATCTGCCACTAAACAGGACAAGACCAGACTGCAGCGGATCATTAAGTCTGCGGAGAGGATCATTGGTACTGACCTACCCTCCATTGAGAACTTATATCGGTCCATAACCAGGAAACGGGCGGGAAACATCTGTGCTGACCCATCACACCCCGGCCACAAACTGTTTGAACTTCTGTCTTTTGGTCGTCGTTACAGATCACTGAAGGTCAAAACCACCCGTCACAGGAACAGTTTATTTCCTCAAGCCATCACTCTGATGAACTCCTAACATTCACCTAGTCCTACCTGTTGCTGTACTCATGACTTTTCATCCATTATTACATTGCACATAACTCTCACACTGCTTTTTACTTCATTCACATTATATCACTGAATCTGAGTTCACATTGAAATACTGTGACTGTATATTTTTTCATATATTTCTGCAAAGTGTGGTTAGTCTGAGTAAATAACTGCATATATTCCTGTATATATTTGCATCCTTTTATAGAAACGTGGACAGACTGTAATTTACTGTACATACTCTGTTGTCATTGAATCCTTATTTAAATCTTATTTAAATCCTCCACCTGAACAATGAGAGCAAGTTTTTAGCCAAAGTCAAATTCCTTGTATGTGTTGTGCATACTTGGCCAATAAAGCTGATTCTGATTCTGATTCTGATGACTCCCTACAAGACATATATATATATATATGGACACAGGTAAGCAACATAACACAGAACAATGACAGGCAGGAGAAGAAGTAACAAGCAGGGGCAAACAGCCCCAGATGGCAGGGCAACCAACTGTCCTGTAACTGGCAAGAATTCTGTTCCAATGCATCCCCTCTACGGGCATGCACGAGTATGCACTAGTTTCATAAATGAAGGTAGGGCTGTGCGATATATATTGGATGACTATATAAAAGCGTCTATGATTTCATAGAATACTCTTATCGTTTATATCGTGATTTTA
Organism: Pholidichthys leucotaenia; assembly: GCA_020510985.1. Taxonomy (NCBI): domain Eukaryota; kingdom Metazoa; phylum Chordata; class Actinopteri; order Cichliformes; family Pholidichthyidae; genus Pholidichthys; species Pholidichthys leucotaenia. Next base: position 146,683,762 of record CM035845.1, on the reverse strand, counting down.
AAATGAACATACTCCCGTTTATTCAGTAAAGCTCCTCACCATTACTTGTCCGCACGCATCTCTCCCCCGCAGTGAGTGACTGCGCACAGTGGAACAGGTGTGTAGTGGGTGGCTAGGCTTCAGTCCAGTGGTTGCTAATGCTAACTCCACACTACCGGTTCTGGTAGCTGCTACTCCTGTTTGCCAGAGAGGATGTGGGACTGTTTTCCATCGTGCTGCATCAGAGAGGATAGTTTGCTAACTTTGTTTTAATAGGAGGTAAGTAACATTAACACCGTGTCTAATTATAAAATGCTAAATGATGACGCTAAGTTGTGCTAACTGGAAACCGTAGCACTGTACTTGTGACATTCCATGTGCTGACATGTCTGTGACTCCTGAGATTCATTTTGTCCTTCCACTGGGCCCTTTCCTCGGCCTTTGAGGCGTCATTACGGGACCTTTCAGAAGAACTTGGTTGTTGCCCATTACTTTCCTATTGCTACTTGACTAATTAAAAATTATTAAAAACCAAGTTACATTAAGAGTCAGTTTGTTCCTCCGACACGTTTTAATTTATTTATTATTTATTTAGTGTGTATGCGGCCGCTGTCACACACTGTTGCAGCTTTAGTAATATTTTTTTCAGACAAAATTAAGAAACCCGGCATTGATTTAAACCAAACCAATGGTCGGATACACTGTAATGTTACCTATTAGGAACAAGTTAGCATTATAATTTAGCATTTGCCGTTTTATAATTGGAGAGAGAGATGGTGTTAATGTTACTTACCTCCAATTAAAACGAGGTTAGAGGACTATCCTCTCTGATGCAGCACGGTGGGGAAAAAGTCCCACATCTCTGGCACAGAAGTAGTGGCAAAACATTAGCTTGCTGTTAGCTGCTGTGGTGCTAACCACCAGAACCCACCTGGTGCACTGTGGGGGAGAGGCGGGTCGATGTCACATAGAAACGGGGTATGTGTCCCTATATAAACAATAAAGTTTCATATGAAACGGTAGATGTTTTTTATCGTGTCACCAATATACAGTGGGGTAAAAAAGTATTTAGTCAGCCACCAATTGTGCACGTTCTCCCACTTAAAAGATGAGAGAGGTCTCCAGTTTTCATCATAGGTATACCTCAACTATGAGAGACAAAATGAGAAAAAAAAATCCAGAAAATCACACTATCTGGTTTTTAAAGAATTTGCAAATTATGGTGAAAAATAAGTATTTGGTCAATAACAAAAGTTCATCTCAATACTTTGTTATATACCCTTTGTTGGCAATGACAGAGGTCAAACGTTTTCTGTAAGTCTTCACAAGGTTTTCACACACTGTTGCTGGTATTTTGGCCCATTCCTCCATGCAGATCTCCTCTAGAGCAGTGATGTTTTGGGACTGTCGCTGGGCAACACGGACTTTCAACTCCCTCCAAAGATTTTCTATGGGATTGAGATCTGGAGACTGGCTAGGCCACTCCAGGACCTTGAAATGCTTCTTACGAAGCCACTCCTTCGTTGCCCGGGCGGTATGTTTGGGATCGTTGTCATGCTGAAAGACCCAGCCACGTTTCATCTTCAATGCCCTTGCTGATGGAAGGAGGTTTTCACTCAAAATCTCACGATACATGGCCCCATTAATTATTTCCTTTACACAGATCAGTCGTCCTGGTCCCTTTGCAGAAAAACAGCCCCAAAGCACGATGTTTCCACCCCCATGCTTCACAGTAGGTATGGTGTTCTTTCTCCTCCAAACACGACAAGTTGAGTTTTTACCAAAAAGTTCTATTTTGGTTTCATCTGACCATATGACATTCTCCCAATCCTCTTCTGGATCATCCAAATGCTCTCTAGCAAACTTCAGACCGGCCTGGACATGTACTAGCTTAAGCAGGGGGACACGTCTGGCACTGCAGGATTTGAGTCCCTGGTGGCGTAGTGTGTTACAGATGTAGCCTTTGTTACTTTGGTCCCAGCTCTCTGCAGGTCATTCACTAGGTCCCCCTGTGTGGTTCTGGGATTTTTGCTCACCATTCTCGTGATCATTTTGACCCCACAGGGTGAGATCTTGCGTGGAGCCCCAGATCGAGGGAGATTATCAATGGTCTTGTATGCCTTCCATTTTCTAATAATTGCTCCCACAGTTGATTTCTTCACACCAAGCTACTTACCTATTGCAGATTCAGTCTTCCCAGCCTGGTGCAGGTCTACAATTTTGTTTCTGGTGTCCTTTGACAGCTCTTTGGTCTTGGCCATAGTGGAGTTTGGAGTCTGACTGTTTGAGGTTGTGGACAGGTGTCTTTTATACTGATAATGAGTTCAAACAGATGCCATTAATATAGGTAACGAGTGGAGGACAGGGGAGCCTCTTAAAGAAGAAGTTACAGGTCTGTGAGAGCCAGAAATCTTGCTTCTTTGTAGGTGACCAAATACTTATTTTCCACCATAATTTGCAAATAAATTCTTTAAAAATCAGACAATGTGATTTTCTGGATTTTTTTTCTCATTTTGTCTCTCATAGTTGAGGTATACCTATGATGAAAATTGGAGACCTCTCTCATCTTTTAAGTGGGAGAACTTGCACAATTGGTGGCTGACTAAATAATTTTTTACCCCACTGTATATCATCATATCGCACAGCCCTAATTCACGGTATAAACGATAGAGTAGTCTATGAAACAATAGATGTTTTTATATCATCATCCGATATATCTTGTCATATTGCATAGCCCTACGGGCATGTGAACTGCAGATTATTTTCACTGCGCATGCTTGAAACGCGGCTGCTGAATGGTAGCTGCAGTGGCTCAAAAACAACTGAGTATTGCCATGTACACAAATGTAGTCTACAGAACACAAACGTTATCCCTTGGAGGAATGTATGTTTAAGGCATACATACAAGCATGCATACAAAATACATCGAAAAGTTAATTACTACAGTATTATGATTTTTTTTTCCCCTTTGAATGTCATGCATTTTCTCATTTTTTTGCATGCTTAACACCCCCCCCCCCCCCCCCAATACTGCCATCCATCCATCTTCTTCCGCTTAATCCTTTTCGGGTCGCGGGGGGGCTGGATCCTATCCCAGCATCTTTGGGCGAGAGGCAGGGTACACCCTGGACAGATCGCCAGTCCATCGCAGGGCCAACACAGAGAGACAAAGACAACCATTCACTCTCACAGTCATACCTAAGGACAAATTACTAACTAACTAACTAACCTGCACTTATATAGCGCTTTTCTAGTCACAAAGACCACTCAAAGCGCTTTCACTAATGCTAACCCTCTATTCTAAGGGCCTATAGGAAACAGATATCTAGGGACAATTTAGAACAACCAATTAACCTAACATACATAGAATCCCCACCACTACAAAATACATATAAAAGTTACCCATTTATCCTCGCATCCATATTGTCTGATCCACTGATATACTGTATGATTTCACCTTCAGAGGGAGCTATGGCAAACAGAAGCATGCTGATTTATAAAGGACATGGCAGATCCAGTGAGTCCCATTGTGGACACCATGGTAAGAGGGCCAGGCCTGCATTCCATGTGGGTCATGCTTCCTGTGTATATAGCTATACCCGTGTGAGTTTGTTTTGAGCCGTTTCTGAGCTGAGTCATTACAGTCTGCTCCAAGGATGGTGTGAAGTCACATCAGTTTTTTTTTTTTTTTTTTTTTTTTTTGGGGGGGGGGGGGGGTCATTCAGCTGGAATTCCTCATTTGTGTCTTGCTCGTCCCACTTAACAAATACAGACTCTACTGGGATGAAATGGCAGACAGCAAAGGTCATTGCCATCCCAAAACCTGGCAAAGACCACAAACTACCAGCAAGCTACCGCCCAATCTCCCTACTCAGCATTCCTTACAAAATCATGGAGCGCCTAATACTGCAACGCATTTCCCCAGAAATAGAGGATATTCTAAGTGTGGATCAAGCAGGTTTCCGCAAGGACCGCAGTACAGGAGAACAAGTACTGGCCCTAACCACCTTCATTGAAAATGGCTTCGAGAGCAGACTGAAGACAGGGGCTGTGTTTCTCGATCTTACAGCCGCCTATGATACGGTCTGGCACAAAGGCCTCCTCCTGAAACTTAAAAAGGCGATCCCTGCTTGGGCAACAGCAATTATAAAAACCCTGCTGACCAACCGAAGGTTCAGAGTCCACCTCAGTCAGAACACAAGTGCATGGAGAATGCAGAAAAACGGACTCCCACAAGGCTCAGTTCTAGCTCCAACTCTGTTCAACCTCTACATAAACGACCTGCCTATTACAAAATCCCGCAAATTCATCTATGCAGACGACATCTGTTTGGCATTCCAAGCACCAGACTTTGAACCACTGGAACGGGTGCTCACGGAAGATCTTGCTAAACTGGACCAGTTCTGCAAAATCTGGCGCCTAAAACCAAGCCCAGCAAAAACCGTCTCCAGTGTATTTCATCTCCACAATGCAAAAGCTACCAGAGAACTAAACATCCACCTGAGCGGACTCAAGCTTAAGCATGCCCCAAATCCAGCTTATCTTGGAGTGACCCTTGATAGGACCTTATCCTTCAAGGAACATCTAAAGGGGACGGCTGCTAAGGTGAAAGTACGAAACAACCTGCTCTGCAAGCTCGCTGGTGCAAAATGGGGGGCGGCAGTCTCCACCCTGCGCACCTCAGCACTGGCCCTTTCATACTCTGTAGCAGAATATTGTGCCCCTGTCTGGTCCAGGTCATCTTACACACACTATGTAGACACCCAGCTCAACTCAACCATGAGAACTATAACTGGAACAATCCGCTCAACACCACTCCCCTGGCTCTCTGTACTGTCAAACATAGCCCCTCCACACATCCGGCGAGCAGCATTAACTCAAAGGATGCTCCAAAAAGTTAAAGATTTTCCTCACTTACCAATCCATGCAGATAGCTACACCCCACCCACTGCCCGACTTTCATCCAGACGGCCGATTTGGAAAAACCCTCCCCCAGCTGACTTTACCATCCAGACAGCTTGGCAAGAGGAATGGGAGACCAAGGAGGTCCCAAACAAACAGCTGGTGATAAACCCCAACCAACAGGTCCCGGGCACCAACCTCCCAAGGAGACAGTGGTCTACACTCAATTGCTTCAGGACTGGACATGGCCCCTGCTTGGCCAGCCTTCACAGATGGGGCAGTAGCCCTAGCCCACTGTGCGCATGTGGAGAGGAGCAAACTATGGAACACATCATAGAGACTTGCCCGCTCCAAAGACTGGAAGGAGGATTACACACCCTCCATACAGCAAACCAGGAGGCAACTGCTTGGCTTAAGGACTTTGCATTCGCTAAATAAATAAACTGGGATTAAGCTGTGGAAGCAAGAATGAAAATGCTGTTGCACATGGAGACATTGAACTGAGGAGGGAGGCGAGTTGTTGTCTGTAGTGGCAGGATTTGGATGTGATGTGTGGGTTTTCCCTCACTGACTTTGCTTCAGCGTACTTCTGTCTTAAAAGGAGAACTATTCCCCACACAATGACGTGATTGTGTCCTCTCACAGAGGGAGGGAAGGAGGAGAAAGGAGAGACTGGGTTATGCTCCATTCCGCCACCCAGAGTCCACGCAGGTCAGAGCTGCGTAGCATCACTGTCGGTCTCCATGTATACCTCCCCCACCTTGCTGCCTTCTCAAGCTGTAGTCTTTTTTTAAGCATCCAATAGGAAACATATTCAGTAAATATATTTAATGGAGGAGCAGGCTACATGGAAACTGTAAAAAAGAAAATGCTCCATGGGGTCGGTTTTGCTGTTAAATTTGTTTGTTGAATAGCTTTTTACATTTGTGTCCCTGTTCCGTATGCCCTTTCCTGCGCATATTCCTTGTTTCTCCCCTCGCTCTTCTCGTATGTTTCCATAACAGCAGTGGATTTAGCCAAAGGTGGCTTTAAATGGCTCTCTCCTGGCACTCTCGTAATTAGGAACTGTGTCTGTGACACTCCCCTTCTTCTCTGCTCTGCATTACTGTCCCAGGTTTATTTAGGAAGTGCACAGACTAGGGAGGGGGGTGAAAGGAGGGTTGGGGTGGTCCCCCACCCCCTTTTTTCCCCTGCCTGCATTTTTTTTTTTCTCCAGGGTGATGGACAGCTCTTCTGGAGGAAGTAGGAGGACCAGGCAGAGGCAGCCACAGTGAAGCTCAGATTTAGTCAGGAATGTTGCTGTACTGTACTTGTTTTTTCCCCCTCCTGACTTTTGTCGGTTTTGGCTGTGTCTGTCTGTGGCACAGTGCACATATGTTTGCTCACTGCTGAGAGGGCCTCCTTATAGAGGAATGTTTGAAAGAACAGCCAAGGGATTATCTGTGTTTATATGAGTGGATGGGGGGGGGGGGGGTATGTGTAAAATGTGATCTTGTGCAAGCATTCCTTAGTAGTGAGAGCAGGATCACTGGACAAAATGGAGACAAATGTAATAGGTGTGAGACCAAATGGGCTTGTTTGAAGGGAAGCTTTTAACCACACTGAAACATTCTGAGCCTCTCTGATGATACAGGGGAGGGGGAGTCAGTCATTTCAGTGATTTTGGCAAACTGCCCTTACCTTGTTGAAAGGAAATGTTCTAGTTGCATCAGCTTCCATAATGAAATTCCCGTGCCTGTGATAGAGACTCGGTCACTACACACCAAATCAGTTTGAAAGGTTATCCCAGGCTTGGTTGACATGCAGACTCATAGGGGTCTTCTTTATTAATTCGGCCCTGAGCCCTCTCATGTTTCGTGAGGTTGTTCCAAGTCCTCATGGCTGCTGAGACTACTTAAAAAGTGTTTCTTGCTGTAAAAAGTACGAGATTCCTTGACAGAAGCTGCAGTCAGGGTTGACAACTATGCTTGTCAGGAAATGGTTTTCCTAGAGAGACATGCTGGATGTGTGTAGACATGCATTGAACATGAGGGCTTCAAAGGGCATTTATAGATGCATTCTTACCTCAGTAACCCCCTTGGGCATGCAGAGACCTGTTGTGATTTGAGAGGGTGCTATGGCTTGCTGAAAGTGCAAGTCTGCCCTTGTTAATTATTTGGCATCTATTGTAACCCATCTACACCCTGAACTTCGATGTGAGCCTTTGTCTGGGCCATAGTGTTGCATGAGCAGGCGGAGGTGTGACCTCCAGCCTATTTTGTCTCAGCATCTGTCCCTCCCACTAATCCCGCTTATCAACAGAGCACTGTGTATGAGGGGCAGCCACACTGACACATATGCTCCTGTCTGGCTTCACATCACATACAAATTCATGACTCAGTATACCCGTCCACAATGTTTCTAGTATTAATTAATCTTGCAAACCTTTTACTAAGGATTCCAGAGGGACTTTACATGGCTTGCCTTCCTGACAGAATAGTCTATAAAATTGTCTATTTTTGATGATGTGGTCTTTGAGCAGCTTTTCCTATGTCCTTTACAACAAATACAAAGTCACAATAATAAATCATAAGCTCACCTATCAATTAAATGTGTTACTGTGGAGTTTTTGAGAACATCTGTATGTTTTATTAAATATGTTCATGAGTGTTCAGAATACAGCAGTCACCCCTAGCTGAAGGAGGGAAAAATGGCCTCTGTGTTGCATTTTCCTCCCTTCTTTCATGGCGGCTGGCTGTTGTGTTCTCTTGCTCCCCTTTGTGGGAACTTCCTTATAGTGCACCCTTCTGCATTCCTGACAGCATATGTGCGCCGAGGTTGCTTCAGCTCAGTTTGCAGCAGTAGCAGCTCAGACTTCACCTTATAGCCCATCCTCCCACTTTTTATCAGTCAGTAACCCTACCTTGGTAGCTTTCTTGCTGGGGGGAATTCCTGGCAAACGTTTCTTTGTTAAAGACTAATGTTGACCAGAAAGTATGAATCATGCATTTATGTGTGTTGAAAACCCCCATTTTCAATATGAATTGTACACAGTTTTTATTATTATAAAGACTGAAATGATCTGCTTCTGGTTTGCGCTGTATTCATGGAATCAAATACATCACATTGTTCAAATGAAACTAACAGATTTTCTGTTTTGTTTTTTCCTTTTCTCTGTGTTATTCAGGCCTTGTGGATGCACTTAGATGTCTGCAATGACTGCTGTGGCTGGCATGCCTCAGTGTTTTGGACTCCCTTTCTCTGGACCCAGTAGGACAAGAACTGATCAGCAGAGAACGTCATGAGCATAGTCATCCCAGTAGGGGTGGACACAACAGACACCTCATACCTGGACATGGCTGCAGGCTCAGAGTGAGTAACAGTGGGCTTCCCCTTCTTAATGCCCCCTCAGGTCTAAAACTTAATCCTGTTTAACTCTCTTTTTGTCCATCTTCTCTTTGTTCATTCATCTTTTTTCTCACTACACTTTTGGTGTCATTCATATTCACTAAACCTTATTTGATAAAATTTCATTATTCTCTCATCCCTTGTTTTCTCAGCATAAACCCTTGTAACAACTAAAGCAGCTTTCTCTTGTGCCTGAGTCACCTCTCTCTTTTCATTAGACTCCTCCTTCATATTTACAGAGGTGCAGTTAATGGGAAAGGAATTTACAGGAAGCAAGGCCTCTATTGTGTCTGCTATTAATGGGCAGCTCAGTCCTGCCATTGGTTGTACTTGCACTAAGCTGTTATGTTGCCCATGAGCTATTAACTACATCACTCCCTGTGAAACAAACTGCAAGTCTTAAATGTACAATGGAGATCAAAATTAGAGAACAGTGTGTTAATACTTGATTTTTTCTGAAGTATTGTTATTCTTCATTGTTCAGAATTTGACAGAATATCAGCTGTGGCTATACCACTGTTGTACTAGCATGTCTTTTTTTAAATAACCAAGGCACTTCAACACATATTTATTTTGTAAAAACAAAAAACCAGTGAGCAAAATTAGAGAACATTAACCACTGTGTCAGAAGAGAAGATTTAAACAATGTTTTTTTTTTGTTTGTTTTGTTTTTTAGGGCTATAGGATTAAAAAATTAATAGGAAGTGTAGAGTCCCTTGCTTTGAATGACTTCAGCACATCTGTGCCCACAGGACATCACTAGTTTCTCACACTGCTGTGTTTTGGGGGACAGGACTATGCAAAGACTCTCAATGGGGAATCGGTTCAAAACTGCAGCTGGAATTGCTCTCCAGTTCACTGCTGAATAGGGCAAGGATCTGTCTCGGGACACAGTGTCTCTCTGTTTAAGACAGTTTGGACTCAAAGCTCACTCTGCAGAGACCAAACCTCTCATCAGCAGAAAGAATGATAAGGCTAGACTTGCCTTTGCTGAGGAGCATGTTGTGGGGACAGAGGAGAACTGGTCCAGAGTGCACTTTAGTGAAGAGAGTAAGTTCAATTTATTTGAGTCTGATGGGAAAAAATATGTTTGGCGTCAAACTGGGGAAAGACTGAACCCAAAGTGTGTAAAGAAGTGACATTTGGAGGAGGACGTGTCATACGATGGGGGGCTGAAAAGTTCAAAGTGGTCAAATCTGACCAAATGTGTTTTATTTTTCAAGCGCAGGGATCCAAGTGCTGCAACACTGATGGAAGAAGTGTGTGGACCGAAGAGGAGACCATGTTGAAAAATAAACCACATTTGGTTAAATTTGACTACTCTGAACTTTTCAGCCTATGAACCTTTCAGCCCCCCTCGTAGTTTGGAGGATGTTTTCTGCAGCAGGAGTTGGGCCTCTTGTACAGCTACATGGCAGGGTAAATGCAGATGTTTATGTGAATCTCCTTTGGCAACATGCAGTTCCTTCACTGCAATTGTCTCCCAATCAGCCCGCAATTTTTATGCAAGACAGTGTCCTCTGTCACACTGCAAAACGGGTTAAACAGTTCCTTGAATCTAACAATATTGAAACAGTGAAATGGCCAGCCCAGAGTCCAGATCTAAACCCCACAGAGAATCTCTGGAAAATCCTTGGCAACAAAGTAATGGCTAAGAAACCCAGTACAGTTACTGAACTGTGGAAGAGACTGAAAGAAAAATGGACCAAGATCAAACCAGAGCAGTATGAGAAACTAGCGATGTCATGTGTGTGCAGATTTGTTGAAGTCATCCAAAGCAAGGGACTCTACACTTCCTATTAATTTTTGAATCCTATAGCCCCCCAAAAAACAGTGGTTAAATCTCTTCTTCTGACACAGCAGGGTTTCCTCTGGTAACATTTCCTGGTGGCGGCCCGCCATGCTTGAAAATATCCTGCCATTCTATGAGGAATTACAAATTTAAGAAAAAATATGAAGGAATGACGGTCTGCAAGCACGCACACGAACAACGCGCATGACCATCATCCGTACAGAGTTCAGAAGCGCCCTGCCCGCATGAGCGTTCCAGTCGCCAGGCAGAGTAGAGTGTCTTGCTACTAGCATGACTGTCCGAGAGAAGCATGAGCTTATTAAAGTACTTTAACCGTGGAAAAAAAGCAGAAGAGGTATGTAAGCACTGGAGGCATTTATCATGGTTTTAACCCACAGCTAACGGGAGCAATAATGGAAGAGTTGCTTAGCTAACAGGTGTGGTTAAGAGCTGGAGTTGGCTCATTTTGTCTTCCTTTTAATTGAGTTTTTTGTTTTTCTTATTTCAGACAAGAATGAAAGGAGCTGTTTTACGTTGGTTAATATTAACTAATTTATGTTCATTATTATGTACCTGGCAAATTAAGATGACCGAAATTCACAATGTCAATGACTTTAATCCGTCAGCAGCCTGCAGACAATGTGCTAACATTTGGATTTCAAAATAAGGGAGGTTTTTCCTGTTGTCTGGGTGGTGAGGAGATTTCTTAAAAAAAACAAAACAAACAACAATGAATATATAGAAATATTATAACAGAAATAACTGCATCATTGGTCATTTAAGTTAATTTATTTCATTAAATACAATTTTATTAATATTTTTGTCTTTGAAATCAGAGTTAAATTATTGTTCTCTTCTGGCTCTGCAAAATTATGGTCAAAAATATAAATTGTTATAAGTAAAAAGTAAAAAAAAAACACAAAAACAGTCTGTTTCAAATTTATTAAAAAAACAGTAATTTTATTTTAAAAAATAGACAAAAATTAGCCATAAAATAATCCACAAATTTATAATAAAGTATGAAATGTACAAGAAAAGTCAATTTTACGAGGAAATTACCAAATTTGAGGAAAGTGCTTTCAAATTTAGATAAATTTACAGAGAAAAGTAGAAAACTATAAGAAAATTGTTATAAATTTTGGAGGAAAAACCTCAAACCTTCAAGACTGAAGTCATTATTCAAGTTTTTAAGTGGGTGCTCTTTCTATCCTTAACTCAACTAGAAATTTTTGGTTGTCTACTTTTAATTAAGTTCAAAGCGCTGCTTTTTCATGAGTAGAATTTCTGGCTACTACACCCACCTCTGATCATATAATTTAAGTATGCATGAGTAAATTACTATTATGAATGTTTTTTCCCTTCCCTACTCTCTCAATGGAGAGAAAAAAAAAACAAAAAACACTTGAATAAAAATACAAAAAATACACATTTTTGTCATTTATGTAAACCATGACAAAAAAAAGTCCTGCAGGACAAAACATGACCCTTGAAATTTTCTAACCTGTTTGTATACCACCATAGATGGAGAGAGAACCTGAATTAGACAGGGCTCAGAGAGGGCAAGATGACACAGAAGAGAAGTGCCAAGGAGAGGATAACACCGCTAAAAATTCCAAACACAGGATGTCTGGGTGGGACCCCAACTGGCCCAATATTCCAGTATTCAAGCCTTGGTTGTACAGTACTTCAAATGGTAAGTTCTACTGTATATGCAAAGTTACTGTGCAAAATTTAAAAAAAAAAATAGTATGAAATTAACATATTCTGGTAATAATAGTGTCATATGTTTTCTGCCCACCCCCCGGAAAATATGCTGCCACCACGCCTAGCTCTTTAAGCCAGAGGAAACGCTGCACATTGGTCACTGTTCTCTAATTTTGCTCAGTTTTTTTTTAACAAAATAAAAGTTTGTGTTGAAGTGCCTTGGTTATTTAAAAACAAAAAAACCCAAAACATGCTAGTACAACAGTGATATAGCCACAGCTGATATTCTGTCAAATTCTGAACAAGGAAGAATAACAATATTTAAGAATAAATCAAGTATTATTATGCAACAGTTGGTTCCGACCCAGCAATTTGATTGGACAATAGGGATTCCAGGAGTTACTATAATATGTGATAATTGCACTCCAATTTCACTGGATATGTTTCACTCCAAAGGTGTTCTAGTAACGTTAATTACTATGTATTTTTCAATCAACTCTGACAATTCCAGTACTGTTTTAGATACCTTAATTTCCATAGTGAAACGCTGTTTGACAAAAAAATTAAATATCCATGACCCGGAAGTCCCACCCTTTTGCAAAAGTCTACTTCCGTCTACCCGGTAAACATCTGTTTAAAAAAAAAAAATAGGCAGTGCTAGAGTTTGTTTATTGTCTCAATTAACAAACAATAATACCTTTGTGGTGATGGACTCTTTTTCATCTGAAAATGTGAAGAAAAACAAGAAAAATGTGATAAAACGCTAGCATGCTAATTACTAGCTTCTGGTGACCAATAGATACGTTTTGATCTGGGATTTTCTGAAGTATCAGCTTAACGGGTGTATTTTATAAACACTTATTATGGCTGGAATCCCCCAATGCCGACGAGAGTGATGGAGACCTAGAGCTTCAAATAGGAATATATGGTAGGTGGCGGTAATGCACCTGTAAGCTGGTTGCCAACCACCAATTAAATCTAAAAGAAGAAGAAGAAGAAACACTTATTACATTTGCACTTGACAATATTTAATTTGTTTACATGTGTGTGAAATGACAATTGACGTCTTCATGCTGATTGAGATGTTTAGCAAGTCACTGACTAGATTTGGGGACTATTTTTTTTTTTCTCAGCTGCACAAAGTAACTGGTTAAACAAATAAATCATAATATTTTGTCCAGTATTGCTGTCATTTAATAAATTTTGCTTGCCGGAACTAGCAACTCTTGTCTTGTGTAATATTGCTTAAATACTTGATTAATATCATCTAATTTTGATCTCACCTGTACATGTGCAGTATGTGTTCATACCGATGCACCATATACAGTTTTTCTTGTTCTGTGTCTCTGGCTATGGAAAAATGTTTGCACATGTGTACACTGCATTCAGTCAGTGAAGAAGAAATGGTGCATGCAGCCATGGCAATGAGCTTCCTATTGCCCCTCCTCGCTGTTTGCTATAGTCTCGTCAAGGACACTGCTGTGCATTTTTCTGGTCAAATAAATGAAGCAAGAGGTTCTCCTATGACTAAAGAATAACGCACGTCATCTCCTTATGCAGGGGCTCCTGTTTCTTTAAAGGAATCGGAGCCCTCCCCTCAGCCTTCTTCAGAGCTGTTGCCCAGACAGCATGTGTTGCCATGGTATCGTCCCCTATCTCCCCTCTGCACTGCGCAGGGCCTGTTGCCATGGTCACGGGCCTGAGTGACAGGTGGTTCTCACATAGATATGGCTGCTTAAACAGCTTTCCACCCCAGTCCCTCCCAATAGCACTAGAGTTGACTCTCTCGCTTGTTCTTTGTCTGCTCGGTGTAAGAGTGCCTGCTGCAGATTTATTTAGAAGCTGATAACAAGCTTTAAAAGGGGGGGTTCCACCTGCTGCTGCTCATGCAGGACCTATCCGGACCCAAGGGACAGCCTAGCTGGTCACACAGCCTCTTTGCCAGCTGAGTCTGGAACAGTCACGCTGGCTACTTACCAGAGAATCTGCGTTAACGGCCTTTCAGCATCCTACTGAAGTCTGCAGCAGTGTGACCAGCTGTTCACTGATGTAGTACGTGCATGTGTCCACGGTGACACAGAACACTGCGTGCGCGCACACGCAAACGGAAAATGTAGTGTTACCATGGCAGCAAGCGGGAGCTCTTTTGGAGCGAAGGCGTTGTTGATGGCTCTTGAGGCCTGCTCTTTCTCTCTGCTGCATTTGATCTCTATTCTTCTTGCTTGCTAACTGTGCCTTTTCGCCCTCTCTCCCCAGGTCCCTTTAGTCGTGTGCACTTTTAACATCTCTGGCTTATCAGCACTATAAATGTTGCTTGGTTAAAGTAATCATGTGTATTAGTTCACAATATCCTAAAATTACAATTGTATTATCAAACACAAGTAGTGAATTAAAGGATTAATAGTTTTATTTACTGTATGCTCTGTTATAACAATATGGCATGTCTGACTGGAGCAGAATTTATAGCTAAAGGTAATTTTTCTTTAGGTTTTGTGTGCAAGTCATCTTAATTGAGGCTTAGTTTAGGCAAGCTTTGATTTCATTTTTTTTTAAATTAAATTGTTGTAAAGACCGGTCCGTAAAATTTATTTACACAGATGTACCATCTCTTGTGTACAGTATCTCACAAAAGTGAGTACACCCCTCACATTTTTGTAAATATTTTATATCTTTTCATGGGACTTATCTCTTATCTCTGGTTTTTCTCTTTTCTCTCATCTCTTTGTCTTTATATCCTGATTGATGGAGCCTTGAGTATTTTTATCATGTTTATAGTCAGCTTCATGTGTGCCTGTGTTTGTGTTTATGTTGAATGTAATTGTGGTTTGTAAATATGGATGTCACCAGACTGCAAAACAAATCTTACCTACGGGTACAAATAAAGGAACCTGAACCTGGGACTACACTGAAGATATGACACTTTGATAAAATGTAAAGTAGTCAATGTACAGCTTGTATAACGGTGTAAATTTGCTGCCCCCTCTAAAAAGCTCAACACACAGCCATGAACCGCTGCCAACAAAAGTGAGTACACCCCCAAGTGAAAATGTCCAAATTGTGCCCAGTTAGCCATTTTCCCTCCCCGGTGTCATGTGACTCGTTAGTGTTACAAGGTCTCCGGGTTGAATAGAGAACAGGTGTTTTAAATTTGGTGTTATCACTCTCACACTCTCTCATACTGATCACTGGAAGTTCAACATAGCACCTCATGGCAAAGAACTCTCTGAGGATCTGAAAAAAAAGAATTGTTGTTCTACATAAAGATGGCCTAGGCTATAAGAAGATTGCCAACACCCTGAAACTGAGCTGCAGCATGGTGGCCAAGACCATACAGCAGTTTAACAGGACAGGTTCCACTCAGAACAGGCCTCGCCATGGTTGACCAAAGAAGCTGACTGCATGTGCTCAGCGTCCTATCCAGGGGTTGTCTTTTGAAAATAGACGTATGAGTGCTGCCAGCATTGCTGCAGAGGTTAAAAAGGGGTGGTGGTGGTGGTGGGGGGGGGTCAGCCTGTCAGTGCTCAGACCATACGCCGCACACTGCAACAAATTGGTCTGCATGGCTGTTGTCCCACAAGTAAGCCCCTTTTAAAGATGGTGCACCAGAAAGCCCGCAAACAGTTTGCTGAAGACAAGCAGACTAAGGACATGGATTACTAAAACCATGTCCTGTGGTCTGATGAGACCAAGATAAACTTATTTAGTTCAGATGGTGTCAAGCGTGTGTGGCGGCAACCAGGTGAGGAGTACAGTCAAGTGTGTCTTGCCTACAGTCAAGCATAGTGGTGGGAGTGTCATGGTTAGGGGCTGCATGAGTGCTGCCCGCACTGGGGAGCTACAATTCATTGAGGGAACCATGAATGCCAGCATGTACTGTGACATACTGAAGCAGAGCATGATCAGAAACTGGGCTGCAGGGCAGTATTCCAACATGATAACCACCCCAAACACACCTTCAAGATGATCACTGCCTTGCTAAAGAAACTGAGGGTAAAGGTGATGAACTGGCCAAGCATGTCTCCAGACCTAAACCCTATTGAGCATCTGTGGGGCATCCTCAAACGGAAGGTGGAGGAGTGCAAGATCTCTTAACACCATGATGTCGTCATGGAGGAGTGGAAGAGGATTCCATTGGCAACCTGTGAAGCTCTAGTGAACTCCATGCCCAAGAGAGTTAAGGCAGTGCTGGAAAATAATGGTGGCCACACAAAATATTGACACTTTGGTAACAATTTGGACATTTTCACTTTGGGGTGTACTCACCTTTGTTGCCAGTGGTTTAGACATTAATGGCTGTGTGTTGTTATTTTGAGGGGACAGCAAGTTTACACTGTTATACAAGCTGTACACTGACTACATTGTATCAAAGCATCATGTCTTCAGTGTTGTCCCATGAAAAGATATAATAAGATGTTTACAAAAATGTGAGGGGTGTACTCACTTTTGTGAGATACTGTATGTACATATTATGTTGATGTGTAAGAGTCACTGCCCAAAACATTCATTCTGAGACATTTCATTCTGAAATCTTTCTGGAGCTGTAAGATTAATCTATATAATTAGATTGCTGCTGGTGCAAGACCTATCAAAATAAAAACCTAGTTTTATGTGGAATATAATGCATATAGGAGTATTATTAGTTGGATTAAAAGTGTCGCTTTTTAAATGCTTATAAGGGTGCGCCAGTGTTTCATCTGGCTTAAAGACTTTGGAGTGGTGGCTGGGGGGGTGGGGGGGTGTAAAGCATGTGTAAACATGAGAAAACACACGACACTCTAAAGGGAAAAAAATCATAATACTGTAGTAATTAACTTACACATGCTTAAATTACATGATCAGGGGTGGGTATAGTAGCCAGAAATTGTACTCATGTAAAAGCAGTGCTATCTTATGAAATTAATAATTAAGAATAGACAGTGGGGGGCGTAACGGTACATGCATTTGTATTTAGATTTTTCAGTACGGCACCTTTGGTTTGGTGCAGAGGTGTACCGAGGTTCCACATGGACCATGCTGAGTGACGGACAGGAAGTGTAACTGCCTTGCATTGTACATGTAAGCAAACCGTGCAGCCTAGCCTCTGACTAGCAAACGTCATGGCTGGCTGTACAGAGAAGCTGGAGCTTGAAGACCCTCTTCACAATTCTCCTGACTGGGAGCGCTTTGGCTTTTGGTGAAATATGTGAATGGACAAAGGCAAGTGAATAAGACAAAAACGGCATCGGATATGCTTTTGGCACTATGTTGAACTTGTTAACTCATTTGAAACGGCACTATGCGAATGTGAATATCATTGCAGCATGAAAAAAAGAAAAAAACCTAGGATGGTACAAGTGCAGCTTCCAGTGGCATTTAGACATCCTCTCAAGGGCTTTTCAGATCAAATGAGCCAAAGCAATAACAAATGCCATTGGTGTTTTTATACCAGTGGATCTAAGGCAGGGTTGTCCAGTCATGTGCCATGGAGGGCCAAGACCTTGCAGGTTTTCTCTTCTACCCAGTCTCTTCAGCAGGTGTTTTCACTTATCAGCAATCAGTGGGAAGAAATTCAGTGGAATCTGCTGTTGAAGACACTGGTTGGAGGTAAAGCCTGCAGGGTCTTGGCCCTCCATAGCACATGATTGGACACCCCTCATCTAAGGCCATATTCAGTTGTTGAGAATATGAAGTTTAAACAAATGCTGAAGGTAACTGAGCCCCGGTATGAAGTTTCTTGTTGTGCTCACTTCATCCAGAAAATAATACCATCCTTTTAAGAAAAAGCTAAATCTGTTAATGCTGTAACAGGCCTGTGTTTTTCAAGGGTGCCTTGGTATGTTCCTTCTTAATTGTCCAAAAAAATTGCAAATAATTTACTATTGTTGTACATGGGTGCCTTCAGAACCTACAGTGCATCTGGAAAGTATTCACAGCGCTTGACTTTTTCCACATTTTGTTATGTTAAAGCCTGATTCCAAAATGGATTAAATTCATTTGTTTTCCTCAAAATTCTAGACACAATACCCCATAATGATAATGTGAAAAAAGTTTTTTTTGGATTTTTGCAAATTTATTAAAAATAAAAAACTAAAATCACATGTACATAAGTATTCACAGCCTTTGCTCAGTACTTTGCTGATGCACCTTTGGCTGCAGTTACAGCCTCAAATCTTTTTGAATATGATGCCACAAGCTTGACACAACTATCTTTGGACAGTTTCACCCATTCCTCTTTGCAGCACCTCAAGCTCCATCAGGTTGGATGGGAAGCGTCGGTGCACAGCTATTTTCAGATCTCTCCAGAGATGTTCAATTGGATTAAAGTCTGCGCTCTGGCTGGACCACTCAAGGACATTCACAGGATTCTCCTGAAACCACTCCTTTGATATCTTGGCTGTGTGCTTAGGGTTGTTGTCCTCCTGAAAAATGAACCGTTGCCCCAGTCTGAGGTCAAGAGTGCTCTGGAGCAGGTTTTCATTCAGGATGTCTCTGTACATTGCTGCATTCATCTTTCCCTCTATCCTGACTAGTCTCCCAGTTCCGGCCACTGAAAAACATCCCCACAGCGTGATGCTGCCACCACCACTGGCATGGTTATGAGCGGTGCCTGGTTTTCTCCAAACATGACGCCTGGCATTCATGCCAGAGAGTTCAATCTTTGTCTCGTCATACCAGAGAATTTTGTTTCTCATGGTCTGAGAGTCCTTCAGGTGCCTTTTGGCATACTCCAGGTGGGCTGCCATGTACCTTTTACTAAGGAGTGGCTTCTGTCTGGGCACTCTACCATACAGGCCTGATTGGTGGATTGCTGCAGAGATGGTTGTCCTTCTGGAAGGTTCTCCTCTCCCCACAGAGGAATGCTGGAGCTCAGACAGAGTGACCGTTGGGTTGTTGGTCACCTCCCTAACTAAGTCCCTTCTCCCCTGATTGCTCAGTTTAGACGGCCAGCCAGCTCTAGGAAGAGTCCTGGTGGTTCCGAACTTCTTCCATTTACGGATGATGGAGGCCACTGTGCTCATTGGGACCTTCAAAGCATTAGAAATTTTTCTGTACCCTTCCCCAGATTTGTGCCTCAAGACAATCCTGTCTCAGAGGTCTACAGACAATTCCTTTAACTTCATGCTTGGTTTGTGCTCTGACATGCATCGTCAACTGTGCCTTTCCAAATCATGTCCATTGAACTGAATTTACCACAGGTGGACTCCAGTTAAGCTGTAGAAACATCTCAAGGATGATCAGTGGAAACAGGATGCACCTGAGCTCAATTTTGAGCTTCATGGCAAAGGCTGTGAATACTTATGTACATGTGATTGTTCTTTTTTTTTTTTTTTAATAAATTTGCAAAAATCTCAAAAACTTTTCACGTTGTTATTATGGGGTGTTGTGTATAGAATTTTGAGGGGAAAAATGAATTTAATCCCTTTTGAAATAAGCCTGTAACATAAAATGTGGAAAAAGTGAAGCACTGTGAATACTTTATGGATGCACTGTATACAGTACACAACAATGACAAATTAGTTGCAGTTTTTTTTTAACCAATTAACAAGTGAAATTAGATAATTATTTTCCCACAGAAACCTGAACATACCAGAGCACCCTGGTTAAAAACACTGCTTCAGGCAATAAGGGGCTTTAATTTCCTAAAAATAAGAGTAATTCAGACTATTCAAACTTCTATTGTTGCACTTGTCTGCATCGTTCATTTGCTAAAAAGAGAATTTATTTTATTTTATACATTTTATTTATTGGAGAATTTACTGCTGGCAGGTAGCAGTTTTTTTTTGTCAAAGGTGTTCCCACTTTTATAAAAGATAAGCAGTTTTGTGTTTTGCTTTTTGTTTCCTTACTGTACCGAAAATGAAACGAACTGTGACCTTAAAACCAAGGTACTGTACGTTCCAAACCGGGATTTTAGGCGTACCGTTATACATCTAGTAGACACCCAGAAAATTACTAGTTGAGTAAGAGTACAAAAGCACCCACTTAAAAAAAATACTTGAGTAATGACTTGAGTCTTGAAGGTTTGAGTTTTTTCTCCTAAGTTTATAACCATTTTCTTGTAGTTTTCTACTTTTTCCTCTGTAAATTTGTTTTTACTTAAATTTGCAGCTATTTTTCCTCATAAAATCTTGTAAAATTCTGACTCTTCTTGTACATTTGAGATTTAGTTATCATTAATTTGTGGATTATTTTTATTGCTAATTTTGTGTCTTAATAATGTCTAATAATGAAATTACTGCTTTACTTACTGCTAAGTACTTACTGGTTTTTAATTACTGGTAAAATTTTGTTTTTTTCCCCTCAAATAATTGAAATTTTTGATCATAATTTTGCAGAACTAGAATAGAACAATAATTTCAAGTATTGAGTTCAAAAAATAAAAGTATTAAAAGTATTAATAAAATCATATTTAATGAAATAAAATTAACTAAACTGACCAAAGATGCCGTTATTTCTGTTATAATTGAAGCAATACTACACGAGAGGGAGTTTGGTATCATGAATACAGTATATGAACTCTAGCAGGGTGTGATTTGGCTTGTGCCCTCCGATCATGCCCTCCGGATGTGTAATTTCTTCTTGTCAAAACAGTGCTTCACTGTGGAAATTAAGGTATCCAAAACAGTACTGCAATTGTTAGAGTTGATAGAAAAAAAAAAAAGTTAGTAATTAACGTTACTAGAACACCTTTGAAGCAGAGTGATATATGTCCAGGGAAATTGGAGTGCAATTATCGCAGATTATAGTAACTCCTGGAATCCCTATTGTCCAATCAGATTGCTCGGTCAGAGTTAACTGTTGTATAATAGTTCTATATATTTACTGGTTGTTGTTTTTTTTTTTTTTTCGAACATTCCTGGCCAACCAGACAACAGGAAAAACCTCCCATATTTTGAAATCCAAATATTGGCAGGTTTAGTCTGAAGGCTGGAGGATGTTAACGGATTTAAGTCAGTGACTTCGTGAATTTCGGTCATTTTAACTTGTCAGGTACATAATAATGAACATAAATTAGGGCGGTGCGGTGGCACAGTGGTTAGCACTGTGACAGCACAGCAACTCACTATTGGCCATGGGATCCCGGGTTCGAGCCCACCCCCTGACAAACGGTGATCTGTATGGAGTTTGCATGTTTTCCCCATGTCTGCATGGGTTTACTCCAGGATTTCGCGGGTTTCCTCCCACAGGCCAAAAATATGCAGGTTAGGTTAACTGGCGACTCTAAAGTGACCCTAGGTGTGAATGAGTGTGTGAGTGGTGAAGGGATTGGCACTGTACCATGGCTGCTTCATCCATCCAGGTGGATGCCCTGAATTTCCCCTCTGGAGATCAATAAAGTACAGAAAATAAATTAATATTGTAGTGGTTGGTGAATTAAATCCTCAACAATTCAGTCGTTCTTGCCTCTGCCTCAGTTAGCCTGTATATCAAGCCTAACCACACTTGTTAGCCAAGTGGCTCATTACTGTCCGTTACCCTGGATTACCCCTGGATTTACACTGACTCCGGATGCAGTCCATTAAGGCTGCAATCCAAACTCCACAGCAAATAGTTCCCATTCTAATTAATGTTCTGATCCTCACCTGGTCCGGACCACTACAGAACGAATCCCACTCATCGGATTCGGATTGCTAATGAAAGGAAAGGGGTCTATTTTTGCCGGATTCAGTATGCAAGGAAATGCCACAGTATCTTGTGGTATTTAGTAGTAAATTTGTTCATTAAAAATGATTGAAGGATTGTCCGTTATTTTCTGAGGTCTACTCCTCCACCACTGTGAAAGAGAAGAAAAAACTTTGACATAACAAACACTTCATAGAATTACAATTAACGGGCTCCTTGTGTATTATTAGACCACAAAAATCCAGGTGGAGAGCAGCTACATCACACTTGCTTATTGTTATCACGTGATCGCGATTGGTTCATCTCGGTCATTTTTGGGTCTTTCTCGAGATCTTGCATTATTTTGTATAATTCTTGCGTGACCTTGTATTTCGATCTCTGTTCGTATCCATGCTGCTGCAAAACACAACTGGAGTTGGTAAAGACAGACGCCAGGGTGAACGCACCGGGAGGCTTCTGCCCAGGTCTCATCACTTTTTTCTCCTCCACACTGATGGGCAACCCAGTGTTTCCGCTGGCATAAAGACCTTACCACAGTGGCAACATATTTTTCTGGTGTGGGGGGGGGGGGGGACACATAACACAATTGTAACTGGAATATGTTAATTTTATGCTATTTCTCTTTTTTAAAATTTTGCACAGTAACATTGCATAATGGAACTTACCATTTAAAGAATTGTACAACCAAGGCTTGAATGTTGGAATATTGGGCTGGTTGGGGTCTCACCCAGATGTCCTGTGTTTGGACTTTTTACTGGTGTTATTCTTCTCTCCTCATTTTGCTCCCACCTCTCCTGGACCCTCTGCCTGAACACTTTTTTCTCCTTGGCTCCTCTCTTCCGTCTCATCTATCCCTCTCTGAGCTCTGTCTAATTCAGGTTCTGCCTCTGTCTATGGTGGTATACAAACAGGTTAGAAAATCCCAAGTGTCATGTTTTGTCCTGCAGGATTTTTTTTTTTTTTTTCATGGTTTACATAAATAACAAAAATGTGTTTTTTTTTGTATTTTTGTTCTTGTGTTTCTTTTTTCAATTGACAGAGTAGGAAAGGGAAGGGAAAAAAATCATATTAGTAATTTACTCATGCATACTTAAATTATGTGATCAGAGGTGGGTGTAGTAGTCAGACATTCTACTTGTGTAAAAGCAGTGCTATGAAATTAATAATTAAAAGTAGACAACCAAAAATTTCTAGTTAAGGGTACAAAGAGCACCTACTTAAAAACGTGAGTAATGACTTCAGTCTTGAAGGTTTGAGGCTTTTCTCCAAAATTTAAAACAATTTTCTTATAGTTTTCTACTTTTCTCTGTAAATTTATCTAAAGGTGCAATCATTTTCCTCAAATTTGTAATTTCCTCTTGTAAAATTAGGACTTTTCTTGTACATTTGAGACTATTTTAAATTTGTAGATTATTTTATGGCAAATTTTTATCTTTTTTTAATCTAATCCAACTTTATTTATAAAGCTCTTTAAAAACGATAGCTGACACAAAGTGCTGTACATCAATGATAAATAAAATATAAAAACAATAAAATACAGCTAAAATACAAAACAGCAAAAACAAAACAATAGTTAGACAGTAGAGACGATAAGAACAAATAAAATCAATGTCTCAAACTGGGTCAAAAGCCAGAGAATAAAAATGGGTTTTAAGAGGTGTTTTAAAACTGGACAGTGAAGAGGCCTGTCTGATGGACAAAGGCAGATTATTATAAAATTACTGTTATATGTAAATATATAAATTTTGAAACACAATGTGCCAAAATTTTTACCATAATTTTGCAGAGCTACAACAACAATAATTTTAACTCTGAATTCAAAAAATATAGTTATTAAAATTATATTTAAAGAAATGAATTAACTTAAATAACTAAAGATGCAGTTATTTCTGTTATATCTATATATTTATAGTTTTTTTTTAGAACTGTCCTCGCCAACCAAACAGCAGGAAAAACCTCCCTTATTTTGAAATCCAAATGTTGGCACATTTAGTTTGTCTGGAGGCTGCTGATGGATTAAAGTCATTGACTTCATGAATTTCGGTCATCTTAACTTGCCAGTACATAATAATGAACATAAATTATTAATTAATATTGTTGTAGCTGGTGAAGTAAATCCTCAGCGATTCATCAGTCACTCTTGCCTTTCCCTGCAGTGCATCCTAACCAGACCTGTTAGTTAAGTGACTCCTCATTGTTGTTCCAGTTACCAGTGGGTTAAAACTACCATAAATGCCTCCACTGCTTACATACCTCTTATGCTTTTTTTCTGTGTTTAAAGTACTTTAATAAGCTCATGCTTCTCTCGGACAGCAACGCTACAGAGACACTGCCTGCAGACTAAAACGGTCACGTGGGCGCCGGGCAGGCGGGGCGCTTCCACGCGGATGACAGTCACGCACGTTGTTTGTGTGTGTGCTTGCGGAGCGTCATTCTTTCATATTTTTTTCCTTAAATTAATATAGGTCTGACGGCATAATTCCAAGGGTGGGGGGCCGCCACACAGATATGTTACCAGAGGAAACCCTGGGTAACCATCGCTGCTACCTACTCCGATGTAGCCTTGCATGGAATTAAATAGTGAGGTGATTTTGTTTCCGTTAACCGCACATTTGCAAGGGAAATGGCCTGTCTGTCCCAGCTTCCAGCAGCGGAGCCCCGTCGTCGTTGTCGGTGTGGGTTCAGCGATGTCAACTATTCAATAGGAAAATATTCTCAAATTAATATTGGGAAAAAAACTATTACTATACATTAGGGCTGTGAAAAAATTCCAGTCACGATAAATTTTTTCATATTGATTAATATCGATATGTATTGCAGTATGAATCAAATTACTATTTCTGTCAAGCTTAAAGGTGCCTTTTTACTCTCGAGATGTGACGCTATCACAAGATTAATTTCAAATATTTATTTTCTGTCAGAAATTGAACCTGACGAATGTAGTGTAGAACATTATACAACAGTATTTCAAATAATTATAAAACAAAATAATTATATAACGTAAAATATAAATATTTTATAGTATTCTGCTCACCATCTTACTGATAGCTGAGTGAAGTACATGCCCAAAGCACTGCAGCCGTGTCCACTTGTTTAGTGATGTAGCCTTCACTATATTTGTCCCACTGTCTGTCGTAATGCAGACTTGTTTGTCTTCACTGTCTCCAGGATGCAAGTGCTTTGGTCAGTCCTAAAGCAATAACTTCACCTGTATGGGCTTCAGGACAGTTTGAAGACATTTGCTTTTCAAATTCCAGTCTTGATCAATGAAGTGGGCAGTGAGGCTCATATATGGTTCAGATGTGTGACTTGACCACAAATCTGACGTAGTAGTGAAGTATGGCACACTTTGCAGCTCCTTTTCAGCCATTTCTCTACATTATGTGTATAGCTGGGCAGTGGTGGCCTAATGGTTAGTGATGTAGACTGGTGAGCGGAGGGTCGCAGGTTTGATCTCTGGACTGGCAGGATTAGATCTTGGTGGGACAGATAACATAGGAGTGTTTGCCCCTCCCTCCTTAACCCCACTGTGGTGCCCTTGAGCAAGGCCCTTAACCCCAACTGTTCAGTGGAGCTGCTCAGTGGCCAGGTCAATCTGTGGTTGTACTGGGCAGCTTCCTGTTGTGAATATGTAACTGTGTGAGTGTGAACAGGGTGTCCTTGAAAGAGCGGTTGCCTCTCAGTGGAACTACCCTGTATAAATGAAGGTTAGATTAAAAAAAAAAAAAAAAAAAAAGCTGGGGAAATGCTGTCTGGGAGAAGTATTTACAGCCGGGGAGTTGGTAACGAGGGTCAGTTACTTTAATCAGCCACTTAAATCCGACATTCTGTGTGCTCAACAGGATGGCACTGCTTCAGATGGTAAAATATTTGTAGTGTTACCTGATTTTGTGGGAACATGCTTGCAACAGTTTTCAGTGCACACTAAACTACTTTTTGTCAGACTTTAAATAGCCAAAATATCTCCACACTACTTAATTCCTCTGGCCCTTCTTTTCAACAATCTCCTCGTCTGTTGAACATTGGGTGGTGTCCGTTTCGTTGTCTTCTTTGGTAATGCTGTCACTGGACTTTTCATTAATGTTGTCTGTTGTTTCCTGCACAGCTGCTCTAGCCCAAACATTAGCAGGTGTGCTAAAGCTAAGCCCCGGCTACATGCTAGTCCTACATGCCTACGCACGCTATTGTGTGCGTCAGTCGAACATGACTTCCAGCCACATGATTGATTCAGTGCGGTGTATTCTCATTTTCATTGGCTTTTCGTGTTGTCTGTCAAAACACGGAACGAATCAGTTCTATTAAAGTTCTATCAAATGTTTTATGTCTCTATTGAGGAAAAGACTTTGACCATATAAAAGACCATATAAAAATGGAACTTCCTGCCATCCAGCTTGGTGCTCAGCAAAAATGGAACGGTGGAGGGAAATGTGGACGGCAGTGGCTCAGAAGGTAGAGTGGGCCGTCCATTAACCAGAGGGTTGGTGGTTTGAATCCCGCTCTCCCCAGTCATCCTGCCGTTATGTCCCTGAGCAAGACACTTTACCCACCTTGCCTCCGATGTCCATGACACTGGTATGAATGTGTATAAATGTTCAGTAGTGGTCAGAGAGGCCGTTGGCGTGGATTGGCAGCCACGTTTCCGTCAGTCTGCCCCAGAGCAGCTGTGGCTACAGTAGTAGCTTACCACTATCAATGCCTGTCTGAAGTGAATGAATAATGGACTCACTGTAAGTGCTTTTGAGATGTCACTTGACATATAATGCGCCATATAAATATCCATTATTATTATTAAAAGTTACTTCACGATAATTATCATTGTTTTATCACCCAGCCCTACTATACATATTTTGTTGCTACTCGTGATCTATTAATTACTAACTTTTAATTAATTTTTAAAATCAGTTGAGCCTGCTTGGTTGAATGACAGCTGCCTGCCACTATCCACCTACACAGCCTGTAGTGAAGACATAAGTCTGATCAGGGGTTACCGCTTCAAGCCTGTGCTCTGCCTGCACATCACACACATATGGGTAGAGTAGAGCTGACAACAGTCATCAGCACTGGAATGAACCATGCTAAGCAAAAACCAATGTGAGTACGGGTCAGTGCAGACCCCTCGTCGACTGAGGAACAGAGTGCCATTTCACTTTGCACAGAACAAGTCAACTGGCACCAGTGAGAGCACACCCCAAAGTTTAAATTGACTATACCTAGCTGCCACTGTTGGTTATGCCTCATGATTTCCTTTTCATTCCATCATCTTTCTCTCATTTATTATCTTTTCTCATATGTATGATGGATGCAATAGAGTTTTGTCTTGGCCATTGCCTACTGTATGCCTGCAACTCTCCCACTTATGTGTACTCTGTGTCCAGTTCCTCCTTTCTACTGTACAGGAGTGGAGCCATGAATGATACATAGCCTTTCACCTATGCTCACATGTTCAGGCTGGCTCACTTGGTTACCTTTCTGCCTGTCTTTAAGTATCTGTTCCAGTGTGTCCTGCAGGCTGAAAGTGAAAAGGCCAAATATTAATTGTTCTTTTAAAGATAAAGTTTTTTACTTTTAGTAATATTATCCCTAAACCAGATCTTTAATCCCTGTATGATAAATAGTAGTATTTGATGTAGTTAAACATTAATAGCAGAAAGTGTGGGGACATAGCACACACTCCAGTATGATTTTTAACTCTTAGCTTTAACCTTGCCAAAAAAGTTAAACGTTAATCTCAATTTGTCATACACACTTGCCCACACCTCACTCTAGATCCGCCTCCAGACCTCATGTATGCAGTTACGTTTTCACTTTGACAGTGAGTAGTTGAGCGGCAATAGGCACAGGAAGTGTTGCACAGTGCTTTTTTGGCATGCAAGAAGAGCAATAGTGCTGAGACAGGCTCCCACAGGTACTGTATCACCTGAGAGACTGGGCGAAATTGTGTTTTATTTCAGCATACTTGTTCAAGCTTGAAATTTTCATAATCTCTTAATTGAGTTGGTTGTTTTCGGTGCACTTTGGTCCCTGTTGGGAGATTGAGAATGTCTTGGTGTCACATGGCTTGATTGCTCGTCATTGAAAATTTTACTCCTTATACTTGAGTACTATATATATATATATATATATATATGCTTATTGAGCTTTTTCTTTGTGTTTTGCACTGCTGGCAGTAGATCTGACATAGTTTGTACTAATTTCTTATACTGTTAAGAGACTGATCAGAGAATGCATGTTTTCCTATAACTGTAACTTTAACTCCTTTGGCTCAAACTTGTGTGACTACCATACCTTACACGCCTTTCATATCTCACAGTTGCACATTGTTCAGTTGCTGCTCAAATCCCCCCCCCCCCTTCCTTTTTCTTACCTGATCATCTTGTCTCATGTCGTCCGTTTTGCCGGTTCCACTTCACTCTTGCTCTTAGCCCATCCCCTTTGCCACTGAAGGATAGTTTAATCATGTCATAATACAGATGGGTTGGTCTCAAACGGACAAAATAGCTCTTGCCTCAGCTCCAATGTTAACTTGAGGGAAGTGGATCTACTGGTTTGGTCAGAAGTAAGGTTGTAGAAATTATCCTGTGATGAATGAGTGAAAGGGAGCATGTGATAAGAGGGAGTGTGTGTGTTGTCAGTGTGGGTTCAGCGATAAAAATGTCATTTATTTGTGTGGCTCTCAGGCTTATGAAATCCATCTAAGGTGAGATGACTGCAGGGCCTGCTGGATTTGTGGTAGCTTCAGTGTGCAAAGTCTGGGGCTAATTTGTCTGTATCAGTGTTTTCAGTCTGCATTAACTTTTGTTCTTTGTGTTGCTGTCCTACAGACCAGAGTCGGTGGAGGCCAGCCCTGTGGTGGTGGAAAAGTCCAGCTACCCACACCAGATTTACAACAGCAGTTCACACCATTCCCACAGTTACATTGGCCTGCCTTATGCTGTGAGTACACATTCACATGACTTCTGTCACACTTCTATAAATAACCTGAATATATTGAGCTACTACTTTCATACAGAATAATTTTATTTATATTTATGGCAAGGTATTTTGGTCAATGTAAAACATGTCCAGATCACAAAATTGAAACGTGTCATAAACACGTCTCTCTGAAGTCATGCTTGTCAGAAGCATTTGTAATAATGTCACAAGCAGCTAATGACAAGAAATCAGCCCAAAGAAAACTTGTCCTTTTTCATAGTGGATCTGTTGTGCACATTGCCAGCCAGAGATATTTTATTTTTGGACTCTACTGAAGTAGCCTGACATCCTTATTTTTCTTTGAGCAAACTTTTCTCCAATTGTACTTCACTTTCACAAACAAAAGGCTTGATTAGCATGTGGACAGGAAAGCTGTGCTTTTAAGTAAAATTAAAACCATTACATGTATGACAAAAATAAGTGAACGGGGGATCTGAGGGCTTTTTTTTTTTTTCCGGTTCCGGTTCCGCCGGACCGGCGGCACCACACGAGTTGGCTGCCTTTTGCAACTGCCTTTTTTTTAATCTTGCTTCTTCTTTCTACACCTTTCACTCTGTATATATATCATGGACACACAGATCTCCCCAAAGGTCTCCCGAGTCGGCGGACGGAACCACTGTCTACAGCAGGAGACGATACAGCTGGGAAGAGCTAGCTAGCACTCAACCACCACCCGGTGCTAACGGAGAAACTCGACATACCGAGGAACTGTAGCGAAAATGACGCAGATGCCTGGCTGGAGTTTAGGCGGCATGCAAGAAATATAAGACAGAATAATAAAGAGCGATGGCAAGAACCAAGCAGACCGCCCGTAAATCTACTGGAGGAAAAAGCCCCCCAGGAAGCAGCTAGCCACCAAGGCTGCTTGGAAAAAGCGCTCCGGCCACCGGCGGAGTGAAGAAGCCTCACCGTTACAGGCCTGGTACCGTGCCTCTGAGAGAGATCCGTCGCTACCAGAAATCCACGGAGCTGCTCATCCGTAAGCTGCCCTTCCAGCGCCTGGTGAGGGAGATCGCTCAGGACTTCAAGACTGACCTGCGCTTCCAGAGCTCCGCCATCATGGCTCTGCAGGAGGCCAGCGAGGCCTACCTAGTGGGTCTCTTTGTGGACACCAACCTGTGCGCCATCCACGCCAAGAGGGTCACCATCATGCCCAAAGACATCCAGCTGGCCCGCCGCATCCGCGGAGAGAGAGCTTAGACTTTCTGCTGTACATCCACCAACCACAATGCTCCCCACTGTGTGTCTATATATATATATATATATATATATATATATATATATATATTTATAGTAACATGTACATATGTATACTCGCTGCTCTTGTTTTTCTCTTGCCTTCTGATTGTTGCTCTGAGTGTTGCTATCCCTGTGCTGTTGCAATCCTGGAATTTCCCCATTGTGGGACTAATAAAAGCTTATCTTATCTTAAACATTTCATAAAAAATTGATTTTGGTGGGGGGGGCCTGCTCTGTCTTGAAATGTTACTTTCTGTGTACTGGGTCAAAATAAATATTGCTTAAGTGTTCTTAAATCTTTGTTCAAATTTAAAAAAAATGAATAGTCCTTTTGTACTACATCTATTACTAATAATGACTTCAATTTACACATTTTCTATGTATTTTAAAAATAAATTATATTTAAAATGTCCACATGATTCTTTTCATTTTTTTTAGCTGATTTTGGCCAACTGGATCTTGGTCAGATACTGTTTTTTTAAATCTTATATTTAAAAAGTTAAACCAGCAAATTAAATTTTAAAAAAATTTCATTCATAATTGTTTTGAGAAGAAGCAGCCAACTTTATTGTCATTCAGTCCATACAGCCAATCATGTACAGTAGAACGAAATTACATTTCTCCTATCTACAATATTAATCACATCTAGAATCAGAGGGGCCGCTACCATGCAAGGCACCGCCACAAACAACTTTTCCTTCCCCCATTTTATTATGCTGAGCACCATGCTTGAAGTTGGAAAGTACCATTTTTATATGGTCTTTGGTATGTCGCGGCTGGGGCTTGAACAAACAATCTCCCGGTTGTGGGGTGGATGCTCTTATCAGCTAGGCCACCACTCCGGTCACCAGCCACCCCTCTGGAAAGAAATGAGGTTAGATGTAAAACTGAATTTCTATGTACAGTACCTTTGCCTCCTAACTACTTTTATTATGCAAAACAATTTTGGCTATGCTGTATTGTAAAAGGACATTTGGTATGCATCATTTA
Organism: Pholidichthys leucotaenia; assembly: GCA_020510985.1. NCBI lineage: Eukaryota > Metazoa > Chordata > Actinopteri > Cichliformes > Pholidichthyidae > Pholidichthys > Pholidichthys leucotaenia. The sequence continues at coordinate 146,653,194 of CM035845.1, read as the reverse complement.
CTCTGTGTGATGCCTTCATTAGGACCACAACTATGGCGCGCGACCTCCGCCTACGCCGCCAGCCTCCCCTCCTGCCTCCATGTTGATCCGACAAGGAGAGGGGGGGCTGTTTGTTCCAGGGGGGCAGGACGAAGCCTCCAGGGGCACCACTCTAAGTACCTCAGAGGATGGCAGCTATGGGGCCGATATCACTCGCTGCATCTGTGGCTTCACCCACGATGATGGCTACATGATCTGTTGCGACAAGTGCAGGTGAGATGGTAGCAGTGACTCCCTTGGATCAGTGTTGGTTCTGGCCTTTTTATTGAATTTTCATGGGTTGTTAGTGCCTCATAATGTTTGGTTAACCACTTAAGATGGTGATTTCAGAGTTTATCAAATACTTTTTCCCCCATTGGTTTTAGTGCCTGGCAGCACATAGACTGCATGGGTATTGACAGATTGAACATTCCCGAAACCTACCTGTGTGAGCGCTGCCAACCCCGACACCTGGACAGAGAGAGGGCCATACTGCTGCAGACACGGAAAAGAGAGTGTTTATCTGGTGAGCAAGAAAACACAGACGCACAATACCACCTGACTGTGATCAAACACAAATACGCTACAGACCTCTACTTACGTGGAACTCCTCACTATTAGATATTGTTCAGGAAATTCTAAAGAGGACTTTAAAATGTTGTAAAAGCAGCATCTTAGAAGACAGCAGGAAAAGTAATGAAATGTAGTAATTTGTAAAATTCTAATATTCCAGCTTTGGCTACTCTAAAGCTGGATTCATGCTGCATTTCCTCTCTGGTCCGCTTTGGTCCGTGTCCGCTTTGGACGAGGCCGGCGCACACATGGCTCTGTATATGCTTCACTTTTTTCGTCTACCAGGCCAAGCAGTACAACTGCTGTGGATTTGTCCCAGCCCTATGAGTCGTGCAAATGCGCTAACACGCCAGTTTGTTCACTGACTATAAATGCGAGAGCAACGCACATTTTTTATGGCAGCAGCAATGGCATCATTTCAAGGAAAAGGAGGAATTACTGTTTTTCAGTGCTCTTCTCCGCTCAAGCTGCTGCTGCAAAATGATTCATGTATGTTTATTCTTGTCTTCCGTTTCCTGTTTGATTTCTTTGGCTTCTTTGACTTTGTGTGCTGTGTCGATAGTGCCACCTCGTGGATGAGACGTTCAGTCTTGCGCATGTGCAGTCATTGTGGGCAGGCCTCGCAGCCAAAAAATTTGGGCTGCACGCAGTTGTCTGCAGAAGATCTCCACGGACCCTAGCGGGCTGGAGATGATGACATAATTTTTGCCACACAAGCCTTGTGGTCAAGCAGACGCGGACAGTGGAAGTGCAGCATGAATCCAGCTTTACTCCTGGATTAGAATTCATAAGTAAAATCAGGACAGTTATCTTGTTTAATGTTGTTTCTTCTTCTTCTTTTGGCTGCTGCCTTTAGTGGTCGCCACAGCAGATCATCTGACTCCATCTCACCCTATCCGTTGCATCTTCCTCTGTAACACCAACCCTCTCCATGTCCTCCTTCACTACATCCATGAATTTTCTCTGTGGTCTGCCTCTTTTCCTCCTGCCTGGCAGCTCCATCTTCAACATCCTTTGTCCAATACATCCATTATCCCTCCTCTGCATATTGTCCAAACTATCTCAGCCTTGCCTCTCTGTTTTAATGTGGTTTAAGTATTTTTTTTTTATTTATTTAAGTTTTTGTAAAGGGTATACATGTCATTACAGCATTGCATTGTTTACATTTTCATCACATGTTCCCTTTTTTTTGTTTTTTGACAACATCCATTTTTTAGTTAGAGCTTTTTTACTTGCCAATATTAAAACAGTGGATAAGTATTTTTCTCCTCGTCTTTCCAGTGATTCCGGTAGTAAACCCAAATAGAAAGTTACAAAAGAAAAGGGAACTGTTATTTTGAATATTTTCCCCAATATTGTCTGTACATTGGTCCAATATTGGTGGATAACTGGGCATGACCAAAACACATGAAAATGATTTGCAGTCTCTTCACCACACAAGCGCCAACAATTCAACCCCTTACGAGTAAATTTGTTTTGTGCAGGTGTTCTGAAAAATCTTACCAAATTTTTCCATCCAAATTCTCTCCACTGCAGGGATGAGGCACTTTTCCATTGCTGTTTATTTAGCTTTTCCCATATTTCCAGTTGTAAAGTGAAATTCCCCTCTTTTTCCCATCTCTTTTATATATGATGTGTTGTCTCCTTTTAAGTCTTGAAGACCTTGGTATATTTTAGAAATGTATCTGATCCCTGGGATCCCTTTATATGCCATTAAGACAACCTTCAGAACACCTGACTGGGCCCTTTCCAAATCCTCCTTTTTAAGTATTTTGTTTATGTGGTGTCTAAGCTGAAAGAACCTTTAAAGGTCTTGTTTTATTAGACCTTGTTTTTTCAAATCTTCAAAACTTCTTAAAATTTGCCCTTTAAAAAAATCGTAATATTTTATCAATCCGTTCTCTTTCCACTTTTTAAATCTAGTGTCTGTTTTATTAGGAGTAAAGTCTTGATCATAGGCAATCCATTGCAGTAATCGATAGGGTTCTTTAGTTTGATTCTCTCTGACTATATTAAACCCAATTTTTAGCGGGGTCTCTATCCACGGGTTAGAGTTATTCAAAAGTTTAGGTAAGGCATTGTTCCCTATTAGCGCCTGTAGGGGGATGTCACTTGTTATTTGGCATTCCATCTCCTTCCATTGTGCAGTGTAGACTGGGTTACATATCTCTACTAAAGTTTTAGTTTGTGCGGCTTTAAAATAGTCCCTGATATTTGGCAGCGCGAGCCCACCTTTGTCTTTGTTTAGCTGTAGGGTTCTATATCTGATTCTAGGTCTCTTGCCCTGCCATATGAATCTTGAGATCCTTCTGTCCAGTTCTTGCCATGTTTTTTTGGGAGGTTCTACCAGTATTGTTTGGAAAAGGTATAGAAGATGTGGAAGTATATTCATTTTGACTGCTTCAATTCTTTGTGCAGTACCCAAGAATGGTATCATATTCCATCTTGCTAGATCAGATTTTATTTTTGCCATCAGTGGATCATAGTTTAGTGTTATTATTTTGTTGAGTTGTTTCGGGATATTGACCCCCAGATATTTCATAGATTCCATCTCCCAGTTAGTTTTGAGTTTGCTTAGTAAATATTGATTTGGGTCATAGTTGAATGTTAAAACTTGGGTTTTATGCATGCTTAATTCGTACCCCGATAAATCTCCATACTCTGAAAAAACTGAGATTAGTTGTGGAAAAGATGTGTCCGGCTGCCCCAGGTATATTAAAATGTCATCAGCAAAGAGTGCTATTTTATGTTCCTTCTGACCAAGTGTAATACCTTGGCAGCCCTGACGACATCCTCTTTCCAGTTCAAAAGATGATGATAATTTACCGTTAATCCTTATTTTAGCTGTTGGTTTTTTATATAATGTTTTATAATGTTTGGATAGTTCTGATGAAGTTGTTGTGAAAATTGAAACTGGATAAGATTCTATATAGGAAAGACCAGTCAACCAAATCAAATGCTTTTTCAGCATCTAATCCCAATATGGCTGCATTTAAGTTATATTTTTTTATATGATAGATTATGTGTAAAGTGCATCTAATGTTGTCTTGTGTCTGTCTTTGTCTTATAAAACCTGTTTGGTCTAAATGAATTAAGTCTGTCAGTATATTTTCTAACCTTTTGGCAAGGATAGTGGTAAAAAGCTTATAGTCCTGATTTAACACACTGATTGGTCTGTAGTTGGAGCAGTCTAGTTTATCCTTTTCAGGTTTAGGTATGACTGCAATGACCCCTTCTCTCCAGGAGGGGGGGATTTCCCCTGTGTGGAGGACATAGTTAAATGTTTTCAGGAGGAGAGGAGATAGTTGCTGTTTTAAGGTTTTGTACCACTCTGCTGTAAAGCCATCTGCTCCTGGGGATTTTTAACTTTAAGTTTCATAATTGCTTTTTCTAATTCTTTAGGTTGTATTTCTGACAATAGTGTTTTATTTTGTGACTCAGTAAGTTGGAGAAGGTTTAATGTATTTAGGAAGGCTTCGGATGCGTTTCTATGTTTTTTGAGGGAGTACAAATTCTTGTAGTAGTTCTCGAAGCTTTTAAGAATTTCCTGAATTCTTAATTTTGTTTCCTTTGATACTGGGTCTCTGATTTTGTAGACTGATCTCTCCGTTTGTTGTTTCCTCAATTTATAGGCTAGTAATTTTGCCGATTTGCTACCTGTTTCATAGTATTTTTGTTTCAGAAATGTAGGTTTCTTCTGGATTTCTATTGTATAGATCTCATTTATTTGTTTTTTAATTTCCTTAATTTTGAGCGAGTCATTAGAATGAGTGTTGTCTTTGTGCTCTTTTTCTAGTTTCTTAAGTTCTGACTCTAATGTGATTAGTTTTTCTTTTCTCAGTTTCTTTTGGATTGCCAGTTTTGCAATAATCTTTCCCCTTATTACAGCTTTGCATGCGTCCCACAGTATTAAAGGGGATACTTCTCCATTATCATTTTCTTCCAAATATCTGAGAATATCTGATTCCAATTCATCTTTCAGTGGTCCTTTCAGCACATTTGAATTTAACCTCCAAGAAAATGTATTATTTGTGTATTTTTGGATACTTAAGTCCATATAGATCGGACTGTGGTCAGAGAGATCCATCAGTCCTATTTTACATGTTTTTACTCTTCCAATGTCTCTATTAACCCTCATCCTACCAACATATTTTACATACAAATAGTACCAACTGGGGTCCGTTTGGACCCCACACAAAATTTAACTTAATTGGATTATTAAGCAATACCAAAGTATTTTTTTTCACTTAAAATGTTTTATTTGGTTAAAACAAAGAGTTGTGCTTGAAACATGATCCAAAAATCCTGGAATGGGGCTAGTTTGTCGGTTGCCTGCCTTTCAGCACGAGTAGCCTGGTTGTAATGTGTTTTTCAACCAGTGTGCCCTGGTGCGTTCAGGTTTTTGTGGGAAATTATCTAATTTCACTTCTTAATTGGTACAAGAAATGCAAATAATTTGCCATTGTTGTGCATGTGTTCTGTAGGGCCTACAGAATACAATGCTACATGCTACATGTAGCATGCTACATGTATGTAGCATGTAGTACATACTAGCATGTAGCATGCTACATGCTAGTATACAATGCTACTTTGCTACAATGGCAAAGTATTTGCATATTTGCACTGCAAAGTCTACCTCGTTGAGCCATCATTCACTGAAATATAACACAGAATTCATACATTTAATATCATTAACATCATATTTTTCCCTGGGGTCCGATCGGACCCCAATGAAAAATCTAAACTGACAGTACAGAAGAAAACTGTATTTTAAATCAGATTTATTTTTTGTGATTCACAGATGATGACAAAGTCAGAAAGCATGATAGTTGTGATCGATAATATGTCCGTGTTGTGCATAAGAACATATGTGTGGGGTCAATTGGGACCCCACTCAGTAGGATCAGGGTTAAACATAAAAAAATAGTCAATCCTTGAGTATGATGAATGTGGTGCTGAGTAAAATGTATAATCTTTTACACTGGGGTTGAATTCCCTGCACACGTCACAGATTCCCATTTCTTTTAATTGCATCCGAGTTTTCCTACTTTGAGTGTTATTTTGATGTGGAGAATTACCTGATGCATCCCAGTATGGATTCAGTCTTAGATTGAAGTCTCCACCACATATCACTAAACCTTGGGCTTTAGTTATCATTAGGTCAAATACATTTTTATAAAATTTCCAGTTAGCCCCTGGAGGTGCATATACATTCAGCAGGGTGATATCTTCTCTCTCTAGCCGACCAAGTACCATGCTGAATCTCCCTTCTTTATCTCTGTGTTCTGATTTTTTTTCAAATATAATTTTGGTTGAGATCAATGTCACTACCCCTCTCCTCCTCCCTGACTTATATGAAGATGAAGAGATCATTTTAAACCCTTGTCTATTAAGTTTAGTGTGCTCCACGTCTATTAGGTGGGTTTCCTGTAAAAATATTATTCCTGCTTTGTCTTTTTTCATTTTGCCTAGAATCTTGGATCTTTTAACTGGATTCAGGATCCCTTTTACATTATATGAGATTATTTTGGTTACACCCTGTTTCTCCATTGTGTTGTCTTATTTAATATAACAGTGTGGTGGCCCTCTTTTATGCTACTCAGAAACTGAAAGAACATTAAGAACATAAAAAACATTAAGAGCATAGTATATAAAACTTTAAAACAAAAAACTGACAAAAGATCTTCCTGAGCTGAGGTCTTTTTAGTGACCTTAGAAGAGCCTTGATGGTGTGTTGGCTCTGAGGGAAATTCCTCAAACTCTGTTACGTGTTGAGGGCCCTCTCTTTTTTTTTTCCACAATATCTTTATTGAACCTTTTTTTTTTTAACAAACATGATACAAACAATCAAACACTAACACTAAAGTACTACAAAAAAAAAATGCACTAAAAAACACCAACCACCACCAACAAAATCAAATCTTCAACAATGCTCCTCTGTTTAGTCTAGACAATCCAATACATAAGTATACATATTATGTTCACCAGTTTGGAATTTACAAGGTCCACACACATCATTCACCTTCTTCTTCAAGAGTTATGTTTAAATTTTTTACATAATCAATAAAAGGTCTCCATATATTCTCAAACACAATTTCCTTTTATTTCAGTATATATGTTATTCTTTCTAATGGAAGGTTTGTTAACATCTGTCTTAACCACTGAGTCACATCTGGTCTATGAGTCTTTTTCCATAATAGTGCAATACATTTTTTAGCATTAAGCAAACTGAGGTCTATGAATGTTCTTTCACTTTTATTAAAATTATGCTTTTCTGGGTACAGACCCAACAAAAACAGTTTAGGATTCAATATGATTTGTTTTGAGATTATTTTTTCAATTGTTACCCTCACCTCTTCCCAAAACATTCTTATTAATCTACATTCCCATACACAATGAAATAGGGTTCCTTTACTTTCCATGCATTTTGTGCATGTATCTGGTATATTTTTGTTATATCTATTTAACTCCTCCGGTGTAACATACATCCGCATTAACCATTTGAAATGTATCAATTTAAGGCGTACATTTATTGATTTGGTTTGAGCTTCTGTACAAGCCAATTCCCATTGTTCCTCTGAAATTTCAGTTTGCAGATCTTCTTTCCAGTAGTTTAATCTTTTCAGTGAATTTTCACTTGAAGATAGTGTCAATGAGTTATAAAACTCTGAAATAATACCCTTTCTTTTACTATCTTTCATCAACATTTTTTCCAAGGATGAATAGATAGGTCGAGTGAGAGCTTTATTTTGATTTGATCGAATAAAGTTTCTAAGTTGAAGATATTTAAAAAAATGTGTTCTATTGAGATTAAATTTGATCCTCAGCTCTTCAAAAGACATTATGTTTTCGGCACATGGCAAATATAAATCCTGAATCTTTTGTATCCCTTTTAAATTCCATACTTTAAATACAGCGTCCGCTCTCCCTGGTTTAAAATATTGATTACCCCATATTGGACTAAATTGTGACAATAACTGTGGTTCTTTTAAATAGTTTTTAGCTTCACACCATATTTTGATCATATGCTTTACAAATGGATTTTTAACTTGTTTTTGTAATTTTTTTGCCAAATCTGAGTATATGAATATGGGAAGAGGTAAAGGTAAATTGTATGATTCCATTTCAGTCCAGTGAGGGAGATCATTTGATGAAAAATAATATGTCATAGACCTCAGTTGTGCCGACCAATAATACAACATAAAATTTGGACATTTCAGACCTCCACGATCAAATGGTAAATATAATAAAGACAGACGTAATCTAGCCCTCCTGTTGTTCCATATAAATTCCACTAACTTTTTTTAATTCTTGAGAATAAATCTAAAGGTGGTGGTAAGGGAATGTATTGAAATAAATAAAGTATTTTAGGTAAGATATTACTTTTAAGTATATTAATTCTCCCGATCATCGACATTGGTAGTGACATCCATCTCTGAAGTAACTCATCAATATCTGTCATTAAGGCTTCATAATTGACACTGGCGATTGATTCTAGCTTAGGCACAATTTGGATTCCTAAATATTTAAACTGATTTACAACATTGAATTGATTTACCTCAGGGGCTGGGTAATTTCTCTGGGTCTCATTTAGCATTAATATTGAAGATTTAGTTTTATTTATTTTATATCCTGATATTTCCCCAAAATTCTTTATTAAATTCAACAAGGTCGGAATTGATTTTTTAAGATTCGACATAAACGAAATTATGTCATCGGCATACAGGGAGATTTTATGTTCTGTTGGTCCAACTTTAATTCCATATATTTGTGACTGTAGACGTATCGCCATCGCTAAAGGTTCAGTTGCCATAGTAAACAGTAAAGGTGAAAGTGGACAGCCTTGTCGACATCCTCTATTGATTTTTATTGATTTTGAAATATTGTTGTTAGGATTTCTGCTGTAGCATTATTATATATTATTTGAACCCATTTTATGAAATTATTTCCAAGTCCAAACCTTTGGCCCTTTCTTTTTGAAGTCTTACATTCAACTCTATCAAAGGCTTTTTCGGCATCCAGTGATAAGAGAGCTGTATCCGGTGCTTCTTTATTAGAATAAATAATATTAAATAGTCTTCTTACATTATGGAAGCCTTGTCTTCCCTTTATAAAGCCATTCTGATCTCGATTAATAATATTTGGTAAAATTTCTTGTATTCGTCTTGCTAAAATTTTACAGATTATCTTAAGGTCGGCATTTAATAGGCTTATTGGTCTCATATTTTCACATTTATTAGAGGGCTTACCTGGTTTTGGCAACAGTATAATTAAGGCATTATTCATATATGATGGTAAATTACTATTTTGAAATGCTTCTAAAACCATTTCCAAAAAAGGTTTTGTTAATTTATTCTTAAATTTTTTATAAAGGTCAACTGGAAGACCATCTGGTCCTGCACTTTTTCCTGATTTCATATTATCAATGGCTAGTCCAACTTCTTCTTGACTAATTTTAGACTCCAGTATCTCCCTATTTTCATTTGGAATACACGGTATAAATAGTTTGTTTAAAAACCCATGTAGTTTTGTTAAGTCAGATTCATTTTTGGTATCATATAATTTTTCATAGTAATCTCTAAAGGCTCTATTAATTTCTAAAGGATCTATAACTACCTGTCCATTACTTATAATACTGGTAATTGGTGTTTTAGATTCTAATTGTTTAATCTGCCATGCCAATAACTTTCCTGATTTTTCACTTTGTTCATAAAAAGATTGTTTCAATCTTAGAAGACTCGAGGCAGCTCTATTCGCTGATTTTTTTGTCATATTCAGCTCTCAAAATCAGTAATTCGTTCTCCAACCTTGGATCTCTTCCTGCATATACTCTTTCTTGAAGAATTTTTATTTTATGTTCCAATTGGACTCTCTCCTCTCGAGTCTTCTTAGATTTTGAACCTGTATAACTAATAATATGTCCCCTAATAAAAGCTTTGAAAGCCTCCCACTTTACACATGCTGATGTTTGTGTAGTATTGATGTCAAAGAACTCATCTATCTGTTTTTCTATGTATTTAACAAATTCCTCATCCTGAAGCCATTTATGCTGAAATTGCCATCTACCTGGTTCCTTTGTCAATTTCTTATCTACATATATTAGACAGCAGGGTGCATGATCAGAGATCACGATGTTATCATGAAAACAGTTTTGAATCTTGGACCTTAATTCTGTGGAGATCAAAAAATAATCAATACGTGAGAATGTCTTGTAGGTATTGGAATAACAAGAGTATGCTTTAACTTGTGGTTTCATTTCTCTCCATATATCTATCAATTTCAATTCTTTCATAAAATGATTAATGGTCATCCTACATCCATTGTGCGTACAGTCCAGTCCTGTTGATCTATCTATACCGGGATTCAATGTACAATTAAAATCCTCATCTATATTGGGACCATATAAGTTCACCAAATTTATATTTTCTAATAGCAAAGATCCTTGAATGATTACATATCTTCCAAATTTGTCTCCAATTACATTTTTCACTTGAAATGGGACTGATTTATGTATGAGAGTCATAACTCCCCTGGCTCGGGATGAAAATGATGAGGTGAGAACATTTCCTTGCCATCTACTCCTAATTCTTTTTACATCCTCCTCTATTAGATGAGTTTCTTGTAAAAACACAATTTTTGAACCCATGTCTTTTATTTTATTCATAACTTTAAGTTTTTTTAAATTTTGTAGACCTCTGCAATTCCATGAAGTTAAATTAAGATTAACGCTTTGATTTATGATCAATAGGGAGTTTGGGATTACCTTGCAGTGTAAACATGCTCAAACAGAAAAGCAAAAAAATGAGTGGTTGAACATTCACCCTACAAACTACACACAAACAAATTCCCCCTTCCCACATTTGTGGCAATCCCCCCAAAAACAAAAGAAAAATTCTGTCTCCCGATATAGCTATCGACCGTTCCACACCCACGAGGATCAGCCAAAGCCACTCCTTCTTCATCCTCCCAATCACCTTAACTCTACTGCTTTTAATAACGTAACATTAACTCTCTTCTGTAATTTTCCAATTTAACTCCAAAATTTTATAGCAATTTTGTACTTTTTAAAAATTTTTTTTTTTTTTTTTAATATGTAATACAATCTATATTTTGTAATCTTGTTATATGCTTCTAATCAGTTAAATGCTCAAATATTCTACCCTATATTCTGTTCATGCTTAGCTCCCACCAGTCTCTTCCTGGATCTTCTTGATGAGCTCCTGCGCCTCCTCGGGGGTCTTGAAGATGTGTGTTCTGCCCTCATACGTGACCAGAAGTCTTGCAGGGTGAATCACTCCATGACGAATCTCAAGGTCGCGCAGTTCTTTACGGATGGGGTCAAACTGCTTCCTTAATTGTTGGATTCCTGAGGCCAAATCTGGGTAGAACCGCACCTGCTGATCTTGGTATTTAATTTCTCCTTTGGCCCGCACCGCGTTGGAGATCGTCATCCTGTCTCTGTAGCTGAGAAACTTCATAATTAACGTCCTCGGTGCTGCCTTGTTACCTCTCGGTGGGCCAATTCGGTGGGAGCTTTCCAAGACGACTGATGATTTTAGCTCCGCGTTGTTCAGCGCCTCCGGGATCCACCCCTCCAAAAAGGAGCATGAATCACGACCTTCGGCTCCCTCCGGTAAACCCACCAGCCTCAGGTTGTTCCGTCTGGACCGGGACTCCAAGTCCAGAACATTATTTTCTAGACATTTATTTTTTTTTTCCAAAGTGCGCACCTTTATTTGAAGTCCGCTGATTTCATCCTCCGCACTGGAAACACGAAGCTCCGCCTGCGTCACTCGCTCCACGCAGTCACCCAACTCCTTTCTCATTGCATCCAACGCTGCCATAATCCCATCAAGTTTAGCGGAAAAGTCTGCTCTCATTGAGCTAATGGCAGCCAGCACTGCACCTGTGCCGCCATCATCAGCAGTTACCGCACCACCGCTAGTTTCATCCGCCATATCCGCAGCTTTTTCTACTGCGCCACAAACTTTAAAGTCCGTTAATTTGGACTGCTTCGGCGATTCAATTTTTCCCCCGCTTGATTTCCCAGCCTTAGTCTTCCCCGGCATATCCTCACCCAAACGCTGGGAAAAGTTCTGTTCCAAATGAGAGAGTTATTTGCCGAATCTTTATTTCCAGGAGCAGAGCAGAGTGATACGTGTCCTTCTAGGCGGCCGCCATAACCGGAAGTCGAGGGCCCTCTCTTACTCCTGTAAGTTGTCCCATGTTTTTAATGTGAATTTCAGATCCCAATCCGAACTTGTAATGATTTTATTTTATTTATTTTTTTTTATGCCTATACCCTATGAAATTGTGCGCAACCTTCCACCACCATCACAGCAAACAGTCACGTTAATACAGTATTTGTTAGTGTGGAGAGATCATGTGGTTCATTGTCACATTTCTATTTTAACAAGTTTTGTTTTTTTTTTTTTGAAGACTTGTTTCTAATATTATGTCTGTTCCATGAAATGTTTTACCACTTAATACTTGCTGATTCTGCATCTCCTTTAATGTTTGTTACCTTGTAGGAGGAGGGTTGGATGCGCAGATTGACTAAAAATATCGTTATTCCCTCCTGAAAACGCTCAGTTTTTCCTTATAGCTCTGGCGCTGGGTTTCCCGCTGCTGGCTCGTGGATTTTGAGGGTCTCTGTGTGGACCATGTTTGAGCCTTGATTCTTTCGATCGGGTCTGCTGCGGGTTTATACACCGTTATCGGGAGCCCTCTTCTCGCCATATCCGTGGTTGCTTCTTCCGCCGAGTTGTAGAGACACATCTCATCTCCGTAAAACACCCTCAGCTTCGCCGGAAATGGAGTCTGAAAGCGCAGTTTCTTCTCTCGTAGTACCTTTTTAGCGTCGTCGTATTCCCGACGCTTTTTAAGGACCTCCGGGGCGTAGTCGTGCTCCACAAAAACTTTTCTCTCTTGGTGCATAAATCCTTTTTTCTGCCAAGCCAGTCTCACAACCTCTTCTTTTATTCTGGAGTTGGAGAACTTCACCACCACCGATCTTGGTGGCGCTTCCGCTGACGGCCTTGGGGCTAATGTACGGTGCGCCCTTTCTATCTTCAAGTCGGTGGATTGGGGAATTTCCAACTTCTCTCTCAGTATGGATTCCACGCATGCAGCCATTGTGGTGAGACCGTCCTCGACTCCTTCTTTCAGACCATGAATTCTTATGTTGTCTCTTCTTAGTCTTCCTTCTTGGTCGGTTAGCTTAGCCTCCAGTCTTGACTATTGTTTAAGTAAATCCAGCATGGTTTCTTCCAGCCCTTTTATTCTTTCCTCTGCTTCCATGATTCGGTCCTCAGCCTGGTCCACTCTGCTGTTTGTCCTTTTTATTTCGTCTTTAATTTCACGAAATTCGGCCCAACACTCTTGGCGAAATTGTCTTAATTCTTGAAGTACCATTTTTAAGCTAACCTTGTTGCTAGCTTCATTCAGTTCCTCCGCTTCTGAATGGATGTCCTCTGGGTCAGATTCTCCGGCCAATGCGTGTCTTGGCCTGGTAAATGTCGATCTCTTCTGTTTTCCTTTAGGCATAATGACTTTGTCTTTTGATTTTCACTCTTTCAAAAATCCGTTAAATCTGATTTTCAAGGTATTTTCATGGATCGGGTCTGGGAGCTTCAGCGTTAAGCTGCTATCACCATGGTGTCCAGACCGGAAGTCGGTTTAAGTATTTTTAAGTGTGTATGAATGCTGGACCTCGGGAGGAATACCCACAAACTTGGTAGACTGATTAGCAGCTTTTAAAGATCCAATTTACTGCACTTTTCCCACATGTTGGGGGCTCTCACAAGTTGTAATAAAATATTTGTGACACATTTTGGCCAGTTTGCCTTTAATTATTTAATTATTGCAGCCTTCCTCCAAACGGCTCATTTCAGTGCATATCTCTTTAAATGCTTAAGAGCCACATTGCACTCAACCCTCCATTTTAAGTCACTATTGCTAATCTTACTGGAGTTTTTTTTTTTTTTTTTTTTTTATCTCAGATAGCGAGCCTGAGCCAGCTAACATAAATCTGTCTGAAAGAATGAATGAAATAATGCGTCACTGGTGACGGGAATGCGTGGTTTCAGTGGTCGATAGGATGTGACCGGTCCCTGGAGTACAACATGCACAGAAACATTTGCAAATGAGTGAACGGCGGCCCAAGGTGGCTAGCTGGTAGCTGCTAAAAATAACATCTAAGAGCAACATACGTACAGTATGTGGTCAAGTATTGGTAAATGAACAGGGATTCCAGTGGGGGTGAATAGAATTTATAGAAAATCGCAATCAAAACTGGCCAGATCGACAGTTAAGCCAATGCCAGGCAGCCTGTCTGTCAGCATCTCCACGCTGAGGCACACTCTGATGTGGCTAGACTGACCAGCTCCAACTGCCTGGCCACAATAAAAATCAAATTGTTCGATGTAGCATCATGGTGAAAATATAACAAAATAAGACAGAATGACGTAAGATATATTATCAGCTGGATTATTGATTCAAGTAGAAACAGTGATGTTTATTAGGGTGACTGAAATCTAAAGAAAATAATATAAACCACACTTGGTAAGCTAGCTCCATAGTAGCAATGTTGGTTCTGAAACTTGGGCTCCCCACTCATCTACATGGTTGGTAAATGGCATTCACTTATATAGTGCTTTTTCTCATCTCTGGATGACCAAAGCACTTTACAGATCCTGCTATCCACCCATTCACACACACATTCACACCCTGATGGCAGTGGAGCTGCCATGCAAGGCACCAGCCTGACCCACCAGGAGCAACTCTGTGTTCAGTGTCTTGCTCAAGGACACGTCAACATACAGACTGCAAAGAGAGTGGGGATTGAACCGCTGACCCTCTGATCAGAGGTCGACCACACTACACCTGCAGCCCTCTGTTTGCAAAGAGACAGCTCGGCTGACCAATAATAGAGCAACGGGCAGGTATCAAGGCTGGGCTTACCTTTTTGTGATATACAGGGGGCAAACATGGAAAGTTAAAGTGGCTTCTCAGAAACAGAAATGATATAAAGAGAGTGTGTGTGTGTGCACGCGCATTAGGGGTGGGAATCTTTAGGCACCTCATGATTCGAGCAGATTACGATTCTCGATGTATCTCCATGCATCTTCTCTTTTTTTTCCCCCCTCTCGCTCTATTCTGCTTTTTTCCTCCCACTGTGTGACTATTGATGACTAAATGACATAAATACACTATTCATTACACAAATGTGATGAATTATTTATAATTGGAAATGAAAAGCTCTTTCATTAAAAACAAGGGTCAGTTATTTAAAATTGGAAGTAAGTATTTAATTTATTAAATACATATATACAGTGGGGTAAAAAAGTATTTAGTCAGCCACCAATTGTGCAAGTTCTCCCACTTAAAAGATGAGAGAGGTCTCCAATTTTCATCATAGGTATACCTCAACTATGAGAGACAAAATGAGAAAAAAAAATCCAGAAAATCACATTGTCTGATTTTTAAAGAATTTATTTGCAAATTATGGTGGGAAATAAGTATTTGGTCAAAAACAAAAGTTCATCTGAATACTTTGTTATATACCCTTTGTTGGCAATGACAGAGGTCAAACGTTTTCTGTAAGTCTTCACAAGGTTTTCACACACTGTTGCTGGTATTTTGGCCCATTCCTCCATGCAGATCTCCTCTAGAGCAGTGATGTTTTGGGGCTGTCGCTGGGCAACACGGACTTTCAACTCCCTCCAAAGATTTTCTATGGGGTTGAGATCTGGAGACTGGCTAGGCCTCTCCAGGACCTTGAATTGCTTCTTACGAAGCCACTCAATCGTTGCCCGGGCGGTGTGTTTGGGATCATTGTCATGCTGAAAGACCCATCCACGTTTCATCTTCACTGCCCTTGCTGATGGAAGGAGGTTTTCACTCAAAAGCTCACGATACATGGCCCCATTCATTCTTTTCTTTACACGGATCAGTCGTCCTGGTCCCTTTGCAGAAAAACAGCCCCAAAGTATGATGTTTCCACCCCCATGATTCACAGTAGGTATGGTGTTCTTTCTTCTCCAAACACAACAAGTTGAGTTTTTACCAAAAAGTTCTATTTTGGTTTCATCTGGCCATATGACATTCTCCCAATCCTCTTCTGGATCATCCAAATGCTCTCTAGCAAACTTCAGACGGGCCTGGACATGTACTGGCTTAAGCAGGGGGACACGTCTGGCACTGCAGGATTTGAGTCCCTGGCGGTGTAGTGAGTTACTGATGGTAGCCTTTGTTACTTTGGTCCCAGCTCTCTGCAGGTCATTCACTAGGTCCCCCCATGTGGTTCTGGGATTTTTGCTCACCGTTCTCGTGATCATTTTGACCCCACGGGGTGAGATCTTGCATGGAGCCCCAGATCGAGGGAGATTATCAGTGGTCTTGTATGTCTTCCATTTTCTAATAATTGCTCCCACAGTTGATTTTTTCACACCAAGCTGCTTACCTATTGCAGATTCAGTCTTCCCAGCCTGGTGCAGGTCTACAATTTTGTTTCTGGTGTCCTTTGACAGCTCTTTGGTCTTGGCCATAGTGGAGTTTGGAGTCTGACTGTTTGAGGTTGTGGACAGGTGTCTTTTATACTGATAACGAGTTCAAACAGGTGCCATTAATACAGGTAACGAGTGGAGGACAGAGGAGCCTCTTAAAGAAGAAGTTACAGGTCTGTGAGAGCCAGAAATCTTGCTTGTTTGTAGGTGACCAAATACTTATTTTCCACCATAATTTGCAAATAAATTCTTTAAAAATCAGACAATGTGATTTTCTGAATTTTTTTTTCTCATTTTGTCTCTCATAGTTGAGGTATACCTATGATGAAAATTGGAGACCTCTCTCATATTTTAAGTGGGAGAACTTGCACAATTGGTGGCTGACTAAATACTTTTTTGCCCCACTGTAAGTATTAGAGGCAGAAATCTTTAGGCACCTTTTATGATTATGATGCATCTCCCCCAAGATGTAAATATTAGAAAAAGGACTTCCTGCACTTCATTCCAAACAAACTGTAGCTGTTGCAGGTGGTGGTCAGCTCAAGGACATCAAAATCATAGAGGAAGAGAGTCTGGAGCACACTGTCAGATTCACAGCCTTTATTGGTCCTAAGAAGGGACGCAAGTTATCAGTTAACTCATTAATTAATAATTGATCCACCTTAGTGATCGATTAACAATTAATTGATAAGCGGTGTTTTTCCTGAGGATCTGAATTTCCCTCGGTACAATACGGTCTAGCTTTAACATATAGAAAGTTTTTTTTATATACTGAATAAAACATGAACATTATATTCCTCAATGATTTATTGTACCATTTGCATTTTTTTGTAGTTTTTGTAGTTTTTAAATTATTTGTTAAATTATTTGTGTGTGCTGTGTGCTGGTACATCTCAGTAAATTACAAATGTCATGATTTTTTAATTTATTTTAAAAACTATTACCAATATCATAAAATGTATCTTTTTTTATAGTTATATTAAAAACAAAACTTTCACATTCTTATTTACTGAGATGCACTGGTAGACAGTTTTAACAGGAAAATAAATTGTGAGCTGCTTCATCTGTTGCATGTTAAACATCATCACAGTACCATCTGGGCTGCCTCTGTTGTCTGTTACTTCAGTGGTAACTTGAGTCCAGTCTGCTTTTCTGTCTAGCGGCAGGTTGAAGGGAGGCAGCAGGGGTAGTTTTTTGCGCTCATGTAGCGTGCTGCAGTCCATTTCTCCGCCCTGTTGATTTGACGGGTGGACATTGCAACGTGCCATTGAACTTGTGGCTCTCCGACGTAACCTGGAAGGGCTTAGTGCCTTCTTTTACTTTTTCGGCTGAAATGCGGCACTGGGTGACCGCGTGCACCCTTGCCTGGACGGCGGAGACGCTACATTTCATAGAATAAGCTCCCATTGAAAAGCACTGCTGAGTTATCAATGAATTGACAACTAATTTAATTTAGTCGACTAAATTCTTATCAGTTAATTGAAAGTCAATCATTAACATCCCTAGTGCTAAGACTAATATACATATATTTTTCCAGTCTTCTTAGCTTGTAGACTTATTACTTATTTTAACATTTATTTTATTTAATTTTTCGGGACAGTGTGTATTAATTAACACTTTACATGTGAATATGCCTGGTTGTTGCCAGAGCTTATTTGCTCTATCCTTTTTAACTAGTCTGATTCACATGTGGCAGGGAGTGGAAGATGCCAGTAACATTTATCAAGTGCATAATCGATGATGATGATAATAATGATAGTACGTATTTCAAACACTCTTGTGTCTTCTTCAGAGCCAGACACAGAAGTGTTGTGTTAGTCTTAACAAGACATGCAGGTTCAAGGCTGTGAATTTAACAGTGTGCTGTGACTCTTTTTCTCTGTGAAAGAAATATTATATACTGTACACTTCTAATGAAAAATGGAAGCATTCTTACCTGCTGGTTTCAGTCTTTCCATGTTTTGGCCTAGCCACAGCTGTGCAGGTCCAATGACCCTCCCACCCCCACCAAAGCCACGTTTTACACACATGCATTGACTGTAATCTACAGTCCATACGGCAGCTCGGTGGCACTCGATGGCCTGACCATCGGTGACCCTTCTGTGTGGAGTTTGCATGTTCTCCCCGAGTCTGCGTGGGTTTACCCCGGGAACTCCAGTTTCCTCCCACAGGCCAAGAAACAGGCAAGTTAGGTTAATTGGAGCCTCTAAAGTGGCCCTAGGTGTGAATGTGTGTGTGAATGGTGAAGGGATGGCGCTGTGTCATGCCTGCTTCATCCATCTAGGTGGATGCCCTGAATTTTCCCTCAGGGGATCAATAAAGTACACAAAATAGAAACAAAATAAAACAAAATATGTCCATATAGGATGACAGCGATGTTCCAGCAAACTGATTTGAACACCCATAATTAAGTAAAATGAAGAGTTTTGTGCCAGTTTTGAGTGCCGTGACCACAGATATGAACATGTTTATGTAACGCAACAAATACTGTCCGGGCGCCAACTTCCGCGTTTAAGAGTCTGCTTTTTTTGTTCCGTTCACATTAATTGTGTTATTAATCTACGGTCCATATATACAGACAGCATGAAAGCGATGCACTAGCAACACAACCCAAATCTCTGTGACTAAAAGGTGCAGTGTCGCTTCAGTGTTGTGCGTCACTTGAAATACCATTTGCTTTTTAAGAGAAGTAAGCATTTTGATGGTATTTTTTCATTACACTGCAAAAACAGTTTTTCAGTGAATGTGACCTTCAAACAATTTTATGGGTATTAAATTTAATTATATTTAAGGCTGTAATCATCCTTAAAAATTACAATTACATTTATTTTTCAGAGGTTTAAAAATGCTGCAAAAACAGCTTTGTTCCTCCTGCTGCCAAAGAGTTGAACAAGTTGTAACAATATATTGCACATAATTTAGGTAACTATTTATTAACTCCATTTTGTATTTACTTATTTTTGTAGGATGTTATTTGGGTTCTAAATATTTTATTGGGTTTTAGACCTTTGAGTTTTTAACCTCTTTGACTAGTTTTTAACTTTTTAATATGACCCTTCTCTCTTGTCTCTGGTTTTTCTCTCATCTCTTTGTCTTTATATCCTGATTGATGGAGTATTTTTATCATGTTCATAGTCAGCTTCATGTGTGCCTGTGTTTGTGTCTATGTTGAATGTAATTGTGGCTTGTAAATATGGATGTCACCACACTGCAAAACAAATCTACCTACGGGTACAAATAAAGTAACCTGAACCTGAACACAATGAACAAGATGGGCAGCTCGGTGGAACAGTGGTTAGCACTGTGGTAGCACAGCAGGAAGTGACCCTTCTGTGCGGAGTTTGCATGTTCTTCCTGTGCTAGCGTGGGTTTTCTCCAGGTAGTCCAGTTTCCTCCCACAGGCCAAAGAGATGCAGGTTAGGTTAATGGCATCAACTGGGGATTCTAAATGTCCTTGGGTTTGTACGTATGTGAGAGTGAGTGGTTGTCTGTCTCTGTGTTGGCCCTGTGATGGACTGGATGATCTGTTAGGGTATATACCCCACCTCCCCCCCCCCCCCCAACAATCCGAAAAGGATTAAGCGGCAGAAGATGAATGAATAATGAACAAGAATGCTTGATTTTCTTTTTGCTTTTTTTTTGTGTGTGTTTTATTTTGCATGTTAGTGAAACGGGGTCTGACCCAGATTGGTAAAAAGTCTTTAAAGTCTCACCTCAGCATGAGTTTCTAACTATAGATAGATAGATAGATAGATGTACTTTATTGATCCCAAACTGGGAAATTACAGTGATTACAACTAGATTGATAAATAGAACTTGTAGTGTATATTAGCATCATCTATGGAAATGTGCCACATTTATCCATCTCTGGTCCCTGGTAGGGTTGATGACCTTTTAAAGGAGAAATGCATAAAAAAAAATCAAACTAGGAAACATCATTAAAAAAATCTAACTTCATACAGGGCCAAATCACAACAGTCATCTCAAGATGCTTCTTTTAAACACTGGAATAGATCCCCCCTCCCCCAATGGAATGGTTTAGTAATTAAATGATACTTTTTTTTCATTTAGATTATTGAGAAAAAATAAATAATTTTTTGCTGGTGTCATTGGGAAACTCTTAGGAGTGTGCAAAAAATAAAGCTCAGTTTAACATGCAAAATGTTAATAAAATATAAGACAAAGGAGATTTAAAGTAAATCAGTTCAAAAGTAAACAGGATAAACAATATAATTTGATAACAAAAATCAAACAATACTGTTGCACTGTTTAAATGTTTGATATGTTTAAAGAAAGATGATTTGCAATGAGGCTTGGATAACTTTGAGTACAGCTGTATTAAGGAATCCCCTTTGTTACTTGGGCTTTGAAATAAGTTACTTCAGCATGTGCAGGCCCTTGTCATGATAGACAAGTTAAGATGCAACATTTTCCATTTACCTCGGAAATTCTCAGCAAAGGTAGTGCTTTCATGTCAAGATATTCAGAAACTTGGCTGTTGTGAAATTATCATTCTGAAAGTTAAGAGTTGTGAAGTGTTGAGTTTTATTTGAGAGCCCACAGATGGATGTTTCAGTTCTGCTTTTACTGTCTTCCTTGCTGCAGTAAACGGGCAGCTTGTTGGTTAACATGGCAGAGCAGGTTGTAGGCTGTGTCAGTTTGCAGCCTCCTCCTCCTCCAGGCCAGCGTGAGACTGAGCCATACTGACGCCTGCTGGAAGAAAAGGCAAAGTACAGTTCAGCCAGTTTAGTCTTTACATCGCTGAGGCCTGTCCCCCACCAAAAGACTTGTAAAATCGTAACAGGTTGGGAAAATGTGAGACCCCATACATGATGATGATGATGATGATAAACTCATGGCTTCAGCAGTTTGTTTGCAGCAATGTGAGCAAGACGGCACACCACACACTGACAGATTCAACTTGCAGGCAACCAGAGACCCCATCAGTGTTGCCAGATTTTGACAAACAACTCGATCTATGAAAACAAGCTCACATTTTATGACACACACTTTCTTTTAGTCAGTGTTTGTTCATTTTAGTGCCTCGTTTAAAAAAAAGAAAAAAGAAAAAAAGGCAAACCATGACTGCTCATTTTTGCAAGAAAACTAGTGCATGCCCGTAGAATGCAAGTATTCTTGTCTGAAACCGGTATCCCAGTCAGGCTTTCCAGGCCCAAATGTAGGCTGTGTTTGAAAGTGGAATACAAAGAGGCGTAATCTATATGTAGTTAGTCACATGTTAGACTTTGACAAATAAAAAAGGGAGTAAATACCAAGATTTACTTGATTGTGTGAATATTAATTACAGAATACCTAAATATTGAAAATGAATGGGACATCCAATATTGGCCACTGTTTCAGATCCCTTGTTTATTTGTTTGTCAGATCACTTGTTTGTCTGATTTTTTTTTTTTATCACTTATATTCAAAATAATGTATCTTGCACTTTAGGGAATGGGAGTTGTTCAGTCACAGTTATAATAATTATTATTAATTATTTTAGTTTGTATCACTGTTCAGTGATGGGAGTTCAGTGTAATATTGAATTTTTTCTATCGTCAATAAACTCATGCAGTAGTATAACAGGACATGTTCACAAATATTTGAGACCCATTGTAGTGCATCAGTGTATATTTTAGCAATATTTTGTTATTAAAATGTTTTTTTAAAAACTTTAATGCTAAGATTGAGGCGGTGCTCATATTGTCGCACTGGGGCGATACCGAGGCCAAAGGATCTGAACCTTGAGGGTGTGACTGGCAAAGACTGAGCGCCATCGCTCTATTGTAAGTGTTTGTTGTTATTGATGCGAGAAGATTATTTATTATTAATCCGTCTAAACTATCACTTTTTTGACCCTCTAAACATTAACAAAAACACACTTTTTGTCACACATACCTCAGACCCAGCGAAAAATTTTGTAAACTGGAAAAAATATGTGCCCCGTGCTGAAAATTTATCCAGCGGATGGTTGACACGTCCCGCATTCATGGAGCAATGGTTGTAGGGCCTTCCCCCCATGGTTTTTTTTTTTAACTTTTGGTTAAAAAAAAAAAAAAAAAAAAAAAGGTGGATCCAATCAGCTGATCACTGGAACCACATGATAACTCAGCCTCAGGGAAAAAGCACACGCCATGCATCATCTTTTTTTTTTTTTTTTTTACTTTATTGAAAATAACTTTTTTTATTGCCATCAGTTAGTGTACTTTTGAGCCAGGTCATGTCTGGCCACGTAAGCTGTGTTTGAAAGTGGAATACAGAGGTGTAGCCTATATGTAGGCAATCATACATGCTAGACTTTGACAGATATGAAAGGGACTGAACTGAGATTTATTTGATTGTGTGAATATTAATTACAGAATAATTGAAAATGAATGGGACATCCAATAATAGCCACTGTTTAAGAACCGCTTGTTTATTTTTTGTCAGATCACTTATTTGTGTGATCTTTTGAGTTATTGAGCGTTTTTGTGTGCAGTTTGGTGACAGTCGTCATTTAGTCAAACCGTGCATGTGGCCGCATATGATATGCAGTTGATCTGGGCATTCTGCTCCACAATTATGAGCACACAGAGAGGAGTGCCATTGTGCCCGTAGAAAGCAAGTATTCCTGTCTGAAACGGGTATCCCAGTCAGGCTGCAAAGGGACTCCTGTGTACCGCTGACTGGGGCAGGCTGGTCGTGCCTCCCCGCGAACGATCGTGGAGCGGCCAGTCGGACACCAGTGGGAGAAGCAGCAGCTGAACCGGTGGATCGCAGTCCTTCGCAGGGAGCCAAGCTCAGCCTGCCCGGTTAACGGGAGTCTAGGCTATTGCTTTACCTGTGGTCCCAGCGTTTCAACTGCTGCTCCACCCCCCCTTCCCTATGCCGAATTATCCATTAGACCTATGCAATCACGGCAACTTTATGGTATAATTTTTTAAGCATTAAATCTTAAGTATTATCTTTTTCTAGTCAAATTTGTGGATTTCGCTTCCTTGTTTTGCACACGGAGCGCTGTGGTTACTGATGCCATAATGCGCGTAGTATCCAATCAGTAGGAGTCAATCCGAAACCAAACCCTGCCCACACTTCTAGCAGCCTGGGCATGAGACCGAGCGGTGACTAAACTTTTATTGATAAAAATTGCATATTTTGACTGAGCGACTCCATATTCGGGGATGCACACCGTCTTAACCTCAGGAAACCACGTTTAAAATCTGAGGCCAGTCTGACAAACGGTTCAAGAGATATGCGTGGAACAGACACACAAACACACAGAGAGAGTTCGTGAATTTATAGATAGATTTCTGGAGGGGAAAAAGACCAAGTTCCAGGAAATAAGTGAAACTGGCGTATCGGGTAAGGAATATTATTGAAAATCTCTTGTGTTCAAAAGTGGTATTACATTGGCTCAATTTCTGATTATTGTTTAATTCAAGTGATAATCTACAAACTGCAAGTTCTACTGTCTTTGGGTTTCCTCCCACACACCAAGATATCAGATCATAAATATTCAAAATACCGTATTTTTGCTTCCACCAAGGAGGTTTTGTTTTCAGGGTGGTTTGCCTGTTTCAGTTTATTTGTTAGCAGGATTATGCAAAAACTACTATATGGATTTTGATGAAATTTTCACGAGAAGTACACTGCATCTGGAAAGTATTCACAGCACTTCACTTTTTCCATTTTGTGATGTTACAGCCTTATTCCAAAATGGATTAAATTCATTTTTTTTCCTCAAGATTCTACATACAATACCCCATAATGACAACATAAAGGGTTTTTTTCAGATTTTTTGCAGATTTATTAAAAATAAAAACTAAGAAATCACATACACATAAGTATTCGCAGCCTTTGCCATGAAGCTCAAAATTGAGCTCAGGTACATCCTGTTTCCATTGATCATCCTTGAGATGTTTCTACAGCTTAATTGGAGTCCACCTAAGTCCATGTTTTTCAGCGGCCGGAACTGGGAGACTAGTCAGGATAGAGGGAAAGATGAATGCAGTAATGTACAGAGACATCCTGGATGAAAACCTGCTCCAGAGCGCTCTGGACCTCAGACTGGGGCAACGGTTCATCTTTTAGCAGAACAATGACCTTAAGCACACAGCCAAGATACCAAAGGAGTGACTTCAGGGCAACGCTGTGAATGTGCTTGAGTGGCCCAGCCAGAGCCCAGACTTGAATCCAATTGAACATCTCTGGAGAGATCTGAAAATGGCTGTGCACTGATGCTTCCCATCCAACCTGATGGAGCTTGAGAGGTGCTGCAAAGAGGAATGGGTCAAACTGCCCAAAGATAGGTGTGCCAAGCTTGTGGCATCATATTCAAAAAGACCTGATGCTGTAATTGCTGCCAAAGGTGCATCAACTAAGTATTGAGCAAAGGCTGTGAATACTTATGTACATGTGATTTCTTAGTTTTTTTTATTTTTAATAAATTTGCAAAAATTAAAAAAAAAAAATCATGTTGGCATTATGGGGTATTGTGTGTAGAATTTTGAGGAAAAAAATGAATTTATTCCATTTTGGAATAAGGCTGTAACATAACAAAATGTGGAAAAAGTGAATCGCTGTGAATACTTTGCAGATGCACTGTGCACTTGTAACACCCCTCATACTACATGAAAATCTGACAAGATAAACTGTAGGGCCACCAAGAGAATTTGGATTTCCCCTCGGATTGTCAGAAGGAGAGAATCAGGCCCAAAATCGTATCCAGATTGTCTTTTGGTGTGTGGCTGGTCTAAAATAGATATTGCCTGATAAAAGGTCTTTCAGTGGTCTTAAAATTTCAGCACACACAGCCTTTCAGACTGTTTTCGTATGTGAAAACGACTTCAGAATGACAGCACTGGCTTGCTAGACAGTCTGGTCATTATTCCTCCGAAGTGACAAAAGTCCTAGGTGGTACAGTTGTAATATGCATATCCCTCCCAAGTTAAACTTGTCAATTATGTGATACATGAAAAAAGGTTGTGAGTTTATGTATCTATTTCTTTCTTCTGAACTCACTTGTTTACTCAGATGGGGACACAAGTGCTACAGAAAGTGGAGACGAGGTCCCACTAGAGCTCTATTCCACCTTCCATCACACGTCTAGCAACATCACCCTCACCACAGGTCGCCTTGGCAATAAACAAGCTGATAAAAAGCGCAAAAAGAGTGGTGAGAAGGACCCTCCAGCATCCTCTGCTCGAGCTAAAAAGGTAAAAATTTTCCTCCATGATTTACATTAAAAATGCATTAACCTCTTGCACTCCGGGATACCGCAGGCGGTCACGTCTCTGCGTCCTAGTGCGTCCTCGTGCGTCCTAGTGCGCACTGTGCGTCTCAGAGCGCACTGAAAAAAAAAAAAGCTGCATTTCTGTTCTTCCACTACAGACACAGCCGCGAACAGAAAGCCAAAGGAGTGCTTTGATTGGTTTAGATTTGATTGACCTCTCATTCTACTAATAAGAGCCTTGAATTGGGTTTTTGAAACCTTGAAGAACCAATGACCGAAAACCTAGCAAGAAGGACCCGCCTACCAACGGCTGCGAGCCAATTGAAGCAGAGAAGTTCGACGATTAAGTTTTTTTTTAAAATTTGTTTTCTGTTTTGTGTAAGCCGCTGGGTGACACACACGCGTTCGCCAGTCTTTTTTTCTTACTACTGTTCTTATTTGTTTTGAAAAATCGTTCGCCAAAACCACAATCATGGAAGTGCAAAACCGCAATAATGGAATCATGGTTTGACCGGGTCGCGTGACCAGAACCACGAGACGTAAAAAGCAGACCAGCTTCACGTTCGTCTGACAATGAGGAACAGATGTTTGCCAGCGACACTGCTGTTGTGGACAGGTAAGCTCCTCTGTAGTGTGTGTGTGGGGGGGGGGGTTATCCTCTACATTGCAGATATTTTAGTATAATTTTTATTGCACTGTAGGTTATTTTTTCTTGTAAAAAAAAAAAAAGCCACACATTTTTTACTTGGCATGCTTCTTTGTGTGTGGGGGGGCTTGTTTGTTCATTCATTCATTCATAAATGAATAAACAACCCCCCCCACACACACACACAGCCCTGAGTGTCACCTTTCATTAAGATAAGATGAGATAAGATAAGCCTTTATTAGTCCCACAACGGGGAAATTCCAGGATTGCAACAGCACAGGGATAGCAACACTCAGAGCAACAATCAGAAGGCAAGAAAAAAACAAAAAAAAAACAAAAAAAAAAACAAGCAAGCAAGAGCAGCTAATATACATATGTACATATTACTATAAAATATATATACACACACACACACACACACACAGACACACAGTGCAGAGCATTGTAGCTGGATGGAATAAATAATAAATTAGAGCCCAAGATCAAGCTTCTATGTTGAATCATTCAAAAGTTGCAGACGTTTTTCCAAATTGTGCCATTTGGCACAATTTGGCACAGTTCAAAAACCCCTGGGAACAACCTGAGAAAAAAGCTGTGTAATATATTCATTATTTGTAGTATTGTTACAAAATTTTGACCTCAGCTGGATAACACTTGGTTCTACATTTCTGTTGCATTTTCCAGCCAGTATCTGACAGCTGTTATTGGCAAGCATTTGTATCCAAAAAAACACCCAGGCGAACTTTATTTTCTTCAAGTTCAGTATGTTTACATGACTGTTACTCAGTGGCAGGAGCACTTAGAGAGATTATGACTGTTTTGCCAAAAAATTCAAACTGTTTTCTTTTAAATGAGACCAACCCCATGAAGATGCTGCAAAGGGTTGAAGAACAGCTTTCGATTTACTTTGGGTACGTTATTTTTAGGCGTTTTTAGGGAAATTGACCAGAGTGCAAGGGGTTAATTTAGTATTTTCTAAACTTCTGTTAATATTGAAATTATTTTTTGGCAGGCCTTCCGAGAAGGGTCCAGGAAATCCTCCAGAGTAAAGGTAGGAATGCATAAATGACATGCAGCTTGGTGTCTTTGTCATTGCACAACTTTTTAACTTTTTTTTTTTTCCAAGTAACAATTGCCCCTTTTTTTATCTCAGGGTGCTGCTCCTGAACAGGAGCCAACGGAGCACCCATCTCTGTGGGAAAACAAGATCAAGACATGGATGGAGCGTTATGAGGAGGCCAGCAGCAATCAGTACAGTGAAGACGTTCAGGTCCTGTTGCGCGTTAAAGAGCAAGGCGACGGCAAGAGCCTGGCTTACAACACGCAGCCAGCATCCTTTAAACCCCCTGTAGAGGTATAAACCTGTACACAATCAATCTCATTTGTAAACAGCTAGAAAGGGCAATAGACAAACGCATTCCTCAAGTCTTTGTCTCCCCCAGTCTTGCAGCTCTAGTTTGGGGGTTGCTGTAATTTAATCTATGCCTGCCAGGGTTGTTTGCTTATGTCAGGCGGTTTGTCTCTCCCAGAGTCAAGTTCAGAAGAACAAGAAGATCCTCAAGGCAGTGCGAGACTTGGCCCCAGACTCCCTCATCATCGAGTACAGGGGAAAGTTCATGCTTCGACAGCAGTTTGAGGCCAACGGATACTTCTTCAAGAGGTCAGGACGCTGCTCTCATTGTCAATGAGATTTCTCCCTGGATTTGAAATGAATGCAACTGTCTGTTTTGTACTTGTCAAATAAATTAAAAGACTCAATTTTTCCCCTCTTCAGGCCATACCCTTTTGTATTATTTTATTCTAAATTTGATGGCCTGGAGATGTGCGTAGACGCTCGCAGCTTTGGTAATGAAGCGCGTTTCATCCGCCGCTCCTGCACCCCCAATGCTGAAGTATGCAGCCATCCCAAATATTGCTATGTCTGCTTATTTTTTAAATTTAGATAAACTTAAGTCTTTTGTGCAATTATATACTGATGCTTTGTTTAAACCTCCTCAGGTACGACATGTCATAGAGGATGGCATGTTACATTTGTACATCTACTCATTGAGGGCAATCACCAAAGGCACAGAGATCACGATTGGTTTTGATTTTGACTATGGCAGCTGGTGAGTTGTGTTGAGCAGACTGTAAGATACTTCAGAGCCATAACAGCAAGGCCAAATCATTTCACTTCTTCTTTTTTTCGCCCTTTTAATATTTGTAGTAAATACAAGGTTGACTGTGCCTGCGTGAAGGGGAACCAAGAGTGTCCAGTGCTCAAGCACAACCAAGAGCCCACTGAGAACTTGGGTTCCGGAGCCAGGCGGAGAGGGAGTCGCAAGGACAAGGATTTGTGTCGGGATGACCAGGGTCAGAACCAGAACATGGGTTTAGACGGTGAGGGGAAGGGCAAGAACATGAATGACAGCAAGCAAAGGAAACTCTCTCCTCTCCGTCTGTCAATCTCAAACAACCAGGCAAGAACTGAGCTTTGTGATTTTATGATTTTCATTTCATACACAGAATCCACCAGATGACCCCTTTTATAACAGATTTGTTCGTGTATGTATATTCATTAATTAGACATTGCTTTTGGTTTTAGTACATTCATCATTGTAGTCCGTGCATGCAGTCTTGTTTTGCTCTTTGTCAGATGGTCTGTGCATGTCTGTTTTCTATATTTTAAGTCACTCTGTTACTGTACATCTTGTTTAGTTCCCTCTTTTGCCATCCTTCCTTTTTTACAGTCACTTTTGTCCATCCAACTAATCTCTATAAACAGATTCTGCATATGATTATACAGAATCTGTAGGCAAGGATGAAATTTTTAACGATTTCACAGCATACATCAGAAAACGTTCACCTTTTTAATAGCCTTTTCTTTTTTAATCCATATATTTTAAGCGCCAGACTACCTAACATGTTTGAGTGTTATTGCTCAGATTTTACACACGAACCACTTTGCTTGTGTCATTTGGCAGCCCAAACTGTGCAGTAGTAACTCTGAGGTATTACCCGCAAGAGAAGTCTCACGAGTCATTTGTTCCACCACATCCCCAACATGTTGGCTTGCTGCAGGAAAGCCCAAATATTAAAAAGGAGTTGAGATGGCAGAATAAATTAAGAGAAATCTTCTGTGTCAATGTGTGATGGAGGAATCTGGCATTAATGAGCAGTCTCAAGTGTGGCATAATTTGAGCTGGATTAGACCCCCAGAAAAGCAAAACCGTTTCCTGATCCAACATTTGTTTTATAAGCATAAGCTAGTCAAACCAGCACTTCTACGCAGGCATGTTTATGTGCACTGACCAAACACTTGAAGGGAGTTACTGCCCCCTCATATCTTTGAGGAGCTCTCCCCCCTCACCTCCCCTCTCCTCCGTTCTTACCTGTCTCCCTTTAGTCTGTAGCCAGACTGAATGATCAGCCGTGATAAAGCGCCATACCCCCCTCCTCTCCTCTTACAGGATCCTGAGTTATTTGAGGATCTAGAAGACAAAACCTCCGTTAGCAATGAAGTAGAGATGGAGTCAGAGGAGCAGATTGCAGAGAGGAGGAGGAAGATGGTAAGTTTACCAAGCTAGGGGCTACAGCTTTTTTGTGCCATGCTGCAACCCAGCAGACAGCAAAATTAAAAGGAAAACTTCCCATGTTGCTCTGGGTGTGGACCTCACCATTTGTCTAAGAGCTTGGGGAGGAGCAGCTGTCTTCTACTGCCGCTTCACCATTCATCTACTGGTCGTGCTCCCACTATTTTCAGTGCCTCTGTTTGGTTCACTTCTATGTTTTGCTCCATCCTTCAGCTTTGGCTTTCCCTTTCGCTCACAGCACTGAGGCTTAGTGCTTGTCTATCACTACACAATCGTTTTCTTCATTTGACGACTTTTTCCCTTCATATTAAAAAAAATAAATAGGCCTGCATCCCTGTTAATACCGCCACCTCTTGTCACTGAGAACAAAGCTAGTGTATTGTCTTAATGCAGACTGAACTATCCCCCAGTGTGCATTGTACTTGGGTTTTGCTCTCCTCTCACCTTCATTGTAGCCATGGGACTGAAATGGCCTGTTACGAGTTCAGACACTTCCGCCGTGCCAAGCGGCTTACATCCATGAGAGATGGGATCACACACACATACACACAATCTCTGGAAATTACCCTGCAGTC
The DNA here is from genome assembly GCA_020510985.1 of Pholidichthys leucotaenia. Lineage (NCBI taxonomy): Eukaryota > Metazoa > Chordata > Actinopteri > Cichliformes > Pholidichthyidae > Pholidichthys > Pholidichthys leucotaenia. The sequence goes on along the minus strand of CM035845.1, from coordinate 146,623,093 downwards.
AGCTTCATCTCACACGGTGGACCTAAGGTGTAAAATGCTGACTCATCTTTGGCCAGCGTACAGTTCTGCTAATCGGCAATCGAGAGAGAGATGGATAGATAGCTGGTGGGAGGGAGGGGCTGCAGAGTGTAAAGCCTTGTTGCCAGGGCCATATTGACGGGGAGATCCAATAGGCTCTCTTCTATGGAGTGTGGCTTAGGAGAGGGCACTGAAGCAGACAAGCATGCATTCACACACCGACGATCACAAGTGTTGTGCGTGTGTGGGGATGTTTTAAATCCACGCTGCAACAAGGTGCGGGGGAGATAACATTGGTTTGTGCTGGCACAATCTGTTGCCTACTGCTCCTGACACTTTTTTTAATTATTGCCTCTAAATTGAATGTTTGGCCATGTGGGTTAGTTTGAGTTACCTTTTTGGTGGAAGTGCATCGTCTGTACTGTGCATGTGTTCAAAAAACCACTCCTGTTAAGAACAGTGAACAGTGAATTTAAAGCTTTTTCACATATGAAAAGCAACTCCTAGAAGCCTTTAATGTACAGGGGATTTGTTATTTGAATCTGATTGATTATGCCGCGTGCTACTTCTGTATATCAGGCATCGAAACCATTCAGAAAACAGCACTTGTGGTGATCTGCTAGACAGGTCTGGTTTCTTTTCAGAAATGCAATCCTTTCATTCATCTGTCAACACCTGAACGGGTTGGTGTCACCATGAGTGTCTTTAAGTTCAGTGGGCTGGTTGCACCTTCTGTGAAAACATCAGTCGAGGCATTGTCTGTTACAGTTGCAACTTAATTCTTGTGGCAGCTGCTGGTTCAATAACTGTGGCTATCAGTGTTTTGTTTTGGGTTTTTTTTCCCATTGCCTTCAAAATTGTATAACAAATAAGTCTTCAGAGAGTGAAGAAAAAGAACTGTGTGCCATGCCGGGTTTGCAAGTAAGGCAAATACAAATAAATATCAGTCTCGGTGTCGCTGGCAATCTGAAGCTGTAAGGTTAATACAAGAAAGAGTGGGGGGTGTCGGTATGACATGGTGTCATATTTCTCTGCCAATTCCTCCAAACTGTTCTAGAAAACTCGAGGTAAAAGTGCACCAGTTCCCGGCTCCATTTGAACATTTCTAAAGAAGCTGTGTAGTTATTCCATATTTTTTCACTTCATTTTTTTCCCGGCCTCGGCATGATTTCAGAGCCTGAAATTATCATTCTCCTCCAAAAGGTTAAACTGCATAAGGACCAGTCCTGCCTAGTGTTTGGTAAAGCCTCATTTAAGTTGGACATGTCTCTTCTAAACTGGGGTGTCTCTTTATTAAACATTCAGGACAGCCCAGTGGAGCAGTCCCATCTTCCTGTATGGGGCGGCGTTGAGTTGGAAAGGGGCTGAAAATCAAGGAGGTAAACTTGACCCATACACGGCCAGCCCTACCCACATTCCAGCCTACCCAACACCAAATCTCCTAGTGGTGACTGACTGATGTACTAACCATCCCGTCTTTGCACCAATACTCCCCCAGAAATTAAAGTGTACAAATGTTGCTCGCCACTTATTATGTGGGGGATACTCTGTCTGATTGTGGAGCCCTTTGGTGGTGGTAGCTTTGGTTTGCATATAAAGAGCTAGCGAGGTTATTGAGGCTCAGAAATGCATCCAGGAAGACTTTGCCCTGAACTATAACCCTTTGGTGTCCAAGGCATTTCTTCAGCAAGCTCACAATATTTTCCCTTTTCACTTTTTTTTTTTTTTTTCAAAACTGAGGGGCCTCTCTTACCTCTTGTCTGTGCATTTGCCACTCTACACTAAGAATGGTTTTCACTGAGCAGCACACATTAACCTTTTGAACCGCTACTACTTTGATGTGTTCCAGAGTGTAGTACTCTGGGGATTAATGTTTATACTCTTTCCTTCTCCATGTCCTTCCCTGCCCCACATATGAACCTCAACAGACACGGGAAGAGAGGAAGATGGAGGCCATCCTGCAAGCTTTTGCCCGTATGGAGAAGAGGGAGAAGCGAAGGGAGCAGGCCCTGGAGAGAATTGGCAGCATAAAGTCAGAGGTTGGGGGGCGCAGTGACATTAAGGAGGAGCCTCCAGCCACACCAGAGACTGCAGAGTCACCAACTGTCATGCAGGTCAGAGCACAGCAACACAAAACTCTTGAACTTGCTTTTACTATGGTAGAAGAAATATATGTATATACTGTGTTTCAGCATTTTTAACACTCAACTTTCTTTTTCTACAGCCACTTGTGGAGGTGAAAGAAGAGCCGGGATTAAAGCCTGCCAAGGTCAAAGGTGCAAGGAATAGGAAAAGTTTCTCAAGAAACCGCACTCACATTGGCCAGCAGCGCCGGCGAGCTCGCACCATTAGCACTTGTTCTGACTTGGCCCCTAGCTCTCCAGCAGAGTCTGTAGAGCCTCTGACCATTGACGTCCCCGAAGGAGAGACGCCCACTGTACTGGAGCCGGAAGCCATCACTTCACAAGCACCCGACACCAGCCCTCCACATAGCAGCTCACCTGCACCTGACAGAACCCGCACAGGCAGCAAGAGCTTCAAAACTAAAAAGGTTTATATTATTGTTTCTTTCTTCACTCTATTATGTCTATTTATTCTCATCTTTGTAAAACTGATGTGCTTAAAGACTGTTAACATGTGGGATCCTTTTAGACTTATTTTTTTTTCCTCAAACCATTTACAACAGCACTTTGTGAATGAGTGGGTGGGAGAGAAACAGCAAGACCGAGGAGCTGTACGAACACCAGAACCAGCTCCAGAGAGGCCACTGAGAATAAGTAGTGACCCCGAAGTACTTGCCACACAACTGAACGCCCTGCCAGGCATGGCCTGCTCACCACATGTCTACAGCACGCCCAAGCACTATGTCCGCTTCTTGTCCCCATTCCTAGCAAATCGCAGTCCCACCTCTCCTGGAGTCCCCACTGGGAGACGGCGTTCCCGAGAACTACCAGAAACACCACCGACATCTGGTTCCTGTAAAAAGGTACACAATCCTGCTTTGAAAATATTTCCTTTTGTTTCTAGCAGAACAGCACTAGCTTTGGAAAGTCCTCACTCTTCTGATTTTATTTTATTTTTTTTTTTAGCTTTACTGTGTACACATCCTATAAATTTCTTCTTCCATGATTCGCTTTGTCTGCATATCCAGGGAGAGGTCATTAGACATACAGTATTTTAGCTGTTGGTGTCTACAAATGTCTACCATACTCTAGTAACTCCCCAATTAAAATGAATGGATTAAAAAATATCTTAGTTTAATTCTGGTAATTTCCTCCTCACTCTGGCTCAGAGTTATTTGTAATGGTCATAAAATATCCTGGAAAAATCCTGATAAACTAATTAATTCTCCAGTAACCTTTGCTAGAATAGTGTAAGCTAGATCTGCGTTATTTAGGCTTTTTAGTAACTGTTTATTGAGACTTTGAATTTGTGTCTCTTGCAGCGATGGTTGAAGCAAGCACTTGAGGAGGGTTCAACCAGCCCTGCCAGAAGACCAAGTCTTTGTCTGCCTGGTGAGGGCCCTCTAAGCCCCTGCATTAACGGTGACTCGGACAGCCCTCTACCTTATAACGGGACGTGTTTGCTACCAGGTAAATCTGAGAACTTCTCTGTGTCTCTTCTCTGTGTATTCCTTGAGTTAAAAGCATTTTTGTTCCAAGTAAAAACCACAATGGAAAATCTTTTACTGGAGCAAATTTTGGTATAATGCCACCTTCTTTGCTTTCTTCAGAGTTGCCCACTCCCCTGAAAAAGCGACGGTTGAGTCCATTAGATGCCTGTATGTCAGAAAGCTCAACACCCTATGGTTCCCCTTGTGCCACACCCACCCAGACAGACCAGTCAGAGGTGCCTGCAGCACCCGTCTTACTGGCCACCCCACCACGTTCCCGAACAGAAGAGCCAAGCACGGAGGCCTTGCCCAGCACCCCTACGCCAACACTTATTGTCCCTCAGGAGGTAACCATGTCTCTGTGGAGCAAATGTTTGATCATGTTTGTTTACATGAGAGAAATAAAGATGACATGTTTTTTGTTTTGATTTTTTTGTGGGGTTTTTTGTTCACAGACTGAATCCTCAGGGGAAAACTCACCAGAGGTTAGCCGAAAACCCTGTGTGCCGGAGGTGAGAAGATTAACTGTAATACTTAAATATTTGATTTAAAACTGATTGATAACTCAAGTTGTATTTTTATTACCTATATTGTATTGCGTGGCGATTGTGTACATGGCACATTAAACTCATAACTGGAGTATGCAGCTTAATCAGTTTTGGGCTTTCTTGAGTCAAATTAATGTTTTCTGCACACAAGTCTAAATGTAATGACTACAGGTAAGAAAAAGAATGAGGACAAGAATGAGCTAATATTTTGGCGGATAAATAGATGACCGGGCAGTGCGGTGGTGGAGTGGTTAGCACTGCGGCAGCACAGCAACTCACCCTTGGCCAGGGGATCCTGGGTTCGATGCCAGCCCCCGACCAACAGTGATCTGTGTGGAGTTTGCATGTTCTCCCCGTGTCTGCGTGGATTTACTCCGGGATTTCTCCGGTTTCCTCCCATATGCCAAAGAACATGCAAGTTAGGTTAATTGGCATCAAACTGGGGATTCTAAATTGTCCTTGGGTGTGGATGTGGGAGTGAATGGTTGTCTGTCTCTCTGTGTTGGCCCTGCGATGGACTGGCAATCTGTCCGGGGTGTGCCTTGCCTCTCGCCCAAAGATGCTGGGATAGGCTCCAGCCCCCCCCATGACCCGAAAAGGATTAAGCGGAAGAAGATGAATGGATGGATGGAAATAGATGACCCTCATTAAGTTCTCTGTTCTCCTAAATGCTCTTTATTTTTCTTCTTCCACAGGCTGATCGCCTTCCTCCATTGGTCTCTTCTCCCTGCATCAGAGCTCCCAGCTTAGATGTACCCCCAGCAGAAGCCAAGGTGTCAGTTCCAGAAAGTCCACAGCCTCCACCTGCTGAGCCGGTGGACTGTGGAGAGGACAGGGTCGATGGTGGGCTTGCAGAAGGAACTAGTGAAGCTCCCTTATCCACAGAACCTTGTCCTTCCTCCTATCCTAGCTGGATAAAAAGCCCAGAGAGAGGCCCGACTGGACCAGCTGGCCTGAATTTCTCTCCAGTCAATTCAAACTTAAGGGACCTCACGCCTTCTCACACCCTGGAGCCTCTCGCTGCTCCCTTTAGGCCCGAGACTTCAACAGGATCCACAGCAGGGGGAGGATCGCTGGTCGGCTCTCAACCTGCATTCTGTGAAGGTCAGGGACAGCTGTATTACCCCTCAACAGAGGAGGGAAGTTCTCTGGGCTTCACGCGGTCACTGAACGGGGACGGCAGCTGTGAGGGAGGAGGGTCGGCGCAGAACCCTCCGCAGAAGAAAAAGGTTAGCTTATTGCATTGCTAATAGGAATTAGCAGCTTGTTTAACTGCCTCTTATCTCATCATGATGAAAGAAATTTTTATACACACTGCACAGTTACTGGTTTTATTGTTCAAGCATACTGATATTACAGCTTATAATGTTCCCGGTGATGATAAAACAGGATATTTTTGTATTTAACCTGTTGAAGAAGAAAATAAATATGGAATGGATGGATGGATGGATAGATGGATGGAGGGAGGGAGTTGAAAGTTTACAGTGCATCCGAAAAGTATTCACAGCACTTCACTTTTTCCATATCTTATGTTACAGCCTTATTCCAAAATGGGTTAAATTAATTTTTCCCCTCAAAATTCTACACACAATACCACAAACTGGCAATGTGAAAGTTTTTTTTTTTTTGAGATATTTGCATATTTATTAAAAACAAACTAAGAAATTACATGTACATACATATTCACAGCCTTTACTCAATACTTTGTTCATGCACCTTTGACAGCAATTACAGCTTCAAGTCTTTTTCAATATGATGCCACAAGCTTGGCTCACCTATCTTTCGGCAGTTTGGCCTATTCCTCTTCGCAGCACCTCTCAAGCTCCCATCAGGTTGGATGGGAAGCGTCGGTGCACAGCCATTTTCAGGTCTCTATACAGATGTTCAATTGGATTCAAGTCTGTGCTTTGGCTGGGCCACTCAAGGACTTTCACAGAGTTGTCCTGAAGCCACTCCTTTGATATCTTGGCTGTGTCCTTAGGATCGTTGTCCTACATAAAGATGAACCGTCACCCCAGTCTGAGGTCAAGAGTGCTCTGGAGCAGGTTTTCATCCAGGATGTCTCTGTACATTGCTGCATTCATCTTTCCCTCTATCGTGACTAGTCTCCCAGTTCCGGCCGCTGAAAAACATCCCACAGCATGATGCTGCTACCACCTTTGGTGTGGTTATGAGCGGTGCCTGGTTTCCTCCAAACATGATGCCTGGCATTCACGCCAAAGAGTTCAACCTTTGTCTTATCAGACCAGAGAATTTTGTTTCTCATGGTTTGAAAGTCCTTAGGTGCCTTTTGGCAAACTCCAGGCAGGCTGCCATGTGCCTTGAACTAAGGAGTGGCTTCCGTCTGGCCACTCTACCATACAGGCCTGATTGGTGGATTGCTGCAGAGATGGTTGTCCTTCTGGAGGGTTCTCCTCTTTCCACAAAGGAACGCTGGAGCTCTGACAGAGTGACCATTGGGTTGTTGGTCACCTCCCTGACTAAAGCCCTTCTCCCCTGATCGCTCAGTTTAGATGGCCAGCCAGCTCTAGGAAGAGTCCTGATGGTTCCGAACTTCTTCCATTTACGGATGATGGAGGCCACTGTGCTCATTCAAAGCAGCAGAAATTTTTCTGTACCCTTCCCCAGATTTGTGCCTTGAGACAGCCCTGTCTCTGAGGTCTACAGACAGTTCCTTTAACTTCATGCTTGGTTTGTGCTCTGACATGCATCGTCAACTGTGGGACTTTATATAGACAGGTGTGTGCCTTTCCAAATCATGTCCATTCAACTGAATTTACCATAGGTGGAGTCCAATTAAGCTGTAGAAACATCTCAAGGATGATCAGTGGAAACAGGATGCACCTGAGCTCAATTTTGAGCTTCATGGCACAAAGGCTGTGAATACTTATGTACATGTGATTTCTTAGTTTTTTATTTTTAATACATTTGCAAATATCTAAAAAAAACAACTTTTTTCATATTGTCATTATGGGGTATTGTGTGTAGAATTTTGAGGGGAAAAATAAATTTAATCCATTTTGGAATAAGGCTGTAACATAACAAAATGTGGAAAAAAGTGAAGTGCTGTGAAGACTTTGCAGACACACTGTATAAAACGGCACATAACCTTTTTTTCCCCCTTAGTCTGGCATTAAATCAGAATCAACTTTTCCTATTTTAGGTCAGTTAGGATTAGAATAGAATAAACTTTATTGTCCCCAAAGGGAAATTTGTCTTGGGCTCAGTGCCACATCCCGTTGCTACATAAAAAACATTGACATGATGCATAAAACACAACATCAGCTATATCTTAAAAACCAAAATTATTTACATTTGCTGAATAATTTTTGGAGATTTTTTTTAATTACTTTTTTCAAAGTCAGAAGTTTACATACACTAATATAACAAAGCGAATTGAGGACCTTCACAAGTCTGGTTCATTCTTGGGTACAATTTCCAGGTGATTGAAGGTGCCATCTTTTCAAATAATTATACACAAACACCATGGGAATGTTCAGCCATCATACTGGTCAGGAAGGAAATGAGTTCTGTGTCCCAGAGATCAAGTGTCAACATCAGAACAAAAGCAAAAGATCCTGTGAAGATGTTGACTGAAGGTGGTGAAAGAGTGTCATTATCCACAGTGAAACAACTCCTGTACCAACATGGGCTGGAAGGCCAGTCCGTGAGGAAGAAGACATTACTCCAAAAGCAACAATAAAAAGCCAGATTACAGTTTGCAAATGCACACAGGGAAAGACCTTAATTTTTTGGAGATGTGTCCTGTTGTCTGCTCAAACTAAAATTTAATGGTTTGGCCATAATAACTATCGTTACATTTGGAGGAAAAAGGCTTCCCCCTTTTTTGTAAGCCTTCTTGCAAGCCTGAGAACACCATCCCAAATGTGAAGTACGAGGGTGGCAGCATCATGTTGTAGGGGTGTTTTGCTGCAGGAGGGGTTGGTGCGCTTCACAAAATAGATGGCATCATGAAGAAAGAACATTATGTGGAAATATTGAAGCAAAATCTCAAGCCATCAGCCAGGAAGTTAAAGCTTGGGCACAAATGGGTGTTCCAAATGGACAATGATCCCGAGCGTACTGCCAAATTACTTATAAAGTGATTTAAGGACAATAATGTCAGTATTTTGGAGTGTCCATCACAAAGCCCGCATGTCATCACAAAGCTGCACGGTGGCGCAGTGGTTTAGCACTGTGGCAGCACAGTTTTACCCTCGGCCGGGGGACCGCGGGGATCATGAGATCGTGGGTTCGATCCCAGCCCCCGACCAACAGTGAGCTGTGTGGAGTTTGCATGTTCTCCCCGTGTTGCGCGGGTTTACTCCGGGATTTCTCCGGTTTCCTCCCGCACACCAAAAACATGTAGGTTTAGGGCGCTCGCGCACGCAGCGACCAGCAGCCGGTGGCTTGTCACCAGACTGCAAACCAAGTCTACCTACGGGTACAAATAAGTAACAAAAAAACAAACAAAAAAAAAGCCCTGATCTCAATCATATAGAAAATATGTAGTTAGAACTGAAAAGGCATGTGCGAGCAAGGCGGCCTACAGTCCTGACTCGGTTGCACCAGTTCTGTCAGGAGGAACGGATCAAAATTCCCACAAACTATTGTGAGAAGCTTGTGTAGAGGGTAATGGCGGATATGTAGATGTGTCATGTTGATTTTGAGGTCGGGTTACGCATGTGCGAGTTCTGTTTAAACTGTTTGCTTGAGCTGTCCAAGCTAGCTAGCAGAGTTATTGTGTTGTAGTAGTATAATTTCCTATTTTATAGACTATATAGCAGGGATCCTCAAATGTTTTTGCCAGGGGGTCCACATTTGTTTTTTCCAGTGGACCAGAGCTCTGAAGCAGTGCAGGCATGCTGCATGAGTGGATATTTCATTTTTATGTTGGGAGGGACAATAAACAGAACATTTTCTCCAGAGTAAATATTGAGGGGACACTATGAGTATTATTGTTGTCACTCATAAATTTATGAGAGAATGTACAAATATACACTTGGGGGGGTGCAGATTTACAAGAAACTCATACATTTATGAGAAAGAAAATTGCAAATTTAAAAAAACAATTGCACATTTACAAAAAGTCAAGTTTACAAGAAAAAAGACATCTATTACAAAAAAGTTACAAGTTTACAAGAAAAAAAAAATTGATTTCAGATGCAAAAACAGCAGATTTATGAGGGAAAAGTGGTAAACTTACCAAAAAAGTTTTACATTTAGAAATAAATGTAGTAAATTAATGAGAAAAAGTTAAAAATTTATGAGAAAAGCTGCAAATTTTCGTAAAACCTGCAGGGTCTTGGCCCTCCATGGAATGAGTTTGACACCCGTGAGCTAGGTGAAGGCAGCGACTTTCAGAAAAGACTTTCACAACTCTGTTGCTTTTTGTTGTTGTCATAGATGTAACAAGAATCCTGCTTGCTGCTTGATATGACCATTTCAGTGCACTTATGTTTGTTGTTCTTGCCTCTGAATTTTGAGGACATGTCTCTTCAAAATTCCTATGCTTGCTCTCATAATGCCGTTTCAAATTGGAAATATTTATCATAGCTATGGTCTCCTGGCAGATTAAGCACACTGGTCTTGTGCTGGTAGGAGAGAGAACAAATGCAAATTGCTCAGTCCATTTGTCTTTGAATTGCCGATTTTCACTGTCCACTTTTCTTTTAGCAGCGAACTTGGAACATGCCATTTTCCTTCAATCTAGGTTCCCACTGCTGGCTTATTATCAATAAGTGAACCTCTCTGAAAGTGAAAGTAAAAAAAATGCTGCTCGCGTGCTGACAGGCTATCAGTGCATCATTGGCATGGAGATAACAGTCCACGTTTACAGGTGCTGACCAAACCAAAACACATAGTAAAGGAATCACAGCTCGAGGGCTTATAGGCCGGACGTGGCCTGCAGGCCACCTATTGAGGACCACCGCTATATAATATAGTGTAATGTAATATAGTACAGTAGACCTATTTTAAAGTTTAATTTACAATTATCGACACACGGAAGAGATTAATTGTTAGCAAACACCAACTATGGCTTTAACTTCAGGATGACTCCAGCCACTCCCACTGAAGACAACAAACTATATGAAGCATATAACGAAACTGCTGACCTTAAGGAAGATATCCCTCTACTCCACTGTGAACTTGAGGAGATAAAAAAAAAACAGACGCACTGCTCTCTAGCTTTACCACACGACTTTCTCTCCTGACAAGCACCATTGCGGCTCAGCAATCAAAAAAATTGGTCTCCAGCAGCGCTGCCCTCTGGTACACCATTGTGTGGGATCCCACCACATGTCCTCGGCATCCCTCCTGCTCCACTCCTAACCATGAGGCAACATGGTCCAAGGTTGTGGTCCATGAGCGAAGGACTCTTATCAGGCAAGCCTGCCCCCCTCCTCCAACCTTTCTCTCTCAAACTAATCTACTACTACTACTTAACTGCTTCACTCCCCTGGCAACAGATAATCCGGTACTCCCGACAGATTCTGCCCCCACAACTTATTCTCCCCACTGACAGTTGTGGCCTCAATAGGTGGCCACAAGGTAAGTGACTATCCCACATCTGAGCCTCAATGCCATCCTCTCAGTTCCACAACTTCATCAACCAGAGGTAAGCTCCTGAAGGAGGCCGTGCGCCGCCGCTCCGTGCAGCCTCCATCCCAGGAGCCGATTGGGGCTGCTGGGGTGGACGCTGCCGTCGCACTGTTCTACCCTGACGGGCGCAACGTCATCTCCTCCCTGATTGTTGGTGACTCGATTGTCCAACATGTTAAAACAAAAGCATCTGTGACTCATTGTCTTCCTGGTGCTAGTGTCACTGATGTCTGCAATAGATTGCTGATTTCCTCACACAACACCCTCATATCCAGAATGTTGTCATCCACTGTGGCGCTAAGGACATCCACAAAAGACAACCTGAACTGTTAAAACAGGACTTCACCACACTCATTGACTCACTTATAGACACCAATAAAAGACCAATTATCCCCGGACCTCTGGGATCATCCTGTTTCTGAGACGTTAAGTTCAACCGATTGTGCCAGCTGCACACCTGGCTGATTGAACTGTGTAGAGTCAGAGGAATTCCCTATGTAGATGATTTCTAATCTTTTCATAATCGCCTGTATCTTTATAAACTAGATTATTTACACCTCAATCATAGAGGTTCATTTATTCTGTCTACCAATATTGATCTTAAATCACAGTCCTGTGCCAATTATCATTCATTCTGACTGTGACCAAACAGTTCTGTAACCAAAGTGTTTGTCTCGCGACCCTTTAGTTTAACTCTTGGGGATCAGACCACGCGTGCATGGGACCATCGGACAGAGGGTGCCTACAGAACATATACACAACAATGGCAGATCATTTGCACTTTTTTGGACTAAATAAGAAGTGAAATTGCAAAATTTCCCATGGAAACCTGAACATTCCAAGGACCGGAAGTTGGGGAGCACTGCGATAATGGACTTTTTTTTCTGTACTTGTACTTTTAGATCTCATTGCAGCTTTTGACACTATTGACCATAAAATTTTATTTCATAGACTGGAACATTCTTTAGGCCTTAAAGGGGCACCTTTGCAGTGGTTTAAGTCATATTTGTCAGATAGACTTCAGTTTGTCTGAAATGAGTTTTCTCCGTAGGATTGCTGGACTCACCCTCAGAGATAGGGTGAGGAGCTCAGTCATCCGGGAGAGGCTCAGGGTAGAGCCGCTGCTCCTCCACATTGAAAGGAGTCAGTTGAGGTGGTATGGGCATCTGATTAGGATGCCTCCTGGACGCCTCCCACTTGAGGTGTTTCAGGCACGTCCCACTGGGAGGAGACCCCAGGGCAGACCCAGGACTCAGTGGAGAGACTATGTCTCCCAGCTTGTCTGTGAACGCCTTGGTATTCTCTCTGAAGAGCTGGAGCAGGTGGCGAGGGAGAGGGAAGTCTGGGCTTCTCTGCTTGAACTGCTGCCTCTGTGACCCGGACCTCCGGAAAAGCGGTAGAAGATGGATGGATGGATGGACTTCAGTTTGTTCATGTCCATGATGAGCCATCTTTACTCACCAAACTGGCTCAAGGAGTCCCACAGCGCTCTGTGTTAGGACCAGTACTCTTCATTATATATATGCTCCCCTTAAGCGTAAGTTGTACGCCCGTGTTGACGCCACGTACCTGCAGTGGCGTTGACACATAAGTGATGTGCGTTGCTATTGTGTCTCCCGACGTGCACCGTCGGTGATGCAGGCTGTAAGAGCTGTGATTGGCCCACTTTGTCTCCTCCTTTACGTTTCCTGGTTTTCGCCGCTGCTCTGCTCTGCAGAGGCACAACTTCCAAAGCGATTCGGTTAAACAGCGGTCCAAATTCAAAAGAATATTGAGGAAGTAAGCACGTACAGAGCATTTTGTGGCTTGTCATAACCCCAGTAATTACAGATTGTCAAAAGAAGGCAGCAGTGGTGATCGCATGCACGCACAGTTTTCTGACTTTTCTCTGTGCAAGGATAGTAGTAAAAGTTGCTTTTTCTTAACATTTATTAGAGTCAAGATTCAAAGATTTTATTGTCAATACGTTTAGGACATACAGGAGAATTGAAATGGCGTTTCTCTGTCTCTTCATTGGTGTGGATAGTATAAAAGGAAAAGGAATAAGGCTGGAAAAAAGAAAACAACAACAACAGCAGTCTACAGTACAGTACAGTAATGCAATCCGTAGTGTAATTTGCGACAAGAAAGACCCAGACCTCTCATAGTGCAAATAGAGATAAACGATTAATGATGATAAAACCCAGCAATCCTATATACAGACAACTAGAGATGAATACCTGTAGTTGCAGTTCAATGCGGTAGTGTAGGTGCAGATAGTAACAGATAGGACTGCACGTGATCAGTATTGCAGTGACAGACAGACAGCAGCAGATATGGCATTTGTGCAAATGGTTGCGGTTAATGTGCAGAGACATACAGCAGCAAAAGTATCACTCTTGGTGTGCCAGTCTTTCTGTGCCAACAGCTGAGGTAGTTATTGTGCGGGTGATTGTGCTACCGTCTGGAGGAGAGGAAGTGTACAGAGTTCAGGGTCCTGATGGCCTGATGAACAAAGCTGTTAAGCAGTCTTGTGGAGTGGGCCCAGAGGCTTCAGTACCTTTTCCCCGAGGGCAGGGGGCTGAAGAGGGAGTGTGAGGGGTGGGAGGTGTCGCATGTGATGCTGATGGCTCTGCAGGTGAAGTAGATGTCTGAGTGGAAGGGGCAGAGGGACACTGATGATCTTGCTGGCTGCTTTCACTGTGCGTTGTAGTGTCTGCCAGCAGGCAGCAGTGCAGCTTCCATACCACACCATGATGCAGCTGGTGAGGACGCTGTCAATGGTGCCCCGGTAGAAAAAAACACACGATGGGGGGTGGGACTTGTGCTCTCCTCAGTTTGCGGAGGAAATGGAGGCGAGTTTGGGCCTTCTTGGCTAGTGATATGGTGGTGTTGGGCCAGGACAGGTCCTCAGAGATGTGCAGCCCTATTAGCTCCAACTCCATCACAGTCTGCTCTTGTCCGTCTCTATTTCATAAACAAAAACACACGACAAAACACAAATCACTACACACATTGGTTGAAACCCATTTTGGCAACGGAACAAAGCGTTTCACCCAACACACGAGAAAAAATTGCCCATCACTGCATTTGTAATGGCCGTTCGTAATGGCATCGACGTGATGTGGGTGCATACATCCAGCTTTAGGTGATATCCTCAGAAAACGCCATAAATTTCCACTGTTATGCTGATGATACACAGTTATACCTGTCAATAAAACCAGAAAACACAAACCAATTGACAAGACTATATGCATATCTTAAAGTCATACAAACCTAGATGAACCACAACTTTGTACTGCAAAACTCAGACAAAACTGAAGTTATTGTAATTGGTCTCAAAAACATTAGATTCTGTCTCTGATCAGATATATAGATGGTTTTTACCCTAGCTCCAAGCACCACTGTGAGGAATCTTGAAGTCATTTTTGATGATTTGTCGTTTAATTCAAACAAATCTCTAAAACTGCTTACTTCTACTTACAGAACATTGATAAAATTAGAAACATCTTGTCCCAAACTGATGCAGAGAAACTAATCAGTGCCTTTGTCACTTCTAGATTTGATTATTGTAATTCACTACTGTCAGGTTGTCCTAAAAATACTGTAAAAATTCTCCATTCTGCAGTTCAAACAAAATGCTGCATCTAGGGTATTAACGGGCACTAAAAAGAGACATCATATTTCTGTCATATTAACCTCCCTCCACTGGCTCTCTATTGAATCCAGAAGCAAAATTTAAAGTCCTCCTCTTGACATATAAACCATACATAATCTATCCCCTAGTTATCTTAAAGAATTGATCATTATTCAAGCAGAATATTACATTGTTAGAACGCAGGACTACTAGTAATTCCTAGGGTCTCTAAAAGTACCTGGGGGGGGGGGGCTTTCTGTTATCAGGCCCCTCTTTTATGGAACCTGTTACCAGCCTGGCTCCATGAGGCAGATACTCTGTCTGCCTTTAAGAAAAAACTAAAAGCTTTCCTATTAGACAAAGTTTTTGACTAGACTGTCCACATGTTGTAGTCATATATACCTTCAGGATTTTGCGATGTTGCGATCACGTCACTTTACACAAAATCAGCCAGTCAGCGTGACTATTGTGCGACCTTGCAATTTTGTCCAGTCACCTCATCTTTTCCGCAATTTTGGCCAATCCTTGTCAACTTCTGCCAATTTCACCAATCAAATTAGTCTCTGAGTGGCGCACAAACGCTCAGTCTAACCAGTCAAATGCATCGCTGCACCGCGTTCACTTCCGTGTTTACAGTGAGTATTAACGGAACACATCAGCAAAAACGAGTGTGTGTGATTTATTTGCACAAGAGTTTTTCTGTATAGCAGAAGTTTCTGCTGAATTTACAAATCACTGTAATAGGATATTTTTGACAATCCTGTGCTTTTCTTGTATTGTTATACAGAATATCACTGCAGTAAACTGGAAAAAACATGTGCTTTAAAATTTGTAATTCTTCCCACAACTTTTAGTGCAAAAAAAAAAAAAACAACTTCTCAAAACACCACAACTTAAAAAAAAAAAAAAAAAAAAACTCCTGCAAATTCAGGCTTTTTGGGCTGCAACAATCATAAAAACATCCTGCAAAATCCTGGAGGGACTGACTAGTAGTGTAACGGTAGTATGCGTTCTGTTATACTGCTAGTTGTGTGCATAGTGTGAGGTCCGCATCAATGGGGCCTGCTGCACATACGCTTGATTGTGTGTATAAACTATGTGACAGCTGATTAGCTAGATGGGGATATCATGTTTTAATTGAACTAGTGCATGCCCGTAGAAAGCAAGTATTCTCGTCTGAAAACGGGTATCCCAATTAGACTTCAGGCCCAAATTTAGGCTGTGTGTGAAAGTGGATTACAAAGTGGTGTAGCTTATATGTAGGCAATCCCACGTTAGACTTTGACAAATATGAAGGGGACTGAACGGCACTAAGATTTATTTGACTGTATGAATATTAATTACGCCTCCCACTTGAGGTGTTTCAGACACGTCCCACTGGGAGGAGACCCCGGGGCAGACCCAGGACTCGGTGGAGAGACTATGTCTCCCAGCTGGTCTGGGAACGCCTTGGTATCCTCTCTGAAGAGCTGGAGCAGGTGGCTGGGGAGAGGGAAGTCTGGGCTTCTCTGCTTGAACTGCTGCCTCCGCAACCCGGACCTCCGGAAAAGCGGTAGAAGATGGATGGATGGATGGAATATTAATTACAGAATTATTGAAAATGAATGGGACATCCAGTATTAGCAACTGTTTAAGAACCCTTGTTTATTTGTTTGTCACTTATTTGTGTGATCTTTTAACTATTCATAAGTGTTGTATCTTGCACTTTGGCAAATGAGAGTTGTTCAGTCATCATTTTAGTTTGTGTAGTTTATAGGCTATCATCAATAAACTCATGCAGTACTATAACAGGACATGTTTACAAATATTTGAGACCCATTGTAGTACATCCTTTTATATTTTAGCAATATTATAAGTACAAAACACCCAACATCATTATACACTGCAGAATGACCTGTTTGGCTGCAGCTGTTGCATCAGTGTTGCCCATTTGTCAGTAAATACAAAGTGATTTATTTCGTTATTTGGACATTTTTTGTGTGTTTAGTCACGGTCATTGTTTAGTCAAAGCGTGCATATGTGTCCACATATGATCAGGCCATTCTGTTCCACAATCATGGTGGTATTACTGTCTTTCTATAAATGCAAGAAATCTCTGTCTGTGTGTCTGTCTGTTCCATGCATATCTCTTGAACCGTTCATCAGAATGGCCTAAGATTTTAAACGTGCTTTGCTGAGGTTACGAGGGTGTGTATCCCCAAATATGGAATTGCTCAGTCAAAATATGTAATTTTTACCAATAAAAGTTTAGCCACCGCTCTGTCACTGCTCTGTCTCTCTTCATGCTCTAGCTTCAAGAAGTGTGGGCAGGGTTTCGGATTGACTCTGTGCTGATTGGATAATATGCGGCATCACGACCTGTCAGTCACCACAGTATTCCCTGGACAAAACAAGGAATAGAAAAATGACAAATTTGACTAGAAAAACATAATACTAAAGAGTTAATGCTTGAAAAAAATAAAGTTGCTATGATTGCGTAGGTCTAAAGGATAATTCAGCATATGTGGAGAACATGAGGTGCGCGAGCAGACTGGGCAGAGCGTCAGCAGGGACCAGGTCTGACAAATCAACACAAAACATGCCAGGAGAAGCAGCGGCCAGACACGACCTGGCTCAAAGGCACGCTAACTAATGGCGATTTTAAAAAAAGTTATTTTCAATAAAGTGCAAAAAAAGATAATGCATGGAGTGTGCTTTTGCCCTGAGGCTGATTTATCATGGACAGCTTAAGCTCTGTGGTTCGAGCAATCAGCTGATTGGATTCACCTCCTCTGGTGTTCTGATATTTTGGTATAATTATCAGAACAGCGCTGGACAGCTGATGGTACAAACTGCAAAGGTCCACAAAAACATGGGGGGGGGGGGAGGCCCTACAACCTTTTTCCATTTTATAAAATTTTTCACCGAGTCTGAGGTGTGCGTGAAAAAAAAATTGTGTTTTGGTTAACGTTTAGAGCAGGGGTGTCCAATCATGTGCCATGGAGGGCCAAGACCCTGCAGGCTTTACCTCCAGCCAGTGTCTTCAACAGCAGATTTCACTGAACTTCTTTCCACTGTTTGCTGATAAGTGAAAACACCTGCTGAAGAGACTGGGTAGAAGAGAATACCTGCAGGGTTTTGGCCCCTCATGGCACATGATTGGACACCCCTGGTTTAGAGGGTCAAAAATGCAATTGCTTAGGCGGAATAATAATAATAATAAATAATCTTGCATCAATAAAAACAAACATTTACAATAGAGCGGCGATGCTCACATTGTTAGTCTTTGTCAGTCATGCCCTCAAGGTTCAGATCATTATTTGGCCTCAGTGTCGCCCCAGCACGACGGTATGAGCACCACTTCAATCTTAGCATTAAAGTTTTAAAAAACCTTTTAATGACAAAATATTGCTAAAATATAAAGTGATGCACTACAATGGGTCTTGAATATTTGTAAACGTGTCCTGTTATAGTACTGCATGAGTTTATTGACGATACACAGAAGAAATTCAATATTACACGAACTCCATCACTGAACAGTGATATAAACTAAAATAATTATAATGATGACTGAACAACTCCCATTCCTTAAAGTGCAAGATAGACTATTATCTTGAATATAAGTGATAAAAAATCAGACAAATAAGTGACCTGACAAACAAACAAGGGATCTGAAACAGAATATTGGATGTCCCATTCATTTTCAATATTTAGGTATTCTGTAATTAATATTCACACAGTCAAATAAATCTTAGTGCCATTTAGTCTGTTTTATATTTGTCAAAGTCTAACATGTGATTGTCTACATATAGGCTACACCTCTTTGTATTCCACTTTCAAACACAGCCTACATTTGGGCCTGGAAAGCCTGATTGGGATGCCTGTTTCAGACAGGAATACTTGCGTTCTACGGGCAATGCACTAGTTAACTTTTAATTTTTAGACAGCCGTACGAGCACACCAGCACCAGGAGGAGTGCCATGTTGAGCCCGCGGTGCCGCAAAGGACAGCGGTGGCACACAGGTGAAGCAGCAGCCGAGACTCCCGTTAACCGGGCAGTCTGGGCTTGGCTGCCTGTGAAGGACTGCGGCAAGGCGGGTTGGCTGCTGCTTCTCCCCAGCAACATTATAGTGTAATTTTTTAAGCATTGAATCTTCAATATTCTCTTTTCTGGCCAAATTTGTCACTTTTTACTTCCTTGTTTTGTTTACGGAGTGCTCTAGTGACTGGTCGTGATGCTGCATATTATCCACTCAGTATGGAATCAATCTGAAACCCTGCCCACACTTCTAGAAGCCAGAGCATAAGGAAACAGCGGTGACTAAACTTCTATTGATAAAAATGACATATTTTGACTGAGCAACTCCATACTCACGGATGCACACCCTTATAATCTCAGCAAAGCACTTATAAAATCTGAGGTCAGTCTGATGAATGGTTTGAGAGACGTGTGAGGAACAGACACGCACAGACAGAGATTTGTTGCATTTATAGATAGATGTCATTCGCAAGTTTAGATATGATTTCACATGTCATAGTATTGAATTCTACTGTTACTGTCTATTATGTCCATTAAAACACTGCTAATTATGCATAGTGTGCAGTGTTTGGGCATTACACCACTAGGTCCAGCTACACATGTTTGCCAGTCCCTCCAGGATTTCACAATGTTGCGATCGCACAAATTCAGGCGAAATCAAGCCATTGTTGCATCTTTTGCACAACCTTGCAACTTTGTCCAATCACCGCAACTTTCCCACAATTTTGGCCAATCCTTGTCAACTTCCGCCAATTTTGCCAATCAAATTTATCCCTGAGTAGCACTCAAACGCTCAGTGTAACCAATCAAATACGTCGCTGCACCGCGCTAACATTTGTGTTTACACTGAGTATTAACGGAACACATCAGGAAAAAAGTGTGATTTTTAAAAAGCACTCATCTGCGACTTTTCCCACACTGTCCCTTCCTCCGTCTCCCCTGGCCCGCTGGTGAACGTCTCCTCAAGTCTCCGTGCTGACCACATGGAAGTGCTGGGTTTGCATTGAAAAACGTCCATCTGCCTGAAAGCACCCTGTCGCGGGAGCGCTCATGAGGAGAGGCTATAAAACCACAAACAAGCAAATATAACACTAAAGCCAGTGTTTGAACATTCTATACATCTTTAGAGGTAAAATCATTACTACGTCTTGTTAATGAGCTTTAAAGCTGTGAATCTCCAGTCTGGACACGGACCAGTGTGTGCCCCCGGTAAATCCCCAAGGAGACCCCCTCCTTCCAGTACAACTGTATGTTAAGACGTGCAGCAGATGGACAGACAGGTAGGAGCCAGGCACGGAAAGAGAGAATATTCAATAATTTTTTCCAGAAAAACACAGACCGATGGACAGTACAGAGCAACAGAATAAAAAAATATTTGTTTTTTCTCTGTGCTTGGTACAGAGTGGTTGGGGACCGCTGTGGTTTTCAAATAAAGATGCTGCCATAATTTCCAAATCTATACTCTTTAACATGCATTCAGTGCAATTTAGCTGTTGTAATGGATATTGTGTTAAAGTCTGTATTTGCTGTTGCACAAACGAGTTTTTCTGTATAGCAAAAGTTTCTGCTTAATTTACAAATCACTGCTTAATAGAAAATTTCTGACAGTCCTGTGCTTTTCTTGTGGTGTTATATAGAATGTCATTGCAGTAAACTATGGGAAAAAACACGTGCCTTAAAATTTGTAATTCTTCCCACAACTTTTAGTGCCAAAAAAACCTCTCAAAACATCGCAACTTTTTAAAAAAGCTCCCGCAAATTCAGGCTTTTTTTTGGTCGCAACAATCATAAAAACATCCCGCGAAATCCTGGAGGGACTGGTTTTGCTTGTAGTGCTACCTATGATGTTTGTTAGCTTAATAAGCCTGAAAAAAAGCCTATAAAAATGATGTAACCCTAGGTTAACCTAGTTTTGACGCATCATTGCACATCGTATCTGTACAGACGTTCTGCCTGTACAGTATGTTCTCTGTATGAATAGTATGTCTCTTCTACCCCCCCCCCCCCCCCCCCCCAACCAGTCATGGCAGATGACTGCCCTCTCTGAGCCAGAGGTTTCTTCCTAAGGGAGTTTTTCCTTCCCACTGTCACCTAGTGCTTGCTCATAGGGGATCGTTTGATCGTTGGGGTTTTCTCTGAATTACTTACGATTTGTGCTTATGTATCGAGCACCCTGAGATGACTTTTGTTGTGATTAGGCACTATGCAAATAAAGTTGAATTGAAGAAAATCCAAAAGATTTGACCCAAGGCGTATAGTTGAAAGGCAATGCTGCCAAATACAGTGGAACCTCGGTTTTCGAACGGCTCTCTTTACGTACAAATAGGTTCATGAACATATTTTTTGGACGAAAGATGCACCGAGTTTTTGAACAAAATCTTGGTTCACAAGCAACTTCAGGCACACGCTGGAAGAAGACCGCAAAGAAGAAGAACTTCCAGTATCTGGCAGAGACATGCGTCAGCAGCCATTCGCTCCGCAAACGCACAGGAACGATGTACATATTACGCTGTGGATTTGTGATTTTATCTTATCTAAATTCATTGTTTTTGTGTGGCTTTTATGGATGAAATGATGTTTAAAAAGGTAAAAACACACTGTTCTTTTGGGAGACCAGGAACAGATCAATCCATTTTACATTGTTTCCTGTGGGAAAATTTGTTTTGGTTTAAGAATAACTTGGTTTAAAAACATTTAGGAACCAATTAAGTTCTAAAACCAAGGTTCCACTGTACTAAGGAAATGTATGTAAACTTCTGACTTTGAAGAAAGTAATAAAAAAAAATGCTATAAAATATTTAGCAAATATTAAAAAAAAAATTAGCATATAGAAATAATTTTGGTAATCCTAACTGACTTAAAACAGGAAAATTTTAGTCTGATCTAATGTTAGACAATGAATAAAAAAAGGTTGCGTGTCTGTTTATAGTGTATGTAAACTTCTGGTTTAGATCAATATAGTCTTTGTCATTGTACACACACAGTATATATGATGAAATTAGAACAATAACTCCCATCGGTACACTTAAAAATACCAAAAAGTAATAAAAATTGGTAATAATGAAAAATAGTAAAGGTAGTAAAGTAAATGTATAAAGCATATGCATGGTCAGTGGTCATGCACGTTCCAATTCACAATTTACCATTTTTCAAAATCCCCAGCATTAACTCTTATTGCACTCGGTGGTCTTATCTTATTACACACAGTGGTCATGCATTATTTAAATTCTCAGGCAAGTTGAACATAAAAAATTGAGCATTTTTGTTGAAGAGTTTGGTTGACCAGTTAAGGGGAGAAAAACACTTGACAGGTAAATACTTAATCTACAACTATGCTAACTACAATAAAAATGTGGGAGGATTATGCCTGCAAGGTGAGCAAAGACTGTCTCACAGTACATTGCAGGATCAACTTGGAAGATATTAGTTGGTATGTGTTCAAATGCTCCCCTCTACTGGTTGGATTGACAAATAAAATGAAGGTTCTCCATCTTCCCAGGTCTCCCTACTGGAGTACCGCAAGCGTCAGCGTGAAGCGCGTCGGAGTGGCTCCAAGACTGAGTGCAGCTCTCCTGTTTCCACTGTTCCACCCTTGACCGTGGATGCCTTCCCCATAACCCCAGAGACCACCAGCGAGCCTCCTCCTCTTCCTGTTAACACTGGGCTGAGCAACAGCACCACCACCAGCGTCAAAGAGCCCCAGACGGTTGAGGAGGCAGAGGTCAGCGGAGAAAAAGGAGAGAAGGAAGGAGAGGGGCAGTGGTACGTGCTCTCAAAATTGTTGATAAAATGGATACTACTAATACTAGCATACACGCTGACAAAAATTAAAAGCATTACATGTTTGTCAGGGCTGCTTATCTAGTGCATTGATTAAATTACTGAGGTTCTTCGTTGGGTATTTCTCTTCAGGACGTCGTCGACATCTGTGGAACAAGCTCGTGAGCGTAGCTACCATCGGGCCCTGCTGCTTAGCAAAGATAAAGATACGGGTAAGAATATCTGGATCATCTCCATAAAGAGGCTTTTCACATTTCTGTCTGTTTTGCCGGTTTGTGTAATACTGTTATGTTGTCTTAGATGGCGAAACAGATGGCGGGGATACTCCTGCACCAAGAGACTGCTCATCTCCAAGCATCCAGAAAACCCCAACCCACACAGTAAGTCACAAGGAACTTACTTAGCCTGTCCTTTGGCTTTCATTAACAAATTTTATCAGCAGAATGTGGTAAAGGGGAGAGGGGGCTTGGGGAAAAATGAGTGTCTATAGCACCTGCTTGGTGACGGTAGCACATTAATCACCTGCCTCTCCAGTGAGATTTTCTTCCCATAGGCCCCATTTTACACCTGGCATTGAAATGTGTTTTTAGTGATTGCATCACAGTCAGGTAGTGACTGACCACATACATTTAAACCTGGGAATAATGTGCATCTTTGGAGATTCCGTTACGCTCCTCTGAGCTATGTGCTGTGAATGAGAAAATCAGGGAAGAGAAAAAAGTGTGAAGACAGACATGGACAAATTTGTTGTTACCCTATCACAAAAACAAAAAAAAAAACCCACAACTATCTCTGAAATACCTTGAAACCAACAAAAGTTTAATGATATCCATTATTGTTTATATCATATTTAACACAAATTAGACTTTGCTTTTGATTATTGAGTCAACTGAATGTTTTATATAATTAAATAAATTAAAATGGCATGAACAAAAAAGATGATGTTGATGGTAATTTATATTTTGTGCCACATTTTTTTTTTCTGCAGCAGTCACTGCTAGCAAGCAATCTCTGTACTTCATAATGAAACGTCTGCATTTGCCAACAGGTAGATTGACCCACTCTTCCTGCACAAACTGCTCAAGCTGTCTCAGGATTGAAGGGTGGCATCTCCACACTACAGTTTTCAGATCGTTCCATATGTTCAATCAGATTAAGGTCTGGCCATTTAAGAATAGTTCAGTGTGTTTTTTTTCAGCCATTCTTGAGTGCCTTTAGCTGGATGTTTTGGGTTATTATCCTGTTGGAGGACCCATGACCTGCAACTGAAGCTGAGCTTTCTGACACTGGACTGCATGTGCCTCTCCAGGATGCCTTGATCGTCTTGAGACTTCATTGTGCCCTGCACACATTCAAGGTTCCCTGTGCTTTATGCAGCAAACCAGCCTAAAAACAAAACCAAGCCCCCTCCATTCTCCACAGTAGGTATGGTATTCCTTTTTAAAAGCTTCATTTTTTTCTTCTTTAAACATAGAGCAGATGTGACCGGCCAAAAAGCTCCAGTTTTGTCTCCTCGATCCAAAGGACAACCGCCCAGAAACTTTGGGTCTTGTCAACATGCATTTTGTCTGGCTTTAAAAAAAAAAAAAAAAAAAAAAAAATACTGTCTGTAGTGAAGCCCTTCTGGTCTTCTTTCATGGAGCCCATTCCTTAACCTTGGAGTTCAGATTGAATCATTTTGGATGGTTTCCTAGGCTTGTTTTCTACAATGTGCACTATTTTTCTGATCATCCTGGGATGCATTTCCTCTTGCATTCTCATCCTGGGATGTTGACTACAGTCCCATGAACCTTGTGCTTTTTAATAATATTGGCAACTGTGGTGACGGGAACATGAAGCTATTTGGAGATGTTTTTTTAGTCTTTACCTGTAACGTGGTTCTCTGTAATCGTCTTTCTGAGCTCTTCATGCAGCTCTCTCCTTTGCTTTCTCTGGCCCATGTCCAGTGTGGTACACACAGTGATACCAAGCATGTTTTTTCCCCTTTTTAAGTAGGCTGAGTGGCTGATAAAAATGCAGACATTGCATTAAGTACAGAGATCGTTTGTTGGCAGTGATTGCTGCAAAAGGTGGTGCCACAGAATATTAAATTTTCCAGACCATCTTTTTTGTCCATGTCATTTGAACTTAATTATATGAAAATATTCAAATGAATCAATCAAAATTGAAGTCTGATTTGTGTTAAATATGATATAAACAATAAGAAAGCCATTAAACTTTCAGCAATTTTAAGTTAATTGGGATAGTTTTTTTGTGGAAAGGTACCAACAAATTTGTCCACGTCTGCAGGTGGGTGTAAATCAATGCATTCAATAAATTGATGGCAGCAGGTGGGAACATTTGAAATGGTTGTACTCAAAGTTATTCAGCTGCCCAGCTGCAGTGGATCTCCACAGCAGAGCAAGGACTGTCTGTGCTTGGATGTCTTCACAGCGGTGGAGTCAAGTCTGACTGCAGAATGAGAAACTCTTTGGAGAAGCAGCTGAATAACATCCATAATAACAGTGATCTGATCAGCTAAACAAGGCCATCAAAGTGCCAGAGGGCATTTTTGATGAATCATATCATAACATTTGTGTACATTATTGCATTTTAAGGTTCACTGGGAATTGCTTATCAGATTAAAAAAAAATGGTGAATTACTGAGTGGTTATCAAGGATTGGTGGAAAAATAGTGAAAGATGTTAAATATGCCACATTTGTTGATGTAAAAGCATATTTTCTTCCATACTGCAGGTCTAGTTTGATGGACATAACACACATCAGACTTATCACAGCTCATCTTTGTCCACCTCTCCCCCATACAGCCGTGCTCTCCTGGCCCCGTTTCACAGCTTCCATGTTGTTCAGCGAAGGAAGAAGATGGCGATGTTCAACCTCGGACGCCAAACGCAACCAGCCAGCCACCGAGCAAACCTGCAGGACCCAAACCAGCCCCTCTGACTCCCACGAAACTGCACCCAAGCCCTTTGCCCTCCTCACCTGTCCACTACCCAGGATCTTCCCTCCTCCACTCTCCCAAGCCTCAGGCTCAGGGCTCGCCCTACCGCAGCCAGAGAACACTCTTCTCAGCCCAGCCTCAGAACCCACCACAGTCCCAGGCGCAGGCTGTTCCGCCGAATTTCTCACAGTACAACACACAGAACACTCCGCCACCACCTCCCCCTCCACCACCAGCGCCACCGGTCTCTACGACCTATTTTTCCAGCCAGAGCCCCTCGCCTGCTGGACCGTTTCCTGGGTTTAAACCTGCCGTCACACCGCCCTATCCTCCAGGATCACAGCCCCTGATGCAGACTCTTCCTCACAGTGTGCACTATCAGAGCTCCGCCGCTCCGCCGCCGCCCCCTCCTCCGCCTCCACACCCAATGCCCGGCCCCACCCTGCTGCACGTCAACCTGCAGCCGCCTCCTATCCCGCAACATCCTATCATGTTGGCCACTGCACCTCCCCCACCTCCTCCCCCCCAGGGCCAGGCCTCTCAACAGCAGCAGCCTCCTCCCTCTGGTGGCACCCTTCTCTCAATGACCCCACCTCCTCCTCCTCCCCCACCTCCCCCTGCACCTTCCTCCAATGCCCCGATGCAGCCCCACCACTACCAGAACTTAGGGGGGTTTCAGCCAGCTTTAATGCACCCCGGTGCTGCAGCAAACTCTTCAGTGCCCCCATCCTCATACCCGCCGCCCCTTCAGCAGCCCGGACTGCCTCCGCCTCCTCCTCCTCCACCCCAGCAGACTCAACAAGGCCAGGCCCAGGCCACTGCCCCCCAGATGCCTTCTGGGACTCGTGGTGCTCCAGCGTCCTCAACCCCTTTTCACAGCTCGGGGTATCTGAGCACAGGGTGGCACTGACCGTCCTTCCCGCTGTCAGCAGCCTCTGAGAACTCACCTTGAGAGGGGCGTGTACCATAAGCTGTAGATACATTTTCTATGTACCTGAACACATGGCCAGTGAAAAAACAGCTGATTGTGGGGAAAAGGGTACTTTTTAAGAAAACGAGGACAAAATTTTAGAAAAAAAAAAAGGACGGTGCAAAATCTTCAAGACAAACTGTATAAAGATGAAGATGGACAAACCCCGGTGCTCATATCCCCCCACCTTCCTCTCTCTCTTTCCTTCATTTGTTTTTATGATAGCCTTCCTACGATGGAGAGAAAAGCGCTTTGTTCAATGTCTTGTTTGGATTTCCATTATAAAGTCTGGCACTTGGTTTATCAATGGACATTCCAGCCTATAATCCTCCGCCATCCTTTTCTTCGCCCTTAATTAATTATGCATTTCACTTCTCTCTAATCTGTTGTCAGCTCTGTACCCCAAGTTATTTGTTTTAATCTAGTGGTTCATGATAGCAAACAGAACGCTCTTTTGTATAGAGAAAAAAAACACAATTATTTTTTTTATTCCTCTGTCTAACAGATATCTGTTCACCGCTGCAGATTCAGAAAAGCCCCATTTCTGGGAACCTGCCTCACTGCCGTAGGAGGCTACACTCGTGCGTGCGTGCGTGCGTGCGTGCGTGTGTTAGTGTGTATGCCTGTTAGAGGAGGACTGTGTGTGTGTGTGTGTGAGAGAGAGAGAGAATTTAACGAGTGACTTCTGAGGTAGACGGTGGTTGTGCCCACAGGTAGGACGTTAGCGGTTTATTTTTGAATATCAATGGTTATTTGTAGAAAGTGTAATTTAATGTATAGGTGGCTCCGCCAGCTTTCACCAGGAACCGGTTGTAAATATTTGCTTCTTTTCTTTTCTATGCCTGTACAATTCGCTCCCATCCCATTTTGAAATATGGTTGTAAATATGAATGCTCTTCTTGGCAAAGCTGAATGTTCTGTGACTGTAGCACTATTTTTATTTTATCACCCCCCCCCCCTCGATTCTTCAACTTTGTCTTTTTTTTTTTTATTAATTGTGTGTGTGAGTGTATGTTTGTGGAGGGAGAGAGACTCACAGACACTGCACTGGTTGGCTGTTTTCATAGTTAATATAATAAATCACTGTAATGACAGTTTTATATCACTTTTCTTGTGGCATTTGTTGCTTTAGAAGTTTTTTTTAAAAAAAATACATAGCTGCCCAAGGGTCCACCAGCAGGAGAGAAGATTGACGAATGAAAACAAGGTTAAGTGTTTAAGAACATTCAAGTAGTATGAAAACTACTGTGGTACAGTGATGGAAACAGAGACTGTATTGCCCAGTTATTGGAGGGAACACACATACATACGCCACTTTACATGTAGCTGAAATCTTAATCCACGGCTGCACCAAAGCTATGAAACAGCTGAGCTTTAAAGAATGGAAATTAAATGTAATACGGTGTTCACATTTGGGAAGTTGTCAATTGGGAAAGGTCTTATATATTACAATCCACATCATTGTAAATGGAAAACGGTATATAGATCTAGTGCATAGTTTAGCTTTCATTTTTGTCATGCATATAGATATATGTGAATACTCATTTAAAAGGGGGAGAATGTCAAGGATCTCGATTGTGAAAAGGCAAAAACCTCAGACACAAATGCACACTTTAAACTGCTCTCAAAGCTTCAAAACATCTGTGTGGCTTCAGTAGTAGGACGTCCTCAGTAGATGTTCTTTCCTGACAAGGGGGATGGTGGTAGTGGTGTTTATTAAAAAAAAAAAATCGGCATAAGGTACAAACATAAATGTAAACTAGAAAAGCACTCGGAGAGTGCAGACCTCCGCCAAGCGCCACAGTTCCCCCCATACAGTGTTTGTGTGTACGTTGTCAGATTCCTTGACCATGAAAACATCTGAGTAGCAATTGGATTCACAATGATAGGATTAGTGGTTCAGTAGTAAAAGTATTACCTCCTTGGCGGAGGTAATAAACTGAAGTGTTGGTGTTGTGTCCATGTCCTGCATCTGCAAACTCCCAGGCTGGGGGCGTTGCAATTGAACGAATGAATGAATTAATCTTTATTTCGAATAGATTAAGAGTACAGGTTAAAAGAAAGTGAATAATATAACAAAGGGGGTAATAAAATCCAACAAGGTCAAATTAGACAATAGCTCCTCTGATTATACAGTTCAACATAAGTTATCTGAAATATGTGATGGCTGAATCCGCAGCTTATATTGCCCACCCATGTTCCATCCAAGAATTCAAAAGAAAAAAAAGAAGTCATGACACAACTGCGTACAAGCCACAGGCCAATGGGTTATGTGAGCGTTTTAGATCACTGAAAGCAGCACTGAGGGCTTCACTGACGGATGCCAATTAGGTAGACGGGTTGGCGTGGGTTTTATTCAAAATTCAAACGTTTATTTGAAACTCAGGGTTCATATTAAATGCAGAACTAAAAGGAGTAGAAAATAAATAAAAGTATTGTAACGTGCGCGCCAACTGACAACGTCCCACCGGGAGGTTCGAACTCATGCCTCTCGCTCCAGAGACCTGCACTCTACCTGTGTCGCCAATTGGGTCAACCCACTTGGCAAGCCAAGTAGGGTGCTCATATTGAGTTCGCTACAGTATATCCAGATCAGCAGACAGTCGGCGGTCTTGTAACAACAATAACATACAATATTGGACTCAGTATAAAATGGAACGCCACCACTTCCAAATGCTGGAGTGAAGTGTGAGTGACGAGTTGACAATTGGTGATATAAGATGATTGTTACATGGCAGCAACCTTCTCATCAAACTGTAAACATCGTTACGTATCAACTTGCCAAAAGACGGAATGTTCACAGACACAAACATCTTGCTTGCACTCGACCTTCGTGGTACATCTAATCTTTATCTTTATTGGGGTTGCACTCCGCGGCCAAAGATGATTTGGAAACTTCCCCGGCAGAGAGCTTGTTTTTGCGGAGCTACTATGGCTGACCGGGGAATTTCTGCCAAATAATCCGGCGGCGGACAGCTGGCCGTCTGAGCTTTTGCAGCGTTGCACAAACACAGGCACACAGCACGCTGCCGAGCAGCTCGTTTTTGCGCAGCGCCTATGGCTGACCGGGGAATTTCTGCCAAATAATCTGGCGGCGGACAGCTGGCCGTCTCAGCTTTTGCAGCGTCGCGCAAACACAGGCACGGTGTTTTCCGCGTGCTTTTGTGCCTAAAACGTTGAAGAAGGCGGAGTTTATGTTGGTCAGACACGATGACCAGCGCCCTCCATTGCGCCTGTGCATATGTTGAAAATGGCCGTATGTCACAGTGTTAAAGAATGCTTTAAAAAAATTCCTGTATCCAGACGGTGATCCGGATCATCCCCAAAATTTAATCAGTTCTTCCTTGTACCATTTCCAACAACGCCTGAAAGTTTCATGGAAATCCGTCCAAGACTTTTTGAGTTATCTTGCTAACCAACAGACAAACAGACAGACAAACAAACACACAGACAAACCCCGGCAAAAACATTACCTCCTCCTGGCCTTTTCGGCCTGGCGGAGGTAATTAAGCATAAATTTGAAAGAATAATGGGGCACCACCAGAGTGGTGGCTTAGAGGTTCAGCATCTGCCCCACAACTGGAATGTTGGGGTTCAAGTCCCGGTCGGGTCATGACAAAGACCATATAAAAATGGAACTTCCTGCCGTCCAGCTTGGTGCTCAGCAAAAATGAAACCGAGGAGGGAAATGTTTGGGGCAGCAATGGCTCAGGAGGTAGAGTGGGTCATCCAATAACCAGAGGGTTGGTGGTTCGAATCCCGCTCCTCCCCAGCCATCCTGCTGTTGTGTCCCCGGGCAAGACACTTTGCCCACCTTGCCTCCAGTGACCATGACACTGGGTATGAATGTGAATAAATGTTCGGTGGTGGTCAGAGAGGCCGTTGGTGCAGCTTGGCAGCCATGTTTCTGCCAGTCTGCCCCAGGGCAGCTGTGGCTACAGCAGTAGCTTACCTCCACCATTGTCTGTCTGGAGTGAATGAATAATGGACTCACTGTAAAGCGCTTTGGGTATCTTGAAAGGCACTATATAAATGCAATCTGTTATTATTATTGTTCAAAGATGCTAAGTTATAACTAAAAAGGTCACAATACACAAATCCTACATTTGAAAGAAAAAGTTGCAAATGAGTGAGTGGGGCAAAGGACAAATTCACAAGAAAAAAAAACAAGAATCAAGTCACAAATTTGCATTATTTACAATTTTCCAAATTTACAAAAAACAAAAGCTGCACATTTGTATACATTTTTGACCGTTCCCCCCTAATAAATTAACTCTTTTCTCTCCAATTTGTGAGATTTTTCTTGCAAACTTGCAACATTTTTTTATTGGAATTGATAACTTCCCCCCCCCCCCCAAGGTAGCTTTAGGACTTCAAATAAATGCATTTTTCATATAAATTTACCACTTGTGATAAATTTTACCTTTTCCCACTCTAATTTACACCTATATATGTACATTTTAAACTCTGTTACATTTTCAACTTTCTTCCCCTCAGATTTGTAAAACTTGTCGACGTTTGCAGTTGTACTTTCACCAACTTGTCATATTTTCCTCTGAAGATGTGTCAGTCTGAGGAAAATCATACAAATAACAAGGGGGGATGTTTGGGGTCATTTTGCTAACAAGGGGGGCATTCATCCTCCCTTAAATCAGATGCTGGCCATCCTGCTTTGCTAATA
The DNA here is from genome assembly GCA_020510985.1 of Pholidichthys leucotaenia. Classification (NCBI taxonomy): domain Eukaryota; kingdom Metazoa; phylum Chordata; class Actinopteri; order Cichliformes; family Pholidichthyidae; genus Pholidichthys; species Pholidichthys leucotaenia. The sequence goes on along the minus strand of CM035845.1, from coordinate 146,592,305 downwards.
TCAGCCACAGTACACCTGCTTTTTAAACTTTGTTTGCACAGGACAGCCAGTCGGAAGAAAACGACATGAACTGTGGCAGATCATTTTTTCCCCACCAGACTGAATAATCTAAATGGCTCCAGTTAGACCCAATATAAGAAAAAAAACTTACCTGAGTCAAATAGTGAAAATATTGAGCTAGAAAGGCATTTTTTTTTCTATTTTTAGCACTGGATTAATACAGTAATTTGAACTCAAAACACTGTGTGTGTTGATATGATTGCAGTCCAGCGATAGCTCTGTCCTTTAATGTTATAGGTTAACCCTTGTAACGTCCTCCCGATTGCCATATGCCTCTGGGGTCAAAAATGATCCCACCTGGTTTGCTGTTTAAAGCATATAGTGGTATAAATTGTCAGTCAATTCTGTGTCTTACTTCAGTCCAACCTATTAGCGCAAATTTTTCCATTCATTTTGGAATTTAGGCCCAGTAGACCTTAAAATGCCCTGTTTTTGAGTGAACCACATGAGGGTTAAATTAACTACATGATTTAATGTTGACCAAAACACAGCTGCATGGAGCAGACGGATGTCGGTGTTGTAAGGCGGGAAGCATGGCTCCGCGCTGTCCAGCCACCTCATCTGCTAATCATAGAAACGGGTGTAACGCCTCAAAAAGACCTGAAACAGCAAAGCCACATGCAGTGTGAAGGTTAGGGAATTTAAGTTGTAAAAAAAAAAAAAAAGCTTTTTCTTCCCCTTATGGGTACGTGACTTTTTTTCTGTAGCAGTTTCTGCCTCAACTGGTTGCTAGGCAACTGCTAAAGGGTTGAAAGTAAAGTCTCTTTAAAAATTTTAGATAATGGTAATTTAACCATTTTCTTCTTTTTTGTGTGTCGTAACCAAGCCCAAGTTAAGCAGCTTTTCTTAAGAAATGTGTAAAATTTCAGAAATCCCACACGTTTTTACATAACCTTTTCCTTTTTTTAATCCCCTTAAAAAATAACACATTTAATACAAGTTAGATACATCTCTTGTAGGTATTTTTTCTTTTAAATTGTGAGACATTAAATAATGACGGGAATAAAAAAGATACAAGAGTCAAAGCTATCCTTTATGCCCAGGACTTAGTCCATTTTCGTTCTCCACAATACTGTCAAGAATTCAAGATATTCTATAGCACACCAAAAAATGGACCAATATTTCAAAATGCACATTTCAAACATGAGACACATACAGCATCAACATACAGCTATACACACGTTAGAAACTCCAATTAGTGCACTTTTTTTTTTTTTTTACTTTTTTCAAGGTCTTCACAGCAAAACCTCTAATCACTACCATCTGATTCTATCACATCAAACATTTATATTAGAAAAACTGTTTTATTTCCTCTGGTTATCCAGCCATTAATTTTCTTCAATCCTCCTATCTTCATGCTATGGCTCTTCTGGATAGCAAAGGTCAAACATCATAGAGCCAAATTTCTCTGCAGGGACTTTGTTGACTGGAGAAGGAAGGAGAGCTGACAGCTTTGACCTCAAGTCTGTTAAATCCTTATTTGTGCCGGTCAAAGTCTGGCTAATTTGTTTTGATTTAATTTGATTTGAGACGCTGTCATTCTGTTGTGTATGTCTGAACAAAGTCCCAGAGCTGATTTACCAGAAGTCCTTTTTTTTTTTTTTTTTTTTTCCTGGCTTCTGGCAGTCATCACCTCCACACAGATCACGGCAGCTCAGATAAGATGAGGCAGAAACAACCATCACAGGCAAAGTTTTACAGGAGCCGTCCCGTAAAACAAGCAGTCTGAGAAACATGAAGACTATTTTACAAAGGGTGGTTCTCGGCGTGGATGAGAAGCATCCTGAGTGTCCAACAAAGGGTTGTGTGGCCCTGTCTAGTCCTCCTCTTCTTTAATCTGATGATTCCCCGCACGTCAGCTCTGCATCTCCGCCACAGGCCCAGACTAGGAGAGGGAAGCTGGTTCTGAAGTGACATCACATCTAGGTGGTAAGACCTGCAGGCATCAAAGTGACACACCGGTAGAAGTTTTTTTTTTACTTGCTAACATGTTTTTATGACTTACACGACATAATGAACAAATCACTCATGTGCCATGTCTATTTTTCTCGTGCTAATAAAGTTCAGTTAAGCTCCTCTCCTTGGACAAAGGCAAGTTTAGACGGAGCATTTTTGGTGATTTAACTATATCAGGCGAACCAATCAGGACTAAACACTGCCTGTTCAAATTTGCCAGCTTGCAAACTTCTGTGCCTAGGTGGTGGGATGTGGGCGGGCCTCATTAGAGCCTGGCATTTGAAGGAGGAGGAAAAGATTTTTTTACACGCAACTGTAACCCAGGATTTACACCGACTCCGGATGCAGTCCGTTGCAGATGCAGTGCGGATGACCCCTTGCGTTCATCCCTACCAGCTCCGTCTGTGTTTTGTAGTGGCATGGATGAGGGCAGAGTTTGAAATACAAGATCACACGAGAATTACACAAAATAACGCGAGATCTTGAGAAAGACCTGAGAGTGACCGAGATGAACCGATCGCGATCACGTGATAACGGCAAGGAAGTGTGAAGTAGTGGCGTATCCACCTGGATTTTTGGGCTCTAAATAAAACCTAAGTAGCCCGTTAATTTTAATTCTATGAAGTGTTTGTATGTTAAGTCAAGTTTTAACCTTCTCTGACAGTGGTGGAGGAGTAGACCTCAGAAAATAATGGATGATCCTTAAATGATTTTTAATGATCAAACGGCTATTGAAAACCCGAGATACCGCAGGATTTCCTTGTGGATCGGATCTGGCATTTGTTAAAAATAGACTTGTTGCGTTTCATTAGTGAACCGAATTTGATGAGCCAGATTCGTTCCGCAGTGGTCCAGACCAGGTGGGGATTAGAAGATTGTCGAGAATGGGGACTATTTGCTGTGGAGGCCAGATCACAGCCGTAACGTACTGCATCCGGAGTCCATGTAAATCCTGGGTAAGACAATGGAAGCTTTTTTTGTGGGGGGGGGAAAGGGGCATAAGATACCATTTTAGACGATGTAGATTTGCTTTGTAAGGGAATTTACGTATATCCACTGCAGTGCATCTTTAATAATATTATTTCCCAGTAACCGTAACACTTCAGTGGAAAAACTGCGGCTACATGGACACTGAAGATAGTGGTTTATAAAGGAGTCTGAGGAGTTTTCATCCTTGGGGAAAAAAAAGACAGTTTTGAATTCAAAACATTTACATTTATTTTTTTTCTGATTATATGAAATTTTATTAATGCAGAGGAGAAAATGATGAAAAACATTTCTTCAAAGTAGATCATAGAGATGGGGAAAAATAAATTTCAAAAGAAGTTTAAGGATATTTTTAAATGTTGGCTGTGGAAATGATTGAAACAAACTCAATAAAAATTCTGACTCAGTAAATGAGCACATTTGGGAGAGTGCCTTTCTCCTCTTCATAAACGTGAAATAAAGGTTAATAAGTTAATGTTATAAGGAGAAGAAATGACAAAGTGTACTTCAGAGGTGTGTGTATAACAGTGATGGCAATACCATGTACTGTAGTTTTATTACCTTTTTATGAACTGCTGTCCCTGCTTGCACTGATAAGATGATATCTAATTTTTAAAGCTGCTGACAGAGGTACCATTAAAGTTTAAAAAGAACTTCTGAGTTCTCTTGGGCAGCAATCCAATCATAGTGAAATTAAACTATTTATATGCAATTATTTGCTGTTTCTGGACAGTTTGTCAATACAATCTGCTGCTCAAATAAGTCTGCAGCACCATCAACTCCACTTCTATTGACTGCAGTAGTAGGTTTTATTGCTTATGAAGTTAAGTATTGATTTGCAAGTGGGAGAATGAGTTAAAAGTTTATGATCTCACTTGAAAGGCCATTCAAACTTCTCTTCTTATTAAGCAGATAGCCCATCAGTGCATTATTGCTTTGTTTAAAAAAGTAATCTAAAAACAAGTTTTAAATGAGGAAAAAGTGTTGAAAAGTGGTGTTGAGGGAATGCAGCCGCTTGGAATGGGGTGCAAATTATTTAGATGGTTCAAAAATAAGTTAACCTTTAAATTAAATATTGATGTTACAGCCCACTTACCTGTTTATGTAGCCGCTTTAGCACAGCCAGTATTTAGATGGCATTATTGCCACTCTCTGTGGGGGTGGGGGGGGGGGGGGAGAGAAAAGAAAGATACCAGTCACACATAAATATGACTTTTATAGCCACCAGGTGGCAACATCACATAATTTTTCCACTCTACAGACCCCCCACCCCAATGACGCTTAAGGTTTTAAACTTGGACAGGGGTCATAACCCATCCTCCTGAGTGACGAGACAAGAGGAGCATTCCATTCACACGTCGTCTGCTGTTTGATGAATCCTCCATTTTCACTCTGGCTGCCATATTTCCTGCACATCTGCCCTTCTTCCACTCACACGCCCCCCCCCTCGGTTCATTATCCCCCTCTCTGTCTTGTCCTCTTTCTGGTCCCTTGCTTGATAATGGCTTCCTCCTCTCAGTCACTTTGCTTATATGAGCTAAGAGGCAAGTGTGTCTCGGCTGATAGGGTGGCTTTGATTCATTTAGACAGGCTGGCAGCAGGCAGTGTAAACAGCCATTAGTAATTCATGACTCTGTCCAGTGTCCCCGGGCTTCAATTAACCCTTGCTATTGGTGCATTCTTCCCCTCGGCCGCCCATCTTTCTCCCCCTGTCTGTCCAATTGCTTCTGATCTCCGTCTCCCTTCATCTGCATTCCTGTCTCCTGCCTGCCTCCCTTGCAGCTGTAAATCATTCTCCTCGGGTCCGAGTGCAGTTGTCGTCTAGGCCCAGTCAAAGGAAGAAGACGCTCATCTGTAACAGAAGCAAACAAACGAAGGCAGCCGAGCAGGTGGTGTGTAGCATCCCTCTAATGTATGCAAATTAGGAACGTGCACGTGTGAAATTGTGCACAGGAAATATCTAGATATTTATAATTTGAAGCTGAAAGTAGTCCCAGTTGAAGTCTCGAGTTTTAATGTCGTCAGGCTGGAGCGAATGACTTTCGACCTAGGCGTCGTGACTTTGAATACTTATCACATGTTCTGTAAGCCAAAGCAGGAAAACGAAATCTTATTTGGACCAGTTTCATAGATCAGACATCACAATCAGCTCTAAAATTGATTTTTAAGTTCAGTTGCTCTTCTTTTGAAATAACCTGGATGTCCTTTGAGTGTTATTTCTTTGCTTTGTGATAAACTCTTTTCATTATGATAGTACGGGTTTGGGAAAAATAATAGCCTAAATTTTCTAGCGCCGTCTTGAATCTGGTAAAGACTGGGTAACCTCTCCAGGGGGACGAAGCGTTACCTGGTGCAGGTTTAATAATATCGGCAGCACATATGGGTACCAACCAGCCCACATGACCTCCCCCTGCTGGTTTTAACTCATCTGACAATGGCATTTTAATTCCTGTTTTACAATGCATTAACATGGTCAGAACCTAACACTTCCAAATACTGAATGCAGGTAAGTTTTCTTCTTGGCAGCCCTTAGTGGTGCTAGCTGTGCAACTGGCAGGACAGTTTTGAGATTAAGACGACATCCCGCTGGAATCAGGCTCATTTGCTTTCAAATCAGTACTCAACTCATCACAATACAACACCGGAGTGGTGGCCTAGAGGTAGAGCATTTGCCCCACAACCAGGAGGTCAGGGTTCAAGTCCCGGCCGGGTCATGCCAAAGACCATATAAAAATGAACTTCCTGCCGTCCAGCTTGGTGCTCAGCAAAAATGGAACGGATGAGGGAAATGTGGGCGGCAGTGGCTCAGGAGGTAGAGTGGGTCATCCACTAACCAGAAGGTTGATGGTTTGAATCCTGCTCTCCCCAGCCATCCTGCCGTTGTGTCCCTGGGCAAGACACTTTACTCATCTTTCCTCCAGTGTCCATGACACTGGGTATGAATGTGTATAAATGTTTGGTAGTGGTCGGAGACACCGTTGGCGCAGATTGGCAGCCACGTTTCTGTCAGTCTGCTCCGGGGCAGCAGTGGCTACAGTAGTAGCTTACCACTATCAATGTCCGTCTGGAGTGAATGAATAATGGACTCACTGTAAGCACTTTGAGATGTCCCTTGACATGTAAAGCACCATATAAATCTAATCCATTATTATTATTATTATTATTATAACATTTTAATGACCAAATATAGAGGAAATCCTTATCAATCTTCTGTTTGAAGGGTAACCAATCAAAACAAAGATGGTTTAAAGCAGCAATACGTAAGATTATCATTCTGAAATGGTAATAATTTTGATTCATAGACACTACAAAAGTGCTTTTGCATTTGCAGTTCAAAATAATCTTTATTGATCTTAAACTGGCTGCTGGTGCAGCTCCAACTGTAAAGGTACATTCAGACCAAACACAAAAGTGCTAAATTTTTTTTTGTGCAATGCAATCACATGCTAATTCAATGTAAACATGCACCCAGATGCAAATTCACGTCCGAGCGAGTTGCAGAGGAACAGGGTTGCCTTTATAACTTCTGCAGCTGTTTTCTATCTGCATTCTATCATATTTAGGTTTACAACATTATCCGGTGGGCCACACAGCTGGGAAAATGTCACTACCTCCTCCAGAAACTGCATCTTGATGATGGTTGTTTACACTGCTAGCCTGCTAGTCCTTGTTAGCACATCCGTAGCAGGAGTACATGGGTGGATAAACTCCTGACATTCCGTTTCAGCTGCAGAGTTCCCAGTCCTTCTGTCTGCTGGTGAATGGCAGTCTAATTTTCAAACTAGTTTACTCTCCAGTGTTGATAATTTTACTCCAGTGATGGCAGAATCTCAAGGCTGATTAGGTATTGCTACTAAATCCCCCAAATTAATTGAATTACAGTGATCCCTCGCTACTTCGCGCCTCACCTTTCGCGCCCTCAGTGCATCGCGGATTTTTCAAAAATATTCATCAAAAATTCAAAATTGAGAAAAAATGGGCAGGCGCTAGCAGAAGGCAGGGAGACTACATTAGAACATCAGGTATCAACACGGAGAGCCCACACAACTCAAAATCCACCTCTCTGTTCGCTGTTCTCGTGTTGGCTCGGCTCGGGAATCTCGCAAGCTGATTGGCCGAGACGTTTTACCCAGCTTCTCTCCCTGCCGAGCGCCCATACCCAGTGAAGGAAGACCGCATTCATTGTTCTTTATCGCTCGTGTTGCTTAGTCTCGCCGCATGGAACTTTTCGCTGTTCTCTTGTGCCTTTTTGTGCGAAATAGTCTTCCCGTCGAGCCACTACGCCGCCTCCTGCAGCTTCTCCAGCTCTATCGGAAGCTGCCCTCGATGATGCTGCGCCTCTAGCACCTGACGATGAGGCGTCACCTGAGGAGCAGTAAAGCTCTCATTAACCTGTGCAGTAAATCATCTTCATCTTGAGTTACATATCTTGTTATAAGAATAAAAGAGTTCTAAAAACATATTTATGTACACTTTATTTACATCTACGTATGTATGTACACTTACACACACACACACACACACACACACACACACACGTATCATATGAGAGAGAGTGAGAGAATGAACGTACGTATTATTTATGGGTGACGTCATTAGGGGTGACGCTACTTCGCAGTTTTTCACTTTTCGCGGTCGGTTCTGGAACCCATTAACCGCGATAAGTGAGGGATCACTGTAATTGATATTTAGAACACTGTGCAAGATAGGCCATGTAGGGAGCTGTTGCAACCCAGTGACATACTACCCTAAGTCCTTAAGTCATTTTGGCAGCTTTCTCTATTAGCCTACCCCCGCTTTAAAGCAACACTAGATAAGATTTTTATCCCCCGCCAGACAAAGCCCAAAGGGGTCGAAGAGCCCTTTTGGGCAAAGGCCGAAGGTGGATTATGTTATGGGTTCGTCTGTCCCATTATTGTGAAATCATTTTAGTTCTGATTGTTTTGAATCTTGGTGCCATGGTTTGATATACACTGATGATGCGCATATTGCAATTTGGTTCTGGTCGGATGATTTTTGCAGGAGTTGTAGCCCCTGACCTATGACCTCGTATTTCACCTCACTTCACATACAGTAACTGTCTTGTGAAATCAACTCCTCCTAGAGTTTGGTTCCGATTGTTTTGAAACTTGGTACCATGGTCTGATATACATTGATGATGCACATATTCCAATTTGGTTCTGATTGGAAGATTTTTGCAGGAGTTGTAGCCCCTGAACTATGACCTTCTGTTTCACCTCATTTCATAGACAGGAACTATCTTGTGAAATCCATTCTTCCTAGAGTTTGGTTCTGAATGTTTTGAAACTTGGTACCATGGTTTGATATACACTGATGATGCGCATATTGCAATTTGGTTCTGATCGGATGCTTTTTGCAGGAATTGTAGCCCCTGACCTATGACCTCTTATTTCACTTCACTTCATATACAGTAACTGTCTTGTGAAATCAACTCCTCCTGCAGTTTTGTTCCGATTGTTTTGAAACTTGGTATTATGGTTTGATATACTCTGATGTAGGGCTGGGGGATAAAATGATAACGATAATAATCGCAAAATAACTTTTTCTTGATAAAGACATAATACATTTTCGATAGAACGTCGATAGAAGTCATGCGTTATATGTTTTGACAGATAGCACAAAAAGTCAAAGGAAATGAGAATACACCGCACCGCACCAATCCTGTGGCTGCAAGTCACGTTGGATTGATGCACACAACAGCGTGCATAGGCGCGTAGGACCAATAGCTGAGGCTTAGTACACCTGGTAATGTTTGGGCTAGCGCAGCCATGTAGAAGTTGAAGTGTGGTTAAAAAAAAAATGACAGAAAACATTAATGAAAAGTTCAGTGACAGCGTTACCAAAGAAGACACTGTAACGGATGCCGCCCAATGCTCAGTAGACGAGGAAATTGTTGAAAAGAAGGGTCCAAGTAATTCAGCAGTGCAGTCAGAATGTCTAATTTAAGTGGCTGAATAAAGTAATTGACCCTCGTTACCAACTCCATGGCCGTAAATATTTCTCCCAGACGGCACTTTCCCAGCTGTACACAGAATGTAGAGAAACGGTTGAAAAGGAGCTGCAAAGTGTGCCATACTTCACTACTACGTCAGATTTGTGGTCAAGACGCACATCTGAACCATATATGAGCCTCACTGCCCACTTCACTGATCAAGATTGGAATTTGAAAAGCAAATGTCTTCAAACTTTCCTGAAGACCATCCAGGTGAAGTCATTGCTTTAGGACTGACCAAAGCACTTGCATCCTGGAGACTGAGTGAAGAACAACAAGTCTGCATTACGACAGACAGTAGAACAAAGGCTGCAGTGCTTTGGGCATGGTACTTCACTCAGCTATCAGTAAGTTGATGAGCAGAATATTTATAAAGTATTTATATTTTATAATTATTTGAAATACAGTTGTATAATGTTCTACAGTACATTTGTCAAGTTCAGTTTCTGACAGAAAATAAATATTCAAAATTAATCCTGTTACAGCTTCACATCTCACTTAGGAGTAAAAAGGATCCTTTAAGCTTGACAGAAATAGTAAGTTGATTCATATTCATATTGCATATTGATATCAATCAATATGAAAAAAATTTATTGAGACTGGAATTTTTTTATATTGCCCAGCCCTACTCTGATGATGCACATATTGCAATTTCACTCTCATCGGATGACCTTGAGGTCAAAGGTCAGAGGTCAGATTTTTCCTTAAATCTTCTAAACACTAACTACTGAAAGAAATGATGTAGGCATTTCAAATCAATACAGCAGTTGTATCTAATACACATCTTGGGACGATTTACACTCTGACCTAACTATGGGTTTGGGGTCAAGGGGTCAAAGTTAACATTGCAGTTACACTATGGTAAATGCTACATTTACCATTACTATAAAATAAAGCTAAGACCACCAAACCTGGTATACAGGTTGACCTTGAGATCCTGACCTCTGACTATGGGTTTGGGGTCAAAAGGTCAAAGGTTAACATTAACATTTCCTATGCCTTATTACTGTACAACTAGTAAAACTAGGGTCACCAAATGTGGTACACAGGTTTACTCTGTGACCCTGAAGTGTGACTATGGTTTTGAGATCCCAGGGTCAAAGGTCAACATCATAATAGCTTATAAATTATCTCAGCAACAAAGAAAGCAAGGGTCACCAAACTTGTTACACAGGTTCACCTTGAGATCCTGACCTCTGTCAATGGGTTTGGGGTCAAAAGGTTGAAGGTCAAGGTTGACACTCCCTATGCTCTCTTACTATAGAACGTGTAAAGCTCTCTAGGGTCATCAAACTTGCTACACAGGTTTATCTCAGGATCCTGCCCTACAACTATGGGTTGTATACTTTGTTGTATATTTGTGGATGATGGGTTTATCATTATTTGGTTCTGCCACAGTAATTATATTGAAAAGTGGAAAACTCCTCTCCGTCAGCAAGTATTGGGATCTTCAAAGAAAACGGAGGCAGGGGATACTGCACTCGCCTCAGAGTGCCCTTGTCATCTTAACATAATGTTTCCAAAATCATTTAGATGGTATGTCAACTTTAGATAGGGTGAATGCTGCTTCCACTTTAACAACTGTTACAGTTATGAGGAGAAACTTCACAAATTGATGAGAATAAAGTCCCACCTGTACAAGAAAAAAGTTGTAAATTTAGGTTAGAAAAATCACATTTACAAGGAAAACGAGTACATTTATTAAGAAAAAAATAAGAGAAAAGAGCTGCAAATTTACAGTAGGTGCAAACCCTGACAAATTGGCCACAATGAAGTCGTGACTACTCAAGAGACATTTTTCATTGATGTTTTGGGGACTACTCTCACTGAAACTTGAACAATTAAAATCATAAACACTACTTGTACTTGAGTACAAATTGTGGATACTCTACTCACCTCTGGGTATTTAACATATAAAGGAGCATTATTACAAGTTTCAGAAGGATTCCAGTTATGCAAAACTATTTAATTTCTATTTTTTTAACAGACCTTTTTTTTTAGGAATTTTATTTTATATGTCTCTCTTGTTTTATGTGGTATGAGAGAAGTAGGGAGTGGTGCATGTGCCTGTGAGTGTGTGACGTATGGGAGGGTTGGGATGTATTGTGTAAACATACACTACTCACAAAAAGTTAGGGATATTCGACTAATGGGTGAAATTTCAGGATGCACCTAAAATGCTCTATAACCTTTACAGGTGAACTTGATTTGACCTTCTCTAACCTTTTGAATGCACATGTCCAACTATTCAACTGCCTAACTGTGTGGTGTATGTGTTATTAGCATCCATTAGTATTAGGATTGAGTTACTGTGTTAGTGTGTCATGACCTCATTAGAATTGTTGTTTCTGTACCTATTACCTTGGCATTCATTCGGAGAGCAAAGAAAGAATTTCACTGCTCAGGAAATGTAGCATTTCTTAACTGTGCACATGATAATAAAGCCTTTGAATCTTGAATCTTCAATGTTTCAGTACTTTTTGCATAACTTGCTGTTGTCTAACAAGGTGCTTAGTGACAAAATTCACAACAGGTGTTTGAGCCATAAATTGACCAATTAATTTTCTGGTTGAATTAGAATTAGTATTTAAAGTCCCCTTCATCATGCTGTTCACGTTTTCACATCATGAGACCAAGACGACACCTAACAACTGATCAACCGTACCTCACCATTACGAGGCGTCAAACAGAATGTTCTTAGAAGGAAGTGGCCACTGAGCTTAGAGTGTCACAGAGTGTCATCAGCAGGTTGCAACAGAGATACAGAGAGAATGGAAGAGTCACAGAAAGGCATAGAAGTGTATGTCCTTTGACCACATCCCACGCTGATGGCCACTTCATTGTGAACAGTGCCCCGTGGAACCAGGTGATGGATGCTACTCAACTCCAGGCATATTTAAGGGAGGTGAGAGGCACCCAAGTGTCACATCAGACCATTCGAAACGTTTACATCAGCGTGATCTGCATGCTAGACAGCCCGCAAAGGTACCTGACCACACCATCAGGCACAGGCATCATTGTCTTGTGTGGGCCAGGGAGCATTTACGCTGGACAAAGGACCAGTGGGATTCAGTACTGTTCTTTGATGAAAGTCGATTCATGTTGAGCAGAAATGATGGCCGCCAACGATGTTGGGGACATCATGGAGAGCCCTATGAATCAGCCACTGTTGTCACCATGTTACAGTCTGGGCAGGTGTATCTAGTCAACACAGAATTGCCCTACACCTTGTGAATGGTACAGTGACAAGCCAATACTACCTGAATAACATCATTAATCCAGTCATTGTGCCCCTGCATGAACAACACAGGCCTAATTTCATCTTCATGGATGACTATGATTCAGCTCATCAAGACTGCATCATTAGGGAATGGCTGCTGGAGGCTGGGATACCTCAAATGGAGTGGCCTGCACTTTCTCCAGACCTGAATCCCATAGAAAACCTATGGGATCAGCTGAGTCGCCGTGTAGAGACTGGTAACCCTGCACCCCACAACCTCAATGACCTGAAGGCCACTTTTCAAGAAGAGTGGAATGCCATGCCTCAGCAGACAATAAGTCGACTTGTGAACAGCAAGAGACGTCGTCGTCAAGCTGTAATTGATGCTCAAGGGCACATGACAAGTTATTGAGACATTGACATTTTTTGTTGTGGTATACCCACCACTGTTGTTGGCTTTTGTTTCAATAGATTGTTTGAGATGAGGCAATCACCATTGCATGCTTCTATTTAAATGCCCTACTTTCATGATGTAATATCACTGTAACGTGAACTTTTCACATTTTCCATAAAATTCACCTGAAAGCCAAATATCCCTAACTTTTTGTGAGTAGTGTATGTAACAAAATTTGCCTACTGTTCTTATCCATGTAAAGCACTTTTTGTGCCGCATTCAATGATTGAAAAGCGATATACGAATAAAGTTTGATTTTATGAATGAGAACATTTCAGTGTTCCGTTTGTCAAGCTGGAACTTTGCATTTCTTTCTAATGTCACTGCATGATGTTACTCTTAAGACTTTCTTTATACAAATATTCTATAAAGTAACCTCAGCACCAAAAGAACAAGGAATGACTGTCTTCTTACTGTCTCCCAGCAGCTCTTCAGACATCAAACTGTCCTGGCGGTTGCCGAGGACGAAGGCCAGAAAGGACAGTATGAGAGCGTCCATGATGCCCATGATGGCCAGGATGTAGGCCCAGCGCACAGAGCAGGCGCCAAGTGTGTACTTGTCTGTCTTTTCTCCACACATCCGCTTCACCTCGTCGCTGTCCCAGCCATCCGGGTAGATCATGCAGCCCAGAATCAGACATGTGCCTGCACCAGGAGGAGACAAAGAGGAATGAGTGGTTTCACACACATTTCTCTAATATAAGGGTCATTCTAAAATTGGGACAATGTTCTTATCCATGTAAAGCACTTTTTGTGCCGCATTCAATGATTGAAAAGTGATATACGAATAAAGTTTGATTTTATGAATGAGAACATTTCAGTGTTCCGTTTGTCAAGCTGGAACTTTGCATTTCTTTCTAATGTCACTGCATGATGTTACTCTAAGACTTTCTTTATACAAATATTCTATAAAGTAACCTCAGCACCAAAAGAACAAGGAATGACTGTCTTCTTACTGTCTCCCAGCAGCTCTTCAGACATCAAACTGTCCTGGCGGTAATAATAAACCATCAAAAATGATACTGGTCCAGCTCGGACTTCAAAGGTACACTTTTTATGATGCATGTTAGTTGTAGTGTGCTGAATTTGGTGCAAACCTGTTACCAGTACTCTGGGACCTAAAGAAGTAGATTTTAAAAATATTGTTAAATCAATGTTTGACTGTTATGTTAAAAATAGTTATAATAGCTAACCATTTAATTTTATGATAAGACTTGATATATTAATTTAAACAACTTCTGAAACTTACCTCACCCAATTTTTCAACAGTCATACAAGGTGTTTTTAGTAATTTTAGTATTTATTTTAAAATCTTTGCTTAAGTCGCAGATTGGATATCAAACAGTGGGAAGAGCAGAGGCGGGGGGCTGATAATGTATGTGAACAACAGATGGTGTAATCCTGGGCTCATCACGATTAAAGAATAACATTGCAGCAAGGACATTGAGTTGCTAGCTGTTAGCATGAGACTAGCTTACCTCCCAAGGGAATATTCACATGTCGTCGGCATTGTTATTTATGTAAATCCCTCTGCGAGCACTGAGGCAGAGTGTGACGTCATCCACTCAGTCACTAACAGGCTGCAAACACAGCACCCAAATGCTCTCCTCCTTATCTCGGGCGATTTTAACCATACTTCACTGTCCTCCATTCTGCCCACGTTCACCCAGTATGTCACGTGCCACACCAGAGACAATAAAACACTGGACTTATTTTACGCAAACACTAAGGAGGCTTACATCTCATCCCCCCCCCCCCCCCCCCCGGGGAGATCGGATCACAACTTGGTTCACCTCCTGCCTGTGTGCAAACCCCTAGTACATAGACAACCTCCTGTTACCCGCACAGTGAAAGTATGGCCTGAGGAGGCGATGGACGCCTCCTCAGAGCTGGTGGTGTACTGCTGCAGGCGAGGAAAACCCCCTCCATAGCACCAGTAAACATACAGGGAACAGACACTGAGATGGTGACTTCCTACAAGCACCTGGGTGTTCAACTGAATAATAAACTGGACTGGTCACACAACACCAACGCGCTCTACAAGAAGGGACAGCGCAGACTGTTCCCCCTGAGGAGACTCAAGTGTTTTGGAGTGCAAGGGCACTCCTGAAGACCTTCTACGACTCGATGGTGGCATCAGCCATCACATTTGGAATGGTCTGCTGGGGCAACGGCATCACGGCAGCTGACAGGAAGAGACTGAACAGACTGATCAAAAAAGCTAGCTCTGTTCTGGGGCGGCGGCTCGACCCAGTGGAGGAGATAAGAGAGAGGAGGATGGTGGCTACGCTGTCTTCTCTGCTGGAGTCCAAGTCCCACCCCATGCAGGACATGCTGAACGCACTGAGGAGCTCGTTTAGCAGTAGGCTGTACCATCCTAGGTGCGTGACCGAGAGGTTCCGCAGGTCCTTCCTCCCTACGCCTGTCAGACTTTATAACCTAACTAGGGCTGCTCGTAGAGGTCATGCTGAATGTACAAAATGTAACAAACTTGCACAATAAATGGTTCCCTCCATTATACAACTAGGACAATATTAAATTAAATTAAATCACCCTTATTGTCATTCAACTGTACAACCAATCATGTACAGTAGAACGAGATTGTGTTTTACCTATCTACTGTGTTAATCACACACACCCCAAGTGTAGAATCAGAGGGCCGCTGCCATGCAAGGCGCCACCACAAATTTCCCTCCTCCATTCCATTATTGCTGAGCACCAAGCTGGACGGCAGGAAGTTCCACTTTTATATGGTCTTCGGCATGACCCGGCCGGGATTTGAACCCCTGCCTCCTGGGTGTGGGGCGGATGCTCTACCAACTGAGCCACCACTCCGGTGGCTCACTCCAATATCAATCATTACTGAGGGTCACAACACAGCTGATTCAAATACGAAATATGCTGTATGTGTACATATTCTGTGGGGTAAAATGGTAAATGGTATTCACTTATATAGCGCTCTTATTCTCATCTCTTGATGACCAAAGCACTTTACAGATCCTGCTATCCACCCATTCACACACTGATGGCGGCATGCTACCTAACATGGCGCTTCCAGACCCACCAGGAGCAATTAGGGGTGAAGTGTCTTGCCCAGGGACACAACGGCAGGATATCCGGGGAAAGCGGGATTCGAACCGCCAACCATGTGGTTATTGGACGACCTGCTCTACCTCCTGAGCCACTGCCGAGCCACTGCCGGGGTAACTTAACAGACCATAATGCTGTCTTATACCATCTAGCTGTAATGCTCCCGTACTGTGTATATACAGTCATGTGAAAATATTAGGATACCCTGTATAAGCCTGTGTGTTTTTTAACATATTTGGACATATGGATATTTAATATCAGTGTTTAAAATACTGGGAGATTCATGTAATACAAGTAAACAATTAAAAATGAATTAAAGACTTTTTTCAAGTTCTCTGTAAAATATAATGCTAAACAAATAGTGAGGAATAAATTAGGATACCCCCATCTTTTTTATGACACCCCCACATTCATTCCTGCTTAAAATGGCTAAAATAAATGTTAAAAGATGCAAATAAAAACAAAAACAAGGTTAGACATAGATATGTGAACATTTCTTAATAAAGAACTGAATATTTAATGGGGTATCCTAATTTTTTTCACATGACTATCTGTGTACATATGTATGCTCATTTATTCTTATCTTATTAATTATTGCTCTGAGTGCTACTATCCTTGTGCTGCTGCAATCCTGGAATTTCCCCATTGTGGGACTAATAAAGGCTTATCTGACTTCCGGTTATGGCTGCCACGTAGGACGGACGTGTCTCGCTCTGCTCTGCTCCTGGAAAAAAAAAAAAAAATCGGCAAATAACTCTCTCATTTGGGACAGAACGTATCCCAGCATTTGGGCGAAGATATGTCGGCGAAGCCTAAGGCTGGAAAACCAGGAAAAGGAAAAAGCGAGCCGCCGAAACAGTCCAAATTAACGGACTTTCAGGTCTGTGACGCAGTAAACAAAACTCCATATATGGCGGAGGAGGCTGGCAACGCTGCGATATCTGCGGGGAATGGCGCAGATGCGCTGATGGCTGCCATGAGTTCAATGAGAGCGGACTTTTCCTCTAGATTTGATGGGATTATGACAGCGTTGGAAGGAATAAGAAAGGAATTGGGTGACTGTGTAGAACGAACGGCGCAGATGGAGCTCCGTCTCGCTAGTGCTGAAGATGACGTCACCCGTCTTCAATTAAAGGTGCGCACTTTGGAAAAAAAAAAAAAAATCTCTGGAAGATAATATTTTGGATTTGGAATCTCGGTCGAGACAGAATAATTTGAGGCTGGTGGGTCTTCCAGAGGAATCAGAAGGTCGGGACGTATGTTCCTTTCTGGAAAAGTGGATTCCGGAGGTGCTGGGCAGCGAGGAGTTGCAATCAGCAGTGGTTCTGGAAAAAGCACATCGTATTGGCCCACGGAGAGATAAGGGACCGCCGAGGACCTTAATTATGAAGTTTCTTAGCAACAGAGACAGGATGAAGATCTTCAACGCTGCACGTGCTAAAGGAGAGATTAAACACCAGGACCAGCAGGTGCGGTTCTACCCAGATTTGGCCACAGGAATCCAGCAATTGAGGAAGCAGTTTGATCCCGTACGTAAGGAGCTGCGCAACCTTGGGATTCGTCATGGTGTAATCTATCCTGCGAGACTGCTGACCACGTATGAGGGCAGAACCCACATCTTCAAGACCCCAGAGGAGGCGCAGGAGTTCATCAAGAAGATCAAAGAAGAAGAAGAGACTGGTGGGAGCTAAGCATGAACAAAATATAAGGTAGAATAATTAAGCATTTGCACAGGCATCTGACTGACTTGAAGTAAATAGTAAGTTTACAAAATATAGATTGTATTATATATTAAAAAACAAAACAAAAACAAAACAAACAAACAAAAAAAAAAACTATGATGTACAAAGTTAAAAATTTTGGAGTTAAGTTGGAAAACTACAGAGGAGAGTTAATGTTACGTCATTAAAAGCAGTAGAGTTAGGGTGATTGGGAGGATGAAGAAGGAGTGGCTTAGGCTGTTCCCCGTGGGTGTGGAACGGTCGATGGCTATATCGGGAGACAGAATTTTTCTTTTGATTTTGGGGGGTTTGCCACAAGTGTGGGAAGGGGAAATTTGTTTGTGTGTAGTTTGTAGGATGAATGTTCAACCACTCATGTTTTTGCTTCTCTGTATGAGCATGTTTACACTGCAAGGTAATCCCAAACTCTCTATTGATCATGGACCAAAGTGTTAATCTTAATTTAACTTCATGGAATTGCAGAAGTCTACAAAATTTAAAAAAACTTAAACAAGTTATGAATAAAATAAAGGACATGGGTTCAAGAATTGTGTTTTTACAAGAAACTCATCTGATAGAGGAGGATGTTAAAAGAATTAGGAGTAGATGGCAGGGAAGTGTATTCACCTCTTCATTTTCATCCCGAGCCAGGGGAGTTATGATTCTCATACATAAATCAGTTCCTTTTCAAGTGAAAAATGTAATTGGAGACAAATTTGGAAGATATGTAATCATTCAAGGTTCTTTGCTATTAGAAAATATAAATCTTGTGAACTTATATGGTCCCAATATAGATGATCAGAAGTTCTTTGCTAATTTATTTCTCATCTTATCATCACTTACAGGGCAACATATAATAGCAGGGGATTTTAATTGTACATTGAATCCAGGTGTGGATAGATCAACAGGACTGGATTGTACGCACATTGGATGTAGGATGACTATTAATCATTTTATGAAAGAATTGAGATTGTTAGATATATGGAGAGAAATGAAACCACAAGTTAAAGCCTATTCTTGTTATTCCAGTACCTACAAGACATTCTCACGTATTGATTATTTTTTGATTTCCACAGAATTAAGGTCCAAGATTCAAAACTGCTTTTATGATAACATCGTGATCTCTGATCATGCACCCTGTTGTCTAATATATGTAGATAAAAAATTGACAAAGGAATCAGGTAGATGGCAATTTCAGCATAAATGGCTTCAGGATGAGGAATTTGTCAAGTATATAGAAAAACAGATAGACGAGTTCTTTGACATCAATACTACACAAACATCAGCATGTGTAAAGTGGGAGGCTTTCAAAGCTTTTATTAGGGGACATATTATTAGTTATACAGGATCAAAATCTAAGAAGACTCGAGAGGAGAGAGCTAAATTGGAACATAAAATAAAAAGTCTTCAGGAAAAAGTGTATGCAGGAAGTGACCCAAGGTTGGAGAATGAATTACTGATTTTGAGAGCTGAATACGACAAAAAATCAGCGAATAGAGCTGCCTCGAGTCTTCTAAGATTGAAACAATCTTTTTATGAACAAGGTGAAAAATCAGGAAAATTATTAGCATGGCAGATTAAACAATTGGAAATTAAAACACCAATTACCAGTATTATAAGTAATGGACAGGTAGTTATAGATCCTTTAGAAATTAATAGAGCCTTTAGAGATTACTATGAAAAATTATATGATACCAAAAATGAACCTGATTTAACAAAACTAAATGGGTTTTTGAACGAACTATCTATACCGTGTATACCAAATGAAAACAGGGAGATATTGGAGTCTAAAATTAGTCAAGAAGAAGTTGGGCTAGCCATTGATAATATGAAATCAGGAAAAAGTGCAGGACCAGATGGTCTTCCAGTTGACCTTTATAAAAAATTTAAGAATAAATTAATAAAACCTTTTTTGGAAATGGTTTTAGAAGCATTTCAAAATAATAATTTACCATCATACATAAATAATGCCTTAATTATACTGCTGCCAAAACCAGGTAAGCCCTCTAATAAATGTGAAAATATGAGACCAATAAGCCTATTAAACGCCGACCTTAAGATAATCTGTAAAATTTTAGCAAGACGAATACAAGAAATTTTACCAAATATTATTAATCGAGATCAGAATGGCTTTATAAAGGGTAGACAAGGCTTCCATAATGTAAGAAGACTATTTAATATTATTTATTTTAATAAAGAAGCACCGGATACAGCTCTCCTATCATTGGACGCCGAAAAGGCCTTTGATAGAGTTGAATGGCCCTTTCTTTTTGAAGTCCTACAAAGGTTTGGACTTGGAAATAATTTCATAAAATGGGTTCAAATAATATACAATAATGCTACAGCAGAAATCCTAACAAATAACAATATTTCAAAACCAATAAAAATCAATAGAGGATGTCGACAAGGCTGTCCACTTTCACCTTTACTGTTTACTATGGCAATTGAACCTTTAGCGATAGCGATACGTTTACATTCACAAATATATGGAATTAAAGTTGGACCAACAGAACATAAAATCTCCCTGTACGCCGATGATATAATTTTGTTTATGTCGAATCTAAAAAAATCAATTCCAACCTTGTTGAATTTAATAAAGAATTTTGGGGAAATATCAGGATATAAAATAAATAAAACTAAATCTTCAATATTAATGCTAAATGAGACCCAGAGAAATTACCCAGCCCCTGAGGTAAATCAATTCAATGTTGTAAATCAGTTTAAATATTTAGGAATCCAAATTATGCCTAAGCTAGAATCAGTCGCCAGCGTCAACTATGAAGCCTTAATGTCAGATATCAATGAGTTAACTCAGAGATGGATGTCACTACCAATGTCGATGATCGGGAGAATCAATATACTTAAAAGTAATATTTTACCTAAAATACTTTATTTATTTCAATACATTCCCTTATCACCACCTTTAGATCTATTCTCAAGAATAAAAAAAAAGTTAGTGGAATTTATATGGAACAACAGGAGGGCTAGATTACGTCTGTCTTTATTATATTTACCATTTCGTGGTACCAGATCGTGGAGGTCTGAAATGTCCAAATTTTATGTTGTATTATTGGTCGGCACAACTGAGGTCTATGACATATTATTTTTCATCAAATGATCTCCCTCACTGGACTGAAATGGAATCATACAATTTACCTTTACCTCTTCCCATATTCATATACTCAGATTCGGCAAAAAAATTACAAAAACAAGTTAAAAATCCATTTGTAAAGCATATGATCAAAATATGGTGTGAAGCTAAAAACTATTTAAAAGAACCACAGTTATTGTCACAATTTAGTCCAATATGGGGTAATCAATATTTTAAACCAGGGAGAGCGGACGCTGTATTTAAAGTATGGAATTTAAAAGGGATACAAAAGATTCAGGATTTATATTTGCCATGTGCAGACAACATAATGTCTTTTGAAGAGCTGAGGATCAAATTTAATCTCAATAGAACACATTTTTTTAAATATCTTCAACTTAGAAACTTTATTCGATCAAATCAAAATAAAGCTCTCACTCGACCTATTTATTCATCCTTGGAAAAAATGATGATGAAAGATAGTAAAAGAAAGGGTATTATTTCAGAGTTTTATAACTCATTGACACTATCTTCAAGTGAAAATTCACTGAAAAGATTAAACTACTGGAAAGAAGACCTGCAAATTGAAATTTCAGAGGAACAATGGGAATTGGCTTGTACAGAAGCTCAAACCAAATCAATAAATGCACGCCTTAAATTGATACATTTCAAATGGTTAATGCGGATGTATGTTACACCGGAGGAGTTAAATAGATATAACAAAAATATACCAGATACATGCACAAAATGCATGGAAAGTAAAGGAACCCTATTTCATTGTTTATGGGAATGTAGATTAATAAGAATGTTTTGGGAAGAGGTGAGGGTAACAATTGAAAAAATAATCTCAAAACAAATCATATTGAATCCTAAACTGTTTTTGTTGGGTCTGCATCCAGAAAAGCATAATTTTAATAAAAGTGAAAGAACATTCATAGACCTCAGTTTGCTTAATGCCAAAAAATGTATTGCACTATTATGGAAAAAGACTCATAGACCAGATGTGACTCAGTGGTTAAGACAGATGTTAACAAACCTTCCATTAGAAAGAATAACATATATACTGAAATCAAAGGAAATTGTGTTTGAGAATATATGGAGACCTTTTATTGATTATGTAAAAAATTTAAACATAACTCTTGAAGAAGAAGGTGAATGATGTGTGTGGACCTTGTAAATTCCAAACTGGTGAACATAATATGTATACTTATGTATTGGATTGTCTAGACTAAACAGAGGAGCATTGTTGAAGACTTGATTTTGTTGGTGGTTGTTGGTGTTTTTAGTGCATTTTTTTTTTTTGTAGTACTTTAGCGTTAGTGTTTGATTGTTTGTATCATGTTTGTTAAAAAAAAAAAAAAAAGGTTCAATAAAGATATTGTGGAAAAAAAAAATAAAGGCTTATCTTATCTTAAATACACTATGCATATAATTCATCAAACTATTACAAAGAAAACATTAAATTATTGTGAGCTGATAAAACCATATGATTATTATAACGGGTGAAATTAGGGTAACAGAGTTGAATGAATTCCTTACTTTGAATTGTAGATCATGACAAATGTAAAAAACAAATACCCATGACAAGAGAAATGGTGTTTAATAGAAGTTCACTGTTTTTAAAAAGAAACCAGATCGCAGGAAATGTTCAAACCATTCTTCTAGGCTTATAACAATATCATGTTTTGTTGGACAATAAATTGTCCCAGAAATTATCACAATAAATTATACTGATATCGAGGACACCATTTTATGCCACTGATATAATGATAACCTGGAATTTCCCCATTGTGGGACTAATAAAGGCTTATCTTATCTTATAATAATCCACTGACATCCTTTCAAAGAGTACTGAACTTATTATTTATCAATAATACTCAACATGGAAATTGAAATGTGGAAAAATATTTGCTGTTCATATGACCACATAGTAGATGGCAGCTATGCTCCACCAGGCTGATTTGAACACCCAGAATTAAACAAAATGAGGAAGAAGAACACAGTTCATTTCAGTATAAAAAACTGAATACAATAAGAATAAAAATGAGCTTGATAAATCTTTTTAAGATAAGTTGATATAGCAAATATCGTGACAGGCCAACATTTAACAAAAACTGTAGACTAAAAACCTGGCAATGAAATGAATCCACCTATTAAAAGAAAAAACACTTGTAAACTGATTGCTTCTGGTGTTTCAGTGTTGTCATTTATTTGTCATGGGTAACCAGAGTAGCCCACACTTCTCTTTCTCTAAATACTGCTGCCTCCTGTCTGGATCAGCATCCCACCTGGCATGGTAGCGCCTCTGCTTTTCTCCAGCACTTAATCGTGTCTTAAGCTGGATTCATGCTGCACCTCTGCTGTCCGTGTACGTGCAACTGGAAACTTTGTGTGATGAAATTTACATCGTCTCCAGTCCGCTAGTGTCTGCAGGGCTTTACTGCGGACGACTGCGTACAGCTCAAATTTTATGACCGTGCAGCCTGCCCACGACCTGAACGCGTTGAGAGCGCATGCAAAAGACTGAATGTCCCATTCATGAGGTGGTGCTACCAGCACAGCATACAAAGACAAAGTAGACGAGCAAGACAACAAAGACATGGAAGAGCTCTGTGTAAATTAAAAATTTCAAAAATATCTATTAATCAACTAAAAATGATCTGAACATGATTAAAACAAACTTGAGAGCATTTCAGTTTTTACAACCTTAATTTTCTTTGGGTTTCTGGTGGCAACAAAATGAGAAAAATAGTCATTTATATTCTAGAAAATAAAGTAAAACCTTGAACACATGTAGATTATTGTAAATTATAAGCACACTTTTGAATTTACAACAGACAAGAGGTTATCCCTGCTGAGTAAATTAAAGGAGACTAGTGCATTGCCCGTAGAACGCAAGTATTCCCAATCAATCAATCAACCTTTATTGTCATGATGCTATGCATACAACTGTAGTGCAAGCAAGATGAAATTGCGTTTCTCTTGGCATCCGTACTGTAAAAAGAACATAATTTAAAAAACACACTCACACACCCCCTCACCCCCCACCCCGACAGCCATTCACACATCCCTGAGACATATTTGGATATTACAGTAATGTTAACTTATTACAGTTGCAGTTAAAATGATAACTGCCTATGTATATATAAAACAATTAAAATGGCTAAGTGAATCTAAGTAGCTAAGAGAAATAAATACTTAAAACTGACTAAAACTATAATATAATATAAACAGGTAGCCCATTTAGGCTTTACAGGCCCAAATGTAGGCTGTGTTTGAAAGTGGAATACAGATGAATTTTTTTTTTTTTTTTCAAATTTTAACAAATCTTTCCTGTGAACGTTTTATTTGTGGTGTCTATAGCATGGTTTGCTGTTTTTCCTACTGTAAGTTGTATGTGAAATTGCATACTGTTCCTATATGACACTTTACTGGTTTACCAACGTCAAAGCAGCTTCACTCTCAGTAGGGATGGGCGATACTAGCATTTTTACTTTCCATACGCTACCATTAATTTATAGGACTTTTTCTTTGATACTGATACTTTTTGCCCCTTAAAGGAAACCTTATATAGACAGGTGTATGCTTTTCCAAATCATGTCCAGTCAACTGAATTTACCACAGGTGGACTCCAGTTAAGCTGGAGAAACATCTCAAGGATGATCAGAGGAAACAGGATGTACCTGCGCTCAATTTTGAGCTTCATGGCAACGGCTGTGAATACTTATGTACATGTGATTTCTTAGTTTTTATTTTTAATAAATTTGCAAAAATCTCAAAAAACGTTTTTCACATTGTCATTATGGGGTATTGTGTGTAGAATTTTGAGGGGAAAATGAATTTAATCCATTTTGGAATAAGTCTGTAACATAACAAAATGTGGAAAAAGTGAAGCACACTGAATAATTTCAGGATGCACTATATTTGTGTGATCTTTTATCACTTATATTTATAAGATAAGCCTTTATTAGTCCCACAGTGGGGAAATTCCATAATAGTGTATCTTGCCCTTTGAGGAATGGGAGTTACTCAGTGAGGTAGGTACCGTGAGTGCTGGGAACTCGGAAAGCAAACACTGGTATTTACCCCCTGGAGCTAGAACATTAGCATGTGTTGGTGGCCCAACTCCCCGAGCTGTGCACGGCAAGGAGGAAAAAGAGAGCATCAACTAAGCATCTCTTGGCAACATCAACTAACAGTCCATAAGCGCATAAAAAATCAGCACCTAAAATGGGGACCAAAGATGCAGCTACCACAAAGTCCCACTGGTAGTTGTGCTCTTGTAGGCATACCATCAGCGTCCTTTCGCCAAATGTCCAGATGTAGGATCCGTTGGCAGCCGTAAGCTTGGGGCCACTGCCTTCTCTGCCAGCCTTTCTGCGCTGACCGGCAGAATGAGGCTCTTCTGTGAGCCAGAGTCCACCAAAAACGCCTCCCAGAACATGTGTCCAAGATGAAAAGCAGCTTGTTGCTGTCGCCAGTGGTCGCAACCGCTACTGACTGCTGGCTGTTTCTCGGCTTCTTGAATTGGCATGGTGGCAGACAACATTGCACCTTTGAGTCAAACCAGTGGTGATAGAAACAGAGCGTCCCATTCCTGCGTCTCCTGGTGTCTGTCCCAGCCACTACCCACAGCTCCTCAACCTCGCTGGAGTCCTTCGTGGGTGCCAGTGTCGCTGCGTGCACGCTGAGAGCCTTGTTCGCCTGGATGATGCGGTCTGCCTCTTGCACCAGTGCGCGGTAGTTCCTGGTCACCAGCAGCGGTGAGTTAGCAAGGATCGCCCTTGCTGTAGGTGGTAGGTTCCTGAGGAAGAGGTAGGTGAACAGGAAGGAGCTGTCGTCCTTCCCCATCAGCGCGAGCATGCTTTCCATAAGGTCCACAGCTGATCTGTCACCCAACTCTGAGCGTGAGCTTTTCTGCTCTCTCACCGTCCGAAAGGGTGTCATGTTGAAGCAGGATCTGCTTGAGCGCATCTTATTTACCCTAGGCTGGCGGTTCTTGGAGCAGGCTCATTACTTGCTGTGTGGCGCGCTCGTCCACCGCCGCCACCACATGATGGTATCTAATGTCGTCCGTGGAGATCCCACGGAGTGCGAACTGGGCTTCCACATGCAATAACCAAGCGGTCGGATTGTGGAGCCAAAAGTCCGGGAACCTGATTGTGACAGTGCACGCCGTGCCAGTGTGCTCCCTCTGGGGTGTCTCCGCGGAGTTGCTCAGCTCGTTCTCCATTTCACGTCTTAAGGTCACCACTGTGGAGGATGGAATCAGACGTGACGGCAAGCTGAACAACACAGAACTTTATTCAACCTCCAACCAGAAAAACATTAACCCAGGGTCTCTAGGTGATCACCTTTATACACCTTTATTCCCGCCCCGAGACCCAGGGTGTGAGACATTAACATACAGTACACAAAACATGTATGATACATTAACATAGAGGACATAAAACATCACTTATTACCATCTATCACCCCCTGGCGGGCTCCGGTGTGACTTCTATCACAGCGGGGGGAGGTGGCTCCTCTCTGTTACATCTAAACCCCCCTGGCGCCCTGGCGTGCCTTCCTGCTCCCCCTCCCCTCTTCATTATTCATTCCTCATATGCCTCTCTACCCCCCCGGACCTCCCGTTCTGGGTGTCGTGCTTCCTATTATGTGCCACCACAATCCATTAGTTTTGGAGTATTCTTGCTAACACACTGTGAAAAGACAAGAGCCTTGGCAGGGGTATGCATTCTTGGATCATCACCAAAATGTAATTGGTTCCTCTCTAGCCCAAGGACCACCTCTGGTGAAAATTTCACCAAAATCCATCCAGTCGTTTTTTGCGTAATCCTGCTAACAGACAGACCACCCCGATTACATTACCTTCCTGGCAGAAGTGAAGATCTCAAATTTACAAAAAAAAAATCTTCAAATTTTAGAGAGAAGCTTCACATATACAAAAGAACAGTAATTTTTTACAGTGTTTTTTTAATGGCTGCAAATTCATTTAAAAAAATTTTAGGCGCAATAAATAAAAAGTGACAAATTTGTATGAAAAACACACAAACTTATACGTTTATTCTAATATTTAAGAGGAAAAAAATCACTCCTGTTGCTGTTATTGAGAGGAAAATTTACATATATAACGCTGCTGTTTCACTGTCATTTTAAGAATAAACTCTGTCGATTTCTTTGGCCAGAAACTGCTCAAAAAGTCTCTTTCCACAGCAGAGGTCACCAACCCCTGTTATGTCCTAAAGGAAAAGAGGCAACAGCTGTGCAGAGATGGGGAGAAGTTGGGGAAGAAAGAGGCAGAAGGATGTGGGCACGTGTCAAAGCACCATGTGTGGAGTGCGGTCGTCTTCATTAGATTTCTTCTGTAGGGTTGATGGTGACAGACGGCGCTGTTACAGGGCACAGTTATCCAGCATAAACTTTTGTTTCCAATGTGGAGCTCTTTCCACTCTCACACTCAATCACAGGGACTCAAGTTGTCTGCGAGGTCTGCATTAATTATGTCAAAAACTCTGCCAAATGTCATCGGTTTTGTGATTTTCAGCATGAAAGACATGGAATACGAAAAGACACATTCTATATTTACATTTGAGCTTAATTCTTAATCAAGCAGGCGTGGGGCTGAGCTAAACTTAAAGTCACTCCATTTTACACTTGATCTTGCCTTTAAAGGGAGGCATCTGTCTTTTTAAATAATTCTGGCTATCATTACTAAAATTCAAACAGACAGTCTTTGTTGCAAAAGTGCAGTTTAAAAGGAGCAATGAGGAGAGATTACAGGCATTTTTCAGGCTTTTGAAGAGAATGTAGGAGGAACTAGAAATTAAGATATTTTCTGCCACTGTCTTTCTTTTTAGTCATATGCAGACAGATATTTGCTACCTGTCAGACATTTCCGTTTCTGTGACTGATTTAGCCAACCCTCATTTGGACACACAATTCACATTATTCTTCACCACATTGGTTGAACTTGTATTTAAAGTAATCCTGCTCAATGCTGTCTTGGATATAGATATTTAACATCACAACGCATCAGTAAAGAATTCAGAAGACTACAGACGCCACTGCAATCTGTCAGTGGAAGCAACACAGAATACGTGTGTAAATGACAAGGAGGCCAGTGTAACAGTAAAGATGGAAGGAGTAGAGGTAGTGAAGGTGGGTGTGGGGCCAACCATCCAAAGTAACAGACAGTGAACAAGAGAGGTGAAGAAGAGAGTGCAGGCAGGGTGGAGTGGGTGCAGAAGAGTGTCAGGCGTGATTTGTGACAGATGGAGAGCAGCTAGAGTGAAAGGGAAGGTTTACAAGACAGTAGTGAAACCTGCTATGATGTATGGTTTGGAGATGGTGACACTGACAAAAAGACAGGAGGCAGAGCTGGAGGCGGCGGAGTTGAAGATGCTAAGATTCTTACTGGGAGTGATGAGGAGAGACAGGATTAGAAATGAGTGTATCAGAGGGACAGCTCAGGTTGAGTGGTTTGGAGACAAAGGGGGC
Organism: Pholidichthys leucotaenia; assembly: GCA_020510985.1. Lineage (NCBI taxonomy): Eukaryota > Metazoa > Chordata > Actinopteri > Cichliformes > Pholidichthyidae > Pholidichthys > Pholidichthys leucotaenia. The sequence continues at coordinate 146,564,216 of CM035845.1, read as the reverse complement.
AAGGAATAGGACAGTGGATATATTGGACAAAGGATGCTGAAGATGGAGCTGTTAGGCAGGAGGAAAAGAGGAAGACCACAGAGAAGATTCATGGATGTACTGAAGGAGGATGTGGGGTGGATTGGTGTTAAGGCCTGTACATACTAATTTGTTCCCTCCCCTAGGGCTGCAAGAGAAAAAAGACATCCTGCTTTTCTTGAAGCCCTGGTTTGGGAGCTCTTGTAGCTTGTTCTTGACGCATCACCTGGGCAGAACTTTTTTCTTGTGTAGTGTCTGACAAGTATTGTGTAACTGGTCAGAAATTGGAATTTCCAAGGAGTTCTGCACCTAAGCTTCTTGTGAAGTGTGAAATGTCCGGCCAGAACTAACTTTGTTCTTGTTCTTGCCACCTTGAGAAAGCAAACAAATTTCTCTGTTCTTGTGGAGTATGTAAAGGCCTTTACAGAGCAAGATGCAAGGTGAGATGGAGGCAGCTGATCTGCTGTGGCAACCCCTAAAGGGAGCAGCCGAAAGGAGAAAAAGAAGAAAGAATTCAGAAAATATGGGATACTGTTAGCAAATGATAAAGGCAAAACAAAACAAAACAAAACAAAAAGCTACCATGAAAACTTTCCCCCCATTAGGGTGTTGTTTTCTCAGGTACTGTTCAAGAACTTCAGTCATTACCCTTGCCGATGTGAGTCGGCATGGGCATAGCACACAAAGGAAGTACTAGATTTAGGCATTGATTCCAATTATGCTTTTGAATGCTATGGTATACATTCTGTAAATCTAGGCCTGCAAAAGGTGTGGGTCTGCATCTTGGTTGAGTGCATTGTAGTTTTTATAAAGTTGATGAATTTAGCTTTTTTTTTTTAAAAATTGATTCATCTGTAACAAACATGCTATATTAATAGGGAGGATTAAAGGTGATAGAGATAACTTTGTTTCGTCTTGGTCAGAAGGTGTTGCATTCACTCTTGCCTCATTGTAATACTGTACTGACAGAGACAGACATCCACTTGTCACAGGTACCTGGCACAGTTCACAGTATCTGGCAATGACTGGGCTTCCTGCTAAGTGAAGACACTCTGATATCGCCACAGTTATTCTGTTAGCTTTGAGATCCACACTGGCCTCTGTAGTTCCTCAGCCAAACGCTCAATGTAAATATGATAGTTTTGGACTTAAAAAAAATAATTTCATTACCATAATCCCCACTTCTCCCAAGGAAAAAAATAGACTTTCATTCCGCACCTTTCTAAAAAGTTTGTGGCTGCATTATTTATAGAATTTTTTTGAAATATAAATGTCATCAATGTAATCTTTAACTTTTGAGAAAACTTGCGTATTCATGGATGTAATGTAAATGATCAATGTAAATGCCATACACTATAAGAAGGATGTTTTTGACAGGGCCAGTGCTGGCATCAGTGCCTGTATCAATATGATCTGACAACGGCTTAAACAGATGAATATTCTTGCACAAATGTCAGAGACTCATGACCCTGGTCTTCCTCCCTCATGGTTAGTGTGCAGCCAACATGAGTGAAGATGAGTGTGGTGCAGTAGGAAGACAGAAAACATCCCATCCTTCCCGTCTCTGCCATTCCTCTCACATTTGTATCAGTAACAAGCTATAGCAAATGATAAGAGCTGTTGTCCTATAGGCACACTAATCCATTTGTCATGCCTACAAGAGTTGTTTCGTTTATCGTTTTGTCTGCATGATTATACACAGCTGTAATCACATTATGTGGGGACCAATGATCCCCTGTTGGAGGTCTGCATTCTCTGTGTGCTTTCTGGTTCTGTTATTATTTTTGGACCCACCTATTGAAGTGGTCTTCATCTACTTTCCTAAGTTGGTGTGTCCGTTGGGGGGGAAAAAAGATGTTACCCACTCCATAAATCTTAGAATCTAACTTATTTGGGTCCTGGTGTGGCCCTCCACTTTATTAAGTGTTTGGTAAAGAATTTATTCTTAACATCTTCCTCCTTTAAGGCCACAGTACCTTTAAGAAAAGTTTATTCTCATTGGCTGCCCCTTAAGAACAGAAGTTTTTATTGACAGGTAGGCCCAAATTCACCATATTTAAGAGATCTCCTCTGTATGTCATCATTTAAATTAGGGATCAACCAATAATATCTTTTCAAACCCAATAATGTACATTATTAAGCTGTTTCTTTTTAATACTATTCACTTTTCTGCTTTTCTTGTGCCGCCCCAACTTATTTGAGATGTTTTGCTGCTATCAGATTCAAAATAAGCTAATAATTTTGTTCAAGAAATTAAAATAAACTGTCTCACTTGCACATTTGATGTTTTCTATTATCTATTGTGAATAACAGTGATTTATGAGATTTACAAATTCTTGCATTCCGTTTTTAATGAGATTTTACAAAGCATCCCAAGCTTTTTTGAACTGAAGTCATATATATGGATAAATCTGGCGAATTTACATGATACTCATATGATGGAAAAATTCTGTTACACTGAGTTATATGAATTTTTATGAATATGAATTTTTCTTTATAAAGCTTAATGTGTATACCTAGGAAATCCTGTTACCATATTTGGAGTTGTTAAGTAGTGGAAAAAACAGATTGAAGGATGCTGATGTGACTGAATGTTCAGTTCTATCACTGACTATTCAGCTTATCACTAGTGTTTTCTGCATGACCTCAGCAGATACAAGCTTAGTCATGAATGAAATAATCAAGAGGCTCAGCAAACCTTATCACACTGAGTCATGAATGAACTTATCAAGAAGAGACCCCACCCCGACAGTCCCTTGGATATATATTAACCAGAAACACTCAGTTAAGCCAATGCACTGTGGAGTCTGTGAAAGCTGTACTCTGTATTGTCTTCCGCTGATAAGTGCATACAGTGGGGTAAAAAAGTAGTCAGCCATCAATTGTGCAAGTTCTCTCACTTAAAAGATGAGAGAGGTCTGCCAATTTTCATCATAGGTATACCTCAAGTATGAGAGACAAAATAAGAAAAAAAAATCCAGAAAATCACATTGAAGAATTTTTAATGAATTAATTGGTAAATTCCTCGGTAAAATTAGTATTTGGTCAAAAACAAAAGTTCATCTCAATACTTTGTTATATACCCTTTGTTGGCAATGACAGAGGTCAAACGTTTTCTGTAAGTTTTCACAAGGTTTTCACACACGGTTGCTGGTATTTTGGCCCATTCCTCCATGCAGATCTCCTCTAGAGCAGTGATGTTTTGGGGCTGTCGCTGGGCAACACAGACTTTCAACTTCCTCCAAAGATTTTCTATGGGGTTGAGATCTGGAGACTGGCTAGGCCACTCCAGGACCATGAAATGCTTCTTACGAAGCCACTCCTTCGTTGCCCGGGTGGTGTGTTTGGGATCATTGTCATGCTGAAAGACCCAGCCACGTTTCATCTTCAGTGCCCTTGCTGGTGGAAGGAGGTTTTCACTCAAAATCTCACGATACATGGCCCCATTCATTCTTTCCTTTACACGGATCAGTCGTCCTGGTCCCTTTGCAGAAAAACAGCCCCAAAGTATGATGTTTCCACCCCCATGCTTCACAGTAGGTATGGTGTTCTTTCTCCCCCAAACACAACAAGTTGAGTTTTTACCAAAAAGTTCTATTTTGGTTTCATCTGACCATATGACATTCTCTCAATCCTCTTCTGGATCATCCAAATGCTCTCTAGCAAACTTCAGATGGGCCTGGACATGTACTGGCTTAAGCAGGGGGACACGTCTGGCACTGCAGGATTTGAGTCCCTGGTGGCGTAGTGTGTTTCTGATGTAGCCTTTGTTACTTTGGTCCCAGCTCTCTGCAGGTCATTCACTAGGTCCCCCCGTGTGGTTCTGGGATTTTTGCTCACTGTTCTCATGATAATTTTGACCCCACGGGGTGAGATCTTGCGTGGAGCCCCAGATCGAGGGAGATTATCAGTGGTCTTGTATGCCTTCCATTTTCTAATAATTGCTCCCACAGTTGATTTCTTCACACCAAGCTGCTTACCTATTGCAGATTCAGTCTTCCCAGCCTGGTGCAGGTCTACAATTTTGTTTCTGGTGTCCTTTGACAGCTCTTTGGTCTTGGCCATAGTGGAGTTTGGAGTCTGACTGTTTGAGGTTGTGGACAGGTGTCTTTTATACTGATAACGAGTTCAAACAGGTGCCATTAATACAGGTAACGAGTGGAGGACAGAGGAGCCTCTTAAAGAAGAAGTTACAGGTCTGTGAGAGCCAGAAATCTTGCTTGCTTGTAGGTGACCAAATACTTATTTTACTGAGGAATTTACCAATTAATTCATTAAAAATCCTTCAATGTGATTTTCTGGATTTTTTTTTTCTCATTTTGTCTCTCATAGTTGAGGTATACCTATGATGAAAATTGGAGACCTCTCTCATCTTTTAAGTGGGAGAACTTGCACAATTGGTGGCTGACTAAATACTTTTTTGCCCCGCTGTATTAAATTTGCTGAAACTTTGAACCTGCCTGTTTCTTGACTACTGGTTGAAGAGATTCTTCCTGCATCATATTAAATAATTTATACTGTTCCTTTTAAAAGGACCAAAGTAGTGCATTCAATTTATCGCATCAGTTAAGTCAGCCCTGATAATTAGACCGACCCCAATACAGATCCAACAGCAGACATCTCTTGGCTCATATGAACTGCGTATACATATGCTGACCTAATTATTTGGCCATGATTAATATGAACATAAAACAATTTTAGCAAGATATAGAAAATAATGAGCAACACAGTTGGCCCACTTTAAAAGTAAAACAATACAATCTCATCTTCAGATAATGCTTGTTCATGCTCACAGAACTCTAAACTTTTACCATGTCTTCCACCCCACATCACCGTTTACTACCTTTTTATTCATATTACACACATCTGTCCTGTGTAAACAAGGAGCTCCTGCAGGCTTTCAGCTGTAATATTAATAGAATAAGTTGAACTGCACATCATCTTAACGGCAAGCCTTAAATCTCCTGCCGAATGAAATACGGGAGATCAAAGAGACACTACGCTTGTCTTTTTTGACTCCCTTCTGAATGCCTCCAGATGTGCTGTGGTGATTCAGGCTTCAACTTCCAGCAGCTGCAGGTTTGAGGCAACAGAATCCTGTGCCTGTTCAATGCATAAAAGCATTAAAGAAATGCAGTTTAAGTCCCACTTCCTCCAATTGACTAATTACATCTTTATCCTTTCAGTTGCTCCCCCCCCATGACTAAATAAGCGACAAAAATCATCTCTCTTCTTGTTTTTAGAAAGATGCATTTTTTTGTAGAATTTTATTAGTACTGGAAAAGTGAAAACAAATCATCTCTATCTCACAAACAGCCTCCAAAGGCTGTGGATACTGTTTTATCTTAAATGAAAGTTTTGTTTTAAAGCTTGCACAAAATATACAGTATTCTGAGCACCCTATCCTTCAGATGACACGTGACTACAGTATAACATGCAGCAACAACAAGGTCGATACCTTCATCCCCAAATCCCCTTCATCTCAGCCACAGAGGTAAAAGAGCTGCCTGAACATATTTTTGTCATAAATAATGAAAAATATGAAATCCTTTGACGAGCTAAACATCACCTTACTTTGGGTCTTTAAATGAGTGATGTTTTCCAGTTGGATGACTTAAAAACTAATGGTAACATTTACAGGTACAGTGGTGTGAAAAAGTGTTTGCCCCCTTCCTGATTTCTCATTTTTTTTGTATGTCACACAAATATTTCAGATCATCATCAAACAAATTTAAATATTGGACAATGATAACACAAGTGAACACAAAATGCAGTTTTTAAATGAAGGAGTTTATTATTAAGGGCAAAAAAATCCAAACCTACATGGCCCTGTGTGAAAAAGTGATTGCCCCCCTGTTAAAACATAAATTAACTGTGATTTATCACATCTTTGGAAAGCTGAGTTCAATTTCTCTAGCCACACCCAGGCCTGATTACTGCCACACCTTTTCTCAATCAAGAAATCACTTAAAAAGGACCTGCCTGACAAAGTGAAGTAGACCAAAAGATCCTCAAGAAGCTAGACATCATGCTGCGATCCAAAGAAATTCAGGAACAAATGAGAAACAAAGTAAGTGAGATCTATCAGTCTGGAAAAGATTATGAAGCCATTTCTGAAGCTTTGGGACTCCAGCAAACCACAGTGAGAGTCATTAACCACAAATGGCGAAAACATGGAACAGTGGTGAACCTTCCCAGCAGTGGACGGCCAACCAAAATTACCCCAAGAGCGCAGCGACGACTCAGCCAAGAGGTCACAAAAGACCCCACACCAACATCCAAAGAACTGCAGGCCTCACTTGCCTCAGTTAAGGTCAGTGTTCATGACGCCACCATAAGAAAGGGACTGGGCAAAAATGTCCTGCATGGCAGAGTTCCAAGACGAAAACCACTGCTGAGCAAAAACAACATAAAGGCTCATCTCAGTTTTGTCAGAAAACATCTTGATGATCCCCAAGACTTTTGGGAAAATACTCTGTGGACTGACGAGACAAAAGTTGAACTTTTTGGAAGGTGTGTGTCCCATTACATCTGGCATAAAAGTAACACAGCATTTCAGAAATTGAACATCATACCAGCAGTAAAATATGGTGGTGGTAGTGTGATGGTCTGGGGCTTTTTTGCTGCTTCAGGATCTGGAAGACTTGCTGTGGTAAATGGAACCATGAATTTTGCTGTCTACCAAAAAATCCTGAAGGGGAATGTCTGGCCGTCTGTTCATGACCTCAAGCTGAAGCTCACTTTGATTCTGCAGCAGGACAATGATCAAAAACACACCAGCAAGTCCACCTCTGAATGGCTTAAGAAAAACAAAATGAAGACTTTGGAGTGGCCTAGTCAAAGTCCTGACCTGAATCCGACTGAGATGCTGTGGCATGACCTTAAAAAGGCAGTTCATGCTTGAAAACCCTCCAATGTGGTTGAATTACAATTCTGCAAAGATGAGTGGGCCAAAATTCCTCCACAGTGCTGTAAAAGACTCATTGCCATATCTAGCAATCTTTGCCATATGGCAAACACTTGATTGCAGTTGTTGGTGCTAAGGGTGGCCCAACCAGTTATTAGGTTTAGGGGGCAATCACTTTTTCACACAGGGCCATGTAGGTTTGGATTTTTTTTCCCTTAATAATAAACATTTTCATTTAAAAGCTGCATTTTGTATTGTGTTATCTTTGTCTAATATTTAAATTTGTTTGATGATCTGAAACATTTACGTGTGACAAACATACAAAAAAATGAGAAATCGGGAAGGGGGCAAACACTTTTTCACACCACTGTATATTGGCAGAGCACAGCAGTGTGATTTGGGTTTGTGATGCATTATATTGTCAAGGAAATTTTAAAAAAGAGTCAAGGGTGCAAGCTCTGCATAAATCTTCAAAACAGAATTCCTAACTTAAGGCTCAATTCAGTTTGGCAGTGCTGCAGCAGCTAAGGAGCAATGAGCTCATTTTCATCCTGGACTCCTGAGAACATCACCCCCGAGGGAAGATGACGACAATCACTGCACAGCTTCATGTCTCACGGGTATCTCTGGTCCCTCTGTTATGTTAGGATTTTTTCCTGGTGTGTGGTCAAGTCAGCATGAAAGGGCAAGGATATTTTTTTTCATTCCTTAACAGAGTGATTTGTTTTTTCTTACATACTTGATTGCTGTGCATTGTTGTGGTCTCTTTCTGAGATTATAAGGTCTTTGCCCTGCAGGTAAAAGTGCAATGAAACGACTGTTGCTGTAAATTGGTGCTATACAGTATAATCAAGTTGAATTTAATTGAAATTAATAACTCAGTGCTGTACGGTGTGCTCTCTGCTGAATTATCTTAAAATATGGTTTGCGGATTCTCTAAGAATCTTCTTTATGCCATTCTTCGTTGCTGTGTAAATTATGGGTCTAATGATCACTCTGCTGGATCTAAGTTTGTTGTATTTTATCTTAATTTTTACTCACTTTGTATTTAGTTTGCAAGCATATGTTTTAAAAAGTTTGAAGAGTACCTAAAATATATCTTGCAGAAATCAACAAGACATCGCCCCCACCCCATCCAATTAAATCAACCCAGTATTCATTGCCAAGTGTGTAATTAGCCCACAACAGGATTCTGTATCAGTGTCATGGTTTTTTTCTCTGCAATACATGGGGGAATGAATGTCTGTGTGAATGTTCTGGTTGCATCACTTGTCAAATATATCAGAATCTCATGAGGTGGGTGGGGGATGGTTGGTGGCATTAAAAAACTGCACTTGCACTCATCAAGCCCCAGTTTGCATTAATTCCCATCTGTGCTCACCTTCACTTTGGCCATAACATTTCACTTTTTTAATTTTAAAATTAATACACATTTTTATGTTGTTAAGGTTAGGAACATAGTTATTGTGAGGTTCTCGTTACAGTAATGATTAGATTTAGACCCCAAGATACTTAAGACTCCTTCAGTAAGGGCAGGCGCTCGTCCACACCTGGGAGAGGACAATCTGTATATATTCCATATTTTAAAATTATAGATGACCTTCTTAGCTTTCATATTGCATTGAAACCACCTGCCAGGTGGATTATGTGTGTACCAAAGTTTTCCTGTGTGTGTTACTCCTGTCACGGCGGTAGGAGCTTAGTAGCTGCAAGCTGCAGGGAGATCAAAGAGGACTACAGATTTCTTGTCCCCCACAGGTGCTCGCTCATCTCGCCTCTCCTGACACCACACTCCCCTGGCTGTGCTGAGGGAGCTGATTTCCAGGCAGAAGAGTATGTAGTTCAACTCACTATATCATATCTTCTGTTGTTAGATGTATTATATATCGATACACTTTTCATATGGGGGCGAGAGTCTCTGTGACAGAAGTCGGACACAGAAAAGTTTCTCAAACTTTCCCTCAGTAATCATGAATGCCCTTGAATCACCAACCCCCCCCCCCCCACACACACACACATGCACACACATGTGCTGCACACTTCTGCTCTCTTTGAAGGCCTCGTAGCTGACAGCTGTTGGCAGCAACAGTCAGACAAGAGGAGCAAGAGGTGTCATAATCTAGACCTGTGTCCCATCTTACACACACACACACACGGGCGCGTGCACACACACAGCACTTACATTTCACCGACACAGCTGTAGCTGCCTACTTGTGTGATTCATGTTCCTTTAAACATCATCATTATTGAGCGAAAGAGTGCATGTGCAGGTGTGTGTGTGTATTTATGTGCATGTGCGCTCATACTGTATGCATTGTGCAGCAGCTTCAAGGTGGAGCATGGCAAATTATATTAATGGAAGTTAATTGGGGCAGAAATGGGCAGATATGCAAAGATATGCGCACAGAACATCCCCCCCACCCATCCCACATTGATCCCTTCTGTGCTGCAGATGACTAAATTTGTGTGTGTGTGTGTGTGTGTGTGTGTGTGTGTGTGTGTGTGTGTGTGTGTGTGTGTGTGTGTGTGTGTGTGAGTGAGTGAGTGAGTGAGTGAGAGAACACTAAGAGATAAGGGAGAGGAAAGGGAGCATGATTTGCAACATGAATCCTGCTGCATACACCCTTCCTCATCAACGCTGCTTGTACTAGGTTCACTGATTCACATGGTCGGTGCTATCGACTGCTAGAGCTGCAGATTAATGAGCTCCTCAGAAGCAGCTGCATTTCTCAGCTCTTTGTCATACATATAGTGTCATATGTTGTATATTAGACTGAAGAATATGGGCAGCAAATTGAAATAGATATTCAAAAGCTCTGAATATAAATGTGAACGTTATACCGTAAATACTATAGATTGTTCCGAAATGCATATAAATATTCTCTTTGGTGAAACTCACCTCTGAAATCAATTAAAATGCATTTACAATGAAAGAGCCTAATTATATGCTCCAATACACTAAATAAAAAGGTGATTTGGACACTACAAAACACAAAAGTACAATGAAAGTCGGTGGAGTGGGTACCTGTATACTCAGTTTAAAAAAATCTGTGAAACAATAGGCTTTGTTTAGATTCTAAACTTTTAGATTGTTTCCCAAGCTGATCTTCTAAACTTTAGAAGATCAACTTGGGAAAACACTGACTGCTCTGATGACTGAACCCTAGATGGCAATAGACAGTTTTTCAGGGTTTTCAGAGTAGTCAAAAAAATCTAATAAAATAAATTCTTGCCAGAAGACAAGCAATTATAATCTGATATATATTTTCACTAATTCTGTACTCTTTTCTCCCTGGGCTAAATACATTTGTCACAAGCTGTTTTTGCACATGGAAGTTTCTGTCATGGATCTGGGTAGCACTGCAAATTTTGATATACATTATTCTTTGGCAATGTTTATTCCACTCTCCAGGAGCAGTGTTAGCTTTAATTGAGGGAAGCTGTGTAATCATCCACACCTGCCGCTAATGACCCCCACACCCTTCTTAAGCATCACTCTCAGGCTGTAGTGTGTGGGATGGTGATGTTGGAAGGTCTGTGGCCTGCCACCTCCTGCTTCCTCAGCCTACGCACACTCACCTAGCTTGCCTGCCTGTTCCCCAGCCTCTGCTCCTTGTTGGACCTCACAGTTGGACTCCACTCTACCTGGAAACTTACAACTCAGATTAAAAGCTCACCATTTAAATCCCCTAAACCTACCTTCATTCCAGGACCTCCTCCAGCCCACACCCCAAGGTTGGAAATAATCACCAGAATCCTTCGCTCCTCTGGACCTCCCCCCACAAGTGAGGATCACTCTTACCTTCTCCAATCATCTACTAACCTTGTTCTCAGAAGCCTCCTTGGTCTTCCCCCACCAAATACTCCACTTGGAAATACACACACTGGACTACAAATAAGAACTCAATCCACAGATATCCAGGTGCATTTCTTTCTGTGATATTCTGCCACTCATACCTCTCCCCTCTCCTCCCAAAAGGAGTCAATCCCTGCACTGTGAGAGAACCCACTACCAACCCAGAACCTTCAATAAATATATTCACTTGCCTCTTAAATGGTAAATGGCGTTCACTCACAGTGGTGTGAAAAAGTGTTTGCCCCCTTCCTGATTTCTCATTTTTTTGTATGTTTGTCGCACTTTTAAACGTTTCAGATCATCAAACAAATTTAAATATTAGACAAAGATAACACAAGTAAACACAAAATGCAGTTTTTAAATGAAGGTGTTTATTACTAAGGGGGAAAAAATCCATACCTACATGGCTCTGTGTGAAAAAGTGATTGCTCCCTAAACCTAATAACTGGTTGGACCACCCTTAGCACCAACAACTGCAATCAAGCGTTTGCAATGACTGGCAATGAGTCTTTCACAGCGCTGTGGAGGAATTTTGGTCCACTCATCTTTGCAGAATTGTTGTAATTCAGCCACATTGGAGGATTTTCAAGCATGAACTGCCTTTTTAAGGTCATGCCACAGCATCTCAATTGGATTCAGGTCAGAACTTTGATTAGGTCACTCCAAAGTCTCCATTTTGTTTTTCTTAAGCCATTCACAGGTGGACTTGCTGGTGTGTTTTTGATCATTGTCCTGTTGCAGAATCCAAGTGGGCTTCAGCTGAGGTCACGAACAGATGGCCGGACATTCTCCTTCATGGTTCCATTTACCACAGCAATCTTCCAGGCCTAAAGCAGCAAAGCAGCCCCAGACCATCACACTACCACTACCATATTTTACTGTTGATGTGATGCTCCTTTTCTGAAATGCTGTGTTACTTTTACGCAGGATGTAATGGGACACACCTTCCAGAAAGTTCAACTTTTGTCTCGTCAGTCCACAGAGTATTTTTCCAAAAGTCTTGGGGATCACCAAGATGTTTTCTGGCAAAACTGAGCCGAACCTTTATGTTGTTTTTGCTCAGCAGAGGCTTTCGTCTTGGAACTCTGCCATGCAGGCCCTTTTTGCCCAGTCTCTTTCTTATGGTGGAGTCATGAACACTGACCTTAACTGAGGCAAGTGAGGCCGAAGTTCTTTGGATGTTGTTGTGGGGTCTTTTGTGACCTCTTGGATGAGTCGTCGCAGCACTCTTGGGGTAATTTTGGTTGGCCGGCCACTCTGGGGAAGGTTCACCACTGTTCCATGTTTTTACCATTTGTGGATAACGGCTCTCACTGTGGTTTGCTGGAGTCTCAAAGCTTTAGAAATGGCTTTATAACCTTTTCCAGACTGATAGATCTCACTTTGTTTCTCATTTGTTCCTGAATTTCTTTGGATCGCAGCATGATGTCTAGCTTTTGAGGATCTTTTGGTCTACTCCACTTTGTCAGGCAGGTTCTGTTTAAGTGATTTCTTGATTGAGAACAGGTGTGGCAGTAATCAGGCCTGGATGTGGCTAGAGAAATTAAAACTCAGCTTTCCAAAGATGTGATAAACCACAGTTAAGTTTTAATGGGGGTGGGGGTGGGGAATCACTTTTTCACACAGGGCCATGTAGGTTTGGATTTTTTTTACCCTTAATAAACACCTTCATTTAAAAACTGCATTTTCTGTTTACTTATGTTATCTTTGTCTAATATTTAAATTTGTTTGATGATCTGAAACATTTAAGTGTGACATACAAAAAAATGAGAAATTAGAAATGGGGCAAACACTTTTTCACACCACTATATATATATATGTGTGTGTGTAGCGCTTTTTACTCATCTGATTGACCAAAGCACTTTACAGATCCTGCTATCCACTCATTCACACACTGATGGCAGCAGAGCTGCCACACACAGGCACTGGCCTGACCCACCAGGAGTTCAGTGTCTTGCTCAAGGACACTTTGACATGCAGACTGCAGACAGAGCAGGAATCAAACCCCTGACCCTCCGATCAGTAATCGGCCACACTGCACCTGCACCACAGCCACCCCATGCTGAGGGAGCTTGATCTTGTGGATTGTGCCTGCAATCGGGTCCTCTTCTGAATTTAGCCTTGACATTTTCAGAAGAGTAAGAAGGGGATCAAGAAACCCTTCTCACTAATGCAGATGTATACATTATATATATATATAGTATGCATTAGCACCAGCCCACTAGTCAAAATACTGGTGGAATTCAGCTGTGGCCTGCACTGTAGCTCATTTTTATTAGCCATTTTGGCAGAGGGCCATTTTATAAAACAGCCTTTACAAAAGCAATAAACACATTGCATTTATATGAGAAGACTAGTAAATTCTATATAGTAACCAATTTGCTATAACAAACTAAGTCACAAATTTAATACAATAAAAGTTTCAATATCTTGAGAAAATATGACTATTTGTGAGAATAATGTTAATGAGAAAAGTAGATTTCAGCAAAAAGCTGCAAAATTCTGAGGAAAAAAAACAAATTTTCAAAAAAGTAACAAATCTACATAGTTACAAATTTACAAGTAAAAACTTTACAAATTAATAAAACAGCTGCAAATTTCAGAAAAAAAATGCTATGTTGACAGGATAATGATTTGTGTAATACTGATGCATTTATTACCTCTTTACAGAGCACAACTGACATTTAGTACAAAAAAAAATTAGAATTGGCTGACTTTCCTGGCCAAAAATTGCTTAAAATAGCTCTTTTCAGAAGTTACTGTTACAACCCACTCTGTGGGCCAACACCAGAATTGCCTACTAATTTTGGGATCACCAAAGTCCATTTCGACCCTCAGTCAAGGTGGACAGACTCAAGTCACATTCGCCCTCAGGCAAGGTAGACATACACCTCCTAATATCCCAGGCTGAGACTCAAACCCATGACACCATGATCTGAAACCTCTTACTCTACCACCGAGCCAAAGAGGAATTCCTCAAGTTCTTAGCGACCAGAAAACAAGTACACAAGCTGCTAGGCTACGGCCGCACCTCGGACACAGTCCAAGGATGGATAATTTTTTTCACACATAAGGAGTTGTTCAGAACTCCTTATACAAAGATATAGAGTGATGATAATCAAGTCAGTGGTGGTAATGCACCTGTAAGCTGGTTGCCAACCACCAATCAAATCTAAAAGAAGAAAAAGAAGAAGGGGAATTCCTCACTAGCTCTTGGCTAGTAGCTGAGGTGAACTCTAAGATGTCAAGGACTGCACCACTGACCAATTCCCTATGGAGGGCTGCGTAACATTACCAATCCCATATCTGTTGAAAACACTTACTGTCTGGTCACTAGTACCAATGTGGTCAATATCACTGGAGTGGTGGCCTAGAAGAGGTAGAGCATCTGCCCCACAACCGGGAGGTCGTGATTCAAGACCCGGCCGGGTCTTGCCAAAGACCATATAAAATGGAACTTCCTGCCGTCCAGATTGGTGCTCAGCAAAAATAGAATGGAGGAGGGAAATGTGGGTGGCAGTGGCTCAGGAGGTAGAGCAGGTCATCCAATAGCCAGAGGGTTGGCGGTTCGAATCACGCGCTCTCCAGACATCCTGCCGTTGTGTCCCTAGGCAAGACACTTTACCCACCATGCCTCCAGCGTCCTTGACACTGGGTATAAATGTTTGGTAGTGGTTGGAGAGGCTGTTGACACGGATTGGCAGCCATGTTTCTGTCAGTCTGCCCCAGGGCAGCTGTGGCTACAGTAGTAGCTTACCACTACCATCGTCTGTGGAGTAAATGAACAATGTGCCCATTGTAAAGCATCTTTGAGTGTCTATGAAAAGTGCTACTTAAATCTGATGCATCATTATTACTAACTAACTAACTACTAACTAACCTGCACTTATATAGCGCTTTTCTAGTCACAAAGACCACTCAAAGCGCTTTCATTAATACTAACCCTCTATTCTAAGGGCCTATAGGAAACAAATATCTAGGGACAATTTAGAACAGCCAATTAACCTAACATGCATGTTTTTGGCATGTGGGAGGAAACCGGAGAAATCCCGGAGTAAACCCACGCAACACGGGGAGAACATGCAAACTCCACACAGATCACTGTTGGTCGGGGGCTGGGATCGAACCCACGATCCCACGATCCCCACAATCCCCCGGCCAAGGGTAAACTGTGCTGCCGCAGTGCTAACCACTGCGCCACCGTGCAGCCCGTACTAGCAAAATAGTTTTTGTTACGGGTAGTAGGGCTGCATAATTAATCGAATTTTGATTGCGATCACGATTTTGGCTGCCACAATTAAATTAACATGATCATTGGCGATATTAACAGTTAAAATGCGGGCTCTGCTGCATATCAAATCAAGCACTCTCTCAACCAACAGCCAGCAGACCACCAGAGGGTGAACGTACGTTAGGGCAACATTAAGTAGAAGAACTGACAAGATAGCGCACCCTGTAGCGGCAGCCTTAAGTTTTCAATAGTGGACTAGTGTGATGGTGAAACACAAACCAGATGTCAGGAGCAGAAGGTGACAGTACGGCAACATGTGGAAGCGAGGAGCTAGTGCCTCGAAAGAATCATCATCCGTTGTGTTGATGTGTTTCGGATTCAGGGCAAGTGATGCTGACTAAAAAGAAATATATGCAAAGAGTGCCATAGAGCTGTGTCTGCTCTACAAGGCAACACAACTAACTTATTCAACCACCTGAAAAAACACAACAAACACCAAGGACGATAAATGCATGAAGGCTAACGTTAATGTCACTTCACTAAATCACAGTCTGTGTCCGGCGCCGACCCAGGTAACCATATTATCAACCCTGCACAGAGCTTCACTGTATCATCTGCCTCCCACAGACACGCTAAAGTAACTGATGCCATTTGGCCAAAGACATGTGTCTAATAAATACTGTATGAGCAACAAAGGCTTCAGAAACATGGTCAAAACAATGGACAAGAAATATGTGATCCCCATGTGATTCTCCAAAGTTGCGTTATCTGCGCTGTATGAGAAATAGAGATGGATATCACAACTGTCGAGTACTTTGCAGCTACGGCTGACCTATGATCAAGCAGAATAACGGAGACCTACCTGTCCCTGACAATTCACTACAATGATGGAGATTTTAAAATGAAGAGTCGATGCTTGCAGACGTCGTTTTTCCCACAAGACCACACGGGAGAAGCTATAGCCGAAGGATTGAGGGAAGCGCAATCATCCTGGAGCCTGCAGGAGGAGGGACTAGTCTGCATAACTAGAGACAGTGGATCTTATGTCATCAAGGCAGCTTCTCTAAATAAATGGACGAGGCTCCAGTGCTTTGGCCACAGGCTTCATCTAGCAGTTGGTAAGTAGGATGAATTTAAAAAAAAAAGAATTTTATGTAATCTGTGTTTTTCCTAAGGTTAATAAAAAATCGTGATTTATAATCGTGACTTCAATATTGACAAAAAATAACTGATCACCATTTTAGCCATAACTGTACAGCCCTAACTAGTAGTAAAGAAAATTAGCAGCCACGGTGGCTAGGTGAGCACAAAACATAACGTCAAGCCCCTGCTAACAGAGCAGACCCCCACACATCCCATACATTTTGGGAGCTGGCAGGTTATCACCAATTATGTTTGCCAAAAATGTCTTTGCAAAAGGTGCACGACACACATGATAAGAAATACAGAACAAACCAGTCAAAATTCAGGATCAGCTGCTGGAAACCAAACCAGAAAAACATCTAATAACCAAACATGGGAGCTGTCCACTCCCCGGGGTGCTGAAATCTCATCTGGGTGAAGTGATGACAGCTGTTTTCAGCTTCTCTACTCCGTATTCCACAGCCTCAAGAATTCTCTGATTCACATCCTGACTGAGGTCACTGTGAGCAGCTCTGTATGCATGCCAGCAAACAGGCTAAAACAGAGGACCATTTGCATGCTCCCATTTTTTTTCTCCTCCTACAGCAACCAACAACACGCTGCTGTTGTCACTGTCAGATGATAAGGAGCAAAAAGGGGAAGGAGAGGTGAGGCACAGGGGAAAGCAAACAACGGAGAAGAGGCAGCAACAAAGCGGGAACTAATGGAAAAAAAATAGATGAGAAAAGTGGTTGATGTATACAGCTCAGGCTTAAAATAACAGCATTTGCATGCTGTATGGAGAGACAAAGGTTATGACAGAAAAACAATGGGGAAAGAGGAAGAGATTATTGGGATATTTATGTATCCATGCAGAATTTGACAGTCAGTTGTTAATGTGTTTGTGTGTGTCAGATGTGGACTGAAATGGCAAGACAGAGCTTAAAGTGAAGACGGTGGGGACAGAAGAGGAGGTCACAAGACGAGAATCTCAGTTCACGCTATTTTAAACATGAAGGAAATGAAAGCAGCTGAATAAAAATGCAGCTGCAGACAGGCGGCAGTTCTCCATCAGAGAGAACTGCATAGAAACTCCACATCAAGAAAAGAAAATCTGGATAATCTAGTGTTTGGATGACCTTTACTTTCCTCATTTAATTTATGGAAGAGCAAAATAAAATGTACTCATGTGTCGAAGAGAAGGAATTTCTGTGATGGTCCCTGGAGAAATGTGAGCTATAACATTGACTGAAAATCACATTTATCCTCTCTGTGTGGGGTAAGAAGAAAGAAGCTCCGTTATGGTTACTACAGTATTACTACTCGTTATGTTATCAGCATTGCATCATTAACCAAAGGAAAACACGCAACTCTTTAAATTAACACAATACTGATTGACTGGTGAATAAGTGTTCCTGTCAGCCTTATCATTCTCATCCTAACCACTGAAACACAATTTTTTATCAGGGGAAAAAGGTCCTCTGTCATCGCCGTAGTTATTATCGGCTAGTCTTGCCGTTTGTAAAAGCTGACACCATATTACATTTTCCCATCTGACTTGTTCTATGAAACCTATGAAGGACCCTTGAATGGCTAATCCTTGGATGGAAATTGAGTGAAAAATTTCATGCTGACAGAATACCAAGTAGAAACAGCATGCTGCACCAATTTGAAATCCAGGTACAGAACTTCTAAATAAACACCTGGGTTCCACTCGGTTTGCATCTGATTTTCTTCTGGATCATCAAACAGTGACCTACTTGCTGCAGTCCTCTGGAGCAAAATCCCAAATCTTTTTTAAAAACATTTTCTCAGCTTAAAACAATTGAGTAGTCATGTAAATGGCTACCCATGGGGGGCTGTGGGTACACAGCCCCCCATCCTGACCCTGACCAGGACCCAGGTGAGGACGGAGCTGAGGAAGATCAAGGCGAGGAAGGCGCCGGGACCGGACGGCATCAGCGCAAAGCTCCTCAAGTCCTGTGCAGACCAGCTGTGTGGGATTGTGACGTATATCTTCAACATGAGCCTGAAACTGGGGAGGGTACCACAGCTGTGGAAAACATCTTGTGTGGTACCTGTACCAAAAACTTCCCACCCCAAAGACCTGAACAGCTACAGACCGGTGGCCTTGACGTCCCACTTGATGAAGACCCTGGAGAGACTGCTCCTTGCTCACCTCCGCCCCCTGGTGGAACCAGCGATGGATCCACTCCAGTTCGCCTACCAGCATGGCATTGGGGTGGAGGATGCGGTGATCTTCCTCCTTCACCGTTCTCTGTCCCACCTGGAGAAGCCCGGGAATATGGTGAGGATCATGTTCTTTGACTTCTCCAGTGCTTTCAACACCATCCAACCGATGATCCTGAAGGACAAGCTGCTGCGCGCAGGGGTGGACCAGCACCTGTCATCATGGATCCTGGACTACCTCACGAACCGGCCTCAGTTTGTGAGAACCCGGGACTGTGTGTCCGACACGATCATCAGTAGCACGGGGGCCCCCCAGGGAACGGTGCTGGCTCCCTTCCTGTTCACTCTTTATACTGCGGACTTCTCACACAACACAACACACTGCCATCTACAGAAGTTCTCTGATGACTCTGCGATCGTTGGCCTCATCTCCAATGGAGATGAAGCTGAGTACAGAGGGCTTATCCAGGACTTCGTGGACTGGTGCCATCGGAACTGCCTCCAGATCAACGCGAGGAAAACTAAGGAGCTGGTGGTGGACTGCCGCAGGCATGGGCAGCCCCTCACAGTACCAGTAAATATACAGGGAACAGACATCGAGATGGTGACATCCTATAAGTACCTGGGTATTCATCTGAACAATAAACTAGACTGGTCACACAATACTGATGCACTCTACAAGAAGGGACAGCGCAGGCTGTTCCTGCTGAGGAGACTCAGGTCTTTTGGTGTACAAGGGGCGCTGCTGAAGTCATTCTATGACACGGTGGTGGCATCAGCCATCACTTTTGGAGTGGTCTGCTGGGGCAGTGGCATTACAGCAGCCGATAGGAAGAGACTGAACAAACTGATTAAGAAAGCTAGCTCTGTCCTGGGGCAGCGCCTTGATCCGATGGAGGAGATAGGAGAGAGAAGGACGGTGGCTAAACTGTCATCTCTGCTGGAGTCCGAGTTCCACCCTATGCAGGACATACTGAATGCACTGAGGAGCTCATTTAGCAGCAGACTACATCATCCCAGGTGCACAACCGAGAGGTTTCGTAGGTCCTTCCTACCAACGGCTGTCAGACTGTACAACCTAAGCAGGGCTGCTCGCAGAGATAGCAAAAAGACGTAACAAACTAATAGTTTTTTGAATGCAAAAGATGCAATAGACTTACACAATGGTCCCCTCCGGCATACAACTAGGAACATACCGGTCGCTATGGAGGGTGAGAATATGTATGGGCACATAATCATACCATGTAGGATAACTAAGTAGACGGTTATGCTGTTTCATTCCATCTAGCAACAATGCTCTGCACTGTGTGTGTTTATATATTTGCATATTTATTCCATCTAGCTACAATGCTCAGCACTGGGTGTGTTTATATATTTATATATCTACATATTATTCCATCTAGCTACATTGCTCCGCACTGTGTGTGTTTATATACTTGCATATTTATTCCACCTAGCTGCAATGCTCCGTACTGTGGGTGTTTATATATTTACATATTTATTCCATCTAGCTACAATGCTCTGCACTGTGTGTTCATATATTCATATATTTATTCCATCCAGCTACGATGCTCTGCACTGTGTGTCTGTGTGTGTGTGTATATATATATATTTTATAGTAATACGTACATATGTTTATTAGCTGCTCTTGCTTGCTTGTTTTTTTTCTTGCCTTCTGATTGTTGCTCTGAGTGTTGCTATCCCTGTGCTGTTGCAATCCTGGAATTTCCCCGTTGTGGGACTAATAAAGGCTTATCTTATCTTATCTTATCTTATCTTAAATATGACATGTTTTGTTGTTGTGAATGGCTAAGCTCCAAATTGATGTGAGAATGCATGTAATTTCAGAGGACAGATGGGTTCACATTAAAGCCAGTTAAAAGTCATTTGAAGGGGCGTCCTGGTGGCTTAATGGTTATGATGCATACCACAAGAATATGTTGCTCTGATTCCATGATCCTTGGTTCACTTCACAGCCAGAGCAATCTTTCTTGCATGACTCAATCTGCACCACATTTCCTGCCTCTCTCTTCACTGTATCTGTCCACTAAAGGCAAAAAAAGGTAATTTGTAATTATCAGTGTTGACTATCATGACATTTAGGGTGCACTTACTGGGCCAGCTAGCCTTGTTTTTAGAGCTAAAGCATTGCTACATCTTGTTGATACATAGTGGCCATATGCTTGTGCCTGCTTTGTACATGATAAACCAGGCCATGCTGAAGCCCACATCTCCAGATGGGCCAAAGCCAAAGGAGTTGGCTGCAGTTAAGCATGGTGTAGAACGAACACACTGTCCAAAAGAAGTAGACATTGGCTTAGGCTCAGGGCAAACTTTGTAGTGTGAGTGGGCCCTTAAATCTGATCTGAATGAGAATCTGTTATAACTGCACAATACATTATAGAATCACTGATGTGGTCCACAGAGGCAAGACATCCATTTCTGTCCACTATTTACTGATTCTAATAAAAATCAGACTTGTCCATTTCAGTAAATAGCATCCCTGTGCTGATATTCACACAGACTGTTTACTTGCATTCAGCTAAAACCTGCTAAAACAAAAAATCAGCCCATAAAAGTCTAATTTCAGATGGAAACCAGAGAGCATCTGGTTCCATAAATCTTGTTTATTTTCTCATTTATAGAAATGATCTTTCTTTTACACAGTTTTACAACATCAAGAGCTTCATCCAGAGTCCCCAAGCATTCAACATATACGTCAGCACTTTGAAACAAATTGCTTTATACAGCTGCGTGTCCACCCAATGTGTTTTTTGTCGCTGGACCACCCTGAACCTCTTTTACTGCACTTGTGCACTGCGTTCTGGAAAAAAAAAGTCTGCGCCCTGTATCCTAGCAACAGCTTGTCACTCATATTGCAGCATTCTGCTTTTCCCATCAAAACTTTCTACTTATTTTTAATAGCAGTATCAACAGTCTCGAAATAACGATGGACAGGAAACATATTCTGGTATTGGTAGCAGCTCTGGATGCAAAATATGATGACATGGAGAAGAAAACAAGTCTGGGTACATGACATCAATCGGTCGAGAAAATGGCTGGGAGAGTACCGCCAACTTGTACAGGAGTTGCACCTCAATGGTGTCCATTTCAAGGACTATTTTAGATTGACTAGGAGTCAGTTTGAACTGGTTTTGGAAAAGATCGGCCCATCAGTTTCTCAGATGCAGACTAATTACAGAGAGCCCATCTGCCCTTCTGAACCAAAGCTTGTAAGACATATGACTGTGACAAGGCACCTGCCATGCCGAAAGATGTGGACACATTTCTCCAAGCGTTTGCGTTCAGATTTTGATCATGGTATCCTTGGTATCCATGATCAAATTTCGATCATGGTAACCAGTACTTCCTGCCTTCTAGCTTGGTGCTCAGCATACTAAAATGGGGGAAGGAAAAGTTGTTTTTGGTGGTGCCTTGCATGGCAGTGGCCCCTCTGATTCTAGGTGTGATTAACATTATAGATAGGAGAAACGTAATTTCGTTCTACTGTACATGATTGGCTGTATGGACTGAATGACAAAGTTGGATTCTTCTTCTTTTAGTGTTAGATCAAAGAGTACCAGGTTGTCTGATACAGCAAAGATCAGGGTCTCTTCTGCCATCATTAGAAGTAACTGTTCTCTTCTTCCTGTGGCAGCATCTGATGTCCTGGCCTTCCTTAATTCTGATTGGCTGGTTAGAAAGGTTTGACATTGATGAGCACAGCGGTGCTCCAAAAAGTTGAGCTTTTGCAACTTTCAGTGCCCTGAGCGTTGTGACAAAAAACACTCACTGCTGAGAGCGTCTTACTGCCAAGGGTACTCAGTGCTACTACATAGAGAATGAATAGAAAATAGTTGCCCACAGCAGAAAAAAAATGCATTTGGTGGACACACAGCCTAATTCAGGTTATAGACACAGACAGCAAGTTCGCACTTACTATATAGTGTTATACCTTACATCTTTTCGATATTAGCAATGAGAAATACTTACTGTCATACAATTAAGACTACTATCAATGCCAACTAAGTATTTTCAGTGCAAGCTCATAGGAGGAGGCAAGGGAAGCAGAGCTTCCGCAGAAATTTGAGAAGAAAAAAAGAGAAAAAAGGATTCAAACATTGTGATAATAAATGTATTTTATGTTATATGTATATTGTAGTGTAACATGTAGTCAAAATCCTGTCAGAAGTCCACAGGAGGAATAAACAAGCTTGCCACTGTGGGAACATTCATCAGCCAATCAGAAATGAGTTTGTTTTTGTTGCTCTGTAAAATGTAAGGAGACGAGCGTACTTCCTGAAATTATTTAGCCAGTCTGAAATCAGTTTATATGTCTTGCTATGGAAAATTCACTATCTCCTTGCACTGAAAAAAAAAAAAGGAAGGAGGTGAAACTCTAACCAGTCAGTCAGTCTTTTGACAACATCACCGTATCGACACATTTCAACCATTAACAATTGGATTTGATGACATGAAGATTTATCCAGAGCCACGTAAAGACACGGTAACTGGTGAGTTAAATCTATTTCTCTCCTGTATGCATCTATGCCTGTACGCTGTTTTATTTTCAACTCTTAATATGATTGTGGAAAATATTTTTCTTTGGTGCTGCTCAGTTTGACTAAATAACAAACAGCACTGAATGGGACCACACAGAACACCAAGCACCCAAATAATGAATGAAATCATTTTTATGGGACACCAAAAGCCCACCAAGTATCCCCCCCCCCCAAAAAAAAAAAAAAAAAATCAATTAAATCATTTTATTAAATCCTTTTATGATGTTTTCTGTCAGGTCAGGCATTGGCTTGCTTGCTACTAGATAACCATGAAAACCGGTACTGTCTGTCTCATGGGTCGGGCCGTCTGCGACGCAACCGGCATCCCCGTCCTTCCGAGGGTGTGGAGGGTGAAACGGGGCATCCTGGCAGAACTAAAAACAATATCTGCCACAGGTCTGTGGTGGACCACTCCCAGTTACACGGGGTGAGACTGGACATCCTGGCAGATAAACACATCTGTCGCAAGGTCTGTGGTGGACTCTGCCATTCGGTGCATTGTGACATGCACTACACAAAGAGCAGAGATAAACAAACCTATCATCTGGTCAGTCACTGCAACTGATACTGGAGTCAGTTTGTCTTGGCTTGTCCTTGCCACTGATAATACCTCTATCTGCCAAGAATGTGCTGCTAGTCCAGCAAAAGCTAGGGGTACTCAAACACTTTGTAAGCAGTTTCATGAAATAATTTGCAAGAGCAGCTAGCCAATTCAGCCTCAAAATCAACATCAAGAAGACAGAGTGCCTTTATCAACCACCAAAGTTCCTGTTATCAACATCACTACCAGAAGAGATCAGCACTGGTACAGAGCCACTAGTCAAGTTTAAGACTTTCAAGTATCTCAGGAGTACTGTTTCAGAGAATGCTAGGCTGGAGGATGAACTATCTCTCAGAATGGGAGGAGCGAGTGCTGTGTTTGGAAACTTGAGGGAGAGACTGTGGAACAATCGACATGTGTCTAGCCGTGTGAAATGCAAAGTGTACAGAGCGACAGTAAATGGCTACTCTATTGTATGGTGCTGAAATGTGGACTGTCTACAGGGGTGCAGGTAAAGAAACTCCATGCGTACATGATGAGACACCTTCAAGCCATAATGAACATCTCACAGGAAGACAAGATAACCAACATAGAAGTGTTGAAACGAGCTGGTCTACCATCAGTGGAGGACATGCTAATACAGATGAACCTGAGATGGCTTGGACATGTTGAGAGGATGGACCAACAGCGTCTCCCTCGGCAGTTACTCTATTCACAATTATACGAGGGCAAACGCAATCAGGGTAGACCAAGGCTCAGATTTAAAGACACTAAAAAGAAACCTGAAGAAGTTGGATATAGACAGGAGTTCCTGGCAGCGGAAGATGAAGGACAGAGCTGTGTGAAGGAATCTGATCAGACCTAAATGAAACAGTCATTGTCACCCATGATAGACCGCTATGATGATGATGAAATCATTTTATGTTAATATTTTATGACAAATGGCCATTCTTGCAGTAACTAATGAGACACACAACTCCTAAATAACGCATTAAATCATATCTAACAGAACCAAGTGACATCAAGTCAGCAAACAGGAAACTTTTACAAATACTTGTAATGCATTCCTTTTAATTTGATTTAATTATTTTGGCATTTTTGTGTCCCGTTTGGTCCCATTTGTTGTTCGTGCTGGGGTTAGGATGTGTCGTCAGCTTTTCTTGGTGAGATTTTATCATGCTGAGTGAGGCTGGTGTAGTGTTGTCTTGAATAGCATGTTGGTCAGCATAGTGATGTTTTCTTGGGGCTTTACAAGAGCTGCATTTAATATCTGTGGAGTGAAAGACTTGGGGTCCTCACAAGTATAGGTGTGTGTCTGTTTATGAGTAATTTGCCTCCTCAGTGGGATCACCCACAAGCTGCTACTGTGGCTTTTTCATTTCAGTATAAGCAGATGATTAGTTTTAGGGAGGAGGTGCAACAACCATCATCTTTGCAATTGATGTTTCAGTGCTGCGGGCCACTCACAGACTCCGTGGGAACAGCATGCTTCCCTTTGTGCATTAGTTATATTACACACACTAGCTTTAACTCATTTATCTTTTTTAATTTTTTTTTTGCCAAAAACAGCAAAGTGGTTATTTGATGATTACATTAGGCTCATATTCTCCATAGAACAGATGATGTTTAAATCAAACAACTGACCGAGACAAATTCCTATATGCATGCTATTTTGAGACCCTCTCAAACACTAAAGTGCAAACACAGTAGAGTTCACTTAAAGGTCTGTTATTGTGCATTTTACAGGGATTAATTTTGATTTTTTTAACATTCTCAAAAATATAGTTTTAAAACCAAATATATTTCTGTTGTTTTGCAGCTCCTCAAAAACCGTCTATAAAGTCTGAAAACATTCAGTTTTCAGCCTTCTCATTAATATTAATGAGCCTCTAATCTGATTGGGTAAAGCTTTTTTGATTGGGCCAGTCACAAGTAATCAACTGAACTCCAGAACTGAAGGTGGGGCTTGTTGATTTGTGACATCATAAAATCCAGGAAGTATAATCACTGCCTTAAGAAGTTTAAAGGTGTAACTGATTAACTGATAGTAATTGATTGCACTTTCCCCCCCACATTTTAACAGCTCACACTTGTCTTAATGAAATATTTTATTCAAAATTTCTTTATTTATCTAATTATTGGACCCTTTTTAACAGCCTTTCTGAGAATGGCTCATTTCAGCACATGCCCATTTAAAAACACTCAGACTGCATTCTAATAAATAAATACTGTCTACGGGCAATGTATATGGTCAAGTGTTGTAGATGAACAAGGATTCTAGTGGGGGTTAACAGAATTTATAGAAAACAGCGATAAAAACTGGTCAGATTGACAGTTAAGGTGTGTTCAGACCAAACGGGAATGGGCAGCGGGAATACAGACAAAGTCAATGGAAAGAGGGATAGCGCCAGTCTTGACATTCTGCCATCACCGGAGTAAAAGTATTAACATTGGAGAGTAAACTAGTTTGAAAATGAGACTGACACCCACCAGCTCTGCAGCTGAACTGGAGTGTCTGAGTTTTTTTTTTTTACCCACTCCTGCCACAGATGTGCCAACAAGGCTAGCAGGCTAGCAGTGTAAACAACCCATCATCCAGGTGAAATTCTGAAGACAGGGACAATTCTTTCAGGTGAGACGCCGTTGGATAATGTAAACCTAAACATGACGGTGTTTTGGGGATTTCCACAGCAGGTTGAACATAGCTGCAGAAGTTATAAAGGCAACTTTGCCTGTCTGCAACTCACTCAGACTGTGAATTCATGTCTATTCAAGTCTTTACATTGAGTTAAAATGTAATCATGTCACGTGAAAAATTCACCCGTTCGTGTTTGGTCTGAATGCACCTTTAAGCAAACACCAGGTGGCCCGTCCGTCACCTCCTCCCCACTGAGGCAAGCTGTATCCTGGTTGCAATGATTGGCACCGACCGCCTAGCAGGCTAATGGCTCAATTTTTTAAATTTAACCTTTATTTAACCAAGCAGAACAGATTCAGAACACATTCTTATTTACAACTGTGGCCAGGGTGGAAGGGGCAAGGGACAACTCACATTCATACCTCCCCAGTTGATGCCAGTTAACCTAACCTGCATGTTTTTGGCCCCTGTGGGAGGAAACTGGAGAAATCCCGGAGTAAACCCATGCAGACATGGGGAGAATATGCAAACGCCACACAGAAAGATCACCGTCGGCCAGGGGATGGGATTGAACCTGAGATCCCATGGCCAAGGGTGGGTTGCTGTGCTGCCACAGGGATAGCCACTGCCCCACCGTGCTGCCACTAATGTAGCATCACGGTAAAAACAGAATAGAATAGGCTTTATTGTCATTGTACAGTAGTACGGTACAATGAAATTGTGGGTGCTCCACCAGGCTACTGCGCAATAAAGTAAGGGAGAAGGATTAGATAAAAACACAGTTACAGAACACACAATTAAACACACGACTGAAATAAAAATAAATGAAAATAAAAATAAAAATGGCCCAGGATTATGGAAATATATACAGGTATGGTAGTGGCTTCGTGGGTGGAACTATGTACATAAGAGTGCAGAGTGCAGACACACAATTGAGTAAAATGGCCCAAGGATTATGGAAAATATACATAATAGTGCTTTCACAGATGGGTCAATATACATGAAAGTGAGGAGTGCAAAGACAGGTGAGCATATATGAGACAGGTGAAAATATAACAAAATAAGCCAGAATGACACGAGATATATTATTGGCTTTGGATTAGTGAACTAGGTGGCTGAAATCTAAAGGAAATAAGAATATAAAGTGCACTTCATGTGAGCCTCATAGCACCACTGTTAACACTTAAGCTAACACCTTTGGCTCCTGCTCATCCACACGACATATAGCTAGGTTGGCCAATAATAGAGCAGTGGGCAGGTGTCATGGCTAGTAATGTGTGCCTTTTAGTAACATTTCCCATTTATTGATGTACAGGAAAATAGCTAGAAGAGTAAAAACAGCTTCTTGGAGAGAAAAATGAGAAAGGCTGTGGGGTTTTTTTTTTAGAGAAGTGAGTGTTTTGATATTTTTTTTAATAATCACGTCACCAATAGACACATTTCAGAAGCTTAAAACCTACAAAAACACAATTTTTCAGTCAATGACCCCTTTAAATAAAGGCAGTGTAACTGTGTTTTAATATTTTGACAGATTACAAATGACTCATGTCTGTATTTTATGAGGTTAAACCCCACTGTAAAGTTTGTAAGTTAAGTGTTAAGAGAACTGAGAACAAGTTGCCCCATCTTTTTAACATAAACACTGACCTAACGACATATCTTAGAATTAAAAAGCTAATTCATGGGCATGACAACTTTAACAGCCTAGCCTAATTTACAAGCTCAATAGTTTTATGAAATAACCCCAAGACGTTGCTTTTGCTAGTCTTCTAGTGCATATCTAGTTTAACAATGAAAAATGGGCTACTACCAGAAGTAGGAAAATGTTGATGGAAAACAACCTTGAAATGAACCATGACAGCTAAAACATTTCTACAGGACTGTGTCCATGTGACTACTAAACAAATCAAAGAATTCAATTCAATTCAACTTTATTTATATAGCGCCATTTCACAACAACAGTCATCTCATAGCACTATCAACTGTAGGGGGGGACCCCCACAGTTGCAGAAAGACCCCAGCAATCAGGCGATCCCCTGTGAGCAAGCACTTGGCGACGGTGGAGAGGAAAAACTCCCTTTTAACAGGAAGAAACCTCCAGCAGAACCAGGCTCAGGGAGGGGCAGTCATCTGCTGCGACTGGCTGGGGGGTGAGGGGATAGAGAAGAAGAAAAGAACAGACATGTAGAGAGCAAACAGCACGATGGGGACTCAATCTATGGGAGAGAACAAACAAATGTTAATGACCAGCAAAATAAAATATTTCATAGAGAGTGAGGAAAGGAGTGAGGCCCAGTGCATTACTGGAGGTCCCCCGGCTGACTAAACCTATTAGCAGCATAACTAAGGGAGGGTTCAGAAACACATGATCCCTCCCTAATTGTAGGCTAGATCAAAAAGGTAGGTTTTAGCCCTATTCTTAAAAACAGAGATCGAGTCTGACTCCCGAATCCAGATTGGCAGCCGATTCCACAGGAGAGGAGCTTGATAACTGAAGGCTCTGCCTCCCATTGTACTTTTGGAGATTCTAGGTATTACAAGTAATCCTGCATTTTGGGAGCGTAGTGCTCTGTTAGGATAATACGGTAGTATCAGATCTTTTAAATAAAAAGGAGCCTGATTGTTTAGAGCTTTGTAAGTGAGAAGAAGGATTTTAAACTTAATTCTAAACTCTATGGGAAGCCAATGAAGGGAGGCCAGAACCGGAGAGATATGATCTCTCTTTCTAGTACCTGTTAAAACTCTTGCTGCAGCATTTTGGATCAGCTGAAGACTTTTTAAAGATGTTTTGGACAGCCTGATAATAAAGAATTACAATAATCTAATCTCGAGCTAACAAAAGCGTGGATCAGCTTCTCAGCATCACTCTGAGACAAGATGCTCCTAATCTTGGCAATATTACGCAAATGATAGAAGGCAGTCTTAGAAACAAATTTAATATGTGAATTGAAGGACAAATCCTGATCAAACATAACTCCAAGGTTCCTCACAGAGCTATTAACTAACTAACTAACTAACTAACTAACTAACTAACTAACCTGCACTTATAGAGAAAGAGTAACTGCGTCCAAACTGAAAGTTTGATTTGGAAAGGAATTTCTAAGGTTTTTTGGACCAACAAGAATGACTTGTTGGTCCAAAAGACCAAAAGTTTCGAAAGAAGGCAAATGACAGACTGGGTGAAGCCATTCTTTCTTCTTTCCCCCTCTGGGTTTGAAAAGTCTTCAAATGCAGTGTGTTTCTTCTATGTTAAAAATATTACTGGACCTGCCGTGGTCTTTAACAGTTGCCAAGCTACTCCTTCAAATAAGAAGCATGTAGAACATCATGTAAATGCCTTAACGCCTCCAAGTAAGAACAAAAGTCTGGTGTTTACAAGACTGAGAATTATTTTAAGACGCCTCCAGCGGCCCTTTAAACGCCCCTCACCATTAAGGCAGCACTGAAGAAACAAAGTTGTTTTTTCTGTGAGTGATCATTTTTCTAAAAGTTATTGTGGTAACTCTCCTGGGTGGAGATACTGTTTTCCTCTTTCAGATACTTGATCCCCCCCGTCCCCACTGGAGAAAATCTCAGAAGTTGCATCCAAACACTGACGCATCCTCACATTCTGTTGCCTGCTTTGTCTGAAGTCAGTCCTACTTGGCGGAGTCTTCTGAGTTTTCGAATAAGCCCCAGCCAAAGAATCCTCTTGATTTCTTTTGGGGCACAGAGCATGTTTGGGAGAAAGAGGTCGCTCCCTGAGTCCGCGCCGGCTATCCAGTCGGGAGATGCATCATCGCCATGGAGATGGGCTGCCTGCTGTCACCGCTCGAACTGATATGTGGATTTGTGTGGATGAGTATGAGTGTCAGGCCATGCGTCAACACCTCGGTACTCTGGTGTGAATGTGACACAGAAATCTCTCCTCGTCTTCTCCGTCTGCTTCTTCTGACGAGTAGATCTCGGCCATATGTCCAAACCCTCTGGAGAAGTCGGTGTGCCCATGTGAGCAACATGGCCTTGCGAATGACCATAATCTGGAGCAGACTTTTTTTTTTTTTTTTTACGGTAAGTAAAGCAAGACCCTGTATTTGTGTGCCTGCATGTAGAAGGGATGATGTAGAGCAGGTGTTCCTATTAATTAACAACTCTCACTGGTGAACCTGTGGTGTAAATCTGCAGAAAAAGATCCACACTACATCCCAGACATGTGTTAAGGCTCGTTTGCTGTCAGTGAAGTTAAACCCCCCTCCTCTACGGTAATGGCCTACTGTTTGTGAAGCTCAAAATTGTCTTGGCTCTGCGGCAGGCATGTGAGGTGAGAGTGAGTCTGAGGGAGTTAAAAACAACAAGAGCGCGTTTTATTTTCTCAGTTGGAGGGGAGGGGAAGGCCCAGATGGTCAGACTTAGCTCACAGGATCCAACCCAGTGAATGTTTTCTTCCTAATAAGCCCAGGTATGTTACATGTTTGATCAGTCACCGCTTCATCTCTCCCTTCTTTTTTCCTACGTCTCAGATGTGGTGACAGCATTCTTGAAGTGGCAGACAACTCTGGCAGTTCTACTGAATCTTTAACGGTTGTCCCTATTTTCTCTCCCAGCCTGCCTCGCCTTTGAAGTCAGACCGAAGGGATTGCTCCATTCCATTTCAGTAACTTCTACTGTGTCTCTGATCTCTGGTGGTGGCAGGGAGTACATGTTCTCCTCTTTTTTCTTTTCTCCCCCTTATTCTCTAGCCCTTTTGGCAGTACTAATGAATGATAATGTGAAGGGAGGTTTTTAAAAAATTAAAAAAGTGATCGAGACAAAGACACCTGGCACTAACAGAAGATACAACGTGAATAGGGACAATCAAGGCATTGGGAGGTCTGAAAGGTCCCATTTACTGCACTTTGTCCACATGTTGACAGCTCCCACAGGTCTTAAAGGTCTGATGACACGTTCTTGACTTCCTCTAATTTTTCAACACATAATACAATATGACGAAATCAGTTTGTCCGTGCAGTTCTAAGTGAAACAGGCTTTTTTTTTCCGTGAATATCCAACGTTTTCATGAGCGCCACGTCACCCATTGCGTCAGTGGCTGGAAAACCCCTGGCCATGTTGTAATGTCATTGATGGAACACAGCGCTTGGCTGCCCTTTGTACACACAGGATGGAAGCAGTTGAAAACATCGAGCATGGTTCCAGCACATGTAGTCTGGAATTGGTTTGTGCTGTCCGATCTTCAGACGATTATAGTTCCGAAGAATGGGATTGACAATGAAAAATCTGGGGGCATCAAACCATATAGGTTTGAGCCGTGCCAAGCGGGCATTGTGCCTAGCGAGTCAGACTCAGTGACAGTCAGCTGTTCATGTTCTGTGTGCATCATCTGCTGTGTTGTCAGCCAGCCAATATTGCCAACACTCTCACGACGTGTTAGCCACTCCACACACCCGTGGTTCTGTTGCGCCCCTTGTAGTGATGTCGGCTCTGGTGCGCAACCTTGGTTAATACGTCTCCTCTCCATGTTCGCTGAGCAATGTTGGCCCCCAACGCCTACTGTTTGTGTTTCTGTATATTATTTGTAAGTCTTCACCTTTTTGGGAATTGTCTGTCGTTCTATATTAAATGTGCTGTGGTGAATACTACATTTAAATCCTCGTGTAAATCCTCGTTATTTATGTGTAAATCATCCCTCTCCGTGTGCTCTCAGGCAGGGCAGAGAGAGGGAGCATGAAATAAGGATTTAAGCGCAGAATTCACCACAGTACATTTAATATAGAACGACAGACAATTCCCAAAAAGCTGAAGACTTACAAAAATACACAGAAACACAAACAGTAGGCGTTCGGGGCTGACATCGCTCAGCAAACATGGAAAGGAGACGTATTAACCACGGTTGCGCGCCAAAGCAGACATTGCTTCAAGGACGCACGAGAACCACGGCTGTGTGGAGTGGCTAACACATCGTGAGAGTGCAGAAAATACTGGCAGACTAACAGCACAGATGACAATACTATTGACCAGCAGTGCGTGTACATTTTGGCGGCCGTTTGCCATTAATGCACTGCTGGTGATGATGTGATGACAAGCACCTGGGCGAGGACCGGGAAACATGATCACCTGTTGATAATGATTGAGGGGACGTGCCCGGACCGGCGTGTGATCAGAGAAAGTAGGTCAAAGCTGCGCGTAAATCCATAAATCCTTCCCCTCCTCACGCTCCTCCTGCATAAAAGTGCAGAGGAGTGCAGGCTCGAGCTGAAGCGTGTGATGTGGTCTTTCACACATCACACGCTTTATCTAAGCCTGCGGCACAACGCGAAGGCATAGCCGT
This sequence comes from Pholidichthys leucotaenia, assembly GCA_020510985.1. Taxonomy (NCBI): domain Eukaryota; kingdom Metazoa; phylum Chordata; class Actinopteri; order Cichliformes; family Pholidichthyidae; genus Pholidichthys; species Pholidichthys leucotaenia. The sequence goes on along the minus strand of CM035845.1, from coordinate 146,531,847 downwards.
AAAATTAAAACAAGAAACCAGAGAAACTGTGAGCTACAAAGCTGCTGTCATTCCAGTCTACAACACCAGAGTCCGTTCCTGCGATTACGTCATGAGGGTGCCGCCCTTAATTCGGTGGGCGGCTCCACAGTCCAGTCAGCGGCTGCTGTTTTTTGATGATAACTAGTTTATGCAGGTGCAGTTGTAAATATATTGATCATTGACAATGACTTTTGGGTTTACACAACATGCTAAAAAATGTCAAAAACATGTCATCAGACCTTTAATGAAATGTTTGTGACATACTTTGACCAAATTGCTTTTAATTATTTAATTACTGTGAATCATACAGTATTTTGCAGCCTTCCTCAGAATATCTGTTTCAATGCACATGCCTTTAAATGCCAATGAGCTGCAGTTAACTTTGCCTCCCTCTTTGTCACTATCACTAATCTTAGCTGGCTAGCTCCTAGCTCAGGGAGCAACCCTGAGTAAACTAGTTGATAGAGCATCCGCCCTACAACTGGGAGGTTGGGGGTTCAAGTCCAGGCCAGGTCATACCAAAGACCATATAAAAATCGCACTTCCCACTTTTCTAGCTTGGAGCTCAGTATAATAGAATGGGGGAAGGAAAAGCTGTTTGCAGCGGCGCCTTGCATGGCAGTGACCCCTCTGATTCTAGATGTGATTAACATTGTAGATAGGAGAAATGTAATTTTGTTCTACTGTACATGATTGGCTGTATGGACTGAATGACAATAAAGTTGACTTCTTCACTTTTAATGTACATTCATCTTAAATAATGAAGGAAATAAAGTATTACTGGTGGACAGGGGTGTGTGGTTTCAGTGATCAGAAGTATATCACCAGTCCCTGGAGTACAGTAAGCACAGAAACATCCGAATGATAAAATGGTGATGCAGGGCGGCTAGCTGATGCTAGCAGGGTCAGTTAGAGAAAATAAACTAACGTCAAAAACTTTATAGAAAATAGTGATCAAAATGGCTAGCTCATCTGTTTTCATAATAATTTTCTGTAAACTCAAGCGTACCTACACACTTTAGAGTGTATCTAGTTGACCTAACCTAAGGTTTCCTCTTGGGCTGTCCTCCAACGTCAAAATGCCATCCTAGAGGATGACCCATTGCTTCCAGAAGGCGCAAGCAGACGCAAGCTACAGGCCCTGAGCTGGGTCCCCACCTCAGAGAAGGTCCCCAGGTCAAGACCCCAGGTGCAGAACTACAGAGAGGACCCCTGCCGTCAAGCCCCTATCTCCATCAGCTGGGCTGCCAGAAGCCCCAATCCTCCAGCGTAGTATGTGACCCAATGTGGCTTGACTAATTCATTCTGGTTTCAGTCTGAGTCTCTTGAGAACCCCAGCCAGCCCAGGAGAGGAACTCCTGCACAGCTTCCAAGAAAGTAGGGCAGCCAACAGCCTTAAGGAGCATTCAACCAAGTAGATGGTTATGCTGTTTATTGCATCTAGCTACAATGCTCTGCACTGAGTATATATATATTTATGTGTACATATGTATATTCATTGCTCTTATTTTCTTATCTTCTAAATTATTGCTCTGAGTGTTGCTGTCCCTGTGCTGTTGCAATCCTGGAATTTCCCCATTGTGGGACTAATAAAGGCTTATCTTATCTTATCTTAAAGTGCCTCCGATTAACCCCAAATAAAGTTCAGCTGTTCTAGTAGGCTTTTCCTGACATTTTTGTAGTCACATCTTACAGAACAAGCCATGATCTGCAGAGAGCTTCCAAAGCATCAGAGGGATCTCACTGTTCAAAGGTATCACTCAGGAGAAGGGTACAAAAGAATTTTCAAGGCATTAAATATACCATGGAACACAGTGAAGTCAATCATCATCAAGTGGAGAAAATATGACACAACAGTGACATTACCAAGAATTGGACATCCCTCCAAAGTTGATGAAAAGATGAGAAGAAAACTGGTCAGGGAGGCTGCCAAGAGGCCAACAGCAACATTGAATGAGCTGCAGGAATTTGTGCCAAGTACTGGTTATTTAGTACATGTGACAACAATCTCCTGTCTTCTTCATACGTCTGGGCTGTGGGGTAGGGTGGCAAGATGGAAACCTTGTCTTATGAAGAAAAACATCCAGGCCCTGCCACATTTTGCAAAAACACATTTGAAATCTCCCAAACGTATACTGGAAAATGAAACCAAGTTTGAACTTTTTGGCCTTTTTGGAACTCTATCACTCCCACCACAAACCTTATTTCTCACGCCAAAATGAGGAAATTACTGCAAATAGCGTGTTGACTTTCTTCAGATTTTTTTCCACAATAACAGCTCTCAAGACAGCATAAATCAGACTGAACATGTTCTAAAACTTATTCTGAGGTAAAGAAGTGTATTTGTTGAAAAAGTAACTGCTTATGTGGATTGTGCACCTGCACACTCACTCCACTCCCAGGCCCCAGTCTCCATCCATCCATCCATCCACTACCACTTTTTCAGAGGTCCAGGTTGTTGAGGCAGCAGTTCAAGCGAAGAAACCTGTGCTGTGTTCAAAATGTTCACTTGTTCCCCATATAGTGTACTATATAGTGAATCAGCCATTGTGTAGCGCTGTTCGAAATCTTAACTGAAAATTTCATACACTATATAGTACACACAAAATATCCCACAATGCATTTTGAAAATTAGTGTACAATGGATGGTCACAACATTAGCCAATATATCCCATAATACAATGCACAGCCAATGGAGCAGTGAGAGGAGAACTTCACATCACAACATAAGCTACCTTAATGTATTTATATTTATTAATTCAACAAAAATGATTTGATTTACGTTTTACTGTCTCACCATGATGACACCATTAAAACAAGCCCAGTAGTATCAATAGTATCTGAAAGCTGTTAATTTTTTTGTTATATAGAGTTTACTATATAGTCCACTACATCTAAATTCACTATACAGTAAGTAGAGAGTGAGTGAGTGGACATTCCGAACACAGCACCAGACTTTCATCTCCCCAGCCACCTGCTCCAGCTCTTCAGAGAAATACGAAGGCGTTCCAAGGCTAGCTGATAGACATAGTCTCTTCAGCGTGTCCTGGGTCTGCCCTGGGGTCTTCTCCCAGTGGGACGCGCCTGAAATACCTCAAGTGAGAAAACTGATATTGTTCTTCTATTAAGACAAAGCAAAGAGATGTCTCATACTTTTGACATGCTTCAACTGTCATCTGCAGTCTTCTTCAGAAAGTGTTGTCTGACGTTCGTGACATGTCACATCATCTGTTTTAACTTTTCCATAGGCGTGACCAACCTGACATTTGACAGATCTGCCAGGTCGGTCACGCCCCCACCGTGCAATGGTCTGTGGAGGAGAAGTCTCAGGTGTTTGAGAGCATGAAGGCTCCATCATCTCGGTTCATGGTAGTGTGGTTCATGGTGGTGTGGTCTCGCTTCCTGATTTCAATTGCTTTTTTGATCCAGCGTTTGTGTTTGTTGTCCTCCGATCCAATTATTTTTGCATTGCTTCAGTCCATAATGTGATTGTTTATCTTGCAGTGGGCTGATATTGCTGATTTGAGGTTTTTCTGTTTTTCCTTTTCTTTTTGCATTCTTGTGAGTTGCCCTGCTGTTTCTTTTTCACTTTCTTTTTGGTGTTCTGTTTTCCGTGCAGCAAACGTCCTCCCTGTTGCTCCTATGTATGTGTTTTCACATGACTTGCATGGTATTTCATAAATTATGTTGCATTTCTTGTTTGGTTGTATTTTGTCCTTGGGGTGAACGAAAAGCTGCTGCAGTTTTGTGTGGGGTTTTATTACTGTGTTTATTCCATGTTTTTTTGTGATTCTTTGTGTAGGTTCAGTTATTCTTTGGATGTATGATAGGGTCACTATGTTAGGGTCACTATGTTTTTGTTGTTTTCTGTTTTTGGTGTGTGTTTTTTTCCTTTGTTTTTGTTCTCGATCTTTGTTTTGGACTTGACGTTTTCCTTTGTTTATTGCCCATGTTGCGTATTGACAGTCCATAAGTGTGTGGTGTATATGCCCTTCTTCCTTCTGTCTGTCCTCTTTGTCTGTGATGATGGTAGTCCATTCAAATAATGTCCTCACAACTGACAGTTTGTGTGCTGTGGGATGTTCGGATGTCCAGAGTAGGTATTGATCAGTGTGCGTTGGTTTTTTGTATATTGTGATTTTGATGCTGCCGTCGTCCTTATGGTGAATTTACGGTCTAGAAAGTCGTAAATTTTAAACCCCGGGAGAAAGCTTTTTTTTTTTTTTTTTTTCCAGTTACTGTAAATGCACGTTTTGATAGGTTACAGATCCATTTTTCGTTAATTTCCCTCAGTGTTTGTTCTTTCTTGTTTTTTCTTTCAATTAGTTTTTTCAGTTTCTTTATGTTGTTTTTTGTGATGGTGAATTCCTCTTCATATGCCCTGCGATGGACTGGCGATCTGTCCAGGGTGTACCCTGCCTCTCGCCCTAAGATGCTGTGATAGGCTCCAGCCCCCCCGCGACCCGAAACGGATTAAGCGGAAGAAGATGAATGAATGAATGAATGAATGAATGTCATATGTGTCATATGTGAATATATATGAATGTCATATGTGTTTTAGGTGTGCATCAATTTCTTTTTGCGTTTCTCCCTTCACCGGGAATCGTGTTTTGAAAACGCTCATTTCCTCGTTATTTCCTCGCTCATTTCCTCATATATGATATATATGAATGTCATATATATGACATATATATACATATGTGTCATATGTGAATACATATGAATGTCATATGTGTTTTAGGTGTGCATCAATTTCTTTTTGCGTTTCTCCCTTCACCGGGAATCGTGTTTTGAAAACGCTCATTTCCTCGTTCAGTTTTTCATTGATTTTGTTGATCTTGTTTACCGTTCCTCTAATCCTTTCTTTTATCAGGGCTTTTCTTCACTTCTGCCTTCACTTCCGCCTTCCAAAGAGAGCAGACGCTTTTCTTCCCAGCTCCGGCTCCGCTCCTCATCTCTCTCCTTCCCTAAGTGACTGGATCCCAGCTTGCTATCGTCTGTCTGCGTGTCTTTACTGCTGATTTATCGAACGAAATTATGGATTTAATTAGCTGGGCTTTGAACGCAATTGACACTGTTTTTTCAACGAGAAAATCTGGCCCGGGGGAGCCGATCTGCCCCGCAGGCACTGCTGCTGCGGGCTATTTGAAGGACACAAACAATTGGAAACTCTTGTGCCTGTGTGATCTTTCTATTGAAGATATTGAAGATTTATACATTTTCGGAGCAATGGTCATCGGAATTCTACTGATTGGATCTGGGATTGTTCTGGTGTACCGCAAACTGAAGAAGATGGATAGAGCCTATCAAAAAGCGGACCCGGCGAGGCTCACCCATCAAATTGACCAACTGGGCAGGACTCTGACAGCGGCTAATGGAGAACTGTACAGGAAAATGGATTACATCACGATCACGCTGAGAGCTGTCCATGAATCGATTTCAGTGCCTGGCCATGAAGGATTGGAGCACTGAATCTGTAAGAGAATAGAAAGTTTTTTCTCTGAAGTCAGTGCTATTCGACCTGTTTCTTTCGGCACCCTCAGCACTCAGTCCTCCAGATAATCAACAGTATATTTGTTTTCATAACACTGGCGGGCAGCATTTGACTCTCAAGGACAGCTGTCTGGCAAACTATTCCATCTGCCGTGCTCAAGGACATGTGCCCTCTGCTTCAGACTGTAGTCATAACATCTGCTGCGGGAAGAGACTTTTGTTGTCCTCCAACTGATTGCCACTGATTGCACCCAACTCACACACAACTGATACACTATACTGACTTGAAGATATTCATTCACTGCTCTCTTTGTGTCATTGTGTGGATTCTATTGTCTGCTAACTGTGCATTGAGAGTTTTTTTCTTGTAATCATAATATAGGTCATATATGAACTATATTCTGATAAACAATGCTTTTTTCTCTCTCCTATTGTGTCTACCCCCCCCTTCCTTTTCCCCCATTGCTTCCTGTTCCCCTCCTGCTGACAGGCGCCTCCATGGCTGCCGCGTCATTGATAATGTCATTCATGACGTTCTCAGTGTCAAGTCAAATCCCTCGTATATTTACCTGTTATTTACTTGTAAATGTGCTTGGCAATAAATCTCTTTCTGATTTCTGATTTCTTGCTTTGCTGATAATCTTCTCTGCGTTACCAGTTGGAATGGGATTTTTGATGTTAAGGCTTGGTGGTGTGATGTTTTCGTCTTTGCATCAGAGGTTGAATCTGAGGTGGTTTTTGTCGCATGCTCGTGTTTTTTAAAGTCTCTCCAAGCGGTGGAAAGTTTTGACACAGTCTTGTCCAAATCTTCTGCCTATTTTCTCAAACAGGTTCATTTTGTCTTCTTACTGATAAAACTGATATGTTCTTCTATTAAGACAAAGTGATGTTTCGTACCTTTGACATGTTTCAACTGTCATCTACAGTCTTCTTCAGACACTTTCTGACTAGGTGCTGACTAGAACTGAATTATAATTATTTCTTTTTCATGGAGTTTCTGTTTGTTTTTTTTCTCTATATGCTTCCAGAAATGCTTTACACCTCTTACCAATTTTATACCTGCAGTTGAGAGGATTCTACAACTTTCCTTCCTTACCACCCCTACAGAATGTCACAGACAGGCTGTGACAATGGATTGTGATACTTTTTTGTATCTTACTTTGGAACCAGCTAATTCAGAAAATGTTTCTCAGTGTCAAAGATTGTGAAAATCACAAAAAATTTTAACATCACTTTGTCTGGGGGCACCAATATTAAGAGGGTTAATTTACATAGCAGCAAACTTCTGTGACATCACTTTTCTCTTTCTAGACTTTTACTCCGAAACATTGAGTTTCACATTTTTGGCGTCAATGGTTTGGTTTTGTGAACTCTGATCATGTTTAGATGAGAGGGTGGAGAACTAGTCAAGGATATGACTCAAATGGTCACTGAAGTCACAGTTTGCTTGAACAGTTTTGCAGCATTGAAGGTTGATGTACCTTGTTCGCAAATAGACCAGATCTTTTGGAGTACAGTATAGCAGATTTTTTTTTTTTAAACCTGCCGAGAAATGCCCATTTTAGCCTGTTCCACATGACTTAAAAAGTTTAAATTAATTAATGGGAGAGCCAATATACAGGTGACACAATACACAAAAATTGAGGAAGATGTACTGATGTTTTCCTTCTTCCTCTTTCATCATCTCCGTCAGCAGCTCCTCAAGGACCCCACTTATCCCAAGGAGCTCGTCTTGGCAATCTTTCGGAGAGGACACTGAGAGCAATAGGGTGATGCCAGCTGGCATCACCCTGTCATGTCATGGAAACTGAGGTCTGTTTCTATGACAACGAACAAGCTCAAAGAGATAAAGAGTATTAATGATCGACGAGGTAAGCCCAAGCATGGCTAAAACAACACACAAAACTCAGCTTCTTCTTCTTTCCCTGTCCGTCTGTTAGCACACAGAGTCAATGCCGATGCTCTCTGAACTATGACCTTCAAGAAATCGTGACTGTAAACACACCCTGTGGAGTAGAAGCCGCTGCTCACCCATGAATAGGCTCACGGAGTAAAACACTTGGTTTCGACCTAAAGGAGCATCATCGGAGCGCAACAAGGAGTACAGTTCCCCTCTAACATTTCCCCTGTGTATTCATAAATGAGTCCGCTGGGATGCAAACACTCACACAGCTCACACTTCTCAGCTCTCCCTGCCAAGTTTATCAAATAACAGCCCTCTCTGCATAGCTACACAAGCTATAGAGCCTTTTGATATCCTCTCAAGCTTCAACCTCATTTGCATTCTACTTCTGCCCCCCATTTTCTCTAAGCCTTTTTTTGATTCAGTCCCTCCACCAACACATTTTCCAGTGTTAACATTGTTAGACCTGTTTTCTACACAGCATGGCACACTCCCTGATTTGCAGCTCAATACAGCTGTTATGATTGCTGATGGATGATAAATACAATTGGGGTCTACCTTTGAGGTAAAGCAGCAGGAAACTGATTCTTGAATGGATTTGAGTTCAGCTTATCGCATTCGGACTTTGTATGTACGAGGTAAATTTGGCAGGTAAACACGATGGGAGCAATTAATTACTCAGAGCTGCTATTGTCCTTTTCATTCAACCCAAAGGAGCACTTCACTCTCCCACAGAGGCAGTGGATGGTCCAGGAGAGAAATATATTCTTGATGTCACATGTGTACAGCTAAAAGGCTACAGTCGCCCAACATTTTCATTGGTGGCATGAAGGCACTGACTGAGGCAGAGATACTTGGGATAAAATGTCCTGCTGAGAAAGCTGTTTTGTAGAAGCAAAAAATAATGGATAAGAGCTTTGTTTTTAGCTCCAAATTGCAGAAATTACCATAATAAAATATGTTTTAGCCAAAGACAATATGGTGGATAGTAGAGCAGCACAATGACTAAAATGTGGCCACTGTACTGCCAGTTCTGTCAGAGTAGCTTGTTGGTTTGTTCATATTTCTTTCAGGTTCTTCTGTCACATACCTATTCTTATTTCAACTTATATATTTCCACCTCTGGGCACTTATCATGGAATACTTAAGAGTAAATACAATATTATAGATAATAATATATTTTTTATTTTTGGCTTGTCTTTTTGTTTTGTTCTGAATTCTCTTCTTTTTTTTTTTAGAATGTTCAAATAAAAATCAATGTCAATGTCAATAGAGAAGATTAACAAATCCACCTTGAGCATACAATTGGCACTAGATTACTGTTTGAGAATATATCATGCTGTTTTGAATTATACAACAGTTAGTTGCAACCGAGCAATTTGATTGGACAATAGGGATTCCAGGAGTTACTATTTTCCATGATAATTGCACCCCAGTTTCACTGGATATGCATCACTCCACTTTAGCGGTTACACGAACACCTTTGATTACTAACAGTAATTTACTATCAACTCTCTGAAAATTGTAGTACTGTTTTGGATACCTTAATTTCCACAGTGAAGTGTTGTTTGACAAGAAATTATACATCCGTGACCTGGTGTAACAGGCCACAGTATACCCCTAGTCCAGACTACCTATACCTGGGGTTAAAGCGGCTTAGGCTAGCTTATACCCCGGGTATATTATGGCCTAGGCCAAATCATACCCTCCAGGCCAATTTATACCCCCCATGATATCAGCAGTGTTGAGTAAAATACACAAGAATTATTTAATTTTTTTTATCCCCTGCTGGTCCCAAAGGGAGGTAGATTATAGGTCCACAGGGGGGACTTTTGTTGTGTTGCAGTGTAGAATGTCAAAAGCTGGTCATACAGTTGGTCTTCCATGGTTGTGAAAAGTTGCGCCAGCGCGTCTAAATCACGTGACTGTTTTAGGATGAGACAGAACCAAGGCACAGCCTTGCAGCATCGCCATTTCAACTTGTGTTGAAAATGCAGATTTGAAATTCTCCCAGTTTTTAAACTGTGTTGATAGGGCAAATAAAACCATAGTTATGATAAACAATTTCTGTCATGTTTTTCTGAATATTTTTGTCACGTTTGGTGTACATTTGGAGCATACAGTCTATGATTTGGAGGGGCAAAAAAACTTTAAAAATGGAAAGTGAAACTGAATGTGTGGATTTTAAATGCTGTTTGTTTGACATTGACAGACAATGTAAAACACAGATATGGTTTTAATATTATAGCAGAAAAATATTTGCCTGTGTGTAAAAGTGGGATGGGCAGGCATGTCACTTATTTTGATATATACACTACCGTTCAAAAGTTTGGGGTCACTTAGAAATTTCCTTATTTTTGAAAGAAAAGCACTGTTTTTTCAATGAAGATAACTTTAAACTAATCAGAAATACACTCTAATATCTAATATACATTGCTAATGTGGTAAATGACTATTCTAGATGCAAATGTCTGGTTTTTGGTGCAATATCTACATAGGTGTATAGAGGCCCATTTCCAGCAACTATCACTCCAGTGTTCTAATGGTACAATGTCTTTGCTCATTGCGTCAGAAGGCTAATGGATGATTAGAAAACCCTTGTGCAATCATGTTAGCACAGCTGAAAACAGTTTAGCTGGTTAGAGAAACTATAAAACTGACCTTCCTTTGAGCAGGTTGAGTATCTGGAAAAAATTATTATTTCAAATACAAATCATTATTTCTAACCTTGTCAATGTCTTGACTATATTTTCTATTCATTTTACAACTCATGGTGGTAAATAAGTGTGACTTTTCATGGAAAACACAAAATAATTGTCTGGGTGACCCCAAACTTTTGAACGGTAGTGTATGTCATTTTACAAAATGGAAAAAAGTGGTCAGATCAGCTGATAACGTAAGGTAACATAACACATGATGTGTTGTGTTACAAATATACAGTGTAAATACAATCAAAACCTCTTCATAAAAGAGGGGTATATTCTGGCCTGGAGAGGTATAGTCTGGCCTAGGCTCTTTTACACCCTCCGGTATAGTTTGGCCTAGGCCAGTTTATCCCCCAGGGTAAGGCCAGAGTATACCCGGTTTAATCTGGGCGCAGGTTAATTTGGCCTGTTACACCGGAGGTCCCACCCTTTTGAATAAAAAAAATAAATAAATGTTTACGTCTACCCTGGCCCTGCTGTCATTTTAAGCTCATTAAGCAATTTCACGTCAGCCACGGAGGGTGCACAAGCCATTGTACTCCTAGTGCCGGTCCCAAGCCCGGATCAATGGGGAGGGTTGTGTCAGAAAGGGCATCCGACCTAAAACCTTTGCCAAATCAAACATGTGGATCATGACGAATGAGACCTTCATACCGGATCGGTCGAGGCCTGGGTTAACAACAACCTCCACCAGTGGTGTTAACCAACAGGGTGCCGGTGGAAATTGGGCGACAGTTGGTCGAAGATCGAGGAGGAGGAGAGGAGGAAGGCGTGTTAGGAGGGAGAAAGAGAAGAGGAAAGGTAGAAGTGTGGAGGTGAGAGTAGGGATGTTAAATATAGGGAGTATGACTGGTAAAGGCAGACAATTGGCTAATATGACGGAGAGAAAAAAGGTAGATATACTGTGTGTTCAAGAAACCAGATGGAAGAGAAGCAAGGCTAGGAGCATTGGAGGGGGATTTAAACTGTTCTACCATGGTGTAGACAGGAAGAGAAATGGAGGAGGAGTAATCCTGAAGGAAGCGTATGTGAAAAATGTTCAGGAGGTAAAGAGGGAGTCAGACAGAATCATGAGATTGAAGCTAGAAGTCAAAGGTGTGATGTTGAATGTTGTCAGTGTGTATGCCCCACAAATTGGATGTCAAGTAGAAGAGAAAGAGGAATTCTGGAGAAAGGTGGATAAAGTGGTAGAGAGTGTTCCCAGGGGAAAGAGAGTGGCAATTGGAGAGAACTTTAATGGACATGTAGATAAAGGGAACAGAGGTGATGAGGAGGTGCTGGGTAGGTATGGTCTTATGGAGAGAAATGTCATGGCGGCCGCTGAGCTGTCATCAGCCTCGGCTGCGCACACACCTGCCGCCAATCATCAGCGGACCTTAAAAGCTGGCGTCTCTGATGGCTCAGCACGGAGTCGTCTGCCTACTTCGCCACGCAATGCGTCACGGACTCATCCTCTCGCTAGAGCATCCACGACGCAGTCTCGCCAAGCTTCGCCACGTAAGAATCAAAGTAACTTACCTTGTCAAAGTGTAATCCCCTGTGCACAGGTGGACCTCCCTGGTGGCGGACCAGTCTCCCCGGATAACGGAGCCACTCCTCCTCCTCCTCGGAACTCCTCCACCTCTCCACAGCACCCAGCGTCACCCACGCAGAGCCACTGCGAGCTGCAGAGCCAGCGCAAGCCTTCCAGCACCACCTGCAAGTAAGCAGTACTCTTCATTACATCTCTGTACTGCAAACAGCACTAATCTATCTGTGCTTGTGTGTTCCAGGGTTGCCAGGTCGCGGCGTTACTCACTCAGCCCCTCAGCGGTTCCACAGCATCACACTCACTCACATCTCCACACACATTACACTCCTAATTCAATAAATAATTGCCAAAATAGTCTACTCGTGTCAGTGTCTGTCTCCTAGGTCAAACAGCCATGTCAGTACGACTCCGTCAAGACGACCCAGCAGATAGCGCGCTGTCGCGCCTTCTAAACACCCTTAGCACCCAGGTAGACCTGATTCACCATCAACAGACAGTTATTTTGAATCAATTAACTTTAATTAACAACCGGCTGGATCGCCTGGAAGGACTCCAGGCGTTCCCCCCGGTCGACGGGGCGTCACCAGCCCCTGCTAATTTTCCGGCTAGTCAGGCTCACCAGCCTTCCTCACCTCGTCTCACCCCCATGCCTACCCCCGCCCGCTTTAACGGTAAACTCGAGGAGGCATGAGGTTTCCTGCTGCAGTGTGAGATAGTTTTCCATCGTGTCCCCGGTGATTTTCCCACGGATCATTGCAAAATTGGGTTTATCTCCAATCTGCTCGAGGGCAGAGCGTTAGCTTGGGCTTACGCGGTCATGGCGAAACCCAGCTACGCTCAATTAACTTACCAGCAATTCGTGGCAGATTTCCTGGAGATTTTTGATCATACGGATCGGGATGCGGTGTTAGCTGACCGCCTATTAAATCTTCAGCAGGGCAGTAAATCTGCAGCCGATTTTGCCGTGGACTTCTGGGTTTTAGCTGCAGAGGTGGGGTGGGGGGACTCAGCGCTGTGTAGTATTTTTCTCCGTGGCCTTAGCTCAGAGCTGAGGGATGAGCTGGCAGCACGGGAGAAACCTGACAGACTGGGTGAACTAATCTCACTAGCCGTTAGTGTTGATAACAGGCTGAAGGAGTGGGCAGCAGCTCCTCTCGGCCATTCCTGCCGGCTCTGCCTCCGCTGGAGGGACTTCCGGGGCAGGAGGAGATGATTATAGGACAGTCGGGTGTTTCGGCGGCTGAGAGGCAGCGCAGAAGGGATTTGGGCCTGTGCTTTTACTGTGGTAGTGAGTCCCATGGGGTGGCTGAGTGTAACTATCGGTTAAAAGGGGAGGTCCGTGGGTCACAGTAGGGGGACTCACGGACAAAGACCAGAAAAAGCCCCTCACCCGTTGCTTCGTAGCCATTAGACTACTCTACAAACACAGAGAACACACAACACACGCTCTTATTGACTATGGGGCTGAGCAAAGCTTCATTTCTGAAGACCTGGCAACCTGGCTGGGCCTCAGCTGTCAACCACTCCACCCGCCTGTCAACCTTATCACGCTGTCTAAGACCCCGCTCACCACTATTTCCCACCAGACAGCCCGTTTCGTTGATTACCTCTGGAAACCATCGGGAGGATATCCGGTTCTGGGTGCTGCCCATCTCCACGTCGCCTGTTATCCTGGGTTATCCATGGCTACGCCTTCACAACCCCACATTTGATTGGCAGGCGGGAAACATTACAGCGTGGAGCTCCTTCTGTCTCAGCGCCTGTCTCCGGTCTGCAGCGTGTGCCCCCTCGGTCTCGGTGACCCCGCCCACCCTTCCGCCTCCAGATCTGTCCAGAGTACCAGAGGTCTACCACGATCTGGGAACGGTATTTAGTAAGTAACGGGTGCTGTCCCTTCCCCCCCACCGGCCCTACGACTGTGTGATTAACCTCCGGGCGGGGGCCCCATTACCGGCGAGTCGATTATACAGCCTGTCGGCTCCGGAGCGGGAGGCCATGGACACGTACATTAAGGAGTCCCTCAGCTATGGAATCATCCGTCCATCCTCTTCAGCAGTGGGGGCAGGTTTCTTCTCTGTGGGAAAGAAGGACGGTTCCCTGCGCCCCTGCATCGACTTCCGGGGTTTGAACGAAATCACCGTCAAGGACCAGCATACATTGCCTCTGATGAACTCGGCCTTTGACTCCCTCCAGGGGGCGTCGTGGTTCACGAAGCTGGACCTTCGCAACGCTTATCATCTGGTGCGCATCAGGGAGGGCGACGAATGGAAGATGGCTTTCTGGACCCCAAGCGGCCACTTTGAATATCTTGTGATGCCGTTTGGGTTAACCAACGCTCCGGCCGTCTTCCAGCGTTTGATCAATGACGTCCTCCGGGATTTTCTGAATTCCTTCGTGTTTGTGTATTTGGACAACATCCTGATCTTCTCACGCACGTTGGAGGAGCACCAGGTGCATGTTTGGCGGGTCCTGCAGCACCTCCTGGAGAACCAGCTATTCGTCAAGGCCGAGAAGTGCGAATTCCACACGAATACAACGTCCTTTTTGAGTTTCATCATCACCCATAACCAAGTGCGCCCGGATCCGGCCAAGGTCAAGGCGGTGGTGGATTGACCCACTCCTACGTCCAGAAAGCAGTTACAGGGGTTCTTGGGCTTTGCCAATTTTTACCATCGGTTTGTACCAAGGTTCGGGATCATTGCTCGCCCCCTGACCAGCCTTACGTCCCCTAAGACCCCCTTCCGCTGGAGCGAGGAGGCTGTCACAGCGTTCGGGAAGCTGAAGGAGGAGTTCGCCTCTGCTCGCATTTTGACCCAGGTGGACCCGGACCTGCAGTGCTTGGTGGAGGTGGACGCCTCGGACTCTGGAGTAGGTTCAATTCTTTCCCAGCGCTCCCCCGTGGACGGGGTGATTCGCCCGTGCGCCTTCTTCTCCCACCGGCTGACGCCCGCCGAGAGAAACTACGGCATCGGGGACAGGGAGTTGCTGGCTGTCAAGCTCGCCCTGGAGGAGTGGAGGCACTGGCTGGAGGGGGCTGCCCAGCCGTTCATTGTGTTGACAGACCATAAGAACTTGGAGTATCTCCGGACGGCCAAGCGGCTGAACTCCCGCCAGGCGCGCTGGTCTCTCTTCTTTGGGCACTTCAACTTTACCATCACCTGCCGGACGCCCTCTCCAGGCAGTTCGAGGTAGAGCCGTCTGGGGACCATGATGAGACCATCCTGCCAGCATCCTGTGTGGTGGGTGCCTTCATGTGGGAGATCTGGGACAAAGTCAGGAAGGCACAGGAGAATGAGCCCAACCCAGGTGGGGGTCCCCCAGGCCGTTTGTTCGTCCCCTCGTCGGTCAGGGGTGAAGTTATCCAGTGGGGCCACGTCTCCAAGTTGGCATGCCATCCGGGAATCTCTCGCACTGTCAACCTGCTCTAGAGAGCCTTCTGGTGGCCAGGGCTGAGGAGGGATGTGACCAACTATGTCCAGGCCTGCGCTCAGTGCGCTACTGGGAAATCGTCATTCCCCCCCCCCCCCCGGCAGGTGTTCTCCATCCTCTGCCGGTCCCTTCTCGCCCCTGGTCCCATGTCGCCCTGGATTTTGTGACAGGCCTGCCCCCTTCGGACCATTTCACCGCTGTGCTGACAATAGTGGATCGCTTCTCCAAGGCCGCCCATTTTGTACCACTCCGGGGGTTGCCCTCGGCCCGGGAGATGGCGGACCTCCTGGTTCAGCATATGGTGCGCCTTCACGGCATCCCTGCGGACATCGTCTCGGATCGGGGCCCGCAATTCGTTTCCCAGGTCTGGAAGGCGTTCTGCACGATGTTGGGGGCCATGGCGAGTCTCTCTTCAGGGTATCACCCACAGAGTAATGGTCAGTGCGAGCGAGCCAACCAGGAGCTGGAGGCTGCGCTCCGCTGCATCATCTCATCCTGTTAGTCATCTTGGAGTATGTTCCTGCCCTGGATTGAGTACGCACACAATGCCACGGTGTCCTCACCAACGGGAGTGTCTCCGTTCAAGGCATCTCTGGGGTATGACCCCCTGCTATTCCCAGAGGAGGAGAAGAGGTGGCCGTTCTGTCTGTGCAGGCTCATGCCAAACGCTGCCGCCAGATTTGGACCATCACCCGCAGAGCCCTCCTCAAGACTACGGGATGCAATATTCAGGTGGCTAACCGCCATAGGAGACCTGCGCCGGATTATCAGGTGGGGCAGCAGGTTTGGTTATCCACAAGAAATATCAATGTGCCGGCCAAGAAACGCAAATTGACTAAGCGTTTCATCGGTCCATTCGAGATTACTTGTATTATTAACCCTGTGACTGTGCGCCTAGTCTCCCCCCTTCCATGCGCATCTGCCTCTCTTTTCATGTCTCCCAGGTGAAGCCCTACATCTCCGACCCCCTGTGCCCGCCCCCCGTGGCGTCCTCCCCCCCCGAGGATGATCAACGGCCACCCGGCTTGGGGAGTTACTGCCATCTTGGATGTCCGTCAGCGGGGTCGGGGTCTTCAGTATTTGGTGGACTGGGAGGGTTTTGGTCCTGAGCACCGTTCCTGGATTCGCCCAGCGTTGATTCTGGATAAACAACTCATCCGCGATTTCCATCGGGCACATCCAGGTAAGATGGGGCAGGTGCCTGGAGGCACCTCTAGAGGGGGGAGTACTGTCATGGCGGCCGCTGAGCCGTCATCAGCCTCAGCTGCGCACACACCTGCCGCCAATCCTCAGCGGACCTTAAAAGCCAGCGTCTCTGATGGCTCAGCACGTCTGCCTACTTCGCCACGCAACGCGTCACGGACTCATCCTCTCGCCAGAGCATCCACGACACAGTCTCGCCAAGCTTCGCCACGTAAGAATCAAAGTAACTTACCTTGTCAAAGTGTAATCCCCAGTGCACAGGTGGACCTCCCTGGTGGCAGACCAGTCTCCCCGGATAACGGAGCCACTCCTCCTCCTCCTCGGAACTCCTCCACCTCTCCACAGCACCCAGCGTCACCCACGCAGAGCCACTGTGAGCCGCAGAGCCAGCGTGAACCTTCCAGCGCCACCTGCAAGTAAGCAGTACTCTTCATTACATCTCTGTACTGCGAACAGCACTAATCTATCTGTGCTTGTGTGTCCCAGGGTTGCCAGGTCGTGGCAGGACTCGCTCAGCCCCAGTGGTTCCACAGCATCACACTCACTCACATTACACACACATTACACACCTAATTCAATAAATAATTGTCAAAATAGTCTACTCGTGTCAGTGTCTGTCTCCTGGGTCAAACAGCCATGTCAAGAAATGTGGAAAGATGGATGGTTGTGGGTTTTGCTAAAAGGATGGAAATGGCTGTGGTGAACACATACTTCAAGAAGAGAGAGGAACATAGGGTGACTTACAAGAGTGGAGGAAGGTGCACACAGGTGGACTACATCTTATGCAGAAGAAGAAATCTGAAAGAGATAGGAGACTGCAAGGTGATGGCATGGGAGAATGTAGCTAGACAGCATCAGATGGTAGTCTATAGCATGATGTTGCAAAACAAGAAGAGGAAAACAGTGAAGGCAGAGCCAAAGATTAAGTGGGGGAAGTTACAGAAGGAAGAAGGTCGCACAGAGTTCAGGAAGGAGTTGATAAAGGCTCTGGGTGGTAAGGAAGAATTGCCAGATGACTGAGTAAATACAGCAAAAGTACTGAGGGAAATGGGTAGAAAGGTATGTGGTGTATCCAGTGGACAGAGGAAGGAAGACAAGAAGATCTGGTGGTGGAATGAGGAGGTACAGGAAAGCATTCAAAAGAAAAGGTTAGCAAAGAAAAAGTGGGCTAGTCAAGGAGATGAAGAAAGTAGGAGTATATGGAATCTAGGCACATGACAAAGAGAGAGGTGGAAAAGGAAAAGGCATATAGTCAGTATGAGAGGCTAAACACTAAGGAAGGAGAAAAGGACTTGTATCGATTGGCTAGACAGAGAGATCGAGCTGGAAAAGATGTACAGTAGGTTAGGTTGATTAAGGACAGAAATGGTAATGCACTAACGGGTGGTGAAAGTGTGTTGAGAATGTGGAAAGAGTACTTTGAGGAGCTGATGGATGAAGAAAATGAGAGAGAGAAGAGGATGAATGAAGGAAAGATAATGAACAAAGAAGTCCTGAGGATTAGCAAGGCAGAAGTGAGGGCAGCTTTGAAGAGGATGAAGAATGGAAAGGCAGTTGGTCCAGATGACATACCTGTGGAGGTATGGAGATGCTTAGGAGAGATGGCAGTGGACTTTTTAACCGGATTGTTTAACACAATCTTAGAGAGTGAGAGGATGCCTGAGGAGTGGAGAAGAAGTGTTTTTGGTACCGATTTTCAAGAACAAAGGTGATGCTCAGAGCTGTAGTAACTACAGAGGCACAAAGTTGATCAGCCACACTATGAAGATATGGGAAAGAGTTGTTGAAGCCAGGTTAAGAGGAGAGGTGACAATTAGTGAGCAGCAGTATGGTTTCATGCCAAAAAAAAGAGTACTACAGATGCAATGTTTGCTCTAAGAGTGTTGATGGAGAAGTATAGAGAATGTCAGGAGCTGTACTGTGTTTTTGTGGATCTAGGGAAATCATATGATAGGGTGCCAAGAGAGGAAGTGTGGTACTGTATGAGAAAGTCAAGAATGGCAGAGAAGTATGTGAGGGTGGTGCAGCACATGTATGAGGACAGCAAGACGGTGGTGAGGTTCGCTGTAGGAGTGACTGATGGATTCAAGGTGGGAGTGGGATTACATCAGGGATTGGCTCTGAGCCCCTTCTTGTTTGCCATGGCGATGGACAGGCTGACAGACGAGGTCAGGCAGGAGTGTCCGTGGACCATGTTTGCAGACGAAATTGTGATCTGTAGTGAGAATAGGGAGCAGGTGGAAGAGAACCTGGAGAGGTGGTAGTATGATCTGGAGAGAAAAGGAATGAAACTCAGTAGAAGCAAGACATAATACATGAATGTGAATGAGAGGGAGAAAGGTGCAACGGTGAAGATGGAAGGCGTAGCAGTAGTGAAAGTAGATGAGTTTAAATACCTGGGGTCAACCATCCAAAGCAATGGAAAATGCACAAGAGAGGTGAAGAAGAGAGTGCAGGCAGGGTGGAGTGGGTGGAGATGGGGTGATCTGTGACAGAAGGGTAGCAGCGACAGTGAAAGAGAAGATTTACAAGATGGTAGTGAGATCTGCTATGATGTATGGTTTGGAGATGGTGGCGCTGACAAAAAGACAGGAGATGGAGCTGGAGGTGGCAGAGTTGAAGATGCAAAGATTTTCACTGGGAGTGACTAGGATGGACAGGATTAGAAATGAGCATATCAGAAGGACAGCTCAGGTTGGGCAGTTTGGAGACAAAGTAAGAGAGGCAAGGCTGAGATGGTTTGGACATGTGCAGAGGAAGGATAGTGGATATATTGGAAAAAGGATGTTGAAGATAGAGTTGCCAGGCAAGAGGAAAAGAAGAGGACCATAGAGAAGATTCATGGATGTAGTGGAGGACATGGAGAGGGTTGGTGTTACAGAGGAAGATGCAAGGGATAGGGTGAGATGGAGACAGATGATCCACTGTGGCGACCCCTAAAGGCAGCAGCCGAAAGAAGAAGAAGAAGAAGAAGAAGAAGAAGAAGAAGAAGAAGCGCTTTCATGTCTGTTTAAAAAAAAAGGCAGTGCTAGAGTTGGATTTATTGTCTCAATTAACAAACCACAATACCTTTGTGATGACGGACTCTGTTTCATCTGAAAATGCAAAGAAAAGCAAGCAAAGCGTGCTAAATCGCTAGAATGCTAACTACTAGCTACCAGCTATCTATCGGTGGTTCTGACAAACGGCATTGGATACGTCTTGACTTGGGGTCTTCTGCAGTACCAACGTAACAGGTATATGTTTTATAGACACTTTTTACTTTTGTACTTGACAATATTTAATTTGTTTACATGTGTGAAATGACAATGGAAGTCTTCATGCTGATTGAGATGTTTAGCAACGGTTACTGGCTACATTAAGAAAGGACTATTTTTCCCAGCTGCGCAAAATAACTGGTTAAACAAACAAATCATGATATTTTGTCCAGTATTGCTGTCATTTCATAAACTGTGCTTGCCGGAACTGTTGTATACAAGCAATATTACACTTGATATCATTACGGTATCAATTTAAGGTAAAGCCAACTTTATTGTCATTCAATCCATACAGCCAATCATGTACAGTAGAACGAAATTACATTTCTCTTATCTACGATGTTAATCACATCTAGAATCAGAGGGGTTGCTGCCATGCAAGGCGCCACCACAAATTTCCCTCCTCCATTCCATTATTGCTAAGCACCAAGCTGGATGACAGGAAGTTCCACTTTTATATGGTCTTCAGCATGACCTGGCCAGGATTTGAACCCCGGCCTCCCGGATGTGGGGCGGCTGTTCTACCAACTCGGCCACCACTCCGGTGTTAGTAAATTTAGATACTAACTACAGGTGTGATACTCTAATGCCCCCCGCATACCCACAGTTACTATAAGAATTGATACTGTACTCCATCTTGTGTAATATTGATTAATTATAGATGTGCTTTGGGTGGTATGGCAGTGTGGGGATTAAAGGTCCTCAAAGGTCTATTATCCATTACTTACATATTGATGGCTATAATATTTTCCAACCTATTTCAACAAAAGAAATCAGGATTGGAAATGCACATGAAGACCATTTTACCTCTAAATTGCACATTAAAAATATATACACTTGGCAGGGGAGAATAAATGTATGATTTGCTTCAGGCAAAATTAGCATCAAGCTGAGGCAAATAGTTATTTTTCATTTGCAAAGACGATGTCTTGATTTTGAAACAACAAGCAAACTTGGGGTGAGAAACAGGGATGTGTGCACCATCAATCACTCTGTGGACTCAGGGGACTCTGGCATTGCTAAGGAAAAGCAGATCGTCACCACCATCTCCACTAATGGTTAACATACTACACAGCCAGTGGCAGGGTCAAACATGATGACTAACGATCTTGCATCATGCAAGTCGCCAACCATGGGGTCGTGAGCTGCACCTTTGAGACCTGTGCTTTACACCATGATGACGAATCATTGGAGGTGACAGAGGAGTCAAACATTAGTTGGTGATGACGTGCTTTGTCCCTCTAATTTGGTCTTGGTCTTGCTAATGCTGCTGTCATCTTTGTGGGTCTAAACTTCTGTCACAGAATCACTGAATTTAGTTTATGTACTTACTGTAGGCTTTTTTCCAAAGCAGTAAACAGAGGTACTGTTATGGTGAAGGGCACGGCTAAGACCATGCCCACGGTTTATGTTCATTTAGTTTCTTTTTCTCAGTGTTATTATTATTATGATCTTGATTATTATCAGCATGATTATTTCTAAGTGCTCCCATGATCCTTCCATGTCATGTCTTCCCCTGTTGCCTGGTGTCTGTGTCTTATGGTTGTCTTCTGTTTTGGTTAAAGTCTTGTGATCATTATTATTAGTATTGTCTTTAGGGGTTCTGCCATGTTCCTGGGTCATTGTTCATATTGTGTTATCGTGGTTTTGTCTTTCCCTGATCCTTTGTACATGTCTGTGTTTCTCTGTCTGTGAGTGCAGGTGCAGCCCCTCCCCTCCTGTGTGTTCACCTGCTGCTCTGATTTGTCCCAGCTGTATTACATTGAGCTCATTATTAGTTCCCCTGTTTATGTGAGTCCCGTTTCAGTGTTCTTTGTGAGGTTATTGAGTTAACTTCCTGCTGTCTACCCTGCCATTGTGCGTCCTGATTTATATCTGTAAGTCTTTGCCAAGTTTAAGCTTAGTAGTATCCTGCCAGTTTTTGTATTTCAGTTCTGCCCATGTGCAGCTTTTATTTTCTGTTTAAAATAAAACTATGGTGTACCAGATTCGCCTAGCACTTGGGACTTCTCCTCATTCCTTGCCCCAGAGGGGCAGTAATTATGACAGAATGACCTCACCGCCGACAAACGGACCTAGCAGGCAAATCTGTCAGGAGGAGGAAAAAGTGGAGTCGGGACGAGTTGGAGGTTGTGGCCATGATTGAGGACATGGTGGCCGGCACTCAGAGCTGCTCATCCCAAGATAAGATAAGATAAGATAAGATAAGATAAGACTTTATTAGTCCCACAATGGGGAAATTCCAGGATTGCAACAGCACAGGGACAACAACACTCAGAGCAACAATCAAGAGACAAGAAAAACAAGAGCAGCGAATATACATATGTACACATGTACATATACACAGTGCGGAGCATTGTAGCTAGATGGAATAAACAGCATAACCGTCTACTTAGTTATCCTACATAGTATGAATATGTACCCATACATATTGTCACCCTCCGTAGCGACTGATATTGTCCTAGTTGTATACTGGAGGGGACCATTGTGTAAGTCTATTGCGTCTTTTGCATTCAATACTATTAGGTTGTCACGTTTTTTTGCTATCTCTGCGAGCAGCCCTGCTTAGGTTATACAGTCTGACAGCCGTAGGTAGGAAGGACCTGCGAAACCTCTCGGTTGCGCACCTAGGATGATGTAGTCTGCTGCTCAATGAGCTCCTCACAGGATGAGATGCTGTGCTGGGGTGGAGTTGCTAATCTGCTGGAGGCCAGACCTAGCGTGCGCTTCCACCCCCGGGTTCTGAATCTCTCCCTTACTCTGCTACCACCACTGCCATCAGCCGCCTCCTCGCCGGAGCCCACCTCCCAGCAATCAGTTCTCTTTCCAGCGGAGCGGGAAGAGCTCTGCGGCAGCAAACAGGCATTCAGGGGCCGCGGGTGGAAAGAAGGCACTGAGAGACGCCGTTCCACTCAACGCCACGGACCACCACCTGTTCCGGCTCATCCTCGGATTGTGCCAGCTGTTTGCAAGGTGCACCTCACAGCTCCTGCTGTCATCAATGTGTGTACAATAGCTCCAGCCATCCCCAAGGTGTGTACTACAGTTCCTGTTGTCCCCGAGGCGCATGCAACGGCTCTCGCTGTTTCTGAGGTGCATGTGACAGCTCCAGCTCTCTCCTCAGTGAGTTTACCTGCACGCACCCTACCAGCCTCTCCTGTGAATAAGTCTACTGATCAGCCGGTGAAGAAACAAACTGTTCAGCCTGAGAATAAAGCTGTAGGTCAGCCTGTTAAAAAGCCGGAAAATCTACCTGTGTTCAAGCATGCCGTTTCGCCTGAGGTTTTACCGGTCATGACGCCTGCTGTCTCATCTGTCATCCCGCCTGCAATGCCGGTCCCATGAGGCTCTGTTACACCAATGCCAGTTCCACGCCGCTTCGCACTGCCTAAGCCAGCCTCATGTCGTCTCCCTGCTCCAGCTGATTCCGAGGTGCACACAACGGCTCCTGCTGTCCCCGAGGTGCACGCCACAGCTCCAGTTGTCCTTGAGATGCACGTTCCTGCTCCGGCTCAGCCCAAAGTGCACGCTACTGCTGCTGATCCTGAGGCAGTCTCCCAAGCAGCAGTGGACCAGAAGCTCAGGCAAGTACTGTTTTTTACTTTTTTAAAATCAATATTAGTAAAGGCTTGCCTTGCTCCTGGTAATTGTGGTGACGCTTCCCTCACTCCCTGCTCTTCTCCCCTGTCCAAGGTGGCCGTGTCAGGGAAGGAGTCACAGGAGGACCACGCTTCGCCAGCCACGCCGGAGGTCATGGGACCTTCAGCTGTCGCTCCAGAGAACAATGTCGCCAGGGTTTCACCTCCAGAGGAGAATATAGCCATGTTTTCATCTCCTGGGGTTAATGCTGTCAGTTTTTTTTTTTCCATCATGAGGTCAATGTTATAAAGTATTCATCTCCAGAAGTCAATGAAGCCATGTTTCCACCTCCTGAGGTCAGTGTTATCAAGTTTTCACCTCCAGAGGGAGAAATGTCCATGTTGTTACCCCTAGAGGGTAAGAGGTCTTTGACCTACCGGAGTGGTGGCTCAGTTGGTAGAACAGCCGCCCCACATCCGGGAGGCAGGGGTTCAAATCCCAGCCGGGTCATGCCGAAGACCATATAAAAGTGGAACTTCCTGCCATCCAGCTTGGTGCTCAGCAAAAATGGAATGGAGGAGGGAAATTTGTGGCGGCGCCTTGCATGGCAGCGGCCCTCTGATTCTGCACTTGAGGTGTGTGTGATCGACACGGTGGATAGGTAAAGCACAATCTCGTTCTGCCGTACATGATTGGTTGTACAGCTGAATGACAATAAAGGGTGATTTAATTTAGAGAGTAATGTGTTTATGTCACCTCCTCTAGAGGGTCAGCTGCCCATGTCGTTCCCTCTAGAGGGTCAGATGTCCATGTCGTTCCCTCTAGAGCACAGGTGTCAAACTCATTCCATGGAGGGCCAAGATCCTGCAGGTTTTACTTCCACCCAGTCTCTTCAGCAGGTGTTTTTACTGATCAGCAATCAGTGGGAAGAAATTCAGAGAAATTACCTGTTGAAGACACTGGGTGGAGGTAAAACCTGCAGGGTCTTGGCCCTCCATGGAATGAGTTTGACACCTGTGCTCTAGAGGGTCAGATGTCCATCTCGGCACCCTCTAGAGGGTCAGATGTCCATGTCAGCACCCTCAGAGGGTGAGATGCCCATGTCACCTCCCAAGGTTAAATTGTCCATGTTTTCTCCCAAGGTCAGGGGTTTTTTTGTTGCCAGGTTCTGAGTTTGAAAGTTTTGTTGTCAGCTACTGAGCAGGTGGCTCCTATGTTTTCTTTCAAACAGAGTGTTTCTGTCCAAGCAAGAGGTTCATGTATTTTCCCTCAACTGTTGGCCCATGAACTTTGGTAGGCCCCCCTGACCCACTCAGTTTTGCGATCCAGTGGCCTAGGGACCAGGGCAGGCCACCCTGCATTGAGCTCTTTTCTCTTCTTCGATTTGATTGGCGGTTGACAACCAGCTTACAGGTGCATTACCGCCACTGACTTGATTATCATCACTCTATATCTTTGTATAAGGAGTTCTGAACAACTCTATGTGTAAAAAAATTATCCGTCCTTGGCTCATTATTAGTTCCCCTATTTATGTGAGTCCTGTTTTAGTGTTCTTTGTGAGGTCATTGAGTCAACTCCCTGCTGTCTACTCTGCAGTTGTTCGCCCTTATTTATATCTGTAAGTGCTTGCCAAGTTTAGCCTTGTAGTATCCTGTAGTGATGGCCAGATGAGGCTTTCTAGAGGACTTTAGCCATTTCATCAAAATGGTTCATATAGACGAGGCCTCATGTGACACCTTTTGTCTACTAGGCCATCTAGTGGACAAAACGTATACAGCATGCAGATTTTTACAAGGGCATTATTGGTTTAATGTGTTTTTGTTTTTGTTTTTTTTCTTTTCAATAAATGTCTTAAGAAATATCAATGATCCTAAGGGAAAAAAGAAATAATAAAATTGAGGTGACTACAATGAATGTGCTTGTGCTACTTATCAATTTTTATTAAGAAATAATAACTTTTCAACAGTCTTTGGACTAAGGCAACTTCTTTTTTTGAGATTATTTCTTCAGCTTTGGAGAATACTCTCAGAGCACAGAGGACGCAGGTGTGCAAAGGAAGGCTACTTCAACTTTGTACAGTGTAGGAAAGACACATTTCTCTTTCACAGTACATTCACCTCTGTCCTTGTTCTCATGCAGGGCACAATAATGCCTCAGCATAATGATCCAAGCTCTTTGAAACACAACAGACACTAGTGATGGACAAATGAAGATTTCTGAAGCACTGAAGCTTGTATCTTAAAAGGGTTCATTACTTGAAGCTTATCGTCGTGGTACTTTGAACATGTTTGCTTTTTTTCTGGCTTAGAAATAATAGTAAATAATTTTGATGAATAAACTTTTCCTTGGTTAAACGTGCCATGGTGTGAACTCCCTTTGATGTTTGTAAACATAATAATAAAAAAAACATATATATTAATGTAAAACACAATCTTAGAATAGCTTGGGAGTATGCTTGTGCTGTGAGGCCCCTGCCTCCCACATGCTTATGTAATTAGTGGACAGATACATTTTTATATACATTAACTTATGGGTAGTGTTTTTCTTTTTTTTTTACCTGGGGGTAGAAGTGCTTATGAACTGGGCAGTGTAAACGCTTATGAGCTGATAACATGAACACATAATGCAGATATGGTTATTTATTTATATGATGGTTAGCTTTTTTTGATCATAGCACAAAGACATCAGACTGATTTCCGTCATTTCATTGTAGAATTGGGCCCCCTTCTAAAAGCTTTAAATAGCTTATTTGGGATGACCCATTCACACTCCAAAACAATGTAAAAAAAAAAAGCCTATTGTATACTGCTAATCATGCTGTTGATAATTCATACTGTAATTTATTCATGCTGTTGATGATGTGTGTGTGAATAAACTGAAACTGAAACTACAGAGGTTCATAGTAATGTAGCACAAGACAAACTTGTACCACAATAACATGTTACTTCTCTAAAACTGACTGCAAGGATAAGGACCTGTACTTATTTAGCACTTTTCTAGTCTCAAAGACCACTTAAAGTGCTTCACCAGTACGAGCCCTCTATTCTAAGAGCCAATCAGAGACAGATACGTAGGGCCCCACTTAGAATCACCAATTAACCTAACATGCGTGTCTTTGGATTGTGGGAAGAAACCAGAATATCTGGACTAAACCTACACAGCACAGGCAGAACATGTAAACTTCACACAGAAAGGTTCCTACATCTGCCATCCTGGGGATTCAAATCTGGAACCTTCTAGCTGTTAGGCAACAGTGCTAACCACTGTACCACTGAGCAAGTAGTGCAGTTTAATCATTAAAAAAAATATAGTATTTCACTTTATAATTAAAAAGAACTTATCAAGATCTAGAAATTATTTTAAATTTACATACATTTCCACATCAGTCATCAGTCCTAACCACCTAAACACACTCACCATACCATACAAACTAATGGGCCAGTTTTGGCCCGCGGGCTCTATGTTTGACACCACTAGACTAGACCGTAAAAAACAGCCTCCGTCATGGAGCTTCTCCGCCGCATTCCTCCTCCAGAGACCCATGCAAAATGAACCTGCTGTGGGCTCAGCAAAAACGGAAGAAACTGAAAAAAATGTTTCTTTTATAAGAGCATTTTTCAGTCACTCCCAGAGCCTGGAATAGTGGAGAAGAGACCATCTGTCCTGTCGGCAATCTATGCATCCCGGTTCACCTCACATTTGCTCCTTTTTATGTGACAGGATGTGTAAAACACATCCTGCTTTTTGTGGCGCGAAATGTGACACTCAAAAGTACAGCCTACACACACAAACAGTGTCTGTTTTTGTAAATGTGAAAGCTGTTTAGCACTGATAGGTTAGAAGAGTTCTTCATGAAGTATAAAATACTGTATGACCCACAATGTTTGAAATAAATGAAAGAAAAAAGAAAAAATATGAAAATGAATGTCGGGTGCATTTTGCAGTTCTGTCCGTTGTAACGGAAGACAGAGTATCAGCCACTGAACTCTCTATATATCGGTGTATTCTGTTATGTATGGAAAATACCTTGGCCAAGGATGAGGCAAGATGAGTTAGTGAACACAGCTTTATTGAAGAAGGGCAGCAGCATACAGCATGGCATGTGGTGTGGGCACCAGGCATCCAAGACCGTAAGGTGGCACCCCTGCCTTATATATGGGCAATGCGGTGACGTGACAGGACGTCCTCGTCACCACACTGCACTTCACAATAAAGTGCCCTTTATTTATATATAACATATTCCACCACTGATCTGCGCTGAGTTTGATACCGGCGACAAAATTAAGACTTATAAAAATGCTGGTCACTCTCCATAGTTTCTCATCGCACCTGTGCTACATCAGTTCATTCATTCTTGGCACAGAGCTACCAAACCTACCTGACTGACCAAAATCAATTCAAAATATTGCCACACAGCAGAGCATCCTCTCTCTTCCTTACTGGCTCCATGTCTCTCATGCAAAATCTCCACCAAAACACACCACAAATCCTGCCAATACTTCACTTTCATAAAACCATTAAGCCACTGGTCACATGACTCTGGCCAAACAAATCAAGCCTCAAACCAGTGTTTCTGAACACCTGTGCTGTTTTTTTGGGGGGGGGGGGGGGGTTTGGCACATGCTCCAAAGCTTCAGATTCATCCAGCCCATCACTAACAGACACTCCACCTTGCAAATAAAAATGAAATTACAAGAATGACCTGGCTGGGACTTGATCCCCAGCCTCCCAGCTGCGGGGCAGATGCTTTACCTCTGAGCCATCACTTCAGTTACAATAAATATCCACCATTTGTGAAAAACGCATCAATGGGACAAGAAATCAAGCTATTTCCAAACAGGAGAAGTCCATGTTTTTGGTGCTGGCTCCATCTGAAAATTGGCTGTGACAAATCCTTTACACAGTTAAACATCGACAACACAAAACGTGAGGGATGGGGATTTCCACTGTGTATCGCTGCTCGTCATTTCATGTTGCGCGCAAAATCATGAATGGCTTCCTGACCCAGTCATGTGGTATGACTGGCCGACAAGGCTAATGACGTCAATATATATGTCAGCAATACACGCCTTGAAGCGCGCTTTGCCAAGTATTTCCTGGACAAGCTTGGAGCACACTTAAAGCTCCGGAGCCTGCTGTCCGTCCCACCACTAGTATCCTGCCAGTTTTTGTATTTCAGTTCTGCCCACGTGCAGCTTTTATTTTCTGTTTAAAATAAAACCATGATGTACCAGATTCACCTAGCACTTGGGTCTTCTCATTCCTTGCCCCAGAGGGGCAGTAATTATGACAGGTACAGCCAACAAAGAGGTTCAGCTTTTATTTTGAAACTTTCTGATTCTTGAACGCAGACAGAAACAGAGTTTGGTTTAATTTTTATCCAGAGACATATACAGTAATGATGGGATCCACAGTTCACTAAAACGTACTGAGTCACTTCCACTGAGTCGCTAAAAAGACTCGTTTGAAATATCCGTACACCAAATCACTCAGTGCTGTACTGGAGCTCCACCTGCCTACCTCTCACTGGACTGAGAATCGACTGAATGGAAGCAGGTGGGGCTCGTTTGCTACCAAGGCGTGTGATTCAGCTGGTGATCCCTGGCTTCTAGTACATTTCTGGTAAGTGATTCAGTGCAATACATTCACCTATAAAAAAAAATAGTACATTCAAACAAATCATTCGCAAACTTTACAGTAGATAGACAGATGTACTCTACTGATCCCAAACTGGGAAATTACTGTGTAACAGCAGCATAACAGTAGACGACCAAAACGACAGAAACACAGACAGCATAACAGAATATACAATAATTCATGATTGTTAAATTCATAATGTTAAGCTGAAGTAGTTATCACTAAGACAAATGGCTCGACATCTCAGCGACTGATTTTATGCTAGCTTAACATTAGCAGTGTTGTAAGATGTGCCTAATGCAGGTGTTTAGAAAGGACAGCTCAGTGCGTGAACGTGAGTGAGTGAGTGCGTGCGCGCAACCGAGGCGCGCCCGCGGTGTGTGGAATGGCCCCGACGAGTGAACGGTGTGTATGATTTTGGGCGGATGAGAGACAGAGAGCGAGGCGACCGGAGCAGGTAGAAATGGTTGCTAATAATATTGCAGTCTGTGAATAAAGCCCCAGCGCTTCAGCGAAATGGCCTGTGTTTCTGTGTACCACCATATCTCCTGTTTAACAAGAGTGAGGTTTTACTCGGGAGTTGACCCCGGAGGAGGAAAAGCGCCTCTGGCCCTGGAGAAGACAGATCTCCCCTGCGTCCCCCAACCACGGTTAGGAGACCAGAAGCAGGAATGGTTAACAGCAAGCTTGTTTATAATAGGATACTCTCCAAGGAAAAAGGAGTCAGCAATGAGCCAATGCAACATGCTGCTTTTGGAGCAGCATGGTGTTACGGTGGCTAGTACTGCTTCTTCACAGCTAGAAGATTTCAGGTTCAAATCCCCAGGCTGGCAGGGGTGGGAACGTTTCTGTGTTCTCCCTGTGCTGTGTGGGTTTACTCCAGGGGCTCTGGTTTCCTCCCACAGTCCAAGAACATGCAGGTTAGGTTACCTGGTGATTGTACATTCTCCCTAGGTATCTGTCTGTCTGATAAGCCCTTAGAACAGAGGGTTAGTGTAGCTACTAGTTAAGTTCTTTGAGTGGTCTTTGTGCCAAGAAAAAAGGCACATAACCTTTTTTCCCCCTCACTGACTGATGTTGAATCAGACTAAACTTTTCCTGTTTTAGGCCAGGTCAGATTACCAAAATTATTTTTATTTCTAAATAATTTTTATATTTGTTAATTAATTTTTTTTATAAGATTTCTTATTTTCTTCAAAGTCAGAAGTTTACAAACATTAAGATTACTATGCTTTTAAACAATATGGGAAAACCCAGATGATGATGTCATGGCTATGGAAGCTTCTGATAGGTTAACTAACATCATCTGAGTTAACTGGAGGCATACCTGTGGATGTATTTTAAGGCACACCTCAAACATACTGCTTCCTTGTGTGACATCATGGGAAAATCAAAAGAAATCAGCCAAGATATCAGGAAAAGAACTGTGGGCCTCCACAAGTCTGGTTCACCCTTGGATACAATTTCCAGATGCCTGAAGATGTCATAAGATAAGATAAGATAAGCCTTTATTAGTCCCACAACGGGGAAATTCCAGGATTGCAACAGCACAGGGATAGCAACACTCAGAGCAACAATCAGAAGGCAAGAAAAAAAACAAGCAAGCAAGAGCAGCTAATATACATATGTACATATTACTATAAAATATATATATACACACACACACACACAGACACACAGTGCAGAGCATTGTAGCTGGATGGAATAAATATATAGATATATAAATATAAACACACCCAGTGCAGAGCATTGTAGCTAGATGGAATAAATATGTAAATATATAAACACACACAGTGCAGAGCATTGTTGCTAGGTGGGATAAAACAGCATAACCGTCTATTTAGTTATCCTACATGGTATGATTATGTGCCCATACATATTCTCACCCTCCATAGCGACCGGTATGTTCCTAGTTGTATGCCGGAGAGGACCATTGTGTAAGTCTATTGCATCTTTTGCATTCAAAAAACTATTAGTTTGTTACGTCTTTTTGCTATCTCTGCGAGCAGCCCTGCTTAGGTTGTACAGTCTGACAGCCGTTGGTAGGAAGGACCTACGAAACCTCTCGGTTGTGCACCTGGGATGATGTAGTCTGCTGCTAAATGAGCTCCTCAGTGCATCCAGTATGTCCTGCATAGGGTGGAACTCGGACTCCAGCAGAGATGACAGTTTAGCCACCGTCCTTCTCTCTCCTATCTCCTCCATCGGATCAAGGCGTTGCCCCAGGACAGAGCTAGCTTTCTTAATCAGTTTGTTCAGTCTCTTCCTATCGGCTGCAGTAATGCCACTGCCCCAGCAGACCACTCCAAAAGTGATGGCTGATGCCACCACCGTGTCATAGAATGACTTCAGCAGCGCCCCTTGTACACCAAAAGACCTGAGTCTCCTCAGCAGGAACAGCCTGCACTGTCCCTTCTTGTAGAGTGCGTCAGTATTGTGTGACCAGTCTAGTTTATTGTTCAGATGAATACCCAGGTACTTGTAGGATGTCACCATCTCGATGTCTGTTCCCTGTATATTTACTGGTGCTGTGAGGGGCTGCCCATGCCTGCGGCAGTCCACCACCAGCTCCTTAGTTTTCCTCGCGTTGATCTGGAGGCAGTTCCGATGGCACCAGTCCACAAAGTCCTGGATAAGCCCTCTGTACTCAGCTTCATCTCCGCTGGAGATGAGACCAACGATCGCAGAGTCATCAGAGAACTTCTGTAGATGGCAATGTGTTGTGTTGTGTGAGAAGTCCGCAGTATAAAGAGTGAACAGGAAGGGAGCCAGCACCGTTCCCTGGGGGGCCCCCGTGCTACTGATGATCGTGTCGGAAACACAGTCCTGGGTTCTCACAAACTGAGGCCGGTTCGTGAGGTAGTCCAGGATCCATGATGACAGGTGCTGGTCCACCCCTGCGCGCAGCAGCTTGTCCTTCAGGATCATCGGTTGGATGGTGTTGAAAGCACTGGAGAAGTCAAAGAACATGATCCTCACCATATTCCCGGGCTTCTCCAGGTGGGACAGAGAACGGTGAAGGAGGAAGATCACCGCATCCTCCACCCCAATGCCATGCTGGTAGGCGAACTGGAGTGGATCCATCGCTGGTTCCACCAGGGGGCGGAGATGAGCAAGGAGCAGTCTCTCCAGGGTCTTCATCAAGTGGGACGTCAAGGCCACCGGTCTGAAGCTGTTCAGGTCTTTGGGGTGGGAAGTTTTTGGTACAGGTACCACACAAGATGTTTTCCACAGCTGTGGTACCCTCCCCAGTTTCAGGCTCATGTTGAAGATATATGTCACAATCCCACACAGCTGGTCTGCACAGGACTTGAGGAGCTTTGCGCTGATGCCGTCCGGTCCCGACGCCTTCCTCGCCTTGATCTTCCTCAGCTCCGTCCTCACCTGGGTCTTGGTCAGGGTCAGGATGGGGGGCTGTGTGTTGGGAGTGGGGGGGGGTGTCGGTGGAGTGGGGAGTGGGTAGCAGGACTTGATTTCTTAGAGGCAGCAGTGGTTGTTGTGCAGACAGGGGGGAGGGCGGTTGGTCAAATCTATTGAAAAACAGATTCAGGTTGTTCGCCCACTCCCTGCCCCCCGTGGCCTGGGGGGAGGTATTCTGGAGCCCCGAGATGGTTTTGAGGTTTCTCCAGACCCCGCTGATGTCGCTCTGTTGCAGCTTGTCCTCCATCTTCTTCCTGAAGCTGTCCTTGCCTTCTCTGATCTTTCTCCTCAGCTCCCTCTGTACGGACTTCAGCATCTCCCTGTTCCCCGACCTGAAGATCCTCTTCTTCTCTCTCAGAAGTGTTTTTATCTCAGGGTTGATCCAGGGTTTGTTGTTTGAGTGACGCCGTATGGTCTTGGTGGGAACGGATTTGTCCACACAGAAGCTGAGGTAGCCCGTGAAGGTGTGAATGAGGCCATCGATGTCCTCACCATGTGGATCGCAGAGCTGCTTCCAGGCAGTGGCTTCAAAACAGTCCTTTAGAGTGTCCATTGTCTCCTCAGACCATAACTCCACAGTGTGCATGGCCGGAGGTTGTCTGTGCACTAGGGGTTTGTACACCGGTCGGAGATGAACCAAGTTGTGATCCGATCTCCCAAGTGGGGGGAGTTGTGATGAGGTGTACGCCTCCTTAGTGTTTGCGTAGAACAAATCCAGTGTTTTATTGTCTCTAGTGTGGCATGTGACATACTGGGTGAAAGTGGGCAGAATGGGAGACAGTGAAACGTGGTTGAAATCGCCTGAGATGAGGAGAAGAGCATCTGGGTGTTCTGTCTGCAGCCTGCTGGTTACTGAATGGATGACGTCACGCGCTGTCCCAGCGTTCGCCGTCGGATTTGCATAAACAACAATGCAGATCACGTGTGAGTGTTCTCTCGGGAGATATGTAGGCCTCATGCTAACAGCTAGCAACTCAATGTCTTTGCTGCAGTGTCGTTGTTTAACAGTGATATGTCCCGGTCTGCACCAGTTGTTGTTAACATACATTATCACTCCACCGCCCCTAGTTTTGCCACTCTCTGGTGTTCGGTCAGCTCGTATCATGTGAAAACCCTCCAGCTCAATGTTAGCATCTGCTGCTAGTTCAGTTAGCCACGTCTCAGTAAACAAAAGGAGAGAGCACTCCCGGTAAGTGCTATCATAACGGGAGATAGCCGCTAGCTCATCTAACTTTCCCAGTATCGACCGTACATTTCCCATGACAACAGATGGAAGGGAGGGTCTGTACCTTATATTTTTTTATTATTAAAAAAATAATATTTAATATTTATAATATTTTTATTATTAATATTTATAATATTTTTATTATTTTTTTACCTTATATTTTCATGTTCATCTGTTCAAACAATTATATGGAAGCATAAACACCATGGGAATGTCTAGCCATCATACCGCTCCACAAAGGAGACAGGTTCTGTGTCCCAGATATGAACATGTTTTTTGGTGTGAAATGTGTGTATCAGCCCCAGAACAAGAGCAAAAGACCTTGTGAGGATGCTGGCTGAAGCTGGTAAAAGAATGTCATTATCCACAGTGAAGCAATGGCTTCTTCCACTCTTGGAATGGAGTAATGGCTCAGGGAGAAGCCATTACTCCATAAGCAACATAAAAAAGCCAGGTAACAGTTTGCAAATGCAAACAGAGACAAAGACCTTAATTTTTGGAGACATGTCCTGTGGTCTATTGAAACTAAAATTGAAGTGTTTGGCCATAATGACCATTGTTACACTTGGATGAAAAAGAGGGAAACTTGCAAACCTCAGAACACCATCCCAACTGTGAACATCATGTTTTGGGGACATTTTGCTGCAGGAAGGACTGGTGCACTTCACAAAATAGATGCCATCATGAGGAAAGAACATTATGTGGAAATATTGAAGCAGCATCTCAAGCCATCAGCCAGGAAGTGAAAGCTTGGGTGGAAATGGGTCTTCCAAATGGACAATGACTCTAAGCATATCATCAAATTAGTTTCAAAGTGGTTTAAGGACAAGAAATTTAATGTTCTGGAGTGGCCATCACAAAGCTCTGATCTCAATCCAATAGAAAATTTGTGGGCAGAGCTGAAAAGATGTGTGTGAGAAAGGTGGCCTACACACCTGACTCAGTTACACCAGTTCTTTCAGGTGGAATGGGCCAAAATTCCAGCAAACTGCTGGGAGAAGGTCGTGGAAGAATACCCAAAACATGTGACCCAAGTCTTACAGTTTAAAGGCATTGCTACCAAATACTAAGGAAATGCAAGGAAACTTCTGACTTTGAAAAAAGTAATTTAAAAAAATCCTCTAAAAAACTATTTAGTAAATCTAAAAAATAATTTGGGAAAATACAAATAATTTTGGTATTCCTAACTGACCCAAAACACAAAATTTTAGTCTGATTTAATGTCAGACAGTGAGGAAAAAAAGTTATGTGTCTTTGTTTTTTTTTTCCACAATATCTTTATTGAACCTTTTTTTTTTTTTTTAACAAACATGATACAAACAATCAAACACTAACGCTAAAGTACTACAAAAAAAAAAAAAATGCACTAAAAACACCAACAACCACCAACAAAATCAAGTCTTCAACAATGCTCCTCTGTTTAGTCTAGACAATCCAATACATAAGTATACATATTATGTTCACCAGTTTGGAATTTACAAGGTCCACACACATCATTCACCTTCTTCTTCAAGAGTTATGTTTAAATTTTTTACATAATCAATAAAAGGTCTCCATATATTCTCAAACACAATTTCCTTTGATTTCAGTATATATGTTATTCTTTCTAATGGAAGGTTTGTTAACATCTGTCTTAACCACTGAGTCACATCTGGTCTATGAGTCTTTTTCCATAATAGTGCAATACATTTTTTGGCATTAAGCAAACTGAGGTCTATGAATGTTCTTTCACTTTTATTGAAATTATGCTTTTCTGGGTACAGACCCAACAAAAACAGTTTAGGATTCAGTATGATTTGTTTTGAGATTATTTTTTCAATTGTTACCCTCACCTCTTCCCAAAACATTCTTATTAATCTACATTCCCATAAACAATGAAATAGGGTTCCTTTACTTTCCATGCATTTTGTGCATGTATCTGGTATATTTTTGTTATATCTATTTAACTCCTCCGGTGTAACATACATCCGCATTAACCATTTGAAATGTATCAATTTAAGGCGTGCATTTATTGATTTGGTTTGAGCTTCTGTACAAGCCAATTCCCATTGTTCCTCCGAAATTTCAATTTGCAGATCTTCTTTCCAGTAGTTTAATCTTTTCAGTGAATTTTCACTTGAAGATAGTGTCAATGAGTTATAAAACTCTGAAATAATACCCTTTCT
Organism: Pholidichthys leucotaenia; assembly: GCA_020510985.1. NCBI lineage: Eukaryota > Metazoa > Chordata > Actinopteri > Cichliformes > Pholidichthyidae > Pholidichthys > Pholidichthys leucotaenia. The sequence goes on along the minus strand of CM035845.1, from coordinate 146,496,279 downwards.
TTTACTATCTTTCATCATCATTTTTTCCAAGGATGAATAAATAGGTTGAGTGAGAGCTTTATTTTGATTTGATCGAATAAAGTTTCTAAGTTGAAGATATTTAAAAAAATGTGTTCTATTGAGATTAAATTTGATCCTCAGCTCTTCAAAAGACATTATGTTGTCTGCACATGGCAAATATAAATCCTGAATCTTTTGTATCCCTTTTAAATTCCATACTTTAAATACAGCGTCCGCTCTCCCTGGTTTAAAATATTGATTACCCCATATTGGACTAAATTGTGACAATAACTGTGGTTCTTTTAAATAGTTTTTAGCTTCACACCATATTTTGATCATATGCTTTACAAATGGATTTTTAACTTGTTTTTGTAACTTTTTTGCCGAATCTGAGTATATGAATATGGGAAGAGGTAAAGGTAAATTGTATGATTCCATTTCAGTCCAGTGAGGGAGATCATTTGATGAAAAATAATATGTCATAGACCTCAGTTGTGCCGACCAATAATACAACATAAAATTTGGACATTTCAGACCTCCACGATCAAATGGTAAATATAATAAAGACAGACGTAATCTAGCCCTCCTGTTGTTCCATATAAATTCCACTAACTTTTTTTTTATTCTTGAGAATAGATCTAAAGGTGGTGATAAGGGAATGTATTGAAATAAATAAAGTATTTTAGGTAAAATATTACTTTTAAGTATATTGATTCTCCCGATCATCGACATTGGTAGTGACATCCATCTCTGAGTTAACTCATTGATATCTGACATTAAGGCTTCATAGTTGACGCTGGCGACTGATTCTAGCTTAGGCATAATTTGGATTCCTAAATATTTAAACTGATTTACAACATTGAATTGATTTGCCTCAGGGGCTGGGTAATTTCTCTGGGTCTCATTTAGCATTAATATTGAAGATTTAGTTTTATTTATTTTATATCCTGATATTTCCCCAAAATTCTTTATTAAATTCAACAAGGTTGGAATTGATTTTTTTAGATTCGACATAAACAAAATTATATCATCGGCGTACAGGGAGATTTTATGTTCTGTTGGTCCAACTTTAATTCCATATATTTGTGAATGTAAACGTATCGCTATCGCTAAAGGTTCAATTGCCATAGTAAACAGTAAAGGTGAAAGTGGACAGCCTTGTCGACATCCTCTATTGATTTTTATTGGTTTTGAAATATTGTTATTTGTTAGGATTTCTGCTGTAGCATTATTGTATATTATTTGAACCCATTTTATGAAATTATTTCCAAGTCCAAACCTTTGTAGGACTTCAAAAAGAAAGGGCCATTCAACTCTATCAAAGGCCTTTTCGGCGTCCAATGATAGGAGAGCTGTATCCGGTGCTTCTTTATTAAAATAAATAATATTAAATAGTCTTCTGACATTATGGAAGCCTTGTCTACCCTTTATAAAGCCATTCTGATCTCGATTAATAATATTTGGTCAAATTTCTTGTATTCGTCTTGCTAAAATTTTACAGATTATCTTAAGGTCGGCGTTTAATAGGCTTATTGGTCTCATATTTTCACATTTATTAGAGGGCTTACCTGGTTTTGGCAGCAGTATAATTAAGGCATTATTTATGTATGATGGTAAATTATTATTTTGAAATGCTTCTAAAACCATTTCCAAAAAAGGTTTTATTAATTTATTCTTAAATTTTTTATAAAGGTCAACTGGAAGACCATCTGGTCCTGCACTTTTTCCTGATTTCATATTATCAATGGCTAGCCCAACTTCTTCTTGACTAATTTTAGACTCCAATATCTCCCTGTTTTCATTTGGTATACACGGTATAGATAGTTCGTTCAAAAACCCATTTAGTTTTGTTAAATCAGGTTCATTTTTGGTATCATATAATTTTTCATAGTAATCTCTAAAGGCTCTATTAATTTCTAAAGGATCTATAACTACCTGTCCGTTACTTATAATACTGGTAATTGGTGTTTTAATTTCCAATTGTTTAATCTGCCATGCTAATAATTTTCCTGATTTTTCACCTTGTTCATAAAAAGATTGTTTCAATCTTAGAAGACTCGAGGCAGCTCTATTCGCTGATTTTTTGTCGTATTCAGCTCTCAAAATCAGTAATTCATTCTCCAACCTTGGGTCACTTCCTGCATACACTTTTTCCTGAAGACTTTTTATTTTATGTTCCAATTTAGCTCTCTCCTCTCGAGTCTTCTTAGATTTTGATCCTGTATAACTAATAATATGTCCCCTAATAAAAGCTTTGAAAGCCTCCCACTTTACACATGCTGATGTTTGTGTAGTATTGATGTCAAAGAACTCGTCTATCTGTTTTTCTATATACTTGACAAATTCCTCATCCTGAAGCCATTTATGCTGAAATTGCCATCTACCTGATTCCTTTGTCAATTTTTTATCTACATATATTAGACAACAGGGTGCATGATCAGAGATCACGATGTTATCATAAAAGCAGTTTTGAATCTTGGACCTTAATTCTGTGGAAATCAAAAAATAATCAATACGTGAGAATGTCTTGTAGGTACTGGAATAACAAGAATAGGCTTTAACTTGTGGTTTCATTTCTCTCCATATATCTAACAATCTCAATTCTTTCATAAAATGATTAATAGTCATCCTACATCCAATGTGCGTACAATCCAGTCCTGTTGATCTATCCACACCTGGATTCAATGTACAATTAAAATCCCCTGCTATTATATGTTGCCCTGTAAGTGATGATAAGATGAGAAATAAATTAGCAAAGAACTTCTGATCATCTATATTGGGACCATATAAGTTCACAAGATTTATATTTTCTAATAGCAAAGAACCTTGAATGATTACATATCTTCCAAATTTGTCTCCAATTACATTTTTCACTTGAAAAGGAACTGATTTATGTATGAGAGTCATAACTCCCCTGGCTCGGGATGAAAATGAAGAGGTGAATACACTTCCCTGCCATCTACTCCTAATTCTTTTAACATCCTCCTCTATCAGATGAGTTTCTTGTAAAAACACAATTCTTGAACCCATGTCCTTTATTTTATTCATAACTTGTTTAAGTTTTTTTAAATTTTGTAGACCTCTGCAATTCCATGAAGTTAAATTAAGGTTAACACTTTGGTCCATGATCAATAGAGAGTTTGGGATTACCTTGCAGTGTAAACATGCTCATACAGAGAAGCAAAAACATGAGTGGTTGAACATTCATCCTACAAACTACACACAAACAAATTTCCCCTTCCCACACTTGTGGCAAACCCCCCAAAATCAAAAGAAAAATTCTGTCTCCCGATATAGCCATCGACCGTTCCACACCCACGGGGAACAGCCTAAGCCACTCCTTCTTCATCCTCCCAATCATCCTAACTCTACTGCTTTTAATGACGTAACATTAACTCTCCTCTGTAGTTTTCCAACTTAACTCCAAAATTTTTAACAACTTTGTACATCATAGTTTTTTTTTTTTGTTTGTTTTGTTTTTGTTTTGTTTTTTTAATATATAATACAATCTATATTTTGTAAACTTACTATTTACTTCAAGTCAGTCAGATGCCTGTGCAAATGCTTAATTATTCTACCTTATATTTTGTTCATGCTTAGCTCCCACCAGTCTCTTCTTCTTCTTTGATCTTCTTGATGAACTCCTGCGCCTCCTCTGGGGTCTTGAAAATGTGGGTTCTGCCCTCATACGTGGTCAGCAGTCTCGCAGGATAGATTACACCATGACGAATCCCAAGGTTGCGCAGCTCCTTACGTACGGGATCAAACTGCTTCCTCAATTGCTGGATTCCTGTGGCCAAATCTGGGTAGAACCGCACCTGCTGGTCCTGGTGTTTAATCTCTCCTTTTTTAGCTCGTGCAGCGTTGAAGATCTTCATCCTGTCTCTGTTGCTAAGAAACTTCATAATTAAGGTCCTCGGCGGTCCCTTATCTCTCCGTGGGCCAATACGATGTGCCTTTTCCAGAACCACTGCTGATTGCAACTCCTCGCTGCCCAGCACCTCCGGAATCCACTTTTCCAGAAAGGAACATACGTCCCGACCTTCTGATTCCTCTGGAAGACCCACCAGCCTCAAATTATTCTGTCTCGACCGAGATTCCAAATCCAAAATATTATCTTCCAGAGATTTATTTTTTTTTTCCAAAGTGCGCACCTTTAATTGAAGACGGGTGACGTCATCTTCAGCACTAGCGAGACGGAGCTCCATCTGCGCCGTTCGTTCTACACAGTCACCCAATTCCTTTCTTATTCCTTCCAACGCTGTCATAATCCCATCAAATCTAGAGGAAAAGTCCGCTCTCATTGAACTCATGGCAGCCATCAGCGCATCTGCGCCATTCCCCGCAGATATCGCAGCGTTGCCAGCCTCCTCCGCCATATATGGAGTTTTGTTTACTGCGTCACAGACCTGAAAGTCCGTTAATTTGGACTGTTTCGGCGGCTCGCTTTTTCCTTTTCCTGGTTTTCCAGCCTTAGGCTTCGCCGACATATCTTCGCCCAAATGCTGGGATACGTTCTGTCCCAAATGAGAGAGTTATTTGCCGATTTTTTTTTTTCCAGGAGCAGAGCAGAGTGAGACACGTCCGTCCTACGTGGCAGCCATAACCGGAAGTCCTATGTGTCTTTGTTTGCAGTGTATGTAAACTTCTGGTTTCAACTATAACTACAAGTCTTCCTTATCCCTTATTCTAAATGAAGCTCCAGCTGCTACTGCTCTTTCATGGCAGTATCAGGTGATTATTGCTCCATTATTCAGTCACAAAGCACATACAGTCATGTGAAAAAATTAGGACACGCTATGAAAGCCTGTGTGTTTTTTTAACATATTTGGACATATGAATATTTAATATCAGTTTTAATAATACTGCAAGATTCAAGTAATATAACTAAACAGTTTAAAGACTTTTTAAAGTCTGTAAAATGTAATTCTAAAGACATGCAATTTCTGGTGAGGAATAAATTAGGACACCCCCACATTAATTCCCCAATTAAAATGGCTAAAAATCACACACAGGTATATCACATCAGCTGCACATGATTAGAACATCATTACTCAGCATTTTGAAGGAGGCTTGTCCTATTTAAACCTCAGACATCTTTAAAAATATCTCAAAAGAATTTGAAATCAGACATTTCACTGTCCGGAAAATAGTCTACAAGTGGAAGATATCCAAAACAACTGCCAACATGCCCAGATCTGGCCATCCAAGCAAGTTCACCCCGAAAGCAGACCGCAAGATACTAAAAGAAGTCTCCAAAAACCCTAAAATGTCATCACAGGACCTACAGCAGGCTCTTGCTACTGTTGATGTGAAAGTGCATGCCTCTACAATCAGAAAGAGACTGCACAAGTTTAACTTGCATGAGAGACGTGTAAGGAGGAAACCTTTGTTCTCTAAGAGAAACATGAAGGCCAGACTGAAGTTTACCAGAGAGAATGTAGACAAAGATCAGGACTTCTGGAATAATGTTCTTTGGACAGATGAGTCTAAAATTGAATTATTTGGACACCAGAACAGAGGACGTGTTTAGCGTAGACCAAATACAGCATTCCAGGAAAAGAACCTCATACCAACTATGAAGTATGGAGGTGGAAGTGTCATGGTTTGGGGATGCTTTGCTGCAGCAGGACCTGGCTAACTCACCATCATAGAATTCACCATGAATTCTACCATGTATCAGAGGGTGCTTGAAGACCACGTGAGACCATCTGTAAAAAAAAATTAAAGCTGAAGCGGAACTGGACTCTTCAACATGACTGTGATATCCTACCGTGTAGCAATGATCACACTTGAGTTATTTCTTTGGCTAACTCTGCCGTTTATTCTGCAACACACATAATATGACTGAACATGGATTCTGCGCGGGGTTTTCACACTCTTGTTCTAATGTGTCCCCTTAATAGTAGTGCTGAACAATACAGGTAGTTCCCCCTAGAGGCATGTGCCAGTAATGTTTTAAATTAGACTTGCAGTCTACCACATCCCTCCCCTCTAGATTAAACTACTTTTAATTACACTAGCCAATTATGCTAGACATCCTGGAACTCCCATTTAACCCTAAACAATCACAGTTACTTTTAACTTCTTAAACACATGTGCCATACACATAATTTCTTTCTCTTTTTTTTTTTTTTACATGTATAACACACATAACAGTCTAACTGGGGATTTGGTTTGACTACCGCATCCCAGTGAGGTTCCAGGACGCATTCTTGTCCTGTGGCTGGGGAACTCACTACTGACTAAGTATAGTCCTTCAAGTAGTCTGGAGCTTTCCTAGCTCGCTGAGATCTTCTCACGGCGGGTGAGCCAACTGCAGGTGAAGACTCAGACTGCTCCACTGTTTCGGCTGCTGCAGTGCTGCCCGTAGAATCTGCAGAGACGGGTACCTCAGGTATCACCTGAAGTGGTGGTTCGTTGATGCTCTCCTCAGAATGGGTGTCAGACAACACCTCTGGTGCCATCGGCAGGGGAATGGAGCTCCTACCACGAACTTGGTCGATGTGTCGCCTCACCACTTGTCCATGACCTAATGTCACCTTGAATGTCACAGGGCCTGTCTTTTCTGTTATTTCTCCTGGTACCCAGGCTGGTCCTGAGCCAAAGTTGCGGGTGTAGACCACGTCTCCTTCTCTCAGTATTCTCTCTCTAGCATGCATGTCATGATAACCTTTTTGTTTCTCTTGTTTATCATGCACTTTGTTTCTGAAGTCTGGATGTATTAAGTCAAATGTTGACCTCAACTTCCTTCCACACAACAGCTCAGCTGGTGACTTGCCAGTTGTAGATTGGGGTGTTATTCGATAGCTGAACAGAGCTCTCGACATTCGGGTTTCAATAGAGTCTCCTGTCATCTTTTTCATGAGTGACTTGAATGTCTGCACGGCCCTCTCGGCTAAGCCGTTAGAAGAAGGATGGTATGGCGCAGTCGTGATGTGACGTATGCCATTCTTTTCAGAAAACTCTTGGAACTGTTCACTCGTAAAACATGTACCGTTATCTGATACTATGATTTCAGGTAGCCCATGTTGGCTGAAACTCTTTCTAAGACATTCAATGGTAACAGTAGAAGTAGAGCTACTCACAGAATATGCATCGATCCACTTTGAGTATGCGTCAACTATGATCAGGAACATTCTTCCCATCCATGGACCTGCGTAGTCAATGTGAATTCTTCTCCATGGTTTATCTGGAACTTCCCAGGGATGTAGTGGGGCTGCTGGAGGACTGTTCCTGTTCTCCTGGCATGCCGCACATGACTTCACAAGCGCCTCCACCTCTGCATCCATGTTGGGCCACCACATGTAACTCCTCGCCAACGCTTTCATGCGAGTGATGCCAGGGTGTGCTTGGTGTAGTTGTTGCAGTAAGGCATTCCTACCAGGTGGTGGAACAACCACGCGTCCTCCCCACAGGATACAACCTTCCTGGGTGCTGAGCTCATCCTGTCGTCGGGCATAGGGAATGAACTCAGGACTGTTCATCTTCGGCCATCCTCGCAAGATGTATTCTCGCACTCTTGCTAGAACAGGGTCTTTGTCTGTCCACTTCTTTATTTGTTGTGCGTTCACCAGGGGCACGCCGATATCTTCAAACAATAGCACTCTCTCCTCCTCCTCAGGCGTGCTGTCTCTTCCTCCATCCAAGGGTAGCCTACTCATCGCGTCAGCATTTGTATGGTCCCGTCCGGCTTTGTAAACGATGGTGTACTTATACGCTGCTAATGTAACGGCCCATCTCTGAATTCTCTGAGATGTCATCTGGGGTATGGCTCTCATTTCACTGAACAGTGAAATTAGTGGCTTGTGGTCAGTCACTATAGCGAACTGTCTCCCGTACAGGTATTTGTGGAATTTTTTTACACCAAATACTACTGCAAGGCCCTCCTTGTCTAGCTGGGAGTAGTTTTTCTCAGCTGCACTAAGAGTTCTTGAGACGAACCCTATGGGTCTCTCTGAGCCATCCTCCATACGATGAGAGAGTACAGCACCCACACCGTAGGGTGATGCGTCACACGCCAGGATGAGTGGTTTGTTTGAATCATAGTGCACTAACACACTACAGGACTGAAGTAGCGCTTTGGACTCTTCAAACGCCTTCTGCTGCTTGACCCCCCATGACCATTTTTCTTCCTTCTTAAGTAAGGTATGTAGTGGTGCCAGCAGCGTGGAGAGCTTTGGGAGGAACCTATGGTAATAGTTCAACAAGCCCAGGTAGGCTTTTAACTCAGTAACATTTTGTGGCTCAGGCGCCTCCGCAATGGCTTCCACTTTGTCTGTTAGAGGGTGTAGACCACTGGCGTTGATCTTGTGGCCTAGGAACACCACCTCTTTTCCCATGAACTCACACTTGCTTCTTTTCAACCTCAGACCGCTTTTCTCCAACCGTTGAAGCACTTCCTCCAGCGTTTTCAGATGTTCTTGTTCATTTGGTCCTGTACAAAGGATGTCATCCAAATAAATGGCAACATTCGGAATTCCACCTAGGATGCCCTCCATAGTTCTCTGGAATATAGCAGGACTGGAAGCTACTCCAAATGGTAAGCGTGTGTAGGTATATAAGCCTTTGTGTGTATTGATGGTTACATACTTTCTTGATTCTTCTTCCAAGACTACTTGTTGGTAGGCGTGACTCATGTCTAATTTCGTGAAGTGTCGGCCGCCGTTCAGCTGTGCGAAGAGGTCCTCCACTTTAGGAATTGGATACTGATCCACCTGTGATGCTCGATTGACAGTGAGTTTGTAATCTCCACATATTCTAATGGAGCCATCCGGCTTTCTCACTGGGACTATGGGCGCCGCCCATTCTGCAACCTGCACTGGCTCAATGATCTTGTCATCCAGCAGCCTCTGTAGCTCGCTTTCGACCAGTGGCTTGACTGCATAGGGTACCGGTCGGGGTTTGCAGAATCGTGGTTGGGCCTCCTTGTCCACATTAATCTTTGCAGTGACACCTTTTAGCTGTCCCACGCCTTCTTTGAACACCTCAGCGTGTCTTTCGAGGATCTCCTCCAGCTGCAATTTGGGCTGAGATTCCACTTTATTCACCAACTGATCAATCATGGCCAGTTCTTGTAGCCAACTTCGCCCTAGTAGATTTGGTCCTTCGCTCCCAACTACTACTACAGGTAAGTCCTTTTCTTTGTTTTCGTGCTGCACCTTCACTTGTGCCATGCCTAGCACGTCTAGCTTCTCTCCTGTGTATGTTTTTAATTTTAATGAACAGGGATTTAATTCTGCTGTGTCTGTTTTCTTCCACAGTTGTGTATATTGCTGTTTACTTAATATGGTTACTCCACAGCCTGTATCAACTTCAAATGTTACTTTCATTCCATTAACATTCATGGTACGCGTGATGGGCGCTACCTTGGTCAGCTCCTCTGACGTGTTGTAAATTGTGTGAAAACCCATGTCTTCTGTATCACTTTCTCCCTCCCCTCTCAGTTGATTCGCTCGCTGTTCCTTTCCTGGGCCCTTGTTTTCATACTTTTGCCCATTAACTGTCGCTTTCAGCACCTGTGCGCTGTCCACCTTTATTCTACATGCTTTCTTAATGTGCCCTCGCTTGCCACAATTATGACACAGCTCAGTGGCAAATTTGCACTCGGCGGCATTGTGCTGGCCTTTGCAGCGATAACAACTGGGGAATTTGTGCTGATTTTTGTCAGTCGACACTTTGTGGACACCTACTTGGGTCTTAGGCACACGAACATGCGTTGCTGTGTCCTCTGTTAGCTTCCCTTGCATCTCTCTCACATCTTTAGATGCTGTTTCCATCGCTTGGCATAATTCCAAAGCCTTTGCAAAAGTGAGTTTTGTTTCAGATAAAAGTCGCCGTTGCATTCGGTCATCATTCACTCCACACACAAGTCTGTCTCTTAACATTTCTTCCAATGAGTCTTTGTAATCACAGTGCAGTGTTAATTTCCTCAATTCTGCCACATACTCTGCTATGGACTCAGTGTTCCTCCTTATGCGTGAATTAAATTTGAATCGTTGTACGATTTCACTCGGTTTGGGGCTGAAGTGCTTCTGAAGCTCAGCAGTAAGCTGGTCGTACGTTTTATCTTTCGGTAATGCAGGGCTTATTAAATTTCTCAACAAACTGTAAGTAGTTGCACCAACTCCACTCAACAGTACAGCCTTCCTTTTGTCTGGCTCCTCAATGTCATTAGCTTCGAAGAAAAAGTCCAACATTTCACTATATTCTTCCCATGACTGAGTCGAGTTATCAAAAGGGGTTACCGTTCCGATTACAGCCGCCATTGCTCGTCGTGGTGGGGAAACCTCGTTTTTCCTCCTCTGAACTTGCACTCGAACTACTGGAGTCACTTGAGTTCGCCACACTTGCAATGTTCTCTGTTTCTCGCCGCTGATTTTTTTCTTTTAATCCTCGTCGCCAATTGTGTGATATCCTACCGTGTAGCAATGATCACACTTGAGTTATTTCTTTGGCTAACTCTGCCGTTTATTCTGCAACACACATAATATGACTGAACATGGATTCTGCGCGGGGTTTTCACACTCTTGTTCTAATGTGTCCCCTTAATAGTAGTGCTGAACAATACAGGTAGTTCCCCCTAGAGGCATGTGCCAGTAATGTTTTAAATTAGACTTGCAGTCTACCACAATGACAATGACCCAAAACATCCCAGTAAATCCACCAACGACTGGCTAAAAACTAAGAAATGGAGAGTCCTGAAATGGCCAAGTCAAAGCCCAGAACTTAATCCCACTGAGATGCTGGGTGACTTGAAACGGGCTGTACATGCAAGAAACCCCTTAAACATCTCACAGCTGAAAGAATTCTGCATTGAGGAGTGGGGGAAACTTTCCTCAGACTGATGTCAGAGACTGGTAGATGGCTACAAGAAGCATCTCACTGAAGTTATTTCAGCCAAAGGGGGTAACATTAGCTATTAAACGGTAGAGTGTCCTAACTTTTTCCTCAGTTAGAATACACATTTTTTGTTGATATCTTTTGTTTAATGAGTGAAACAAGGTTAACTGTTGTTATTTACCTGCAATTAAATCACCTTCTTTTCCAGAGATAAATAAAAACAAAATTAGACACCAATATGTGAACATTTCTTAATAAAGAACTGACTATTTAATGGGGTGCCCTAATTTTTTCACATCACCATAGTGACTTTAATAAAGCATTTATTTAGCATTCACATATAAAAAGTGGACGGTACATGAGCACACAGTGGGAAAAGTATTTACAGGGGAAAAAACTAACATGGGCAATACTGTGTCAGGTAGGTCTAAATGCCAGTTTCAGTAAATTTTTTGGTTTATCGCCCAGCCCTACTAACATGAACTTCCTCCTGGACACCAGAATGATGGTCTTTTTTTTTAACACATACCAGGTCTGGGCAGCTCGGTGGAGCAGTGATTAGCACTGTGGCAGTACATCAAGAAGGTCCTGGATTCGATCCCACCCCTCACCATTGTGTGTTCGATCCCACCCCCTGACCGTCAGTGACCCTTCTGTGTGGAGTTTGCCTCTTCCCCCCGTGTCTATGTGGGTTTACTCCGGGTACTCCGGTTTCCTCCCACAGGCCAAAGACATGCATGCTAGGTTAACTGGTATCAACTGGGGATTCTAAATTGTCCTTAGGTATGAATGTGAGAGTGAATGGTTGTCAACTCAAAAAGGATTAAGCAGTAGAAGATGGAAGTTTCTGGTTGCTTAGGTCAGGGATGGGTAACATGTACTATTGAGGTTCAAGTCATTGCAGGTTTTTCATTTTCCAGCCAGTCTCTTCAACCAGTTATTTCACTAAATTCCTTCCACAGATTTCTGCTCTGTGAAAATACCTGCTTTAGTGACTGGCTGGAAGGAAAACCAGCAGGGTCTTGGCCCTCCATGACACATACAGTGGCGAAAATAAGTATTGAACACGTCAACATTTTTCTCATTAAACATATTTCTGATGGAGCCATTGACCTGAGATTTTCACCAGATATAAGTAACAACCCAAGTAATCCATACATACAAAGAAATCAAGGCAACTGTGTTCACAAAACAAATTATATTTGATAAAGTGGAATGACACAGGAATAAGCATTAAACACATGAAGAAAAGAGGTGCAAAAAGGCATAGAAAGCCAAGAAACCAGTTGAAATCCATCAGAATTTAGGAAGCCATCCCTTCCCTCATCAGTGCAAATTAATTTCAGCTGGTTAAGTCCTGACTGATAGCCTTTAAAAAAGTCTGTGAATATCAGATTGTCACACCACAAAGAACTCATGATGGGTAGAAGCAAAAAGCTCTCTCTAAACCTTCGCAACCTTATTGTTGCAAAACATAATGACGGCATTGGTTACAGGCGACATTTCTAAACTGCTGAATGTTCCAGTGAGCACTATTGGAGCCATCATTTGGAAGTGGAAAGAACGTCATTATGCCTCGGTGAAAACAGAGGTATACAGTAATCACTGAGTACGTCTGTTTGTAGCTCTGTGTGTGTGTGTGTCTGTGTGTGTGTGTGTGTGTGTGTGTGTGTGTATGTCTGTCTGTCTGTCTGTCTGTGTGTGTCCGTCTGTCCATTCCTCTGTTTCAGCTTGCCCAGTCAAAATTCAGTGGAATTAAAGGTTTGTGTCATTGTATCACCATATTTTATCAACTTTTAATTTGCCAGAATTTCAAAATAATGCTTTGTTGTTGAAATAAACACAAAAATAACTCACCTTTACCATTAATGGAACGGTACTGCACATGTGCCTGGAAACTCCCGCCAGAGGAAAGTACTGAGCAATCCGCCAATACTGGGTGAACAAATGTTCGTCTTTACTCATGTGTTTTCCTCCTCTGCCACAAAACTGCAAAAGCTCCTGTTCGTCTTGACTGTCATTGTATTCACGTACCTCCATCACTTCCGCCATTTAAAACATCTGCCACTGTGCTCTTCTTTGTGTTTGGATTGCAGCTGTTCAAATCAGGTTGGTGGCTCTTGGCTGCCGCCGACAGTATGGGCATGTGAACTGCAGATTATTTTCACTGCACATGCCTGTACTCCAAAACTACTGGATGGATTTAGATGAAATTTTTACCAGAGGTGGTCCTTGGGCTAGAGAGGAGCCCATAACATTTTGGTAATGATCCCAGTATGCATACCTCCACCAAGGCTCTTATCTTCTCACAGTGTGTTAGCAAGAATACTCCAAAAGTACTTGATGGATTTGGATGAAATTTTTACCAGAGGTGGTCCTTGGGCTAGAGAGGAACCCACAACATTTTGGTGATGATCTGAGGACACATACCTCCACCCAGGCTCTGGCACTGAGGCATCAGCACCTTGGTGCTTTCATTTTACCATAAACTGGCCACGATCTTTAAATGCAATTGACACCACTTTTTTAAACAGAAATTCGGGCCCGGGGGAGCCCAAGTGTGTGAGAGACTCATGGGACAATTGGAAACTCATGTGTCTGTGGGATCTTTCGATTGAAGATGTGGAAGACATCTACCTGTTTGGCTTCATGATCACAGGATTTCTGCTGTTTGGCTTTGGAGTTTTCCTGGTGTATCGGAAACTAAAGAAGTTGGAAAGAGCTTGTCAAAATGCGGACCCGGCGAAGCTCCTTCAACAATTCGACCAGTTGGGGAGGGCACTGATAGCGGTTGAACTGAATCGGAAGGTGGGAAACATCTCAGAGTCGCTGGGTGCTCTCCAGGGAATGATTTTAAAGCCTGGGAATGTAAATGTAAACTGCGATGCACAGAATCGCATGAGAGGTGAAAATTCTATGCTCTAAGTGAACTGTGCTTATCTGGCCTTGATTCGGCGTCCTTGGGAGAACTCATTCCTCCAGGAGAAAAGATAAGGCAGAAGGGAGTTTTGGCTTAACCCAAACATTCTGATGTGCAGCAATCTGAACTCTCCATGGACAGCGTCATCATGTGACTAGCATGGAATTTTACCATCCGACATGCACTGAAGAGAGATGAACTCTCGTGGACATGTTATCTATGTTTAGGATACCATGGACATAACATCTAGTCGTTGCTTAGGGGAGGAATTTTGTTGTTCACCAGTAGCTGATACTTCACACTGCACTCACACTGCATTCACGAATATCACATGACTGATACACACACACTGGTCTCTCTCAACTTGCTCTATTAATGCGTGGAACTGTAACTTGTCTGCTAAGTGTGCAATTAGAGGGTTTTTTTCTATGTGATCATAATCTTGCTCACTTGAGCTCTATTTTGATAACTATGTTTTTTTCTCTCTGCCCAATGTGTCACCCCCTCCCCTTCCCCCTCTTTACCCCCAATGTATGAGGCGCCTGTCGGCTGCCGCGTCATTAGGGAGCGCTTAACATAAGCGCACCTTAATGTCAAGTAAAATTCCTTGTATGAGTAAAAACATGCTTGGCAATAAAGTTCATTCTGATTCTGATTCTGATCAAGAGCTCCTCGCAAGAGTTCTGACAGAGAAGTCAAAAGAATTATCGGAAGTTATCCAAGAGCCAAAGACCACTCATGGAGAGCTCCAGAAAGGCCTGGAGTTAGCAGGTACTGCTGTTTCAAAGAAAGCAATAAGTAATGCACTCAAACTGAAATGGGCTCTATGTCCACTCACCTCGCAAGACTCTATTGCTAAAGAAAAAGCATGTTGAAGATTGTTTAAAGTTTGCTGCACAACATTTGGGCAAGCCAGTAAAATACTGGCTGGATCGGTATCGGTAAAGAATAAAAGTAATTTACCGATCAGATACATTAATAGTAATAAAATGAAGGTGCAATCACGTTTTCAGCCACGGTGTAAACACAGGCAACGAGTGTCAGATGTCACTGGAGCCTGTCTATGGGACTCACCTCACTGTGTTGCTGTGTGGTACCAGCATTTACAATTTTTGTCATGGCCGTCAATCACGGCACCTGTGTGCGCACCTGCCTGTTATCTCCTGCGGCCCTATTTATTCCCATCAGGACCAGTGCTGGGCGCGGAGTCATCTGATTCCTTCCGTGAATCACGCCACAACCTGCCTCTGTGCTTCCCTGCACTGAATTCTCCTGCCTTCGGCTTCCAAGCCCAGCAGAACGACGTCCGGGTCGGTTTCGCCCGGACCAACAACCAAGTAAGCTCAATTGCTTTTAAACCTGTCCATTCGCCTGCGCACAGGCGGAGCCCGCAACGGCGGACCTCCTTCTCCCTCTAGGCGGCGGACTTAATTCCACTTCCAGCTAATCTGCCTGCAGACGCTGTCTCCCTGGCTGCAGCTTTGGTGCTACCTGAAGACTCTTCAACATCTGTTGACAGTAAGCTCAATAACATCTGGCATGCTGCTGTATAGGTGTACTAGTAAGCTAACGGCCCTTGTCTCTTTTCAGGGTTGCCAGCCTGTACGGTGCTCTGCCGGCCCAGCTGGAATACACGGATTGCACTACACTACATTACACCATATAACCGCACTCACGCACCCACTCACTCACGTTAACAAAATAAAGTACGTTAATTGTGTTAATCCTGAGTCGTGTCTGTCTGTGGGTCACCTGTATCATGTCAATTTTACACCACCAACTTGATAAAACACTTGCAAAAGTATCACAGCAAAGAATTGCTGAATTCTGTCAAGAACAGAGCAAAAGGATGTGTGTTGTGCAGCAGCAGCTGCAGTGCTGCTTTTCCAGCTCAGGAGGCTGGACACTAAAAGTGAAACCTAAAAAGAACAAACTGAAAGTAAAAACCAGACTGGAGCGTACCTTTCATGGGAGAGTCTTACAGTTGATGAGAGGCAGGTGACAAACAAAAATAGCATTTTTTTTTTGTATTTTTGTATTTTGTATATTTTATTAATCCCAGAGTGGGATTAATAAAGTGGGGGCGAGATTGAGTGGGTACGGGAGTGGGAGAGAGTGGGTGGGGCTGGGTGTGGGAGTGCGCATGTGGAATTGTATGGGCCAGAGGGAGAGTGAGAGTGAGTGAGTGTGTGTGAGTGTATGGGTGCAAGAGGGTGTGTATGAGCGCATGAGGGCATGAGTGCATGGGAATGAGTGTGTGTGCTGGTCGGGGGGGGGGGGGGGGGGTGCTGGACTTAGGGGGTGGCGCCTCCTGGCAGCGTGGGCTCCCTTGGACTGGGGGGGCTGGCCCCCCATGAGGCTCCTGTGCCTGTGCCTTGCTGCTGCCTTCCTTTGGTGTGGGGGTGTGGGGGTTCCCAGGGCGTGTGTCGGTGGTGCTGGGGTGGGTCGGGCCTGCTGTGAGGGCAATCGGGGGGGGGGGGGGTGTCTCGCACCAGAGGTGCATGCTGGTCCCCAGCCCGGGGGGATGGGTGCTGATCTTCCGGTGCCTGGGGTCTGGGGTGCACGGTACCGGCCACTTGGTGGCCAGGCCCCCTTCGGCTGTCCCTCCTGGGGCAGATGCCTGGTTGTCCTGGGGCTTGTTGGTCTTGGGACATTTGCGCTTTGTGGGGGTTGGTGGCGCTGTCTTGCTTGCTCGAGGTTTCGGGGGGGTGGTGTTAATGTGACCTGCCACCCTCTTTGTATGTTTCCTGGCAAACTACTCACACATACACACTTACTTGGCACACGCTCTCATACACATGCACACACACATACAGTATATCTCTCCTTTAACAGGTGCAGATACCAGACTTGTGATGATATCTTTTCAGTAGAAGAAACAGTCTGTCTTTTGTTTGTTTCAGTTGTGTTAGTCTGTTTGTTTTCTCTGTTTGTTCCTCTCCCTTTTCTTTCTCCCTCCCTGCCCACCCCTCCTTTCCTCATTTCCCCCGTCGGGTCCCTCATGGATAAAAAAGTATTAAAAGCTATTATACTTTATTGATCCCCAGAGGGAAAATTGAGGGCATCCACCTGGATGGATGAAGCAGCCACGGTACGGCGCTATCCCTTAACCATTCACACACACATTCACACCTAGGGCCACTTTAGAGTCTCCAATTAACCTAACCTGCATGTTTTTGGCATGTGGGAGGAAACCGGAGAAATCCTGGAGTAAACCCACGCAGATACGAGGAGAACATGCAAACTCCACACAGATCACTGCTGGTCAGGGGCTGGGATCAAACCAGGGATCCCATGGCCAAGGGTGAGTTGCTGTGCTGCCGCAGTGCTAACCACTGCACCAAAAGTTATTATAAGAACAGTTTATAAATAATAGTATAAAGCTCCCTTTGGCAAAGTAAATCTGTTTGGCACAATAAGGGAAGTAGATTTCTGTTCTGCTCACCTAGCTGCTTGACAGGACAAGGGGAAAAAAATTAATCCCAGAGGGTGCCAGGCTACATGAACATGAAATGGAACAGGAGTGACTTCAAAATAAGAGCAAACCTAAAAACTAAGAATGGGCAGAGAATAATATCATAAACACTACTAAATAAACCGAGGACCAGGAGAATACTTAGGATAATAATAATAATGGATGACAAAAATACAACTTCAAGGATTAGTTCCTTTATTTTCAGATCTGTAGCATTTTTTTACCTCACGCATATAAAGTGGCACTCTGAATTTCATCTGATTGTTTACTTAAATACTCAGCTTCAAAGCTTTGTATAAACTTGTACTTAAAAATTCAGAATGCATGTTTACATGATGCTGCCAATGTTGCAAAGTTTAAAATAAAAAAAAAAAGCAGCAGCATTGCTGAACTGAGTCAAATTTGTAATATTGTGGGGGACACAATAGGTCATGGCATGCCACACAGGACAGGGGGTTGATGGGGGGAGAAGATAGTCAGAAATGGTAAAGGGAAAAGGCAAGAAGAGCACCTAAGGGCGTCAGAGTGCTAGGGGGTAATAAGAAAGATGTGCCTTCCGCCCCCGCTGTGCCAGGTTCACACCTGAGGACACAGGGGTATGAATGTATTGTATCAAGACCTGCTCTGTGACATATGTTAATGTGTAGGTGGATGTGTGTGCCTGTTCCACAGTGTGTATGTTAATGTGCTTACCCTGGGTGCCAGAGAGGCAGGAATAAGTGTATAAGAGAGATCGCTCTGGCACTCAGGGGCAGTCTGTTATATTTGATGGAGGAGAAGTAAAGTCGGTGTCATCAGCTCGTGGTCTCGTCTGATTACTTCCTCCACAATATATTCTTTGACTTTTAGATTTTTGTTTTTATATGTGTACAAAATGCAACTAGTCATTAACAAAATATGTTCTGTACTTTCATCGTACAAGACAGACGGTATCGGGTTTGGATCGGTATCGGCCGATACTCAAAGTCATAGTATCGGTATCGGTCTTGAAAAAGTGGTATCGGCTCATCCCTAGATGAGACTAAAATTGAACTTTTTGGATGCCACAACACACAGCATGTTTGGAGGAGAAATGGCACTGCACATCCCATCATGGTGTAGGGGTGTTTTTCAGCACATGGTAGAGACAAACTTCATATAATTGAAGGAAAAATGAATGGACAAATGTGCAGAGACATCCTTGATAAGAACCTGCTGCCATCTGCCACGATGCTGAAGATGAAACGAGGGTGGACATTTCAGCAAGACAATGATCCCAAACACACAGCCAAGAAAATGCTCAACTGGCTCCAGAGAAGGAAAATAAAGCTGCTAGAATGACACAGTCAGTCACCTGACCTGAATCCAATTGAAAATCTATGGAACAAACTGAAGAGCAGAGTTCATAGAAGACAACCACAGAACCTTCAAGATTTGAAGACAGTTTGTGTGGAAGAATGAGCAAAAATCACTCCGGAGCAATGCCTGTGCCTAGTTTCTCCATGCAGGAGGCATCTGGAAGCTGTTATTACCAACAAATTCTTTTCTACTGAACATTAAATTAATTTCAGCAAGCGTGCGCAATACTTATTCTCTGTCATTACACTGTATTGTATATGACTTGTTATGTGAACACAGTTCAGGTTCAGGTTCCTTTATTTGTACCCGTAGGTAGATTTGTTTTGCAGTCTGGTGACATCCATATTTACAAGCCACAATTACATTCAACATAGACACAAACACAGGCACACATGAAGCTGACTATAAACATGATAAAAATACTCAAGGCTCCATCAATCAGGGTATAAAGACAAAGAGATGAGAGAAAAACCAGAGGTAAGAGAGAAGGGTCATATTAAAAAGTTAAAAACTAGTCAAAGAGATTAAAAACTCAAAGGTCTAAAACCCAATAAAATATTTAGAACCCAAATAACATCCTACAAAAATAAGTAAATATAAAATGGAGTTAATAAATAGGTACCTAAATTATGTGCAATATATTGTTACAACTTGTTCAACTCTTTGACAGCAGCAGGAACAAAGCTGTTTTTGTAGCGCTGGGTTTTACTTTTTGGGACAGCAAACCTCCGTCTTGAGGGAAGAAGCTGAAAGTTGCAGTGCAAAGGGTGGGAGTCATCATCATTTAAAATGGAGGTAGCCATCCTCTGTACTTGTCTGGTGTACAGGGATGTCAGGCTCAGCTGTGACTCACCAAGCAAACGACTGGACCATCTAAATACCTGATCCAAGGATTTCCTCTGTTTCAGTTTTATCTGACCAAACCATGACACTAAAGAAAAGGATAAAACAGATTCAATAAAAGCCCGATAAAACATTGTCACTATGGTTCGGTCAATTTGGAAGCGTGCAAGTTTTCTCAAGCAATGCAAATGTTGCTGACCCTTTTTGCACACCCTTTCACAGTTCTCTTCAAAGTTTAAATTACTATCAATAATCGTCCCAAGATATTTGTAGGATTGTACACATTCGGTGGTCTGGCCTTTTAGTACGGTGACTTTGTGCCTGGGAGTTTTCCTCCTAAAGTCAATAATCATGTCTTTAGTTTTTGTCGTATTCAGCTGCAGGTAGGAATCCTCACACCAGTGAACAAAATCATCAACTACTGAGCATACTTTATAATGTGTCTGTTGTCATGTCTGCTCCGACATGTTTGTGTACAGGATGAAGAGTAGTGGTGACAACACACACCCCTGAGGAGAGCCAGTAGAAGAGCACTTTAGGTCAGACAATGTACCATTGTTTGACCAGTTGCCTTGATTTCTTTGTATGTATGGATTGCTTGGGTTGTTACTGACATCTAGTGAAAATCTCAGTTTAATGGCTGCATCAGAAATATGTTTAATGAAAAAATGTTGACGTGTTCAATACTTATTTTCCCCGCTGTAGTTGCCCATCTCTGGCTTAGGTCAAGCTCATGAAGGTGGTTTTGCTGATTTCTTGTTGACCTGCAGGTCTATACTGTTAATGCATTAAAGATCACTAAATAACTGTGCCAGTTATTTTAACAGGACTCTGCTTGTCTATTTACAATACAAAAATAATGTTCCTGAGGATTACATTGTTGTTAGTGACAGCAGGCATCTTTGTCTCACTCCTACAGCGGTGGGAAAACGTTCACTAAAGTGTTCTGCTTCTATCACCATGACATTATAATCCTGTGACTTCAATAAGTGCCACCTTAAGGCGCTTTGCACCCAATAACTGCAGTATCCTTCACTTATTTATAGCCATAACACACTTCCCTCCTTCACCAAATATCTTCTACCTGCCTATTTGTCTAGGTAAGGTAGAAATACTAAAAAAAGGAAGAAGGAAAACTCGTCTCGTTGGTCACTCACTGTAAGTGGTATGCTGTCATAGTAAAGTGACACATGACTCACAACTAAGACTGGCACACTACCAATACACTCCAGAAGAGGTGCTCTGAAAGTGAAACACGTGTAGACACTGTCACGCTGTGTGTAGAGAGCTGAACCCAAAGGCGAGATTTCAAAGTTTCAAATGGATTTATTTAAGAGCTGACCAAGCCCTGGCCAGCTCAAGGGCCAAAACAATAATTCCACAAGGCAGGCAAACTGAACATGAAATAATAATCCAACAGGCAGAAAAAACCGGCAGGCACAGACGTGTGTGAAACGCCAACTGACAAATGAGGAAACCAGACAGAACACAGACTGGGACACACATACAGTATACAGACAGAGGGAGTAATCAAGACAACGCGGTACAGGTGGGGAGAGCAATCATGACAAACGAAGACAGCAGGAAAGTTTCACAGGACAGGCGGGGCTGCACACATAATCACAGACAGAGAACACAGAAACATGAGCAGAGGATCAGGGGAGACAAAACCAAGAAAACCAGGATAATAATAAATGATAATGACCAAACTGAGAGACGAGCAAGAAACAAATCCATAGGGAAAACAGATGCAGACAAAATGACAAAATGAGTGAGGACAAGGACTGGGGACCATGCCCTGAAAACAAGGAACAAAGTAATAACTCAGAATGAGGACATGGGGCCCAATCCATGTTAACAGATACAGTGGGGTAAAAAAGTATTTAGTCAGCCACCAATTGTGCAAGTTCTCCCACTTAAAAGATGAGAGAGGTCTCCAATTTTCATCATAGGTGTACCTCAACTATGAGAGACAAAATAAGAAAAAAAAAATCCAGAAAATCACATTGAAGGATTTTTAATGAATTAATTGGTAAATTCCTTGGTAAAATAAGTATTTGGTCAATAACAAAAGTTCATCTCAATACTTTGTTATATACCCTTTGTTGGCAATGACAGAGGTCAAACGTTTTCTGTAAGTTTTCACAAGGTTTTCACACACTGTTGCTGGTATTTTGGCCCATTCCTCCATGCAGATCTCTAGAGCAGTGATGTTTTGGGGCTGTCGCTGGGCAACACAGACTTTCAACTCCCTCCAAAGATTTTCTATGGGGTTGAGATCTGGAGACTGGCTAGGCCACTCCAAGACCTTGAAATGCTTCTTACGAAGCCACTCCTTCGTTGCCCGGGCGGTGTGTTTGGGATCATTGTCATGCTGAAAGACCCAGCCACGTTCCATCTTCAATGCCCTTGCTGGTGGAAGGAGGTTTTCACTCAAAATCTCACGATACATGGCCCCATTCATTCTTTCCTTTATTACACGGATCAGTCGTCCTGGTCCCTTTGCAGAAAAACAGCCCCAAAGTATGATGTTTCCACTCCCACGCTTCACAGTAGGTATGGTGTTCTTTCTCCTCCAAACACAACAAGTTGAGTTTTTACCAAAATGTTCTATTTTGGTTTCATCTGACCATATGACATTCTCCCAGTCCTCTTCTGGATCATCCAAATGCTTTCTAGCAAGCTTTAGACGGGCCTGGACATGTACTGGCTTAAGCAGGGGGACACGTCTGGCACTGCAGGATTTGAGTCCCTGGCGGCGTAGTGTGTTTCTGACGTAGCCTTTTTTACTTTGGTCCCAGCTCTCTGCAGGTCATTCACTATGTCCCCCCATGTGGTTCTGGGATTTTTGCTCACTGTTCTCGTGATAATTTTGACCCCACGGGGTGAGATCTTGCATGGAGCCCCAGATCGAGGGAGATTATCAGTGGTCTTGTATGTCTTCCATTTTCTAATAATTGCTCCCACAGTTGATTTCTTCACACCAAGCTGCTTACCTATTGCAGATTCAGTCTTCCCAGCCTGGTGCAGGTCTACAATTTTGTTTCTGGTGTCCTTTGACAGCTCTTTGGTCTTGGCCGTAGTGGAGTTTGGAGTCTGACTGTTTGAGGTTGTGGACAGATGTCTTTTATACTGATAATGAGTTCAAACAGGTGCCATTAATACAGGTAACGAGTGGAGGACAGAGGAGCCTCTTAAAGAAGAAGTTACAGGTCTGTGAGAGCCAGAAATCTTGCTTGTTTGTAGGTGACCAAATACTTATTTTACTGAGGAATTTACCAATTAATTCATTAAAAATCCTTCAATGTGATTTTCTGGATTTTTTTTTTTCTCATTTTGTCTCTCATAGTTGAGGTATACCAATGATGAAAATTGGAGACCTCTCTCATCTTTTAAGTGGGAGAATTTGCACAATTGGTGGCTGACTAAATACTTTTTTGCCCCACTGTACAAGCGTGAGAAGTTTTTACACTGCGTTTCAAATTATTATGCAAATGATATTTGTCTCTGATTGTCCTAAATAGTCGATGCAAATGACAGCATAATTTTCAAGCCATGAACCATTAGAGCATAATTCAAATTTTTTTTTGAACAAACCTCCTAATGACAACTATTTTTTGCAAAAATTTAAAAAAAAAAATTCAAAATGTTCAAAATTATTATGCACAACAGCGTTTCAAAACATTTTATTGGTTGTAAAGAGCTGAAAATGGTCATTTGTTGAATTTGCAGCATTAGGAGGTCATATTTACTGAAATCAAAACCTATTTCAATCAGAAACATCTTAACACATCAAGTTACATGTTAACATAGGACCCCTTCTTTGATATAACCTTCATAATTCTTGCATCCATTGAACTTGTGAGTTTTTGGAGAGTTTCTGCTTAAATTTCTTCGCAAGATGTCAGAATAGCCTCCCACAGCTGCTGTTTTGATGTGAACTGCCTCCCACCCTCATAGATCTTTTGCTTGAGGATGCTCTCAGTAAGGTTGAGGTTAGGGGAGGATGAGGGCCACACCATGAGTTTCTCTCCTTTTATGCCCATAGCAGCCAATGACAAAGAAGCATTCTTTGCAACATGAGATGATGCATTGCACTGGTCAACACCAAATTTATTGTCTCAGTTTTTTTGGTTTTTTTTAGCCGATTTAGGACAATTTTGATGTGCTGACTCCAAAAATCACATTGGTTTTGCTCAATCAGGTCAACTTTTTGAATTATGGCCACATGTTGTTTTATACATTTTTGTTTACATGTATGGGTATTTTCACTTTATATGACACAAAATTCTTTTTTATGTCTTGAAATTCTCTGAATTTTGAACAATGATGATGTAACATTCAATTTACATGTACTTACCCTTATATAAAGGTAAGTAAATGCACAGTACTAAGTAAGTACTAAGTAAGTACAAGTTTTTACTTCGCACCTGATCAAGAGAAACAGATGTCATTTTCGGATTCAGCGGTGCAAAAATGTCTTAAATCAGTTGAAAAAACACAGACAACTTACAAAAAAATTATTTTTGTAACCCTGTGTTGTCATGCATGAAGATAATTTTGCTACGGAAGGCACGGTTCTTCTTTTTGCACGATAGAAGAAAGTGGTCAGTCAGAAACTCTATATACTTTGCCAAAGTCATTTTCATACCTTCAGGGACCCTAAAGGGGCCTACCAGATCTCTCACTATGATTCCGGCCCAAAACATGACTCTGCCACCTCCTTGCTGACATTGCAGCCTTGTTGGGACATGGTGGCCATCCACCAACCATCCACGACTCCATCCATCTGGACCATTCAAGGTTGCATGCCACTCCTCAGTAAACAAGACTGTTTGAAAATTAGTCTTCATTTATTTCTGGGCCCACGGCAACCATTTCTGCTTATAAGCATTGGTTAGGGGTAGCCGAACAGTAGGTTTACATACAACTGCAAGCCTCCGGACGAGCCTATGCCTTGAGGTTCGTGGGACTCCAGAGGCACCAGCAGCCTCAAATACCTGTTTGCTGCTTTGTAATGGAATTTTAGCGGCTGCTCTCTTAATCTGATGAATTTGTCTGGCAAAAACCTTCATCATTATGCCTTTATCTGCACAAACCCGTCTGTGCTCTGAATCAGCCACAAATTTCTTCACAGTACGATGATCACACTGAAGTTTTCGTGAAATAGCTAATGTTTTCATACCTTATAGATAGACTTCCGGCGCCACACGAGTAGGCTGCCTTTTTGCAACAGCGGATCAATTTCTTCCTATTTCTATTTACTATCTGGCTCTCTTGTTAAGCTTTCTGATCCGGCAACACCTTATCCGTCACAGACACATAGCTCACCCAAATGTCTCCTGAGCCAGCGGACGGAGCACTGTTTATTGCAGGAGGCAGTACAATAGAGACCAGCTGTTAGCACTTAACCGGCCCACGGTGCTAACGCAAAAACTCGATATACCAGGAGAAATAAGACAGAGACGGCGTGGATGTCGAGCTGGAGTAAGACAGCAGGCGAGGAATATACAGTACAGACCCGTCCTCCCATCCGTTATTATGGGGAATGTACGATTGCTACTCAATAAGACTGACGAGCTAGCGGCTATCTCCCGCTACGAGAGCGTCTTCAGAGAGATTAGCTTGATGTTGTTTACTGAGACGTGGCTAACAGAACTAGCAACAGATGCTAACATCAAACTGGAGGGTTTCCACGCAATACAAATATCTGGGTGTCATGATCAGCAGCGGGTTGGACTGGAGATCCACCACCGATGGTGCGCATAAGAAGGGGATGAGCAGACTCTACTTCCTGAGAAAGCTGAGATCCTTCAACGTGTGCAGCAGGATGCTGGAGCTTTTCCACCAGACTGTTGTTGCCAGCGCCATCTTCTTTGCTGCTGTCTGTTGGGGTAGCAGTTATCAGGGCCAGAGATACCAACAGACTTGACAAGATCATCAAGAGGGCTGGCTCTGTAATTGGTCTCAGACTGGAGACCTTTGAGACAGTGGTGGAGAGGAGAACACTATATAAACTGCGATCCATCATGGACAATCCTGATCACCCCCTCCACCACACACTAGATAGACAGCAAAGCACTTTCTCGGCCAGGTACAAGAAAACTTTCCTGCTACATGCAATTTCACTGTACAATAACTCACTATGATGTTGTATTCTGGTCATAGCTATGCTGCAACACTGCATCTTACAGACTTACAGACTAACTGGTACATCACTTTTTCACTCTGCTCCTGATAGTCCTTCTTTGTGCAATGGGATGATTCATGTGTTTATGCGGGTCATCATATATTAAGCTATGATGTATATAGGTCTTATAGCCGTGTTAGTTTTTACTTTCCATGGGTAATCCCTTTGTCTGTCATGTGTGTGTTTCTGTTGTTTGGCTGTTAACTGTCATGCTGCTGTTACACTGTAATTTCCCAGTTTGGGATCAATAAAGTACATCTATCTATCTATCTATCTAATATGGGCAGACCGGACACCAGACAGTGGGAAGGCAAGGGGCGGAGGAGTGATAACGTATGTCAATAGCAGCTGGTGCAGACCGGGACATATATGGATAAACAACAACACTGCAACAAAGACATTGAGTTGCTAGCTGTTAGCATGCGGCCTACCTATCTCCCAAGGGAATACTCACACATGATCTGCATTGTTATTTATGCAAATCCGATGGCGAACGCTGGGACAGCGCGTGACACCATTCACTTAGTAATTGGCAGGCTGCTGACAGAACACCCAGATGCTCTCCTACTCATCTCAGGTGATTTCAACCATATTTCACTGTCCCCATTCTGCCACGTTCACTCAGTATGTCACATGCCACACTAGAGACAATAAAACCCTGGACTTATTCTATGCAAATACTAAGGAGGCGTACACCTCATCACCACTCCCACTCCCCCCACTCGGGAGATCGGATCACAACTTGGTTCATCTCCTGCCGGTGTACAAACCCCTAGTACACAGACAACCTCCGGTCATGCGCACGGTGAAGTTATGGTCTGAGGAGGCAATGGACGCTCTAAAGGACTATTTTGAAACCACTGCCTGGGAGCAGCCCTGCAATCCACATGGTGAGGACATCGATGGCCTCACTCACACCATCACGGACTACATCAACTTCTCTGTGGACAGCACTGTACCCACCAAGACCATACGGTGTTGTTCGAACAACAAACCCTGGATCAACTCTGAGATAAAAATACTTCTGAGAGAGAAAAAGAGGATCTTCAGGTCAGGGAACAGGGACATGCTGAAGTCCGTACAGAGGGAGCTGAGGAGGAAGATCAGAGAAGGCAAGGACAGCTTCAGAAAGAAGATGGAGGACAAGCTGCAACACAGCGACATCGACGGGGTCTAGAGAAACCTTAAAACCATCTCTGGGCTCCAGAATACCTCCTCCCAGGCCACAGGGGGCAGGGAGTGGGCGAACAATCTGAACCTGTTTTTTAATAGGTTTGACCAACCGCCCCCCCCCCCCCACCGACTGCACAACAACCACTGCTGCCTCTAAAGTCATCAAGACCTGCTGTCCACACCCCACTCCACCAACACCCCCCCACTCCCAGCACACAGCCCCCCAACCTGACCCTCACCAAGACCCAGGTGAGGACGGAGCTGAGGAAGATCAAGGCGAGGAAGGCCTCGGGACCGAACAGCATCAGCGCGGAGCTCCTCAAGTCCTGCGCAGACCAGCTGTGTGGGATTGTGGAGCACATCTTCAACCTGAGCCTGAAGCTGGGGAGGGTACCACAGTTGTGGAAAACATCATCTGTGGTACCTGTACCAAAGACTTCCCACCCCAAAGACCTGAACAGCTACAGACCAGTTGCCCTGACGTCTCACATGATGAAGACCCTGGAGAGACTGCTCCTTGCTCACCTCTGCCCCCTGGTGGGACCAGCGATGGATCCACTCCAGTTCGCCTACCAGCATGGCACTGGGGTGGAGGATGCAGTGATCTTCCTCCTTCACCGTTCCCTGTCCCACCTGGAGAAGCCCGGGAACGCGGTGAGGATCATGTTCTTTTACTTCTCCAGTGCTTTCAACACCATCGAACCGATGATCCTGAAGGACAAGCTGCTGTGCGCAGGGGTGGACCAGCACCTGTCATCATGGATCCTGGACTACCTCACTAACCGGCCACAGTTTGTGAGAACCCGGGATTGTGTGTCCGACACGATCATCAGTAGCATGGGGGCCCCCCAGGGAACGGTTTTGGCTCCCTTCCTGTTCACCCTTTATACTGCGGACTTCTCACACAACACAACACACTGCCATCTACAGAAGTTCTCTGATGACTTTGCGATTGTCGGCCTCATCTCCAACGGAGATTAAGCTGAGTACAGAGGACTTATCCAGGATTTCGTGGACTGGTGCCATCGAAACTACCTCCAGATCAACGCAAGGAAAACTAAGGAGCTGGTGGTGGACTGCCGCAGGCAAGGACAACCCTTCACAGCACCGGTAAACATACAGGGAACAGACATTGAGATGGTGACATCCTACAAGTACCTGGGTGTTCATCTGAACAATAAACTAGACTGGTCACACAATACCGACGCACTCTATAAGAAGGGACAGCGCAGGCTGTTCCTACTGAGGAGGCTCAGGTCTTTTGGTGTACAAGGGGTGCTGCTGAAGACATTCTACGACACGGTGGTGGCATCAGCCATCACTTTTGGAGTGGTCTGCTGGGGCAGTGGCGTTACAGCAGCCGATAGGAAGAGACTGAACAAACTAATCAAGAAAGCTAGCTCTGTCCTGGGGCAACGCCTTGATCCAGTGGAGGAGATAGGAGAGAGAAGGATGGTGGATAAACTGTCATCTCTGCTGGAGTCCAAGTCCCACCCTATGCAGGACATACTGAACGCACTGAGGAGCTCATTTAGCAGTAGGCTACATCATCCTAGGTGCGCAACCGAGAGGTTTCGCAGGTCCTTCCTACCTACGGCTGTCAGACTGTACAACCTAAGCAGGGCTGCTCGCAGAGATAGCAAAAAAAAAAATAAAAAAATGTGACAACCTAATAGTATTGAATGCAAAAGACGCAACAGACTTACACAAATGGTCCCCTCCAGCATACAACTAGGACAATATCAGTCGCTACAGAGGGTGACAATATGTATGGGTACATATTCATACCATGTAGGGTAACTAAATAGACAGTTATGCTGTTTATTCCATCTAGCTACAATGCTCTGCACTGTGTATATATACTGTATTTATATATTTATGTGTACATATGTACAGTATATTCACTGCTCTTATTTTCTTATCTCCTTAATTATTGCACTGAGTGTTGCTATCCCTGTGCTGTTGCAATCCTGGAATTTCCCCATTGTGGGAATAATAAAGGCTTATCTTATTTTATTCAAGGCATTGCACTATTTTGATGCTTTTCGGCAGCAGAGAGATCCTTTTTCTTTCCCATATTGCTTGAAACCTGTGGCATGCTTAATAATGTGGAACATCCTTCTTAAGTAGTTTTCCTTTAATTGGGCTTACCTGGCAAACTAATTATGACAGGTGTCTGAGATTGATACCAGTGATCCAAAGAGCCCTGAGACACAATACATCCATGAGTGTAATTGAAAAACCAAAAATTGAATGTTTATGACACTAAAATCCTATTTGCATAATAATTTGGAACACGGTGTAGAACCTGGCATCACCTGATAAATTAGCAAAACAGCTCTCCTAACTGGCTTCAGACTCTAGCTAGAAAATAGACCTTTTTCATACTTTAAATTTACTATGTGTCTCAGCCTTCACCCAAGTTCCTTTGCAATAAATTAAGGGGCATCAAAGTATCATTCAGTCTCAAACAATGACAGGCAAGTGTCAAAACAGGTCTCTCAGAGTCTGAAACATGAGGAAGACCTAAGCTGGTGCATCAGTCTCTTGGACACCAGCACAGAGTAGTATCATCTATTAGCTCAAACAATCAGAGACTGAAGCTACCATTGCTCAAAAACACACACGCATACACACGCATACGCACACACGCACGCACGTGCGCGCGCACACACACACACAGGCTTATCCAGGTTTCAGATGGGTCGCAATGTCCTTGCCCTGCTACTTCACTCAGGAGGAGGAGAATAAATCAACTGGCTGTCTTCTCCATTTCTGCCTGGTGATGGAGAAGATAGCCCCCCTGTGGGAAATCTATAAAGGTTGTTTGTCCCCAGGGCTTGCAGACATGCGAAAGCCAGTGGCAGCGAGAGAGAGGCATGTTGACAACAGTTAGAACGCAGCACAGAGGACACAACAGCCATGAAGTCTAATGGATCAAAGAGCAGGTTGATGTAGCTGCTGCTTGCTGGTCGTTCACCCATTTACAGAAAGGAAGAACAAAGGAATCCACTTTAAACTGTTTTACAGCCTTTAGTGTGCACTTGAAACAGATAAAGATCAAAACGCAAAGAAATCTTTCTTAAAGGAGACACCTCAGACTTTTCTTGTTGATGTGTCGGTTATGAGTAGATTAAACCTACATTTTAAAATAGATGACAAATCCAAAGGGAAAACCTGAATCTTAGACCCAGGAGACATATTGGTTTAATTAAAGTGTAAGGGTTATTTTGATGAGATTGTGTGAACCCACCTGTCACTTTAAGAGAGGAACAATTGCTGCAAATCAATAAAAAATGTTGTAAATAATGAAATACGTGTTGTCATGACACATTTCTATCCAAGTGAAAATTATCTCTTTCAGGGTGGCAGGGAGTCCATCCATTGGAGGACAAGATGTCACTAACAGGATTCATTAGTAGGAAAATTATGTGAATTACAGTGTTCTTATGCACTGTTGAAATTTCAACCCAGTTAAAAGCCTATAAGAGATTTTAGAGTTATGTATGTGTTACAGCTCTTTGACACCTCAATCAAAACCATTCCTTTTCCTTTTTTTCCACCTTGTAATATGTTGCAGCATAAGTACATACAGCATAGCACACCATAAAACTGCAATGAACAGTTGCATAACAACATACATTTATAACTGCAGTACACAGCCCTCACACTCTACTTGTCCAATAACTGAATAAATAAATTGAATACAGCTTTTTTCTATTTCTCCCTAAGCTCTCTCCATAAGGAATCAGCTAGGCGATCTTGTCAATCTTAGGAGCAATGCTAAGTTCATCACTAATTAAATCCTGTAAAAAAAAAAAAAAAAATTGTATGACTTTTAAAATAATTTTAGTGCTCCATTCTGTTTTTCTAACTGCATACATTCTGAAATGTCCAGTAACCACCAGTGTTGGGTGTAACGTGTCTGTAACAGCACTACTTTTGCAGTAACGTGCTTTGTAACAAAATTACTGTTTAAAAATTCAGTAATGCGTTACAGTGACTGAAATTTGATCAGATGCGTTACTCGTTACTCGCTTTATTAATATGGATAGTATGGGCTATATTAATCATATATTCCATAACCTACATATGTTGAAGCATGTGGGAATGTTTGGTGATTACATATGTAAGGCGACTTCACACCTCAGAAAGGACAAAGACTCTCAACCGCCAGTGAAGAACAAAGACGTTCCCAGACACTGCGGTGGAGACCGGAGGAGCTGCCCTCACCCCCCAGGGCCATGAGGAGGAGTACGGAGACAATGGGGGGATTAAGATAATGAGGGATGTTAGCCTTTGATATGCATGTCTTTTGTTAGGTGCAAGTATAAGTTCACAGAGCCGGAGGTATTTGGTCTCTTTTCTTGCTTCTGCTTCTGCACTAGGATGAGACTTGTTAGAGGAGCTGATAATAAACTTTTTTTTGTTTTGTTTTGTTTTTTTGTTACTTATTTGTACCCGTAGGTAGATTTGGTTTGCAGTCTGGTGACAAGCCACCGGCTGCCGGTCGCTGCATGCGCAAGCACCCTAAACCTACATGTTTTAAACTTTGGTTTATATATCATACCGCCTTGTTCTTCCAAGCTCTTCTACACTGGTGACCCCTGACGCGAGTATGGACCTGAGGCGTTCCCCCGCGATCGACTCATCTGTGGCGACCCAGGCAGACGCCGGCGCCCACGCAGACAGGGGAACAGATGGACGACGTTCCCCCCCCGGCAGAAGTGATAGAGAGGGCTCAACCGAGCACCAGCGCCGCTGAGAGAGCCGAGGCAAGGCATTCTCACCCTGCGGACAAAGCAGTGATGGTCTACACAAATGCCGTCGCTGTCAAGCTGCCGGACTTCTGGCAGGAAGACCCCGCCTCGTGGTTTCAACAAGCTGAAGCCCAGTTTACACTGGCGGGCATCACGGCCGACGATACGAAGTTCTATCACATCGTCGCCAAACTCGACGCCGCCACTTCGAGGTGTGTGCGAAGCATAATCCGGCGGCCGCCGGCCCAAGACAAATATGAAATACTGAAAGCAACCATTGTGGCAAATTACGTCCCCTCAACCGAAGAGAGAGCCGAGAGGATCCTGGCGGTCTACGGCCACAGAGGATGCAGACCCAAAGCCCTCATGGAGGACTTGCTGCAGCTTAAAGAGGAGGACAATGACAACTTCCTCTTCCAATTCGTATTCCTCAGCACGCTGCCGCCACACATGAGAGGGACGCTCGCCAACATGCGATGCAACACCCAGCAAGACTTCCGCGTGCTGGCCAACGAAGCTCAACGACTCGTCAATGCCTGCAGGGAACAGACACCCACAGCAGCATCCGCAGACCTCAACGCTGATGCCCAGAGCCACGGCGAGCCTCAACACACGGAGCAGATCCAGCCCGCGGTGACAGCGACACGGCCAAAACGTAACAGACGGAGCGATGTTTGTTATTACCACCACCGCTTCGCTGAGAAGGCTCACAAATGTGTTCCCCCCTGCAAATTTAAACGCCAAAGCCGAGAGCCGTTAACGGCAGCGGTTCTCGGCGAGAAGAGTAAGCTGTTATATGTGACGGACGGACACACCGGCAAGCAGTTCCTTATTGACACAGGAGCTCAACTGAGTTTCGTCATGCCCTCCCAAGCAGATCGAGCCATGGGCACCCGGGGCAACGGAGCGGTGGCAGCCAACGGCTCCAGCATTGACACTTTCGGCGAAAAGAGCCTGCACCTCCACATCCACGGCCGCAACTACAGATGGACATTTGTTGTAGCGGCGGTGAGTTTTAACTTGTTGGGCGCAGACTTTTTGTGTGCACACGGGTTATTAGTTGATCTAGCCAACAGACGCTTGGTTAATGCACTGTCCTTTGCTTCTATTCCCTGCTCAGCCCGAGTTTCTCCACCACCTGTGCAGGCTAGCGTCACCACGGCAGGAGGTAAGTTTGAGCAACTCCTCACCCAATTTCCAGCACTCACAATTCCCAAATTCTCAGCCACTGTGGCTAAACACGGGGTTGAACACTTTATTCCCACAACGGGCCCACCCGTATTTGCCAAAGCTCGCTGCTTAGACGCGGCCAAACTCACCATAGCTCGGGACGAGTTTACTACCCTTGAAAAATTAGGCATTGTTAGACGCTCGAAGAGCCCCTGGGCCTCGCCACTTCACATGGTTCCGAAATCCGACGGTTCTTGGAGACCGTGCGGAGATTACCGCAGATTAAACAATGCGACAGCGCATGACTGCTACCCAATTCCTCACATTCAGGATTTTTCACTGCATCTGGCGGGTGCGCGCATTTTTTCAAAAATAGACCTGGTCCGCGGTTATCATCAAGTCCCAGTTCGAGCAGAGGACATTCCTAAAACAGCGGTAATAACCCCTTTCGGCCTTTTTGAATTTTTGCGGATGCCTTTCGGCCTCAAAGGCGCTGCTCAAACTTTTCAGCGGATGATGGACGCAGTATTACGCGACCTCCCTTTTGTTTTCGTCTACCTCGACGACATGCTGGTAGCCAGCTCGTCTGAGGAAGAACACGAGCAGCACCTCACTACGGTTTTTCAGAGACTAGAAGAGCACAGGTTAATAATCAATCCAGCCAAATGCAAATTCGGCGTGTCGCAAATTGATTTTTTAGGACACAGAGTTTCTCCGAAAGGGGCAGTCCCACTTCCAGACAAAGTTCACGTGATAAAAAGTTTCCCACGGCCACAAACGGTCAAATCGCTGCAAGAATTTTTAGGAATGGTTAATTTTTACAACCGTTTCCTCCCCCACGCAGCTCAGCTCATGCAGCCCTTATATGACGCGCTCAGAAAACAGAAAGCTTCCAACGCGGTCGAATGGACCCCGGAGCGCGAACGCGCCTTCGCGGAAGTAAAGAGCGCTCTAGCTAATGCCACATTGTTAGTTCACCCCGATCCCTCGGCCCGCATTGCACTAACCACAGACGCTTCGGACCTAGCTATAGGGGCAGTTGTAGAACAACATGTCAGCGGGATCTGGCAACCTTTGGCATTCTTCAGCAAAACGCTAAACCAAACTGAGCGTAAGTACAGCACTTTTGACAGGGAGCTGCTAGCGCTTCATTTATCCATCCGCCACTTCCAGTTCTGGTTAGAAGGGCGGAGTTTCACGGCTTTTGTAGACCACAAACCGCTCACCTTTGCGATGGCTAAACTTTCAGAACCATGGTCAGGCAGGCAACAAAGACAGCTGGCTGCGATTTCAGAGTTCACCACAGACATTCGACATGTGGCAGGCAAACTTAACGTGGTAGCAGACTGCCTCTCTCGTGCTGTGACATCGCCAGAGCATGAGGAGACAGATTATACTGCCTCAGCCACAGAACTCTTCACTAACGCGAACACATACGCAGCACCTATCCATGCAGGGATAGATTATGCAGCCATGGCAGAGGAACAAAGCAGTGACGCGGACGTGCGCGCACTCCTGTCTGGACCAACAGGGTTAAGGCTGGAGGAAAGGGGTTTACGCGACGGCGTGCCCCCCCTAATATGCGATATTTCAACCGGCCGACCTCGCCCGTTAGTCCCAGCCACATGGCGCCGCCGTATTTTCGACTCAATTCACTCCCTTGCGCACCCAGGTGTGCGCGCCTCGGTTAAAATGGTCACCGAAAAGTTTGTGTGGCCGGGCCTGCGCAAAAACGTAAAAGAATGGGCAAAAACTTGCATTTCTTGTCAGCGCGCCAAAATACACAAACACACAAAAGCCCCTCTGGAGCCTTTTCCAATCCCTGCTAGAAGGTTCGACCACGTTCATGTCGACCTCGTGGGGCCGCTACCTTCCTTCCAAGGTTTCACACACCTGTTAACAATGATAGATCGCACCACGCGCTGGCCAGAGGCAGTCCCTCTGGCGTCAACTACAGCGGAGGAAGTCGCTCGCGTTTTTTTGACAAACTGGGTGGCACGTTTCGGCGTCCCATCGGACATCACGTCCGATAGAGGACCTCAATTTGTCTCGGAGCTTTGGTCAGCCATGGCCAGCAGCTTAGGGGCAACAATTCACCGCACCACCGCTTATCACCCTCAGGCTAATGGGTTATGCGAGCGTTTTCACAGGTCTTTAAAAGCCGCCCTCAGAGCCTCACTAACGGATACAAATTGGGTAAATAAACTTCCCTGGGTTTTATTGGGGTTGCGTGCTGCGCCTAAAGAGGATCTAGACGCCTCTCCAGCAGAATTAGTTTTTGCACAACCTCTCAGGCTCCCGGGTGAATTTTTACCAGCGAACCCAGAGCCAGGGCATCTTCCAGCCTCGAGGTTTTTAGGCAGCAACGGACCGGACTCTCTCCCCGGACCGGCACATCACTCTTTTCCACGGGTTTTTGTCCCCCAAGCTCTAAAAAACGCTGAATTCGTTTTTGTTAGGCATGAAGCTTTAAAACCAACTTTCCGCCCAGCATACGATGGGCCATTCAGAGTGCTGGAACCTGGTGATAAACACTTTGTGCTTGATTTTGGGGATAGAAAAGAAACAGTCAGCATTGACAGACTTAAACCTGCTTTCTTGTTGAGAGACGAGCCTGCACAGTTGGCGAGAGCACCTCGGCGGGGTAGACCCCCCAAGAGAAAAGACTCAGCCCCCCTGCAGGGAACAAATAATCACTCTCCTCCCCAAGCTGCAGATTCCTTACAGGAAGGTCCCAGCAGGACGCCTAAGCGAACCCACAGCAGATTCGGGAGAAGATTAAAACCCAGACGGCACAGGGACTGATGCAAACTACTCAACAGTTGTTCACTAATTGTGCTGTAACAGTTTAGGACTGACTTGTGATTTTACTATGCTGTTATGATTACCACTGAACTCTCTTAGGAGCATGGCTGCTGGAAAGTTTCTTCTGTGGCAAGAGGTATAGCAGTTAGTATGTCATAGTAATTATCTTAAACTGTGAATTTTTCTATTGTCCTTTTCTTAGTCGTTTGGGGGGGCTGTGGGCTATATTAATCATATATTCCATAACCTACATATGTTGAAGCATGTGGGAATGTTTGGTGATTACATATGTAAGGCGACTTCACACCTCAGAAAGGACAAAGACTCTCAACCGCCAGTGAAGAACAAAGACGTTCCCAGACACTGCGGTGGAGACCGGAGGAGCTGCCCTCACCCCCCAGGGCCATGAGGAGGAGTACGGAGACAATGGGGGGATTAAGATAATGAGGGATGTCAGCCTTTGATATGCATGTCTTTTGTTAGGTGCAAGTATAAGTTCACAGAGCCGGAGGTATTCGGTCTCTTTTCTTGCTTCTGCTTCTGCACTAGGATGAGACTTGTTAGAGGAGCTGATAATAAACTTTGGTTTATATATCATACCGCCTCGTTCTTCCAAGCTCTTCTACATATAGATATTTTTAGCGCAAATAAATGAATACACAAACTGACCCTACCGTAGTTGAGATGAGCTGTCAGCTGAGAGCCGAGTCTTCACTACTGAGAGGAGGAAGAACGAAGTTACTTTGTTTTTGTGGAAATAGACAGATTATCTCAACAGCCATGGCTGGATTTCAAGCACAGGTATACATCTGGACAGTTTGTGACCCAGCAAGAATTAAACCGACTGATTGCCAGACACGTCGTTACAAAGTGAAGATGTGATAGTCACTTTCCATCAGACAGCTGAGACTGTGATCCACTGAAGTAACTGTAAAACATATTTACTTTCTACCTGGATAAAGATTATTCAAAAATGGATTTTGATCTCCAAAAGGAATTTGAGGGACTGGATCATGTCTCTGTCACAGCAGACATTTGGACTGTGGATAATGGACATTTTCTTTGGATCACTGCACATTGGATTAAATCCATATCATAAAGTTAAGATGAACATGGACAGCTTTATGCAGTGTTGCCAACTCTCACTCTGAAATGAGGAGATTTCTGGTAATATCATGTGGATTTTCTTCAGATTTTTCCCACAATAAGAGCTCCCAAGGCAGGATAAAGCAGACTGAACATGTTCCAAAAGCTCTGTCTGAAACAGTCTGTTTTCAGCCTGACATTAATAAGTCCATAATGTAATCCATTAATTAAATCATCTTGCTATGTGTGCAAGATGATTTAAGTATGCATTTAAAAGTAACATGAAAGTTACTTTTCCAAGTAACTACAAGTACTTTATTGATCCCCAGAGGGGAAATTCAGGGCATCCACCTGGATGGATGAAGCAGCCACAGTACGGCGCTATCCCTTCACCATTCACGCACACATTCACACCTAGGGCAACTTTAGAGTCTCCAATTAACCTAACCTGCATGTTTTTGGTGTGTGGGAGGAAACCCAATGTGTGTGTGTGTGTGTGTGTGTGTGTGTGTCCGTCTGTCCACCTCTCTGTTTCAGCTTGCCTGGTTAGAATTAAGTGGAACTAAAGGCTTGTATCACTGTATTGCCATATTTTCTCAACTTTTAATTTGCCAGAATTCCGAGATAAGGCTTTCTGTTTGAAATAAACACAAACTGAACTCACCTTTAACGTCAATGAAGCCGGGGGAAAAGGTACTGTAATAACTATGCCAGGCCACTAGAGGCGGCAGTGCGGCTTTTTTACAGCACAACACAGCACCTGTTTTTACAGCACGTAGAGTTGAACTGTAATAAAATGGCGGTTACTGAAAAAAAAAAAAAAAAACATATTCAGCAACTACACCACTTATCACATTGATTGTTTTCACACTGGTTTTGCTATTTAGTTTTGCAATTCAGTTTCAATTTTATTTATATAGCGCCAAATCACAACACAGGTCATCTCAAGGCACTTCACAGAAAAGAATGGGTTTAGGCCACACTCTTAGTTTATAGAACCCAGCAGAGATCCCTAAGAGTAAACACTGCGGCGACACAGGCGAGGAAAAACTTCCCTTTAACGGGCAGAAACCTCAGGCGGAACCATAGCTCATAGAGGACAGCCATCCACCTCGACCGGCTGGGTTGAGTAGCTACATTCAAAACAAACATACAAAATACAACATTCAAAGCCAAACAGTCCAGTACCAAGCCTGGCCAGGCTGCACATGCAAGCAAAGGCCTGGCAGGGGCAGCATTTCTAACTAAAGGCCTTATCAAAGAGAAAAGATTTCAACTTGCTCTTGAATAAAGAGAGAGTGTCTGCCTCCCGAACTGAACTGGGAAGACGGTTCCACAGGAAGGGAGCTTGATAGCTGAAAGCTCTACTTCCCAATCTATTTCTAGATACCTTGGGAACCACTAGCAGTTTGGATTTTTGGGAGCGCAGAGCTCTGGTTGGATGATAGGGAACTAAGAGTTCTTGCAGGTAAGAAGGAGCCATACCATTAAGAGCGTTATAGTTTAAGAGCAATATCTTGAATTCAATTCTATATTTTATTGAGAGCCAATGTAAAGAAGCTAAAACTGGAGTAATGTGATCTCTTCTCCCTGTCCTCATAAGGATACGTGTAGCTGCATTCTGAATGAGCTGGAGAAACTTTATGGACTTATTTGGGCAACCTGATAAAAGTGAGTTACAATAGTCAAGTCTAGAGGTGATAAAGGTGTGGACAAGTTTCTCTGTATCTTTATGAGACAGGATGGACCTAATTTTAGAAATATTACACAGATGGAAGAAGGCGGTCTTAATGGTTTGCTGTATATGAGAGTTGAAAGACACATCTTGGTCAAAGACAACTCCAAGATTCCTAACACAAGACATAGAAGCCAGTGCAATGCCATCTAGTGTTGTGATCTTTCTAAAAAGAGTACTTCTAGCATGTTTGGGGCCAAGAACGATGACTTCAGTTTTATCTGTTTTCAGCAATAGAAAGTTGTAGTTCATCCAGGTTTTGATATCCTTAAGACACTCCTGGAGTAAACCCAACTGGCTGGGATCATCTGGATTGATGGATAAATACAACTGAGTGTCATCAGCGTAACAATGAAAATGAATAGAATGCTTCCTCATAATGTCTCCCAAAGGCAGCATATATAATATAAACAATACTGGTCCAAGTACTGATCCCTGTGGAACTCCACAGCTAACCGTGGTCTGAGTAGAGGTCTTGTTATGGACATGAACAAACTGGGAACAATCTGGCAGATAAGACTAGAACCATCTTAGCGTTGTTCCATTCAAACCAATTTGCTGGTCAAGTCTCTCTAGCAGAATATGGTGGTCAATGGTATCAAAGGCAGCACTGAGGTCCAATAAAACAAGGACGGAGACAAGTCCTTTGTCAAATGCCATAAGGATTCATCAGTAACTTTCACCAAGGCTGTCTCTGTGCTGTGATGTTTCCTAAAACCCGAATGAAACTTCTCAAATATAGAATTTTTTTCTAAAAAGGTGCATAGTTGATTGGCGACTACTTTTTCGAGGATCTTGGAAAAGTAGGGGAGGTTAGATATTGGTCTATAATTGGCCAAAATCCCAGAATCAAGCAAAGGTTTTTTAAGTAGAGGTTTAATTACTGCCACTTTAAATGACTACGGAACATGTCCTATCAATAGGGGCATATTAATTATGCCCCTATGTTCAAAAGAGATGGACTAATCAGAGATAGCAATTCCTTCACTAGTCTAGCGGGGATTGCATCTAAAAGACAGGTAGTTGGTTTTAGAGGCTGACACTATTAGGGCTAGATCAGAATGATTAATACAAGAAAATTTAGAAAAGTGGAGTTCTGAGCCTGTGGGCACAACAGTGTTAGGTAGAGGCTTGGTATTTTTAGGGGGGCTATTTTTTGAATATTATTCCTAATACTGACAATTTTATCATTAAAAAAAAATCAAAAAGTCATCAGCACTAAGAGTTGGAGGGATGTAGGGATCTATGACATTTTGGCTCTTGGTTAGCTAAGCCACAGTGTTAAAGAGAAATCTGTGGTTGTTTTTATTTTCTTCTATCAGGGATGAATAGTACTGTCACCTAGCACTACGGAAAGATTTCTTGTAGGTGGTAAGGCTGGCATTCCAGGCTCAACAAGATTCTTCTGTCTTATTTGCACGCCAAAGCCTTTCACAGGATCTAACTTTCTGTTTCAACTTACAGGTGTGGGAGTTGTACCATGGAGCTAGTCTCCTATTTTTAATAGTTTTCTTTTTAAGAGGGGCTATGAAGTCAAGTGTTGAGGGCAGTGAGGCTGCAGTACTACCAACTAAAAGGTCTAATTCTAATGGATTCAAGTAGTCAGTGCTGTCTGCTATATTGAGACATGGTAATACAGTAAGTGATGAAGGGATTAATTCTTTAAAGCGAGACACGGCACTATCAGGTAAGTATCTGGTAACTATTTCTGCTTGATGCTGTGAAATCGGATAGCACAAATTTGAACATTATCAAATAGTGGTCAGTCAGTGTAGACTGACTGACCACTTGCAGAAGAAGGATGATGTAAAACTTGTTAAAAACTCACTAAAAACTACAATTTTCAACATTCCTCACCCACAAATGGTCACAGTGAACTGTGCATTGCCCCAGAAACTCCCGCCACATGGAAGTACTGAGCAATCCACCAATACTGAGTGAACAAATGTCCGTCTTTTTGCCCATCTGTTTTCTTCCTCTGCCACTAAACAGCAAAAGCTCCTATTCATCTTGATTATCTTGTATTCACGTACTTCCATTACTTCCGCCATTTAGTGCTCTTCTTTTGTGTTTGGATTGCAGCTGTTCAAATCAGTTTGGTGGCTCTTGGCTGCCGCCAACAGTACGGGCATGTGAACTGCAGATTATTTTCACTATGCATGTGTGTACTCCAAAACTAATGGATGGATTTGGATGAAATTTTTACCAGAGGTGGTCTTTGGACTAGAGGAACCCATAACATTTTGGTGATGATCCAAGAACGCATACCTCCGCCAAGGCTCTGGCACCGAGGCATCAGCACCTTAGTGCTTTCATTAAGTTCAGGAAGATAAGAGAAATGAAGAGAAGAGACACCAAACAGAGTGGTGGCTCAGTTGGTAGAGCATCCGCCCCACACCCGGGAGGCAGGGGTTCAAATCCCGGCCGGGTCATGCCGAAGACCATATAAAAGTGGAACTTCCTGCCGTCCAGCTTGGTGCTCAGCAATAATGGAATGGAGGAGGGAAATTTGTGGCGGCGCCTTGCATGGCAGCGGCCCTCTGATTCTGCAGTTGGGGTGTGTGTGATTAACACAGTAGATAGGTAAAACACAATCTCGTTCTACTGTACATGATTGGTTGTACACCTAAATGACAATAAGGGTGATTTAATTTAATTTAAAACAAATGACAAACACTGATGACACACAGTGCTCTCGTAATGTATGTGAGGTTGAAAAAAAAAGAAAATTCTCAGAGAACTGGGTCCAGATGAGGGAAACGGTTTGGAAGAATTTTGTTAAACCCTCATATAGACAGCTAAAGAGGTAATTCCAATATTTTCCTTTTAGCAGACGCATATGTGTGTAGTGTATAATAGTATCAGTATCTCCATACTTCATGCTGTTTAAATTTGATCATTATTCTCATTTACATTTTGAAATGGTGATCAGATGTTTCATCTTGGAGACGGTATGCATGTCAGCTTTGAAATTTCTGAAATGCAAACATTTTTCCTGCCAACAACAGATATAGCTACAAAGCCCACAGATGCGTACTTTGATTAATTCCATCTCAAGCATCAAATTGTGAATAATTTGAGAAGGGTATGTGTTAACTGGATAATCAATGCATTTGATTCACCAAATTACCCAATAAGCCACCATACAGACAGATTGACTATTCAGCATCTTGGCACAAACCAGCCTTTTTACACTGTTGCGATATTTTCTTGAACACTATTGCAGGGTTTTTCATTTTAAAGAATTTTAACACAGTGAATAAAAATTAATAGCATACGCAATCAAAAGAGTAACAGAGTATTGCATTTTTTCAGGAAATGCCTGGTGGACATGCTGAAAAAGAAGATTGGACCTTAAAGAAAAAAAATCACACAATCTGGGAAAAAAAAAAAACAGCCACAGGGTGTGCACAAGCCAGTGTACTCCAAGTGCTAGTCCCAAGCCCAGGTAAATGGGGAGGGTTGTGTCAGAAAGGGCATCTGACATAAAACCTTTGCCAGATCAAACATGTGGATAATGACGAATGAGACTTTCATATCGGATCATTTGAGGCCCGGGTTAACAATGACTGCCACTGGTGCTGTTTACCGACAGGGTACCGGTGGAAATTGGACTACTGTTGGTCGAAGATCGAGGAAGAGGAGAGGGGAAAGGCGTGTCAGGAGGGAGGGAGAGAGTGAGAAAAGGAAAGGTAAAAGTGTGGAGGTGAGAGTAGGGATGTTAAATGTAGGGACTATGACTGGTAAAGGCAGAGAGTTGGCTGATATGATGGAGAGAAGAAAGGTAGATATACTGTGTGTTGAAGAAACCAGATGGAAGGGAAGCAAGGCATTGGATGTGAATTTAAACTGTTCTACCATGGTGTAGATAGGAAGAGAAATGGAGTAGGAGTAATCCTGAAGGAAGAGCATGTGAAGAGGGTTCAGGAGGTAAAGAGGGAGTCAGACAGAATCATGAGTTTGAAGCTAGAAGTCAAAGGTGCGATGTTGAATGTTATCAGTGTGTATGCCCCACAAGTTGCATGTCAGGTAGAAGAGAAAGAGGAATTCTGGAGTAAGGTGGATGAAGTGGTAGAGAGTGTTCCCAGGGGGGAGAGAGTGGTGATTGGAGTGGACTTTAACGGACATGTAGGTGAAGGGAACAGAGGTGATGAGGAGGTACTGGGTAGGTATGGTCTTAAGGAGAGAAATGTGGAAAGATGGATGGTTGTGGGTTTTGCTAAAAGGATAGAAATGGCTGTGGTGAACACATACTTCAAGAAGAGAGAGGAACATAAGGTGGCTTACAAGAGTGGAGGAAGGTGCACACAGGTGGACTACATCTTATGCAGA
The DNA here is from genome assembly GCA_020510985.1 of Pholidichthys leucotaenia. Lineage (NCBI taxonomy): Eukaryota > Metazoa > Chordata > Actinopteri > Cichliformes > Pholidichthyidae > Pholidichthys > Pholidichthys leucotaenia. Next base: position 146,453,610 of record CM035845.1, on the reverse strand, counting down.
AGAAAAAATCTGAAAGAGATAGGAGACTGCAAGGTGATGACAGGGGAGAATGTAGCTAGACAGCATCAGATGGTAGTCTGTAGGATGACTTTGCAAAGCAAGAAGAGGAAAACAGTGAAGGCAGAGCCAAAGATTAAGCGAGGGAAGTTACAGAAGGAAGAAGGTCGCACAGAATTCAGGAAGGAATTGATACAGGCTCTGGGTGGTAGGAAAGAATTAGCAGATGACTGGAAAAGTACAGCAAAAGTACTGAGGGACACTAAGGAAGGAGAAAAGGACTTTTATCAATTGGCTAGACAGAGAGATCGAGCTGGAAAAGATGTACAGCAGGTTAGGCTGATTAAGGACAGAAATGGTAATGTACTAACAAATGACAAGAGTGTGTTGAGAAGGTGGAAGGAGTACTTTGAGGAGCTGATGAATAAAGAAAATGAGAGAGAGAGGTGGATGGATGAAGAAAAGATGGTGAACAAGGAAGTCCCGAGGATTAGCAAGGCAGAAGTGAGGGTAGCTTTGAAGAGGATGAAGAATGGAAATGCGGTTGGCCCAGATGACATACCTGTGGAGGTATGGAAATGTTTAGGAGAGATGGCAGTGAACTTTTTAACCAGATTGTTTAACACAATCTTGGAGAGTGAGAGGATGCCTGAGGAGTGGAGAAGAAGTGTTTTGGTACCGATTTTCAAGAACAAAGGTGATGCTCAGAGCTGTAGTAACTACAGAGGCATAAAGTTGATCAGCCACACTATGAAGATATGGGAAAGAGTTGCTGAAGCCAGGTTAACAGGACAGGTGACAATCAGTGGGCAGCAGTATGGTTTCATGCCAAGAAAGAGTACTACAGATGCAATGTTTGCTCTAAGAGTGCTGATAGAGAAGTCTAGAGAAGGTCAAAAGGAGCTGTACTGTGTTTTTGTGGCTCTAGATAAAGCATATGACAGGGTGCCAAGAAAGGAAGTGTGGTACTGAATGAGAAAGTCAGGAATGGCAGAGAAGTATTTGAGGGTGGTGCAGGACATGCATGAGGACAATGAGACAGTGGTGGTGTGCCGTAGGAGTGACAGATGGGTTCAGGGTGGGGGTGGGGTTACATCAGGGATTGGCTCTGAGTCTCTTTTTGTTTGCCATGGTGATGGACAGGCTGAAAGACGAGGTCAGACCGGAGTCTCCGTGGACCATGATGTTTGCAGACGACATTGTGATCTGTAGTGAGAGTAAGGAGCAGGTGGTAGAGAACCTGGAGAGGTGGAGGTATGTTTTGGAGAGAAGAGGAATGAAAGTCAGTAGAATCAAGACAGAATACATGAGTGTGAATGAGAGGGACGCAGATGTCATGGTGAAGATGGAAGGAGTAGAGGTAGTGAAAGTAGATGAGTTTAAATACTGTACATCTGGTCAACCATCCAAAGCAATGGAAAATGCACAAGAGAGGTGAAGAAGAGAGTGCGGGCAGGGTGGAGTGGGAGGAGACGAGTGTCAGGGGTGATTTGTGACAGAAGGGTGGCAGCAAGAGTGAAAGGTAAGATTTACAAGACAGTAATGAGACCTGCTATGATGTATGGTTTGGAGACAGTGTTGCTGACAAAAAGACAGAAGATGGAGCTGGAGGTGGCAGAGTTGAAGATGCTAAGATTTTCACTGGGAGTGACTAGGATGGACAGGAATAAAAATGAGTATATCAGAGGGACAACTCAGGTTAAGCGGTTTGGAGACAAAGTAAGAGAGACAAGGCTGAGATGGTTTGGAGATGTGCAGAGGAGGGATAGTGGTTATACTGGACAAAGGATGTTGAAGATGGAGCTGCCAGGCAGGAAGAAAAGAGGAAGACCACAGTGAAGATTCGTGGATGTAGTGACGGAGGACATGGAGAGGGTTGGTGTTTCAGAGGAAGATGCAAGGGATAGGGTGAGATGGAGGCTGTGGTGACCCCCAAAGGGGCAACCGAAAGAAGAAGAAGGTCCAGTTTGGGAAAAAATGATTTGTAAACACTGAGTACATGCAGTAGAACTGCTCACACACATTGTCCACATAAACAAAAAAATAAATAAATAAAAATAACGTCTGACACTTTGACAATAAAGATGAACAGAGACTGGCAAAGTGACAATTGACAGGTTCAGTCATCACAGACACATTTTTCTGCAGATTTGACCCCATATCATATGGGCTGCACGGTGGTGCAGTGGTTTAGCACTGTGGCGGCACAGTTTACCCTCGGCCAGGGGATCGTGGGGATCGTGAGATCGTGGGTTTGATCCCTGCCCCCGGCCAACAGTGATCTGTGTGGAGTTTGCATGTTCTCCCCGTGTTGCGTGGGTTTACTCCAGGATTTCTCTGGTTTCCTCCCACATGCCAAAAACATGCAGGTTAGGGATAAGGGGCGCTTGCGCACGCAGCGACCGGCAGCTGGTGGCTTGTCACCAGACTGCAAAACAAATCTACCTACGGGTGCAAAATAAGTAATAAAAATTAAAAAAAAAATAAAATATCTGCACATCTGACCCCATTTCTGCCAGTCTGCCCCAGGGCAGCTGTGGCTACAGCAGTAGCTTACCACTGTCAATAGCCATGTTTACATGGACACAGGTAACTGGATTAAAATCCTGATCGGAATAAAAATGCTTCATGTAAACACGCCAATCTGAAGATTCTGACTCGATCACACTCCTTCTGATCAAAATTTCCTTCCAATCGAGACGAGTGGGTTATGCCGATTGGTGTGCATACAAATACTTATTCCAAAGTTTGGGTAGAAAGTATGTTTACTGCGCATGCTTGTACGTCAGCCACACACGTCAACGTAACGTATTTCCGCCTTTACAGCAGCTTGTGGAAGACATGGTGGGAGTATGCAATTGGGGTGAAACGAGTGTCATCCTGTTTGTCATATGCAGAAGTATGTACTGCTGGGCTTGTAGCTTCATTACGGAGACCAGCGGAAGCAAAAGAACAGTCTGAATTACACAATACAGGTCCATTTCAAAAAGAGAAAGACACATGAAGCGGGTTTGTTTACATCGGAAGTTGCTTCTCCTTCTACTATTTCTGGAATGTCAGACAATTCTGCGCATGTCAAAATGATTTATTCTGTTCAAACATGTGATGCATGTAAACACACGTCATAATCAGATCAACTTTTTCAGGGTTTTGAACTGTAATCAGATTGAAGAAATTTTGCGCATGTAAACATGGCTATTGTCTGTCTGGAGTGAATGAATAACGGACTCACTGTAAGCGCTTTGAGATGTCACTTGACATGTAAAGCACCATATAAATCTAATACATTATTATTATTATTATTATTATTATTATATCCCTAATCAAATATGTCGAGGGTTTGTGTATGCTGTAACAATTACTCCTGATTTGGCATATTTTATTTTTATAAAGCTAAAAATAACTGCAGTAGTGACCTAGTGGTAAAGCATCTGCCCCACAGCTGGGAGGTTGTGGGTTCAAGCACTAGCTGGGTCATACCAAAAACCATAAAAATGGTACTTTCCATCTTCAAGCTTGGTGCTCAGCATAACAGAATGAGGAAAGGAAAGTTAATAGCCATTGAAGGCCACTGGCTCCAAAATGGCATGTCTACGCAGCTACTGTATGATCATGTAGCTGATAGATTGGCCAAGTGAATAAGAGTGAGATAATTTTTTATGTTTGTACACTTTTTGTTAACTACATACATCACATTCTACAATTGTGTACACATTGGTCTGTCTCCTATTCTGTCCTCCTCATGTTGTATTTAACCAAAAAAAGGTCAATGTAAACCACTTCATGAATACTAATGCATAGTACTGCAACTAATCAGTGGACTCCGATCCAGTCAGATGGTCCTCTAATAGTACCACCGACAACAGGTACGTTTATTAAAAACAAATATTCCCACAGTATATAAATGTTTATGGGGATCAGACAGATTAATTTAACCTGCCAAAATAATCCTGGATACCCAGGATGGACCAACACCCTTAGTACCAACAGCCCATCCCAGCAGGGTCCCCTACACTCCCATGGAGCCTAAATGGAATTGGCCATACTAGACTTACTGAAGTGCATGTACTTAAGTTTTTTTTAAGTACTTTTGTGAGTAGTTATATTGCAGGATACTTTTTACTCTTGCTTGATTACATTTTTGAAGTAAAACTTACTGTATATATATATATATATATATATATATATATATATATATATACATATATATATAGTAGAGTGTGTAAATGAAGAGGCATATTCATTTCAGACGATTTTATTACACACTCACAAGCAAAGAACAGACTGACTGGTCACATCAAGCATTCCTCTCTCTATATCAAGTCACACTTCACAAGGTTCAAGGCACTTCGTCATCACAGCATGACATCTACACTACACTTCATTCAACCCCCTCTCACCCACTTGGGCATTGTTCTCCCATGTGTATTCATTGTCTCTGTCTAAGGTGTGAAATAACCTGAGGCCCACACCGCCCCCCCAGCATCTTAGATAGAACAATAGAACATCCGTCCACATGCTGTTTCGGCTTCAGTCTCCTCCCATATCTGCTGTAACTGAGGTTTACTGCCTCCGTGGCGCTGCTGTGCCGGTGGGAGGCTGCTGGGAGTGTGTCCGACTGCAGGTGAGCCGTGGAGGGGGGGGGGGAGTCACTCTGTCCGTGTGGCTGCTCTAATGAATCGTTCCCCTGGGGAGGTCTCCGTGGGGGTCTTCCACACCGAGGGGCCCTCGCCAACAGCAGTTGCTCATCCGCCACTACAAAGGCTGGTTTGAGTCTGTCTATGCCAATTCTCTCCCGTCTACCCCCCAAGTAGGGATGGGCATAATTAACCGATTAACCGATAATTGATCATTAAGAATTTCACCGAGGAAGTTCATTTTCGTCGACAAACCGTTTTTTTTTTTTTAAACAATCCGAATGTAGGTTATTAGGCCTAGTGCACGGCCGTCCTCAAACAATGCAATGCATTTAACTGTGCCACTGGCAAAATTTGGGCACCAGGGGGCAACATTACACCATCGCCATACCCTGGCGTGCCTCAGTTGATACATGCGAGCTTCCGTAGGGCAATCGCCAAATCATGAAGAGGTTGCAGCGAAGTGTTGCGTGGGACCATTTTAATTTAAAAAATGACCAGGTGTACTGCAATCACTGCAATGCAGCATACAAAAGAAAAAAGTAAAAGAAAGAAATATATGTTCCGTTATGTGTCCTGTATGTGTCTCCCGTTATTGTCTGGCTCGCAACTTGAAGCCTCCCTCGTTTGCGCAATGTGCATGTGTTCACGTTTTACTGCAAACTTGTCTTGTTAATAAATTCATCCTCGAAGAAAAACACTCTGTATTTTTTTTATTATTATTCTCAATACATAAGAGTACAGTGATCCCTCACTTATCGCGTCACCCATAAATAATACGTACGTTCATTCTCTCACTCTCTCTTTCATATGATACGTGTGTGTGTGTGTAAGTGTACATACATACGTAGATGTAAATAAAGTGTACATAAATATGTTTTTAGAACTCTTTTATTCTTATAACAAGATACGTAACTCAAGATGAAGATGATTTACTGCACAGGTTAATGAGAGCTTTACTGCTCCTCAGGTGCTAGAGGCGCAGGATCGTCGAGGGAAGCTGCAGGAGACGGCGTAGTGGCTCGACGGGAAGACTATTTCGCACAAAATGGCACAAGAGAACAGCAAAAAGTTCCAAGCGGCGAGACTAAGCAACACGAGCGATAAAGAGCAATGAATGCGGTCTTCGTTTGCTGGGTGGCCGCTTGGCAGGGAGAGAAGCTGGGTAAAACGTCTCGGCCAATCAGCTTGCGAGATTCCCGAGCCGAGCCAACACGAGAACAGCGAACAGAGAGGTGGATTTGAGTTGTGCGGCTCTCCGTGTTGATACATGATGTTCTAATGTAGTCTACCTGCCTTGTTACCTACCTAAAAATGTTAATGATTAACCGATTATTAATCATTAATTCTCCCGACGATCGACGAAGAAAATTTCACCGAATGCTCATCCCTACCCCCAAGTCTAGCAAAAAATGCTTATCCCCTGTTTCCAACACTCTGAACGGTCCATCATAGGGTGGGCGCAATGGAGGGCGGTGGGCGTCGTGTCTGACAAACACGAACTCCGCGTTCTTCAAAGTTTTAGGCACGAAGGCACGCGGAAAACTGTGGTGGGCAGGGCCCGGCAGCATGCCTGTGTTCGCGCTACGCTGCAAAAGCTGAGACGGGCAGCTGTCCGGTAGAAATTCCCCGGGCAGCCGTAGGGGCTGCGCAAAAACGAGCTCTGCCGGGGAAGCTTCCAAATCCTCTTTTGGCGCGGAGCGCAACCCCAATAACACCCATGGCAGCCTGTCTACCCAATTTGCATCCGTCAGTGAAGCCCTGAGTGCTGCTTTCAGTGATCTATGAAACAAATTGCGGGCCCCTGTTGGACGTAATGTCCGAGGGGACTCCAAAACGCGCCACCCATGTTGTTAAAAAAGCGCGTGCTACGTCCGCGGACGTGGTTGCTGCCAGCGGGACTGCTTCTGGCCAGCGCGTGGTGCGGTCCACCACTGTCCGGAGGTGCGTGCACCCCTGTGATGGCAGGAGGGGGCCCATGAGGTCCACGTGAACGTGGTCGAACCTCTTAGCCGGTACCGGAAACGGCTCCAAGGGAGCCTTCATGTGCCTGTGTACCTTGGCCCGTTGGCACGCCACGCAGGCTGCAGCCCACTCTTTTACTTGTTTGCGCAGGCTCGGCCACACAAACTTCTCTCCCACCATTTTGACAGACACGCGCACTCCTGGGTGCGCCAGAGTGTGAACTGACTCAAACAAGCGGTGGCGCCACGCGACCGGGACTACCGGACGCGGGCGTCCCGTGGAGACGTCACAGATTGGGGGGGGGGGGCGCCATCTTGCAGAACCCTGCTCTCCAGCCTTGACCCTGTTGGTCCAGACTGGAGCGTGCGCACGTCTGCATCGCTAATCTGCTCCGCGGCCATGGCTGCGTAATCTATCCCCACGTAGACCGGGGCCACCATGGCGCGCGAGAGGCAGTCCGCCACCACATTCAGTTTACCCGACACATGCTGAATATTGGTAGTAAACTCTGAGATCGCGGCCAGCTGTCTCTGCTGCCGGCCCGACCATGGTTCTGAAACCTTGGCCATCGCGAACGTTAGTGGCTTGTGGTCTATGAACGTGGTGAAGTTGCGCCCTTCCAGCCAGAACTGGAAGTGGCGTATGGCCAGATGGAGAGCCAGCAACTCTCTGTCGAACGCGCTGTATTTATGTTCGCTGTCGCGCAAAGTTCTGCTGAAAAATGCAAGCGGCTGCCAAGCCCCGGCTATGCGCTGCTCCACGACTGCCCCACGACTGCCCCACGACTGCCCCTATGGCCACGTCTGAAGCATCGGTGGTGAGCGCTGTCCGGGCCGTCGGGTCCAGATGTGCCAGCAGTGCGGCGTTTGCCAGGGCTGCTTTAACTTCCGAGAATGCCCGCTCTCGCTCTGGGGTCCATTCAACTCCATCCGCGGGTTTCTGTCTCTTGAGCGTGGCGTACAATGGTTGCATGAGCCGCGTCGCGCAGGGAAGGAAACGGTTATAAAAATTCACCATCCCCAAAAATTCCTGCAGCGCCCTGACCGTCTGGGGCGGGGGAAAATCTGCCATGGCGCGCACTTTGTCGGGCAACGGGATCGCTCCTTCCGGAGAGACGCAGTGCCCCAAAAAATCAATCTCCGTCACGCCGAACTGGCATTTCGCCAGGTTGATTATCAACCCGTGCTCCTCCAACCTCCGGAAAACCATCCTGAGGTGGGTTTCGTGTTCATCTTCGGACGTACTGGCTACCAGGATATCGTCCAGGTAGACGAACTCAAACGGGAGGTCCCGCACCACTGCATCCATCATGCGCTGGAACGTCTGTGCCGCACCTTTTAACCCTAATGGCATGGGCAGGAACTCGAATAAACCAAATGGAGTTATTACCGCTGTTTTGGGTATGTCCTCCGCGCGCACTGGGACTTGGTGGTAACCACGGACCAGGTCTATTTTAGAAAAAACGTGCGCTCCGGCGAGGTGAACGGAAAAATCCTATATGTGGGGAATTGGGTAGCAGTCGTGTGCTGTGGCGTTGTTCAACCTGCGGATATCACCGCACGGTCGCCACGCTCCCTCAGCCTTAGGGACCATGTGTAGCAGGGATGCCCATGGACTGTTTGATCGCCTGATGATGCCCAACCTTTCCAGGTTGGCGAACTCCTTGCGGGCTATGACCAGTTTAGCTGCGTCCAAGCGCTGAGGTCTTGCAAAAACGGGCGGCCCGGTGGTGGTGATAAAGTGCTCCACCCCGTGTTTAGTGATAGCCGCCGAAAACGTCGGGACCGTGAGTGCTGGGAACTGAGTGAACAGTGCGTGGAACTTACTGCCTGGAGTTGTGACGCTGGCTTGTGCTGTTGGCCGGGTCCCTCAAGCTATACGGGGAGAGATTCAAAGGACAGTGCATTAACCAGGCGCCTGTTAGCAACATCAAACAGTAAACCATGTGCACACAGAAAATCAGCGCCCAGGAGTGGGCAACACAGTGCTGCTATGATAAAAGTCCACTCATACAAGCGGCCATGTAGAGATAAGGTCAGTCTTCTCTCACCGAACGTCTTAATCTCCGAGCTGTTTACTGCCACCATTCCGGGGCCGCTAGGTTCTGCCAGCCGGTCAGCGTAGGACGGCAGGATGACGCTCTTCTGGGCTCCGGTGTGGACGAGGAAGCATCTCCCTGAGCGCGAGTCCGTCACGTAGAGCAGCTTGTTCTCTTCACCGGTGGTCGCAGCTGCTACCGACTGCCGGCCTTGGCGTTTCCCGAGCACTTGAAGTGGCACGGTGGCGCGCATCTGTGCGCGTTCCCTCCAAAGCGGCGGTGGTAGAAGCAGAGCGTGTCTTTCTGGTGCTCCTTGGCCCCCATTGCCGCTACCGTCGGTGGCTCCTCCCCTCCCCTGGTCGTCTCGCTGGGCTCCGCTGCCGCCGCGTTGACTGTGATCGCCCTGGTGGTGAGGATGATCCGGTCTGCCTCCTGGGCTAGCGCACGGTAGTCTCGCGCGGCCAGCAACGGCGTATTGGCCAGAACTGCTCTTGCTTCTGTTGGCAGGTTCCGGAGGAAAAGGTGGGCAAACAGAAAGTGCCCGTCGCCCGTGCCCATCAATGCCAGCATCTTCTCCATCAAGTCTACGGCCGACCCATCTCCTAACTCGGTCCGCGCCAGGAGCCTCTCTGCTCTCTCACATTCTGAGAGCGTGTATCGCCGGATGAGCGCAGCCTTGAGCGCCTCATATTTGCTGCTGGCTGGTGGCTGATCGAGCAGGCTTGCTACCTGCTGGGCTGTGCGGGAGTCCAGCGCTGCTACCACATGGTAGAACTTGGTGTCGTCTGCTGTTACTTCCCGGAGGGCGAACTGGGCCTCGGTGTGGTGGAACCATACTTCCTCATCACAGCATGACATCTACACTACACTTCATTCAACCCTCTCTCACCCACTTGGGCATTGTTCTCCCATGTGTATTCATTATCTCTGTCTAAGGTGTGAAATAACCTGAGGCCCACAATAATATATATATATATATATATATATATATATATATATATATATATATATATACACACTGACAAGTTTTGTTATTTTAGCAGTTTAACAAAACATATTCAACATATTCAAGATACAGTTATATAATCAATATGGGCTTAAAGTGCAGACTTTCAGCTTTAATTTGAGGGTATTCATATCCAAATTGGAGTTACAGTTTAGGAATTGCAACCATTTTTCTATAAAATCTCATTTCAGGGGCTCAAAAGTAATTGGACAATTGACTGAAAAGCTAGTTAAATCCAGGTGTGCCATTTGCATTTGGAGTCTGTTGCTGTGAACCCACAACATCCAGTCAAAGGAGCTCTCAGTGGATGTGAAACAGACAGTCCTTAGGCTGGAAAAAAAAAAAAGAAGAAGAAATCCATGCGAAAGATAGCAGAAATGTTAGGAGGGGGCAAATCAACAGCTTGGTACATTCTGAGAGAAAAAGAGCACACTGGTGAGCTCTGGAACTCAAAAGGCCTGGACTTCCATGGAAGACAACAGTGGTGGTGATCACAGGAGCCTTTCCATGGTGAAGAAAAACCCCTTCACAACATCCACCCAAGTGAAGAACACTCTCCAGTAAGTAGGTGTATCAGTATCTAAGTCTACAATAAAGAGAATAATTCACCAGAGCAAATACAGAGGGTTCACCACAAGAGGCAAACCACTAATCAGCTTCAAAAACAGAAAGGCCAGATTAGACTTTGCCAAAAAAAAAAAAAAAAAAAACAACATCTAAAGAAGCCAGCCCAGTTCTGGAACAGCATTCTTTCCTCCTAAGTAAATTTTTTAAAAATTACAATGAAAAAAAAAATACAAATCTATGGTGGGTGTCTTAGTAATGTACAACATGAAGTGGAACTAAATTACATTTTATTGTGCTGTATAGTTTTGATTCACCACCTCAACGTACATGTCATCAGCGTTAATATACGAGTCTGGACATCTTGGTGTCACGTTGGTTTTAATAAATTAAATCATTTGACTGGAAAGTGTAAACGGCACCCCTGAATGTGTAAATACTAATATATTATTATGGTACTAAATCAACAGAGTAAAAATGTCCACACAAATACTGTATGCCATGCTGTATATAAACGTTTCAAAAAAGTTTACTCAAGATCCCTTCTCACTGGCATTAATTGTGTGAGCTACCTTCTCCACCTTTGCCCTCAAGTCCTAATTAAGTGGAATTCAACATGCTTCATGTCATAATTATGAGAAGGATTTGGACCAAGTATGCAAGCAGACGGAAGAGGAGAAGGAGGAAGAGGAGAGACTAATACCAAAACTATACAGAACCTAGAACAGAAATTTTTCAGGATAGTTTTTATTTTGAGACTGTCCGTGATTCCATAAAAGGCCCATATTCGTTTGCATTCATGAGCAATGGGGAATTTGAACAGTTAATGCTGCCACCTGCAGATTAAATGGGGACATTTACTTTGTGAGACAGATGCATGACCGAAGGTCTCAAAAAATCTGCACAGCTCCACAAGAGAGGCTCTGCACTCTGGGAGGCCTTCATTCATGTCTACGACTGTAATGATTTATTCACAAACAAGTGGTTATGTTTGCATGCATAATTCAACCTAGGATGACTCGAGTTGCCATTGCAGAGAGACAATGATAAAAACGACAGCAGCGTTTAATCTGCAAGGTCATTTTGAGCTGGCTGCAACGTCCAAAATATCTCAGCTGTGAACTGTGAGCTCAGACTGAAAGGCCTGAGGGATCAAGATGCAACAAAGTCACACAGACAGTGGGTTTGGCATACTGTTGGTCCGGGGTCTCATTCAGGCTGTCACGTCTCATCACAGACAGGCAAGCCTCAAAGCTTCAGGCTTGTTTTTAGTTCTGACAAAAGACTTAGCAGAAATTTTTGGTCATTTGAGGTTACCATGAGTTGTTGGCTGAGGGTGAAAAGGTTGAGACTGAATGAGGATTAAGTTAAGGACATGTATGTAGGCCTCTAAGCTTGTAAGAGATGAGCGGTGTGGGCTGGGGCAGCAGGGCAGGCTCCAATCAGCCTGACTACTTCACTCCTCCTCCACCATCCTGGTTACGCTAATTACATTACTCCTGGGGAGACGGGATAATCGAACCTTAACAAGGCATAGAAGACTCCTGCACTGTGCTTGACATGCCACTTTCTACCAACAGAGGCCGCAAACTTTTAATGATTTCTGAGAAGGTGTACAGATCTGGTGTACAGGTGTAGAAGAAATACACTTCATAATTAATGTTTAACTTTCACAAACGCTTGTTTTTTAATGTTGTCTAAGATTCAAGAAGAAATTAATGCACCAAAATCTGCATGTTAAGTGGTAACATATTTGCTGTGTTTCTATTTCCAAGTCTGTAACGCAGTGTCCGAGGCTCTCATTTTTTCAACATGTTTCAAGTAAATGATTCAACCCCTATCCTAAAATTCATTTAGGACATTATTTCTGTATTCACAAGAGCCAAAAAATACCTCTGTAGCTAGCCATGATTGGTAGATTGTTACAACTCATTCACTCAAACATAGTGTGTTTGTGGGTTTTAACCTTCTAAAATGCTTTCTGGGGTCATATGACTACAGTAAAAACATTAAAATCTCTCTTCACTTAGATATTTTACCATTTTGGCCAAACGGGCAGAATCTGGTTTTGCTCTTCCGGATCTTTCACTGATAAATGGATGGATGGAGTCCATAGTTATCCAAGTTCTGTTTGTCCCATTTATTCAAGCTTCAAATTACTTCAGCCAAACTTTGGCATATCCTTTTAGTGGAAGTCTCTTTACTGCTAACTTCTAACTCTGCTCAACCTCATAAATCCTTTTCTTTAATCAAGGGATGGATGCTACAATTGATTTGAAGGTTACAATTATCCCTTTATTAGAATTTAGGATAATTAAGACAATTTTACCTCTCAAAGGTCTTTCAGTGTTTGGCTTCTTTGTGAACTGAATGGACATTAAGATAAAAAATTATGTCAGAACAAGCAGATAGTACAGCCAGATAGTCAATGCTATTTTCATTCCCAAGTGATATTTTGGCAGCTCCCATAGAGGTCCAAAGAAATGAGACTTTCGTGTTTAAATTCTGCAAACTGGTCTGACCAGAAAGGACTTTTCAATTACTTAATAAAAAGAATCAATCCTAAGTCTGGCTGTGATTGATTAAGTGGAGTTTGTCCAAAACTGCCAGGAAGGAGTAATGAGTGGATTTTGAGATCCACATACTCAACTATTTTACCATGTACTTTTTACAAAAGTGAGTGTGTACTGTTCATTCTGTATCATCTACAATAATGAAGTATAGCTCCATGATACCTTTTAAAATGCAGACTCATACCCATTTTCTAAAGTAAAAGAAATCAGTTAGTGTTATTCTGGATCTTCCCACAAGGCTTTAAAAGCCAGCTGGAAAAACAGGGTATTTTCGCCTCCTCTGGGACGAGCTTATACTCCTCAAGATTATCACTTTCCCCTTCTGGGGGATTTGTCACTGATCCCTCATGCAGTGGGCAGCAGGCGAGCTATTTAGTGACGCTCCCTCCGGGATACATAATACAATAGGATCATATAGCCGCAGATTGGGGACATTTTCTCTAGCAGAGAGAAAATAACGCACGGCATCAATGGCTGTTGCTCGCATCAGTGATATTCCCACTCAGAAGTGCGCTCTCACCCACATGCGCCTTCTTGCTTTTCATACTAACATATGCTGTCAGTGTTAAACTGTCAATCACTCTTCTTCCTCTCCTAACACCATTCACAATCTCCTTTTCTTCAAAACTCTCCTGCTGTTAACACTCTTGCTGCTTTGTAACAAGCACCTGATTAGAAGTGTTATTATGCCCTGTACCTCCAACACATCCACATCCTGCAGATCCTCCTGGGAAGACCTTGTTATCTCCCCATCAGCTCTGCTGCCATCGGCTCTCCCTGTCTGGCAACTGGACACTATCCCATTATCATCATCCCGCCAATTTAAAGGGCAGCGCAGCTCTAGAAAATGCCAACGGACTTCCAGAGCTTCACAGCTTCTTTTTCCAGCCCCAGCAAAACATGAAAGAAGCAAGGCAGATCTCATGGAAACAAAACCTCCTTCTGGCACACACTGCAGAAATCAAGGCTGTCGCTTACATTAGAGAGAGCTGCGTTGCTTGTTAGTTAGGGATTGTGCTACTTCGTGCAAAACAAACTGTGGGTGTAATTAGACGTTTGACACTTTTTGAAAGCAGCAGCACTTAAGAGATGCCCGAAGTCATCGTGTACAATATCAGCTTCGTTGTAGTTGGTTTGATGAGGAGTTAATGGAGACTGTGATGTTTCTTGATGTTTGCACCCATAAAGAAATGCCCAGAACTATAATAAAAGTGAACAACCTTTGTAGTGTGTAATGGCTAACTGTAAATATAGTCTTTATAAGACTCAATTTCAGGAAGTTTTAAAGAAATCTGATTCGCAGCCACTCCATTATGGCAGTTTAAATGTATCACTGAAGGGGTGTGTTGAGTAGAAAATACATGCTGCCATCATTTTCACAATTTTCTTAAGAGTTAGGGCAGTTTATGTCAAAATACGCCACAGTAATTCGGCAGCCAATTATTGGAAAATGGTGTGTATGTCCCCAGCTCATCCAGCTCTTACACTGCAAACTTTGGTGAATACTGACAATTTATACAACTAAAAATGGTCACAATTTGTTACGCAAACCAAAGATTTTCTCAGTATATTTTAATTTAATTTAGAGCATTATATGAATACCACACCACAGTAAGTTATAGTATAGTCATGCCAGAGAAAGGAGAAGATTTGCTTCATGGCTGTAGTTAACTGCTGGGGCACTGCTGGTATGTTAGGCAATCTTCTGATTTGTATTAGCTAATCAGACACATCCTGCTTCTTATTTATTTCATCTAATCTTAAATTATAAGAATATGAAGACAGATTGAAAGACAGATTGGAGCAGCATCTGCAGACATTGTACCAGTCTGTTGTGGTGAAGAGGGAGCTGACCTGCAAAGCAAAGCTGTTGATTTTTCAGTCAATCTATGTTCCAACCCTCACCTACGGTCATGAACTTTGGGTAATAATTGAAAGAATGAGATCATGGACACAAGTGGCTGAAATGAGCTTTCTCGATAGGCTGGACTCACCCTTAGAGATAGGGTGAGGAGCACAATGATCCAGGAGAGGCTCAAAGTAGAGCCGCTACTCCTCCACATTGAAAGAAGCCAGCTGAGGTGGTCTGGACATCTGATCAGGATGCCTCCTAGACACCTCCCACTTGAGGTGTTTCGGGTATGTCCCACTGGGAGGAGTCCTGGGGCAGACCGAGGACACGCTGGAGAGACTATCTACCCAGCTGGCCTGGAAAAGCTTTGGTGTCCTCTCTGAAGAGCTGGAGGTGCCTCCATGACCTGGAACCCCGGAAAAGCAGTAGAAGATGGATGGATGGATGAATATAATACTGTATTCTTTTATATATGCTTCCCAGTTTGTTTACAACTACATTTTGAATTGGTATGAATGTAGCTACTTACATGTCAATTCGCTATGTGGTTGTCATGATGTGGAGCACGGTTGGGGAACCGTGGTCACATTCCTTTATTCATCCTGTTTATTTTCTGCAATTTCCCCACTTCTGTTCTGTGGTTTATTTGTATCATGATACTTGAGTTGTAGTTTGCTTCTGTTTGTTCATTAGTATTCCTGTTTCTTAGTTCAGTTATTTCCATTCTTGCCTAATTACTTATTGTGTTTATGACCATTTAGTTTTGTATCATTATTATTTGCCTGTTTAGACTTGAGTCCACCCTCACCTTTCCCTCCAGTCATCGTTTTGTACATTGTTATTAATATTCCAGTATTTGCTTCTCTCCGTTTAGGATTTATTTTGTCCTCGCCCTTTTGGGCCAATTCCTTCCTGTTTGTTTCTTCCGGTTTATTTCTCATTGTGTATAATTTCATATTCATAGTTAGTTCTTGTTGCCATTTTCCTCTGTGCTCCTAGTTTGACAGCGTGACGTGTTACTTCCTGTTTTGCTCAAGTTCGCGTGTTGTCACAGATGTCAGTTGTTTGGATTAATGATCCTCGCTCGTACACCCACATCTGTTAATCATTTGTTTATTCCTGCTGTCCTATTTAAGCTCCACTGCAACTCAGTCTGTTGCAGCGGCGTACTGTTTATTCTGGTATGTTTAAACAGATGAGCACCGTCTTTTCGCCGTAATCCCTGGCATTTCCGTACGCTTTAGCCTGGTTCCGTCCAGGCTATTCTCTCTTTGTTCCCAGACGTGAGCCCCGTTTCCTCCAGCGTTTCTGTATGCCATTCCTCCCGGTATCCTGCCTTTAGTCCTGTAAGTGTTGTGTTTGTTTTTTTTGTGTTTTTCTTTATTAAATTATGCAAACTCACAGCGTGCGTTTGGTGTCCTCAGTCCACCCCTGCCAGGGCGATTTATGACAGAGGCCATGTTGTTCATGCAGTTAGCACATTAGTTACAAATTCTTTGAAAATTACACATCAAAAAAATGTAATGGGTTCCTCTCTAGCCAGAGGACCACCTCTGGTGAAAATTTCTTCCAAATCTATCCAGTAATTTTTGTGTAATCCTGCTGCACAAATAAAATCAAGGCCCTTGGTGGAAGGATGCACTCTCAGATCATCACCAAAATCTAATGGGTTCATCCTTAGGTCAAGGACCACTTTTGGTGAAAATTTCATCCAAATCTGTCCAGTAGTTTTTGAGTAATCTTTCGGACAAACTGTTTGTCACGCTTTTTGTTGGTTTTGGACTTATTACCTCCGCCAGGCCGAAAAGGCCAGGAGGAGGTTATGTTTTTGCCGGGGTTTGTCTGTGTGTTTGTTTGTCTGTCTGTCTGTCTGTCTGTTGGTTAGCAAGATAACTCAAAAAATCTTGGACGGATTTCCATGAAACTTTCAGGCGTTGTTGGAAATGGTACAAGGAAGAACTGATTAAATTTTGGGGGTGATCCGGTTCACCGTCTGGATACAGGAATTTTTTAAAGCATTTTTCATTCAACACTGTGACATACAGCCATTTTCAACATGTGCGCAGGCGCAATGGAGGGCGCTGGTCGTCGTGTCTGCAACACAAACTCTGCGTTCTTCAATGTTTTAGGCACAAAAGGACGCGGAAAACACTGCTGGCCTGGGCCCGCCAGCGTGCCTGTGTTTGCGCGCAACTGCAAAACCTCACACGGGCAGCTGTCCGCCGACGGATTCTTTGGCAGAAATTCCCCGGCCAGCCATAGGAGCTGCGCATTTGGCAGAAATTCACCGGCCAGCCATAGGAGCTGCGCATTTGGCAGAAATTCACCGGCCAGCCATAGGCGCTGCGCAAAAACGAGCTCTCTGCCGGCGAAGCTTCTAAATTCTCGTTTGCCGCGGAGCGCAACCCCCCAAAAAATAATATTGTAGCGAACTCAATATGAGCACCCTACTTGGCTTGCCAAGTGGGTTGACCCTATTGGCGACACACGTAGAGTGCGGGACTCCGGAGCGGGAGGCGTGAGATCGAACCTCCCGGTGGGACGTCGCCATGTCGAGCAGCACGTTACAATATAATATAAAACCCACGGCAACCTGTCTACCCAATTTGCATCCGTCAGTGGAGGAGATGGACACAACAGCAACACTTCAGTTTATTACCTCCGCCAAGGAGGCAATGCTTTTACTACTGAACCACTAATCCTATCACTATCAGATTGATTGTCATTGATTAATTGTGTGTTTATTGCACTGTCCCTGTCAAATAAACAAATAATCATTGTGAATCCAATTGCTAGTCATATGTTTACATGCTCAAGGAATCCGAAAACGTACACACAAACACTGTATGGGGGGAATTGTGGCGCTTGGCGGAGGTCTGCGCTCTCCGAGTGCTTTTCTAGTTACCTCCGCCAGGAGGTAATGTTTTTTCCAGGGTTCGTCTGTCTGTCTGTTTGTCTGTTGGTTAGCAAGATAACTCAAAAAGTTTTGGACGGATTTCGATGAAACTTTCAGGCGTTGTTGGAAATGGTACAAGGAAGAACTGATTAAATTTTGGGGATGATCTGGATCACCGTCCAGAAGAAAACCGCCATTACGGAAAATGCCATTTTCGTCAATAACTACTCAACCACTAATCCTATCATTGTCAATCCAATTGCTAGTCATATGTTTTCATGGTCAAGGAATCTGAAAACGTACACACAAACACTGTATGGGGGGAACTGTGGCAGCCATTACGGAAAATGCCATTTTCGTCAATAACCACTGAACCACTAATCCTATCATTGTCAATCCAATTGCTAGTCATATGTTTTCATGGTCAAGGAATCTGAAAACGTACACACAAACACTGTATGGGGGAACTGTGACCGCCATTACGGAAAATGCCATTTTCATGAATAACTACTGAACCACTAATCCCATCATTGTCAATCCAATTGCTAGTCATATGTTTTCGTGGTCAAGGAATCTGAAAATGTACACACAAACACTGTATGGGCAGAACTGTGGCCGCCATTACGGAAAATGTCATTTTCGTGAATAACTACTGAACCACTAATCCTATCATTGTCAATCCAATTGCTAGTCATATGTTTTCATGGTCAAGGAATCTGAAAACGTACACACAAACACTGTATGGGGGGGGGACTGTGGCGCTTGGCGGAGGTCTGCGCTCTCCGAGTGCTTTTCTAGTTATCATTGTTATTATTATCATCATTGTTGTTAGTTGTGTTCCCTAGTCCTTGGTTATTTAGGGGATAAGGGCCTGTACTTATATAGTGCTTTTTCTAGTCTCAAAGACCACTCAAAGCACTTCACGAGTACTAACCCTCTATTCTAAGGGCCTATAGGAAACATATCTAGGGACAATTTAGAGTCACCAATTAACCTAACATGCACATCTTTTGGATTGTGGGAGGAAACCAGAGCCCCCGGAGTAAACCCACACAGCACAGGGAGAACATGCAAACTCCACACAGAAAGGTTCCTACCCCTGCTAGCCTGGGGATTCGAACCTGGAACCTTCTAGCTGTAAGGCAACAGTGCTAACCACTGCACCACCGTGCTGCTTCTTTCCTTGTTTATCTTTAGTTCCCAGGCCGTCTGTTATTTTGAAAGGTTCCTTTGTTGTTTTCCTGTTTAGCTGTAATCTGTTTCTGTTCTCCCATATGTTATCATTTAAGTCCTAATTAGTTCCCAGCAGTTTCTTGTCTTATTAATTTCTGTGTCATTATTTATTCAGTCATTTTCTGTTTCAAGCGGTGGCAACATTATTGGACTTACCCTCCGGTTCCCTGTTACGTCTGCTTCCCTCGTGAGTGTTTAGCCTGTCGGCTTTTGTGCTGTTTGCAGCCCCCGTGCTGAATTTGTGTTTTGTTCTTAATAAATCATGTTGACCAGGAGTTCAGCCTGCATCCAGGGTCCATCATTTATGCCCACCGGAGGTAGCCCTGACAGAATGTAGTCACCAGAAAAGGACTCAGTGAGCATGGACTTCAGTGCCTTTTGTTTGACTGAGGATGAGTGTTGGGGAGCCCAGTTAATAGAGGGCTTGATCTCTGATACCCATACTTCCTGCACTCTGGAGAGGCTCTAAAATTTCTGGACACTCTGGCCAGAGTAATAGAGGCGTACCCCAGCCTGCGGCGCTACCTGGGACTCAAACATCTCCTCATCTCCATTCCAAACCTGCAATGGTTGCGCCGCGGGCTGATGAGAAGCTCTTCCCCTACGTCTGTGCCTGTGCCGATGATGATATGTCCCCTGGTTCATACGCCCTCAGCTTCTCGTCGTATTACACCCCCAGACTCACCTTTTCCTCGCTGCTCTCCAACTCCAGCCCCAGCTCTATGTCCTGTGTCAGCTCCTCGCCGCTTTCCAGCTGCTCCCCGCCAGGCGAACTCCACAGCCGCCCGGAGTGATTCGCCAGGTTCTCCAGTGGCAGCTGAGCGGGAACTTAGGTAAGTCCCTTTTCATTTTTTGACATCTATTAGTGAAATGTGTTGCCTTGTTTCCAATGAGGGGGCTCAGCGACAGCCACCTACCGCTGCTGAGCCCTTACCACCTCCCTCTACTGTCACCGCTGTTGCTGCCTCCATTCGCCTACCTTCACCTGCTTTTCCCATCTCCCTTCTCCCAAGCTCCATGCCTACTGCCCTGCCAGCTCCCTCGTCTGCTGTCCCATCAGCCTGTCCACTCCTGCGCACCTCTTCTATTACTGTGCCACAGACCGCCTCGCCCGCTGCTGTGCCTCAGACCGCCTCGTCCACTACCCCATCAGTGTCCCCAGAGGTTGTGGCCGACCCCGCAGCGTCAACAGAGGTTGAGATCGTCATCCCAGGAGCAACGCGTGAGGTCGGTACTCCTGCAGCAGAGCCACCTGGGTCTTTGCCAGCAGTGGAGCAAGAGCTAAGGCAAGTACTCTCCTTTGCATTCTTAACATCTGTACTAGAGAGGTCTCGCCTTGCTCCTAGCGGCAAAACCCAGTTGCAGCTGCCATCTGCTTCTGGGCTCTTGCCACCGGGCTCCACTGCTGCGGTTTATGGTGACCCATCCCATGTCTTTTCCTCCCCATCCGAGGTGGCTACGTCGGGGGTGGAGTTCAAGGGGGTGCACGCACCAGCTCCTGCTCTCCGCGAGGTGCACGTGCCAGCTCAAGCGCTCCTCAAGGTGCACACTCTCCAGCTGTCGCTCCATGTTCAGCACTCTCCAGCAGCTGCCTTCTCCTGAGTTCAACACTCCCCAGCTGCTGTCTTCTGCATTCAGTGCTCCCCAGCAGCTGTCGTGTCCTGAGCTCCAGGCTCTGCCGTCATCTCCCAAGCTCCAGGCTCATCTCCTGAACTCCAAACTCTGGCCTCGTCTCCTGAACCCCAGGCTCCGGCCTCGTCTCCTGAGCTCCAGGCTCCAGCTTCGTCTCCCAAGCTCCAGGCACCAGCTTCGTATCCCGAACGTCCTGCTCACCAGCCGTCGCTTCCTGAGATCCACACTCGCCAGCCTTCATTTCTTGGAGGTGTCTGCTCCCTGACTAGGTGGGCTGCGGATTTTGATCGCTCCCCTGCTAAACTGTGCTCCTCTGTCTGGGGGCCCATGGACTCTGGCCGCCCCCCTGACACACCATGCCCTCTGGTCTGGGGGTCCATGGACTATGGTCGACCCCCCCCCCCCCGACACATCGTGCTCTCTGGTGGAGGTCCTTGGATTCTGGCCAACCACCCAATGAATAGGTTTTCATTTTGTGTTGTGCTGGTTCCTTCCCACCAGTCCTATGACCTCCTCCACCTGCCCGATTTGGGGGGGTCCCTTGTTTGTGTCCTGGGGGCATCTGGAATCTGCCCTTGAGGGAGGGGTACTGTCATGATCACTTTTTGTTGGTTTGGGACTTATTATTATTATATAGTTGTGTTCCCTAGTCCTTGGTTATTTAGTAATGCTCTATTTTCTTACTTGTTTATCTTTAGTTCTCAGTCTGTCTCTTATTTTGAAAGGATCCTTTGTCGTTTTCCTGTT
The DNA here is from genome assembly GCA_020510985.1 of Pholidichthys leucotaenia. Classification (NCBI taxonomy): domain Eukaryota; kingdom Metazoa; phylum Chordata; class Actinopteri; order Cichliformes; family Pholidichthyidae; genus Pholidichthys; species Pholidichthys leucotaenia. Next base: position 146,432,470 of record CM035845.1, on the reverse strand, counting down.
TAGCCGTAGTCCATTTCTGATCTCCCGTATGTTATCATTTAAGTCCTAATTAGTTCCCAGCTATTTCTTATCTTGTTAATTTCTGTGTCATTATATACTCAGACATTTTCTGTTTCATGTTGTGGCAACGTTAATAGACTTACCCTCCAGTTCCCTGTTACGTCTGCTTCCTCCGTGAGTGTTTAGCCTAAGGTAGCTTTTGTGTTGTTTGCAGCCCCCATGCTGAATTTGTGTTTTGTTCTTAATAAATCATGCTGAACTGGAGTTCAGCCTGCATCCAGGATCCATCACTCCAGTTCGCCTACCAGCATGGCATTGGGGTGGAGGATGCAGTGATCTTCCTCCTTCGCCGTTCTCTGTCCCACCTGGAGAAGCCCGGGAATGTGGTGAGGATCATGTTCTTTGACTTCTCCAGTGCTTTCAACACCATCCAACCGATGAAGGACAAGCTGCTGTGCGCAGGGGGGGACCAACACCTGTCATCATGGATCCTGGACTACCTCACTAACCGGCCACAGTTTGTGAGAACCCGAGATTGTGTGTCCGACACGATCATCGGTAGCACAAGGCCCCCCCAGGGAACGGTCTTGGCTCCCTTCCTGTTCATCCTTTATACTGCGGACTTCTCACACAACACAACACACTACCATCTACAGAAGTTCTCTGACGGCTCTGCGATCGTTGGCCTCATCTCCAACGGAGATGAAGCTGAGTACAGAGGCCTTATCCAGGACTTCGTGGACTGGTGCCATCGGAACTGCCTCCAGATCAACGGGAGGAAAACTAAGGAGCTGGTGGTGGACTGCCGCAGGCAAAGACAACCCTTCACAGCACCAGTAAACATACAGGGAACAGACACTGAGATGGTGACATCCTACAAGTACCTGGGTGTTCATCTGAACAATAAACTAGATTGGTCACACAATACCGACGCACTCTACAAGAAGGGACAGCGCAGGCTGTTCCTACTGAGGAGGCTCAGGTCTTTTGGTGTACAAGGGGCGCTGCTGAAGACATTCTACAACACGGTGGTGGCATCAGCCATCACTTTTGGAGTGGTCTGCTGGGGCAGTGGCATTACAGCAGCCGATAGGAAGAGACTGAACAAACTGATCAAGAAAGCTAGATTTGTCCTGGGGCAACGTCTTGACCCAGTGGAGGAGATAGGAGAGAGAAGGATGGTGGATAAACTGTCATCTCTGCTGGAGTCCGAGTCCCACCCTATGCAGGACATACTGAACGCACTGAGGAGCTCATTTAGCTGTAGACTACATCATTCTAGGTGCACAACCGAGAGGTTTCGCAGGTCCTTCCTACCTATGGCTGTCAGACTGTATAACCTAAGCAGGGCTGCTAGCAGAGATAGCAAAAAAACGTGAGGACCTAATAGTATTGAATGCAAAAGACGCAACAGACTTACACAAATGGTCCCCTCCAGTATACAACTAGGACAATATCAGTCGCTACAGAGGGTGACAATATGTATGGGTACATATTCATACCATGTAGGATAACTAAGTAGACGGTTATGCTGTTCATTGCTCTGAGTGTTGCTATCCCTGTGCTGTTGCAATCCTGGAATTTCCCCACTGTGGGACTAATAAAGGCTTATCTTATCTTATCTTATCATTTGTGCCCACCGGAGGTAGCCCTGACACAAACAAACCAACAAACAAGCAAACCAACAAGGATAAAAACATTACCGCCTTGGCGGAGATAACTAAACATTTTCTTAGTGATTTGGTCTGCAGGGAAATTTTTACAAATGTGGTTAGCCTTACTATTTGAATATATGGTATGTACACAAGAAGCTACTGTTAATTTTAAAAGTCACGTTAAACGTGGCAAGGATTAAAAATTTTCTTCATCCTAATTCTTTCACTCTTGAAAGTATTATTTTGTTAGGTGAATGGTTAGGACAGTGCATAATAATACTGGAAGTGAACAAATAAATGATCTGAAATGTACAATTCAAGTAGTCATGATCTATTATATAATATTTTTTTTTAATAAACACCAACAATGTTCATTTATTTGCAAATTCAACCTGAACACAGAGGCATCCATTTTTTGGGGCATAATTATAATCCCAGATCATTTTCAAGTGAAGGGGTCAGTGGATGTCATTCTTATCTGGCTGGCTGCCCTGACAGTCTCATCTACTTCTCCCCGTTTCACATAATCCCTATCACTCTGCTCATTTCATGTCCTGGCCGCTCTGCAATCAAAACTGTCAGTCACACTTAAGACTCTGAATACCTCGTGATTCCCCAATCAGACACACCACTGGCTCCAGCCTCATCTATCCATCACACCACACCTAATTACTTAAGACAAACCCATCATTACCTCTAGATGACGAGTTATTTAGCAACAAGCTGCAGTAGATGTAAAAAGAAAAATAGTGACCTTCACAATGTGATGGGTCTGTTTTGATTTGGTGCGTTTTACCTAGGGCTGAGACGATTAGTCAACGTTTTCGATAATGTCGACGATAAAAATTTGTTGACGCAGATTTTTATTGTGGACAAATCATTTAATTATAAAGTTTATATGCATGCCGCGGACATGTTCAGCTGTAACTGTAATGCATGACCGGAACTGCTCCAGACAGTAGCGCCTCTGTTGTCCGGCATGCGTGAACAATTTCCAGCAAAGAAGAAGAGGAGCACAGCATGGCGAAGCAAAAAAACAAACACACCGAAATGCAGACTTTCTATAGTATGGGAACGTTTCACAGAAAACAACAACAACAAAAAAACAAATAAAATGCTGACTTTGCAAGGCAGACCTTTCCTACCATGGCAGCACTCCAGTGATGCATGAGCATCTGAAACGATGGCACCCGGGAGCCACGACATTAACGGCTGCTTCCGCTTGGTAAGTTTTAGCGAGTAAACAAAGTTAGTGCCACTTATTTTCAATGGCCAACTGTTTCAAACTTTAGAAAAATGGCAATACTGTTTATACATGCTGTTTATGTTAGCTTACCTGTTTGACATTAAGCTCTGTGGTTGCTGAGGGCTGAACTGTTTACGTCATGGCTAACGTGTTGAATGCACTAAATGACTGAACTGCAGGAGTCACTATCTTTTTTTGATCTTTGGTAATACTAGCCCTCATTCTGAATATTAGTGTATCTGGGTTAATTAGAATATCCTAATTTGTAATTTAATAAATAAAAACCTACAACCATAATCATCAAAATTAAATCAAACGGCCTGAAATATCACTCTTACAGTAAGTGCAGTGAATACTGAACATGAAAGTCTACCTTTCTGAATCATATTGTTAAAAAATACACTTATAGAAAACTTCCACCTAATGTTAATCTGTGGGTCAGATCAGTAATTCAGTTGTAAGATATTTAATCAGTTGTTTAATTGACATTAGGCATTATGCTGTATGTGATAAGCTGATATATAACCTTAAACCTGTGATAATTAATACAGCTTTCTTGTTTTTTGCATTTAGCTCTGGAAACTGCTTATAAAATGTTATATTAAAGCAGGGACTGACAACAAGGTGATTTTCACAGGTGTGCAGGCTTAAACAGCGGGTAAGGTAAAATTAAGCAATATTACACAAGAGTGAGTTCAGTATCATGAATATACCAACTCCAGCTGGGTGTGATTGGATACGCAGAGGGCACAAGCCGAATCACGCCCTGCTGGAGTCTGTATATTCATGATACTGAACTCACTCTTGTGTAATATTGCTTAATTCATGCGGCAGTGCGGTGGCGCAGTAGTTAGTACTGTGGCAGCACAGCAACTCACCCTTGGCCATGGGATCCCTGGTTCGATCCCAGCCCCTGACCAACAGTGATCTGTGTGGAGTTTGCATGTTCTTCCCATATCTGCATGGGTTTACTACGGGATTTCTCCGGTTTCCTCCCACAGACCAAAAACATGCAGGTTAGGTTAATTGGAGACTCTAAAGTGGCCCTAGGTGTGAATGTGTGTGTGAATGGTAAAGGGATAGCGCCGTACTGTGGCTGCTTCATTCATCCAGGAGGATGCCCTCAATTTCCCCTCTGGGGATCAATAAAGTATACAAAATTAAAAAAAAAAAAAAAAAAAAAAAAAAAAAAATACCGTAACAAACTTGAGTGTAATATTGCTTTTATACAACAGTTCCGACAAGCAAAATTTATTAAATGACAGCAATACTGGACAAAATATTATGATTTGTTTGTTTAACCAGTTATTTTGTGCAGCTGAGAAAAAAAGCCACTAAATCTAGCCAGTGAACTGTTACTAAACATCTCAATCAGCATGAAGATGTCTATTGTCATTTCACACACATGTAAACAAATTAAATATTGTCAAGTGCAAATGTAATAAGTGTTTATAAAACATACCTGTTAAGTCGATACTTCAGAAAATCCCAGATCAAAACGTATCTAATACCAGTTGCCAGAAGCTAGTAATCAATCAGTCAATTAAGTTTATTGTCAATACCACCATACGTAATGCATACATACAGGAGAATTGAAATTTGACTTGGCATTTGGGCGTGCTCTATGTCAGCGCACATCCAAGGCCGGGGCAGCCATTACAGCGCCAGTCATAGTGGGGGTAAGAAAGGGGGGGGGGATGACACAGTAGGCGAGAGAAAAAAAACATGTTTATCAGAATAGCGCTCAGTGAGCGGGATTATGATTACAAGAAAAAAAAAAACTCAATGCACATTTAGCAGACAACAAGAGATCACACACAAGAGTTGAGAGAGGCAGTGTATTTGTATGAGTCAGTATTTGTATCAGTCATGTAATGTTGTATGCATTGTGTAGTGCAGGGGTGTCCAACCATGTGCCATGGAGAGCCAAGACCCTGCAGGTTTTACCTCCAACCAGTGTCTTCAACAGCAGATTTCTGTGAACTTCTTCCCACTGATTGCTGATAAGTGAAAACACCTGCTGAAGAGACTGGGTAGAAGAGAAAACCTGCAGGGTCTTGGCTCTCCATGGCACATGGTTGGACACCCCTGGTGTAGTGTAAGTGTGACAGTTGTTAGTGAGCAGCAGAGGGCGCCTCCTGGCAGTGGATAGATGTTATAATCATGTGACTTATAAACAAGTCCAGAGTCTCTCTCTCTTGCTTGCAGAAGGCACATGGGCACTGTCCTTGAGGGTCCAATCCGCTGATACGACAACAACTGATTGTCGATTGTTTGGGTTAGCAGCCGCCTCTACTCCTTAACTTAATCGAGGAGGAATGTAAACAGGGCACCAAAAATGAGGTCAAATTCAGCTGCTCAGAGCCCACGGAGAATAAAATTTCCTCTTCATGCACTTCTGTGCTTCATAATTTCCATATACAGGCTTAAACAGACAATCCGTGGAGGGCACAGGGCTCCAGATGTATTCCACCAATGCTGAATCACTGTCATTCAGTTCACCATTTGCCACTATCGTGCTCACCCCAACTGGTCGAATATGATGAAGGAGCTTTGCCGGGTTCGCTTTGATCAGCTCTCTCACCTTCCTCAATTTGTGATACATCAGAAAACTCCAGAGCCAGAATAGAAGTCCTGTGATCATAACCAATAATGTTTCCTGCCAAATCTCCACAGACGCATGAATTCCAATGTCCATGAGTCTCCGGGTTCCCCCCTGACCCGATCTTCTTTTAAAGTGGTGACAATCACAGTTAAGCCGCTTTCCAGATCCATAATTTCCATTTAGATTAAGATTCAGCAGAAGAGCGACTAAACACAGACAAAAACGCAACATTGCAAGCTGGGATCAGAAAGGAGAGAGGAGAGAAGGAAAAGGCGTCTGCTCTCTCTCAGTTGCCGGAAGAGAAGTTAGTAGTTAGCATGCTAGCGATTTAGCATGTTTTGCTCGCTTTTCTTCACATTTTCAGATGAAACAAAGAGTCCATCACCACAAAAGTATTGTGGTTTGTTAATTGAGACAAGCAAATTCTAGCACTGCCTGTTTGTTTTTAAACAGACATGAAATCATTTAACAATCTTAAAATGACTAGGACGGAAGCAGACCTTTGCAAAAGGGTGGGACTTCCAGGTCACGGATGTATAATTTCTTGTCAAACAGCGCTTCTCTGTGGAAATTAAGGTATCCAAAACAGTACCGCAATTGTCAGAGTTGATAGAAAAATACTGTTAGTAATTAACGTTACGAGAACACCTTTGAAGCAGAGTGATACATATCCAGTGAAATTGGAGAGCAATTATCGTGGATTATAGTAACTCCTGGAATCCCTATTGTCCAATCAAATTGCTCGGTCGGAACTAATTGTTGTATAATATGCACTAGAGTCCCAACAGGAAGCAGAGATGGCGGACGTGAGAAATAATTGTGATTAGTTGACTAATCCAAAAAATAGTTGTTAGATTAGTCGACTACCAAAATAATCATTTGTTGCAGCCCTAGTTTTACCTAAGACTGGAATTTTAAAAAATGGCTGTAGCTAGGGTTAGTTTTGTTTTTAAAGTGTATCCATAGACTGACTGGGTACACATACTGTACATCTGCTATTTAATGCTAACATATACCTGAATTTGTCTCATTGATGCAGACAATGTATACTACATTAATTGTCCAAAATAATCTGAAGACATAAACAAAGACAGTTTTATATATTTAGAAGAAAATATAAAATTTAAGAATGTGAAAGCAGAAAGTGGGTTTGAAAAAAGAATAGTTTGATTCCTTCCAACAGAAAATAACATTTTTACAAGCAGGCATTGTGACCTACAGTTAAGTATGGAAAAAAGCAACTTCTAGTGACTGTAAAAATCACTATAAGAGGTGAAATGGTAGACAGAGCTGTAATGTGTTTAAAGTAGACCCTGATCCTGTCACGGTTTGTAGATACAGGACCCAGTGCGAGACTCAAGTTCAAATGATATTTATTTGTTGCTGGTGAACTACTGATGCAGCTCGAGGGCTGAAAACAACAAAACTTGGCACAGCAAAAATCCAAATAACACAAGACGGCAGGATACAGGCTAGACAAGACAGGAACAAGACATGAAGCATGTTGATCACGCCAGTATGACAAGGATACCAGTGCAGACTACAAACTGCAATGGACATATATAGACAAGGCATAATTACGGAAGCACAGGACAGACGAAGAGACCAATCAGGACTGACAACAAATACCTGGGGAAACAATGATGACCAGTAAGGGAAAACAGGACAGCTGGGATGAGCAGACAATCACTGACAGGGGATACACAACATAATGACAATGACCCAGGGCAGATGAGACCATGAAAACCAAGATAATAATAATAATAATAAATAATGACCAACTGAGGATTGAGCAGGGAACAAATCCTATGGAACACAAATGCAGACATAATAATGAATAATAATAAATACAGAAAAACCCAGAAACAAACTCAAAGAGAGGACATGGGCTGGGGCCCATGCCCTGAAGACAAGGAATAAAGCTATAACTCAGGATGAGGACATGGGGCCCAGTCCACATCCTGACAGATCCTCATCTTGACCACCTAAAAATGGGTATTTAATGTATCAAGTACACTATGTGAGTCATGAATGCTGAAGTGAAAGTGAACTCAGACATCATCATCATCATCATAGCAGTCTGTCGGGGGCGACAATTGACTGTTTCATTTAGGTCTGATCAGATTCCTCCACACAGCTCTGTCCTTCGCCTTCCGCTGTCAGGAACTCCTGATCTTGTTAACCCGGGCAATGTCCGAGCCAGTATGAGTTGCTTTCTGGCTGACAGGAGTCCAAAAAAGGCACTAGGTGGACTCAAACTGACGTACTTTGCAGAGATTTTTTTTCGCCTAACACCCACTCCATTTTAGGGATTGAGTGCTTCTGAAACTGTAAATCACAACAAAATGTGGCACAACACAGTGACATCACCATATTTAAAACAGTCCAGGGAAATATCTTAAACATTTTTAGTTGCTGGTCTTGGTAACTCACTGTAATGAAAAATCACATTTTTTTTAAAGATTACATTGCTGTTAAAGATTATGTACTTTTTGCTGAACAAAACTTAGATTTCATTGTTACAATGTTAACATTTTGTATCACTTTCAAACCGTAAATAAACATAGAGGGCACTCTGAGAGTGTATACCTCTGCCAAGGCTCCATCCATCCCTCACTCCCTCCCTTCATCCCCCCATTTGTTCACCCCTCCATACATTGCAAGAAGATAGGGCCTTGGCAGAGGTATATGCTCATGGATCATCTCCAAAATCTAATGGGTTCAGCCGTAGCCCAAGGCAAGGGGGTAACTTGGTTTCAAACATTGGAAATATTGGGGGGGTTGAGATCTCTGCCCGTATAGAGAGGCTAAGTCATGCCCCCTCTACTCCTGCATATTGGACCTTAAATAAAAAAAAAAAAAAATCTCTATTGAAATGAATGGCAAGAGCAACATTATCTTTTGATCCCAATCAAATTTTGAAACAAGTTACACATATGATGTTTGTCAATTTAAAAGATAACTTTCCATATATAAAAGTTGTCGGCTGTCATACAATAACAGAGTAATATTTAGTTTTTGTTAGAACGACTAATGGACAACAGCTCCCATCATCCCACATCACTAAACACAGTTACATTTTAGTGATGTGAAAAGCACTGATTTCTCATAGCATTGACCCCTGCACTGACAGACAAGTCACTTGGATTAATCTTAACCTGACTCTTGGCTAAATCCCTATACAGTGGTAATAACAGAATGGATTTGCCTGACTGCTGCCCTCACCCTGTGTCTCTCTGCGAGGAAATCACACGAACAAAAAGAAAATGTCAATCACTTATCAGGACAAGTCTAAAATTCATTAGTTTGTCCAACAGAACATTATTTTGACGATCTAGTCAGCAGACTATTCTCTAAGGCGCAAAGTTCATTTTTTGTTGTTACCTGGTCACTTGTGCCTCCTGTGCTGCCTCACTCTCCCTCTGGTCACCTGGGCCATCTCTCGCCTCCCTCTCTCCCTCTTTGTTATCCCTGCTGCTGTCACTTTCACATTCCTGCTCTTGACATAAAATGAGCTCAGTTAATGTTCAAATGGTTTAAGAGAGGTACTTCACTGACAGTTTTGGAAGATGTAATTCATGCAAGAATTTCCCATGCGAAAAACTTGAAAAGCCCTAAAATGCCCCCCCCTTCCCTCTTAACAGCATCTTAACAGTGCTATCAGCAGGTGCATTAGGTCGTCTAGTTTATTTTGATACCATGATCATCATTCTATCCACAGAACTGAAGTTAATGCAGCTGCTGAATGTGGATGAGGCTGACCACTGTGTAGCTATTTTTTACCAAGTAGATGAACTAAGGACACTACATGTGATTTAGTCAGCTAGACTGTGACAAAAGTAACAGTTATCCTGCCTGCAAAGGTATTATAAACATAGCACACCACACCATAGGTGTGTTATGTTTCACTCATTAAATGATAATAAATAGTGAAATTTGTAACAAAATCATCCTGGTATTAAAAACTTACTCTGGATTCATTACCTAGACATTTAATTTTTCACAGTGGCATTCAGTTTTCAAATTTAGAATTCAGGTATTTGCCCCCCTCCCCTCATAAAAGGTAAATAACAAATTTACCTTTACCAAATTTACCAGAAAAAAATGTACAAATTTAGGAGAAAATAGTACATATTCACAAGAAAAAAGTAGCAACTTGATGATAGTCAAAAAATTATTTTAAAAAATCTGAAATTTAAATTATTTTGCAAATATGGAAGGAAAAATGCTTATTTTCCATGACAAAGTTAAGAAAAATGCTACATTTTTGTGAGAAATTGAATTTATGGGGAAAACAACATGGGGGAAATACTGCATTTTTATACAAAAAGTTGGCAAATTTACAAGAAAAAAAAAATCTCTGATTTACAAGAAAAGCTGTAAAACTATGACAAAAAAGTTGCACACACGACAAAGTGACATTAGAAAGGTCACAGTGCTACATAAAACACTGATGAAGTTTTCCAAGGGAGAAAAAAGAATGGAGAGAATATTTGGAGCCTCAAAAATTGGAAGTGAGGACAGGTCTAACTTTAAATGAGTTTATAATATGCTTTCTCTAGGTGCAGCGCGGCGTTCTGCACAGACCCCTACTTGACAGGAAAAGCAACAGGCTGGAGGAGGTGACAAATGCTGAAAAAAAAAAAATGCTGGAAGAAGCATTGCAACTTTTTAGTTATCACTTTATTTTTTTAGCGCTCCCTTTATTGCAAATGGACCCTGAGACACCAACAAACTCAAAAGATATAGTGTTAAGGTGATGAATCATACTAGGAGCTAAATCACTATACACTGATAATATAATATCTCAATACAATAGCTCAGTGTTTGGTCTCTGCCTAATTTGGTGTAATGCTGTCTCGTGATTAAATAAAATGGGAACGGAAAACTAGAAATGTGATTTTAAGCTTAATAATTAAATTAAATAAATCAGTGATGCTGTACTGGAGTGCTTTTGAACTCATTTTAACACATGTAAAAAAGTTTATAAAAAGTTTAGGAATATAAAATGCATCTATTTGGTGTTTATTTCTTATATATTTGTGTAGATCCTCTGTCGTGCAGTTGTGGTATTTAAAGCGAGGTAGTCGGATACCCAAAAGCCGACGGTGTATAGAACACGTATATTAGGATTTGTATGTGAAATTTCGGCATCGAAACTGCTCCCATTTAGCTGTAATTAATATTCAAAAATGATATTTTTGGGACGAAAGAATTCAAGCGTCCCTGCATTTGTTTACTTCTCGGGGCCGCCGCCGGAGAGCGAGCCGTGTGCAAAATGCGATTGTGTTGTTAATATAGCACATTTTTTGTGGAAATGTTACTATTATTAGTTGTGAAATGTGTTATAAAATGATTAGACGACGATACTATGGCTCTTCCTGCTGTTCCCGTTTCACTGTTTTTTTCCGGATGTAAAATACGGGATCCCTATGGCCCATCGGCGCACGAAGTATCCTGGCCGATATAAACAGCCGCGGACCAAAAAATGTACATTTGCTCATGGAACAGGTCATTCACACTCGCAGACAATCGTGCTATATGTGTCTGTAGGATTTTCTTTCTATGCACGCAAAAAAAAATTTTTTTCCCGGATCCGACTACCTCATTTTAACAGAGGATAGAAGATGTGAAAATGATCTGTAGGGAAACTAATCGATTTCTTTTAATGTGGATCAGGAGCGTAGCCAAGGGGTTGAGGGGGCTGCAGCCCCCCCCCCCCCAGAAAAAAAGAAGAAAAAAAGGGAGAAAAAAGAAAAGAAAAATGTAAATAAAGAGCAGGTTTTGAGTAGTTTGCATTGAAAATGTTAAGAAATCTGTAGTTGACAGGGGGCTGAAGCTAAAACTTTGCCCCAGGGGAACACCCTGAGCGTTCACAATGGTGGTGGTGGTTGGGGTTCAGCACCCCCCCCCCACCACCACCACCACCACACACACACTCATGGAGTGACTTTGTCTGTAATCAAAAGTGGTAAAACTTGCTTTGAATTTTATAATTATCAAAATCATGACGTTTTAAAAATACAGAACAGTATAAGTTTAACTTGAATTTCATGGGGATGACAAGCAATATTTAAACGCATTTATATTTAAGGACCGGTGGTTGGAGTAGATTTTGTTTGTACTTGACAAATGTTCGGAGCTGCTAACATTTTGATGAGTACTGAAACACATAAATTTCACTCTAACAGTTGACGAACAAATCCATTCTGATCACATTTCATGAATGATTAATACAATGTAAAGACCAAATTTGCATGAGAAAAGCTAATCATTTCTCAGATCAGCTAAATCCTTCCAGGCAGCACAGTTATTCTGTGGTGTAACTCCTATTAGCAAACTAGCAACCAGCTAACTTCACACAACAATTCACAAGCTAAATATGATATTCACCTCGTTTTGGACAGAGGGTTTGGTCCTTTTGTTTGACAAGTTCAACCAATTTAAAATGGTTTGTTGCCCTTGTGGAGCTCGTTTCATGTTCTCTCACTGAGCTGAATGCATTCCATACCAGCATCCCCACCTGCCACCCTGACAGCTGACTCCTGCTCAGAGAAGGCGCAAGGACCGGTTGGGCAATACCAAGTCTGCAGCAGGGGTGGATACATTGTCTGATTATTAGAAATGTTACTTTTTGTTGCTTGCAAATGAAAAAATGACAACTTCTTCATACTTGCTTGAGTTTTGCATTTTTTTTTTTTTATTAATGATTATTGGAGGGGTTATATTGGCTGGATTTGATTATTGAGGGGTTATAACCCCTCTAACCCCCTCATAAATTACGTCTATGGTCCAAGGAACACCTCTGGCATTCTATTCTGTTAGATATTAATATTATGTATATAGTTGAGTGTACCAATATGGCGGTGCCCTGGGTGTAGTGGGAGGTGACGCCCCCTCTTTCCGGTGGTGGCATCACGGGGAGTATAAGAGACCATGGCGGAAGAGACTCTGTCTGTTTGCAGTGGACCATTGACCTGTACGGAGTGACTCCTGTTCACTTCCTGTTCTTGTAATAAAATACATAAAACTGTTGCCTCGCCTCCTCATCCTTTTACGGACGTAACATTCTATTCAAAAAATAATCACCCAGTGTTAGTCTTCTTAAAATAAAATTGAGCCAAAAAGACCAAAACAGTTTTTGGCACCAGAAGATCAAGATGTTAATTTCTGTTCTTGTCAAGATTGCCCCTCTGGGGCGAAGGAGAGAAAAGACCCACATGCAAGGTGGATTTGGTAAACCATGATTTATTATAAAACAGAAAATAAACCTGCACAAGGGCAGAAATAAAAAGGCAAAAAACAGGCAGGCTACAGACACGGGACTACAGGCAGGATAAACTCACAGACTGGACTGAAGCATGGGTGAGACGCCAACATACACCAATGACACCGCACATGATACAGACTGAAACACATCACTCTATTCACTCTATTAAAGCAAGAAATCTGTGTGTGTGTGTGTGTGTGTGTGTGTGTGTGTGTGTGTGTGTGTGTGTGTGTGTGTGTGTGTGTGTGTGTCACATTTATAGGACATCAGAGGACGGCCTGTGATCTCTGCCTGAACATCATAGGACGTCCTATGAACTCAGGCATCATAGGACTCGTGATGCCTATATGACGGCACATAGACAAATGTGTCTTTATGATGTCATATAGGACTCTCATGCGATGCTATATGACGGCACATAGGTCATATAGGCAAATGTGTCTTTATGATGTCATATAGGACGCTCATGTCTTTATGATGTCATATACAGTGAGTCCATGCCCGAAAGCCTCTTTTTGCTCAGATCTATTTTCATGATCCTGTCCATGAACTGAAATTACGACGCACCTATCCCTCAACCGGTGGTCTCAACGAACAAGAAAAAGAAGAGAAGAAGAAGACCCACCAGATGGTCAGCAATAGAATGAGGAGAACTGCTGCACGTCAGAAAAGATGCCATGAAGATGAAACACCTGAGGTTCCAGCAGTACATCGCACCCGTCTGAGACAGGAGGACACCCTTCACCAGCATAAGGTACGACAGACAAGGGATGCACAAACAGACAGTAAACATGTGGCAGTGCACCATGCATGTGCTGAGTCACTTGAAGCCTGAAATGCCTGCAAAGCGAGCAACGCTGCATGCCCTGCAAAGCACAGAGAAGCTGAGACTGAGGAGATGCGGACTAGTCGGCTGGCCGCCAACGCTGCACGCCAGGCGACGCACAGAGAAGCTGAGACCAAGGAGATGTGAAATAGTCGGCTGGCCACCAACGCTGGAATTACGATGCACCTATCCCTCAACTAGTGGTCTGAACGAAGAAGAAGAAGACCTACCAGATGGAGAGCGATAGAATGAGAACTGCTGCACGTCAGAAAAGATGCCATGAACATGAAACACCTCAGGTTCCAGCAGTACGCCGCAGGCATGACTGTGAACAACACAGCCGTCTGAGACAGGAGGAGACCCTTCAGCCACGGGCATGCAGAAATACTTGTTTATACTTGGTTTCTACAGGCATGGACGGGAATGCATGGGTATGTACTACTATATATAGACAGACAGAATAATCACTGCAATACAGCACAGGTGGGGAGAGTAATCATGACAACGGCTGACACATGAAGAAAACAGAGATGACAGGACGGGGCGGGGTTACACACATAATCACAGACAGAGGATACACAGAACGTGACAACAGGACTGAGGACAAAGCGGGGATAAATAATACAAAAATAAAACCACAACTGGGACCTGCACAAAACAGAAAATGCTGTCAAAATAAATTCCAAACCAGAGATGACAGGAATAATGACAGAACATAAACCCAAGATACAAATAACAAAAAGCACAAAGAAACACAGAAATAAACTCAAAGAGTGGGCATGGCCCTACGGTCATCCCCCAGACCATGACAGTTCTAAAGTTTTGTATTGACTCAATTTTTGAGAAGCTGCAGGAATTTAACCTCTGGCACTTTCACAGGCTTCATTTTTACAGAGAAATACTTTAAGAAGATGAAGAACTTTCACACTTCTCCAAGATTTTTTGCTCCGAGCGCAATCATCATAAAAATACACCATATAATCACAAGAAATCAAATATTATTGGAAAGGTATTTTCTGTCAGGCTCAGGGTTAAATATAGCTTATATCAGCATTTCTGTTAAATCGTAAAATACCTTGTAATGGCTGCTTAAGTCAGCACATTCCTGCAGCACCTTGACTTCACTGTTCTGCTATGAAATTGTTAGTCCATATTAAAGTCAGTGTCTGCCGGCGGGTGCTGAGGGTCTGTGAACACCTGACAGGCTTATATGACAACTTCTCATATGGCTGTGATTACAGCATCATGGACACAATGTTGAATCTCTTCAACCCTCTGCACCACAGACTCATAAAACACGTGGACCCCAGTGACATCTTTGCATTGTCTCAGACTGGCTGTGTATAGATTTATTCACAGGCTGACAGCTTTATTAGGGGATCACTGATTTTCTGGGTGGTGGGTATGAAGGAACTCTTTTTTCTTGTGGCTTTGATTTAATTAAATTCTACAGCTTTCATTATATAACATAGGGTCATTGTGAGATTTTTGTCTTGTTATAGATACAGTGCATCCAGAAAGCATTCACAGCGCTTCACTTTTTCCACATTTTGTTATTACAGCTTTATTCCAAAAGGGATTAAATTCATTTTTTCCTCAAAATTCTACACACAATACCCCATAATGACAATGTGAAAAAAAATTTCTGAAATTTTTGCAAATTTATTAAAAATAAAAAAACTAAGAAATCACATGTACATAAGTATTCACAGCCTTTGCTCAATACGTTGTTGATGCACCTGTTATGTCTGTAAAAAGTGGGACAATGATGAGGGGAGTGGTGAACTACACAGGACTTTATTATAGAATCACAGTATATGGACAGACGCTCCCGCTAGGCTGAGAGGTGGTTGAAGAGACTGCCCCTCTGCCGTGCAGCCCTCCTATACCCCAGGTGGCGGCGGAACAGGAAAGGCAGAGCCGTCACCCGTGTCACACAATAACATGTCCCATTAATGACACAACACCCCCCCCCCCCCTTTAAAAAAAAATGGGCAAACACACACACCATTGGGACCCTCCCCAATTTGGAACCCGAATTACACACTAAAGTGAACAGAAAATCATTAGGGCCTACCTCATTCACACAAAACAACTAAGGCTAGGGGAGGGACAGGTGGACTACTGTCCCACCCCCACATGGCTAGACAGATTATTCTGCCATCTTTGTTAAACGCAGTCTCTCAAACACAAAATTGCCGTGTTATTTCTTATCACTATAACACCAAACATCACTCATATCAATACCACGCATAATTCTTTAACCTGGGCAATTTATATACCAACAACAGGTATCAGACACATCGCCCCCCCATTATCAGTCAGTCACAGTGGAGAACCCATCCCCCGGAGACCCGTCAGGCGGGTCCCGACCAGAGCATCATCTTTTCTTGGCGCCCGGAGGCGACCCACATCGGCGCCAAGACACCTCTCCCTCATCAGTGAAGCACCGCAGCTCATTGGGGTGTCTCCATGTACCATCAGACAGCTGAAGGTAGCTGTCCTCCCAAACACCTGCCACCTGCAGCCGCCGCTGGTCCTCCTGTCGTTTCCGCTTCCTGCGAACCCCTCTGGACTGGGCCTCCTCTCTGGGCCAGACCATATCAGCGACCCCTAGAGGAGCCCGACTCGGCTTCTAGTGTTCCTGAGTGGCACGTCGTCTCACCGTGCCAGCCGGTCCTGCCCCGCTCGCTTTCATTTCAGAGACAGGTGAAGCCATTGTGACCCCCTGCTTCTCGGTACCTCCCAGCCGAACTCCGGAGGCAGGTTGGGCCAGTCACTCGGCTCCATTCGCTGTCACGGGCGTCCCGCCATGCCACCCAGTTCCCTCAGCTAAGACAACTTGGGCTCTGGCACCGGAACTCTCTCGCAATGGCCCTGGGTGGGATTGGTCCTGCTCATCTCCCAGAATACTAGGCCAAGTCCCATATTGCGTCATCCATCACTCACGGAACCAGCCGGTCCCACAAGCCACAGCCCGACCACTCGTCTTCACTACCACTGGAGATCGTGAATCCAAGTCTGTAGAAAGGGTCACAGCCCATCACATTCGCTCCACTGTCGGTCACTACAAACTGCAGAGTGACTACCTCCACTGCCTTGTATCTAGCCGTCAGATCCAGCGAACCCACAATGGGCAGTCCACCATATCCACAAAATGGCGTTGAAAGACCTCTCACTCAGAGAGAGCGCGAGATGGATGGATGGATCGATCGATCGATCGATTGATCCAAAACTGGGAAATTACAGTGTAACAGCAGCATGACAGTAGACGACCAAACAACAGAAACACACACATGACAGACAAAGGGATTACCCATGGAAAGTAAAACTAACACAACTACAAAACCTATATATATCATAGCTTAATATATGATGACCCGTATAAACACATGAATCATCCCATTGCACAAAGAAGGACTATCAGGAGCAGAGTGAAATGTGATGTACCAGTTAGTCTGTAAGGTGCAGTGTGGCAGCATTGTTATGACCAAAATACAACATCAGAGTTGAGTTACTGTACAGTGAAATTGCATGTGGCAGGAAAGATTTCCTGTACCTCGCCGTTCGACAGCAAAGCTGTAGTAGTCTACTGGAGAAAGCGCTTCGCTGTCTGTCTAGTGTGTGGTGGAGGGGGTGATCAGGATTGTCCATGATGGATCGCAGTTTGTTTAGTGTTCTCCTCTCCACCACTGTCTCAAAGGTCTCTGGTCTGAGACCAATTACAGAGCCAGACCTCTTGATAATCTTGTCAAGTCTGTTGGTGTCTCTGGCCCTGATACTGCTACCCCAATAGACAGCAGCAAAGAAGATGGCGCTGGCGACAGCGATCTGGTAGAAAAGCTCCAGCATCCTGCTGCACATGTTGAAGGATCTCAGCTTCCTCAGGAAGTAGTGATATGGGAAAAAAACTCCTAACAGTAGGCCAATTCAGCACGGACCTCACCGCGGCCGTGTCCACCATTAATGGCACGTCCTTGCTGTCCAACTTCACCATACAGTATGTACGGCCATCTGTGCTTGGGGAGATGGTGTGAATCATCACAGGAGTTGCCGCAGGGGTATCCATTTTGTGTCGCCATTCACCTCACTCAAACCTATTACAGGCCCTGTCAAAATGATGCAGGTGTCCGCACTTGCCACAGCGTTTACCTCTCACCGGACACTCCCTAGTCTTGTAACGGTGCTTATTGGACCCACAACCCAAACACCTGGGCAATCCTGGGGTAGACCTCATCTTCACAGCTGCAGCGCATTCCTCTTGTTCGCAATCATCGCTGTCCGGGTCCACAACCTGCGCCGTTGATTGTGAGTCAGAGCGGTGTAGCGTAGCTCTCTTGCCGAGGTCGCGTGATAATTATCCACTGCTTCGCACTGCTGAGCTATCTCCACAGCCGTGGCTAACGTCAGTTTGCTGGAGTATGTTAGAAGTCTTGACCGTGCTGACAAGCAAAGTGTGTACTCCACCAACTGGTCGTAGACCATTTCTTCCTCCAAATCACCAAACTGGCAGTCTCCAGCGAGCTGTCGCAGGTCCGCAACATAATGTTGTACAGACTCGCCGATCCGCTGGAGGCGCTGCCAAAACTGAATCCTCCGGACGATGACGTTTGCAGGCGAGCGAAAATGTTAGCACCCAAGGTAGCAAGGATACGCTATCCTTCCATACCTAAATTGTGGACCAGAATTGCCCGTGCCTGTACCTTCTTCAGTTCACCAAGGTTTAGTGCCACCAAGTAATTTTTAAAAGCAGCGAACCATCTCACCCAAGGCATCGGAGGCTCTCTCGGAGACTCCAAAAATGGCCGAATTGAAGACACGCCAGCATCCATAGCTTTATCCTCGTCGCCAAATGTTATGTCCGTAAAATGTGGGACAATGATGAGGCGAGTGGTGAACTACACAGGACTTTATTATAGACTCACAGTATATGTACAGACATTTCCGCTAGGCTGAGAGGTGGCCGAAGAGACTGCCCCTCTGCCGTTAATTAATATTAATATTAACGACACAACAGCACCTTTGGCAGCAATTACAGCCTCAAGTCTTTTTGAATATGATGCCACAAGCTTGGCACACCTATCTTTGGCCAGTTTTGCCCATTCCTCTTTGCAGCACCTCTCAAGCTCCATCAGGTTGGATGGGAAGCATCGGTGCACAGCTATTTTCAGATCTCTCCAGAGATGTTCAATTGGATTCAAGTCTGGGCTCTGGCTGGGCCACTCAAGGACATTCACAGAGTTGTCCTGAAGCCACTCCTTCGATATCTCGGCTGTTTGCTTGAGGTCATCCTACTGAAAGATGAACCGTCGCCCCAGTCTGCGGTCAAGAGCACTCTGGAGCAGGTTTTCATCCAGGATGTCTCTGTACATTGTTGCATTCATCTTTCTCTCCATCCTGACTAGTTCCCAGTCCCGGCCGCTGAAAAACATCCCCACAGCATGATGCTGCTACCAACATTGGCCTGGTGATGAGCAGTGCCTGGTTTCCTCCAAACATGATGCCTGGCATTCACGCCAAAGAGTTCAATCTTTGTCTCATCAGACCAGAGAATTTTGTTTCTCATGGTCTGAGACTCCTTCAGGTGCCTTTTGGCAAACTCCAGGCGGGCTGCCATGTGCCTTTTTCTAAGGAGTGGCTTCCATCTGGCCACTCTACCATACAGGCCTGATTGGTGGATTGCTGCAGAGATGGTTGTCCTTCTGGAAGGTTCTCCTCTCTTCACAGAGCAACGCTGGAGTGCTGACAGAGTGACCATCGGGTTCTTGGTCACCTCCCTGAATAAGGCCCTTCTCCCCCGACCGCTCAGTTTAGACAGCCAGCCAGCTCTAGGAAGAGTCCTGATGGTTCCAAACTTCTTCCATTTACGGATGATGGAGGCCACTGTGCTCATTGGGACCTTCAAAGCATTAGAAATTTTTCTGTACCCTTCCCTAGATTTGTGCTTCAAGATAATCCTGTCTCAGAGGTCTACAGACAATTCCTTTGACTTCATGCTTGGTTTGTGCTCTGACATGCACTGTCAACTGTGGGACTTTATATAGACAGGTGTGTGCCTTCCCAAATCATGTCCAATCAACTGAATTTATCACAGGTGGACTCCAGTTAAGCTCAAGAAATATCTCAAGGATGATCAGTGGAAACAGGATGCACCTGAGCTCAATTTCGAGCTTCATGGCAAAGGCTGTGAATACTTATGTACAATCTTTTTTCATGTTGTCATTATGGGGTATTGTGTGTAGAATTTTGAGGAAAAATGAATTTAATCTCTTTTGGAATAAGACTGTAACATAACAAAATGTGGAAAAAATGAAGCGCTGTGAATACTTTCTGGATGTACTGTATACTGTATCCTTATTGTTTTTTAAATTACCATAAAAATCTAGGATAAGAATGTATTCTTGTTCTTTAAAACAACTTTCAAATTATTGAAAAAAAAGCTACTAAATTGTCTATTTTATGTAAAGTGTAACTTAACCAGGTAACAATATTTCCCAAACTTCACCTGTTTGTATGCCAATATTAGCCACTTATCTGACCAACACATGAGTGTCAGATCCACTAATCAGAGGCAGGAACGTGATAAGCATTCTCTGAGCTGTTAAGAGGTTTGGCCACGAATGATGAAACACACACCCACACAGCATTATTTCATCGACAAAAAGTTACTTTTCCAGCAGCCAAAAAAGTTAAAAAAAAAAAAAAAAGAGATAAAGTAGCTTTGAAGCATTGGCTGACAAAAAAGTCTGAAGTTATTATCATCATCTCTACCAAATGTTGCAACAGTTTGGTCATTAAAAAAGAAAAGCAAGAGAAAAAAACCTTCACACCTTTATCTCATGTCAAATTACTTTCTATTGAAAGGGTTATGAAAAATTAGAGTGCCAAAATAATAATTCTGTAGGTAATCTCCCATTATGCTCTACACCTATTCTATACATATTCTCTTTACATTCTTATGAACAAATATGTTAAGTATCAAACTACAGTCTGAAGTATTATGCAACCACAATCTGATAAACAGGAATCAGGCAGAGCTATAGAGCCCTCTTTCTCTCTCTCTCTCTCCCTTCTTTTAGTCAGGTCTATTACATTAGTTACACACCCAAACCAACACTCACACACACACTTTTATTGTACATCTTAGGAGATAGTTAACGTGAATAGCGGATGGCCTGTTCACGTCAGAGTTAAACTGGCCAATCAGACGGTTGCGTACAAGACCATCCTATTGTACAGGGTTGATCCAAACCAACCCGAGAAGATGAATGTAAGTTGCACCCAGAAGTCGGGGTCAGTCTGGCGACGCTCCCAAGGGAGCTGTGTCACACTGAACACAGCGCTGCTTGCTTTACATGTGATCTCTGAATAAATGTTGCAGCTTTGAACTGAAGAATTCTCCGGCTTATTCTTGGCTCTTCCTATCAAAGAATCAGGATTTTAACACTATGATGCACCAATTTTTTCAAGAAACAAAAAAATGAGTAGAAAAACTCATTTCTGAGGCACTTTCCTTCCAGCACTAGGTTGGTTACTAAACACAACCATACTGTATAGTGAGGGCACATTTAGTGAAGAGGACTTTTGGTGTCGCTATGACTAAAATGGGTTTAGCATTATTGTGTTCACTTTTTCTCACATCAAATTTAATTCAAGTAGCAGTGTAGTATTTATAAAATAGGATTATTGACTAAGTGTTCATTGTCAGAATTTTTCTTTGTAACACAAGCAGGACTTACTGCTACAGCATCCCGGGAAATTTAATGAGTACTGCAATATGTGCAGTTGTTTTCTTCATTGTCTAGCCACAATAGGCAACATGTACTGACACATGACTCTAAATATTATTACATTAAGATTAAGCCTTTATTCCTTTTTTAGTTCATTCTGGCAAAATGGAAAGGATCAAATCTGAAGATGTGGCCATTCAAATTTCTCGGGAATCATTACTCCTCCCAGGCAATTGCCTCAATGCTCATCAAACTTATTCACAATGATCCTCAGGTGGGTCTGCATCCAAGTAGTGCTGAAAGTCAAGGTCAAACGTCAGGATATCTGGGCACTAAGGTGATTTCATATAAATTGCTACTTCATGTTTCGGGGGAGGTTTTGCACCTAAAATTTTGGCCAGGATAAAATTTAAAAAAAAAAAAATCTAAAAATCCAGACTAAATGAGTAAAGCCTAAATCATAGTGGCAGAAATGGAGCAGTGGCGCAGCTGTCGAAAGGGTGAGCAGCACCAAGTTCTTGAGGATGCACATCTCTGAGGACCTCTCCTGGTCCAACAACACCACATCATTGGCCAAGAAGGTTCAAACTCGCCTCTCTTTCCTCCGCAAACTGAGGAGAGCACGAGTCCCACCCCCCGTCATGTGCTCATTCTACCGGGGCACCACTGAGAGCATCCTCACCAGCTGCATCACTGTGTGGTACGGAAGCCACACCGGCTTCAGCCAGAAGACTCTACAATGCACAGTGAAAGCAGCCAGCAAGATCATCTGTGCCCCTCTGCTCTCCCTCTCGGACATCTACCACACCTGCCTCACCTGCAGAACCACCAACATCGCAGGCAACACCTCCCACCCCTCACACTCCTTCTTCAGCTCAGGGAGAAGGTACCGGAGCCTACAGGCCTGCTCCACAAGACTGCTAAACAGCTTTGTTCACCAGGCCATCAGGACACTAAATTCTGCCTCCCCCCGCTCCCTGCTCCTGGACCGTAACACACTCACCCACACAACTACTCTACCTCAGCTGTTTGCACAGAAATACTTGGCAACACCAACAGCACCACATCTGCTGCTGTATGACTTGCACCTTACTGAAACCATTTGCACAAATGTCATACGTGCTGCTGTCTGTCTTTGTAATACTGATCATGCACAGACCAATCTTTCACTGCCTGCACCCCCGCTACTGCACTGAACTTGCAATTTACTGGTATTACGGTTTACTGTACATAGGATTGCTGTGTTTTTACCATTATTTGCACTACGGGTAACAGTACGGTACACAGATTGTTGTTGTTGTTTTCCATCCTTACTCCTTCTTGTCTTATGTATTGCACACACCACTAACAGAGAGAGAAATAACATTTCAATTCCACTATATGTCCTGTACACATAAGTATTGACAAATAAAAATCAGAATCTTTGAAAAATGCATTGGTACGCGAGCAAGCACAGTGGACGCATTCATACGCAAACCCTATGCAGAGGGTGAGTGCTGACCGAACGCATGCAGCCCCAGAAAAGTGAACGCACGTACAAGCATGCAAATGGTCGCAGTGAACTGCGCATGCACCCAGAAACTTCCGCCAGGAGGAAGTACTGGGCAATCTGCCAGAACTGGTAGAACATATGTTCGTCTTTTTGCCTCCGTTTTCTTCCTTTGCCACTAAACAACAAAAGCTCCTGTCCGTCTTGACTGTCATTGTATTTACACACCTCCATTGCTTCCACCATTTAAAATGCCCACCACCATGCTCTTCTTTAGTGTTTAGATTGCAGCTGTTCAAATCATTTTGGTTGCTCTTGGCTGCCACTGACAGTACGGGCATGAGAACTGCAGATTACTGTCACTGCGCATGCGTGAAACGCGGCTGCTGAGCGGCAGCTGCAGTGGCTCAAAAGCCACTCTGAATATTGCTGTGTACGCATTACGCAGTCAACAGAACGCAAACATTTCCCCCTTGGAGGGACTCTGGTTAGGCCTTTAGGTGTGAAAGCACCCTACAGTGACAGAGGTTTAAATTGGGAAGTTAAAATTAACACATTAAACCAAGTTTAAAATATTGCTGTGACTATCATTTACAACCTATTTTACAGGTTTAAGCAGCATTACATGGCTTAAACTCAAAAATGTCAAGCTACTAAAGAGTCTTTTTTTTAAAAAACTTTTTATTTATGAACGTTGATTTATGAACGTTTTACTAAAGAGTCTTTGCTTTATCATCTGGCTTTCATAAAGGTGCACCCATAAAATAACTGAGAATGCAACCTTTTCATCTTATGCAACCAAAACTAAAGACTATCACTTGAGATTACACAGAAACTTACAACCTCAACTAGCATTTTTAAAAGCAGAAAATACAGTTGTTATGCAGTTTTATTTGATTCCTTTCACCTTTATCTGTCTACATAAAACTGAAACTGAAATATATTGTATTATTCTATCAGACCTATATTTTATTATTTTTACGTAAAATTTAAAATTATATGAATTTAACCTATATTATGAACTGTAACTTTCCTGCATGATTGTTTGACTTTGTCCATTTCTAAAATGTGACTCATTCATCTCAAAGTGTGCAGCTACACATTGGTTACTGTCCCTTTAAAATCCTCATCAGGCAAAGGAGGTGATCCACTTTCTTAATCCACAGCCTCAAATTGGGTTTGCAGATCCAACATCTCTATGATCTCTATCTTGTCTGACTGTCTCTTGGCTGATTCACACTGCAGCTCAAGTTCTGTTACAGTATATGCTTCTGTAGCATTTTTGTGACACTGTAAAAACCACCATCTAACCACTGATCTCGCTGAACAGAAAAGAAGAAATGTTTTCCTTTCCAGGGCAGACAGTAGAGGGGAAGCAGCTGAGCATTTTAGTGAATAAAGAAGGGAAGGAGAGGAGGTCAGAGCAGAGGGTTTCATCTAAACACCTCCAGGTGAATACCTCACTCAGTCCTATTTACTGCTAATGGCCTCTTCACTGAGTGTGTGTCCATGTGTGCATCTCAGTCTCATGTGTGCTCATGTTACATCACTGTAAGGCCTCTCAGAGTCTTTCAGCAGTTCATTATACGGATGAGAGGTTAGAGATTGGGCTGATGTCAGGAGCACTTGGTTTTTAGTTAGAACTGCACAGCAAATGCACAAAAGCTCACGATAGTGCCTTTTTCTTTTCAATCAACAGACACTTATTCTGAATCTGTTTTACTCAATCTACTGTAAGTTTAATTTAATAAGGTGAAGAGCACTGACCAACAGAGCTCATATTAATAAGGCTGTCATATGGGAGATTAAGAAAACAAAAAATAAACTATTGTTATGGTTGCTCTAAATCTGAACATTTACAGCAAATCATGCAAGGTCAACTTTTATTAATGTGCAAAAATGCACTTATTGTCCACCATAAAGATTAATAATCTACCCTCCCAAACAAAATACAAACTACAAGAGTTAGCAGCTCACATCTCCAGAACAATAATTAGAAGTTCAATTAAGATAAGATAAGCCTTTATTAGTCCCATAATGGGGAGAAATTCCAGGATTACAGCAGCAAAGGGATAGCAGCACTCAGAGCAATAATAAGATAGTAAGAACTGGTCAGCCAAAGCAGCAAATGAATATACATATGTACACAGATATACGGTGATGTGAAAAAGTGTTTGCCCCTTCCTGATTTCTCATGTTTTTGTATGTTTGTCACACAAAAGTTTCAGATCAAACAAATTTAAATATTAGACAAAGATAACACAAGTAAACACAAAATGCAGTTTTTAAATGAAGGTGTTTATTATTAAGGGTAAAAAAAAAATCCAGACCTACATGGCCCTGTGTGAAAAAGTGACTGCCCCCCATTAAAACATAAATTAACTGTGGTTTATCACATCTTTGGAAAGCTGAGTTCAATTTCTCTAGTCACACCCAGGCCTGATTACTGCCACACCTGTTCTCAATCAAGAAATCACTTAAATAGGATTTGCCTGACAAAGTGAAGTAGACTAAAAGATCCTCAAAAGCTAGACATCATGCTGTGATCCAGAGAAATTCAGGAACAAATGAGAAACAAATTGAGATCTATCAGTCTGGAAAAGGTTATAAAGCTGTTTCTAAAGCTTTGGGACTCCAGCAAACCACAGTGAAAGCCATTATCCACAAATGGTGAAAACATGAAACAATGGTGAACCTTCCCAGGAGTGGACAGCCGACCAAAATTACCAAGAGCACAGCAGCGATTCATCCAAGCAGTCACAAAAGACCCCACAACAACATCCAAAGAACTGCAGGCCTCACTTGCCTCAGTTAAGGTCAGCATTCATGACTCCACCATAAGAAAGAGACTGGGCAAAAATGTCCTGCATGGCAGAGTTCCAAGACAAAAACCACTGCTGAGCAAAAAGAACATAAAGGCTTGTCTCAGTTTTGCCAGAAAACATCTTCATGATCCCCAAGACTTTTGGGAAAATAGTCTGTGGACTGACAAGACAAAAGTTGAACTTTTTGGATGGTGTGTGTCCCATTACAGCTGGCGTAAAAGTAACACATTATTTCAGAAAAGGAACATCATACCAACAGTAAAATATGGTGGTGGTAGTGTGATGGTCTGGGGCTGTTTTGCTGCTTCAGGACCTGGAAGACTTGCTGTGGTAAATGGAACCATGAATTCTGCTGTCTACCAAAAAAGTCTTGAAGGAGAATGTCCGGCCATCTGTTCATGACCTCAAGCTGGAGCGCACTTGGGTTCTGCAGCAGGACAATGATCCAAAACACACCAGCAAGTCCACCCTTGAATGGATTAAGAAAAACAAAATGAAGACTTTGGAGTGACCTAGTCAAAATCCTGACCTGAATCCAATTGAGATGCTGTGGCATGACCTTAAAAAGGCAGTTTATGCTTGAAAACCCTCCAATATGGCTAAATTACAACAATTCTGCAAAAATGAGTGGGCCAGAATTCCTCCACAGCATTGTAAAAGACTCACTGCCAGTTATCGCAAATGCTTGATTGCAGTTGCTGCTGCTAAGGGTGGCCCAACCAGTTATTAGGTTTAGGGGCAATCACTTTTTCACACATTGCCATGTAGGTTTGGATTTTTTTTTCCCTTAATAATAAACACCTTCATCTTCCGGTTATGGCGGCCGCCTAGAAGGACACGTATCACTCTGCTCTGCTCCTGGAAATAAAAATTCGGCAAATAACTCTCTCATTCGGAACAGAACTTTTCCCAGCGTTTGGGTGAGGATATGCCGGTGAAGACTAAGGCTGGGAAATCAGGAGGGGGAAAAATTGAATCGCCGAAGCAGTCCAAATTAACGGACTTTAAAGTTTGTGGCGCAGTAGAAAAAGCTGCGGATATGGCGGATGAAACTAGCGGTGATGCGGTAACTGCTGACGATGGCGGCACAGGTGCAGTGCTGGCTGCCATTAGCTCAATGAGAGCAGACTTTTCCGCTAAACTTGATGGGATTATGGCAGCGTTGGATGCAATGAGAAAGGAGTTGGGTGACTGCGTGGAGCGAGTGACGCAGGCGGAGCTTCGTGTTTCAAGTGCGGAGGATGAAATTAGCGGACTTCAAATAAAGGTGCGCACTTTGGAAAAAAAAAATAAAGATCTGGGAAATAGCGTTCTGGATTTGGAATCTCGGTCCAGACGGAACAATCTGAGGTTGGTGGGTTTACCGGAGGGAGCCGAAGGTCGTGATTCATGCTCCTTTTTGGAGGGGTGGATCCCGGAGGCGCTGAACAACGCGGAGCTAAAATCATCAGTTGTCTTGGAAAGCTCCCACCAAATTGGCCCACCGAGAGGTAACAAGGCAGCACCGAGGACGTTAATTATGAAGTTTCTCAGCTACAGAGACAGGATGACGATCTCCAACGCGGTGCGGGCCAAAGGAGAAATTAAATATCAAGATCAGCAGGTGCGGTTCTACCCAGATTTGGCCTCAGGAATCCAACAATTAAGGAAGCAGTTTGACCCCATCCGCAAAGAACTGCGCAACCTTGAGATTCGTCATGGAGTGATTCACCCTGCAAGACTTCTGGTCACATATGAGGGCAGAACACACATCTTCAAGACCCCCGAGGAGGCGCAGGAGCTCATCAAGAAGATCCAGGAAGAGACTGGTGGGAGCTAAGCATGAACAGAATATAGGGTAGAATGTTTGAGCATTTAACTGATTAGAAGCATATAACAAGATTACAAAATATAGATTGTATTACATATTAAAAAAAAAAAAAAAGTACAAAATTGCTAAAAAATTTTGGAGTTAAATTGGAAAATTACAGAAGAGAGTTAATGTTACGTTATTAAAAGCAGTAGAGTTAGGGTGATTGGGAGGATGAAGAAGGAGTGGCTTTGGCTGATCCTCGTGGGTGTGGAACGGTTGATGGCTATATCGGGAGACGGAATTTTTCTTTTGCTTTTGGGGGGATTGCCACAAATGTGGGAAGGGGGAATTTGTTTGTGTGGAGTTTGTAGGGTGAATGTTCAACCACTCATTTTTTTGCTTTTCTGTTTGAGCATGTTTACACTGCAAGGTAATCCCAAACTCCCTATTGATCATAAATCAAAGCGTTAATCTTAACTTAACTTCATGGAATTGCAGAGGTCTACAAAATTTAAAAAAACTTAAACAAGTTATGAATAAAATAAAAGACATGGGTTCAAAAATTGTGTTTTTACAAGAAACTCATCTAATAGAGGAAGATGTAAAAAGAATTAGGAGTAGATGGCAAGGAAATGTTTTCACCTCATCATTTTCATCCCGAGCCAGGGGAGTTATGACTCTCATACATAAATCAGTCCCATTTCAAGTGAAAAATGTAATTGGAGACAAATTTGGAAGATATGTAATCATTCAAGGATCTTTGCTATTAGAAAACATAAATTTGGTGAACTTATATGGTCCCAATATAGATGATCAAAAGTTCTTTGCTAATTTATTTCTTATCTTATCATCACTTACAGGGTGACATATAATAGCAGGGGATTTTAATTGTACATTGAATCCCAGTATGGATAGATCAACAGGACTGGACTGTACGCACAATGGATGTAGGATGACCATTAATCATTTTATGAAAGAATTGAAATTGATAGATATATGGAGAGAAATGAAACCACAAGTTAAAGCATACTCTTGTTATTCCAATACCTACAAGACATTCTCACGTATAGATTATTTTTTGATCTCCACAGAATTAAGGTCCAAGATTCAAAACTGTTTTTATGATAACATCGTGATCTCTGATCATGCACCCTGCTGTCTAATATATGTAGATAAGAAATTGACAAAGGAACCAGGTAGATGGCAATTTCAGCATAAATGGCTTCAGGATGAGGAATTTGTTAAATACATAGAAAAACAGATAGATGAGTTCTTTGACATCAATACTACACAAACATCAGCATGTGTAAAGTGGGAGGCTTTCAAAGCTTTTATTAGGGGACATATTATTAGTTATACAGGTTCAAAATCTAAGAAGACTCGAGAGGAGAGAGTCCAACTGGAACATAAAATAAAAATTCTTCAAGAAAGAGTATATGCAGGAAGAGATCCAAGGTTGGAGAACGAATTACTGATTTTGAGAGCTGAATATGACAAAAAATCAGCGAATAGAGCTGCCTCGAGTCTTCTAAGATTGAAACAATCTTTTTATGAACAAGGTGAAAAATCAGGAAAGTTATTGGCATGGCAGATTAAACAATTAGAATCTAAAACACCAATTACCAGTATTATAAGTAACGGACAGGTAGTTATAGATCCTTTAGAAATTAATAGAGCCTTTAGAGATTACTATGAAAAATTATATGATACCAAAAATGAATCTGACTTAACAAAACTACATGGGTTTTTGAACGAACTATTTATACCGTGTATTCCAAATGAAAATAGGGAGATACTGGAGTCTAAAATTAGTCAAGAAGAAGTTGGACTAGCTATTGATAATATGAAATCAGGAAAAAGTGCAGGACCAGATGGTCTTCCAGTTGACCTTTATAAAAAATTTAAGAATAAATTAACAAAACCTTTTTTGGAAATGGTTTTAGAAGCATTTCAAAATAGTAATTTACCATCATATATGAATAATGCCTTAATTATACTGTTGCCAAAACCAGGTAAGCCTTCTAATAAATGTGAAAATATGAGACCAATAAGCCTATTAAATGCCGACCTTAAGATAATCTGTAAAATTTTAGCAAGACGAATACAAGAAATTTTACCAAATATTATTAATCGAGATCAGAATGGCTTTATAAAGGGAAGACAAGGCTTCCATAATGTAAGAAGACTTTTTAATATTATTTATTCTAATAAAGAAGCACCGGATACAACTCTCTTATCACTGGATGCCGAAAAAGCCTTTGATAGAGTTGAATGGCCCTTTCTTTTTGAAGTCTTACAAAGGTTTGGACTTGGAAATAATTTCATAAAATGGGTTCAGATAATATATAATAATGCTACTGCAGAAATCCTAACAAATAACAATATTTCAAAATCAATAAAAATCAATAGAGGATGTCGACAAGGCTGTCCACTTTCACCTTTACTGTTTACTATGGCAATTGAACCTTTAGCGATGGCGATACGTCTACAGTCACAAATATATGGAATTAAAGTTGGACCAACAGAACATAAAATCTCCCTGTATGCCGATGACATAATTTTGTTTATGTCGAATCTTAAAAAAATCAATTCCGACCTTGTTGAATTTAATAAAGAATTTTGGGGAAATATCAGGATATAAAATAAATAAAACTAAATCTTCAATATTAATGCTAAATGAGACCCAGAGAAATTACCCAGCCCCTGAGGTAAATCAATTCAATGTTGTAAATCAGTTTAAATATTTAGGAATCCAAATTGTGCCTAAGCTAGAATCAATCACCAGTGTCAATTATGAAGCCTTAATGACAGATATTGATGAGTTACTTCAGAGATGGATGTCACTACCAATGTCGATGATCGGGAGAATTAATATACTTAAAAGTAATATCTTACCTAAAATACTTTATTTATTTCAATACATTCCCTTACCACCACCTTTAGATTTATTCTCAAGAATTAAAAAAAAGTTAGTGGAATTTATATGGAACAACAGGAGGGCTAGATTACGTCTGTCTTTATTATATTTACCATTTGATCGTGGAGGTCTGAAATGTCCAAATTTTATGTTGTATTATTGGTCGGCACAACTGAGGTCTATGACATATTATTTTTCATCAAATGATCTCCCTCACTGGACTGAAATGGAATCATACAATTTGCCTTTACCTCTTCCCATATTCATATACTCAGATTCGGCAAAAAAATTACAAAAACAAGTTAAAAATCCATTTGTAAAGCATATGATCAAAATATGGTGTGAAGCTAAAAACTATTTAAAAGAACCACAGTTATTGTCACAATTTAGTCCAATATGGGGTAATCAATATTTTAAACCAGGGAGAGCGGACGCTGTATTTAAAGTATGGAATTTAAAAGGGATACAAAAGATTCAGGATTTATATTTGCCATGTGCAGAAAACATAATGTCTTTTGAAGAGCTGAGGATCAAATTTAATCTCAATAGAACACATTTTTTTTAAATATCTTCAACTTAGAAACTTTATTCGATCAAATCAAAATAAAGCTCTCACTCGACCTATTTATTCATCCTTGGAAAAAATGATGATGAAAGATAGTAAAAGAAAGGGTATTATTTCAGAGTTTTATAACTCATTGACACTATCTTCAAGTGAAAATTCACTGAAAAGATTAAACTACTGGAAAGAAGACCTGCAAATTGAAATTTCAGAGGAACAATGGGAATTGGCTTGTACAGAAGCTCAAACCAAATCAATAAATGTACGCCTTAAATTGATACATTTCAAATGGTTAATGCGGATGTATGTTACACCGGAGGAGTTAAATAGATATAACAAAAATATACCAGATACATGCACAAAATGCATGGAAAGTAAAGGAACCCTATTTCATTGTGTATGGGAATGTAGATTAATAAGAATGTTTTGGGAAGAGGTGAGAGTAACAATTGAAAAAATAATCTCAAAACAAATCATATTGAATCCTAAACTGTTTTTGTTGGGTCTGTACCCAGAAAAGCATAATTTTAATAAAAGTGAAAGAACATTCACAGACCTCAGTTTGCTTAATGCCAAAAAATGTATTGCACTATTATGGAAAAAGACTCATAGACCAGATGTGACTCAGTGGTTAAGACAGATGTTAACAAACCTTCCATTAGAAAGAATAACATATATACTGAAATCAAAGGAAATTGTGTTTGAGAATATATGGAGACCTTTTATTGATTATGTAAAAAATTTAAACATAACTCTTGAAGAAGAAGGTGAATGAGGTGTGTGGACCTTGTAAATTCCAAACTGGTGAACATAATATGTATACTTATGTATGGGATTGTCTAGACTAAACAGAGGAGCATTGTTGAAGATTTGATTTTGTTGGTGGTTGTTGGTGTTTTTAGTGCATTTTTTTTTGTAGTACTTTAGTGTTAGTGTTTGATTGTTTGTATCATGTTTGTTAAAAAAAAAAAAAAAAAGGTTCAATAAAGATATTGTGGAAAAAAAAAAATAAACACCTTCATTTAAAAACTGCATTTTGTGTTTACTTGTGTTATCTTTGTCTAATATTTAAATTTGTTTGATGATCTGAAACATTTAAATGTGACAAACAAACAAAAAACTGAGAAATCAGGAAGGGGGCAAACAGTTTTTGACACCACTGTATACACAGTGCAGGAGGATTGCAGCTAGATGGAATAAACAGCATTATGGTTTGTTAAATTACCCTGCAGAATATGAATATGACCCCAGACAGTATATTTCGCATTTGAATCAACAGTGTTGTTACCAAACTCCGTAATTGCAATCGCAATATTAAATCAGACAAGAATATAATTTCATGGTATTAAGAAAAATTCCATTAATTGTTACACTTTCTGTTTTCTAAAGCTGACTTTCTTCCTTCTTCTTTTTCTTCTGTTTTTTTAGCTTGCTTGAAAACGTAGGTATTTGTTGGCAGTGCTGGGATAGTATCTTCTTCTGCAGGATTTTTGATTGGTCCAGTTCTTTCATTCTTTCTTTTACAATTTTTTTTTTTTAGCAAACAATGTTTAGTTGCATTATCAAAGCCTGATGATATGTCACACTCCTGATTTTCTGTAGTGAGTAAACAGAAGGCCAAAGGAGGTGCAGAAATTTACAACCATTGGTCATCATGGCTTTCCTTGGAAAATTTAACCCAAAAGTATTTGCATACTCATCCATCCATCCATCCATCCATCCTCTACCACTTATTTGGGGGCCTGGTTCGCTGGGGCAGCAGTCTATGTTCACACTGCAGGTCTTAACGCTCAATTCTTTTTGAGCGTTAAGACCTGCAATTTTTGTCGAGATCCAATTTCTTTTGTGTGGACTTTCACACTATAATTTAAATGCAACCCCCATCAGACTCCAGTGTGAACAGTCTACAGCAGGGGTGTCCAATCATGTGCTATGGGGGGCCAAGACCCTGCAGGCTTTACCTCCACCCAGTGTCTTCAACAGCAGATTCCACTGAATTTCTTCCCACTGATTGCTGATACTGCAAGTGAAAATACCTGCTGAAGAGACTGGGTAGAAGAGAAAACCTGCAGGGTCTTGGCCCTCCATGGCAGATGATTGGACACCACTGGTCTACAGCTATGAAGTGACCCGCATGCGCAGAAGAAAATGTAACGTCAGGCGCAGCGTTGTGTTCATGGAAGTACAGTCATGTGAAAAAATTTGGACACCCCTTTAAATATTCAGTTCTTTATTAAGAAATGTTCATATACAGTATCTGTGTCTAACCTTCTTTTTGTTTTTATTTGCATTTTTTTTATTTTAGCCATTGTAAGTGGGAATGAATGTGGTGGTGTCCTAAAAAAAGATGGGGGTGTCCTAATTTATTCCTCCCTATTTGTTTAGAATTACATTTTACAGAAAATTAGAAAAAAGTCTTTAATTCATTTTTAATTGTTTAGTTGTATTACGTGAATCTCTCAGTATTTTTAACATTGATATTAAATATCCATATGTCCAAATAGGTTAAAAAAAAACACACAGCTTATCCAGGGTGTCCTAATTTTTTCACAACTGTAAATATGAGCCCCAAACAATTGAGGGGTACATAACTTCTTCACCTTGAAGCAGCTCAGCAAAATAAAATGTTAAAATCATTCAGAAATGATTATGCACAAAATAAATATGAGACCAGCTTCATTCCTCTACACACCAGATGACCGCTGTGATCAACTCTGCTTTAACAGAACTGATCGATTAAACAGCTCTCTTGAAAATGAGACCTTGTGTCTCAATGGGATTACCTGTATAAATAAGGTTAATAATAAATAAACAGCGCGGCTAGTACCAGCGGCCTAACACCAGTGGCCTAACACCAGTCCCACACAGGAAGGAGAAGCCGCCAGAGACTCCCCTCTCCTGGACTGTGAGTCCTCGTATCCCTGTATCTGGCCATTCTGCTCCACAGTCATGTTGGTATTAACTTTACATTTGAGATATTACAGTGCCCAGGACTCACGAGCTGTGTTCGAAATGTTCACTCGTTCCCCATATAGTGTACTATATAGTGAATCAGCTATTTTGTAGTGCTGTTCGAAATCTTATTGAAAATTTCATTCACTATATAGTACACTCAAAATATCCCACAATGCATTTTGAAAAGTAGTGTGCAGCGGATGGTCACTACAAGAACCAATATATCCCATAATGCAATGCACAGCCAGTGGAGCAGTGAGAGGAGAGCTTCACATCACAACATAAACTACCTTAAGGTATTTATATTTATTAAGTCTGCAAAAATGATTTGATGTAATACATATTTACTACAAATTACATGCAGGTATTTATTTTTTACCATTAGTCTGTTATGTTTTACTGTCTCGCCATGATGACATCATTAACCGCGCTGCGAAAACAAGCCCAGTAGTGTCCGGTAGTTGTTAATTTTATTGTTAGTGTAACGTCGGGGCCATTTTAAGGGGGCCAGGGATTTCCCAGCATGCTTTGCCAGTTTGAAACGTTACTGTGTGTGTTAAATGTGTTATTGCTGGGTTATACTGCTGTGTCATTATAACTGCATTATAATGATCCAGCAGTGTTTAGCAGGATTAGGGCAAGATGTATCATGTGTGTGTAACCGTAATGTAAACAGAGGTCTGTGGGAATGACCTCCACTGCTCTGCGTACTAAGTGGAGGTTGGGGGTTGGTGGTGTGTAAATAAAGCCTGTTCATCACAACCATCTTGCTCCTCTTTCTTTGTGTGAACCCTGCTACGTCACACTGGTGTCAGAAGTGGGATGGAGCAAATGGAAGCGATCAGAATGGAGATCCAGCAGCTGGAGCAGGCCATTGCTCAGCTGATGATGGATGATGAGACCGAGGCATCACCACCGGGAGCCCGGAGCCGGGACGAACGGAGCGGCGGACCTGACGGGGCCAGCGCACCCCGCCTCCTGTCTTTTTCAAGACAGAGCGGGCAGAACAGAGCAAACGTTCCACCCTTCTTAGGACAGCACGGGCTGGCGACCCCACGGCGATCAAGGGTGGCGATCGATCAGGAAACGACCACCCCACCTGTTCGGCAGCGGGCCAAGATTCCCCGTTTCAACGGCGAAGCCACATTAGATGACTACCTGACACAGGTCGAGCTGACTGCGGCGCTGAACGGCTGGTCACCAGAGGAAACCGCCGTACAGGTCGCGCTGGCCTTGGAAGGGAAAGCCCTCTGCACGCTCTCTGATCTCCGGCCCGGGGAGCACCACAGCTGGCCAGCACTACAAGGGGCGCTCCAGAGACGATTTGGGAGAATAGCGGACGCTGAGCACGCCCAAGAACAGCTGACCCGCCGCCGCCGGAACCACCAGGAAAAATTAGGAGCCTATGCTGCAGATATATGGCTGTTAACCCGGCGCACATACCCAGAGTTCGCGCCGGAGGCAGTAGAGAAGCTCGCCCTCCGGAGCTTCATCCAAGGTCTCCGCCCGGCCCAGCTCCAGAGCCACGTACGGCTCCACCCCGCGAGCGACTGGAAGACTGCAGTGGCAGAAGCAGAGCGGACAGAGCCGCTAATAAGTCGCACCGCTGAAGCAGCAACGCACAGCCGGAGAACCTACCAGGCTACGATGGAGAGCGAGGGGGAGGAGGAGGAATTACGGCAGACCACAGCGGCGCGTCCACGGAGAAGATGGCCTCGGCGGCGCGAGGAAGGGTGCTTCCGCTGCGGAGAGATGGGACACATCGCGCGATACTGCCCCGCACCCACCCCACGACAAACCGGCCCCTCGCCGGCGTTAAACTAGAGCGAGGTGGCGTGAACGGGGACAGGCCACCTCCAGCAGATGTTTCCCCCGAGGAGCCGGCACCCCGCGTGGGCCGAGTTGGACACTCTCCAGGGATCTCTCTACAGTGCAGCTTGGGGAAGACGTCGATCCGGGCCCTGATTGACACCGGCTCTACAATCTCCTTGGTTCGACTGGGCGTACTGCCGGGCACGAGCAAGACGGCTCCGCGGGGGTGGGAACCCACCGAGCGCTGCGTCACCACAGCTACCGGTGAGCGCGCCCGACTGAAGGGGCGGAGAGTGCTGGTGGTGGGGGTTGCCGGTCAGAACATAAGACACCCGTTCTGGCTGGCTGACATCCAAGACCCCTGTATTATTGGACTAGACCTGCTCACAGCCTGGCGTGCCAAGATCGACACCACCGGACCTTCCCTCCAGCTGGGAAACCGGACCATCACGCTCCACAGCAGAACCCAGAGAAGGGACACGGGGGCACGCACGATCGAGGGATCGCCAAGACAGACCGGACCAGGCAGGTCACCGCGAGGACTGGACACGATGACGTCACCAGCGCGGACAGAGGGAGCACGAGCACACACAGGGACAGCAAGGGGAGGGGTCAACGTGTCAGCGGAGACGCAGCAGGCAGTGGAGGAATTATTTCAGCGGAGCTGCAGCGGGCTGGACCCGGAACAGAGACGCCAGCTGCGGGAGCTATTGGACTATTACGTGGGTGTTTTTGCTGCGAAGGATGAGGAATGCGGCCGGACCGGGTTGGTGCAGCACGAGATCGACACCGGTGAGGCCAGGCCGATTCGACTCCACCCACGCCGGCTGCCCTTTTCAAGGCGGGCAGCGGCGGAACAAAAAGTGCGAGAAATGCTGGAGGCAGATGTTATTGAGCCCTCTAACAGCCCCTGGGCAGCGCCTGTGGTGCTGGTCAAGAAGAAGGACGGGTCGTGGCGGTTCTGTGTGGATTACCGACGCCTGAACGATGCCACCAGGAAAGATTCCTACCCCCTGCCCCGCATCGATGACGCACTGGACCACATCGCCGGCTCCAGCTGGTTCAGCTCGCTGGATCTACGCAGCGGCTATTGGCAGGTAGAGCTGTCACCCGAGGCCCGC
The DNA here is from genome assembly GCA_020510985.1 of Pholidichthys leucotaenia. Taxonomy (NCBI): domain Eukaryota; kingdom Metazoa; phylum Chordata; class Actinopteri; order Cichliformes; family Pholidichthyidae; genus Pholidichthys; species Pholidichthys leucotaenia. Next base: position 146,395,665 of record CM035845.1, on the reverse strand, counting down.
CAAAAAACAGCCTTCTCCATCGGGCAGGGACTGTACCAGTTTAAAGTGATGCCGTTTGGACTCTGCAACGCTCCGGCCACCTTTGAACGCTTGATGGAGCGAGTGCTGGCTCACGTGCCGCGGAGTCGCTGCGTTGTTTACCTGGATGACCTGCTGGTGCATGCAGCTGATTTTGACAGCGCCCTGTCAAATCTCCGAGAGGTGCTGGGAGCCATCCAGCAGGCGGGGCTACGGTTACACCCTAGGAAATGCCACCTGTTCCGGCGAGAGACCACCTTTTTGGGCCACGTCGTCAGCGCAGCGGGGGTCGCCACTGACCCGGAAAAAGTGGCAACAGTGAGAGACTGGCCGGTGCCGCGGAACGTTGGAGAACTGAGGAGTTTTCTTGGATTGGCCTCCTATTATAGGAAGTTTGTGAAAGACTTCGCCACCATTGCCAGCCCGCTGCATCAGCTGACGCAGAAAGGACGCCTGTTCCAGTGGAGTGACAGCTGCGCTGCTGCTTTCTGCCAGCTTCGCGCAGCGCTCATCAGAGCCCCCGTCCTGCAGTATCCTGACCCGAGCCGCCCTTTCATTGTGGACACGGACGCCAGCAACCAGGGCATCGGGGCGGTGCTATCCCAGGAGGGAGAACACGGAGAGCAGGCAGTCGCTTTCTTCAGCCGCACTCTCAGCAGAGCCGAGAGAAATTACTGTGTGACCCGCAGAGAGCTGCTGGCTGTCATTCAAGGACTGCGTCACTTCCGCCCGTATGTGTACGGGGGGAGGTTCCAGCTCAGGACGGACCACGCTTCCCTGACCTGGTTGTTAAATTTCAAAGAACCGGATGGACAGTTGGCGAGGTGGCTGGAGGCACTGCAGGATTATAATTTCCAGATTGTGCATCGGGCAGGCCGCCTCCATGCCAACGCTGACGCGCTGTCTCGGCGCCCCTGCGCGACAGAGGAGTGTCGTCACTGTCAACGGGCTGAAGATCGGGACCAAATCGCCCCACGGGCTGCCGCTCTCCGAGCCGCTGCGAGCAGGAATCACGCAGCGACGCACAGCCCCTCCTCAGATGATCAGGCAGTTCTCCCCAGCGATGACGTCACAGAGGTTCTTGGCACGCAGCAGCTGCAGAGCGAGCAGGACAGAGACCCGGTCATTTCGCGGGTTCGGCAGTGGCTGGACGCAGGACAGCGGCCCGCCTGGGAGGTTGTGTCACCGCTGGACCCAGAGACTAAGGCCCTGCACTCCCAGTGGGCCAACCTCCGCTGTCACGAGGGCGTGGTGTATAGACAGTGGCAGACTCCAGCTGGGCAGCGGCACATTTGGCAGCTGCTGGTTCCTCGTCGACTCCGGCCCAAAGTACTCCAGCTGGTTCATGGGGCGGTAGGAGCGGGCCACTTCGGGGTGACAAAGACGCTGCAGCGCCTTCGGGCCCGGTTCTACTGGCCTGGCTGTCATCAGGACGTGGAGCTCCACGTTCATCGCTGCGACACATGCACAGCTCAGAAGGGACCAACTCAGCGATCCCACGCTCCCCTGCAGCAGTACCGGGTGGGAGCACCGATGGAGCGAGTGGGAGTGGACATCCTGGGCCCTTTCCCGACCACGGACCGGGGGAACCGCTACGTGCTGGTCGCGATGGATTATTTCACTAAGTGGCCAGAGGCGTACGCGGTCCCGGATCAGAGCGCCACTACGACGGCATCAAAGCTGGTGGATGAAATGTTCTGTCGTTTTGGCGCACCGGAGGAGCTGCACAGCGATCAGGGTCGGAACTTCGAGGCGGAGGTCTTCGGAGAGGTCTGCAAACGGCTGGGCATCCGGAAGACCCGGACCACCCCACTGCATCCACAGAGCGACGGCCTGGTCGAACGATTCAACCGGACCCTCACCACCCAGCTCGCTATCCTAGTGGACCAGCGACAGCGAGACTGGGACCTGCACCTGCCTTTTGTTTTGTGGGCGTACCGGACGGCAGCTCAGGAATCTACCCGGTGCACCCCTGCGGCGCTCATGTTTGGACGCGAGCTGCGCACACCGGTGGATTTGGTATTCGGTTGCCCCCCCGAGCCGGAGGTGGAAGGAAAACCCGGATTGGATTATTTTTTTTGTTTGAAAGAACGTCTCCACACGGTGCACGAGCTGGCTCGAGAGGCCCTGGCAGCGGCAGGGGGTCGGCAGAAGCGGGCATACGACTCCCGCTGCCAGGGGAGGGACTTTGCACCGGGGGATCGAGTCTGGGTTTTCTGCCCTGAGAGGAAGAGAGGACGATCACCGAAGCTGGCGAGCCAGTGGTCGGGGCCATGCGTGGTCCTGGAGAGACTGTCAGATGTGGTGTACAGGGTGAGGCTTAGAAAAAGGGACCGGGTTGTGGTCCTTCATCGTGACCGTCTCGCCCCGTATCGGCCATCTGCACCGCTGGTGGACGAACCGGAGCTTCCATCCCGGCCCGATACCCCGACCGAGACCCGGATGGACACTAGGGGGCCTGTACGTGTTGGCCACCGGCGCCGAAGACCGCCCCGACACCTGGATGAGTTTGTATTGGACTTTTAAATTGGACTTTAATTTTTCTGGGGACAGAAACCAGTCCAGGGGGGGGGGCAGTGTAACGTCGGGGCCATTTTAAGGGGGCCAGGGATTTCCCAGCATGCTTTGCCAGTTTGAAACGTTACTGTGTGTGTTAAATGTGTTATTGCTGGGTTATACTGCTGTGTCATTATAACTGCATTATAATGACCCAGCAGTGTTTAGCAGGATTAGGGCAAGATGTATCATGTGTGTGTAACCGTAATGTAAACAGAGGTCTGTGGGAATGACCTCCACTGCTCTGCGTACTAAGTGGAGGTTGGGGGTTGGTGGTGTGTAAATAAAGCCTGTTCATCACAACCATCTTGCTCCTCTTTCTTTGTGTGAACCCTGCTACGTCACATTATATTGAGTTTACTATATGGTCCACTATATCTAAATTCACTATACAGCGAGTAGGGAGTGACTGAGTGAACATTCCAAACACAGCCCCGATGTGCTGTTTACAGGAAAAAAGGAATTTGCAGCATCCAGTAAATACGCTGTTACTGTGCGCCTGTAATGTCTGACGGTTTAAGCCCCCCCCCACCCCACCCCCCAAAAATTGTGAATTTGTGCAGTCGGAGCCGACAAAATTACAATCCAGTGATAAAGGGAAGAAGAAGATTGACTAAAAAGAGAGCTCAAATCAGCTGTCTGCCATGCTTGCTGCATCCTCCACCGCAGAGTTGTCATGTCTGTCTCACTTCAGTGAGGAAAATGTTGGATGAAATGCGACACGGCCGTTCAGACTGAGGTCGCTTTGGAAAATATCAGATATGTATCCGAATTAGGACGACATATGAAAGTGGCCTGGGTCTGGTGTGAAAAAAAAAAATCGGATGTGTGCTGTTCAGACTGTCATTAAAAAAAAATCAGATATGGGTCACATGTGTGCAAAAAAATCGGAATTGAGCATTAAGACCTCCGATGTGAACATAGCCAGTGAAGAAGCCCAGATTGTCACCCAGTTCACATAGCACCATGGTTCCTCCTGGTGAGCCCACTGGAGGTCAGACCCATGTGGCTCGCTTGTGTTGAGCGTGGCCGGGTCCTAAGGACAAAATCCTGGCAATCAGGTGCTTGCCCTTGAGCCAGGGTCACCTCAAAATGGGTGCTGTACATTGGATCCTTGTTCTAACATCCTCATGGGTATCAACTGGACCACTTGGCCCTTCACGCAGGACCAGTTTGTTTTGGGAGACCGTACCAGCGGCAAATTCCCCCTGACAACATGGCTCCTCGAACCATCAGGTCACACAAACCCCTCCACCACGACAAGGTGGCAATCCATGGAGAGGACGTGTTAATACGTTAATGTACTCTATGTGAACACACAGCGTCATGCTACATGAGTTTTAATAATTTAAATGTGCGACTGCAATTTGTGATCTGGTTTTGATTTACATTGTTAAATTTTTTTAACCCCTGAGCATTCCATCAAATTTCCCTGAATGTCACATACACAAAGAAAATAAAATTTTGTCTTCACTGAGTGGCAGTAGAAAATTTGAAATGTACCACCAGCGGAACACCGGATTTTAAGAGGTTTTAAAGGATGGCTTCACGAGTGTACTTCCTTTGTTAACAAGGAAAATGCAGAGTAAGCTGATCATTTTTAAATGTTTATTTTTAACTCAAATATTAAGTTTAATTAAAAAAAATATAAAACGGAACTTTGTACAGTGCCATTTACAAAATTACAATTAAAATAAAGTCAAAGAGCACTTTTAAATCGGTTGCACTAAACAGCAAATGGGACCAAACAAACCCCAACCCCCTAGAAAACATCCAAATAATAAATGAAATAATTTTTTATGGGACACCAAATGCCCCAAAAATCAATTAAATCATCTTTATTTTAATATTTAACGACAAATGGCCATTCTCGTAGTAACTAATGTTGCACAAAATGTCCAAATAGCACATTAAATTATATCTAACGGGACCAAGTAATATCAAGTCAACTAACAGAACACATTTACAAATAATCGAGACCCATTGTAATATAGTCCTTGAAATTTAATTTAATAATTTTGGTGTTTTGTGTCCTGTTCAGACACGTTTGTTGTTTAATCCAAATACTAACCGGACATTTAAAAAGCCCAAATAATGAATAAAATCATTATTACTTAAATATTTACGACAAATGTGCATTGCTGTAGTACTGAATAGTAATCAAAACATATTCCTTTTATAATTTAGCACAGGTTGTTTATTAAAAAGCTTTCTGAAATCATAATTAATCAATTGAAGGACAAAATACGTGACATTACCCAGCAGAAGGACCAGCTTGGCTGCAGCCATCCTTCTCCACAGTTGCACTGGAGACACTTATAATTTCACATGGATGAGCGCTGTACTGTAACGGCTGCTACTTATTTTTTTTTCCCCTTTCTGTCTGTCTCACTCTCTCTCCAAGTTTGTCAGGAGTGAATGACTGCTGCACCTGCAATCAATTATGATCCGTAATCCAGCATCAGACAAAAGAGATGCAGGTTTTTAGTTTAGTTTAGTTTAATGTTTATTTGAAAGGGACATTACATACTAATGAACATTAATACAAATTTAAGTATGTCAGATTTAGCAATACTGCTAATTTGCATTTGTAGTCCCCCGGCAGGTCACAAAAACACACAAACATACAATCATACACGAGCAGAACAACTGCAATGAAACTGTATAAAGTGCAGAGTTAAGGTGTTACAAAACAAAATATACAAATGTCACACGAGTGAAGTGCTGTGTATGCGTACACACACATGCAATCAAGTACCTCACAGCAACAATAACAGACAGCAATAAACAAGAGGCGGGGCATATGTGTGTGACACAGGGGCACATATATACAATATATGCGTATGCCGCAGAGCAACCACTAGTTATGGGTACAGTTTTGGTTGTTTAAAAGCCAATTTTTACAATGAGTCTTAAAAGTGTTTAGTGTGGTACGTTCTCTGATTGCAGGTGGTATGTTATTCCAGATCTTGGTGCCCCTCACTGATAGCACAGTTTGAGCAAATGTGGTGCGTCTGTGGGGGACCTCACAGTCTCCTCTAGTGATTGCTCTGGTGGTTGTACCGGTGACAGTTCTCAGTTTAACATATGCTTCCTATGTATAGCCATTTAATATTTTATAGATTGAACAGGCAAATTTGAGGGTTTTATCATTTTCAAAAGACAGAAGATTGTATTTCTTGTACATGTGATAGCAATGATATGTGGGATCTTTCTTGTCAAGGATTTTTATAGCTTTTTTGTATAAAGATTCAATGGGTTTGATTATGGTTACACCAGTGAGTGGCCAGTTGGTTAAACAATAGTTGGTTAAACAATAATCAATGTGTGAGAAGATCATTGCATGCAGAAACATTTTGGGCGCATTAACTGTCAGCAATGGTCTAATTTGTTCAAAAAATTCTCAAACATAATCAAATTCAATCTAAGAAATTTTAAACAAATTTTATTTTAAAAATTTAAATAAATGTGTTTTTTAAAGGTTAATGAGGAGTCTAAAGTCACACCGAGGTACTTAAAATCCTCGACTCATTGTAGCTCCTCCCCTTTCAAGAAAATGTTTGAGTTTGTAATATTTGATCATTGTTTGGTGAACATCATGCAAAGAGTTTTTTTTTAGTGTTTAGTAGGAGGCATGAATTATTCAGCCAGTCATGGATTTGAGTCATCACTGTTGTAAGAATACAGGCGGCTTCTTGTGTGTTTTTTGCAGGTGTGAATATTACCGTGTCATCTGCATACATTTGTATATGAATGTTTCTGCATGCATTTGGTAGATCATTTATGTATACGGAGAACAATATTGGTCCAAGTATGGAGCCTTGTGGGACACCCATTTGACATTTCAAATATGGTGATTTTACACTGTTGACCATTACACATTGCTGTCTGTCGGTTAAATAGGATTTCATCCACTTGATAGCATGTTCTGAAAAGTTAAACTGAGTAAGTTTGGTTAAAGGATGTTGTGGTTTTAAACAAGTGAATGCAATATACGGAAGTATTTAAACTTGATGTGATAACAAGTGGCAGAAGTATAAATTGGCATTTATTTTTATTATTTATGTCTATGTTCAATCTGTTATTCATTTGGCAATCCACTCATTCTTATTTTGAAGGTTAATGAGAAAGGATTAGAGCTCTTATTTTGAAACCTCGCTTGCGAAGGGAGAAAGTTTACCTGCAGAATGCAAACACTGCTGCTAAAATGTTTACCTTTACCTGGCTGCTGTAGCAGCCGTTACAGTTCAGCTCTCATTCATGTGAAATTATAAGTCTCCCCAGTGCAAGTGTGGAGAAGGATGGTTGCAGCCAAACAACACCGGTTAGTATTTGGATTAAACAACGAACGTGTCAGAACGGGACACAAAATGCCGAAATTATTAAATTCATTTTCAAGGAATATATTACAATCAGTCTAGAATATTTGTAAATGTGTGTTAGTTGACTTGATGTCACTTGGTCTCATTAGATATAATATAATGCACTATTTGGGCATTTTGTGTAACACTAGTTACTACAAGAATGGCCATTGGTCATTAAATATTAGAATAAAAATTATTTAATTGATTTTTGGGGTGTTTAGTAGGCTTTTGGTGTCCCCCCCCCCCCAAAAAAAAACAAAAAAACAAAAAAAAAAGATTTCATTTATTGTTTGGATGTTTTCTAGGGGGTTGGGGTCATGGGAGTCCCATTCGGTCTGTTTGGTAATGTTCACTGTTTAGTACAACCCCTTTTAAATGACATCATGATAGCAAATCTAGTTTGAACACAATTTGCTTTCCTTTTGTTTGAGTCCATTTATTTTAAGTTGCTTCATTTTTCATAGAACGACATTCATAAAAGAGTGTTCTTATTTGTGTGCTCTCACAAGGTAAAAATATAGTTATAATCATTAAATTAATGCCTCCAAACAACTTTTATTACTAATTTATTACCATAAGAATGTGGGAAAACAAATTAAATGTTCACACTAGGAAAGGTAATTAAGAAAGGAAAGGAGTTAATATGGCCTCTAATTGGATTACTACATGAACAAAACAAACATCAGTAGTATTTCAGTCGACAGATTCCATCTGTAAGACACTTCCTGGATCCGTTCTCATTTTCCAGACTCCTTCTCTGGAATGACCATGTCACATCTACACTATCTTTCCCTCTCATATTCAAAACACAATGACAGTGATAAGCAGCACCACCCAGTTCCACTTGACATCTTTCTGAAGAGGTGTAAATTTGAATACCACACAGCACACCGAGCATGATATAATAATATCAGTCAGCCAGGCGCTATACAAGACTGTGTTATCATCATGCATCAAACATAAGGCACCCAGAGCCTTTTGTGCCTCACGCTGCGTCTTTCTATCACTCACACAAACACATCCCCGAACAGCCCTCAAAAAGGCTGCACAGCTGTCCTCTGTTACAGCCCAGTTTCCTGTTGTTCTGGAGAGCAACATTTGGATCAATAAACCTCCAGCTACCAAATGGACCTTTTATTGTTGGCTCTGAATGCCAGTTCCTCTCTCTGAAGGACCACTTAGTACGCAGAGTGTGCCACAAGGAGAGACACTTACTGCACAGGGAGCTTCTGGTCAAACAGGCAGGAAATGGACAATGCATTGGAAATGCTTCAGCAGAACACTGAGTAACCTACCTCTGACTCTATGGATTTTTGTGGACTTGCTGCAACACTTTTCATACCAGGATGCTTGATTTTTGTGGGTTTGTGAGATCCAGATGGTCATCAGAACTCTAGAGGCCACCCAGGTGATCAAGCATTGATGTACAGCTTCATGTTGGAATCATACGCCTGTTTTCGACACCACCGCCACTTTCCATCAAGACATGCCTTAAAGAGCTTAGAAGTTGTAACTAATGGATTTATTAATGGCATATAAATTAACACTTTATAAGCTCTTTAAATCCTCTGAAAAACAAAGAAGGTATTAAGTAGAAAAAAAAACCTCCAGATGGGCGACAAATAAACAAGAAAATGAAGACTGCAAATTTTCAATCCAGTATAGCTTCTGCCGGTTGTGCCAATGATTCCAGAGTCTCTGGAGGGATGAAACAAAAACTTTTTCCAAAAATATTCCTTCATGGAACAAACTGAACCACAACATTCCTTTTTGCTAATTAGATATATTCTATAAATGTAATGAAGCTGCTAATAAAATTAAGGTTTCTTCCCTTGTGGGTTGCCATTCAGTAGGCTTAAATCTTTGTAAAGATTTCTACAGTAGCCTTGGATTTCATACTCACAAGACTTCGCACATGCTCACTAATGCTTTATTTTAGAAGCAGGACACTCATTTACATTATCAACCTATTCTCATCCCTAGAAGCTAACTAATTCTGCTGTTTAGCCATGGATAAAGTGTCCTTTGGTAATGTTGTACGATGCAAATAGTTCACTCCCAACTCTTAATATTTCAGTGTGTTTAGCTACTTTTGTGGGGCAATGAATCTAAAGCCAAACCCTGATATTTTCCTGTAGAAAGTTTTTAATGCCTCAGCCAGGGATGGGGAACATTTTTCAGTCTCTATCTTGCCCATTTTTTCTGATGGGAAATTGGAATTAGGTAAAATAGAAACACATTTGTGTCTGGATTCTTCAGCATAACAGTCCCTTTGAATTTATTGATACATTTATTCATTTATTAGGATGTTGTCCTTAAAAAGGGGCTAGTTCTAGCTCAAAGGCCTTATTTCACATGGCAAAAAAATACAAATGTACAAGTGGGGCCACAAACCAGAGTCCCATGGTTCATAAAATTACTGCTTACATCAGTTTCATCTCCAGAAGATCTTTAAAATGGAAAGCTCATCTCATATTCATGTAAGGTCAGACTGAAATAGCATCAGTGGCATATTTATGCCTCGGTGAAAATGGAGGCATATGGTAATCAGTCAAGGGGTGTGTGTGTGTGTGTGTGTGTTACCAGCTTTTCAGCTCGCCCAGTCAAAATTAAGTGCAACTGAAAGCTTGTATCATTGTATGGCCATATTTTCTTGACTTTTAATTTGCCAAAATTTCGAGACAAGGCTTTGTTTTTGAAATAAACACAAAAATAACTCATCTTTAAGCCTTAGTCATGCTGCATTTAAGATAAGATAAGATAAGATAAGCCTTTATTAGTCCCACAACGGGGAAATTCCAGGATTGCAACAGCACAGGGATAGCAACACTCAGAGCAACAATCAGAAGGCAAGAAAAAAAACAAGCAAGCAAGAGCAGCTAATAAACATATGTACGTATTACTATAAAATATATATATATACACACACACACACAGACACACAGTGCAGAGCATTGTAGCTGGATGGAATAAATATATGAATATATGAACACACAGTGCAGAGCATTGTAGCTAGATGGAATAAATATGTAAATATATAAACACCCACAGTACGGAGCATTGCAGCTAGGTGGAATAAATATGCAAGTATATAAACACACACAGTGCGGAGCAATGTAGCTAGATGGAATAATATGTAGATATATAAATATATAAACACACCCAGTGCTGAGCATTGTAGCTAGATGGAATAAATATGCAAATATATAAACACACACAGTGCAGAGCATTGTTGCTAGATGGAATAAATATGTAAATATATAAACACACACAGTGCAGAGCATTGTTGCTAGATGGAATGAAACAGCATAACCGTCTACTTAGTTATCCTACATGGTATGATTATGTGCCCATACATATTCTCACCCTCCATAGCGACCGGTATGTTCCTAGTTGTATTTCCCCTCTAGTTCGCTTTGGTCCACGTGCGCTTTGGATGAGCCCGGCATGCACACAGTGCTTGATGTTCATGCTCACTTTTTTCATCTACCCAAGCCAAACAGTTGACGCACGCGCACAACCATCATTTGTAGTTTCACTCCCGCCCAATAGGTAGTGCCAATGCGCTGACGCGCCAGGATTTTCACCAACAAAGAAACGCTGCTTGCGTTCTGCTGCTTGACTTCCTGGTTTTCACTCCTTTTCCATGAAGATGCTGCTGCTGAAGTATGGATGTATGATTCATGTATGTTTATTCTCATCTTCTGCTTCCTTGTTGTCTTCTTCGTCTACTTTGTCTTGGTATGCTGTGCCGATATCGTCACCTCGTGAATGGGACATTCAGTCTTGCGCATGCGCTTTTCAATGCGTTCAGGTCGTGGGGAGGCGGTGCGGTCACAAAATCTGGGCTGCATGCAGTCGTCCGCGGTCGAGCACTGTGGCCACTAGAGGAGTGGAGACGATGGCGTAAATTTTGTCACACAAGGTTTCCAGTTACACATACTGTACGTGGACAGCAGAGGTGCAGCATGAATCCAGCTTTACCGTCAATGGAATGGTATTGTAATAACTACACCATGTTCCAAATTATTAGGCAAATAGGATTTTAGTGTCATAAACATTCAATTTTTGGTTTTTCAGTTAAATTCATGGATGGTATTGTGTCTCAGGGCTCTTTGGATCACTGATATCAATCTCAGACACCTGTCATAATTAGTTTGCCAGGTGAGCCTAATTAAAGGAAAACTACTTAAGAAGGATGTTCCACATTATTAAGCATGCCACAGGTTTCAAGCAATATGGGAAGGAAAAAGGTTCTTTACTGAACGGCTATTATCAAGTACTGCACTTTTTTTTTTTTAAATTTATTTTACTGAGTAAAATGGCAAACTGGTGCATAGTGAACAGGGCAGGGAATAAATTATTCAGGTAATGGCCAAGAAAATGTGACATAAACTCAAACTACATTATTTAATGTTATTAAATGTATGAGCAAAATATAATTTAAATTACATAATTGTTTGCCTCATAATTGTATGAGGGCTGTTCATCATAAATTTCCCCTGACCGACTTTTGGTTGCAATAGCCAATCAGCATTAAGACCCTCGCTCATATATAAAAATGTTTTGTGACTATTACTGTAGCCCCATTTACCTGTCCCAATTTTTGTGGGGCCAAATGTACAAGGTCAATGGAGACCGGCGACACTAAAGTTTGCTGTAGAGACACGAAATTCAGGTGAGGCGTGTATCACCTCAAGACATGCAAAAAACATAATTATGGCCCTTACCCACGGCCAACAAGAAGTCTGAAGATCTGTAGAGAAAGACTAATAACTGCCAAGTGTGGTTCCTGTCAGCCCCTGGGAAATGAGTGAGGGGAAATCTTTAATGAATGCACCTTGCATATTTTAGACTACAGTTTCCCTGAACCTGAATACAAGTATTTTCTGCCTTTGATGACTTGTGTTGAGTTGCCCAACATCAAATGACAGCAGGTGAGAATATCTTATATCTTTTAGAAAATTATACCTTACTATCAAGGCACTTTTATATTTCACATCATTTAAATTTTTTTTCTAGCAACAGAAGAAAGACAGAAGAGAGCAAATAAAATACTAGAAAAGCACTCAGAGAGCGCATACCTCCGCCAAGGCTTGTGGTGAAAATTGCATCAAAGTTTGTCCATTAGTTTTGGAGTATTGCGGCTGACACACTGTGAGAAGAGCCTTGGCTGAGGTATGCATTCCCAGATCATCACCAAAATGTAATGGGTTCCTCTCTAGCCCAAGAACCACCTCTGGTGAAAATTTCATCCAAATCCATCCAGCAGTTTTTGTGTAATCCTGCTGCACAAATACAAACAAAGCCCTTGGTGGAGGTATGCACTCTCAGATCATCACCAAAATCTAATCATCTGTTCCCCGTGCCATTACACACCTTTCCTGGAAATTTCGTCAAAACCCGTTCATAACTTTTTGAGTTATGTTGGTAACAGACAGACAGACAAACAGACCGCGGTAAAAACACAACCTCCTTGGCAGAGGTAATAAAGTCAGCACATTTCTTTGGATGTCAGCTCACATGTGATGTATACCAACCACTGTTCAAAGCAAATAAAAAGACCATCAACCAGACTGTTTTTTTTCCCTGACTATAAAGGAGCAAAGAAAAGCATCTATCAAAAAAAAAAAAAAAAAAAAAAAAAGAATTGTGTCTGCTCCAGAAGGCAATATTCATCAAACATTCAGGGCATCTCATCTTGGAAGGTGAGCCTCTGAGCCATATGCGCTGACTTTGACAGGAAATCACCGCAGCTTCAGACCACCTGAAATGGCATCTGACAGGGGGGATTTTCCTACAATCAAGATATGATTGACATAACGCACGGCTCAGGAGACGCACACACACAGGCTTAGAGTAGTTCAAAGAGTTTATTAACAGCAGGAGTGAATGAGTGCGTGTCTGCGGGATGTAAATGTGTTGGTGATGGTGTCTGCTCCAGGCACAGAGGCAGGTGACCGTACAGCCGAGCAACCCTATGGAGAGAGCACAGGGAGAGGGTGACGGGCATACACCAACACAGGAGGGATTTATGGCGAGAGAAGGACTTACTTGGTGGGTCAGGACAGCTGGCACAACAAGGGGGCGAAGCCCGGAAGACAGCCACCTGGAGAGCTCCGTACAGCAGCGAGGATTGGGCGATGGAGTGGAGATGTCCGCCGCTGGGGAATCCACCTGTGCACAGGGGAGAAGACTGAAGAAGAGAGGTAAGCGATCTTCTTACCAAAAAGGTGATGCTGAAGAGAAGTATGCTCACAACGGTGAGGGACGAAGTCTGACGGCTTCAGGCCGAGCCTCCGGGCGAGACGGCCTTTATCCCTCGCCGCTGATGATTGTCAGGTGCGTGAGCAGGTGGCGCCGCTGATGAATGGCGCGGCGTGACAGTACTCCCCCCTCTAGCAGCGCCTCCTGGCGATGGCTTATCCGGGTGCGCTCGGTGGAAGTCCGTGATGAGCGATGGGTCCAACACAAACGACGGGGGCACCCATTGTCGATGCTCGGGCCCATAGCCCTCCCAGTCCACCAAGTATTGCAACCCACGACCTCGGCGCCGGGAGTCCAGGATGGAGGAGACGGACCAGGCCGGATGGCCACCAATCATCCGGGGCGCGGGTTGCGCTGCAGGAGGAGGGCAAAGGGGGTCAGTGACTGCCAGTTTCACCCTCGACACATGGAAAGTGGGATGGATGCGGAGGGAGGGGGGAATAGCCACGTGCACAGCCACCGGGTTGATGATCCAGGTGATGGGAAAGGGACCCATGAATCGCTGTGCCAGCTTCCTCCTCTCGCCTTTTAATGTGACGTCCTGGGTAGACACATACACGAGTTGCCCAACTCTGTACGCCGGGGCAGGTCTTCTGTGCCGGTCCGCCACGGTCCTGTTGCGCTCCGCTGTGCGTAAAAGCGTATGACGCGCGGCAGCCCAGGTGGAGCGGAACTGCCTAAGGTGCGCCCTAACAGAGGGGACAGTTACCTCGTTCTCCTGCGCTGGAAACAGCGGGGGGTCGTAACCCAGGGACGCCTTGAAGGGGGACATCCCCGTTGCAGAAGAGCGGGCGGTGTTGTGGGCATACTCCACCCAGGCGAGATGGTTGCTCCAGGACGTCGGCTTGGATCTAGTAACACAGCGGAGCGCAGCCTCCAGCTCCTGATTGGTCCTCTCACACTGCCCGTTAGACTGGGGGTGATGGCCGGAGGAGAGGCTCACCTTGGCTCCGATGCCGTCACAAAAAGATCTCCAAACCTCGGATGAAAATTGGGGGCCCCGGTCCGAGACCACGTCCACCGGAATCCCGTGCAGCCTGACCACGTGTTGGACGAGGAGGCCCGCCGTCTCCAGGGCAGTAGGGAGACCTCGCAGGGGGATGAAGTGCGCCGCCTTGGAGAAACGGTCCACGATGGTCAGGACGGTGTCAAAGGAGTTGGAAACGGGGAGTCCGGTGACAAAATCCAGTGCGATGTGCGACCAGGGCCTGCCGGGGACGGGCAGAGGCTGGAGCAGACCCGCTGGGGGGGCATTTCCCGACTTGCTGGTGGCACAGATTGGGCAAGCCCGGGCGTAGCGGGCTGCATCCCTCCGCAGGCCTGGCCACCAAAAGGACCGTTGGAGGAGGCTGATCATCCGAGAGGTGCCGGGATGACAGGTGAGCCGGGAGGTGTGGAGCCAGTGGATGACCTCTCCTCGGACCGCAGATGGGACGAACAGTCTCCCCTTCGGTCCGCCGCCAGGATCAGGTTCCACCTCCTGCGCCTTCCGGATCTTGTCTTCAATGTCCCAAGAGATGGCACCGAGGACGCACGACCTGGGCAGGATAGTGTGGGGCGTCTCCTCAGCCTCCACGGGGGTGAACTGCCTAGAGAGGGCGTCAGGCAGGCCGTTTTTGGAGCCCGGCCTGAAGGTGATTGAGAAGCGGAACCTGGCGAAGAACAAAGACCAGCGCGCCTGGCGGGCATTCAGGCGCTTGGCAGATCGTAAGTACTCTAAGTTCTTGTGGTCCGTCAGGACCACAAACGGCAGGTCCGCCCCCTCTAGCCAGTGGCGCCACTCCTGTAAGGCGAGTTTAATGGCCAGGAGCTCTCTGTCCCCCACATCGTAGTTTCTCTCCGCCGGGGACAGGCGCCGGGAGAAGAAGGCGCACGGCCGTTTGGCGCCATCGTCAGGTGACCGCTGGGACAACACTGCTCCCACTCCCGTGTCCGATGCGTCCACCTCCACAATGCACTGCAGCGCGGGGTCGACCTGGCGAAGGACCCGGGAGGAGGAGAACTCCGCCTTCAGCGCCCTAAAGGCAGCAGCGACCTCTTCAGTCCACCGGAACGGGACCTTCGGGGACGTGAGGCGGGTCAGTGGTCCGACGATCGAGCTGAAATTTGGGACAAAGCGGCGGTAAAAATTGGCGAAGCCGACTTCCGGTTATGGCTGCCACGTAGGACGGACGTGTCTCGCTCTGCTCTGCTCCTGGAAAAAAAAAAAATCGGCAAATAACTCTCTCATTTGGGACAGAACGTATCCCAGCATTTGGGCGAAGATATGTCGGTGAAGCCTAAGGCTGGAAAACCAGGAAAAGGAAAAAGCGAGCCGCCGAAACAGTCCAAATTAACGGACTTTCAGATCTGTGACGCAGTAAACAAAACTCCATATATGGCGGAGGAGGCTGGCAACGCTGCGATATCTGCGGGGAATGGCGCAGATGCGCTGATGGCTGCCATGAGTTCAATGAGAGCGGACTTTTCCTCTAGATTTGATGGGATTATGACAGCGTTGGAAGGAATAAGAAAGGAATTGGGTGACTGTGTAGAACGAACGGCGCAGATGGAGCTCCGTCTCGCTAGTGCTGAAGATGACGTCACCCGTCTTCAATTAAAGGTGCGCACTTTGGAAAAAAAAAAAAAATATCTGGAAGATAATATTTTGGATTTGGAATCTCGGTCGAGACAGAATAATTTGAGGCTGGTGGGTCTTCCAGAGGAATCAGAAGGTCGGGACGTATGTTCCTTTCTGGAAAAGTGGATTCCGGAGGTGCTGGGCAGCGAGGAGTTGCAATCAGCAGTGGTTCTGGAAAAAGCACATCGTATTGGCCCACGGAGAGATAAGGGACCGCCGAGGACCTTAATTATGAAGTTTCTTAGCAACAGAGACAGGATGAAGATCTTCAACGCTGCACGAGCTAAAAAAGGAGAGATTAAACACCAGGACCAGCAGGTGCGGTTCTACCCAGATTTGGCCACAGGAATCCAGCAATTGAGGAAGCAGTTTGATCCCGTACGTAAGGAGCTGCGCAACCTTGGGATTCGTCATGGTGTAATCTATCCTGCGAGACTGCTGACCACGTATGAGGGCAGAACCCACATCTTCAAGACCCCAGAGGAGGCGCAGGAGTTCATCAAGAAGATCAAAGAAGAAGAAGAGACTGGTGGGAGCTAAGCATGAACAAAATATAAGGTAGAATAATTAAGCATTTGCACAGGCATCTGACTGACTTGAAGTAAATAGTAAGTTTACAAAATATAGATTGTATTATATATTAAAAAAACAAAACAAAAACAAAACAAAAAAAAACAAAAAACTATGATGTACAAAGTTGTTAAAAATTTTGGAGTTAAGTTGGAAAACTACAGAGGAGAGTTAATGTTACGTCATTAAAAGCAGTAGAGTTAGGGTGATTGGGAGGATGAAGAAGGAGTGGCTTAGGCTGTTCCCCGTGGGTGTGGAACGGTCGATGGCTATATCGGGAGACAGAATTTTTCTTTTGATTTTGGGGGGTTTGCCACAAGTGTGGGAAGGGGAAATTTGTTTGTGTGTAGTTTGTAGGATGAATGTTCAACCACTCATGTTTTTGCTTCTCTGTATGAGCATGTTTACACTGCAAGGTAATCCCAAACTCTCTATTGATCATGGACCAAAGTGTTAATCTTAATTTAACTTCATGGAATTGCAGAGGTCTACAAAATTTAAAAAAACTTAAACAAGTTATGAATAAAATAAAGGACATGGGTTCAAGAATTGTGTTTTTACAAGAAACTCATCTGATAGAGGAGGATGTTAAAAGAATTAGGAGTAGATGGCAGGGAAGTGTATTCACCTCTTCATTTTCATCCCGAGCCAGAGGAGTTATGACTCTCATACATAAATCAGTTCCTTTTCAAGTGAAAAATGTAATTGGAGACAAATTTGGAGGATATGTAATCATTCAAGGTTCTTTGCTATTAGAAAATATAAATCTTGTGAACTTATATGGTCCCAATATAGATGATCAGAAGTTCTTTGCTAATTTATTTCTCATCTTATCATCACTTACAGGGCAACATATAATAGCAGGGGATTTTAATTGTACATTGAATCCAGGTGTGGATAGATCAACAGGACTGGATTGTACGCACATTGGATGTAGGATGACTATTAATCATTTTATGAAAGAATTGAGATTGTTAGATATATGGAGAGAAATGAAACCACAAGTTAAAGCCTATTCTTGTTACTCCAGTACCTACAAGACATTCTCACGTATTGATTATTTTTTGATTTCCACAGAATTAAGGTCCAAGATTCAAAACTGCTTTTATGATAACATCGTGATCTCTGATCATGCACCCTGTTGTCTAATATATGTAGATAAAAAATTGACAAAGGAATCAGGTAGATGGCAATTTCAGCATAAATGGCTTCAGGATGAGGAATTTGTCAAGTATATAGAAAAACAGATAGACGAGTTCTTTGACATCAATACTACACAAACATCAGCATGTGTAAAGTGGGAGGCTTTCAAAGCTTTTATTAGGGGACATATTATTAGTTATACAGGATCAAAATCTAAGAAGACTCGAGAGGAGAGAGCTAAATTGGAACATAAAATAAAAAGTCTTCAGAAAAAAGTGTATGCAGGAAGTGACCCAAGGTTGGAGAATGAATTACTGATTTTGAGAGCTGAATACGACAAAAAATCAGCGAATAGAGCTGCCTCGAGTCTTCTAAGATTGAAACAATCTTTTTATGAACAAGGTGAAAAATCAGGAAAATTATTAGCATGGCAGATTAAACAATTGGAAATTAAAACACCAATTACCAGTATTATAAGTAATGGACAGGTAGTTATAGATCCTTTAGAAATTAATAGAGCCTTTAGAGATTACTATGAAAAATTATATGATACCAAAAATGAACCTGATTTAACAAAACTAAATGGGTTTTTGAACGAACTATCTATACCGTGTATACCAAATGAAAACAGGGAGATATTGGAGTCTAAAATTAGTCAAGAAGAAGTTGGGCTAGCCATTGATAATATGAAATCAGGAAAAAGTGCAGGACCAGATGGTCTTCCAGTTGACCTTTATAAAAAATTTAAGAATAAATTAATAAAACCTTTTTTGGAAATGGTTTTAGAAGCATTTCAAAATAATAATTTACCATCATACATAAATAATGCCTTAATTATACTGCTGCCAAAACCAGGTAAGCCCTCTAATAAATGTGAAAATATGAGACCAATAAGCCTATTAAACGCCGACCTTAAGATAATCTGTAAAATTTTAGCAAGATGAATACAAGAAATTTTACCAAATATTATTAATCGAGATCAGAATGGCTTTATAAAGGGTAGACAAGGCTTCCATAATGTAAGAAGACTATTTAATATTATTTATTTTAATAAAGAAGCACCGGATACAGCTCTCCTATCATTGGACGCCGAAAAGGCCTTTGATAGAGTTGAATGGCCCTTTCTTTTTGAAGTCCTACAAAGGTTTGGACTTGGAAATAATTTCATAAAATGGGTTCAAATAATATACAATAATGCTACAGCAGAAATCCTAACAAATAACAATATTTCAAAACCAATAAAAATCAATAGAGGATGTCGACAAGGCTGTCCACTTTCACCTTTACTGTTTACTATGGCAATTGAACCTTTAGCGATAGCGATACGTTTACATTCACAAATATATGGAATTAAAGTTGGACCAACAGAACATAAAATCTCCCTGTACGCCGATGATATAATTTTGTTTATGTCGAATCTAAAAAAATCAATTCCAACCTTGTTGAATTTAATAAAGAATTTTGGGGAAATATCAGGATATAAAATAAATAAAACTAAATCTTCAATATTAATGCTAAATGAGACCCAGAGAAATTACCCAGCCCCTGAGGCAAATCAATTCAATGTTGTAAATCAGTTTAAATATTTAGGAATCCAAATTGTGCCTAAGCTAGAATCAGTCGCCAGCGTCAACTATGAAGCCTTAATGTCAGATATCAATGAGTTAACTCAGAGATGGATGTCACTACCAATGTCGATGATCGGGAGAATCAATATACTTAAAAGTAATATTTTACCTAAAATACTTTATTTATTTCAATACATTCCCTTATCACCACCTTTAGATCTATTCTCAAGAATAAAAAAAAAGTTAGTGGAATTTATATGGAACAACAGGAGGGCTAGATTACGTTTGTCTTTATTATATTTACCATTTGATCGTGGAGGTCTGAAATGTCCAAATTTTATGTTGTATTATTGGTCGGCACAACTGAGATCTATGACATATTATTTTTCATCAAATGATCTCCCTCACTGGACTGAAATGGAATCATACAATTTACCTTTACCTCTTCCCATATTCATATACTCAGATTCGGCAAAAAAATTACAAAAACAAGTTAAAAATCCATTTGTAAAGCATATGATCAAAATATGGTGTGAAGCTAAAAACTATTTAAAAGAACCACAGTTATTGTCACAATTTAGTCCAATATGGGGTAATCAATATTTTAAACCAGGGAGAGCGGACGCTGTATTTAAAGTATGGAATTTAAAAGGGATACAAAAGATTCAGGATTTATATTTGCCATGTGCAGACAACATAATGTCTTTTGAAGAGCTGAGGATCAAATTTAATCTCAATAGAACACATTTTTTTAAATATCTTCAACTTAGAAACTTTATTCGATCAAATCAAAATAAAGCTCTCACTCGACCTATTTATTCATCCTTGGAAAAAATGATGATGAAAGATAGTAAAAGAAAGGGTATTATTTCAGAGTTTTATAACTCATTGACACTATCTTCAAGTGAAAATTCACTGAAAAGATTAAACTACTGGAAAGAAGATCTGCAAATTGAAATTTCGGAGGAACAATGGGAATTGGCTTGTACAGAAGCTCAAACCAAATCAATAAATGCACGCCTTAAATTGATACATTTCAAATGGTTAATGCGGATGTATGTTACACCGGAGGAGTTAAATAGATATAACAAAAATATACCAGATACATGCACAAAATGCATGGAAAGTAAAGGAACCCTATTTCATTGTTTATGGGAATGTAGATTAATAAGAATGTTTTGGGAAGAGGTGAGGGTAACAATTGAAAAAATAATCTCAAAACAAATCATACTGAATCCTAAACTGTTTTTGTTGGGTCTGTACCCAGAAAAGCATAATTTTAATAAAAGTGAAAGAACATTCATAGACCTCAGTTTGCTTAATGCCAAAAAATGTATTGCACTATTATGGAAAAAGACTCATAGACCAGATGTGACTCAGTGGTTAAGACAGATGTTAACAAACCTTCCATTAGAAAGAATAACATATATACTGAAATCAAAGGAAATTGTGTTTGAGAATATATGGAGACCTTTTATTGATTATGTAAAAAATTTAAACATAACTCTTGAAGAAGAAGGTGAATGATGTGTGTGGACCTTGTAAATTCCAAACTGGTGAACATAATATGTATACTTATGTATTGGATTGTCTAGACTAAACAGAGGAGCATTGTTGAAGACTTGATTTTGGTGGGTTTTTTTTTTTTTTTTTCCACAATATCTTTATTGAACCTTTTTTTTTTTTTTAACAAACATGATACAAACAATCAAACACTAACACTAAAGTACTACAAAAAAAAAAAAATGCACTAAAAACACCAACAACCACCAACAAAATCAAGTCTTCAACAATGCTCCTCTGTTTAGTCTAGACAATCCAATACATTAGTATACTTATTATGTTCACCAGTTTGGAATTTACAAGGTCCACACACATCATTCACCTTCTTCTTCAAGAGTTATGTTTAAATTTTTTACATAATCAATAAAAGGTCTCCATATATTCTCAAACACAATTTCCTTTGATTTTAGTATATATGTTATTCTTTCTAATGGAAGGTTTGTTAACATCTGTCTTAACCACTGAGTCACATCTGGTCTATGAGTCTTTTTCCATAATAGTGCAATACATTTTTTGGCATTAAGCAAACTGAGGTCTATGAATGTTCTTTCACTTTTATTAAAATTATGCTTTTCTGGGTACAGACCCAACAAAAACAGTTTAGGATTCAATATGATTTGTTTTGAGATTATTTTTTCAATTGTTACCCTCACCTCTTCCCAAAACATTCTTATTAATCTACATTCCCATAAACAATGAAATAGGGTTCCTTTACTTTCCATGCATTTTGTGCATGTATCTGGTATATTTTTGTTATATCTATTTAACTCCTCCGGTGTAACATACATCCGCATTAACCATTTGAAATGTATCAATTTAAGGCGTGCATTTATTGATTTGGTTTGAGCTTCTGTACAAGCCAATTCCCATTGTTCCTCTGAAATTTCAATTTGCAGATCTTCTTTCCAGTAGTTTAATCTTTTCAGTGAATTTTCACTTGAAGATAGTGTCAATGAGTTATAAAACTCTGAAATAATACCCTTTCTTTTACTATCTTTCATCATCATTTTTTCCAAGGATGAATAAATAGGTCGAGTGAGAGCTTTATTTTGATTTGATCGAATAAAGTTTCTAAGTTGAAGATATTTAAAAAAATGTGTTCTATTGAGATTAAATTTGATCCTCAGCTCTTCAAAAGACATTATGTTGTCTGCACCTGGCAAATATAAATCCTGAATCTTTTGTATCCCTTTTAAATTCCATACTTTAAATACAGCGTCCGCTCTCCCTGGTTTAAAATATTGATTACCCCATATTGGACTAAATTGTGACAATAACTGTGGTTCTTTTAAATAGTTTTTAGCTTCACACCATATTTTGATCATATGCTTTACAAATGGATTTTTAACTTGTTTTTGTAATTTTTTTGCCGAATCTGAGTATATGAATATGGGAAGAGGTAAAGGTAAATTGTATGATTCCATTTCAGTCCAGTGAGGGAGATCATTTGATGAAAAATAATATGTCATAGACCTCAGTTGTGCCGACCAATAATACAACATAAAATTTGGACATTTCAGACCTCCACGATCAAATGGTAAATATAATAAAGACAAACGTAATCTAGCCCTCCTGTTGTTCCATATAAATTCCACTAACTTTTTTTTTATTCTTGAGAATAGATCTAAAGGTGGTGATAAGGGAATGTATTGAAATAAATAAAGTATTTTAGGTAAAATATTACTTTTAAGTATATTGATTCTCCCGATCATCGACATTGGTAGTGACATCCATCTCTGAGTTAACTCACTGATATCTGACATTAAGGCTTCATAGTTGACACTGGCGACTGATTCTAGCTTAGGCATAATTTGGATTCCTAAATATTTAAACTGATTTACAACATTGAATTGATTTACCTCAGGGGCTGGGTAATTTCTCTGGGTCTCATTTAGCATTAATATTGAAGATTTAGTTTTATTTATTTTATATCCTGATATTTCCCCAAAATTCTTTATTAAATTCAACAAGGTTGGAATTGATTTTTTTAGATTCGACATAAACAAAATTATATCATCGGCGTACAGGGAGATTTTATGTTCTGTTGGTCCAACTTTAATTCCATATATTTGTGAATGTAAACGTATCGCTATCGCTAAAGGTTCAATTGCCATAGTAAACAGTAAAGGTGAAAGTGGACAGCCTTGTCGACATCCTCTATTGATTTTTATTGGTTTTGAAATATTGTTATTTGTTAGGATTTCTGCTGTAGCATTATTGTATATTATTTGAACCCATTTTATGAAATTATTTCCAAGTCCAAACCTTTGTAGGACTTCAAAAAGAAAGGGCTATTCAACTCTATCAAAGGCCTTTTCGGCGTCCAATGATAGGAGAGCTGTATCCGGTGCTTCTTTATTAAAATAAATAATATTAAATAGTCTTCTTACATTATGGAAGCCTTGTCTACCCTTTATAAAGCCATTCTGATCTCGATTAATAATATTTGGTAAAATTTCTTGTATTCGTCTTGCTAAAATTTTACAGATTATCTTAAGGTCGGCGTTTAATAGGCTTATTGGTCTCATATTTTCACATTTATTAGAGGGCTTACCTGGTTTTGGCAGCAGTATAATTAAGGCATTATTTATGTATGATGGTAAATTATTATTTTGAAATGCTTCTAAAACCATTTCCAAAAAAGGTTTTATTAATTTATTCTTAAATTTTTTATAAAGGTCAACTGGAAGACCATCTGGTCCTGCACTTTTTCCTGATTTCATATAATCAATGGCTAGCCCAACTTCTTCTTGACTAATTTTAGACTCCAATATCTCCCTGTTTTCATTTGGAATACACGGTATAGATAGTTCGTTCAAAAACCCATTTAGTTTTGTTAAATCAGGTTCATTTTTGGTATCATATAATTTTTCATAGTAATCTCTAAAGGCTCTATTAATTTCTAAAGGATCTATAACTACCTGTCCGTTACTTATAATACTGGTAATTGGTGTTTTAATTTCCAATTGTTTAATCTGCCATGCTAATAATTTTCCTGATTTTTCACCTTGTTCATAAAAAGATTGTTTCAATCTTAGAAGACTCGAGGCAGCTCTATTCGCTGATTTTTTGTCGTATTCAGCTCTCAAAATCAGTAATTCATTCTCCAACCTTGGGTCACTTCCTGCATACACTTTTTCCTGAAGATTTTTTATTTTATGTTCCAATTTAGCTCTCTCCTCTCGAGTCTTCTTAGATTTTGATCCTGTATAACTAATAATATGTCCCCTAATAAAAGCTTTGAAAGCCTCCCACTTTACACATGCTGATGTTTGTGTAGTATTGATGTCAAAGAACTCGTCTATCTGTTTTTCTATATACTTGACAAATTCCTCATCCTGAAGCCATTTATGCTGAAATTGCCATCTACCTGATTCCTTTGTCAATTTTTTATCTACATATATTAGACAACAGGGTGCATGATCAGAGATCACGATGTTATCATAAAAGCAGTTTTGAATCTTGGACCTTAATTCTGTGGAAATCAAAAAATAATCAATACGTGAGAATGTCTTGTAGGTACTGGAATAACAAGAATAGGCTTTAACTTGTGGTTTCATTTCTCTCCATATATCTAACAATCTCAATTCTTTCATAAAATGATTAATAGTCATCCTACATCCAATGTGCGTACAATCCAGTCCTGTTGATCTATCCACACCTGGATTCAATGTACAATTAAAATCCCCTGCTATTATATGTTGCCCTGTAAGTGATGATAAGATGAGAAATAAATTAGCAAAGAACTTCTGATCATCTATATTGGGACCATATAAGTTCACAAGATTTATATTTTCTAATAGCAAAGAACCTTGAATGATTACATATCTTCCAAATTTGTCTCCAATTACATTTTTCACTTGAAAAGGAACTGATTTATGTATGAGAGTCATAACTCCCCTGGCTCGGGATGAAAATGAAGAGGTGAATACACTTCCCTGCCATCTACTCCTAATTCTTTTAACATCCTCCTCTATCAGATGAGTTTCTTGTAAAAACACAATTCTTGAACCCATGTCCTTTATTTTATTCATAACTTGTTTAAGTTTTTTTAAATTTTGTAGACCTCTGCAATTCCATGAAGTTAAATTAAGATTAACACTTTGGTCCATGATCAATAGAGAGTTTGGGATTACCTTGCAGTGTAAACATGCTCATACAGAGAAGCAAAAACATGAGTGGTTGAACATTCATCCTACAAACTACACACAAACAAATTTCCCCTTCCCACACTTGTGGCAAACCCCCCAAAATCAAAAGAAAAATTCTGTCTCCCGATATAGCCATCGACCGTTCCACACCCACGGGGAACAGCCTAAGCCACTCCTTCTTCATCCTCCCAATCACCCTAACTCTACTGCTTTTAATGACGTAACATTAACTCTCCTCTGTAGTTTTCCAACTTAACTCCAAAATTTTTAACAACTTTGTACATCATAGTTTTTTTTTTTTTGTTTGTTTTGTTTTT
The DNA here is from genome assembly GCA_020510985.1 of Pholidichthys leucotaenia. Taxonomy (NCBI): domain Eukaryota; kingdom Metazoa; phylum Chordata; class Actinopteri; order Cichliformes; family Pholidichthyidae; genus Pholidichthys; species Pholidichthys leucotaenia. The sequence continues at coordinate 146,370,528 of CM035845.1, read as the reverse complement.
GTTTTGTTTTTTTAATATATAATACAATCTATATTTTGTAAACTTACTATTTACTTCAAGTCAGTCAGATGCCTGTGCAAATGCTTAATTATTCTACCTTATATTTTGTTCATGCTTAGCTCCCGCCAGTCTCTTCTTCTTCTTTGATCTTCTTGATGAACTCCTGCGCCTCCTCTGGGGTCTTGAAGATGTGGGTTCTGCCCTCATACGTGGTCAGCAGTCTCGCAGGATAGATTACACCATGACGAATCCCAAGGTTGCGCAGCTCCTTACGTATGGGATCAAACTGCTTCCTCAATTGCTGGATTCCTGTGGCCAAATCTGGGTAGAACCGCACCTGCTGGTCCTGGTGTTTAATCTCTCCTTTAGCACGTGCAGCGTTGAAGATCTTCATCCTGTCTCTGTTGCTAAGAAACTTCATAATTAAGGTCCTCGGCGGTCCCTTATCTCTCCGTGGGCCAATGCGATGTGCTTTTTCCAGAACCACTGCTGATTGCAACTCCTCGCTGCCCAGCACCTCCGGAATCCACTTTTCCAGAAAGGAACATACGTCCCGACCTTCTGATTCCTCTGGAAGACCCACCAGCCTCAAATTATTCTGTCTCGACCGAGATTCCAAATCCAAAATATTATCTTCCAGAGATTTATTTTTTTTTTCCAAAGTGCGCACCTTTAATTGAAGACGGGTGACGTCATCTTCAGCACTAGCGAGACGGAGCTCCATCTGCGCCGTTCGTTCTACACAGTCACCCAATTCCTTTCTTATTCCTTCCAACGCTGTCATAATCCCATCAAATCTAGAGGAAAAGTCCGCTCTCATTGAACTCATGGCAGCCATCAGCGCATCTGCGCCATTCCCCGCAGAAATCGCACCGCCGCCAGCTTCCTCCGCCATATATGGAGCCTTGTTTGCTGCGTCACAGACCTGAAAGTCCGTTAATTTGGACTGTTTCGGCGGCTCGCTTTTTCCTTTTCCTGGTTTTCCAGCCTTAGGCTTCGCCGACATATCCTCGCTCAAATGCTGGGATACGTTCTGTCCCAAATGAGAGAGTTATTTGCCGATTTTTTTCTCCAGGAGCAGAGCAGAGCGAGACACGTCCGTCCTACGTGGCAGCCATAACCGGAAGTCCGATTTTGTTGGTGGTTGTTGGTGTTTTTAGTGCATTTTTTTTTTTTGTAGTACTTTAGCGTTAGTGTTTGTTTGTATCATGTTTGTTAAAAAAAAAAAAAAGGTTCAATAAAGATATTGTGGAAAAAAAAAAAAAAAAAAATTGGCGAAGCCAACAAACTGTTGCACCTGCTTCCGGGATGCGGGAGTAGGCCACTCCACCACCGCCTTCACCTTCTCTGGGTCTGGGAGCACCTGATCTTGAGCGATGATGAATCCCAGGAAGGATGTGGTCCTAGCGTAGAATTCGCATTTCTCAGCCTTCACGTACAGACGATTCTCCAGCAGTCTTTGGAGGACCCGCCTCACATGGACCTGGTGCTCGTCCCTGGACCTGGAGAAGATAAGGATGTCATCCAGGTAGACGAACACAAAAAGGCCGATGAAATCCCGGAGGACGTCATTAATGAGGCGCTGAAAGACGGCAGGAGCGTTGGTCAGCCCGAACGGCATGACGAGATACTCAAAGTGGCCGTTCGGGGTACGGAAGGCTGTCTTCCATTCATCTCCCTCCCGGATCCGGACGAGGTGGTAAGCGCTGCGTAAATCCAGCTTGGTAAACCAGGTCGCCCCCTGGAGGGAGTGAAAAGCAGTGTCCATGAGGGGCAGGGTGTAACGGTCCCTCTCAGTGATGTCATTTAGCGCTCGGTAGTCTATGCAGGGGCGGAGGGATCCGTCCTTTTTCCCGACAAAGAAAAACCCTGCCCCCACGGGTGACGACGATGGGCGAATAATCCCAGCGCTCAGTGGTTCCTTCAGGTATGTATTCATGGTCTCCTTCTCCGGCGCCGACAGGCTGTAGAGCCGACCAGATGGCAGGGGAGCCCCCTGGCGGAGATTGATGGCACAGTCATATGGTCGATGCGGGGGAAGAGACATAGCTTTCGATTTACTAAATACCATACCCAGGTCGTGAAATTCTGGAGGCACCAGTGACAGGTCCGGAGGTGCTGTATCCGCCACAGGGGGAGCCGCGGATGGGGAGCAGGCAGCGGACTGAAGGCAGGTGCCCATACAGAAGGTACTCCATGCCGATACCCCAGCGGACCTCCAGTCCAGGACAGGGTTGTGGAGGCGTAGCCAGGGATACCCCAGGATGACGGGCGACACAGAGTTGGGCAGGACGTAAAATACCATCTCCTCCCGGTGGTTCCCTGAGATGATGACTGGGACAGGCATGGTTTGGTGAGAAACTCTCCCAAGGGAGGCACGGGAGAGATGGACCAGGGAGATGGGGTGTTTTAATGCCTGACAGCGGATGCCCAATCGGGTTGCCAGGCCTTGTGAAATGAAGCTGCCCTCTGCGCCCGAATCCACCAGTGCGTGGGTGAGGTGCCCAGTGGGATTGTGGCAAAAACGGATGGGCAGCTTTAATTGAGTGAGAGTGTCTAACCGGTTGGGATCCGCGAGGCTCCCTACAGCGATTCGCGGACCCCGCCGACTGGCTTTCCGCGGGCAACGCTCCACAGTGTGTTGGTCACCTCCGCAATACATGCAGAGGCCCAACTCACGGCGGCGTTGTTTCTCCGCAGGGGAAAGCTTGGTCCAGCCCGTCACCATCGGCTCCGACTCCTCGGGGCACGATGCTGGCGGCGCCGCCAGGGGGCGAGCTTGGAACAGGTGCGGCGAGACTCCACGAGGGCGAGAAGAAGAAGACTTCCGCCCCGAGGAGCGCTCGCGCAGCCTGTTATCCAAACTTATCGCTAAGGATGTCAGCTCCGCTAGCGTCCCAGGGATATCCCGTCCAGCCAGTTCATCCCTCAGATCACTATTGAGGCTGCGGAGGAACAGGCCACAGAGGGAGCGTTCCTCCCAGCCTAATTCCTCCGCCGCTACCCGGAAGTCGACCGAGTAGTCCGCTGCCGACCGGCCTCCCTGCTGGAGAGCGAGAAGCCGATCGACCTGGACCGTCTCGGTTTGAGAATGGTCAAAGACCTCCAGAAAGCGCCTCACGAACTGGTCATAGGTGAGGGTGGCATAACTGGGCCTCGCCATTACGGCGTAGGTCCAAGTTAACGCACGCCCCTCCAGAAGATTCCCTATGTAACCAATCCGACTGTGATCCGAGGGAAAATCTCCGGGCACACGGTGGAACACGGACTCACACTGCATAATGAACCCCCGCGCTCCGCCGAGCTTACCGCTAAAGCGGGCGGGGGTCGGAATCGGTGTGAGCCGAACCGGTGCCACTGGAGCCGGCTGGACGGCCGCTGGAACAGCAGGAGCCGCGCCACCCTGACGAGCCGGGGGGAACGGCTGTTGAGGATCTAAGCGGCCCAACCGGTTAGTTAAGTTTAATAATTGATTTAGGATAACCTGCTGTTGATAAGCAATCTGATCCACTCTAGCCTCGAGAGTGGTAAACCGGTGTGCGAGCCCGCCGTCCGCCGAGCCGCTCTGCTGAAGCCGTGCTGACATAATGCACTGCTCAGGAGACGCACACACACAGGCTTAGAGTAGTTCAAAGAGTTTATTAACAGCAGGAGTGAATGAGTGCGTGTCTGCGGGATGTAAATGTGTTGGTGATGGTGTCTGCTCCAGGCACAGAGGCAGGTGACCGTACAGCCGAGCAACCCTATGGAGAGAGCACAGGGAGAGGGTGACGGGCATACACCAACACAGGAGGGATTTATGGCGAGAGAAGAACTTACTTGGTGGGTCAGGACAGCTGGCACAACAAGGGGGCGAAGCCCGGAAGACAGCCACCTGGAGAGCTCCGTACAGCAGCGAGGATTGGGCGATGGAGTGGAGATGTCCGCCGCTGGGGAATCCACCTGTGCACAGGGGAGAAGACTGAAGAAGAGAGGTAAGCGATCTTCTTACCAAAAAGGTGATGCTGAAGAGAAGTATGCTCACAACGGTGAGGGACGAAGTCTGACGGCTTCAGGCCGAGCCTCCGGGCGAGACGGCCTTTATCCCTCGCCGCTGATGATTGTCAGGTGCGTGAGCAGGTGGCGCCGCTGATGAATGGCGCGGCGTGACAATGATTGGGCAGAGAAAGCACCTAGATGTTGCTCTATTTTACAGTCGTGTGAAAAAATTAGGGCACCCCATTAAATATTCAGTTCTTTATTAAGAAATGTTTATATATCTGTGTCTAACCTTATTTTTGTTTTTATTTGCATTTTTTAACATTTATTTTAGCCATTTTAAGTGGGAATGAATGTGGGGGTGTACTAAAAAAGATGGGGGTGTCCTAATTTATTCCTCACCATTTGTTTAGAATTATATTTTACAGAAAATTTGAAAAAAAAGTCTTTAATTCATTTTTAATTGTTTAGTTGTATTACACGGATCTCCCAGTATCTTCAGCACTGACATTAAGTATCCATAGGTCCAAATATGTTTAAGAAAAAACCACAGGCTTATGCAGGGTGTCCTAATTTTTTCACATGACTTTATGTTTTCAGGAGAACCTTTCATGGTAGGTCTTACAAGACATTTCTGAGAAGGTAACTCAGTAGGCGTGTGATATGAGAGGAATATATAGTTTACACCACTCAAAGGCAGACAAGCTACATATACTCATGGTGTATGAGTATTTGGATCAGATCAGATATGATGAACATAGACCTGGTGCATGATTTTCTGCTCATTTAAAAATCGTGATATTCTCAGGAACTATGGCAATAGCAGTACCTGTTACTTGAAACAAGTTTGGGGAAAAGAACTCAATTCAGAGATCACAGAAAAAACAGTGGTATGACGCCTGGAGAAGTGCATGTTCGCTAAGGGTTTGTAATAGAATAAAAGCTCTCCAACTTAAAATCTTACACAGAGCTCGTATATCTCCATCACAGCGTCACAAATTTAACAAAGATTTTCCACCTACTTGTCTAAAATGTAAAACAGAGACAGCCACTCTCACTAAGGTCCTGATGGAAAATACAGAGGCATTGGTTTATTATAGGGAAGGAAATTAATGCAATCCTGGGCTCTAATCTAGAAACTGAGCCAGTCCACATGCTTCTTGGGATATCAAACAGCCTTATCAGTGATAAATATAAAAGGAGTTTATATAAAATACCGACATTCTGCGCAAGAAAGTGCATACTTTTAAACTGGATAACAGACAAAGTTCCATCTAAGACACAGTGGCATAAAGTCATAGTTGAATATGTCTCACTGGACTGTTTAACATGTATGCTGAATGATAAGGATAATGCATTTCACAGAACATGGGAGTCTTTCATGCCCTATATAGGATTGGATATTTCTGTAATCCTCTCGAGGGATCATGTAAATTATAACAAATGTGTTGTATGTTTGTACTGTCTTTCATTTTGCTATAACTGAATGTTTGCTCTGTATCACCGTATCTGTGAGCCGAGGTATGTTCTGTTTTTGTTGGGGGGGGAGTGTTGTTATTATTTTATTTTATTATTCTGTCGAGTAATGCAAAAACTGAATAAATATATTCAAAAAAAATTGTGAGTCTGTTTTCTACCCACACAGTTGTTCAGTCATGAAAATATTCATTAGTTTCAGCCTTCCATATGTTTTCTTTATTATGTAAAATCTCAAAACTCTCACAGCTGCCCCCCCCCCCCCCCCCCGCCATATTGGGAAGAGACGAGCGAAGCCAGCACATGACTCGGAGGAAAAAGAAGCAGTTTTGATCTTTGACTCAAATACTGCAAAGATTCAAACCGCTCCTCATTAGAAACAGCTTGTGAATGAGCTCATCACTGCACTTTCTTGCCGAGATAATCCAACTCACAGCTGCTACAGCTTCGGGGATTTTTAAAAAAATGAATTGCGAACAGTGTGTGGACAACAGCTGGCCAGCAGTGCAGCTGACCTTCAACCCTAATGAATGATCAGGTAGTCACTGTCCAGCGTGGTGGTCTGCAGACTACCGAGGCAGATCCCTGAATGTGTGTACGTGTGTAGGCAAAAAGCAGAAGTGCACTCTAATGTGATTGTTATTGGTTCTGACATTTAATTCCCATTTGAGAACAACCAGTGTTTTGCTGTAGGCATTTATAAAGGTGCACAATGTGATGCTGAGAGATTATTTATACACACACAAATGTTTCTGAGCCAGAGACTGAGCTCAGAATCTTTATTGTTAACGCTCCTTATTTATAACGCGTTTCTCTGTTGGAAAGTAAAACGAAACAAAATCTCTTGCTTTACAGTTAACCCTCTGTAATTTTATTTAGTTCATTCTTTATCACAGTACTCTTGCTTGTTAATGTTGACCCAAGGTCACATGAAAGACAAATCATCATATTAGCTGCTTTCCTCTATATTTGTTTTGTTCTGAGCTGCTGATGTTGGACCTTCGTTCATCAGCTTCCCTCATGTTTACACTTTTCACCAAAATCACAACTTCAGCCTCACAAATTTCAAATGACTTTAAAGGGGAGCTGCTTCATTTTACACATCAAAGTCTGTTTACTGATATCAAGCAGGACCTCTGCGCATGAAAAAAAAAACCTATCAAGCCAATTGTGGTTCCAGATGGAGTTATATGAAATTGGATAAACTATTGGCTGTGGATGATGAGTACAAGTTGAAAATTAAATCAGAATGTCAACTAGAACTGCACTCAGCAAAGCTGCAGATCCATGCCCTGGAGCCCTATCCTAATTAAGGTGAAGTCAATGGTAAATTCTAACTGTCTCACTCCTTATTACAATGGGAAAGTCCAGATTAACTAGAATCAGACTACCAATCTTTAGGGTCAAAGGCAGGCTCAAGGTCATTTCATATTTGCATGTTATATGACATTATAGTTTATATTCAAATTCTGCTAGCACTCAACTTAATAATAAAGGCACCCTAAGACAAGTTTAAAGGAAAAGGTCTGAAGTGATCCAACTTCAGACCCTATTGGCCCTCAAGGTTAAAGCCAAGGTCATTTGATATTGATTATGTGCCCAAGACACCATTCTAACGTGCACAAATTTCTTGCCCTTGGCACTAATAAAGTGGTTTTGACCTTTTGTAACCCTATGACCTTGACCTTGTGACCCCCAAAAAATAGTAACACATGCTAATCTTGAAGTTCACCCATATACCAAGTTTGGTGACCCTAGCTTCATTCTTTCTCAAGTTACAGTTTGAACAAAAGGACAAACAGATGTGACCACCCTACCCACGCCTCGACTGTCAATGTGGGTAATGACAGAGCAGTTCATTCCATCCTAATGAAACCACAGTAAAAGCACCCAGATATCCTGACCTTAGACCGTGACCTTGATCCTGAACACAACCTGGATGCAGACCCAGCTGAGGATCACTGTATGCAAGTTTGGTGAGCATCGGAGCAACTGCCCTAGGAAGAGTAGCGATTCCTGTGAGGATATGGATGGATAGGTGAAGGAATCACCAGAAGCTACACGATACAATATTATCATGATACTTAGGCCATGATGTAATATTATCATGATCTTGCAATATGTTGAATATTGCCATTTCCCATCCCAGTCTCTGTTTTGTTCAACTCCCAGAGAGATGTCAGAGTCAGGAGTCTCTCCTTTATTTTTCCGACCTAAACAAGACAGCGAGCATTTAGCACCATCTAGTGGAATGAAAAGTCAACTGGATTTTATTACTGTGGTACCTAAATAGATAAGTTTGCATCTGCAACATTCATTATTTATTTTTAATAAAGTATCACAATACAGGTGTCTCTGAATCGATACAGTATGGTAACCACAAAGTATCACGATATTACTCTGTATTGATCCCCTGTACCCCCCCCCCCCCAACCCACCCACTCTTATGGATGGATGAACAGTTGGACACAGCACCCTTGCATTAGCTCCTTTTGGCTTTACCAAAATAAGCAAAAAATAAAGGAAAAGTGATAGGGACTGTGACATTGTAATATTGGTGTTTTATTTGAAGTGCGGTGTAGTGGCGGTCACTTCCTCTTCCGCCACTGCACTGCCCTATAAATACCAGCGGGAATCTTTATTCGGCCTTTTTGCCGATGCCCCTGCCTGGTGGCTGTATTGTGTGACCAACATAAAATAAAGCTGAGTTCAACTGTTCACCAAGTCTCATCACTGAACAAGGTATTTATTCAGACATAACATTTTGGCGATGAGAATAAACTATGGAGGCGTGTGTCGCACCTCTTCACCCCTTCCTGGAACTCCCGGCGAGCCACCCGTGCCTTGGCCGCATTGGTTTGCAGCCTTCAAGAGTTATGTCATCGCGCTCGACCTGGGTGAGCTTGATATGTTGAGAGCACATGCGCTTTTGGTGCATAATTTGGGGATTGAAGGCCAGCGTGTCCTGCGCACACTCGGGGCTTTGGACTCATTTGAAGATGTAGTCGAATCGCAGGTGAGCCATTTTCACACCCCGGATAGCGTAATGGTCCGGAGGATTAGGTTCCGACAATGACGCCAGCGAGTGGGTGAGCCTGTCCGCCAGTTTGTCACCAACCTGCGGCAGCTGGCTAGTGAATGCCATTTCGGGCCATTGGAGGAAGAAATGGTACGTGACCAGCTGGCAGAGAACACAACCAGCACTGCTTTACGAGCTAGGCTACTCAAGGCACTGTGTGACCTGACGTTAGCTAGGGCTGTCGAGCTAGCTCTCCAAATGGAGACCGCAGACAAGCTAACAGCGGAGCTAAATTGGCACCAGTCACAACAGCAGCCGGAACCTCCAGCCGCAACATTAGTAGCGGACCCAGATAGTGAGGATAGCGTGGACAACGACACAATAGAAACCAATGCTACCAGCCATAGGTCTGCCCCGGGAAAACACTTGTGTATGGGTTGTGGGTCCACGAATCACAGATATAAGGCCAGGGACTGCCCGGTTAGAGGGAAGCGCTGTGGCAAGTGTGAACGCTTGAACCATTATGCCAGGGTGTGCTGTATGTCCGAGCCGAAGAGCCCACAGAGAAAATCAACTTCACCCGCCCCGACAACTGTCCATGCGATGTCCCCAAGTACCAACGGGTACACGTTCTGCAAGGTGACACTGGATGGTGAGGAGGTACTGTTGCTAGTCGACACAGGGGTGGAGGGATCGTTATTGAATTGGGCCACAGTGAGGAAATTTATCCGCCACTACAGAATGAGAGATAACCCGGCACCGCTCTACAGTTATGGAGGTGGCAGGCTGTGCACGGTTGGAACACTGGAGTTAACGGTTCAGTACAAGTCGGCGGTGATGGCTGACTTCACATTCCACGTGACGGCCTGAGCAAAAAACATCATGGGCTGTACCTGTTTTATGGACTGGGATTCACCATTAAAGATGACGCTGGGGAAGAGTGGTCTGGTTGTGGCCAGTGGAACCGTCCGGGTGGACGACGCTGTGTGGGACAAAGATCTACCGGGCACCACGGCAGTCAAGCAGGACCAGCCTCACTTAGATTCGACGCACAAGGGTCTCAGTGCCAGCGCTCGGGTACGGTAGGAGAGGGTACTGAGCGTGGCGGCAAGGCGCCTGCGTTGGTGAATGATGCCGACGAGCTAGCCCCGGATTCCTCTAAAGCTTGGCCGCAGAGGGCTGGAGGACCTGCAGCTACAACGGTGATCGCTACAGCAGCTTCAAAAGAGGTCAGGGCCAGACCGACAGGCACGGAGGGACCGTGTGCCAGATGGCATCATTGCAGGCCAAGCAGAGCTCCTCTAAGAGTTACGGACCTGGTCTGGGCTCGAGGGGAGGGACGTCCACAGCGGATGTGGGCCAAATGACAGCCAGAGGAACACCAGGAGCAGCTGTGCATCGTGGCTAAGTGGGGTGCAGCCTACTTCCAGCTGTCAGACGGCTCGTGGAGGCACGCCAATGAGCTGCGGCGTGCCCAGGAGGAGGCTTCAGATGGTGGGTCCGGATGACAGAGGCGGTCGATGGCGAAGAGAAGAGGCACTCTCGTCTATGAAGTCAGCTGCGACCCTGGGGGCATGCCGCTTCCAGGGGCGGATCTACTGAGAGGCTGCCCTGGGCCCCCCACAAGCCGGTTCCACCCCTTTCTGCCAGAAGGACAGTAGTGTAGTTTTGTAAAAATAAAATAATAAGTTCTCATGTTCATATGTTTGTGTGTTTAGAGAGAGAAAAAAAAAAGAAAGATAAAATGTTATTGTTGTGGGTTTGTTTATATTTTAGGAACATGGCAATGTTTTGAGTTATTAATGGACTTTTAGTTACTTTCAGGTGGCAGAATAACCCACCTTGCTGTGTGGGGTGGGACAGTAGTCCACCCGTCCCCCCTAGCTTAGATTTGTTGTGTGAATGTGATAGGCCATTTAGTGATTTCAGTTATGGTTTTCTTAGTGCATGAGTCAGGTCCTAAATTGGGGAGGGTCTCAATTGTATGTGTAGTTTTGGACTTTCTACGGGGGGGGGGGGTGACATTGTAATATTGGTGTTTTATTATGAAGTGCGGCGTAGTGGCGGTCACTTCCTCTTCCGCCACTGCACCGCCCTATAAATACCAGCAGGCATCTTTATTCGGCTTCTTTGCTGATGCCCCCGTCTAGTGGCTGTATTGTGTGACCAACATAAAACAAAGCTGAGTTTGACTGTTCACCAAGTCTCATCATTGAACAAGGTATTTATTCAGACATAACAGGGACTATCAAAACAAGTTAGTTAAACGAGACCATTGCAGCTGCTCCTTGTCTCCACTCGAGGCTACACTAGCTGCTACCAGTGAAAGCAGACTGAACTCTCAAAGGTTGGATTAAACAAAGAATTAAGCAAATGTAAAACAGTGCAACATAAGGTTAATAACTGATTATATTCCTAACATCTTCAGTGCTACCTTCTTACTACCATTTGTGCTTGATGGGAGCATGGCTATTATAGTATTGGTAAACTGTTTTTGTGTTTTCATAGTTAAATACTCCAGACCTGTTTCATACTGGTCATTTTGCAGAATATAGTTAAAGTTTGGCATGCAGACTCTGAGCTAATCTCTTTCTTCAGATGATACATGTACTGTACACACAGAATTTTATAAGTTTAAGAGTTTAAGTATTTGGGGTCACATTAGATCCCACGCTCAGCTTTAAGAAGCACATAAAATGGATGAGCCGCGCTCTGAAATATAACCTTGCAAACTTTCGTCGCATCAGAAACTCACTTACTCTAAAAGGATCAAAAACCTTTCTGAATGCCATGATTTTGACACATTTCTCCTATTGCATCTCATGCTGGTCACAAGCCAACAGTACGACTCTGAAACCCTTGGAATCCCTGTATAAACAATCATCAAAATTCTGGATAAAGAGATACGACAGCATCACCATTGTGGTACACTTGCCAAACACAAGATGTTAAGCTTTGAAAATACGATCATGTATGCAAATATATGGTTGGTCTTTAAAATTATCCATGGTTCTGCACCCCCACCTCTTAAGACTTTTGTGTACCTAACCTCTGAACAAAATACCAGAAAAGCAAGGACTTCCTCTAGGTGGCATTGTTGTATCCCCCTATGTAAAACTGCTTTTGGACAATTAGCATTTTCATACAAAGCTATAATGGAATGGAACTAGCTCCCCACTGCTTTGAAGACCAGAACAAATTACAGAGACTTTTCCACAGAGACTAAAAAGTGGATTTTAAGTAATCAAGCCTGCCAGCATTGCCTCTGTCCCTTAAATGGGATTTGAAATTGTACTCTTAAATTGTTTTTATGTGTGCCGTTTCTCTTATCTTTTTATCTTTTAAACTTACTCCCTGTTTGTTCCAGGGTCAACAGTTTCTAAAGCCCGACCTGAATTGCTTTCTATATGTGCTGTTTTTCTTTTAATATCGTCCTGCCTGCCTCAGGGACTACAGATGGAAATTAGTGAGAATGCTATAATCTGGTACAGAGCAATTTTACCCTGTGCTTAATGTTTTTTTTTTTCTGTACATGGTCCCTGACAAATAAACCAATAAACTAAACTAAGTGATGAGTAAATATCCCTTATAATTGGAAGATGGGGAGGTTTAGGCAGCTGGTATCAAAGCAATTCAGATTTGATATTGACATGTTGGGAAGAGATGGGAAATCGCAGCTTAAATAGACTGCCAAATTGGGTGTGTGTTTATATGATGGGAGAGTGAAGCATAACACATCTGTAGCAGTCCAGTACAGACTGGGCTCCATTTCCATTTAAATCAATTTGATGGCAAGATGAGACCCATTTTTAATCTAGACTGTATTCACGTAGATGTGATGTGAAACTGTTTAATTACTCGACTCACCTTTAATGCTCTCAAAAAATTAGCTACAAAAAAAACACACAAAACTGACACTAAAGATAACCATAGTCAGTGTTGCCCTGGATTTTTAAAGGAACAATGTAATCCAGACAAAATAATCACAGTCCAGCCCAACCTCAAAACAGTGGAGAGTATTGTTTCCTCCTTCCCTGCTCCTCTCCTTACATGGAGTCACTCGTGTTGCCAAGCTGAGGAGAGCACTGAGAATGTACAGGGAGTTATAGAACAAAATGGCAAGAAACGATGACTCCTGCATTGTAATTTGCTCTACTAACACAGACCATGTTTACATGCACATGAATAAACCAATTATGATTGGATTTCTGGACTTATCTGATTATTCAAGTAGCCATGTAAACAGAATAATCTGACAAAGGCCATGTAACCAGGGTCATTAACTCAAGTGGTTTACCCACCAATAATCCATTTAGTCAGTGCATGTAAACACAACAAAACTGATTATTGCCATTGTCAGTTTATTCCCAGTAATCGGTTTATTGTGACCATGTAACCGGGGTCACAGTTGGATCTCAATAAATTAGAATGTCACTGAAAAGTTGACTTATTTCAGCAATTCAATTCAAAAAGTGAATGTAATGTAAAGTACTTCATTTATATAGCCCTTTAAAACAACCCATAGGTGACCAACCTGTAAAATATGTAGATTCCTTACACACAGAGTGATATATATCAAGCATTTATTTCTTTTCCTTTTGATAATTATGATTTACAGCTACTGAAAACCCAAAATTCAAATTACATAAGATCAATTAAAAAAATATTCTTAATCGAAATGTTGGCTGACTGAACAGTATGTCCATGTACAGACTCAATACTTGGTCGGGGCTCCTTTTGCATGAATTACTGCATCATTGTGCTGTGGCATGAAGGCGATCAGCCTGTGGTATAGGGCTGCAACTAACAATTATTTTGGTAGTCGAGTAATCTGACTATTTTTTTTTCGATTAGTCAACTAATCACAATTATTTCTGTTATGTTCACCACCTCTGCTTCCTGTTGGCATGGCTCCCTTTTTTTTTGGCACAGCTCTCGTTCAGGGCTCAAGTGCACATTGAACTGCACCTGTTTAAGCCTGCCTTAATGTAGCCTATTATAAAAAGTTCCCATGGCTAAATAAAATAACAAGCCATGAAACAAGTTGGAAACTTGAACTTGACAGCTTAAAAAGTGTCTGGAGCAACACAATTAAATAACAGAAATTAAAATGCAGTCTTTTAACCCAAAAATAAAGTGCAAAAACTCAAAATAGCAGCTTCTGCTGCAACATTTGTAACTGCATGTTCAAAACAAACTAGAGTAACATTAAAATCCATAAAACTGAAAAAAAAAAAAACTAGTCCATTTTATTAAAACCTTTCTGGGTCTGGAAGTTTAAAAGTTCAATTAGGCTTTAGATGAAAATTAAAAGAACTTCTTCCAGTTCAAAATAACATTTTGCAAATGCTTCTAAGTTACACTGAAGGAATGCCAACCTTCACTACACATACAGTGAAATATTTAAGCCGTTTTAATTTATTTTTGATGATTAAGGTTACAGTTTTCATAAATTAAATTACAAATCATGGTATTGTAATTTACTGAGATGCACTAATATTCAGAATGAGGGCTGATATTACCATGACAAAAAGAGGGAAGATAAAAGAGTAAACCACTCCTGTAATTCACTAAATTAGTGCACTTAACATGTTAGCCAGCATAACTGAAACAGCTCAGCTGTCAGCAACCATCATCGAAGAGAGATTATTGTCCGACAGGTGGGGCAGTGCGGTGGTGGAGTGGTTAGCACTGCGGCAGCACAGCAACTCACCCTTGGCCCGGGGATCCTGGGTTCGATCCCAGCCCCCAACCAACAGTGATCTGTGTAGAGTTTGCATGTTCTCCCCGTGTCTGCGTGGGTTTACTCCGGGATTTCTCCAGTTTCCTCCCACATGCCAAAAACATGCAAGTTAGGTTAATTGGCATCAAAAAAACTGGGGATTCTAAATTGTCCTTAGGTGTGACTGTGAGAGTGAATGGTTGTCTGTCTCTCTGTGTTGGCCCTGCGATGGACTGGCAATCTGTCCAGGGTCTACCCTGCCTCTCACCCAAAGATGCTGGGATAGGCTCCAGCACCCCCGCGACCCGAAAAGGATTAAGTGGAAGAAGATGGATGGATGGTAAACTAACACAAGCAGCATGTGCTAACAGTTTAATCAGTTTTCTAAAGCTGAGACAGTCACTCATTGAAAATAAGAAGTGCAAACTTTACTTGCTAACCTTACCAGTGCAGTGTTTATAAGTGGCCCAACTTTAATCATTCATCACCGGGGCGGAGCTGCTGTGATGACTGCTCTGCTAAATAGAGTTTGCATTTAACTTGTTTCATTTGTTTATTTTCAGTAAAATGCTCACATATTTTGGAAAGTTTTGGCCTCTTCTCCGTGATTTTCTCTCTTCTGTGTCGCCATGATGCACTCCTCTTCTTCTTCACTGGAACAGTTAAACTGAACATGTCTGTGGCATGCATATAAACTTTAAAATTAAACAATTCATCAACAATAAAAATCTGCACTGACAAATTTTTGTGATCCACATTGTCGATGATGTCGACTAATCGTTACAGCCCTACTATGGTACTGCTGAGGTGTTATGTAAACCCAGGTTGTTTTGATAGCGGCCTTCAGCTCGTCTGCATTTTAGAGCACTTCATACTTCCCTCTGCTGACAAGCTTTATGGAGATGCTGATTTTACTTTCCACCAGGACTTGGTACCTGCCCACACTGCCAAAAGTACCAAAACCTGGTTTAATGATCATGGTATCACTGTGACTGGCCAGCAAACTCGCCTGACCTAAACCTCGTAAGAGAATCATGGTATTGTCAAGAGGAAGATGAGAGACACCAGACCCATCAATGCAGACAAGCTGAAGGCCGCGATCAAAGCAACCTGGGCTTCCATGACACTTCAGCAATACCACAGGCTGATCACCTTCATGCCACATCATACTGATGCAGTAGTTCATGCAAAAAAAAAAAGCCCCGAACAAGTACTGAGTGTGTACATGGATATACTTTTCAGTAAGCCAACATTTCAATTAAAAATACATTTTTTTAAAAATGATCTTATGTAATATTCTATTTTTTTTTTTGAGAAACTGAATTCTGGGTTTTCATCAGCTGTAAGCCATAATCATCAAAATTAAAAGAAATAAACACTTGAAATATATCACTCTGTGTGTAACAAATCTATATTATTCGTTTCACTTTTTTAATTGAATTACTGAAATAAATTAACTTTTTGATGACATTCTAAGTTATTGAGATGCACCTGTATATACTTTGCAAAGGTTTTACATCAGGTAGAAGGAATTGCTGATCCTGGATGATGTTGAAGATGGATCTGCCAGACAGGAGGAAAGAGCAAGACCACAGAGAAGATTCATGGATGTAGTGAAGGAGGACATGGGGAGGGTTGGTGTGACAGAAGAGGATGCAAGGGACAGAGTGAGATGGAGGCAGATGATCGCTGTAACAACCCCCAAAGGAGCAGCTGAAAGAAGAAGAACAACAAGAAGAAGGAGAAGGGATCTCTGATCCTGTTCTCTAATTCCTCTCCAAGACTGCAGCACGTGTTCTCTGCTGCAGAAGTTTGCCTGTCTCTAATCTGGCAATGCAGGGAGTCGAAATGATTGGCTCTAATTCAGTCAGTGCAAAACAAAAATAAACCTTTCCAGGATGTCATGATTTGCTGCCTTTCCGGGGTAGCAGAGACGAGAAAAACCCAAGTGCAGGAGGATGTTGTGTTTATTAGCATAAATGTCCAAACAATAATACTAACGAACAACTAGGTGAGCTTGAACAGTCAAAAGTCAATGCACATTGTCCCCAAATGAACTGGCAATGGACAAAGTGGAGAAATGAACCCAAAGTGCTCCCACACAAAATGGTGAGGGGGAGGAAGAGATAAATAAACCCAGAACGCTCCTGAGCAAAAGTGCAGGCTGGAGCCGGGCAACCCAGAGCTCTACAGGCTGCACCAAGATAGCACCGGGAAAAAACAGAGAAAACCAAATACTGCAAACAACTGACTGGTGTTGGTACTTACAGAGAAGAAAACACCAGAGCATGGGCTGCTCTGGCGACGGGATGACAATACAATGAACTGACAAATACAAGTGAGCAAACAGAGCTTAAATAATACAAGACATAATCAGTTGAGTGAACCCCGGTGGTGAGCATGTGTGTGCAGGCCTGAGGAGAGCGAGAAACAGGCAATTACAAATGGAACCAGCTGTCATGAGTTAACAGGAGAGGGAGGCGTGGCTTCCAGCAGACAGGAGGCACACAAGACCCAACCACCTGACCGCTGCCAGCCACAAAATAAAATATAAACAAACCAAAAGCAGACTAAGGAAAAATTTCAACAGATAATCAAATAATCCAGAAACATAAACAGACAAATAAAAGGCACCCAACATACAACAGGGCATGGCAACACAAGCTAGACAATGAAACACAATATGGAACTCAAAAGGTAACATAAAACAAAAAACTATGAAACGGGAAAAAGCCATGAAGCCGAGCTCGGGAGGAACCCCAAGCCTGGTTCATGACAGAGCCCCCCTCTCAAGGGGTGGAATCCAGACACCCAGAGTAACATCAAGAGAACAAGAAAGAAACAACTTGCCCCCCCCCCATCCCAGCAGGAACTGCAACAAACTACCCAGGGCAGGAGGTGAGGGGAACAGGCTAGGAGGGAACAAAAAACAACCCCGCTCAGGGCCCACACTAGAAAAAACACAAAATAAACCCCCCAAACCCCAAAAACATAGAATTAAGCCCCCAACACCAAGGAGTTCGAGAGTTCCGGGGGCTGACCGAAGTCCCAGGCCCCAAGGGTGCCGAGGTGAGACCGATTAGGCGGCCTGCCAAAGTCCCAGACCAGCCGGACAGCCAGGAGGAATGAGTTGGGTGGCCTGCCAGGGAAATTTGGCCACCCAACACGACGGCACAGTTCATCGGGTGGCCGGCCTGAGTCCTTCAGCCACCAGCTCAGGAGAGGCGGCCTGGGAGGCGGCCCCCCCACGGGGATACCCACAACTGGAGGGGGGAGCCAAGGAGAAGGAGCCCCAGAGTCGTCAGACAGTGAAAAGGGGGAAACCCCAACGGCGTCTGGCAGCGACGGGGGGGGGGCCACTAAGACTTCAGTGGCCTCGAACTGGGGGGTAGCTGCACCCGCGATGGTCCCGGTCTGGGACATAGCCGCGCCCACGGGGGTCCCGGTCTGGGACAGAGCAGCACCCACGGGGGTCCCGGTCTGGGACAGAGCAGCACCCACGGGGGTCCCGGTCTGGGACAGAGCAGCACCCACGGTGATCTCAATGGGAAGAGCTGGACACTGGGTGGCCTTCAGCGGCAACCCTGGACCCTCGGAGACATCTGACGACAGTGGAGGAGGAACAACGCCTTTGCTGGTCCCAGGAAAGAGAAAGGTTGCACCCACAGGGGTCCCGGTCTGGGACATGGTTGCACCTGAGGTGGCTCCCAGCTGGAGCTTAGCTGCACCCACGGGGGTCCCGGTCAGGGAGATAGCTGCACCCGCGGTGGCTCCAGGCTGGAGCTCTGCAGCACCCATGGTGGACCCAGGCTGGGCCAAGGTTGCTC
Source organism: Pholidichthys leucotaenia (assembly GCA_020510985.1). Classification (NCBI taxonomy): domain Eukaryota; kingdom Metazoa; phylum Chordata; class Actinopteri; order Cichliformes; family Pholidichthyidae; genus Pholidichthys; species Pholidichthys leucotaenia. The sequence goes on along the minus strand of CM035845.1, from coordinate 146,352,506 downwards.
CCGCAGTAGACCAGCCAACCGGCGAGAGCACCAGACCAAGGAGGCAGTCCACCAAAAGGATACCAGGCGGGGATGACGTGGGTGGACCCAAGTCAGCCTTCACGGCGGGCGCAGTTGGACCCTCAGCGACCTTGGGCGGCGAACCTGGACCTTCGGAGGTTTCAGGCGGTGTTGGATCCTCTCCAGCGACCCCGGGAGAGAGCTCAGAGACAGCCCAGACAGAAGAGGGGTCAGGGTCGCTGGCAGCAGCGGAGCCCAGCGAGGTGAGCTCAGGCGCAGGGGGTGGCTGCACCCGGGTCTCCTCACCAAGAGCCAGGCAAGATCACTCTAACACTGAGAAGAGAAAAACGAAAGGCAGCACTTCCCTGAGCTCGACCTCCACTGCCATCCAGGACTCCGATGATACAGGCAATGATTGTCCTGCAGGCTCAGCCCTCAGGAGGTTCAGCTCAGGTGTCCACTCTGCTGCAGTGGCCCCTGCAGCAGGCATGATGGTCATAGCAGTCCCAGTCCCCTCCAGCAAGGTTACCCACGCAGGCGATCCTCCCGGCATGGATTCTGGAGGTGAAGTCTCTGGTTGCACTGGACCCAGGGGGACTGAAGCCAGGGGATGCTCTCCCATCGGCGCAGGCTTCGGGTCAGTCTCAGCACCCTCCCTCTGTCCATAGAAATTGTGCGAGGCTGGGATGGAGTCCTCCAGCACCGCGGACTCCTCCATCATCCGGGGGTTGAGCTCCAGGGTCGATGGACACTCAGAGGCAAGAGGAGGAGAAATGGAGATGGTAGGTGAGTTACTTATGGCTGCAATGGGTGGTGAGGACCCAGTGGACTGCAAAAACTGGTCCTCACCGAGGGAGGACCAGCTGCGCTCTCAGCGGTCGAAGAAGGCGCCGTGGGTGAAGGGAACTCAGCTGCGACGACCCTGGGACAGAAAGCTGATGAAACAGTCAGAGAAGAGTCCCAAGGGGGTGGAGGTATGGGAGTCCCTCCCGAACAAGGCGGGCAAGGATCGGCTGGCTGAAGAACAATGGAGTTCTTCCTATGGCCTGTGGCTGTCAGAGAGGCTTGATTCTTCTTCTGGCGATCCGGCAGGCACTCAGGGACAGGGGAAGAAGACACGGAGAGGCTAGTTGAATATTTCACAGTTGCAGCAGGGGAAGAACACTCAGGTGACTGCTTAGCCTAAGGCTCCCTCCCAGGAGATGGACAAGATTTATCATAATTAGAGGAAATAGAATGAGAAAACACTTGCCTGACCTCCCGAGCCTGGATGTTGGCTGCTGCAGGTGGCAGGCTGTCATCGCCCTCCATGTCAATGGCAGTTCTGACCCCCTCCATGGGTAGCGGAGAAGCCGGCCCAGGTGACGCGGAGATTGGCGTTGCCGTGGGAACCCTGGAGGACCTCTCGGCTGCAAGAGGGATGATGACTGCCGATGAAGTGGAGGGCTTCCTCTGGAGTTCCGACCCAGGATGATTCTTTCGCCGTGGAGTAGGCTACTCCGGGATCTCTGGCTCCTCTTGCATCCGGCGACTCCCTCCCGGGACCAGTGGAAATTTAGGGGAGACAGGAGAAATGAGAGGAGGAGTGGTAACAGCAGCTGATAAGGGAGACCCAGTGGACAGTAAAATCTGGATCTCCTCATCAGGAATCAGGCTAATCACTTCAGGAGAGAGAGAAAGGGAACGAAGAAGGATTTGCCTGAATTCCTGGCAGGTGATGACATCAGCTGCTGTCCCGAGGTCATGCTCCATCTCCCCAGGAGTAGGATGGGACGTCTGGTGGGGAGGAGAGGATCTCGGCTCAGAAAGTGGATGGCGAGTTCTCGGCTTCTGGGAGCGCTTCTTGGGCTGCCGGGGTTGCACTGCAGAAGACCCTTTCACCACTCCCTTGAGGCGCTGCCGGATCTCAAATATCTGGGTGAGGAGTGGCGTTAACCCCGGGTATTTCCACAGACTGGGTCACGTTGGAATTACCCCGACAGCGTTGTCCAACAAACAAAAAACGGCTTCGGGAGACAGGGTGGCTCAAGCCCTGGAGGCAAGATCTACGGCTAGCTTGGCTGCTGCACACTCATCCGTGCTCAGTCCAAAAACTCTAAAGTCCATGGTGAGCTGCTGATAACAGGTGGGTGGAAACACAAAAATGAAAAAATACACACACGACACCTCCACTGGGTTTCTATTCGGGTCGGTTCATTCTGTCATAATTCGCTGCCTCTCCAGGGCAGCAGAGACAAGAAAAACCCAAGTGCAGGAGGATGTTGTGTTTATTAACATAAATGTCCAAACAATAATACCAATGAACAACTAGGTGAGTTTGAACAGTCAAAGATCAATGCACATTGTCCCCAAACGAAGTGGCAAATGGACAAAGTGGAGAAATGAACCCAAAGTGCTCCCGGACGAAATGGTGAGCAGGGGAGAAGAGATAAATAAACCCAGAACGCTCCTGAGCAAAAGTGCAGGCTGGAGCCGGGCAACCCAGGGCTCTACAGGCTGCACCAAAGTAGCGCCGGGAAAAAACAGAGAAAACCAAATACTGCAAACAACTGACTGGTGTTGGTACTTAGAGAAGAAAACACCACAGCACGGGCTACTCTGGCAACAGGATGACAATACAATGAACCGACAAATACAAGTGAGCAAACAGAGCTTAAATAATACAAGACATAATCAGTTGAGTGAACCCCGGTGAGTGAGTGAGTGAGTGAGTGAGTGAGTGAGTGAGTGAGTGAGTGAGTGTGAGGGGGTTGACCTGAGCAGAGCGAGGAACAGGCAATTACAAATTGTAACCGGCTGTCATGAGTTGACAGGAGAGGGAGGCGTGGCTGCCAACAGACAGGAAGCACACAAGACCCAACCCCCTGACCGCTGCCAGCCACAAAATAAAATATAAACAAACCAAAAGCAGACTAAGGAAAAACTTCAACAGATAATCAAATAATCCAGAAACAAACAGACAAATAAAAGGCACCCAACATACAACAGGGCATGGCAACACAAGCTAGACAATGAAACACAATATGGAACTCAAAAGGTAGCATAAAACACAGATAACTATGGAACAGGAAAAGCCATGAAGCCGAGCTCGGGAGGAACCCCAAGCCCGATTCATGACACAGGATGGTTTGTGAACTTTTAAAATGGGAATATATGTGCTGTAAGATGGTTATTGAAGAAGTCAGTTTTTCAGCTAAAATATTTAATTAATCTACAATTGATTATTTTTGTTTTAGTATCATACATAATTTTACAGATATTTCCTTTAAGCTTTCAAATGTCTAATGGCGTTATATGGCTGTAGCCATCTGTTATGATCCAGGCTGCACGCTGTTGTTGTGTCTCTTAATTATCCTCATTCTCCCCAGCTGCGGCAACACTCACACCTGTGCTTCTAATTAGGCAGCTCCTTTATAAGGAGAGTGACAACAGCAAATCTTGATGATATTAGATGACCTATGTCCAGACCAGAGTGCTCTTCTCTTCTGCACGCAGCCCAGCTCTTTATTCTAGTCGCTAAAACCCTCTCCTCCTACGTGGGATCACGTAAGCCTTACAAATTGCTTCACTACTCTCTATGCTCTCTCCCATGACCAAACCTGTGCACAGGTGATCTTAATCCTCTGGTGGAGTGTGGATCTTCCTTTCAGCCCTACTACCAGTAAGTCTCCACTGCTCCCTTCACTATCCCTTCCTCAAGTCCCTGGCCAGAGCATCACCCATCACCACACCATATTGGATCAGCACACTTACCCATTCAGGACAGCACTCGGTGAGCATTAGGAGTATCAGCTGTGCAGCCGACTCTACTCTTCAACACCTGTAAGGAAAACAGCATAAACAATAAGTGCCATCTTGTCTGTCCATATACTCACCATTGTCTCTCCTCTCTGCCCGCAGGGTTGCCAGATTCTCACCTCGTACGATCTGCTCCTGACCATAATAAACATTATTGTAAACTTATTTTCTCATTTGTGTGTGGTGTCTGCAACTGGGTCCAAGTAAAAACATATCAATACATCTCCATCAGGGGGACCCAGCAGACACTATGGAAGGGGGCGGGGGGATGCTTGCCTGTTCGCCACCGTGGAGGCACGGTTGGATCAGATTGATCACCAACAGCTGGTAATTCTTAATCAGTTAACTGGGGTTACCGAGCACCTCAACCAGGTCATTGCCAATCTTAATATTCTCACCACCTCCACAGCACAAGCTGCTCCTCTCCCACCTTTACCACCTCTAGTACGCACACATTGTGCTGTCACAGTTCCCACTCTGGCCTGGTATAACGGTAAACTGGAGGAGGCTAGGGGTTTTCTTCTCCATTGCCGGTTAATGTTCCAACAGGCGCCAGAGGAATTTCTATCAGATCACAGCCGCATCAGCTGTGTTGTTAACCTATTAGAGGGGCAGGCATTAGCGTGGGCATATGCCACAAAGGATGGGCCAGATTATTCCAGCTACTCATTTGATCACTTTTCTGGGGAATTCATTAGGGTCTTTAACCACTCGGATTGCAAGGGAAACAATGCCAACCGGTTGCTAAACCTCTGGCAGGGCAACCACACAGCAGCAGAGTACTCAGTGGATTTCCGAGTTTTAGCCACTGAGGTTGGATGGGACGACACGTCTTTGTCACCTATTTGTGAGAAGATTAAGTGCTAGTTTGTGCGATGAACTTGATCACAACGACTTGCCACCTACCTTAGACAATCTCATTCTCCTAGTTATCAGGTTAGATAATCAGCTCAGGGAGTGGCTGAGCGAGCTCTGTCAAACTAGTAGCTCTTCTTCTCAGTCTCGCTCACCTCGATAATCTCGTCTTCTGGCCCTGCCATCCACTGATTCCCCTGATGCATCCGAGCCCATGATGGTTGCACGCTCTCATCTGTGAAGTGGCGGCGGCATAATAATCTGGGTCTTTGCATGTATTGTGCTAGTGGGGATCATGGCATCAATAACTACCCGGTTAAGCCAAAAGGGTTTCATAGCTTCCCATTCAAAATACATCAAGGAATCTCTAAATGCAGATATTATCTGTCCATCTTCCTTGGTGGTGGGGGCAGGGGTTTTTTTGTGTGGAAGAAAGATGGGTCACTCAGACCATGTATTGATTTTTAGGGACTGAATGATATCAAAGTTAAAATAGGCTCTAACGCTTATCAACTCAGCCTTGGATCTGTTGCAAGAGACCACTGTCTTCACCAAATTGGACCTTAGGAATGCATGCCACCTCATCTGAATCAAGGAGGGGCATGAGTAGAAGACAGGGTTCTGTACTCCAATAGGACATTATGAATATTTGGTGAGCCCATTTGGGTTGACCAACACTCCAGCTGTATTTCAACATTTGATCAATGATGTGCTCAGGGATTTTTTGAACTCCTTTGTGTTTGTGTATCTAGATGATATCCTTGTATTTTCTTGCTCTCTAAAAGAAAACAGGGTTCACGTCAGGACAGTGTTGCAGCACCTGGTGGAGAACCAGCTTTATGTTAAAGCGGAGAAGCATGAGTTCCATACTTACACCACCTCATTTCTGGGCTTCATCATTGCTCATCATCAGGTAAAGTCCGATCTATGCAAAATTAAGGCTATGGCTAATTGGCCCAAACTGTCTTCCCATAAACAGCTGCAACAATTCCTGGGTTTTGCCAACTTTTACCGGAGATTCATCCATGATTACAGCAAGGTCACCCAGCCTCTCATCCAACTCACATCCACAAAGGTCCGTTTCCAGTGGTCTACTGAGGCTGACAGCACCTTCCATCGCCTCAAGTCCCTCTTCACTTCTGCCCCCCTCCTGGCCCAGGTGAACATGGACCTAGAGTTCATCGTGAAGGTGAATGCCTCTGACTCTGGGGTTGGTGCCAATGACCGACCACAAGATCCACCCATGTGCCTATTTCTCTCTGCACTTGTCGCCTGCCAAGAGGAATTACAATGTAGGTGATCGAGAGCTGTTGGCAATGAAGCTTGTTCTGGAGGAATGGCGCCATTGGCTGGAGGGGTCTTCCCAGCCTTTCGTTGTCTGGGCCGACCATAAAAATCTGGAATATTTCAGAATGGCTAAACGACTCAATTCCCGGAAAGCACAGTGGTCATTGTTTTTTGCTCGATTCAATTTCATCATCACCTATCGACCTGGTTCCCACAATATCAAGCCCAACACTCTCGCTCGTCATTTCACCAGCAACCAAGCAACCGCAGAGCAACAAACATCATCCTGCCAGTATTTGTGGTTGGAGGATTCTATCCTGGAGGATTGAGGAAAAGGTTAGAGAGGCTCAGAAGGGTGAATCTGATCCTGGTGGAGGTCCCAAGGGACGGCTGTTTGTGCCTGCGGCCATGACGGGTGACGTCATCCATTGGCTGCATACAGCTATGTTCACCTATCATCTGGGGATGGTACAGACCTGCAACACACCTTCTGGTGGCCATCCCTCAGGAGGGATGTGGTCAATTACATCAAGGCTTGCCGTCAGTCCTCCACGGGTAAGATGTTATCATCTCCTCCTGCTGGCTTGCTTCGTCCTCTGACTGTCCCTAGTAGACTATGGTCACATGTGGCCCTAGATTTTGTCACCGGTCTCCATCCATTTAATGGCCATACTGTTATTCTCACTCTGGTTGATCACTTCTCTAAGGCTGCACACTTTGTTCTTGTGCAAAAATTACCTTCAGCTAAAGAGACAGTGGACCTATTCACTGAGCATGTCGTACCACTACTTGGGGATGCCAGGAGGTGCCCTTGCGAGGAAGGGGCACTGTTACAATCCGGGCTGCATGCTGTTGATGTGTCTCTTCCATCATCATCATCCATCATAGCAGTCTGTCGGGGGTGACAGTGACTGTTTCATTTAGGTCTGATCAGATTCCTCCACACAACTCTGTCCTTTGCCTTCTGCTGCTAGGAACTCCTGTCTATATCCAACTTCTTCAGGTTTCTTTTTACAGTGTCTTGAAATCTGAGCCTTGGTCTACCCTGATTGCGTTTGCCCTCACATAACTGTGAGGAGAGTAACTGCCGAGGGAGACGCTGATGATCCATCCTCTCAACATGTCCGAGCCACCTCAGGTTCATCTGCATTAGCATGTCCTCCATTGACGGTAGACCAGCTTGTTTCAGCACTTCTATGTTGGTTATCTTGTCTTTCCATGAGCTATTCATTATGGCTTGAAGGTGTCTCATCATGTGCGCATGAAGTTTCTTTACCTGCGCCCTGTAGACAGTCCAAGTTTCAGCACCGTACAATAGAATAGCCAGTACTGTCGCTCTGTACACTTTGCATTTCACACAGATAGGCACATGTCGATTGTTCCACAGTCTCTCCCTAAAGTTTCCAAACAGCACTCACTCTTCCCATTCTGAGAGATAGTTCATTTCCCAGCCTAGCATTCTCTGAAACAGTACTCCTGAGATCACTGAAATTCTTACACTTGACTAGTGTCTCTGTACCAATGCTGATCTCTTCTGGTAGTGATGTTGATAACTGGAACTTTGGTGGTTGATAGAGGCACTCTGTCTTCTTGATGTTGATTTTGAGGCTAAATTGGCTAGCTGCTCTTGCAAATTTCTCCACTAAAGATTGCATATCTTCCGCACTGTGAGCAACTAGAGCACTGTCATTGGCAAAGAGCATTTCTCTTACTACCTTTATCAATGTCTTACTCTTAACTTTAACCCTTTGACGTTCCGCTTTCATAAAACATCAGCGTCACCTTGTCCCTGGCACAGTTCTGCACCTGTCATGTGATGTGTCCCAAAAGTACAGAAAACCCAGTTGTAACAAGCATTTCACATCACAAGATGTCAGACATGTATAGCTTACTGCTCTTCACTGGAGGACTGGAAGACTTCACCCAGCGAACCATCGCAAACGTCATTTCCAGTAATGCGAAGAAGAGAATGTAAACAAAGGTTCCAGCTCAACATATTTCCACACAGAGGAAGTGTTTGCTCCAAATTTTGCTAACTATGATTCTAAAAAGAGATTATTTGGCTTCTGAAGGAAAATATTTACCTTTTGGGACAGGAGAAGACAGTCTGGAGTGTGTACACTTTCATCTGCCATTGACGGAGCTGCACGTGACAACAGAGAACAATAGTGCCGGTTCGGTGGCATAATGTAACCGAAATTGAGGTGGAATAATTCATAACATACATGTGACAGTTTCTGGATGTGGGAGAGAAAGCGAAAATGACTGGCAGAAGACAAAATAAGGACCGTGGATGACAAAAATGGACAAATGAAGACATGACGAGCAGTAGGTCTGTCTGGTTTTTATCGGTTTGTGTACATTCTACTCATTTTCTGGTTCATATACTTTGAAGATAAGATAAAAAAAAAAAAAAAAAAAAACGAAGACAAAAAAACAACACCATCCTTTGTGTAAATATGTCCAAAGTCCACTTTTGACCGAAAGTTATGTAATTTGATACGGCTGCCGTCGCATTATACAAATTAGATGCTTAAATTTACTCCTATCTCAAACTTTGGATCATATTCTACATCTTTCTAACTGACAGCAAGCTATTATCGCTTACCATTTTCAAGTTACAGCCTTTGGAATGTCTGATATCCAAACTGAATATTTTCTTCAAAAAAAACCTTGACCACCAGAGGGGGGAGGCTGACGGGCACACCGCTACGCCACAGAATTTTAAGAGGTTAAACTGTGCCACATTGAACAAGTCTGCTTCTTTCCTTGTTTGAATGCATACTCCTTCTGAAGTGTCTTTGAAGGCCACCTCAAGCATGGCTGACAGATATAGCGAGAAGAGTGTAGGCGCCAGCACACATCCTTGTTTCACCCCGTTACTTACTGAAAAGTCTTTAGACACTGAACCAATCATTGCCACGTTTGCTTGCATACCCGGATGGAGTGCCTCGATCAGATTGACAAACTTCTCTGTACAGCCATATTTCTTGAGTACCTGCCAGAGACCTTGTCTCGATACAGTATCGAAGGCTTTACTGAAGTCTATGAAGACTACATAAAGTGACATGTTCTGTTCGATACACTTTTCTTGAACCTGTTTCAAGCAGAAAATCATGTCCATTGTGCTTCTTCCACTTCTAAAGCCACACTGGGTTTCCGGTAGTACATTCTGCAAGATGTGTTCACTGAGTCTGTTCAGTAGTACATGTGAGAGAATCTTATCAACAGTGGCTAGCAGTGATATACCTCGGTAATTTCCACAATCTTTCCTGTCACCTTTCTTGAACAAAGGCACAATACTTGCATCCTTCCAGTCTTGAGGTACTTTCTGGGCATCCCATATCTCTTGGATGAGCTTGTGCAGGTAGTGGTCAGCTGAACACCATCAAATTTCCACACTTCTGCTGGAATTCCATCCCTTCCTGGAGCTTTACCATCCTGTGTTGTCCTGATAGCTGCCATTAGTTCATCAAGATTTGGTGGTTCATCCAGACTTGATACAACTGGTCACTGCACTAGAGCTTCTTTAGCCTCTTAAACGAGATCTCCAGGGTTGTTTAGTAGTTGGTCAAAGTGGTCTGCAAATCTGTCCAGAATCTTGTCTTTTTCCTGCAAAACCGTTTCACTATCCTTAGCCTTTAGTTGAATCAATCCTCTTGGTTTAGGGCCGTAGATTTCTCTCAAACCTGTGAAGAATGTTTTCATGTCCTTCATGTCTGCTGCAGTTTGAAGTTCCTCCGCTTTTTCATTCCACCAGTTGGACTTCATCTCTCTGGTGTACTTCTGTAGCTCACTCTGAGCCTTTGAGTATTTCTTCTTCTTCTTCGACCTTGTGTTACACTGTAGATTTTCCTGCCTAGCTGTATTCTTTGCTTCCAGTAGTTTCTTCAGATGTTCATCATGCTCATCAAACCAATCTTGATGTTTCCTCTCAGAGTGGCCTAAAACATCACTCGCAGTCTGATACACCGTATCCTTCAGTGTTGCCCATTCCTCTTCTATGTCATTCTCTGAGTTGTTGCTGTCCCAGTCTTTCAAATTTTCATCCATTTCCTGTGTAAGTTCTTCCTGCTTCTTTTGGCCTTTCAGTGCACTAGTGTTTAACTTCCGTGGTGGCTTCGCACCCGTCCTGCAGTGCTGTTTTCGTCTGCAAATCCTTAATCTAGATCTCAGCAAAACATGATCAGTACCACAGTCCGCATCTCTCATTGCTCTGGTGTCCAATACATCCCTTATGTCTCTCTGCCTTACTATGATGTAGTCTAACAAGTGCCAGTGATTGGCTCCTGGGTGCATCTATGCCTTCTTGTGTGTGTCCTTGTGCTTAAATAGGGTGTTGATTATCACAAGGTTGTACTCTGAACATAGTGCAAGTAGAAGTTCTCCATTAGCATTGCACTTGCCTACTCCATGACTGCCTAGCACTCCTTTCCATTTCTCAGTGTCCGAACCAATTCTAGCATTAAAATCTCCAACGAGTATCAGCCTGTCATCAGATGGTACACGCCTGATAGTCTCACGTAAATCACTGTAGAACTCTTCCTTCGCCTCCTCTGTGTTGGTCATTGTTGGGGCATACACGCTGATGAGTATGGCACACATCTTCCGCTGTAGTAGATTAGAGTCTCATAGTCATTATCCTGTCACTGATTGGTACCGGTTCCTCATCAAGCATTGCTGTTATCTCCTTTCTAACTGCAAAGCCTACTTCTGCTTCTCTCCTTTTTTGAGTTGATTTCTTTCCCACAGCAAAAAAAGATGTACCCATGATCTTCCAAACTGTCATATCCAGGCAATCTTGTTTCACTAAGTGCAGCTGTGCCTACAGTGTACCTGTTCATTTCCAAGGCCACAAGGCCGGTCTGTCTTTCTGGGCGCTGTGATGTTGATCTGTCCATCAGAGTGCGTACATTCCATTCTGCTACACACAAGGCTGCTGTTTTCCTCTTCTTCTCTCTTCCTGCTCCAAACATACTTTTCGCTGCCTGTCGGAGTGTGAACAGATCAGTGTGGACCTTGTTAACCCGGGTGACATCCAAGCCAGTATGAGTTGCTTTCTGACTGACCATTTCATGAAACTGCTTGCAAAGTATTTGAGTACCGCTAGCTTTTGCTGGACTAGCGGCACATTCTTGGCAGATAGAGGTATTATCAGTGGCAAGGACAGGTCAGGACAAACTGACTCGAGTATCTGTTGCAGTGACTGACCAGATGATAGGTTTGTTTATCTCTGCCCTTTGTGTAGTGCATGTCACGATGCACCGACTGGCAAAAGTCCACCACAGACACAGCACAACAGATGTGCTCATCTGCCAGGATGTCCAATCTCACCCCATATAACTGGGAGTGGTCCACCACAGACCTGTGACAGATACTGTTTTTAGTTCTGCCAGGATGCCCAGTTTCACCCTTCGCGCCCTCGGAAGGGCAGGGTTGCCAGTTGAGTCGCCGACGGCCCGACCCATGAAACAAGTAGTACTGGTTTTCATGGTTATCCAGTAGCAAGCAAACCAATGCCTGACCTGACAAGGACCTGTATCTCTAAATGATCCTCATTCTCCCCAGCTGCAGCACCACTCATACCTGTGCCTCTAATTAGGCAGCTCCTTTATAAGGAGAGCGACAACACCAAATCTTTATGGCGATGTTAAATGACCTGCGTCCAGACCAGAGTGCTCCTCTCTTCTGCATGCAGCCCAGCTCTTCATTCCATTCGCTAAAACCCTCTCCTCCTATGTGGGATCACGTAAGCCTTTCAAATTTTTTCACTACTCTTTATGCTCTCTCCCACGACCAAACCTATGGACAGGTGAACTTAATCCTCTGGTGGAGTGTGGATCTTCCCTTCAGCCCTACTACCAGTAAGTCTCCACCTGCTCCCTTCACTATCCCTTCCTCAAGTCCCTGGCCGGAGCATCATCCATCACCACACCATATTGGATCAGCGCACTTACCCATTCAGGACAGCACACAGTAAGCATCAGGAGTATCAGCTGTGCAGCCGGCTCTACAGCCGGCCTGTTCTACTCTTCAACACCTGTAAGGAAAACAACACAAACAATAAGTGTCATCTTGCCTGTCCATATACTCACCATTGTCTCTCCTCTCTGCCCGCAGGGTTGTCAGATTCTCGTCATGTACTATCTGCTCCTGAACATAATAAACATTATTGCAAACTTATTTTCTTGTGCGTGTGTGGTTTCTGCAACTGGGTCCAAGTAGAACCATGTCACCCACTTGACCTCACAGTTAAAACTGTTGATCTGACAGAGCAGTCCACATGTTTGTATATTCATAAACACTGTAAAATCCAATCAGTTAACCTTACTTACAAAAAGCATGAAAAAATTGCCTTAAAAATAAGTAAACTGGAAATTGTTTTGAATAATCATTTATTTGTACATCAAACAACTTCTATTCCACTTTACTTGGTTTGCTTAATCAGTTTGAATGCTTTTTCTAAGGTTAGCTAATTAGAGTTTACACAGTACACTAGCAATATACCTCACAGCACCAGTAAATATACAGGGAACAGACATCGAGATGGTGACATCCTATAAGTACCTGGGTGTTCATCTGAACAATAAACTAGACTGGTCAGACAATACTGACGCACTCTATAAGAAGGGACAGCACAGGCTGTTCCTACTGAGGAGACTCAGGTCTTTTGGTGCACAAGGGGCGCTGCTGAAGACATTCTATGACACGGTGGTGGCATCAGCCATCACTTTTGGAGTAGTCTGCTGGGGCAGTGGCATTACAGCAGCCGATAGGAAGAGACTGAACAAACTGATCAAGAAAGCTAGCTCTGTCCTGGGGCAGCGCCTTGACCCAGTGGAGGAGACGGGAGAGAGAAGGATGGTGGCTAAACTGTCATCTCTGCTGGAGTCCGAGTTCCACCCTATGCAGGACATACTGAATGCACTGAGGAGCTCATTTAGCAGCAGACTACATCATCCTAGGTGCACAACCGAGAGGTTTCGCAGGTCCTTCCTACCTACGGCTGTCAGACTGTAAAACCTAAGCAGGGCTGCTCGCAGAGATAGCAAAAAAACGTGACAACCTAATAGTATTGAATGCAAAAGATGCAATAGGCTTACACAATGGTCCCCTCCGGTATACAACTAGGAAAATACCGGTCGCTATGGAGGGTGAGAATATGTATGGGTACATAATCATACCATGTAGGATAACTAAGTAGACAGTTGTGCTGTTTCATTCCATCTAGCTACAATGCTCCGCACTGTGTGTGTTTATATATTTATTCCATCTAGCAACAATGCTCCACGCTGTGTTTATATATCTACATATTATTCCATCTAGCTACAATGCTCCGCACTGTGTGTTTATATATCTACATATTATTCCATCCAGCTACAATGCTCCGCACTGTGTGTTTATATACTCATATTTATTCCATCCAGCTACAATGCTCCGCACTGTTTATATATTTATATACCTATCCCATCTAGCTACAATGTTCCGCACTGTCTGTGTGTGTGTGTGTGTGTGTGTGTGTGTGTGTGTGTGTGTGTGTGTGTGTGTGTGTGTGTGTGTACACACTACCGTTCAAAAGTTTAGGGTCACCCAGACAATTATTGTGTTTTCCATGAAAAGTCACACTTATTTACCACCATGAGTTGTAAAATGAATAGAAAATATAGTCAAGACATTGACAAGTTTAGAAATAATGATTTGTATTTGAAATAATAATTTTTTCCAGATACTCAACCTGCTCAAAGGAAGGTCAGTTTTATAGCTTCTCTAACCAGCTAAACTGTTTTCAGCTGTGCTAACATGATTGCACAAGGGTTTTCTAATCATCCATTAGCTTTCTGACGCAATGAGCAAACACATTGTACCATTAGAACACTGGAGTGATAGGTGTATAGAGGCCCATTTCCAGCAACTATGTAGATATTGCACCAAAAACCTGACATTTGCAGCTAGAATAGTCATTTACCACATTAGCAATGTATATTAGATATTAGAGTGTATTTCTGATAAGTTTAAAGTTATCTTCATTGAAAAAAACAGTGCTTTTCTTTCAAAAATAAGGAAATTTCTAAGTGACCCCAAACTTTTGAACGGTAGTGTGTATATATATATATATATATATATATATATATATATATATGTACATATGTATACTCGCTGCTCTTGTTTTTTTCTCTTGCCTTCTGATTGTTGCTCTGAATGTTGCTATCCCTGTACTGTTGCAATCCTGGAATTTCCCCATTGTGGGACTAATAAAGGCTTATCTTATCTTATAAAAGAATAGTCAAACCATAAAGCAGGGGTGTCAAACGTACAGCCCGCGGGCCACCAGAGAGTCCAAACTGGCCCGGGGGATGAATTTGCAAAGTGTAAAAATTAAGTAATAGAATACTCGAGCAGCACTTTTTCAATACAGTAAATGCTTTTCCCAATTTGTCCATTTGGGGTCACACAAGAGTAGCAGACACAAAAGTGATCCTCAATTTACACTGATGGAGTCTGTTATGCAGGTAGGGAGGACAGGATTTCTTCCAGAAAGCCTCCACGGCAAACTTTTCCCACCTGCATCTGCTATTATCCCTTTTTGCCCATAACATCGCCAAAAATATGCAACAAGTCTTTTTTTATGGATGCCGGAGCCAGCACACTGAAAAGTCACGGTATTTACTGTATTTAATAACTGTTCTTTAAAACTACATTTACCCCCATGTCTCACAGCTGGGCGGGTGCTGGGGGGCCGTCAGTTCGATGCCGTTTACTGGATGTTTTTTACGGTCAGAACCAGTTTTTCTTGTTACAAAATTTTTTGAACATGTTCACAACAAGAGAAGTTGCAGATGTCTTGCCAGAAAGTAATGGGCCACCAGAAACTGATCGGCTTGCTGCGGAAGCGCGCCTCGCTCAGCTAAAACCGTTTCTCTTCTGATTCTGAGGCTGACGACTGATTTTGAACAAAGCAGACATAACTTTTGGTCTGGAAATATTTAATCCAGTGAGGGATTAGCCATAATTTTAGACCCATGAGTTTTACGTGAGAATAATCAGATATGACATTTTATCTTGTAGCAGCTTTTAATGTTTTTCCTGATATGTAAAGAAAAGTGTGCTGAAATGAACAAAATCTGTATATAACAATGTAAAAGTCAAAGCTTTTCTTTCCCATGAATACTAGTGTTTGTGCATTATTTACTTCCTATAATTATATATTGTAAGTACAGTAGAATCCATAAAATGTATGCTTCATCTGCCAAAAATTACTTGATTTGGTTCTTCAAGGTTGAATTGTGAATATAACACTGTAGCTTGCTTTGTCACCCTTGTGAAATAGTCTCAAAGGGCTGTTATAGCTTAAAAATATGTTATTTCACCTGCCAAAAATTGATTAAAGGTCTTCATGTTGACTGAAACAGTATGCATGCTTTAAAAATGATTTTATTTGGTTCAGGATTAAATTGTGAATATAATACTGTAACTTGCTGTCTTGCACTTGTGAAATAGTCTTAAAGGACAATAATTTTGTATTTTGCCTGCCAAAAATTGATAAAGGGTCTTAATCTGGATTGAAACTCTAGAAATCCAATCACAACCGGTTTACTCATGTGCATGTAAACACAGTCAATGATCATGTTCACATGTACACTAATAAATCGGCTACGATTGGATTGCTGTAGTTACAGTATCTGATTATTCAAGTAGTCATGTAAACAGAATAAGCCGAAAAGGCCATGTAACTGGGGTCATTAACTCAAGTGGTTTACTTCCAGTAATCTGTTTATTCAGTGCATATAAAAGCAAGAAAACTGATTAGCATTATCAGTTTATTGCCAGCAATCGGTTTATTGTAACCATGTAACTGGGGTCATTGGTCAAAATACAAACAAGTTCAAGGACTAAACAGTAGATGGTAGCAATACAATATTTGGTTCCTTAAATGGCATTTGTTTTTATTGTGATTAAGATATTGTTTGTCAGCAGCTTCAGGTCAAAACAGCAGAAAAGAAAAAAAAAATTCAAGTTGTTCATACTTTGATGAAGAGCCATCATTCAGGTTGTTCATGTTTTGTAAAGGATCAATGGTTTAATAAATGTAAACATTTCATAATGTACTTACACTTCTTCAGACTAAATTTGGAGTTGCTATTAGGTTGTTTTGCTGTTATTTTACTGGTTCGGCCCACTGGACATTAAATCCGGCGGTATGTGGCCCCCCGAGCTAAAATGAGTTTGACACCCCTGGTCTAGTCAATACAGAACTGCCTTACACCTTGTGAATGGTACAGTGGCAAGCCAATACGACCTGAATAACATTATTAATCCGGTCATTGTGCCCCTGCATGAACAACACAGGCCTAATTTCATCTTCATGGACGACAATGCTCCAGCTCATCGAGGTCACATCATTAGGGAACTGCTGCTGGAGGCTGGGGTACCTCAAATGGAGCGGCCTGCACTTTCTCCAGACCTGAATCCCATAGAAAACCTATGCGATGAGCTGAGTCACCATGTAGAGGCTCATAACCCTGCACCCCACAACCTCAATTACCTGAAGGCCACCCTTCAAGAAGAGTGTCATGTCATGCCTCAGCAGACAATAAGTCAACTTGTGAATAGCAGGAGACGTTGTCAAGCTGTAATTGATGCTCAAGGGCACATGACAAGTTATTGAGACAGACATTTTTTTGTTGTGGTATACCCACCACTGTTGTTGGCTTTTCTTTCAATAAATTGTTTGAGATGAGGAAATCACCATTGCATGCCTCTACTTAAATGCTCTACTTTCATGATATAATGTCACTGTAGCGTGAACCTTTTACATTTTCCATAAATTTCACCCGAAAGCCAAATATCCCTAACTTTCTGTGAGTAGTGTATATGGATTCGTACTAATAAAATTGAATAGAATAAGCTTTATTGTCATTATACAGTACAACGAAACTGCGGGTGCTCTACCAGGCTACTGCACAGTAAAATAGGAGAGAAGGATTAGATAAAACACTGTTACAGAACACGCAATTAGACACATGACTGAAATAAAATAAAAATCAAATGAAAATGAAAATAAAAATAAAAATAAAAATGGCTCAGGATTATAGAAATATACACAGGTCTGGTAGTGGCTACGCGGGTGGAACTATGTACATAAGAGTGCAGAGTGCAGACACATAATTGAACACACAATTGAGTAAAATGGCCCAAGGATTATGGAAAATATAGACAGTAGTGATATCATGGATGGGTCAATGAACATGAAAGTGCGGAGTGCAAAAACAGGTGAGTTATTATCACAATAACTCACCATGTCTTTGCACTACATACAAAAATATATGGTGACATAGTGGTAAAGTGTTTTAATCTCTGAGTCACCAAGTACTTTGTGTGGAATCTATTCTGCATGGATTTCCTCCCTGGGTTCAAAAGGAACTTATGTTAAATATTAATTCTAAAATTGTCTGTAGATTATGAATGGATATCTATCTCGCTGTACAGGGTGCAGTCTACCTTTCACACTAAGACAGGTTGGACAGACTCCAAGTTAGGTAAGCAAATAAGAAAATAGATGACAGGATATTGAACTTATTAAGCAGAACTCTTGACTATGGATCAGTGGTGTGTGTGTGTGTGTGTGTGTGTGTGTGTGTGTGTGTGTGTGTACACTGATACAGATATGCATTACATCATTTTAATTTTGCTCTGTTGTGATTTTATTAGGGCTCATAACAGACCTTACATGGAATCTTTGTAAACTCAAAACACACTATTTATGTATACATAAAATAATACAATATGTGGAAAAATACCTTTCTAATTTAGAATTAATTTCGCTTCTGCTGCTTTACAGGCACAACAAATAAATAAGTTAAAGAGAAGAATTTTTAATGCTACTGCTCAGATGTAGAGCTCAGTTGTGTTGCTGTTGGGAAATATAATTTTGGATTGAAATTGAGAACTGTGCACATTTTCTCTGTGCTAGAGAGGACAACAAAAAAATAATCAAAAGCTGGCGGATGCTTTAGTCAGCATGACATAAACTATCTCCTTTGATTTTGGTTTCTAATTTTCTTTAAGGTGTGGCTGGTTTAAAGAGAGACCCTTTATTTCCTCATTGGGTTATAATTATAAATAAATAATAATTTTACATTTAAAACTCTAAAGGTGGGCAGAATGAACAAAACATGTATTAATGTGACAGAAGAATGTAAAGATGAAGATGAGCCAACTCTCCCCTTGATCTGTGTTTAATTTCTACCAGTGATGTGCCCACAGCAAAGTGAAGATATCAATGCGCTTTATCATCAAACTCTTACTGAACAATGTGTAAATCTTAGGTATCTCTTCAAGGCTGCTCCACCTACACTGCAGACAGTTACATAATGTTTTACAAATGCTCCAGCAGGCAGGGTTTCACACTACAGAGTCTGCTATAATTGGGATTGGCGAATAAAAATCTGCTGGACTCCATGATCGGAAAAACAGCTGGAACAGCGAGCAGAAGTGAGAAAGCTGATAACAAACTCTAACAGTATATCAGCTGCGTGAAGAGTAAATTTATTTAAGCAATATTACACGAAAGGGAGTGTGGTATTCGTGTCGGCCCTATGATGGAATCACCATAGTGACATATTCATTTATACTACATTCTCTTTCGTGTAATATTGCTTAAATATAGCCTAGATATATGGAGCATATATACAGTTAAACCGTGATTAGTTGTGAAAAGATGAATAGAAACAAATAATGAATTGCCTTGCAGAGGTGGGGAATTCTGGGATCAGCAAGTCCAAGTCCAGTGACATATTTGTTCCACCTATTCACTAACCAAGATGATTCTATATAACCCTTGTTAGCAAAATGACCCCAAATCATCCCCCTTGTTAAACTGCCATCCCTCCATTCCCATCCCCATAAAGAATGCATGGATAGCAGGCAAAGAGTTACAGTTACTACATATACTGAAGAAGTTTTATTACAAAATTGTACTTTCATGACTCGTGTGAGTTTGTATAATTTGCCTCAAACTAATACTTGTAAGAGGAAAATATCACAAATGGGTGAGTACATCTGCAAATCTAAGTAAAATGTTGACAATTTATCAGCACTAAGTTGCAAATTTATTAGACTAAAGTATCAAATTTATGAGTACATCTTTGTAAATTTGTGTGGAAGAAAGAAAACATTCAATTTATCAGAAAAATCACAAATTTGACAGGGGAAGATGCAAATTTAACAGAAAAAGTTATGAATTTCCAAGAATGCTACAATTTTACAATAAAAACCTTAGAAACTGCAAAGGAAATGGTAAATTTATGAGGACAAAACATTTAAAATTTAAACAAATGCAACTTTTGTAATTGTAAACCTGCATTTTTTTTTCTTGTAAATTTGTCACTTCATTATTGTGAATTTATTTATTGTTTTTTTTAATGTGCCCCCCCCCCCCATTTTTGTGAGTTGTTTTTTTCCTTGCAGATTTGTGACTTTTTTAACACTCGTAAATTTGTGAATCTTTAAATTTTATATTAGTATTTTTGAACCTTTATTCTTGCAAATCACCATTATTACTTAATCTACATTTATACATTTGTACCTTATGCTTACACATTTGTACCATCCCCCTTGTTAAAAATTAATAAATCATCAACCACTGATACCTACCAGACTCATTTAAGATTGAGGATAATGAGTCACAGCTGATACTTACAGCAGGGAAAATAAGTATTGAACATGTCAACATTTTTTCATTAAACATATCTCTGATGGAGCCATTAACCTGAGATTTTCACCAGATATCAGTAACAACCCAAGTAATCCATACAAAGAAATTGATGCAACTGTGCTCACAAAACAAGTTATATTTAATAAAGTGGAATGACACAGGGAATAAGTATTGAACATGATCGGTGAAATTCATTTAATATTTAGTAGAAAAGTCTTTGTTGGTAAGAACAGCTTCTTGATGCCACCTGTATGGAGAAACGAGGTGCAGGCATTGCTCAGGAGTGAGTTTAGCCCATTCTTCCACACAAAGTGTCTTCAAATCTTGAAGGTTCCGTGGGTGTCTTCTGTGAACTCTAATCTGTTCGTTCCATAGATTTTCAATTGGATTCAGGTCAGGTGACTGACTGGGGCATTCTAGCAGCTTTATTTTCCTTCTCTGGAGCCAGTTGAGAGTTTCCTTGGCTGTGTGTTTGGGATCATTGTCTTGCTGTAATGTCCACCCTCCTTTCATCTTCAGCATCTTGGCAAATGGCAACAGGTTCTTATGATGGATGTCTCTGTACATTTGTCCATTCATCTTTCCTTCGATTATATGAAGTCTGCCTGTACCATGTGGTAAAAAACACCCCACACCATGATGGGATGTGCAGTGTCGTGTGTTGTGGCATCCAAAAAGTTCAATTTTGGTTTCATCTGACCAGACTATATTCTCCCAGTATTTTACTAGCTTGCCCAAATGTTGTGCAGCAAACTTTAAACATGCTTCACCATGCTTTTTCTTCAGCAATGGAGTCTTGTGAGGTGAGCGGGCATAAAGCCCATTATGGTTGAGTGCATTACTTATTGTTTTCTTTGAAACAGCAGTACCTGCTAACGTCAGGTCTTTCTGGAGCTCTCTACGAGTGGGCTTTGGCTCTTGGATAACTCTTCTGATAATTCTTTTGACTCTTCTGTCAGAAATCTTGCAAGGAGCTCCTGGTCATGGCCGGTTTATGGTAAAATGATGTTCTTCCCACTTCTGAATGATAGCTCCAACAGTGCTCACTGGAATATTCAGCAGTTTAGAAATGCACCTGTAACCAATGCCATCATTATGTTTTGCAACAATAAGGTTGCGAAGGTCTAGAGAGAGCTCTTTGCTTCTACCCACCATGAGTTTTTTGTGGTATGACAATCTGATATTCACAGACCTTTCAAAAGGCTATCAGTCAGGACTTAACCAGCTGAAATTCATTTGCACTGATTGGGGATGGGATGGCTTCCTAAATTCTGATGGATTTCAGCTGGTTTCTTGCTTCCTTTGTCTTTTGCCACCTCTTTTTCTAAATGTGTTCAATACTTATTCCCTGTGTCATTCCACTTTATTAAATATAACTTGTTTTGTGAACACAGTTGCCTTGGTTTCTTTGTATGGATGGATTACTTGGGTTGTTACTGATATCTGGTGAAAATCTCAGGTCAATGGCTCCGTCTGAAATATGTTTAATGAGAAAAATGCTGACATGTTCAATACTTATTTTCCCCACTGTACATTTTCCTACACATTCTTGCAAATTACACACCATTAAGAATATTAAAGTCACTTTAAAAAAACCAAAAATCATGCCATGTATTTGCTTGACACCTCAAAACTCTGAGAAAGGCAAACGTGTTGGCAACACTTTCCCTGCTACAACTCTGTATTATGCTGAGGCTGAAGTAAAATAACTGCGGCTGATGAAAAAAAAAAAAAAAAAAAAAAAACAGACTTGAATGGAGGTGAACCCAGTGACCCCATACAGATTGACTCACAAAAGCCTTGACTGGCTGATCTGATACTTGAGATTGAATCGGACATCCCTCTCATCTACCAAATATATGTGACCAGCCATGGAAAAAACAGGTACAAGTATCCTGAAGGGTGTTTTGAGTTATTTACGGATTCTAAAAGTGTGAAATCTAAGCTTTCCAAAGATGTCTAACACACAGAAATCCAAAAAGATTTGCAGAAGATGTGGCCAGTTGAATGTTAGCACCTCTCAAACTACTTCTCTGAGAAAATCAGGTTCAAAGTTTCCAAGGATTGTCACCTTCCAGGGGAGCCAGATGGGGGCAGTAACAAAAGCTGGTCATTTTCATGACTTAGCATGAACCCACAGTGCTTATGAAAAGGAGCTCTGGAAACCCTCCTTAAGCTGCTTAAGTAGCCATGTGCTGCTGATTGGCAGAAATGAATTACAAAGATGTGTGAATAGCCAAACAAGCAGATATGTAAATCAGCTGTGGTATCCACGTCCTTGAAACTAGGAAGCACTGTCTCACTGATATTTCCCTCTGAAACTACTCTATTTCAAATCTCCCACACTGTCATTTGAAGCACGGAGTAGCTTCTTCATGATTTCAACTAACCTATTTTGCACAAAACCAAAAATCACAAATTTTTCCCAAAAAGTATTTGTGTTTTTTAGGAATTACACCAGGCCAACTTGTTGCTGGTTTGCTCACTGTGGGTCACACATGGAACAAATGTGACCGAACTCTGACCTGCTGAATTCAGAATTTACCATCTTTTTATCTCATAATGATAAATGGGTGCTTGATAGAGACTTTGAGAATTTTTTTTCTATTATGAAAAAAGGGATGTTAATTCTGTTTTTTTTTTCCTTTTATGGTTGTGAATAGAATGTTTTAAGGATGATAATAGACGTTCATTTATGAGAACCTAAATATGTAATTGGGGTGGGAATTAAAATCCAAATACACTGAACACGGGCAAACAACCAAAACAAAGTTGCAACAAAAAGAAAAAATGTCTGGAACATCTGGATTTTTGAGGAAGAGTTACAGCTCCCGGTCATGTGATTTGGGACAATTTATTTGAACATTATTATTACTGTTGAGGAGATGAAATGCTTTTCAGATGTAGACTTGTCGAACTGTCCCTATATCTGACCAGAGAGAAATTCTACTGAATCGCAACACCCAGGTAAACTCTTTGCAATCCCCTCACACCAGAAACAGCCTTCCCGAGCTTCCACCTGTAGCCACGTCTCCTACCTGCAGCCAGCTGCATCCAGCCGCAGATCTTGTACACGGTCCCGGTGCTGCAGAAGAAGAAGAGCACAAAGCAGCCGATGCAGGTGAGCACCAGCACCATGGACATGGCGATGAAGAAGGAGGCAGCCTTAAAGGCGCTGGAGGGGATGGAGCTGAACTCGGTGAAGCTTCCCTGGCAGGTCAAGTCCCGGGACAGCCCGTTCCCGATGCAGTAGTGGAACAGACCGAAGTAGCCCGCCTGCGGCGTGTCCGCGCCGTCTCCGATCCAGTAGGGCTGGATGAAGCACACCACGTTGACGATGGCGAAGAGGATGGTGAAGATGGCCCACAGGACGCCGATGGCGCGGGAGTTGCGTACGTAGTTGGTCTGGTAGATTTTGGCAGCTTCGGAGGCGGGGAGCATGGTGGCGGTCGTGCTGGGGGCCCCGGGGACCATCCTGGGTATGGGTCTGATTATGTCCACAGGATCTATTAATCTCAGCAAACTCGCCTCTGCCTCATCTGGACACAATATCCAGCAGAACTTCTTTTTTTTGTGTGTGTGTGTGTGTGTGTGTGTGTGTGTGTGAATGCCGTTTTCCGATTATTATTGATGAGTTATCGTCACAGCATCACTGCGCTCTCGCCGCTGACAAGGTCGGGTTCCGGTTTCTCCGTGCGCTTCCCTCGGATTTTCAGTCATTACAAGGAAGAAGCGAGTGAGCTCCAGGAATGGAAAAAAAAAAAAAAAAAAAAGCAAAGCTTCAAAAATAATCCATTCGGGAGATTTATGCCACCTTCGCCCCCGCTTCTGCCTTAGTCTGCATTTTCTGATGTCCTCACCTGAGCCGTGTGCGTCTCCAGCAGCTTCAGCCCGTGTGTGAAATGAGTGCGAGATGAAATCCGCTCTCGACGCCGACGGACCCACAACCGCAGCTGAGCTCCGATTGAATTAGAGTTGGAGGATAGCCTTGGATATCACAGGGACAGCCCACATCCTTTAATCCCAGTCTGACGCACGACGACGCGCTAACATTTAAACGTGTACTATGGCAATCAGAAAAAAAAAAGCCTGATTCCTTATGGTCATCGTGGCTCACATGCACAATAAACTAATGCACTCAAATACACCTGCTGCTATCATAACAATAATAAGCGATGATAACCTAGACATCAGAAGTAATAGCTGTTCCAAGCTTCTTGAGTAGGCTAAATCAGTACTGTGGCTATAACAATAGTCAAATTTTGCTTAATTTTGAGCAGCATCAGACATTGACTACTAAAGATAAGTAAAGATATAGTGTAGCGAACTCTATATGAGCACCCTACTTGGCCTGCTAAGTGGGTTGATCCTATTGGCGACACAGGTAGAATGCAGGACTCCGGAGCGGGAGGCATGAGTTCAAACCTCCCGGTGGGATGTCATCAGTTGGGTGCGCACGTTACAATAGGCTTCATTTTTGTATTTAGTCGACAGTAGGAAAAAAAAAAAAAAAAAAAAATTATATATATATATACATATATATATATATACTGTATATATACTGTATAGTTGTGTGGTGTGTGTGTGTTGCCGTACCCGCCCCTAACGTGACATCAGGCGGGCATAATCATTCTGTATATATAGTTCTGTGTTCTCAATAAAGTGGGTTGCTTCGCTGCATGACAGAAGCGACTCCAGTCCTTCATTCCTCATACATAACATTTTGGTGACGAGAGAGAAATTATGGGAGCGTACGGGCTACCTGCATCCCTGCTACCATTTTTGGAGTACCCGGGAGAGCCAGCGATCCTGTGGCCGAAATGGCTGGCCATGTTTGAGGGTTATATCACGGCATAGACTCGACGGGAGACGAAGACGAGCACTTCTGGCCCGCCATCTCAGCGTGGAAGGCCGAAGAATTCTCGGTATGTTGGGTGAAGCGGAGTGCTACGCCGATGCTGTTGGGTGGCTGGCTGAGCACTTTGCCGAGCAGACGAGGACCACGAAGCTGTGGGCGGCGGGAGTGTTGGTGCCAAATGGAGCTAGGCTAGTTAGCTCAGGGAATCTAATGGCCCACTCAGTGTCTATGGGCAAGTTAGCCACAAAGCTAACTGCGCGGAAAAGTAAGCTCCAGGCTACCAGCTAGGCATCGAGGTGGGACCGGGGCTGCGAGGGGAGGAGTCCCCAGTCACTGAAGACGGCAGACCAGCCAAGGAACACAGCACGGTACAGGACCGTAGCACTGGTGAGTTTGACGGCACAGTGAGTGTCGATAGTAGAGATCGAGAGACAACGCAGCAGAGCGCCTTGGATGAGGGTGCTGGGAGCAGCGATGAAGCGCCTGGGCCGGAGAGTGACACCAACGAGAGCGAAGCTGAGAGCCTCAGGAGGGAGCAGCAACAGCCGGGCATGGTTACAGCGCAGCGGAGTGTCTGGAACGAGGGTGATAGGAGCAGCGACAAAATGCCTGGGTCGGACAGTGATGCTGATGAAAGGGACGCTGAGAGTCCCGGGAGAGAGCATCTACAACCGGGCACGGAGGCAGCGCAGTGGAGTGCCTGGGATGAGGGTGCTGAGAGCAGTGGTGAGGTGCCTGGGTTGGCAAACGGCACGGGCGAAAGTGATGCTGTGAACCCCGAGAGTGAGCAACAGTAGCTGGGCACGGAGGCAGCACAGCGGAGCGCCTCAGACAACAGAGAGGAGGTGCCGGGCACCGTAGAGGTCGGGCAGGGTTTCAGTGCCGGTGCTCAGGCCGCCCTGGACGAGGGTGCTGGGCGTTACAGCGAGATGCCCAGGCCAGCGAGCGGCGCTGACGAGCAGGCTTCAGGTCTCCCCAGCGTTCAGCCACAGGGGGCCATAGTGCTTGGAGCCATGACGGCGGTGTTCAAAGCGGCCGGGAGCGGACCGACAAGCACGGAGGGATGGCGTGCCAGACAGCAGCGCTGCGGGTCCTGAGGAGTGAGGCAGTCAGAGGTGAAGAGAGACATTTTCGCAGAAGAGGTCGGTTTTGATCCTGGAGGCAGAAGGCGGCCAGGGGCGCACACGCCGGGGGTTTGCCCGGGGCCTCCGAGCCGGTCTTATCTTTGGTGGCCAGGGACGTGCATGCTTTGGGGCTGCCCTGGGCCCCCCGGGCCAGTGGACATAGGTGTTACTTAAATACTGTGATGTAAATATGTATATACTCCGCTGGTGTGCATGTGAGTATGTATGATATGGGATTATTTTTTTATATTTTCAGAGACATGGTCCAGTTTTAGATGTTTTTTTGGATGAGTGTGTTAGGTTATTCTAGTTCACTGTTTCCCATTATTTCCTTAGTGTATGATTCAGGTCCTAAATTGGGGAGGGTTTTGATTGTGTGTGTGTGGTTTTACACTTTTGTAAGGGGGAGGGGAATGTTGTGTGGTGTGTGTGTGCTGTACCCACCCCTAACATGACATCAGGTGGGCACGGTTGTTCTGCATATATAGTTCTGTGTTCTTAATAAAGTTCTTATATAAACATACTGTATATGTCATATGTTTATATATATGTTGTTCCAAATTGTCCCTAGATATCTGCCTCCTATAGGCCCTTAGAATAGAGGGTTAGTACTAGTGAAGAGCTTTGAGTGGTCTTTGAGACTAGAAAAGCGCTATATAAGTGCAGGCCGTCATAATTGCACTGGATTGATGTGAGGACGATAAACAAAGCTTATGTTAATCAGCCTACATCTGTTTTATACGAAATCAATACTTTTTTTTTTTTACTATTCTAGATATAGATGTAGATAATTTAATATTATGAGTTTTATACAGTTAAGCTTCTGTCATTCTGTTTTGCAAAATTAGTTTATTAACTAACATCCTAGATAATCCTTCCTACCTGTTAGACACTTTGGTAAAGGGATCATGGAAGGCAATATGAATCAGACACTCTACATTTAAAAAGCGTCAATAAAATACATTTTTGGTTTAGATTAATTTCACAATCCCTCTTGGTGTTGGTGAGAAATTCTGTTTCAAAACTACATTACCCAGAATTCGGAAAACACTTCTGATTGGTTAACATTCGGTGACAGTTTGTGACGCAAGCTGCAGCTGCGCGCCAAACTGCAGTGGATCCTTTCGTGTATTTGTTATCATATTTACTGATGGTTTTCAGCGTATTGTGGATTTGCAGTAGGTTTTATTTCTATATATGAATGATTTTACAACAGTTCGCCGTGTTCACATCGAAAAAACTTGACATTCTCCCGTTTTTAGCTTAATTTTGACCGAACGTCGGCTTCAGTTCCCTTCGTCGGATGGTCTCAGACAGTTTAAGGTAACGCTGACTGTTTTACTTTTAGCCGCACAAAAACTGTGGAGGCTGTGGTAGCTGAAATATCGGAATGGCGGCGCTGCTACAACACCCAGGATACCCAGAGGAGAAGCTGCAGAGGGTCGCAGAGTTACTGCCCTGCAGAGAAGTCCAAGCTGGGATGCTGCTGTCGCTCATGGGGCAGGTATGGAGACCCGAACCTTTAACTCTAGGCTGGTAAAAGGACTAGTGGATTGGAGGAATGTTTCATATTAATCTACAACATCCAATCACTAAGAACTAGATTTTTTTTTTTTAAAGCTTCAGAAATGTACTGATAACTACTGATGTTTTATATCCCCTGCTTTTATGGGGAAGGAGGTTATATTTTTGCAGGTGTTGATTTGTTTGTTGGGTTGCCTGTCTGTCTGTTAGTAACGTTACTCAAAATGTTATGAACGGATTTTGATGAAATTTTCGGGAAAGGTGTGTAATGGCACGGGGAACGGATGATTACATTTTGGTGATGAGCTGAGAATGCATACCTCCACCAAGGCTCTTATCGTCTCAGAGTGTGAGCAACAATTCATAGTTTTCTATCACGTGACTTCCGGCGGGATCACCGGCCATTATGGGGGGATAATCAGTAGTAAAATGGAACAAGAAAAAAGCAAAAACATCCAAAATTTATGATGAAACTCTTGATAATGACAGACAGCGGTATGACAACAAATTAGACTTAGTTGAGAAACAGGCCCCCTATCTCATTCCAAAGCAAAACTGGCCAAAAGACATGGAGAAGTGGGCTAACATCACCTATTCAGACATGTACAAAGCCAAATATATTTATCTTCATAACACTTATCATGCATATTTATTCACATCAGCCCATAAATTATTCAGAGCCCTCAACTTAATTTCTCCTGTTTTTCTCCGTTTTTGCTCAGTTTTTTTTTTTAATATGTGATCTAATTTGATTTAGCATTAGCAAAAGGTTGGCTTCGTTCAGCACACTCACCTGTGCAGGTGCTTTCAGATGAAGTTGGACATTGTTGTCTTGGTGTCTAATCGTTATCCCTTATTGATAACAATAAGCAGTTGATTTGTAGACACCCAGCTACTTGTAATTATCCTCAAAGCCACAGGCTGATTAGCCAGTGTTCTGACATTTTGGCATCAGAACAGCAAACCTTGGGTTACTACTCCGTCATTTTCTTTTGTTGTTGTTAAGAAGAATTAAGACTTCCCAAGCGAGTGACACTCTTGAATGTTGGTGAAGTCTGGATCTCAGTGTCATTCTCGAAAAGCCTTAACTCCAGCTAAGGTTAGCTTTAGCAGCTAGCTTGTTCCAGCACGGAGTGCCCCGGCTTTGCTGGTTTCCTGCCAGCAGTCTCAAGGATAAAGTTTTGTTGTTTTTCTCCTGTTGGGAGCCTTCTTTCATCAAAAAGGAAACAGGAGGTGAGCAGGATCCAGGTGTGGTCCTTACGGAGGTCTAATCAGCCGGAATGATTAGAAGCATCTGCGTAGCTGAGCATAATGAAACATGTTCTGTCTCGCCTGTGTGGACACAGCTGATTTTACAGACCTCAGTCAAAGGTAAGAACTTGGCGAGGAGGGCTAAATAGTCATTTGGATCGTCGTATTTTTTTTTTTTTTGAATGAATGAATGAATTTATTTATTTATTTCGGATAGTACATTACAGGTTAAAAGAAACTGTATAATATAACAACAAGGTCAAATTAGACAAAGACTCCTTCTACTATACAATTCCACGTGAGTTATCCGAAATGGGTGATGGCTGAAGCCGCAGCTTATATTGCCCACCCATATTCCATCCAAGAATTCAAAGGAGGAAAAAGAGAAAACAAGACAAGAGCGATTACAATTTAAAACAAGGCTAAGACAAAATATGACTGAGAGAAAAAGAAAACTGAGCTAGTCTAAGTTAAGCGGTTACTATTCAAAAACAAATCTAAGACATAGTGTCACAGAGAAAAAAGAAAAACTAAGCTATAACACAACACAGGCTGGAAATGTCAATCCTTATGTGAGTTTACATGTCGTCTTGTAAATATGTTTGGAGTATTTCTTCCTTTAGTTTTTGTTTAAATTGTCCAAGCTTTGTACATGATTTTAATTCAGGTCCAAAATCGTTCCATAATCTGACTCCTTGCACTGAAATACAGTGTTGCTTGGTAGTTGTTCTCACTATAGGCTTTTGAAATATACATGTTCCTCTGAAGTGATATCGTTTCTCCCTTGTTTGGAACAACTTTTGGATATTTGCGGGCAGTGATAGATTCTTCACTTTGAACATTATTATTGCGGTTTTAAAGTCGATCAGATCTTTCAACTTGAGAGTTTTTTGTTTAAGAAAAAGTGGGTTTGTTGGTTCCCTGTAAGCTGCTTTGTTGATTATTCTAATAGCTCTCTTTTGAAGCATAAAGAGTGGATATATGTTTGTTTTATATGTATTTCCCCATACTTCATTACAATATGTCATGTATGGGAGTATTAATGAATGATACAAGGTGTATAGTGTGGGTTGATTCAGCAAATTTTTCACTCTGTGTAATATTGCAATTGATTTGGATACTTTACCTTTTATATAATTAATATGTGGCTTCCAACACAGTTTGTTATCAATTATTACTCCAAGGAATTTAGTTTCGGATACCCTTTCAATCTCTACACCATTTACACTGAGTTTGGGTACTGGGTAGTTGTGATGGTTGTTAAAGACTATAAATTTTGTCTTGCTTAAATTGAGCGTTAATTTGTTTGAATCAAACCACAGTTTCAGCTTTCCTAATTCCTTTCCGAGTGTATCCAGAAGTTGTTCCAAGTTGTTTCCACTGCATAGCAGGTTAGTGTCATCAGCAAACAATATTAAGTCCATTTTTTCTGAAACTTTACATATATCATTTATATACATATTGAATAATAATGGTCCCAAAACTGAACCCTGTGGGACTCCACAGGTGACCTTCAGTAGCTCTGAGTTTTTGTTGTTAACACATACAAACTGATATCTATTCTTTAAGTAACTTCTTAACCAGGACAGTGCTACCCCTCTGATACCACAATTTTGTAGTTTCTTTAATAATAGATTGTGATCTACTGTATCAAATGCTTTTTTAAGATCCAGGAATACTCCAACTGAATACTCTTTATTTTCAATGGCTGTTGATATTTTTTCTGTAAATTCCATTAAGGCATATGCTGTTGTCCTTTTGTGTCTGAACCCATATTGCTGCTCACACAATAAATCATTCTTCAGTATGAAGTTGTCAATTCTCTCATAGAATATTTTTTCAAGTATCTTGGAAAATTGCGGTAATAGTGAAATTGGTCTGTAGTTGGAGAGTTCCCCTCTGTCGCCTGTCTTGTAAATCGGAATTACTTTAGCTATTTTCATTGCATTGGGAAATATACCTGATTGGAGAGACAGGTTACAGATATACGTCAGTGGTTTCACTATGCATTCGATAACAGTTTTGACTAGTAGCATATCAATACCATCGCAGTCAGTAGATGTTTTACTTTTGAACGATTTAACAATTTCAATGACCTCTCTTTCGTCTGTGTTCTTTATGAAGATGGTGTCTTTTACAGCAGTGTTATTGCATATTGAATCACCTGTTGGCACCGTAGTGGGTATTTCTCGGGCCAGTTTAGGTCCAATGTTAACAAAAAAATTATTAAATTCATCTGCAGGTGAAGCTATATTCACATTCGGAGTCGATTTATTATTTTTTGGAGTGTTAGTTGGGTAGCTGGTATTTCTGCTTTTATTTCCAAGGATACTGTTGATTATTGTCCATGTATTTTTAATATTGTCTTTGTTTTTTTCCAGTTCTTTACTGTAATAGTCTCTTTTACTATATCTTATTATATATGTTAACTTATTTTTGTATGTTTTATACCGCTGCTCTGCTTCTTTTGTCCTTTTCTTTATGAAAGCTTTATATAATAAATTTTTCTTTTTACACGCCTTTTGTAGTCCTTTGGTTAGCCATGGTTTCAGTAAATTTGTGTTTAAGCTTTTTTTTAACTAATGGGCAGTTTTTTTCATAAAGAGTGGTTACAATGTTTGTAAATGTGTCATAGGCTTCATTTACATCTGATACATAGACTTCTGTCCAGTCTTGCTTCAGCAAGTCCTCTTTAAAAGAACTGATTGCGTTTAGTGATTTGTGTCTGAACGATTTTGAGATTTTTTCTGGGTTGGGCCCCGTGTGGCCATGGATAAGTGCAAAGATTGGCAAGTGGTCGCTTATATCATTTATCAATAATCCACTTTCTATTTTCTTGTCGAGAACATTGACAAACAGGTTGTCAATAAGTGTAGCAGAGTGAGCTGTGATTCTACTGGGATGTGTTATTGTGGGATATAGACTCATGCTGTACATAGAGTTCATGAACTCTGTAACTACATTTTGTTGATGTGGATTAAGTAGGTCAATATTGAAATCTCCTTACCTAATTATCCTGTAGCTAGAAAGTGTGACACTTAAGTTGGCTCGGATCCCTGATAGGTCCTGTTAGACAAACAAGTACATTTGTTTAGTTTTGTGTGTGTGTGTGTGCTGCTAGCAGCAGCTGAGCTGATGAGAACAGGGAGCTTATGAATCTGTAAAAATGTCCTCAGAGCGTCACAGACCCTTCAACAATATTATTAGTCAATTATTTCTATAAACTTATTACAGAGTGGTCAGCGCACTTGCAAGTTGGAATACAAGGAGGACGCCACGTCAGCTCTACTGATACTACTAATCATCATCATCATCATAGCAGTCTGTCGGGGGCGACAATGACTGTTTCATTTAGGTCTGATCAGATTCCTTCACACAGCTCTGTCCTTCGCCCTCCACTGCCAGGAACTCCCGACCTTGTTAACCCGGGTGACGTCTGAGCCAGTATGAGTTGCTTTCTGGCTGACCATTTCGTGCAACTGCTTGCAAAGTATTTGAGTACTGCTAGCTTTTGCTGGACTAGCGGCACGTTCTTGGCAGATAGAGGTATTATCAGTGGCAAGGACAGGCCAAGACAAACTGACTCCAGTATGTGTTGCAGTGACTGACCAGAAGATAGTTTTGTTTATCTCTGCTCTTTGTGTAGCGCATGTCACGATGCACCGACTGGCAAAAGTCCACCACAGACCTTGCAACAGATGTGTTTATCTGCCAGGATACTAAGCCAAATTCTCCTCCGTTTCTCTGATCAGTGTTTCCTCTGGCTTAAAGACCTTGGCACAGTGGCAACATATTTTTCCTGGGGGGGGGGGACATACCAGAATATGTTAATTTTATACTATTTATTTCTTTTTAAAATTTTACACAGTAGCGTTGCATATGGAACTTACCATTTGAAGTATTGTACTATCAAGGCTTGAATATTGGGCCCTTTGGGGTCCCACCCAGACACCCTGTGTTTCGACTTTATAGTGGTGTTATCCTTCTCTCCTTTCTCTGCCTGAACACTTTCCTCTCCTTGGCTCCTCTCTTCTGTCTCATCTTGCCCTCTCTGAGCTCTAATTCAGGTTCTCTCTCTGTCTATGGTGGTATACAAACAGGTTAGAAAATATCAAGTGTCATGTTTTGTCCTGCAGGATTTTTTTGTCATGGTTTACATAAATGACAAAAATGTGTATTTTTTTTGTATTTTTATTTGAGTGTTTCTTTTTTTCATTGAGAGAGTAGGGCAGGGAAAGAAACATTCATAATAGTAATGTACTCATGCATACTTAAATTATATGATCAGGTGGATATAGTAACCAGAAATTCTACTCATGTAAAAGCAGTACTTTGAAATTAATAATTAAAAGTAGACAACCAAAAATTTCTAGTTGAGTTTAAGGGTACAAAGAGCACCCACTTAAAAACTTGAGTAATGACTTCAGTCTTGAAGGTTTGAGGTTTTTCTCAAAAATTTATAACAATTTTCTTATAGTTTTCTACTTTTCTCTGTAAATCTATCTAAAGTTGAAACCATGTTCCTCAAATTTGTAATTTCCTCTAGTAAAATTGACTTTTCTTGTACATTTGAAACTTTAGTATAAATTTGTGGATTATTTTATGAATAATTTTTGCCTGTTTTTTTTAAATAAAATTACTGGTTTTTGTTTTTTTTGTTTAGATAAATTTGAAACGGACTGTGGTATTTTTTTTTTTTTTTTTTTTTTTACTTTTACCTCATAACAATTTACATTTTTGACCATGATTTTGCAGTCAGAACAGAACAATAATTTAACTGATTACAAAGAAAAAATATTAATTTATTTCATTAAATACAATTTTATTAACTTAAATGACCAAGGATGCTGTTATTTCTGTTATATTTCTTTATATTTATAGTTTGTTTGGTTTTTTTTTGTTTGTTTGTTTGTTTTTTAGAAATCTCCTCACCACCCAGACAGCAGGAAAACCTCCCTTATTTTGAAATCAAATTTTGGCACGTTTAGTTTTGTCTGAAGGCTGCTGACAGATTAAAGTCATTGACTCCGTGAATTTCGGTCATCTTAACCTGCCAGATACATAATAGGGAACTGTAGCGGACTCTAAAAACATAATTCACCACAATATGTGTTCATGTACAGAATGATCTGCTTAGGCAGTTATAGTTGGCTCTCAGGCTTTCTCATCAGGCACCTCTCTAGGCAGCCGCTGTGTTGTGTACGTAATCAGAATCAGAATAAGTTTATTGCCAAGCACATTTACAAGTAAATAACAGGTAAATATACGAGGAATTTGACTTGACACTGGAACGTCATGAATGACATTCTCAGTGACGCGGCGAGCCGTGGAGGCGCCTGTCAGCAGGAGGGGAACAGAAGGCAATGGGGAGGAGAAGGCAATGGGGAGGAGGGAGGGGTGGACACAGTAGGAGAGAGAAAAAAGCATTGTTTATCAGAATAAAGTTCATATATGACCGATATTATGATTACAAGAAAAAAACTCTCAATGCACAATTAGCAGACAATAGAATCCACACAATGACACAAAGAGAGCAGTGAGTGTATATCTTCGAGTCAGTATAGTGGATCAGTTTGTGTGAGTTGGGTGCAATCAGTGGCAATCAGTTGGAGGACAACAATAGTCTCTTCCTCAGCAGATGTTATGACTACAGTCTGAAGCAAAGGTCCGTGTCCTTGAACACAGCAGATGGAATAGTTTTGCCAGACAGCTGTCCTTGAGAGTCAAATGCTGCCCGCCAGTGTTATGAAAACAAATATACTGTTGATTATCTGGAGGACTGAGTGCTGAGGGAGCCGAAAGAAACAGGTCGAATAGCACTGACTTCAGAGAGAAAACTTTCTATTCTCTTACGGATTCAGTGCTCCAATCCTTCATGGCCAGGCGTTGAAATCGATTCATGGACAGCTCTCAGCGTGATCGTGATGTAATCCATTTTCCTGTACAGTTCTCCATTGGCCGCTGTCAAGAGTCCTGCCCAGTTGGTCAATTTGATGGGTGAGCTTCGCCGGGTCCGCTTTTTGATAAGCTCTATCCATCTTCTTCAGTTTGCAGTACACCAGAACAATTCCAAATCCAATCAGTAGAATTCCGATGACCATTGCTCCGAAAAGATATAAATCTTCAATATCTTCAATAGAAAGATCACACAGGCACAAGAGTTTCCAATTACTTGTGTCCTTCAAATAACCCGCAGCAGCAGTGCCTGCGGGACAGATCGGCTCCCCCGGGCCAGATTTTCTCGTTGAAAAAACGGTGTCAATTGCGTTCAAAGCCCAGCTTATTAAATCCATAATTTCGTTCGATAAATCAGCAGTAAAGACACGCAGACAGACGATAGCAAGCTGGGATCCAGTCAGTTAGGGAAGGAGAGAGATAAGGAGCCGGAGCTGGGAAGAAAAGCGTCTGCTCTCTTTGGAGGGCGGAAGTGAATAGGAATAGGTAAACTGGCTGTATTACCAAGATGGCGGCCGGGTTGGTCATGGGCTAGACCGGGATGGCTTACTACTGGTTTCTGGTGGTGACGCTGCCCGAGGTATAAAGGAAGTGGACGGAAGAGGCTCCGTCTCTTTTGTAGCGGGAGCCACCTGGCAAGCAGGCGAGTGCCCTAAGCCTTTTTATGTGAACAACTCTGAATGTAATAAAGCTCCGTAAACTATAACAGCTGTGTGCTTACTTTGACCCAATTATGGACACAACATTTGGCGACGAGGTAAAAGTGGGAATGGAAAAGTTTGTTGCTGAGTTTCGGCTGTTTTTGGAGGCCCCAGGCAGGCTGCCCATGCCGTGGCCTCATTGGTTCAATGCTTTTACCAACTACCTCGTGGTTCTGAACCTCGGCGAGCGTGAGAAGCTTTGTGCAAGGACTGTGTTAGTCCATAATTTGGGTACTGACGGCCACAGAGTACTAGAGAGCCGGGGGAGGGGGGGCTGATAGCTTCGATGGTGTGGTGGAGTTGATGGCGCGCCATTTTTGCATGCCGGAGAGCATCACGGTCCGGCGCATCCAGTTTCGACAGCGCCGCCAGCGGTTGGGAGAACCAGTGATGGCGTTCATTGAAGATCTCCGGAGGCTGGCGAGGGGGTGTGATTTTGGACACCTGGAAGAGGAGGTGATTTGGGACCAACTAGCAGAGCATGTTCACTGTACAGCGGTCCAGTCCAGATTGTTGGAGTATCCAGGAGAGTTGACATTGGTCACGGCTATCGAGCTCGCCCAACGGTTCGAGGCAGCAGAGACCATCGTGAGAGGCCTTCCTGAGGGGGCTTTTCTGGATGAGGATGAGTCTTGCGCTAAGGCACTGTTTTGGGACCCTGGTGATTGTGATGCCGGAGAGGATTCGTTTGCCTCCGTGGTTAAAATAAGGTCCGCTCCAGGTATGCAACGTTGTTACGGTTGTGGGTCCCCTGTTCACCGCAAAAAGACCAGTGTGTGCCCAGCGAAAGGAAAGCGTTGTGGCAAGTGTGATTTGTGGGACCACTTTGCCAGGGCGTGTGCTAACTTCGAACGCAGGAGCTGTAGGAAGGAACCAGGTGCTGCGCAGAAGACTCCGACTATAGTACACACGGCCTCCCAGGAGACAACGGGGAGGATCGGGTATGATGTCATGCTTGACAGTGTCATGGTTCCACTGTTGGTGGACACTGGAGCTGTTATCTCAGTGTTGAACTTGGCGACCGTGAACAGTTTGTTTCCCCACCAGCAGATTAAATGATAAGGAAGAGATTATTATGTCTATGGATGGAACAGACTGGCAGTTTTGGAGTTTGTGGAAGTTGAAGCCCGTTATAAGTCTGTTGTTGTGCCCCAAGCCCGCATTCATGTCACCGCTGTGGGGGTTAAAATCATGGGGTGTAATCTCTTTTATAGCCTGGGTTTTTCGATCGCCAACGTGTCGGGTGAGGAGTGGTCAGGCTGTGGACTGTGGAGCCGACTGACTCCGCTGGTGGATGGCGTGGAGGTGAGGGAATCAGACTGGCTGGACATGTGTAATGAGGGAGAGCACGTTCGGCGCCGCACAATGCTGCCGCGGGTTTGACCCGATGCCGGTCTGTCTGATACCCTAGATGAGGGTGCGGGACGGCACGATGGGGCCCCGGAGGCGGCCTGTAAGTATGAGGCATCCACGCTGGATCCAGAAGGGGCGAGACCAGAGACCGGGTTGATACATTGCTCAGGAAGACGGTCTACCATGGATAACACGGACTGGGCCTACGAGTCAACCGGATCATTAGTGGAGACCAGACAGACCCAAAATCGCTGGGAAAAGAAGACACGGGCTTCCCTGCGGGTCGGCGACATGGTGCGGCCCAGGGTTGAGGCCCGGATGAAAGATGATCACGGTTCACACGAGTGGCACGATGAGAGAGGACGGTTCCGGGTGGAGGCTGCTCGGAGTGACAGGTATCTGCACTTGTCTGACCAGACCTGGAGGCATCCGAACGGGTTACACGAGTGGAGGAGAAGAAGCGGTGCAACGGGAGCCCTGAGGCCAAGAGACGGAGGCTCCTGGAGAAGGACCTGTCTAAGGACTGAGAGTGCTGTGATGTCTTTATTTTCTGTTTGTGTGCTTTTGCTCTGGTCCTGATATGTGTGTTTTACTGCTGGTATGATACCCCGATCTAAATTAAAAAAAAAAAAAAAAAAAAAAAAAAAAAAAGGAAAAGTCAGAAGACGTTGAAGTGTGAAAAGTGTGGTGTGGTGTGGTGTGACACCTTGGAGTTGAATTTTGTTTTAAGGGACCTGGATTGTAATTGTGGGATTTTATTGGTTCAAAGACGGTAATTTAATGGATATATTGGAATTGAATTTTATTAATGTGCTAGTTTTATGCCCAAGTTAGGGGTGGTGGGGTGTGTTTTCTCCTTTTGAGATGTTTATTCATGTAAATTTACATACCTAACATTTAAAGTATTGTGATGTACTCAGCATCTTAAGACAGAACATCAGTCCACACGCTGTTTTTGCTTCAGTCTCCTCCCATATCTGCTGTAACTGGGGTTAACCGCCTCCGTGGTGCTGCTGTGCCGGTGGAGGGCTGCTGGGAGTGTGTCTGACTGCGGGTGAGCCGTGGCGGGGGTGGGGTGGGGGGAACTTCGCTCTGTCCGTGTGGCTGCTCTGGCGAATCGTTTCCTTGGGGAGCTCTCCGTGGGGGTCTTCCACGCCTAGGGGCCCTAGCCAACAGCACTTGCTCGTCCGCAGCTACAAAGGCGGGTTTGAGTCTGTCTATGCCAATTTTCTCCCGTCTACCCCCCAAGTCTAGCAAAAAAATGCTTATCCCCTGTTTCCAACACTCTGAACGGTCCATCATAGGGTGGGCGCAATGGAGGGCGGTGGGCGTCGTGTCTGACAAACACAAACTCCGCGTTCTTCAAAGTTTTAGGTACGAAAACACGCGGAAAACAATGGTGGGCCGGGCCCGGCAGTGTGCCTGTGTTTGCGCTACGCTGCAAAAGCTGAGATGGGGAGCTGTCCAGCGCGGGATTATCTGGCAGAAATTCCCCGGGCAGCCGTAGGGGCTGCGCAAAAACAAGCTGTGCCGGGGAAGCTTCCAAATCTTCTTTTGGCGCAAAGCGCAGCCCCAATAAAACCAATGGCAACCTGTCCACCCAATTTGCATCTGTCAGTGAAGCCCTGAGTGCTGCTTTCAGTGATCTATGAAAACGCTTGCATAACTCGTTGGCTTGTGGGTTGTAGGCGGTTGTGCGATGAATTGCAACCCCCAGGCTGCGGGCCATCGCGGATCAGAGTTCGGAAACAAATTGAGGGCCCCTGTCGGACGTAATGTCTGACGGGACTCCAAAACGCGCCACCCATGCGGTTAAAAAAGCGCGTGCTACGTCTGCGGACTTGGTTGCCGCCAGCGGGACTGCTTCTGGCCAGCGCGTGGTGCGGTCCACCACTGTCAGGAGGTGCGTGCACCCCTGTGATGGCGGGAGGGGGCCCACGAGGTCCACGTGAACGTGGTCAAACCTCTTAGCCAGTACCCGAAACGGCTCCAAGGGAGCCTTCATGTGTCTGTGTACCTTGGCTCGTTGGCACGCCACGCAGGCTGCAGCCCACTCTTTTACTTGTTTGCGTAGGCTTGGCCACACAAACTTCTCTCCCACCATTTTGACCGACGCGTGCATTCCTGGGTGCGCCAGAGTGTGAACCGACCCAAACACGCGGCGGCGCCACGCGACTGGGACCATCGGACGCAGGCGTCCCGTGGAGACATCGCAGATTAGTGGGGGCATGCCGTCTTGCTGCACCCTGCTCTCCAGCCTTAACCCTGTTGGTCCAGACTGGAGCGCGCGCACGTCTGCATCGCTAATCTGCTCCACGGCCATGGCTGCATAATCTTATCCCCACGTAGACTGGGGCCACCATGGCGCGCGAGAAGCAGTCTGCCACCACATTCAGTTTACCCGACACATGCTGAATATTAGTAGTAAACTCTGAGATCGCGGCCAGCTGTCTCTGCTGCCAGCCCGACCACGGTTCTGAAACCTTGGCCATCGCGAACGTTAGTGGCATGTGGTCCATGAACGCGGTGAAGCTGCGCCCTTCCAGCCAGAACTGGAAGTGGCGTATGGCCAGGTGGAGAGCCAGCAACTCCCTGTCAAACGTGCTGTATTTACGTTCGCTGTCACGCAAAGTTCTGCTGAAAAAAGCGAGCGGCTGCCAAACCCCGGCGACGCGCTGCTCTACGACAGCCCCTATGGCCACGTCTGAAGCGTCGGTAGTGAGCGCTATCTGGGCCCCCGGGTCCGGATGCGCCAGCAGTA
Organism: Pholidichthys leucotaenia; assembly: GCA_020510985.1. NCBI lineage: Eukaryota > Metazoa > Chordata > Actinopteri > Cichliformes > Pholidichthyidae > Pholidichthys > Pholidichthys leucotaenia. Next base: position 146,313,325 of record CM035845.1, on the reverse strand, counting down.
TGGCATTTGCCAGGGCTGCTTTAACCTCCGAGAACGCCCGCTCTCGCTCCAGGGTCCATTCGACCCCATCCGCGGGTTTCTGTCTCTTGAGTGCGGCGTACAATGGTTGCATGAGCTGCGCCGCGTGGGGAAGGAAACTGTTATAAAAGTTCACCATCCCCAAAAATTCCTGCAGCGCCCTGACCGTCTGAGGCCGGGGAAAATCCGCCACGGCGTGCACTTTGTCAGACAACGGGATCGCTCCTTCCAGAGAGACGCGGTGCCCCAAAAAATCAATCTCCGTCACGCCGAACTGGCATTTGGCCAGGTTGATTATTAACCCGTGCTCCTCCAACCTCCGGAAAACCGTCCTGAGGTGGGTTTCGTGTTCATCTTCGGACGCACTGGCTACCAGGATATCGTCCAGGTAGACGAACATGAACTGGAGATCGTGTAGCACTGCATCCATCATGCGCTGGAATGTCTGTGCCACGCCTTTTAACCCGAATGGCATGCGCAGGAACTCGAATAAACCGAACGGAGTTATTACTGCTGTTTTGGGTACGTCCTCCGCGCGCACTGGGACTTGGTGGTAACCGCGGACCAGGTCTATTTTGGAAAAAATGCGTGCTCCGGCGAGGTGAACGGAAAATTCCTGTATGTGAGGAATCGGGTAGCGGTCATGCGCTGTGACGTTGTTCAACCTGCGGAAATCACCGCACGGTCGCCACGATCCCTCAGCCTTAGGGACCATGTGTAGCTGGGATGCCCATGGGCTGTTCGAATGCCTGATGATGCCCAACCTTTCCAGGTTGGCGAACTCCTCGTGCGCTATGGCCAGTTTAGCTGCGTCCAAGCGCCAAGGTCTTGCAAAAACGGGCGGCCCGGTGGTGGTGATAAAGCGCTCCACCCCGTGTTTAGCGATGGCCGCCGAAAACGTCGGGACCGTGAGTGCTAGGAACTGAGTGAGCAGTGGGTGGAACTTACCGCCTGGAGCTGTGACGTTGGCTTGTGCTGTTGGCTTGGTCGCTCGAGCTATACAGGGGAGAGAGTCAAAGAACAGTGCATTAACCAGGCGCCTGTCAGCAACATCAACCAGTAAACCATGTGCACACAGAAAATCAGCCCCCAGGATATGGTAATTCAGTGTTGCTACGACAAAAGTCCAATCGTATGTACGGCCGTGTAGAGATAAGATCAGTGTCCTCTCACCAAAGGTCTTAATTTCCGAGCTGTTTGCTGCCAACATCCCGGAGCCGCTAGGTCCTGCCAGCTGGTCGTCGTAGGTCGGCAGGATGATGCTCTTCTGGGCTCCGGTATCCACGAGGAAACGCCTCCCCGAGCGCGCGTCCGTCATGTAGAGCAGCTTGTTCTCTTCACTGACGGTCGCAGCTGCTACCGACCGCCAGCTTTGGCGTTTCCCGAACGCTTGAATTGGCACGGTGGCGGACATCTGCGTGCGTTCTCTCTGAAGCAGCGGTGGTGGAAACAGAGCGTGTCTCTCTGGCGCTCCCTGGCCCCCGCTGCTGCTACCGTCGGTGGCTCCTCGTCTCCTCTGGTCATCTCGCTGAGCTCTCCCGCCGCCGCGTTGACTGTGATCGCCCTGGTGGTGAGGATGATCCGGTCTGCCTCCTGGGCTAGCGCACGGTAGTCACGTGCGGCCAGCAACGGCGAATTGGCCAGAACCGCTCTCGCCTCTGTTGGAAGGTTCCGGAGGAAAAGGTGGGCAAACAGAAAGTGCCCGTCGTCCGTGCCCGTTAACGCCAACATCTTCTCTATCAGGTCGACGGCCGAACCATCTCCTAACTCGGTCCGTCTCAGGAGCCTCTCCGCTCTTTCACATTCTGAGAGCGTGTAGCGCCGGGTGAGCGCAGCCTTGAGCGCCTCGTATTTGTTGTGGGCTGGCGGCTGATCGAGCAGGCTCGCTACCTGCTGAGCTGTGCGGGTGTCCAGCACTGCGACAACATGGTAGAATCTGGTGTCGTCTGCTGTTACTCCCCGGAGGGTGTACTGGGCCTCGGTGTGGTGGAACCAAGAGCGTGGGTTGTGCTGCCACAAGTCCAGTAGCTTGACTGAAACCGCACACGCGTTGCTGGGGGCTCCAGTCCGGGCTGTCTGTGGGATGGCTGCTGCATCGCTGGGGCTTCCCGACCGGGCCGGCTCTGAGGTTCTTGCCTCGTGTTCCATAATACGTCTTGGGTCACCAGTGTGAAGTGTGTGAAATAAGAGCCAGATTCATGACAGACGGTTTATTACACACTTCACATCTCTCAAGCACAGAACAGAATGAAACATTACAGCAAGCTCTCTCCTCTTTAACCCAAGTCACTCTTCACACATTTACATGGAAGTTTCTCATCACACAGCATGACACTTACATTACACTGCCTTCAACCCCCTATGTCTCTGGCTCCTTTTTTTTTTTTTTTTTTTTTTTTGTTACTTATTTGTACCCGTAGGTAGACTTGGTTTGCAGTCTGGTGACAAGCCACTGGCTGCTGGTCGCTGCGTGCGCGAGCGCCCTAAACCTACATGTTTTTGGTATGCGGGAGGAAACCGGAGAAATCCCGGAGTAAACCCGCGCAACACGGGGAGAACATGCAAACTCCACACAGCTCACTGTTGGTCGGGGGCTGGGATCGAACCCACGATCTCATGATCCCCGCGATCCCCCGGCCGAGGGTAAAACTGTGCTGCCACAGTGCTAAACCACTGCGCCACCGTGCAGCCACCGTGCAGCATATAGCCACACTCCTTGTGGCTATATGCCCAGGAACTCCCTGGGCATTGTTCTCCCATGCTTATTCACTGTCTCTGTCTGAGATGCTAAATAATCTGACTTCCCCCAGGTCCTATATGCTTTTTAATGTGCATTTGAGATTACGTATTTATTCATTATCACTACTTGACTAATTAAAAATGATTAGAAATCAGGTTATAAGTTATTACAAGAGCAGTTTATAAACAATATACAGTACATATACAGTGTGGCAAAAAAGAATTTAGTCAGCCACCAGTTGTGCAAGTTCTCCAACTTAAAAGATGAGAGAGGTCTCCAATTTTCATCATAGGTATACCTCAACTATGAGAGACAAAATGAGAAAAAAAAAAATCCAGAAAATCACATTGAAGGATTTTTAATGAATTAATTGGTAAATTCCTCAGTAAAATAAGTATTTGGTCACCTACAAACAAGCAAGATTTCTGGTTTCACAGACCTGTAACAACTTCTTTAAGAGGCTCCTCTGTCCTCCACTCATTACCTGTATTAATGGCAGCTGTTTGAACTCGTTATCAGTATAAAAGACACCTGTCCACAACCTCAAACAGTCAGACTCCAAACTTCACTATGGCCAAGACCAAAGAGCTGTCAAAGGACACCAGAAACAAAATTGTAGACCTGCACCAGGCTGGGAAGACTGAATCTGCAATAGGTAAGCAGCTTGGTGTGAAGAAATCAACTGTGAGAGCAATTATTAGAAAATGGAAGACATACAAGACCACTGATAATCTCTCTCGATCTGGGGCTCCACACAAGATCTCATCCCGTGGGGTCAAAATGATCACGAGAACGGTGAGCAAAAATCCCAGAACCACATGGGGGGACCTAGTGAATGACCTACAGAGAGCTGGGACCAAAGTAACAAAGGCTACATCAGAAACACACTACGCCGCCAGGGACTCAAATCCTGCAGTGCCAGACATGTCCCCCTGCTTAAGCCAGTACATGTCCAGGCCCGTCTGAAGTTTGCTAGAGAGCATTTGGATGATCCAGAAGAGGATTGGGAGAATGTCATATGGTCAGATGAAACCAAAATAGAACTTTTTGGTAAAAACTCAACTTGTCGTGTTTGGAGGAGAAAGAACACCATGCCAGCTGTGAAGCATGGGGGTGAAAACATCATACTTTGGGGCTGTTTTTCTGCAAAGGGACCAGGACGACTGATCCGTGTAAAGGAAAGAATGAATGGGGCCATGTATCGTGAGATTTTGAGTGAAAACCTCCTTCCATCAGCAAGGGCATTGAAGATGAAACGTGGTTGGGTCTTTCAGTATGACAATGATCCCAAACACACCGCCCGGGCAATGAAGGAGTGGCTTCGTAAGAAGCATTTCAAGGTCCTGGAGTGGCATAGCCAGTCTCCAGATCTCAACCCCATAGAAAATCTTTGGAGGGAGTTGAAAGTTTGTGTTGCCCAGCAACAGCCCCAAAACATCACTGCTTTAGAGGAGATCTGCATGGAGGAATGGGCCAAAATACCAGCAACAGTGTGAAAACCTTGTGAAAACTTACAGAAAACATTTGACCTCTGTCATTGCCAACAAAGGGTATATAACAAAGTATTGAGATGAACTTTTGTTATTGACTAAATACTTATTTTACCAAGGAATTTACCAATTAATTCATTAAAAATCCTTCAATGTGATTTTCTGGATTTTTTTTTCTTATTATTTTGTCTCTCATAGTTGAGGTATACCTATGATGAAAATTGGAGACCTCTCTCATCTTTTAAGTGGGAGAACTTGTACAATTGGTGGCTGACTAAATACTTCTTTACCCCACTGTATATGTACAGTGTAAAGCGCCTTTTGGCAAAGTAAATCTGTTTGGCACAATAATGGAAGCAGATTTCTGTTCTGCTCACCTAACTGTTTGACAGGACAAGGGGAAAAAAATGAAATCAAGTTATATTAAGAACCAGTTTGTTCCTCTGACACGTTTTAATCTATTTATTATTTATTACCTCCACCAAGGAGGTAATGTAATCGGTGTTGTCTGTCTGTTTGTTAGCAGGATTACACAAAAACTACTGTATGGAGTTTGATGAAATTTTCACCAGATGTAGCCCTTGGCCCAATGATGAACCCATTAAATTTTGGTGATGATCTGAGTGCATACCTCCACCAAGGACCTTGTTTGTATTTGTGCAGCAGGATTACACAAAAACTACTGGACGGATTTGGATGAAATTTTCACCAGAGGTGGTCCTTGGGCAAGAGAGGAACCCATTACATTTTGGTGATATTCCGAGAATGCATACCTCCACCAAGGTTCTTATCTTCTTGAATCCTCCTTTCAGTTCTGGCATAGTTCTGGTAGCAATGATGACGTCACTGCTCAGGTAAGGTTCACATCTCTTTATTGAATAAAAACAGAAGCATATGTTGCCCAGTGTGACCAACGGCATCATACAGCTCCACCACACGGAAAGACAGCAGCAAAAGGGGATTACTGCTGGCTTCTGGTGGCATACAAAGAAATCTGGTCACCACACAATGGCGCTGCTTTATCAAAATATAAAATAAATGAAAATAATTCAGAAAGTAATCTGACAAAGATAATTAAATTACAAATAACTTCTTCAAAAATAGACTTAAAAGAATACTAAATGAATAAATATAATTTTGACAAACTTCAACTAAAATAATTCTGTTACACTCTCACAGTGTGTTAGCAAGAATCCTCCAAAACTACTGAATAGACTTTGATGCCATTTTTACCAAAACTGTCTCATGGCCTACACACAAACCCATTACATTTTGGAGGTGATCCATGATGGATGGAAGGAGCCTTGGTGGAGGTATGTGCTCTCTGAGTGCTTTTCTAGTTTAGTCTGCATGCGGCCACTGTCGCACACTTTTGCGACTTTAGTAATATTTTTTTCGGACAAAAAAATTAAGAAACTTAGAAGTAATTTAAACTAAAGAAACAATGGTCTAATACACTATAATGTTTCCTGTTAGTGACAAGTTAGCATCGTCATTTAGTATTTGCTGTTTTATAATTGGAGACGGTGTTAATGTTATCTTCAATTAAAACTAGGATAGAGGACTATCCTCTCTGATGCAGCACGGTGGGGAAAAAGTCCCACATCCCTGGTAAACAGAAGTAGCGGCTGTCTGACCAAAACATAAGCTTGCAGTTAGTAGCTGTGCTAAGCACCGGAACCCACACACCTGGTGCACTGCAGGGGAGAGGCGGGGCAGTGACAGGTAGAAACAGGGTACAGGGTCTCCGCTGGTAACATTTCCGTGTTGTGGGCCACCACCCCTGAAACTATGCCGCCACACTAAGGAAATGTAAATTTAAGAAAAGTAAATGAAAGACGCTCCGCAAGCGTTCACAAAGTCAGTGACTTTAATCCATCAACAGCCTTCAGACAAACTAAACGTGCTAACATTTGGATTTCAAAATAAGGGAGGTTTTTCCTACTGTCTGGGTGGTGAGGAGATTTCTAAAAACTATAAATATATAGACATATTATAACAGAAATGACTGCATCTTTGGTAATTTAAGTTAATGTATTTCATTAAGTATAATTTTATTATTTTTTTTCTTTGAAATCACAGTGAAATTATTGTTCTGTTCTGGCTCTGCAAAATTATGGTCAAAAGTATAAATTGTATAAGGAAAAAAAGTCAATTTTACCACAGTCTGTTTCAAATTTATAAAAGAAAAACAAAATGGTAATTTTATACAAAAAAATAAACAAAAATTAGTTGTAAAATAATCCACAAGTTTATAATAAAGTCTCAAATATACAAGAAAAGTCATAATTTTACAAGAGGAAATTACAAATGAGGAAAATGGTTTCAAATTTAGATAGATTTGCAGAGAAAAGTAGAAAGCTATAAGGAAGTAATTACACCGCGTTCCAAATTATGCAAATGATATTTGTCTATGATTTGCCTAAATAGTCGATGCAAATGAGTCAGTACAATTTAAGTCATCAACCTTTAGCATATTTCAAATTTTATTGAACAAACCTCCCAATGATAACTTTTTTTTTCAAAAAAAGAAAACTCAAAATGCACTGTTCTAAATTATTATGCACAACAGCGTTTCAAAACATTTTATTGGTTGTAAAGAACTGAAAATAGTAATTTGTTGAATTTGCAGCATTAGGTCATATTTACGGAAATCAAGTTATTTCAATCAAAACATCTTAACAGGCCAAGTTAGATAGATAGATGTACTTTATTGATCCCAAACTGGGAAATTACAGTGTAACAGCAGCATGACAGTGGAGAACCAAACGACAGAAACACACGCATGACACAAGCAGGCAGCTTGACCAAAGTGAACAGAGTGATGGACTCTAGAACGGTTCATGCATAAACAATGACTTTTAGTGAATTAGATAGATAGATGGATAGATAGATATACTGTATGTACTTTATTGATCCCAAACTGGGAAATTACAGTGTAACAGCAGCATGACAGTGGAGAACCAAACGACAGAAACACACGCATGACAGACAAAGGGATTACCCATGGAAATTAAAACTAACGCGACTATAAAACCTATACACATCATAGCTTCATATATGATGACCCATATAAATGCATGAATCATCCTGTTGCACAATGAAGGACTGTCAGGAGCAGAGTGAAATGTGAGGTGCCAGTTAGACTGTAAGGTGCAGTGTAGCAACATTGCTATGACCGTAATACATCGTAGTGAGTTATTGTACAGTGAAATTGCATGTGGCAGGAAAGATTTCCTGTACCTAGCCTATCGACAGCGAAGCTGTAGTAGTCTACTGGAGAAAGTGCTTCGCTGTCTGTCCGGTGTGTGGTGGAGGGGAAAATCAGGATTGTCCATGATGGATTGCAGTTTTTTTTAGTGTCCTCCTCTCCACCACTGTCTCAAAGGTCTCCGGTCTGAGACCAATTACAGAGCCAGCCCTCTTGATAAACTTGTCAAGTCTGTTGGTGTCTCTGGCCCTGGTACTGCTGCCCCAGCAGACAGCAGCAAAGAAGATGGCGCTGGGGACAACGGTCTGGTGGAAAAGCTCCAGCATCCTGCTGCACACGTTGAAGGATCTCGGCTTCCTCAGGAAGTAGAGTCTACTCATCCCCTTCTTGTGCGCAGCATCGGTGTTGGATCTCTAGTCCAACCTGCTGCTGATTTTGACACCCAGATATTTGTAGTCCTCAACCACTCCCACATCCTCCCCCCTAATCTGCAGTGGCTGAGAAGGCGTCTTCCTCCTCCTGAAGTCAATCATCATCTCTCTTGTCTTGCTGACATTCAACCTCAGGTGATTCTGTTCTGTCCATGCCACAAATCTGTCTACCAGTACCCTGTACTCCCCCTCCTCTCCTCCTCCTATACACCCCACAACAGCTGAGTCATCAGAGAATTTCTGCAGGTGGCATGACTATGTTGTACTGAAAGTCAGTGGTGTATAAAGTAAAGAGAAAAGGAGAGAGCACTGTCCCCTGTGGAGCTCCCGTATCACTAATTATGACTGGTGTCTGAAATTGATATCAGTGATTCAAAGAGCCCTGAGACACAATACCATCCATGAGTTTAATTGAAAAATAAAACATTGAATGTTTATGACACTAAAATGCTATTTGCATAATAATTTGGAACGTGGTGTATAAGTTTTGGAGAAAAACTTCAAACCTTGAAGACTGAAATAATTTCTCAAGTTTTTAAGTGGGTGCTCATGTACCCTTAACTCAGCTAGAAATTTTTGGTTGTCTACTTTTAATTATTAATTTCATAGCACTGCTTTTATATGAGTAGAATTTCTGGCTACTATACCCACCTCTGATCATATAATTTAAGTATGTATGAGTAAATTATTGTTAGGAATATGGTGCCACCACGCCAAGGTATTTAAGCCAGAGGAAACGCTGGGCTATGTGTCTTTTAAATCCCGATATAAACAATAGAGTTTTATATGAAATGGTAGACGTTTCGTCATATCGCACAGCCCTACCTCTGCCAAGGCTCTTATCTTCTCACAGAGTGTTAGCAACAATACTCCAAAACTACTGGATGGATTTGGACAAAATTTTCACCAGAGGTGGTTCTTGGGCTAGAGACGAACCCATTACATTTTGGTGATGATCCGAGAATGCATACCTCCACCAAGGCTCTTATCTTCTCACAGTGTGTTAGCAACAATACTTCAAAACTAATGGACAGACTTTGATGCAATTTTCACCAGAAGTGGCTCTAGGCCTACACACAAGCCCATTACATTTTGGAGGTGATCCATGAGGGATGGAAGGAGCCTTGGCGGAGGTATGCACTCTCTTTGTGCTTTTCTAGTTGTAACTTTAACTGAATAATATAGAACTCAGCTGATATGGGTATTAACAAGGGTTAAGAGTGGTAAGACTTCTGTGTTTAAGCTATTTATGATAATTATTTTATGGGAAAATTACAACTTTTTTTTTCAGCCCCTGCAGTACTGTTACCCTTCAGTTTTCATCTATGGTCATCGAGCTTCAGGGAAGAGTCATGTGATGAATGTTCTGCTGAAAGAACTGGAGGTAATAAAGACTTTAGTTTTTCAGTGTATTTAAATGTTTCTGAATTTGTTCTTTGTGGGATGAGATAGCTGTACTGTGAGCTCACCTCCTGCACTGCAAACACACTACACATGTTTGTTAAAAGGCAGACTTTTAAGTTTGTGCGTGTATCTGTAATTACCTCCGCCAGGCCGAAAAGGCCAGGAGGAGGTAATGTTTTTGCCGGGGTTTGTCTGTGTGTTTGTCTGTTTGTCTGCCTGTCTGTCTGTTGGTTAGCAAGACAACTCAAAAACTTTTGGACGGATTTCCATGAAACTTTCAGGCATTGTTGGAAATGGTACAAGGAAGAACTGATTAAATTTTGGGGATGATCTGCATCACCGTCTGGATACAGGAATTTTTTAAAGCATTATTGAACACTGTGACATACGGCCATTTTCAACATGTGCGCTGGCGCAATGGAGGGCGCTGGTCGCCGTGTCTGACCAACACAAACTCCGCGTTTTTCAACGTTTTACGCACAAAAGCACGCGGAAAACACTGGTGGCCTGGGCCCGCCAGCGTGCCTGTGTTTGCGCGCAGCTGCAAAACCTGACACGGGCAGCTGTCCGCCGTCGGATTATTTGGCAGAAATTCCCCGGCCAGCCATAGGCGCTGCGCATTTGGCAGAAATTCACCGCCCAGCCATAGGCGCTGCGCAAAAACGAGCTCTCAGCCGGGGAAGCTTCTAAATTCTGTTTTGCCGCGGAGCGCAACCCCAATAATATAATATAAAACCCACGCCAACCTGTCTACCCAATCTGCATCCGTCAGTGGAGGAGATGGACACAACACCAACACTTCAGTTTATTACCTCCGCCAAGGAGGCAATGCTTTTACTACTGAACCACTAATCCTATCACCATCACATTCATTGTCATTGATTAATTGTCTGTTTACTGCACTGTCCCTGTCAAATAAACAAATAATCATTGTCAATCCAATTGCTAGTCATATGTTTTCATGGTCAAGGAATCTGAAAACGTACACACAAACACTGTATGGGGGGAACTGTGGAGCTTGGCGGAGGTCTGCACTCTCCGAGTGCTTTTCTAGTTGTGTTATGTTAAGCTTAAATTTATCAGGAGCATTTGGGTCATTAATGATTTCTTATCACGCAGTAGGATGTATTTAAAAGTAGTGCTTTACTTTCATACTCAGTGTTTGTATGGTTTATATTTCTCTTCATTGTTTAAAGGCAGTGGCTGTGGATAGGGAGCCGTACCTATAGAATTCTTGCTACAGATACGCTTGAATCTGATTGGCCAGTACATTCTATTAATGTGTATCTTAAAGGCAGCAGGCTACGGGTATGAAAATCTGAGGCATTTATTTGTTTCAAAATTTTAATTAATGTCTATTTACTACCTCTTTAACCTTACCCGGTCCCAAATCCTAAGGCTAATCTCTTAATTTTAATTCTAAATTCTCTCATATCAAGTAAAATGGTGTGGGCAAGGTGCTGAAAGGCAAAGCAAGTTTATTTGTATAGCACATTTTGTGTACAAGACAATTCAAAGTGCTTCACATAAAATATTAAAGCATTACAACAAATTGCAAAAGGAATACATAAGAATTTAAAAGCAAACTAAAAAATAAATTAAAGATGCACTCGGGTAGCTCTAGAACCACCTCAAAAACCAGTGTATATTTTCCAAAATAGTATATTGTGACTTTTTATACACAAAAAAACTTTCATTGCCTTAGAATTGCTTGGAAAGAGCTTTCACATCTTTTACCTACTTGAATATGAGCGGATCTATGAATATTCTAATTTGCTCCACCTACACTTCCGCCCACCAGTATCTGGAAGAAAGGACTCTGAGAAAGAGATCCAACTTGACGAAGTTAGTCATAACAAGTATTCCATAGGTGAACTTGCGGAAGGATTATTCTTGGTGGAGCGGTGAGTCATTGCCTGGCCCTGGATGGAGGGGTCCCCGCCCGTCTCTGGTTGCCCACTTGTCGCGGATGTTCCCAGCTTGCTCCAAAGGAGGCGAGCCGGCAGGTGGGCACACCGCAACGCTGATTCTGCTCGCTGGAGGCTGGCTCGCTCACTTGCTTGCCCCCAGCAAACAGACTGTTTGTTGGGTGTGAGCTGCTCAGGCCGCCGGCCCTCAGCGAGCTCACTTTGCTGGCGGATGCCGGCCCACTCGCCTTCTCCACCCCCACACAGGAGAGACTCGAGCCAGGGAGATCTGCGGCGAGTGAGCAACCATAGATCGGCGAGGAGCCCTCCAACCTCCACACAGAGCCGGGCAGCGACTCTCCGCTCCACCGAGAATGATCCTTCCGCAGGTTCACCTATTACAATACTCACCCCGGCCGTTGCGCCACACACCTCAGGGCCATCTCCCCCCACATGCAGGGTAAAATGCAGGCTGCAAACCCCTGTCCTTTCTGGTATTTTTGCAGGGACACTGAGGTTTTTCCAAATAAAATTAATCATTGCTGTCTTATTTTCATATCTGTGGGTAAGACATGTAATTTAAAAGAAGAAGATTTCTTGTTCACACAGCTTAAAACTGAACACGTATAATCTGCCGCCTTTCCCAACTTGTAAAAGCTCCTGCTGCTCCTCGGTTCCGCCCTCTTCCCTCGAGGCAGTGAACTCAGGTCTGTAGCCGTGCCCAGTGTTTAGCCTGATTGGTTAATGTTATAACCAATCAGGCTAAGCGCAAATACTTGCGTAGCTAGAAACACTCTGTCCAAACTTGCATTTGTTTGGTGGGGCATGCCTTAACCACTTGCACTCTGGGCAATTTTCCTAAAAATTCCAAAAAATAACGTGCCCAAAGTAAATCGAAAGCTGTTCTTCAACCCTTTGCAGCATCTTCATGGGGTTGGTCTCATTTAAAAGAAAACACTTTGAATTTTTTGGCAAAAAAAACATAATCTCTCTACGTGCTCCGGCCACTGAGTTACAGTCATCTAAACATACTGAACTTGAAGAAAAAAAATTTGGACACAGTGTTTTTTTGGATACAAATGCTTGTAAATAGCACACAGCTGTCCGATCCGGCTGGAAAATGCAACAGAAATGTAGAACCAAGTGTTATCCAGCTGAGATCCAAATTTGGTAACAATACCACAAAAAATGAATATTTTACACAGCTTTGTTCTCAGGCTGTTCCCAGGCGTTTTGGAACTGTGCCAAATTGTGCCAAATGGCACAGTTTGGAAAAACGTCTGTAATTTTTGAATAATTCAATGTAGAAGCTTCATTTTAGGCTCAAAGGAAAGGTCACACTCAGGGCTGTGTCTGTGTGTGTGTGGGGGAGGGGGGGTCGTCGTCCCCCCCCCCCCGCTATCAAGGACAGAGTTCGGCCCTCGCTACATGACAGATTACACTTGTTGCATGTTTCCACAGCAACGCTGTCACAGCGGCTCCCCCCCCCCCCCCCGCTACTGTGTGTGTGTGTGTGGGGGTGGTTGTCCCCCCCCCGCTCGCTAGGGAGGATGGACTTTAGCCATCGCTACACAACGGATTAGCCTTATGTGGTGATGTAGGACAGCAGTGCAGTCACCGCGGCTCCCCCCCCCCTCGCTGCAGAAGAATAGCGGGGGTGGGGGGGCGTTCACAGCCTATACACTGCAAGCAACCCCTTGTACCGCGGCGCACGAACTTCAGACTTCGTGAACCGCACAGCTGTAATTTACTGATCGGTCAAAAGTCATTTTGGATTACAATTTTCAGGGATAGAGAATAATTTAGCTTATAACACCTTACCTCTTCACAGCGGAGTCTGGGCGAACTTGTCTCCTCATTGTCAGACGAACGCGACACTGGTCCGCTCTGGTTCTGGTCTCGCGACTCGATCAAAACATAATTCCATTATTGCGGTTTTGTGCTTCCATGATTGCGGTTTTTGGCGAACGATTTTTCAAAACAAATAACAGTAGTAATTAAAAAAAGACTGGCGAAGGCGTGTGTGTCACTCAGCCTTCGTCGTCAGCCTCTGTCGGTCTATGATGACCATGGAAGAAATCATAACGTCTACTCTGCTGGAACCAATACAAAATAAGCACCGCCTGGGGCCGAACATGCCGATCCACGAATGGCACTCCCTGTCACACAGGTTGCATTTGTGGATGGTCTCCATGCTGCTGGGTCTGTGGAGCTCTTCCTGTGTCCTTTTTTGATCCGCTCCAGCAGTCAGTCTTCACCCAGCCTTAAAAAAAAAACAGCTCACGAACTTCTCTGCTTCAATTGGCTCACTGCATTCAAAGCATTGGGAGGCGGGTCCTCCTTCCTAGGTTTTCATTCATTGGTTCGTCAAGGTTTCAGAAACCCAATTCAAGGCTCTTATTAGTCGAATGAGAGGTCAATCAGATGAACTAATCTGTTCGCGGCTGTGTTTGCAGATTTTTTTTTCAGTGGCGCTTGGAGGGCACACCACCTACACCATCACCATCAATATCCTTATCATGCGTCATGCGCACGAGGGCGCACGAGCGCGCTCTCGTGCGCCCTCGTGCGCCTTAGAACACAGAGACTTGCCCGCCCGCGGAACAACGGAGTGCAAGTGGTTAAGTGAAACTTTATGGCAAAAAAAACAAAAAAAAAAACAGTTATGAGACATTTGAGGGATTTCGCTCTTGATATGTCTTGTAAGTCACAAAAAACATGTTGCAGACATGTTAACAACAGAAAAAACTTGATTATTGGGAGAGTGTCACTTTAAAGAGAAACACAAATGGAATAAAACAGAAATAGAATAAGACTGATAAAGTGCAAGAAATAAATGTTACAGTGCATTGTGGGAGACGAACAATTGTTCTACTGAAATGCAGCGGCAGATAGGAAAGTTTTTAGCCTCGATGTAAAGCAGCTGAGCGCTTCAGCAGCCCTGATGCTTTCTTGGAGTTTGTTCCACATGTGAGGAGCATAAAAACTGGAACGCTGCCTCACCATGTTTGGTTCCAACTCTAGACACAGATAGTAGGCCTGACCCTGATGACCTGACCATGGCAGAAAGCAGGATGCGAACCAGCAACCTTCCAATCACAAGTCCACCGTACTGTTTAGCTAAGCCACAGCAGCAGCTGGCTTGGAGTTGATGTGAAAAGGTTTTGTTGGATTGATCAACTCTTCCATAGCAACAGACAGTGCGTATTGGGCTATGGCTTATTTATCAATAGCCACTTCCTTGTTAAATAAATAAAGAATAGAATGACTTGTTGCCTTAAGTTGAAAATAGCAAAACCATCTTAATATTTTTTGTCAATAGTTTTTGTCAATTACAAAATATCCAGATATACTGCTTCCTTTGTACAGGTGAGTTAAAAACACATAAACACATAATTATTTACAAATACTATTGCTTTTAATTTATTAGTATTTAGTATTAAGGTGTGTTTATTACCTTTATTAGTATTGATGTGTATTTATTGCCTTGGCATTTGTTGCAGACAGCAGAGTAAGAATTTCATTGCTCAGGAAATGTTGCATTTCTTAACTGTGCACATGATAATGAATCCTTTGAATCTTGAATACTATGAATAGCCATCTTTCTGTATGCATTTGCATCTTGTCATTTCCAGTGGCGTGTCTATCACAAAGTCTACTAACTACTTGTTCCGTGAATGTAAATACCCTACCGTTCAAAAGTTTGGGGTCACCCAGACAATTATTTTGTGTTTTCCATGAAAAGTCACACTTATTTACCACCATGAGTTGTAAAATGAATAGAAAATATAGTCAAGACATTGACAAGGTCAGAAATAATGATTTGTATTTGAAATAATAATTTTTTCCAGATACTAACCTGCTCAAAGGAAGGTCAGTTTTATAGCTTCTCTAACCAGCTAAACTGTTTTCAGCTGTGCTAACATGATTGCACAAGGGTTTTCTAATCAGCCTTCTGACGCAATGATCAAACACATTGTACCATTACAGTAGAACACTGGAGTGATAGTTGCTGGAAATGGGCCTCTATACACCTATGTAGATATTGCACCAAAAACCAGACATTTGTAGCTAGAATAGTCATTTACCACATTAGCAATGTATATTAGTGTATTTCTGATTAGTTTAAAGTTATCTTCATTGAAAAAAACAGTGCTTTTCTTTCAAAAATAAGGAAATTTCTAAGTGACCCCAAACTTTTGAACGGTAGTGTACATGTGTACTTCCTGAAATCATAAGCACACATTAATGTACCAATGGGCTAAGCTGAAGTGGAGACTGTGATAATGACTTTCACTGAACTGCTATTGACCTGTTAAAGAATAATGAATTACAAATCCAGATGTAACCAGTTAATGCTCATTTCTAACACATCCAAAGTAATATTTCAGCCTAGGAAAACCCAAAATTCTTAACTTGCAGTCAAAACAACCTCACATATAATGGAAATAGACTCTCCAGTGACATTTGCTTGGGGGGAAAAAAAGGTGATGTTAATCTTTCATCTCTGCAAACTTGTCAATCCCTTCTTTTTTCGCCAAAGTCCACCAATCCATGACTAAATTTGTTTTCAATTAATGGAATAGCAAGTGCATTTAACCTCTGCTATCCTATGGTGTTGCATGAAAATGTCTTAATCCTTTTTAGTGTTGAAAAGTTTGTCTCTGACTCAGCAATGGTCATCAGATATCATTGTAGATAAAATTGCAGGTTGTCATATATTAAGAGTAATATTTAGTTTTGTGTAAACCTCTTGGTAAACTACAGTGGTGTGAAAAAGTTTGCCCCCTTCCTGATTTCTCATTTTTTGGTATGTTTGTCACACTTAAATGTTTCAGATCATCAGACATATTTGAATATTAGACAAAGATAACACAAGTAAACACAAAATGCAGTTTTTAAATGAAGGTGTACATTATTAAGAGTAAAAAAAAAATAAAAATCCAAACCTACATGGCCCTGTGTGGAAAAAGTGATTGCCCCCTTGTTAAAACATAAATTAACTGTGGTTTATCAGATCTTTGAAAGCTGAGTTCAGTTTTCTAGCCATTTCTATAGCTTTGGGACTCCAGCGAACCACAGTGAGAAAGAACCATTATCCACAAATGGCGAAAACATGGAACAGTGCTGAACCTTCTCCAGAGTGGCCGACTGGCCAAAATTACCCCAAGAGTGCAGCAACAACTCATCCAAGCGGTCACAAAGGACCCCACAATAACATCCAAAGAACTGCAGGCCTCACTTGCCTCTGTTAAGGTCAGTGTTCATGACTGGGCAAAAATGGCCTGCATGGCAGAGTTCCAAGATGAAAAATACTGCTGAGCAAAAACAACATAAAGGCTCGTCTCAGTTTTGCCAGAAAACATCTTGATGATCCCCAAGACTTTTGGGAAAATACTCTATGGACTGACGAGACAAAAGTTGAACTTTTTGGAAGGTGTGTGTCCCATTACATCTGGTGTAAAAGTAAGACAGCATTTCAGAAAAGGAACATCATACCAACAGTAAAATGTGGTGGTAGTGTGATGGTCTGGGGCTGTTTTGCTGCTTCAGGACCTGGAAGACTTGCTGTGGCAAATGGAACCTTGAATTCTGCTGTCTATCAAAAAATCCTGAAGGAGAATGTCCAGCCATCTGTTTGTGACTTTATGCTGAAGCCCACCTGGGTTCTGCAGCAGGACAATGATTGAAAACAAACCAGCAAGTCCACCTGTGAATGGCTTAAGAAAAACAAAATGAAGACTTTGGAGTGGCCTAGTCAAAGTCCTGACCTGAATCCGATTGAGATGCTGTGGCATGACCTTTAAAAGGCAGTTCATGCTCGAAAACTCTCCAATGTGGCTGAATTACAACAATTCTGCAAAGATGAGTGGGCCAAAATTCCTCCACAGCACTGTAAAAGACTCATTGCCAGTTGTCACGTTACCCGAGCGGACGGAGGCACCAGAGAAAGAGCAGAGGCTTCCAAAACCAGTTTGCAATCAGCAGTTTTCCTTTATTCCAATAATCTTCATAGGCAATATTTCCCATGCACATCCGACACCCCACACAGCCAAATGAAAACACCTGTTAATATACACAGTGAGATAATCACTCTAATTGGCGCATACCAAAACCCTAGGTAAGACAATAAATATTTTCGTGTTTTTCCACATACTCAATAATATCTAAAAGATCATCCATCCATCCATCTTCTACCGCTTTTCCGGAGGTCCGGGTCACGGAGGCAGCAGTTCAAGCAGAGAAGCCCAGACTTCCCTCTCCCCAGCCACCTGCTCCAGCTCTTCAGAGGGGATACCAAGGCGTTCCCAGACCAGCTGGGAGACATAGTCTCTCCACCAAGTCCTGGGTCTGCCCCGAGGTCTCCTCCCAGTGGGACGTGCCTGAAACACCTCAAGTGGGAGGCGTCCAGGAGGCATCCTAATCAGATGCCCATACCACCTCAACTGACTCCTTTCAATGTGGAGGAGCAGCGGTTCTACTCTGAGCCTCTCCTGGATGACTGAGCTCCTCACCCTATCTCTGAGGGTGAGTCCAGCAATCCTACGGAGAAAGCTCATTTCAGCCGCTTGTATCCGCGATCTCGTTCTTTCGGTCATTACCCAAAGCTCGTGACCATAGGTGAGAGTAGGAACGTAGATTGACTGGTAAATCGACAGCTTTGTCTTAGAACTAAGCTCCCTCTTCACCACAACAGACCGGTACAACGTCCGCATCACTGCAGATGCTGCTCCAATCCGTCTGTCGATCTCTCGCTCCATTTTCCCCTCACTCGTGAACAAGACCCCAAGATACTTAAACTCCTCCACTTGGGGCAGGAGCCTTTCCCCAACCCGGAGAGGACAATCCACCTTTTTCCGCCTGAGGACCATGGACTCGGACTTGGAGGTGCTGATTCTCATCCCAGCCGCTTCACACTCAGCGGCAAACCGTCCCAGCAAGAGCTGTAGGTCATTGCTGGATGAAGCTAACAGGACAACATCATCTGCAAACAACAGAGATGAGATCCTGTGGTCACCAAGCATGACACCCTCCATTCCCTGGCTGCGCCTAGAAATCCTGTCCATAAAAATTATGAACAGGATCGGTGACAAAGGGCAGCCCTGGCGGAGTCCAACTCTCACTGGGAATGACTCCGACCGAGTGTTGGCAATACGAACCAAACTCTCACAACGGTCGTACAGAGACCGAATAGCTCGTAACAACAAGCCCGATACCCCATACTCCCGAAGCACCCCCCACAAAAATCCACGAGGGACTTCCCCACAATATTTACAGAATAAATAAGACCAATAAATACACCACCGGAGTGGTGGCTCAGTTGGTAGAGCATCCGCCCCACACCCGGGAGGCAGGGGTTCAAATCCCGGCCGGGTCATGCCGAAGACCATATAAAAGTGGAACTTCCTGCCATCCAGCTTGGTGCACTTGGGGTGTGTGTGATTTACACTGTAGATAGGTAAAACACAATCTCGTTCTGCTATACATGATTGGTTGTACGGTTGAATGACAATAAGGGTGATTTAATTTAATTAATAAATAATACAATAAATACCTTAAACCCCTATTTACATATTAAACTCCCCTCTACTCAACCATCATATGATTTCTTCCTGCTGGTACCCTTTAAAAGGACCTCAACCCCCTGAGGAGTCTTTTGCCCGGATACCTCCAGGAAGCTGCTGGCAAAGGTACGTGGTTTTTAAGATCAATTAATTGCCTCACCCAATTAACATAATTAATATCAACAATTATCTCACAGAAGGATTCACTTCAGTCAGAACACATTATACAATTATATGGGCATTTTTACCATCAAATACAAGTTGACATTTGCAAATATAAATCCTTTACACACATAATATTCAATACACAGACCATACAGTGGCGACACTCCGTCGTCACATTCCTCCCCGCCCCACCCCGAGAGTACAGTACTCTGAGTCATGTACTCTGGAGAGGCTGTCTGCCACAAGGTTGGTCTTCCCTGCCACATACTGAACTGTAAAGTTATAGGACTGTAGGGACAGATACCACCCTGTCAGACGATTATTAGTGTCTTTCATTCTATTAAGCCATTGTAAGGACCGATGATCCGTCTCTAATGTGAACTGACGGCCAAGTAGATAATATCTCAGAGACCCTATAGCCCATTTCATGGCCAAACATTCCTTTTCCACCGTAGAGTATCTGGTCTCTCGGTACAACAAACTTACGGCTCAAAAACAGTACTGGGTGTCTCTCTCCCTTCACCTTCTGGTGAAGTACTGCTCCGATGCCAACTCCTGAAGCATCTGTCTGCAAGATAAATGGACGGGCGAAATCTGGACTGTAGAGAACCTTATCCCCAGAAATCGCACCCTTCAAATCCTCAAAAGCTCTCTCACACTCCTCTGTCCATTTTACCTTATTTGGTGCTGACGCCTTCGTGAGATCAGTCAGGATTGCTGATCTTTCAGCAAAGTGGGGAATAAATTTGCTATACCACCCTACCAAACCCCAAAACGATCGTACCTTCTTTTTGGTAGTAGGGACAGGATAAGCCTGAATAGCATCCACTTTGCCTACTCGTGGTCTAATGACCCCCTGACCAACCACATGACCCAGGTATTCCACCTGCTGCTGCCCAAATGCGCACTTGTGTGGATTAATAGTCAGACCTGCCTCCTTGATTAACTACAGGACCTGCCGAAGATGTAATACGTGATCCTTCCAGGTCTGACTATCGATGACTGCATCATCTCGATAGGCCACCGCAAAATCTGACACTCCTAATACCTACTCCATGAGTTGCTGGAATGTTGGCAGTGCCCCCTGGAGGCCAAATGGCATGACCCTAAACTGGAAAGAGCCATGAGGTGTTTTAAAGGCTGTCAATTCCTTTGTCTCAGGTACCAAGGCCACCTGCCAATACCCCTTGCTTAGGTCTAACGTGGAAATAAACCTAGCCCTGCCCACTTTCTCTAGCAACTCGTCAATTCGGGGCATGGGGTATGACTCGAACTTGGAGACTGCATTCAAGTATCTGAAGTCGATGCAGAACCTCAAGGAACCATCCTTCTTGGGGACCAACACGACTGGATTGCACCATTCACTAACCGACTCCTCAATCACTCCCAGCTGCAACATCAAATTAATCTCCTGCCTCAGTTTTGGGACCAACCGTTCAGGAATCCTATAGGACTTTCTACGGGGAACAGCCTCTTTCTTTAAATGTACCTTATGGTGGAATAATGTGGTGAAACCAGGTCTCTCCTGAAACAAATCTGGATCCACTCGTGCCTCTAATTGTCTCCGCTGATCCTCCTGTAAATGAGAGACATGAAAAGAACACAACTCTGTCACATCTGTGGGAAAAGATTGTTCTCTCTCCTCATCCACTTCTGTTGCACAGATGAGAAGCTGATGTGTCTGCTGATGACCAGGCTGCTGAAACTCCTTTAACAAGTTAATGTGAAAGCACTGATGTTTTGTCTTTCTGTCAGGCATATATAGTTCATATGTCACTGAACTTAACTTTCTAGAAATTTCATAAGGCCCCTGCCATCGAGCCAACAGCTTACTGTCACAAGAGGGCAGCAGTAACAACACCTGCTGACCTGGGTGAAAAACCCTCTTCCTGGCCTTCTTGTCATACCATGTCTTTTGTTTATTTTGCACCATCCTCATGTGTTCCTGAGCCAAAGCAGTCATCTGATCCAGTTTTTGTCTCATTTTAATGATATAAGAGACCACATTGTCTTGATCACTCGGAGGCCTCTCCCAGTGCTCCTTTAATAAGTCCAGTGGGCCCCTCACCTGACGACCATAGAGTAGTTCAAAAGGTGAGAATCCTGTTGAAGCCTGGGGAACCTCCCGATAAGCAAACAGCAAATATGGTATCCATTGGTCCCAATCCGAGCCCGTACTAGAAACAAATTTCCGCAGCATGTTCTTTGAGGTCTGGTTAAACCATTCCACCAGTCCATCGGTCTGAGGGTGATCGGCGGTGGTCTTAATCCCCTTAATACCCAACAGTTTATACACCTGCTGCAAAAGTTCTGACAGGAAATTTGTCCCACAGTCTGTCAGGATCTCTTTGGGAATGCCTACCCTCGAAAATAACTGAATGAGGCAGTTAGCCGCCTGCCTAGCCTTAATAGATTTCAGCAGGAAGGCTTCCGGGTACCGAATAACATAATCACAAATCACCAGGATGTATTTATTACCCGAGGAGCTTCTTTCTAGGGGGCCAACTATATCCGTCCCTATCCTATCAAATGGTGTTCTAATGACTGGTAAAGGATGAAGATGGGCCCGGGCTACTCCCCTAGATGATGTCAGTTGACATGTCTCACATGTTGCACAAAACTCCTTCACCTGGGTATACATTCCTGGCCACACAAATCTTCTAGCAATTCTCTGCAATGTTTTCTGGAACGCTAGATGACCTGCCCAAGGGATAACATGTCCCAGTTCCATCACTTTCTGTATGAGGCCTTGTGGCAAAGTTATGGCTCTAACTTCACCCTGCTGTTGGAACAAAATGCCATCTCTAATGACATATTCGGCCCCAGCCAAACGGTCCGCTCTGCCCTGTTTCACACCGTCAATCTCAGAGACCTTCTCAAACCAAGGTTTTAGCGATGGGTCAGCTTTCTGCAGCGCAGCTATGTTAGAAGGAATGACAAAATCTACTGACTGGCTTAACTGTGATGTTTCCTCCCCCAAGTTCTTTGCTGTAGATAAAACCTTGTCCTTTCTCCTCTGAGCCTTGGATTTCGGTTGCTTAACTAGACCTGCCTCTATCCCAGAATCATAAAAAGGCAGCTTCTGAAGAACATTGGCAGCCCTCTGCGCCCTGGTTGTCACCATATTACAATTTTTCACCATAGGTGCCTTTACTCTCTGCTCAACAGCGCCACCTACCGGTCTCTCCTCAGTTTGGTATTTCTCCCTAACCTGTTGTATGATGTCCAACAAAGTTGGAACATCATTGCCAAGAATAACTGAGTATGGCAAATCAGGCACAAGAGCTACAGGAACGAGATAAGTCTGACCTCCCACTGTTAAATAAACTTCAGCGGTCGGGTACAGCTTTTTATCCCCATGGACACAACTGATATTTATTTCAGACTCACTCCACAACTCCCTAGGGACCAAACTGGGCAGCACAACCGTTTGAAAACAACCTGAGTCCAAAAGGGCCTCTTCACACTGACCATTAAGCAACACCTTCGTTTTATACACTCCACTGTGCACTGGGGCTGAAAAAGTGGGTCTAGGAACTGAACATAATGGTGACGGTTTACCATTTCTTGTGGCAGGACATGAATATTGTGTGTGGCCAATTTTGTTACACTGGTAACAGCATATATCGTGACTTGGAACAAAACGGGACTTTCTACTCCCATTCTGTTTGCTAACAGTGACCTGACTGGAGCTGGAATACAGTCTTTTCTGCACTTGACCACCCCTTTCACCCCCATCAAACTTACTCCGTGAGGTGAAAGAGCCGTCATGGCTGAGAGTAGGTCTCCTGCTCCCAGACCTGGCTGACAGGAAGACTTCCGCCAGACGAGCTGCGTCCTCCTCAGTCTTTGGGTCCCGCTCTCGTATCCAGACTCCCAGTTCCGGGTCCACCATCCGCAGAAACTGCTCCAAAATCAACAGCTCCGCGATGTCTTTCACCGTTGAGGTCTCTGGTTTAATCCATTTATTAAACAGGTCTTTTAAATGAACATACAGTTCACAGGGGGTTTCGTCCTGATAAACGTCCACGGCACGAAACCTTCTCCTATAGGTGTCGGGTGTTATTTCATACTTATTTAAAATTGCTTCCTTCACTTTATCATAATTGTCTGTGTCAACGATGTCCATGAGCACATATGCACTACGTGCTTTACCAATGAGCAGAGGAACCAACTGGATAGCCCACTCCTCCTTACACCAGCGGCAGACCGTAGCAATCCTCTCGAACGTCGCCAGATAGTGCTCGATGTCGTCATTGGGAGAGAGCGGATTCAGCCTGGGCTCGCGGTGTATCTGCGCTGTCCTCAGCTGCACCTGCAGCAGTAGGTCCTCCTCCTGCAGGCCGACCCGATCAGCCGTCATCCTGGGATCTTCCCCCGAAGCGCCGTCGTCACCGCTGCGTTCAGCCCGGCTCCCACACTCCTCTCTCAGCTCCGTCAGTTGTGACTGCATCTGGCTAAATTGATGTTGCACAGACTGCCACCTTTGTTCTTGCAGAGCGGCTTCTTCCTCCATCTGACAGTCGCTGACTGTCAGTGAACGCACCAGGGACTTCACCAAGCTCGTCAGTTCTCCCAGCTCGTCTAGACCACTGGTCCCCTGCTCCTTAATTGCCATACTAATGTCCAAATCATCTAACTGCTCCTGTTGTTTCTTCATATTCCTTTTTGCCATCGCTCCTCTTGTCCCGTGTTATCATTCCTTATTTTGACAAGTTTTTTTTTTTTTTTTTTTGACCAAACGTCCGCTTAATTTGACATTGTTGTCATACCTTCCGCTGTCTTTCTTCGTAGCCGCAGTGGGAGTGGAAAATTCCTGGCACCACTTGTCCGGCTGCGCTTTCCTCCTCACCACAGCCGTGAAACCGGGCCGCTTCTGTCACCAATTAGCGAGTACGACCCATTCCTGGCGCCAAATGTCGAGAAACAGACCACTCCTGACACCAATTGTCACGTTGGCCCAAGCAGACGGAGGCACCAGAGAAAGAGCAGAGGCTTCCAAAACCAGTTTGCAATCAGCAGTTTTCCTTTATTCCAATAATCTTCATAGGCAATAATTCCCATGCACATCCGACACCCCACACAGCCAAATGAAAAAACCTGTTAATATACACAGTGAGATAATCACCCTAATTGGCGCATACCAAAACCCTAGGTAAGACAATAAATATTTTCGTGTTTTTCCACATACCCAATAATATCTAAAAGATCATAAATATATAAATAATTCCCCACAATATTTACAGAATAAATAAGACCATTAAATACACCATAAATAATACAATACCTTAAACCTCTATTTACATATTAAACTCCCCTCTACTCAACCATCATATGATTTCTTCCTGCTGGTATCCTTTAAAAGGCCCTCAACCCCTGTGGAGTCTTTTGCCCGGATACCTCCAGGAAGCATGCTGGCAAAGGTACGTGGTTTTTAAGATCAATTAATTGCCTCACCCAATTAACATAATTAATATCAACAATTATCTCACAGAAGGATTCACTTCAGTCAGAACACATTATACAACAAGAAAAGCACTCGGAGAGCGCAGACCTCCGCCAAGCGCCACAGTTTCCCCCCCCCCCCCCCATGCAGTGTTTGTGTGTACGTTTTCAGATTCCTTGACCATGAAAACATATGACTAGCAATTGGATTCACAATGATAGGATTAGTGGTTCAGTAGTAAAAGCATTACCTCCTTGGCGGAGGTAATAAACTCAAGTGTTGCTGTTGTGTCCATCTCCTCCGTCTCCAAACTCCCAGGCTGCGGGCGTTGCAATTCATCGCACAACCGCGTACAACCCACAGGCCAATGGGTTATGCGAGCGTTTTCATAGATCACTGAAAGCAGCACTCAGGGGTTCACTGACGGATGCAAATTGGGTAGACAGGTTGCCGTGGGTTCTATATTGGGGTTGCGCTCCGCGGCAAAAGAGGATTTTGAAGCTTCCCCGGCAGAGAGCTTGTTTTTGCGCAGCCCCTATGGCTGCCCGGGGAATTTCTGCCAAATAATCCCGCGCCAGACAGCTGCCCGTCTCAGCTTTTGCAGCGTAGCGCAAACACAGGCACGCTGCCAGGCCCGGCCCACCACTGTTTTCCGCGTGCTTTTGTGCCTAAAACTTTGAAGAACGCGGAGTTCGTGTTCGTCAGACAAGACGACCAGCGCCCTCCATTGCGCCTGCACACATGTTGAAAATGGCCGTATTTCACAATGTTAAAGAATCCTGTAAAAAATTCCTGTATCCAGACGGTGATCCGGATCATCCCCAAAATTTAATCAGTTCTTCCTTGTACCATTTCCAACAACGCCTGAAAGTTTCATTGAAATCCATCCAAAACTTTTTGAGTTATCTTGCTAACCAACAGACAGACAGACAGACAAACAGACAGACAGACGCTGGCAAAAACACAATCTCCTGCGGCCTGGCGGAGGTAATTATATGTGCATTTTTACCATCAAATACAAGTTAACATTTGCAAATATAAATCCTTTACACACATAATATTCAATACACAGACCATACAATGGCGACACTCCGTCGTCACACCAGTTATCACTAGGGATGGGCATTCGGTGAAATTTTTTTCACCGATCGTCGGGAGAATTAATGATTAATAATCGGTTAATCATTAACATTTTTAGGTACGTAACAAGGCAGGTAGACTACATTAGAACATCAGGAATCAGCATGGAGAGCCCTCTCTCTGTTCTCGTGTTGGCTCGGCTCGGGAATCTCGCAAGCTGATTGGCCGAGACGTTTCACCCCGCAAGCTGATTGGCCGAGACGTTTTACCCAGCTTCTGTCCCTGCCGAGCGGCCACCCAACAAACGAAGACCGCATTCATTGCTCTATCGCTCGTGTTACTTAGTCTAGCCGCGCAGAACTTTTTGCTGTTCTCTTGTGCCATTTTGTGCGAAATAGTCTTCCCGTCGAGCCACTACACCGCCTCCTGCAGCTTCCCTCGACGTGTGTACACCGAATCTTCATGACCTTCTCAATAAAGTTTCTGGAAAAAAAAAAAGAATCTTCACGACCGCCATTACTCAGCGCGCAACCACTGTTGGCAGTTTCTTCGCGTAATAAGGGTGTTCCATGGACCCTGTCGATGAAGTATATTTGTATGCTGCATTGCAGTGATTGCAGTACACCTGGTCATTTTTTAAATTGAAATGGTCCCACGCAACACTTCGCCGTAACCGCTTCATGATTTGGCGATTGCCCTACGGAAGCCCGCATGTATCAACTGAGGCACGCCAGGGTACGGCGATGGTGTAATGTTGCCCCCTGGTGCCCAAATTTTGCCATTGCATTGTTTGAGGACGGCCGTGCACTAGGCCTAATAACGTCGGATTGTTTAAAAAAAAAAAAACGGTTTGTCGACGAAAATGAACTTCCTCGGTGAAATTCTTAATGATCAATTATCGGTTAATCTGTAAATTATGCCCATCCCTAGTTATCACAAATGCTTGATTGCAGGTGTTGGTGTTAAGGGTGACCCAACCAGTTATTAGGTTTAGGGGGCAATCACTTTTTCACACAGGGCCATGTAGGTTTGGACTTTTTTTTCCCTTACTAATAAATGCCTTCATTTAAAAACTGCATTTTGTGTTTACATGTGTTATCTTTGTCTAATATTTAAATTTGTTTGATGATCTAAAACATTCAAGTGTGACAAACATACAAAAAAATGAGAAATCAGGAAGGGGGCAAACACTTTTTCACACCACTGTATGTCTACTTGTCTTGGACTTTATATGTCACCAAACACTATTATGGTGGTTATCCTGTCAAAGCTCACCTCCTTTCTTCTGACTGAGGAAAGAAAGATTCGAAGAGCAGAAAAACATTATTGTATTTTGAGAGCTGTAGCTAATCCAAAGGGCTGTTAGTCAGTTCCTTCTGGGATGTCTTTGAAAACAATGACGTAACTTGCACAACGTTTGTAGTCTTTATATTTACGTATTTTCACAACCTTATAATTTAACAGTTAGACAACAACCTACAGCGTTTTTTATGTGGAAAATTATTTTTTAAATTGACAAACGTGAAATTTATGGCAATATTCAATTATATCAGGTGGGGTCTGACCCCACCAGCCCCTAATCTAGAGGGGCCAATGGTCATTTCATTCCACAATGCTAAGATGGGCTGGAACTAATGATGTACACTTATCTGTAGTGTCTATGTTCACTATTAATGAATCTTCTGATTCATCTTATAATTGAATGTGAAATTTGTAATCACATAGATATCCTTACTTGGGCCCTAATTTATCAAACGTGCATAAGACAGAAAAGGGGTCATACGATCATTTCAACGCACAGATTGGTATTTATCAACCTGACCGTGATCGTATGGCATGCTCAAATCTCATGTCAGCTCTGAGTTTGGGTATACAAATTTTATAGTTCCTGTAGACTTGCGTGCAGCAGAGAAACCTGGCTGTGTGGGGGATTTATTTTATCATATCAAATTATAACCGTATCGACACCTACAGCTGTCAGACTTTATAACCTAACCAGGGTTGCTCGTAGAGGTCGTATTAAATGTACTAAACGTAACAACATTGCATTATAGAGATCGTCCCCTCCAATACACAACTAGGACAATAACAATCATTACTGAGGGTGGCAACAACACTGTTTATTCAAATGCAATATATGCTGTCTGGGCACATATCCATATTCTGCATGGTAATTTAACAAACTGTAATGCTGTTTATTCCATCTAGCTGCAATGCTCCTGCACTGTGTATAGAACTGTGTACATATGTACAGTTGTGTGAAAAAGTGTTTGCCCCCTTCCTGATTTCTCATTTTTTTTATGTTTGTCACACTTAAATGTTTTAGATCATGAAACAAATTTAAATATTAGACAAAGATAACAAGTAAACACAAAATGCAGTTTTTAAATGAAGGTGTTTATTATTAAGGGGGAAAATAACTGGTTGGGCCACCTTCAGCAGCAACAACTGCAATCAAGCATTTGCGATAACTGGCAATGAGTCTTTTACAGCACTGTGGAGGAATTTTGGTCCACTCACCTTTGCAGAATTGTTGTGCATGCTGCGATGCAGAGAAATTCAGGAACAATGAGATCTATCAGTCTGGAAAAGGTTCTAAAGCTTTGGAACTCCAGCAAACCACAGTGAGATCCATTATCCACAAATAGTGAAAACATGGAACAGTGGTGAACCTTCCCAGGAGTGGCCGGCTGACCAAAATTACCCCAAAAGCACAGCAACAATTTATCCAAGAGGTCACAAAAGACCCCACAACAGCATCAACTCCATCAACTCCAGGGGAGTGGACCAAAATTCCTCCACAGCGCTGTAAAAGACTCATTGCCAGTTATCACAAATGCTTGATTGCAGGTGTTGGTGCTAAGGATGGCCCAACCAGTTATTAGGTTTAGGGGGCAATCGCTTTTTCACACGGGGCCATGTAGGTTTGGATTTTTTTTCCCCTTAATAATAAACACCTTCATTTAAAAACTGCATTTTGTGTTTACTTGTTTTATCTTTATCTAATATTTAAATTTGTTTGATGAGCTAAAACATTTAAATGTGACAAACACAAAAAATTAGAAATACAGAAACACTTTTTCACACCACTGTATAAGACTTGGGTGTGAGCACCTTACTGGAGAAGACTTGAGGAAGTCATACTTTATTGTTCTGTTCTACTTTATTCTGTTTTAATTTAACTTTGGCATACAAGAGCATGTAATTTCTTTTGCTATGTAAATAGGGTAAGTGAAATAAGCTATAGCTTCAACCTACACCTTTTTGGTCATTATTACCTCCGCCAAGGAGGTAATGTTTTTACCGGGATTTGTTTATCTGTTTGTTACCAACATAACTCAAAAAGTTATGAACGGATTTTGACGAAATTTTCAGGAAAGGTGTGTAATGGCACAGGGGAACAGATGATTACATTTTGGTGATGATCTGAGAGTGCATACCTCCACCAAGGGCTTTGTTTGTATTTGTGCAACAGGATTACACAAAAACTACTGGATGGATTTGGATGAAAGTTCCGCCAGAGGTGGTTCTTGGGCTAGACAGGAACCCATTACATTTTGGTGATGATCTGGGAATGCATACCTCAGCCAAGGCTCTTCTCACAGTGTGTCACCCTCAATACTCCAAAACTAATGGACAGACTTTGATGCAATTTTCACCACAAGTGGGTTTAGGCTTACACACAAACACATTACATTTTGGAGGTGATCCATGAGAAACTGAAGGAGCCTTGGTGGAGGTATGCGCTCTCTGAGTGCTTTTCTAGTTTTGTTTGTGTCTGTGTAATTTGTGTTCTATATTGACTATTACTGTATATGAACTGAACTGACTCTTTTTTGGGAGGCTAACCTCTATGAGCCAGTTGGGGACTTGCCATTTTTGGCATTCCTGAGTAGCTTCATAGTTTTGACACAAGGTGATAACTTAGTGTGAATTTCCTGTAGCATTAACCTTACATTGCTGTTATTAAATGACATGAAATTTCACAGTATGTGTGAACCATGTTGTCTGTATTTACACACAGTCTCAGCATCAAAATCCGAAATTCTATGAAAACAATGTGCAGGTGTGTATCACCCCCACAGATCTCAAACTGACTGTACTTTATGGTTCCTTCTTTACTACAGTTGCCCC
Source organism: Pholidichthys leucotaenia (assembly GCA_020510985.1). Classification (NCBI taxonomy): domain Eukaryota; kingdom Metazoa; phylum Chordata; class Actinopteri; order Cichliformes; family Pholidichthyidae; genus Pholidichthys; species Pholidichthys leucotaenia. The sequence goes on along the minus strand of CM035845.1, from coordinate 146,283,734 downwards.
ATGCCACAGTCAGCTGTGTTGAATGCGTTTCTGTGGCATTTCTGTTTGAACAAGTGCTGCTGTCCTTCTTTGGCTGCGATGCAGCCTTGTTGCTTCCTCGCAGCCCGTCTCTGTCTGACTTTGTACGCGTCTACAGACAGCAGTGCTCCCAGTCTCCTTCCAAGCAGACAAGATACATTGTGAGTGCCATTTTCTTTATGCTCAACCAGAATGTCTCTCGTTACTTTGGCACGTCATATCATCCCCAATTCATGTTTTTTATCCTTTGCATGTGTCATCTAAAAGTCAGTGGGATGATATAAATAGTAGTAAAAGCATATGTAAATGGGAGCTGCAGATGAATCAGAAGGAAGAAGTGTAATTTTGGCTCTGTCTGTAAAGCTCCTTGACAAAACACAAATTCATTTGCATTAAGAATGTTGTAAATAAGCTGTGATTTACATGTCCTGCATATTTTTAGGTAATAGAAAAAGCTGAGCTCCTGAGAGATACTGATGCTAATCTCCTCCCAGCTCTTCTGCGTCTTCAGGAATTGGTGAGAAAGTGTTGCATGCTCTTTGTGTAATCTATCAAGTGAGTTGAGTTGTTGTTGAGCTGTGATGATGAGTTTTCTTTTTTTTGTGGGGGGGGAGGAGGCACTGGAAGAGCTTCATTTGTAATGGATGACCTTGAGTTAAGTGTGGGGAGCTCTTTCATAATGTTAGGAAGGAGGGGTGGCAGCCACTCACCATTTTAATTAAAGGCATCAAAAGTAAAAAGACTTATGTGGTTATCTGTGTTTTATTCCTGGGAATGGTAGATTGTGCACGTCGATGTCAAGCTGCTATAGAGCTACCTCGTGGGATTTTGAAGCGATAATTGGGATGTAGATTTACATTTGTAAGGGATGAGGCGATGATGAGCTGCAACTTGTGTTTATTGTTATTTCTGCAAAAAGTTAACAGAGAAGATGGAATATTTGAGTGTGTTAGCGAGACACAGAAATTGCTTAGTTACATTTTTTTGATATTGCACAGTCTGACTACACAAAGATTCAAATATGACTGATGCATCCTTGTAGTGCAACATGTTAACTCCATAATATTTTTGAGCTATTAAGGCTAAATGTTCCAAGTAACTTAAGTGTGCCTAGAGGATGCTATCCTGTGCTCAGACAGTAAATATTATGCCCAACATCATTTTTATTATTTATTATTTTTTAGTCCTAAAGAGCTCTACATTTACATCCATTCATAAAAATTAAAAACCGACTGAATTTATGTTGCATCGTTGAAGTCGGGAACAATTTTTCTCATGCCATGTGGTGTTCAGTTGTTTCAGAAAGCATGTGCTGTATAATAAATATTTCAAAATCCAGCTTAAAAGGGGCAAAAGAAATGAAATTTTTGGCTGCAGAAATCTTGTTTGCTCATTCTTGTTTGTTGCTTTTCTTAAAGAGTAATGTTTGAATTTGTCATCAGTTTGTTCAGGTTGCGTTTATTGAAGTTTTGTACAGTCAGTTTTGTTTAAAACCTAAAAGAAGTTGTCAGGGCTAAAACTTGGTCTGACTGTCACCTCAGACTGACAGTTCCAGAATTGTTGATAATAGCATGGAAAAACATGAGAAATATTCTATTCTCTAATTGTTCCTGGGGCTGTCCATGCGACTGTCCAGTGTTCAGAGTTTTGGAATATATATAAAACAGAAAAGACCATCAAACAATTATGTTTAAAAAGCTAATCCCTGTGAATGTTGTAACTTCACAAGCTACTTTCATCCCTCTCTTTGAACTGGACATGTAACGGCATGTTTGTGTTACTCTTCAGGTTGAAGACAACATTACTGTCATCCTCCTGAGTGAAATTGTATGGGACAAGTTCAGACCAAATATGGGCTGCTTTGAGCCACTTCTGCTCCATTTCCCCGACTACAGTAAAGGTATTATCACGCTCACACATCCTACATCAGCCAGTGTCACGAGTAACTCGCATCGCTGCATAGCAATGACGCACATTTGGCACGTGAGTTGAGAGCTGTCACATTTGTACCCGTGATTCTGCTTCAACACATCAGGCAGCAACTGTGGAGGAATATTGTGTTAAAGAGTACCTCCGTGTAAATTCAGAACTCAAGTACAATGACTCAGTGAGTCATTGTACTTACTGTACTTCAGGCATGTGGCTGGTTTTGATGAAGCATTACCTTGTGTCTCCCTATTTGTAGATGAACTGCAGCAGATTTTGTCTCAGAACAGACATCCATCTTATTCAGCTGATTTTTATTCCTCTTACATCAACATCCTGCTGGGAGTCTTTTACTCGGTCTGTCGAGACCTCAGAGAGCTGCGGCACCTGGTCAGAAACACCCCACACTTTATATTTCTTTGAAGTTATTTCAGTTCTTACAGTGTTGATTTCTATGATATCTCTTTTCAACCAGGCTGCCCTAAACTTTTCAAAGTTCTGTGAGCCTTTGGCAGATGGAAAAGGTAACATGAAGTTTTTTTTTTTTTTAATTATTTATTTTAATATGCAGAATTGAGCTGAACTTCACTGCTGCTAACTGGGGAAAAAAGGACCAAAAAGTTGGCAAAGTGTGGTTTTTTTGCCTGTTAATACATCCATGGCACTGAGTGTTATTAGCTATTAATCAAAATTATATGGGTAAATTTTTTGTCATCGTACATTGTACAATCATGCTGTGAGTCGGAGTGGAACAATTTGAAAACATACACTACCATTCAAAAGTTTGGGGTCACTTAGAAATTTCCTTAGTTTTGAAAGAAAAGCACTGTTTTTTTCAATGAAGATAACTTTAAACTAATCAGAAATACACTCTAATATCTAATATACATTGCTAATGTGGTAAATGACTATTCTAGCTGCAAATGTCTGGTTTTTGGTGCAATATCTACATAGGTGTATAGAGGCCCATTTCCAGCAACTATCACTCCAGTGTTCTAATGGTACAATGTGTTTGCTCATTGTGTCAGAAGGCTAATGGATGATTAGAAAACCCTTGTGCAATCATGTTAGCACAGCTGAAAACAGTTTAGCTGGTTAGAGAAGCTATAAAACTGACCTTCCTTTGAGCAGGTTGACTATCTGGAAAAAATTATTTCAAATACAAATCATTATTTCTAACCTTGTCAATGTCTTGACTATATTTTCTATTCATTTTACAACTCATGGTGGTAAATAAGTATGACTTTTTATGGAAAACACAAAATAATTGTCTGGGTGACCCCAAACTTTTGAACGGTAGTGTACCTGATTTGAATTTAGTAAATATCGTCTTTGACGTTGTTTCAAGTGCCTGTTTCTGGACCACTTAGATCAGTGGTCAGCAGCCAGCGGCTTTGGAGCCGCATGTAGCTCTTCAGTCCCCATGCTGTGGCTTCCTGCAGTTACATCTCAAAACTTCTTCTTTCGGCTGTTCCCTTTAGGGGTCGCCACAGCAGATCATCTGTCTCCATCTCACCCTATCCCTTGCATCTTCCTCTGTAACACCAACCCTCTCAATGTCCTCCTTCACTACATCCATGAATCTTCTCTGTGGTCTTCCTCTTTTCCTCCTGCCTGGCAACTCCATCTTCATGGTCCTTTGTCCAATATATCCACTAGCCCTCCTCTGCACATCTCCAGACCATCTCAGCCTTGCCTCTCTTACTTTGTTACCAAACCGTTGAATGTGAGCTGTCCCTCTGATAAATTAATTTCTAATCTCGTCCCTCCTAGTCACTCCCAATGAAAATCTTAGCATTTTCAACTCTGCCACCTCCTGTTTTTTTGTCAATATTACCGTCTCCAAACCATACATCCTAGCAGGCCTCACTACCGTTTTGTAAATCTCCCCTTTAACTCTTGCTGCTACTCTTCTGTCACAAATTACCCCTGACACTCATCTCCACCCACTCCATCCCGCCTGCACTATTTTTCACCTCTCGTGCATTTTCCATTGCTTTGAATGGTTGACCCCAGGTATTTAAACTCATCTACTTTCGCTACTGCTACTCCTTCCATCTTCACCATTGCACCTGCCTCCCTCTCATTCAGACTCATGTATTCTGTCTTGCTTCGACTGACTTTCATTCTTGTTCTCTTCAGAGCATACCTCTACCTCTCCATGTTCTCTTCCACCTGCTCCCTACTCTCATTGCAGATCACAATGTTTTATGCAAACATCATGGTCTACGGAGAGTCCTGCCTGACCTCATCTTTCTGCCTGTCCATCACCATGGCAAACAAGAAGGGGCTCAGAGCCGATCCCTGATGTAATCCCACCCCCACCTTGGATCCACCCGTCGCTCCTACAGCACACTTCACCACCGTCTCGCTGTCCTCATACATGTCCTGCACCACCCTCGCATACTTCTCTGCCACTCCTGACTTTCTCATACAGTACCACACTTCCTCTCTTGGCATCCTATCATATGCTTTCCCTAGATCCACAAAGACAGTGTACCTCCTTTTGACTTTCTCTGTACTTCTTCATCAGCACTCTTAGAGCAAACATTGCATCTGTAGTAATCTTCCTTGGCATGAAACCATACTGCTGCTCACTGATTGTCACCTCTCCTCTTAACCTGGCTTCAACAATTCTTTCCCATATCTTCATTGTGTGGCTGATCAGCTTTATGCCTCTGTAGTTACTACAGCTCTGAGCATCACTTTTGTTCTTGAAAATTGGTACCAAAACACTTCTTCTCTGTTCCCTGGGCATCCTCTCACTCTCAAAGATTGTATTAAACAGTCTGGTTAAAAAGTCCACTGCCATCTCTCCTAAACATCTCCATACCTCCACAGGTGTGTCATCTGGGCCAACCGCCTTTCCTTTTTTCATCCTCTTCAAAGCTGCCCTCACTTCTGCCTTGCTAATCCTCAAGACTTCCTTGTTCACCATCTTTCCTTCATCCATCCTCCTCTCTCTCTCATTTTCTTTATTCATCAGCTCCTCAAAGTATTCTTTCCACCTTCTCAACACACTCTCGTCATTTGTTAGTACATTACCATTTCTGTCCTTAATCAACCTAACCTAGTGTACATCCTTTCCAGCTCACTTTCTGTCTAGCCAATCGATACAAGTCCTTTTCTCCTTCCTTCATGTTCAGCCTCTCATACAACTCATTACATGCTTTATCCTTTGCCTTTTCCACCTCTCCCTTTGCCATGTGCCTAGATTCCAAATACTTCTACTTTCTTCACCTCCCTGGCTATCCCACTTTTTCTTTGCTAACCTCTTCCTTTGGATACTTTTCTGTACCTCCTCATTACGCCACTAAGTCTACTTATCTTTTTTCCTCTGTCCACTGGATACACCACATATCTTTCTACCCGTTACCTTCATTACTTTTGCTGTACTTTCCCAGTCATTTGGTAATTCTTCCCTACCACCCAGAGCCTGTATCAATTCCTTCCTGAACTCTGTGCGACCTTCTTTCTTCTGTAACTTCTCCCACTTAAGCTTTGGCTCTGCCTTCACTGTTTTCCTGTTCTTGCTTTGCAAAATCATCCTACAGACAACCATCAAATGCTGTCTAGCTACATTCTCCCCTGCCATCACCTTGCAGTCTCTTATCTCTTTCAGATTTCTGCTTCTGCATAAGATGTAGTCCACCTGTGTGCACCTTCCTCCACTTTTGTAAGTCACCCTATCTTCCTCTCTCTTCTTGAAGTATGTGTTCACCACAGCCATTTCCATCCTTTTAGCTAAATCCATAACCATCCGTCCTTCCACATTTCTCTCCTTAAGACCATACCTACCCAGGACCTCCTCATCACCTCTATTCCCTTCACCTACATGTCCATTCAAGTCCACTCCAATCACCACTCTCTTCCCGCTGGGAACACTCTCTACCACTTTATCCAACTTACTCCAGAATTCCTCTTTCTCTTCTACCTGACATCCAACTTGTGGGACATATGCACTGACAACATTCAACATCACACCTTTGACTTCTCGCTTCAGACTCATGATTCCGTATGACTTCCTCTTTACCTCCTGAACACTCTTCACATTCTCTTCCTTCAAGATTACTCCTACTCCATTTTTCTTCCTATCTTCACCATGGTAGAACAGTTTAAATCCCCCTCCAATGCTCCTAGCCTTGCTTCCCTTCCATCTGGTTTCTTGAACACGCAGTATACAGTGGTGTGAAAAAGTGTTTGCCCCCTTCCTGATTTCTCATTTTTTGGTATGTTTGTCACACTTAAATGTTTCAGATCATCAAACAAATTTAAATATTAGACAAAGATAACACAAGTAAACACAAAATGCAGTTTTTAATTGAAGGTGTTTATTATTAAGGGTAAAAAAAATAAATAAATCCAAACTTACATGTCCCTATGTGAAAAAGTGATTGCCCCCCCGTTAAAAGATGAATTAACTGTGATTTATCACATCTTTGGAAAGCTGAGTTCAATTTTCTAGCCATTTCTAAAGCTTTGGGACTCCAGCAAACCACAGTGAGAGCCATTATGCACAAATGGTGAAAACATGGATCAGTGGTGAACCTTCCCAGGAGTGGCCGGCTGACCAAAATTAACCCAAGAGCGCAGCGATAACTCATTGAAGAGGTCACAAAATGCCCCACAACAACATCCAAAGAACTGCAGGCCTCACTTGCCTCAGTTAAGGTCAGTGTTCATGACTCCTCTATAAGAAAGAGACTGGGCAAAAATGACCTGCATGGCAGAGTTCCAAGACGAAAACCACTGCTGATCAAAAAGAACATAAGGTTCATCTCAGTTTTGCCAGAAAACATCTTGATGATCCCCAAGACTTTTGGGAAAATACTCTGTGGACTGACGAGACAAAAGTTGAACTTTTTGGAAGGTGTGTGTCCCATTACATCGGGCATAAAAGTAACACAGTATTTCAGAAAAGGAACATCATACCAACACTGGGTTTCCTCTGGTAACATTTCCCGTTGGCGGCCCACCACGCCAGTAGAATTTCTACCAGGACATAAAAATTTAAGAAAAATTTATGAAGGAATGACGATCCGCAACCGCGCCCACAAACAACGCTTGTGACTGTCATCCGCGCGAATAATCAGAAGCGCCTCGTCCGCGTGTTCTAGTCACCAGTCAGCCAGAGTGTCTCGCTACTAGCGTGACTGTCTGAGAGAAACACGAGCTTATTAAAGTACTTTAAACGTGGAAAAAATCAGAAGAGGTATGCAAGTACTGGAGGCATTTATCATGGTTTTGACCCGCTGGTAACGGGAGCAATAATGGAAGAGTCGCTTAGCGAACAGATGTGGTTAAGAGCTCGAGTTGGTTCATTTTGTTTAATTATTGTTTTTTTTTTTTTTTTTCTTTTTCTTATTTCAGACAAGAATGAAAAGGAGCTGTTTTTAACCTTTACCTTAGTTAATATTGGCTAATTTATGTTCACTATTATGTACCTGGCAGGTTAAGTTGACCGAAATTCACGAAGTCAATGACTTTAATCAGTCAGCAGCCTTCAGACAAACTAAATGTGCCAACATGTGGATTTCAAAATAAAGGAAGTTTTTCCTGCTGTCTGGGTGGTGAGGAGATTTCTTAACAAAAAAACAAAAAAACAACCCTATAAATATATAGTAATATTATAACACAAATAATGGCATCTTTGGTCATATAAGTTAATTTGTTTCATTAAATACAATTTTATTAATATTTTTTCTTTGAAATCAGAGTTAAATTATTGCTCTGTTCTGGCTCTGCAAAATTATGGTCAAAAATGTAAATTGTTATAAGGATAAAGTAAAAAAAAATTACCACAGTCCGTTTCAAATTTATTTAAAAAAACAAAACAAAACAGTAATTTTATTTTTTTTTAAAAAATAGACAAAAATTGGCCATAAAATAATCCACAAATTTATAATAAAGTCTCAAATGTACAAGAAAAGTCAATTTTACAAGAGGAAATTACAAATTTGAGGAAAATGGTTTCAAATTTAGATAAATTTACAGAGAAAAGTAGAAAACTATCAGAAAATTGTTATAAATTTTTGAGAAAAACCTCAAACCTTCAAGACTGAAGTCATTACTCAAGTTTTTAAGTGGGTGCTCTTTGTACACTTAACTCTGAGAAATTTTTTGTTGTCTACTTTAAATTATTAATTTCAAAGCACTGCTTTTACATGAGTAGAATTTCTGGCTACTATATCCACCTCTGATCATGTAATTTAAATATGCATGAGTAAATTAGAATTATGAATGTTTTTCCCTTCCCTACTCTGTCAATGGGAAAGATAAAAAGAAACACTAGAATAAAAATACAAAAAAATACACATTTTTGTCATTTACGTAAATCATGACAAAAAAAATCCTGCAGGACAAAACATGACACTTGATATTTTCTAACCCGTTTGTATACCACCATAGATGGAGAGAGAACCTGAATTAGACAGAGCTCAGAGAGGGCAAGATGAGACAAAAGAGAGGAGCCAAGGAGAGGAAAGTGTTCAGGCAGAGGGTCCAGGAGAGGTGAGAGCAGAGGAATGAGAGAAGGATAACATCATGAAAAAGTCTAAACGCAGGACGTCTGGGTGGGACCCCAGCTGGCCCAATATTCAAGCCTCGGTTGTGCAGTACTTCATATGGTAAGTTCCATATGCAAAGTTACTGTGCAAAATGTAAAAAAAAAAAAAAAAAGAAATAGTATAAAATTAACATATTCTGGTAACAGTAGTGTCATGTGTTTACTGCCCCCCTCACCTCCCCGGAAAAATATGTTGCCACCACACCAAGGTCTTTAAGCCAGAGGAAACACTGCCAACAGTAAAATCTGGTGGTGGTAGTGTGAAGTCTGGGGCTGTTTTGCTGCTTCAGGACCTGGAAGACTTGCTGTGGTAAATGGAACCATAAATTGGGGCAGCAGTGGCTCAGGAGGTAGAGCAGGTCGTCTAATAACCCGATGGTTGGCGGTTCGAATCCCGCTGTCCCCAGATATCCTGCCGTTGTGTCCCTGGGCAAGACACTTCACCCACATTGCCTCCAGTGCCCATAACACTGGGTATGAATGTGTATAAATGTTTGGTGGTGGCCGGAGAGGCCGTTGGCGCGGATTGGCAGCCACGTTTCCGTCAGCCTGCCCCAGGGCAGCTGTGGCTACAGTAGTAGCTTCCCACCACCATTGTCTGTCTGGAGTGAATGAATAATGTATCTACTTGTAAAGCGTCTTTGAGTGTCTATGATAAAGCGCTATATACAGGGATGAGAATCCTCCGCGGATCCGTGGAATTCCTCGGATTTGATCATGTCTAGGGTCATTCTCGTGAATCGTCTAAATTCGAGGAGAAATATTTTTTTGGAGGGGGGAAGGTATATTATGAGCGGCGAGTCGTATTTTCGATCGGCTGCTAAAATCCACCACGCATAACGCGCTACTCAGTGAGATCAGTAATGTAATGTAACAAGGCCACTGATTGGCTGATACTTATTGAAGCAACCAATCAGCGATTTTGTTAGATTTCCTTTGTCATATCCAACACACGGAGCGAAATGCAAATGGCGGACAGTTCAATCAGTTCAATCAACTGAGTTTTCCCGATTTCGTGAAAATGGTGAACCTAAAACTCACGAAAGACAACAAAGCAAGAATTTTAGAAATCGACAAAGGGATAAGGAACAAGTTTCGTTGGGAATGGCTCGAAAAAACTGTCAATGACTGTAAAGATCGGTAAAAATACTGAAGTTGTGGTTGAAAAAATGGCCGACTTCATAGCGAAATGCGAAGTACCAGGGAAAGCCCAGTGTGTTTATTGCAACGATTTCTTGAGTTATGGATCTCGTGGTTGTGTTGCCTTAGTTGAGCACTGTTCAAAACAGAAACGTCTCAAAATTGTGGCTACAAGGAGATCGAACTACTCGCTCGTGCTGCATTCAAAACGATCGATGGACACTGTCAAATTCAGATGCCAGTCAATCAAAGTTCATCACAGTCGGCCCGATTACAGCAATTAGTGATCGGAAGACACATTCCGAGGTAAGAATTTTCGCGTAATGAATTTGTTATGAAATAGCATGTGTAAGTTGTGATGTCATGCCTGTTTTGAAACACTAATTGCATTTGAATGCTGATTATCGATTTATGTTATTACATATTTTCTCACAATTTGAAATGCAATCTAAGAATTTTGAATATAATTTATCATTTTTTGTTTCACTAAGAGGAGTTGCATAATGCATGTGTAAGTTGTTGTTTTTTTTTTGTCATGGGTGGTGATGGGTTGCCTTTCCTAAGATATCTTTGCTTTTATTAGTAAACATAATTTCTTTATGGTCATTGCATAAAAATATTAAGCATCTTTTAGGTTTTACTTACTTTCTTAGATTATCTTTCAAATATTAACTTGTTGAACTCTGTTCAACTTCCCTAAAAACGCCTAAAAATAACATGCCCAAAGTAAATCAAAAGCTGTTCTTCAACCCTTTGCAGCATCTTCATGGGGTTAGTCTTATTTAAAAGAAAATACTCTGAATTTTTTGGCAAAACAGTCATAATCTCTCTAAGTGCTACTGCCACTGAGTAACAAGAAAGTTCGCCTGGGTGTTTTTTTAGATACAAATGCTTGCAAATAACATACAGCTGTCAGGTACTGGCTGGAAAACACAACAGAAATGTAGAACCAAGTGTTTTCAAGCTCAGGTCAAAATTTTGTAAAAATACCACAAAAAATGAATATATTACACAGCTTTTTTTCTCAGGTTGCAACAAGGTTGTGTCTGTACTGGAAGACCGGAAATACAGCTTCTTTTTTTTCAGTGCGCACTGAGACGCACTAAGACACAGAGACGTGACCGCCCGCGAAATTCACAAGAGTTCAAGGGGTTAAAATATACTGATATTCAACTTTTTTTTTATGAATGAATGAATGAATGCAGATAAGCAGGCACTGCTTGCCCACAGAAAATCAGAGAAGAGGAAGGCTACAGAATGGCTCCAGGCTTTGGTAGCCAAGAAGAAAAAATTGCACAATTAGATGTGAAGAATATGTTGACTTGTACATAAGTTCATAGAGTAGTAGCACAGGCATGTAAATATGGAAGTGACATTTTCTGTTTCTCAATAAAGTGTGACACTGAATCAAAACGATATTGAACATGATTACACATGTGATGCAGCAGCAGATTAAAAAGGTAAACTATAAATGCATTTGTACTTACTTCTAACTTTAAATATAAGACCACATTTGAGCATTCTAAAACATCAGATTTCGTTAGTTTCTGGGGGGCGTTGCCCCCAAGACCCCCCAACAAGGCTCTGCCTTGGATCCGGCTTGGGGGCCTGAGTCCCCCAAGACCCCCGGCTTAGTTTCCTCTTTTTTTCCCAAACCCCATTCTCATCCCTGTATATAAATCTGGTGTATATAAATCATTATTATTATTATTATTATTATTATTAAATTGTGCTGTCTACCAAAAAATCCTGAAGGAGAATGTCCAGCCATCTGTTTGTGACCTCAAGCTGAAGTGCACTTGGGTTCTGCAGCAGGACAATGATCAAAAACAAACCAGCAAGTCCACCTGTGACTGGCTTAAGAAAAACAAAATGAAGACTTTGGAGTGGCCTAGTCAAAGTCCTAACCTGAATCCGATTGAAATGCTGTGACATGACCTTTAAAAGGTGGTTCATGCTTGAAAACCCTCCAATGTGGCTGAATTACAACAATTCTGCAAAGATGAGTGGGCCAAAATTCCTCCACAGCGCTGTAAAAGACTCATTGCCAGTTATCTCAAAGGCTTGATTGCAGCTGTTGCTGCTCAGGGTGACCCAACCAGTTATTAGGTTTAGGAGGCAATCACTTTTTCACACAGGGCCATGTAGGTTTGGATTTTTTTTCCGTTAATAATAAACACCTTCATTTAAAAACTGCATTTTGTGTTTTCTTGTGTTATCTTTGTCTAATATTTAAATTTGTTTGATGATCTGAAACATTTAAGTGTGACAAACATGCAAAAAAAATGAGAAATCAGGAAGGGGGCAAACACTTTTTCACACCACTGTATCTACCTTTCTTCTCTCCATCATATCAGCCAACTCTGCCTTTACCAGTCATAGTCCCTACATTTAATGTCCCGACTCTCACATCCACGTTTCTACCTTTCCTTTTCTCTCTCTCCCTCCTAACACACCTTCCCCCTCTCCTCCTCCTTGATCTTCGACCAACAGTAGCCCAATTTCCACCAGCACCCTGTCGGTTAACAGCACCGGTGGCGATTGTTGTCAACCCCGGTCTCGGCTGATCCAGTATGAAAGTCTCATTCATCATGATCCTCATGTTTGATTTGGCAAAGGTTTTACATCGGATGTCCTTCCTTACACAACTCTCCCCATTTACCCGGGCTTGGGACCAGCACTAGGAGTACGCTGGCTTGTGCACCCCATGTGGCTGGGTTGCAGTTACATACAGTATAAATGAAGGTCATTTTAATGATTTTATTTTTCAGATTCTTTTTTTATTGCTTAGATGTTTCAGCTGAAGCACATAAATTTATGAACATAAACTATATATATTTTTTTTTTTTTTTCCACAATATCTTTATTGAACCTTTTTTTTTTTTTTAACAAACATGATACAAACAATCAAACACTAACACTAAAGTACTACAAAAAAAAAAAAATGCACTAAAAACACCAACAACCACCAACAAAATCAAGTCTTCAACAATGCTCCTCTGTTTAGTCTAGACAATCCAATACATAAGTATACATATTATGTTCACCAGTTTGGAATTTACAAGGTCCACACACATCATTCACCTTCTTCTTCAAGAGTTATGTTTAAATTTTTTACATAATCAATAAAAGGTCTCCATATATTCTCAAACACAATTTCCTTTGATTTTAGTATATATGTTATTCTTTCTAATGGAAGGTTTGTTAACATCTGTCTTAACCACTGAGTCACATCTGGTCTATGAGTCTTTTTCCATAATAGTGCAATACATTTTTTGGCATTAAGCAAACTGAGGTCTATGAATGTTCTTTCACTTTTATTAAAATTATGCTTTTCTGGGTACAGACCCAACAAAAACAGTTTAGGATTCAATATGATTTGTTTTGAGATTATTTTTTCAATTGTTACCCTCACCTCTTCCCAAAACATTCTTATTAATCTACATTCCCATAAACAATGAAATAGGGTTCCTTTACTTTCCATGCATTTTGTGCATGTATCTGGTATATTTTTGTTATATCTATTTAACTCCTCCGGTGTAACATACATCCGCATTAACCATTTGAAATGTATCAATTTAAGGCGTGCATTTATTGATTTGGTTTGAGCTTCTGTACAAGCCAATTCCCATTGTTCCTCTGAAATTTCAATTTGCAGATCTTCTTTCCAGTAGTTTAATCTTTTCAGTGAATTTTCACTTGAAGATAGTGTCAATGAGTTATAAAACTCTGAAATAATACCCTTTCTTTTACTATCTTTCATCATCATTTTTTCCAAGGATGAATAAATAGGTCGAGTGAGAGCTTTATTTTGATTTGATCGAATAAAGTTTCTAAGTTGAAGATATTTAAAAAAATGTGTTCTATTGAGATTAAATTTGATCCTCAGCTCTTCAAAAGACATTATGTTGTCTGCACCTGGCAAATATAAATCCTGAATCTTTTGTATCCCTTTTAAATTCCATACTTTAAATACAGCGTCCGCTCTCCCTGGTTTAAAATATTGATTACCCCATATTGGACTAAATTGTGACAATAACTGTGGTTCTTTTAAATAGTTTTTAGCTTCACACCATATTTTGATCATATGCTTTACAAATGGATTTTTAACTTGTTTTTGTAATTTTTTTGCCGAATCTGAGTATATGAATATGGGAAGAGGTAAAGGTAAATTGTATGATTCCATTTCAGTCCAGTGAGGGAGATCATTTGATGAAAAATAATATGTCATAGACCTCAGTTGTGCCGACCAATAATACAACATAAAATTTGGACATTTCAGACCTCCACGATCAAATGGTAAATATAATAAAGACAAACGTAATCTAGCCCTCCTGTTGTTCCATATAAATTCCACTAACTTTTTTTTTATTCTTGAGAATAGATCTAAAGGTGGTGATAAGGGAATGTATTGAAATAAATAAAGTATTTTAGGTAAAATATTACTTTTAAGTATATTGATTCTCCCGATCATCGACATTGGTAGTGACATCCATCTCTGAGTTAACTCATTAATATCTGACATTAAGGCTTCATAGTTGACACTGGCGACTGATTCTAGCTTAGGCATAATTTGGATTCCTAAATATTTAAACTGATTTACAACATTGAATTGATTTACCTCAGGGGCTGGGTAATTTCTCTGGGTCTCATTTAGCATTAATATTGAAGATTTAGTTTTATTTATTTTATATCCTGATATTTCCCCAAAATTCTTTATTAAATTCAACAAGGTTGGAATTGATTTTTTTAGATTCGACATAAACAAAATTATATCATCGGCGTACAGGGAGATTTTATGTTCTGTTGGTCCAACTTTAATTCCATATATTTGTGAATGTAAACGTATCGCTATCGCTAAAGGTTCAATTGCCATAGTAAACAGTAAAGGTGAAAGTGGACAGCCTTGTCGACATCCTCTATTGATTTTTATTGGTTTTGAAATATTGTTATTTGTTAGGATTTCTGCTGTAGCATTATTGTATATTATTTGAACCCATTTTATGAAATTATTTCCAAGTCCAAACCTTTGTAGGACTTCAAAAAGAAAGGGCCATTCAACTCTATCAAAGGCCTTTTCGGCGTCCAATGATAGGAGAGCTGTATCCGGTGCTTCTTTATTAAAATAAATAATATTAAATAGTCTTCTTACATTATGGAAGCCTTGTCTACCCTTTATAAAGCCATTCTGATCTCGATTAATAATATTTGGTAAAATTTCTTGTATTCGTCTTGCTAAAATTTTACAGATTATCTTAAGGTCGGCGTCCAATAGGCTTATTGGTCTCATATTTTCACATTTATTAGAGGGCTTACCTGGTTTTGGCAGCAGTATAATTAAGGCATTATTTATGTATGATGGTAAATTATTATTTTGAAATGCTTCTAAAACCATTTCCAAAAAAGGTTTTATTAATTTATTCTTAAATTTTTTATAAAGGTCAACTGGAAGACCATCTGGTCCTGCACTTTTTCCTGATTTCATATTATCAATGGCTAGCCCAACTTCTTCTTGACTAATTTTAGACTCCAATATCTCCCTGTTTTCATTTGGAATACACGGTATAGATAGTTCGTTCAAAAACCCATTTAGTTTTGTTAAATCAGGTTCATTTTTGGTATCATATAATTTTTCATAGTAATCTCTAAAGGCTCTATTAATTTCTAAAGGATCTATAACTACCTGTCCATTACTTATAATACTGGTAATTGGTGTTTTAATTTCCAATTGTTTAATCTGCCATGCTAATAATTTTCCTGATTTTTCACCTTGTTCATAAAAAGATTGTTTCAATCTTAGAAGACTCGAGGCAGCTCTATTCGCTGATTTTTTGTCGTATTCAGCTCTCAAAATCAGTAATTCATTCTCCAACCTTGGGTCACTTCCTGCATACACTTTTTCCTGAAGATTTTTTATTTTATGTTCCAATTTAGCTCTCTCCTCTCGAGTCTTCTTAGATTTTGATCCTGTATAACTAATAATATGTCCCCTAATAAAAGCTTTGAAAGCCTCCCACTTTACACATGCTGATGTTTGTGTAGTATTGATGTCAAAGAACTCGTCTATCTGTTTTTCTATATACTTGACAAATTCCTCATCCTGAAGCCATTTATGCTGAAATTGCCATCTACCTGATTCCTTTGTCAATTTTTTATCTACATATATTAGACAACAGGGTGCATGATCAGAGATCACGATGTTATCATAAAAGCAGTTTTGAATCTTGGACCTTAATTCTGTGGAAATCAAAAAATAATCAATACGTGAGAATGTCTTGTAGGTACTGGAATAACAAGAATAGGCTTTAACTTGTGGTTTCATTTCTCTCCATATATCTAACAATCTCAATTCTTTCATAAAATGATTAATAGTCATCCTACATCCAATGTGCGTACAATCCAGTCCTGTTGATCTATCCACACCTGGATTCAATGTACAATTAAAATCCCCTGCTATTATATGTTGCCCTGTAAGTGATGATAAGATGAGAAATAAATTAGCAAAGAACTTCTGATCATCTATATTGGGACCATATAAGTTCACAAGATTTATATTTTCTAATAGCAAAGAACCTTGAATGATTACATATCTTCCAAATTTGTCTCCAATTACATTTTTCACTTGAAAAGGAACTGATTTATGTATGAGAGTCATAACTCCCCTGGCTCGGGATGAAAATGAAGAGGTGAATACACTTCCCTGCCATCTACTCCTAATTCTTTTAACATCCTCCTCTATCAGATGAGTTTCTTGTAAAAACACAATTCTTGAACCCATGTCCTTTATTTTATTCATAACTTGTTTAAGTTTTTTTAAATTTTGTAGACCTCTGCAATTCCATGAAGTTAAATTAAGATTAACACTTTGGTCCATGATCAATAGAGAGTTTAGGATTACCTTGCAGTGTAAACATGCTCATACAGAGAAGCAAAAACATGAGTGGTTGAACATTCATCCTACAAACTACACACAAACAAATTTCCCCTTCCCACACTTGTGGCAAACCCCCCAAAATCAAAAGAAAAATTCTGTCTCCCGATATAGCCATCGACCGTTCCACACCCACGGGGAACAGCCTAAGCCACTCCTTCTTCATCCTCCCAATCACCCTAACTCTACTGCTTTTAATGACGTAACATTAACTCTCCTCTGTAGTTTTCCAACTTAACTCCAAGATTTTTAACAACTTTGTACATCATAGTTTTTTTTTTGTTTGTTTTGTTTTTGTTTTTTTTTTTATATATAATACAATCTATATTTTGTAAACTTACTATTTACTTCAAGTCAGTCAGATGCCTGTGCAAATGCTTAATTATTCTACCTTATATTTTGTTCATGCTTAGCTCCCACCAGTCTCTTCTTCTTCTTTGATCTTCTTGATGAACTCCTGCGCCTCCTCTGGGGTCTTGAAGATGTGGGTTCTGCCCTCATACGTGGTCAGCAGTCTCGCAGGATAGATTACACCATGACGAATCCCAAGGTTGCGCAGCTCCTTACGTACGGGATCAAACTGCTTCCTCAATTGCTGGATTCCTGTGGCCAAATCTGGGTAGAACCGCACCTGCTGGTCCTGGTGTTTAATCTCTCCTTTAGCACGTGCAGCGTTGAAGATCTTCATCCTGTCTCTGTTGCTAAGAAACTTCATAATTAAGGTCCTCGGCGGTCCCTTGTCTCTCCGTGGGCCAATACGATGTGCTTTTTCCAGAACCACTGCTGATTGCAACTCCTCGCTGCCCAGCACCTCCGGAATCCACTTTTCCAGAAAGGAACATACGTCCCGACCTTCTGATTCCTCTGGAAGACCCACCAGCCTCAAATTATTCTGTCTCGACCGAGATTCCAAATCCAAAATATTATCTTCCAGAGATTTATTTTTTTTTTCCAAAGTGCGCACCTTTAATTGAAGACGGGTGACGTCATCTTCAGCACTAGCGAGACGGAGCTCCATCTGCGCCGTTCGTTCTACACAGTCACCCAATTCCTTTCTTATTCCTTCCAACGCTGTCATAATCCCATCAAATCTAGAGGAAAAGTCCGCTCTCATTGAACTCATGGCAGCCATCAGCGCATCTGCGCCATTCCCCGCAGAAATCGCACCGCCGCCCGCCTCCTCCGCCATATATGGAGCCTTGTTTGCTGCGTCACAGACCTGAAAGTCCGTTAATTTGGACTGTTTCGGCGGCTCGCTTTTTCCTTTTCCTGGTTTTCCAGCCTTAGGCTTCGCCGACATATCCTCGCTCAAATGCTGGGATACGTTCTGTCCCAAATGAGAGAGTTATTTGCCGATTTTTTTCTCCAGGAGCAGAGCAGAGCGAGACACGTCCGTCCTACGTGGCAGCCATAACCGGAAGTGAGGGCTGGTATTTTACTTTAGCAGCAACAAATCGCACCGCCGCCCGCCTCCTCCGCCATATATGGAGCCTTGTTTGCTGCGTCACAGACCTGAAAGTCCGTTAATTTGGACTGTTTCGGCGGCTCGCTTTTTCCTTTTCCTGGTTTTCCAGCCTTAGGCTTCGCCGACATATCCTCGCTCAAATGCTGGGATACGTTCTGTCCCAAATGAGAGAGTTATTTGCCGATTTTTTTCTCCAGGAGCAGAGCAGAGCGAGACACGTCCGTCCTACGTGGCAGCCATAACCGGAAGTGCAACTATATATATTTTTAAATTTTTTATTATGTTGTCAACTATATGTGTCACATCTGACCGCGGCTCATATGCACAGAGAGGCGCTGAGCCCAGTAGCTTTCTGCTCATCTTCCCCAACCCTTGGTAAGATATGGACAAATCCAGAAAAATAAAAATCACAGAGGAAAATAGAGACTTTAATTCTGTGCAGAGAGATTCATTTGTGTTCATCTATGCTTGTTATGTGATTTTAGTACTGCAGGGTAGAAAGAATAAATTATATTTCTCCACAGTCGGGCTGCACGGTGGCACAGTGGTTTAGCACTGTGGCAACACAGTTTTACCCTCGGCCGGGGGATCGCGGAGATCATGAGATCGTGGGTTCGATCCCAGCCCCCGACCAACAGTGAGCTGTGTGGAGTTTGCATGTTCTCCCCGTGTTGCGTGGGTTTACTCCGGGATTTCTCCGGTTTCCTCCCGCACACCAAAAACATGTAGGTTTAGGGCGCTCGCGCACGCAGCGACCAGCAGCCGGTGGCTTGTCACCAGACTGCAAACCAAGTCTACCTACGGGTACAAATAAGTAACAAAAAAAAAAATCACACAGACGATGAGGAAAAACAGCCACCTCATTCGTGTCTGTAGGTCCATAAAAAAGTCTTAAATATGATTATCTAAAATCAACGCCTTACTTATCCTTTAAAATGGGAAACAATCCTTCAATTCCTGCTCAATAACCTTAAAATTAGCACACCATCAATGCCGGATTCACTAGGCATAACCAAAGTCTGAATTAGTGTAAATTTATTTTCACCATCACAACTCAATATATCCTGAATTATTTAACAATAAAAGCCCTCTATAGCAATTCAGTTTTCAGAATGGTTGTTTTTGTTATGTGCTTTTATTGTGAAATGCTGTCAACCGGATATACTTGTATGAAATCAGCAACGTACAGCCTACAGTTTTTCCTCCACTTTTGTAAAAAAAAAACAGGAATAACGAAATAAATAAAATACTAAAATGAGTTCAGATGAGTCAAAAGAGAGGAGAGACAATTCTCTGACAGTGATGTAGAGGTGAGCCTTATATTTTAAAGATGCTTTCAACTTTTCCTCTGCGGGATAACTGTTAGCTTGTTACTTTAAGTTGTTAATGGGGTTTTGGACAAATACCGTAGTGAATTATATGTGCACTGTCTAGCAATGCCATGCATATTTTAAATTTAATTTATCGTGAAGGTAAAACATTTAGCTCAGTGGAAGAAGGTTTTTTTTTTTTAACATTTTTCACTCTGCTGTAATTATTTCTAATTCAGTTTAGTTTATTGAACAGGTACGATGTACAACAGCATTAATCAGAGGAAAATATACCTTGTACCGCTACACCTGCGGCTGTGGTGCAGGTGTAGTGTGGCCGACTACTGATCGGAGGGTCAGGGGTTTGATTCCCGCTCTGTCTGCAGCCTGCATATCGAAGTGTCCTTGAGCAAGACACTGAACCCCCAGTTGTTCCTGGTGGTCAGGCCAGTGCCTGTGTATGGAAGATCTGCCACCATCAGTGTGTGAATGTGTGTGTAAGTGGGTGGATAGCGGGATCTGTAAAGCGCTTTGGTATCTAGAGATGAGAAAAAGCGCTATATAAGTGAACTCCATTTACCATTATAGCTGTCTGAGCTAATTTCCATCTGCAGTCCCCGAGACACAGATATATTTTATACATAGTACAGTACAGAAAACAACACAGAGCACATATACAAGTACAATGATAAAAAAAAGTTACATTACATAGTAATAATGCAGCAAAATTGTGGAAAAAAATACAGTAAAAACACAATCTAGTAACAGTAATAAAAAGTAAGTCTGACTATACCCTATTTAACCCCCTGCCCACTCTACTTCCTTCAGCCTCCTGTAAAGTGCAGCGTTACAGAATTTGACAGACATATATTCTTTTTTTCTGGTCAGGGAAACACAACAAATGATTAAATTAGTGCTGACCAGTGTTGGGAGTAATGCGTTACAAAGTTATGCAAGTACAGTAAGTAATGTCACTACTTTTGCAGTAATGTGTTGTGTAACAAAATTGCTGTTTAAAAATTAAGTAATGCATTAGTTACTGAAATTTGATCAGATGCGTTATTCATTACTCATTTTATTAATATGGATAGATATTTTTAGCGCAAATAAATGAATACACAAACTGAGCCTACCATAGCTGAGACATAACCATGATGTGACCTGTTGCAAAAAGCCTGACTTGTTAATGTTTGCACTCTTATGTCTGTTCTTTTTATCTTCTCTATCCCCTCAACCCCCAGCCAGTCGCAGCAGATGACTGCCCCTCCCTGAGCCTGGTTCTGCTAGAGGTTTCTTCCTGTTGAAAGGGAGTTTTTCCTCTCCACCGTCGCCTAGTGCTTGCTCACAGGGGATCGCCTGATTGCTGGGGTCTTTGTGCAATTGTGGGGTTTCCCCTACATTTGAAAGTGCTATGAGATGACTTTTGTTGTGATATGGCACTATATAAATAAAATTGAATTGAATTGACTCTTCATCACTTTGGGCGGAGGAAGAGACAAAGCTACTTTGTTTTTGTGGAAATAGACTTTGTCGCGGTTAAGGACAAAAGAATATTGGTGGGTTACAAGCTAAGTGCCGGTGTTCTGGTCTTGTCCTACTGCAATCTTCAGAAGCGCCTGAAAACAGCAACAAGCTCTGACAAAGCTAGTGCTAAGTCATGGCGGCTAGCTATGCTAGCAACTAACACTGTGAAGTGGATCTACTATCTGAACACCCACAGCAGGATGTAAAGTGGAAATACTCTTATCTGGACACCCACGGCTGGATTTCAAGCACAGATATGCATCTGGACAGTTTGTGACCCCGCAAGAATTAAACGGACTGATTGCCAGATACGTAGTTACAGAATGAAGACATGATATCAGCAGCCACTTTCCACCAGACAGCTGGACTGTGATCCACTGAAGTTAAAAAGTATTTACTTGCTACCTGGATAAAGATTATTCAAAAATGGATTTTGATCTCCAAAAGGCATTTGAGAGACAGGATCATGTTTCATGTCACAGCAGATGTTTGGAGTGTGGATAATGAACATTTTCTTTGGATCACTGCACATGGGATTAATCTATAACATAGAAGTGAGATAAACATAGACAACTTTATGCAGTGTTGCCAACTCACACTCTTTTGGAGTCTCACGCTTTTTCCCTCTCTCTCACGCCACGTTCTAAAACTTATTCTGAGGTAAAGAAGTGTATGCCTTGAAAAAAATAACTTGTGTGTATTGTGCACCTGCCTGCTCACCCCATCCCTATGCCCCAGTCTCCCCCTTTTAAAGAAATGTTTCTTTGTTACTATGCAAAATGTTTTCAAGTTTTTGCATATTTTTAGTTTTGTAGAGAGTTTGTTCCATTCTGTTATTGTTTTAAATGAATACGCTGATTGACCTCGTGCTATTTTCATTTTGGGTATGGCACATTGCCTATTGCAGGGGTGTCCAATCATGTGCCATGGAGGGCCAAGACCCTGCAGGCTTTACTTCTAACCAGTGTCTTCAACAGCAGTTTTCACTGAACTTTTTCCTACTGATTCCTGATCAGTGAAAACACCTGCTGAAGAGACTGGATAGAAGAGAAAACCTGCAGGGTCTTGGCTCTCCATGGCACATGATTGGACACCTCTGGCCCATTGGATGTTGACCATGTTGTTCTGCTCATCTGTTCAGATGTTAATTTTACAAACTGAGTGGTGGAGGTGCTATATTATTCATTATCTTGAAGAGTAAGCATAAGTTTGCATATTTAATGATACTTTCAAAGTTTAGCATATTGTGTTTGGTAATTATTTGACAGTGATGATATTGTTGTGTTTTCCTATCCAGGATCCTAAGCGCTTGTTTATAGAGTGACTCCAGTGGTTTGATAGTTGTCTTGTTTGGCTGTGACCGACATGATATGCCAAATGATAAATGAGACATAATCATTGCATTTGTGTAGGTTTTGGCTCCCCATGTTGTCAGTGAGTTTCTGTATAGCTAAAGTTGGAGAGATTGTATTTTAAAGTATGACAGATCATTTGAATGTTTTTTTTTTTTTGAAGCTGAGCATAGGATCTAAAATAATGCAGTGTCTGAACTCTTCTACATTTATATATAAAAAAAAAGATCCTATAACAGTTATGGTGGGGTAGGTTTTGAGATTTTGTTTACTTGAGATATTGTTGCTGTTTTCCCCACATTTAATGTCTATCAAGAGTTACTCAGCAATTTAGCAATTTTATCTGTTGCCACTGATAATTTGGCTGCCACATGTTCTGGGTCCTTGCCATGTGTATGGATGACTATGTTGTCAGCATACATCTGGACATCAACATCTTTACACACAGGTGGGAGGTCATTGATTTATAAACTGAACAGCAGGGGCCCCAGAACGGATCCTTGTGGTACTCCCATGATGCACGCCCCCAGTTGTGATACTGTACCATTTAAATGGACACACTGGGAGCACCCACCTAGGTAGGATTTTAGCCATATCTCAAACAAGTTCAATTTGTCTTCTTAGTGATAAAACTAGTCTTATTCTTCTAATCAGACAAATAGACTAGTCTGACTAGAAGAACAAGACTAGTTTTAGAATTTTAGCCAGCTAAGGGTATCCAGGTAAGTTTGTATTGGGGTCAACTTAGATATTAATACTTCATAATTAACTGTGTTGAAAGCTTTACATAGATCTTAAAAAAACTGCACCTACCACCTCTCCTTTGTCCAGACTCAGTTTTAGGGATACTAGAAAAAAACAGCGTGCTGTTTCAGTGGAATGATTAGTCCTGAAGCCAAACTGCATGGGATGCAGGAGGGCCTCTGATTCCAGATGTTTTACGAGTTACTGAGCTACAACTTTCTCTACAACCTTTGAGAAGACGGGGAGTATACTTATTGGTCTGTAATTGCTAATGTCTTGTTTGTCTCCTGATTTATATGTAGTTTGGAGTTACAATTGCCAATTTCAGAGTATTGGGAAATGTGCTGTCCTTAAATGATCTATTAATTATTGTAGTAATTGGCACTATGAAATGATTGTTGTTGTGGTTTTTTTTTGTTGTTGTTTTTTTTGAGGAATATGGTGTCAAGTCCATGGATACCCTTAGCTCTGGAATTTGACAGGAATTAGAAAATTGTGTTTACCTTTAACTCATTTGTGGATTTAAGACTGAGGGAAGTTTTATTGTCTGTTACAATTTGGTGAAAATCTCTATTTTTAAAATTCTTACCCAATTAGGACAGAGTTAATACAGTGCATCAGGAAAGTATTCACAGTGCTTCACTTTTTCCACATCTTGTGATATTACAGCCTTATTCCAAAATGGATTAAATTCATTTTTTTCCTCAAAATTCTACACACAATACCCCATAATGATGTGAAAAAAGTTTTTTTGCGACTTTTTCAAATTTATTAAAAATAAAAAACTAAGAAATCACATGTACGTGGGGAGGCTTCCGGTGACGTGCAACAGCATGGACGCATAAAAACTGAGCTCTGGCGCTAGCTCTGTTTTCCCGTGGACTCGAGATCTAAATTTGAGAAAAACGGCAATATTCTGTTGTCATAATGAGTGGGGACAAATCCAAGAAAGGCAGATACGGGCTATGAAACAACCTTGATAATGAAATGGCAAAAGAAATCTCGGCTAATGAAATGGACCTAGCATCGTTCCAACATGGCGACCACATGGCTAGCCTGGACTTGATTTGAGTTGCCGTGAGTGAAGCCATGGCAGCTGGAATGGCAACTCTTCGAGCTGAATTAAAAACAGATTTACAAGATTTTCGCTCAGTAATTCGTGAGGACATGAAGAAACAAATGGATGAGCTCACAGCAGAAGTACAGCAACAGCTCCAGGAGACCACTAATCAAGTGCATGATGCGGGGGAACTTATAAAACAGGTTGAAGAAAATATGGCAGAAATGGAGAGTTGGGATATTGGCGTTAAAGACACGCTTGTTCGGCTGTTACAAAATCAGTGGGCACTTGAGGATAAGGTATCCAAAATGGAGGGTTGGGCCAGGTGGAATAATATTTGCATATACGGGGTACCCGAGGGCTCAGAGCAAGGCACATCTGTAACTTCCTTTGCTGAAAGTCTCATTAAAAAAGAGCTTGGTGATGTTCTAGGCCAAGACTACAACCTTGGCATTGAGCGTGCCCATTGTGCCTTGGGTCCAAAGCCGCCAGCGAGTGCCCCGCCACATTCAATAATAGTCCGCTTTCTTCGATTCACAGTTAAGGAAGAGATACTCCACGCTGCATTGAAAAAGGTAATATGTATTCACAACAAGCAAGTGTATTTTGACCATGACTACGCGGTGGAAGTACAGAAAAGAAGAAAGGAATATATCCCTGTTAAAAGAGCTCTGAAGGAGAAACGGATTCGCTTTCAAACTCCACTCAACAAGATGCGTGTTTTTTACACATTAGGAAGTGTTCTCTACAATAGTGCCACAGAAGCCGCGGAAGATTTACAAAGGCGAGGCATCGCCACGGTCCAGATAACCGCCGCCAGAAGCAGAGCTGCCCAGACAATGAGGAGACGCTGAAGCAGCTTTTGCTATGGGAGACGCAGAGGACCCGCCGTGGGGATTTCCACAAACACATCCAGGAGAAGCTGAGTGAGTTTCGGCGGACATCAGAAGAAACAACGGTGGACTAGTGAGTACTCCGCGAGAACATACGGCCTTATTATGGTGAGAACAGTTTCTCTGGATTATTCATGATCATGACTTTGTAGCCTTATCCGATCTCACTATTGATGAAAGGGCTAGTGCCTGCAGACTCAAACTGAAGGTCACCAGATACTTTACTACAGATTTTCCTTTTTAGATTAGATTAGATTCAACTTTATTGTCATTACACAGGTATGAATACAAGGTAACGAAACAGTTTAGCATCCAATCAGAAGTGCAAAGGACAGCAGTGCAGTATATACGGTAATTAACAGTATATTAACAGTATTTATTAACAGTAGTTACTTTATTATTATTATTGGGGGGGGGGGTTCTTCTTCTTTTTTTTTTTCTTTTTTTTTTTGTTTCCACCATGCTCACCGTGGAGAGGGGCTCCACCTTGTGGCCAGTCCCCTCTTTTTTTTTTCAAGGTCCATACTGTATCCTTCTTATTGGAAGCCCAGTTCAGTGCTATGTTGTTTCATTGTTCAGCACGTTCATGTTCTGTAGTCACTGTTCTGAGGTCCGGGATGACATTTTGTTCTCACATGTTAAGCTATGTCTTTTAGATACTATAATACATTGTCACTAAATGTTAATGGAGTGAATAATCCTGTAAAAAGAAGTAAACTGGTGATAAAGATGAAAAAAGAGAAGGTAGATATTGCACACTGGCAAGAAACTCATCCAACACAGAACATGATAAATTAAAAAGAATGGGTTTCAAAAATACCTATTATTCCTCTCATAGAAGGGGCAAAAAACGAGGAGTAGCTATTTTGATCTCTAAAAGAATTAAATTTGAATTTATATCCGAGTCAAGCGACAAAGAAGGCAGATTTATTTTAGTGAAAGGTAAAATTGACCATAAAGAGGTTACACTATTGAATGTATACGCCCCCCCTGGGAGTAATATTCGTTGGCCTCCGTCGGTCTATGATGACCATGGAAGAGAATCCTAAACGTCTACTCTGCTTGAACAGCACCGCCTGTGGCTGAACAGGCCGATGCGCACCGGTGTTCTACCTTCCAGCGTTGGGCGTTGGTAGGATTCAAGCCTGGGCAGGAAGATATGGAGGACAAGATGTTACCCATGCAGCATGTCCCCCCTCTCCACGTCACTGATGAATCCAAAGGAACAGCAGGGCTGCTATGGTTTGGCACCAGCGTCGTCGCAGGAGCTGCCAGAACAATGTTGAGCACAATAGAGAACTGCCTTAGGGGCTCCGACTCCGGATTTTTCCTCAGGGTTGACTCCCGAAGCCTTTCCCGTGACCGGGTGTGCCGCAAGGCAGCAGAGGTTTGAAATCAGGGTTTACCTTCCCCTAGATGGGCTACCTTCCCAGGTTGACGAGCCACCATCTACCCAAAGCATCTGGTTTTAAGGCGCCAGAGATCCGCCCTCGCCCCTTCTCCTATTAGTAAAAGCAGTTCCGCCGGGCTTGGAGACTAAACCACACGGGCAGGCTAGGAGTTGGACTTAGTTGTCAGAGGCTTTTCGAGACGCACGCCGTAAGGAGCATTTTATGAGCACTGGGAGCTTAACCCCAGTGCCGCTCCTGGCTATGACAACCTTGGAACCGGGAGTAATATTAGTTTCTATAAAAAGTCTTTGATCTGACTACCAAAGAATCTTATGGACCTTTAATTTATGCTGGAGATTTTAATTTATTGTTAAACCCCCAAATGGATACAACAAATACTAGAAGAAAACGCCTGCCTATAGAGAAACGTGTTTAAAAAAAAAAATGCTTTCAGATTTAGGACTTGTTGATGTATGGTGCTCTGTACACAGATTCGCCCCAGGATTTACATTTTATTCTGCATCCCATTCTCTCCACTCAAGGATAGATTATTGTTTCATGTATAATAAGGACTTAAACAGGATAAAAGAATGTAGACTTGGTCAAAGAGATATTTCTGACTATTCTGGAATTTACCTAAATTTACACCTTGACGGCAGACAGAGGAAAACATTATGGAGATTAATCACAGGTATGCTCAATGATCTCTCCTTTTTACATTCCATGACAACCGATTTAAACTTGTACTTACAGGATAATAATAATGGCGAGACAAACCCCAGCATTGTATGGGATGCAGCTAAAGCGGTTCTGAGGGGGAAAATAATTGCAAGGTCGGCCATGCTTAAAAACCAAAAGACCCAAGAATTGTTACGACTACAAGAGAGACTGAAAGATTTAGAGAAAACACAACTGACAAAAGTCCGACTGTAACACAACAAATAAGACAAGTTAAACAAGACATAGATAGGATACTTGGTGAGGAAGTAGAGAAAAATGTACGGTTTATGAAACAGAGATATTATGAGGCAGGATCCAAGGCATCTAAACTGCTGGCATGGCGACTCAAGAAAAAACAAGCTGAAAATTCAATTTATAAAATAAAAGATCCTAGAAGTCACAACATTTTAACTGATTTAGATGGTATCCAAAAATCATTTGAAACATCAAATCAAATCAAATCACCCTTATTGTCATTCAACCGTACAACCAATCATGTACAGCAAAACGAGATTGTGCTTTACCTATCTACTGTGTTAATCACACACATCCCAAGTGCAGAATCAGAGGGTCGCTGCCATGCAAGGCGCCGCCACAGAGTTCCCTCCTCCATTCCATTTATTGCTGAGCACCGAACTGGACGGCAGGAAGTTCCACTTTTTTTATAAGGTCTTCGGCATTACCCGGCCGGGATTTGACCCCCTGCCTCCCGGGTGTGGGGCGGATGCTCTACCAACTGAGCCACCACTCCGGTAATGTCCGGTCAAATGTCATTTGACTCCGGTCAAATGTCTATATAGTCAATCTGTGCCGGTTAATAAAAATGCAGTAGTTGACTTTTTGGACTCTTTGGATCTTCCCTCACTCGGCAGAGATGCAAATAATAAGCTTATGTTGTGGAGGAACAAATAAGTTCAGGTGAGATGCGACGAGCTGGAAGGTTTCAGAGTTTTATTTTCTCCATCATCATGAGACACACTGTAGCGCTGTGTGCTGTGTGTCCTGTGTGTTCTTTTGAGGCATGTATAGCAAGCTCTTTTATACGTTACACAAAGAGAGAATGCATGGCACATTTGCATATTGCTATACATATCATTCATTCATTCATCTTCTTCCGCTTAATCCTTTTCGGGTTGCAGGGGGGCTGGAGCCTATCCCAGCATCTTTGGGCGAGAGGCAGGGTATACCCTGGACAGATCGCCAGTCCATCGCAGGGCTAACACAGAGAGACAGACAACACTGCGCCGCCCGCTATCCATATCAGTCAATACATATCAATCGTGTGACCAACTGGCGCCCGGACTTCCTCTCCTTAATCGGGGGATGTATAACAATAGTCTATTGTTCTGGTTGTCCTCCCAGGGGTTCTCTGTCCGTATGCAATCCCTGTTGAGCATGAATAGTATCAGTCTGCATTGTGCTGGGTGACCACAATGTCACCAATAACACGTGAGGAAATTGACAAGGCCATCTCTAACATTAAATCTAATAAGTCACCTGGTACCGATGGGTTCCCGCCTGAATGGTACAAGAAAATGAAAGAAAGCCTGATACCTCTACTAGAAACCAGTTTTAATTACATTCTGAAAGGAGGCCCTGTACCTCCGTCCTGGAAGGAAGCCTTCATTTCTGTTATGCCGAAAGAGGGAAAGGATAAAACAGACTGCAAATCATATAGACCAATAAGTGTATTAAACACGGATTATAAATTATACACAACTATTTTGGTCAGACGAATGGACGCTGTGATGCCCTCACTGATAGATGAAGACCAAACAAGTTTCCTAAAAAACAGACAAACCCAGGATAACATAAGGAGAGCTTTACATATAATTGAACAGATTAATAAGAAAGATAAATTCCGTTATTCTCAGTCTTGATGCTGAAAAAGCTTTTGATTCAGTTCAGTGGGACTTTCTCTATTTAGTAATGAAGAGATTTGGATTCTGCACTGATTTTATAAAATGCATTCAAGCCCTTTACTCTTCCCCTACTACTAGAATAAAAATAAACGGGAGTCTTTCTAACCCTATACAACTACAACATGGCTGTAGACAGGGTTGTCCCGGAAGCCCCAATTTATTTAATTTATTTATAGAGCCTTTAGCACAAGCAATACGCCAAGAGACCGCACTAAAGGGTATTCAGATTGGTAAGGAGGAATATAAATTGAGCTTGTATGCGGACGATGTGTTGATCACAATCTCAGACCCAGTCTCTGGTTTACCAGTGTTGATGAAAATGCTAGAAATGTATGGTTCATTTTCTGGGTATGCTCTTAATATCCTTAAAACTCAGGTTATGATTCTCAATTTTCATCCTGGACAGGAATTAACATCTAAATATAATTTTAATTGGTACTCTGACCATATAAAATACTTAGGAGTGTATCTACCCAAAGATTTGTCACAATTGTATGGTAAGAATTACAACCGACTAAACAAAGAAATAATTAGTAACTTTGACAGCTGGAGCCTTCTCCCCCTTGACTTTGGCAACAGAATACAGGCAATCAAGATGAACATCCTCCCTAAATTGTTATATCTCTTCTTATCTCTGCCAGTACCAATTCCTGACAAACAGTTCAGAGAATGGAATAAATATATTTCAAGGTTCATTTGGCTTAAAAAGAGACCAAGAGTTAAGTATTCTACTTTACAGTTGCCGAGGGGGGGGGGGTGCAGGCTCTGCCCACTCTACGAGACTACTACATATCAGCCCAACTGAGGCTACTGGTTTGTTTGTGTGACCCATCTTATTATGCAAAATGGAAAACAATTGAGATGTCTTTATCTGATGTTCCAATCCAGTCTAAACTAGGTACCCTTGAAAGCGAAACTATTTCAATAACTAGTCAGTGGGTTAACCTGACATTTAAAATCTGGAAATCAGAGATAAGAAAACTAAAACTCCAGGAAGAAGTTAAACTGCTCAGATGGCCATCATATGATTCTGACTTTCTACCCGCCTCACATGATTCTAGATTCAGACAGTGGGCATTCAGCGGTCTTACCACTGTGTGTACAATGTATGAGAAATCAAATTTAATGTCATTCGATACTTTATGCAGGAGGTACAACTTGGAGAAACAAGATTTTTTCAGAAACTTGCAGCTTCGCGATTTTATTACCAAAAGGATACAAAGCAACAATATTAAAGAACCTATTTCTCAATATTTTTATTAATGCATGTAAGTCAATAAGTCTTAAAAGCTTCATTAGTAAGCTATACTGCAGTTTAATGACCCTTAAAACAGACTCAACAACATATATAAAGCAAAAATGGGAAAAGGAAATGAACATTGTAATAACTGAAGACATGTGGACAAGGGTTTGGGAGGTGCAATCCTCATCTACCAACTCCGGCACCTGGAGGGACTTTTGCTGGGAGACTCTTATTCGTTTTTTCATAACACCCAATCAGAAATCCAAGTCCAGCACAGTTCCTGCACACTGCTGGAGAGAATGTGGGGAAACAACAGCAGACCATGGGCACATATTTTGGTCTTGCCCACTCATTCAGCCTTTCTGGACAGACGTAGCAAATGTCATTTCTAAGACATTGGACTTTAATATCAGCTGCTCTTTTATTTTGTTATTTCTTGGATGCTTTCCGGACAGGCTGACTGCAGATGATACTTATCTCCTGAAAATCTTTTTGGCATCAACCAAAAAGGCCATAACAAAGTGCTGGTTACAAAAACAGCCTCCCACACTGAACCTTTTTACCTCCATAGCTGGAAAAAATGGCTGGACTTTACAGGCTGTGACAGTACTTATTAATATGTGGATTCTGAAATGTATATTCTTATCGTATCTGATTTGTATCACAATAACCATTCCCGTGACCTCATATGTTTGTGTTTTATAAATGAAAAATGTTCATAAATAAAGTTTCAAAAAAAAGAAATCACATGTACATACAGTAAGTATTCACAGCCTTTGATCAATACTTTGTTGATGCACCTTTGGCAGCAATTACAGCCCTTGGCACACCTATCTTTGGGCAATTTGACCCATTCCTCTTTGCAGCACCTCTCAAGCTCCATCAGGTTAGATGGGAAGAGTCGGTGTACAACCATTTTCAGATCTCTCCAGAGATGTTCAATTGGATTCAAGTCTGGGATCTGGCTGGGCCACTCAAGGACATTCACAGAGTTGTCCTGAAGCCACTCCTTTGATATCTTGGCTGTGTGCTTAGGGTCGTTGTCCAGCTGAAAGATGAACTGTCGCCCCAGTCTGAGGTCAAAAGTGCTCTGGAGCAGATTTTCATCCAGGATGTCTCTGTACATTGCTGCATTCGGGTTTCCCTCTATCGTGACTAGTCTTCCAGTTCTTGCCGCTGAAAATCATCCCCACAGCATGATGCTGCCACCACCACCATGCTTCACTGTAGGGATGGTATTGGCCTGGTGAGTAATGGTGCCTGGTTTCCTTCAAACATGATGCCTGGCATTCATGCCAAAAAGTTCAGTCTTTGTCTCATCAGATTAGAGCATTTTGTTTCTCGTGGACTGAGAGTCCTTCAGGTGCCTTTTGTCAAACTCCAGGCGGGCTGCCATGTGCCTTTTACTAAGGAGTGGCTTCCGTCTGGCCACTCTACCATACAGGCTTGATTGGTGAATTGCTGCAGAGATGATTGTCCTTCTGGAAGGTTCTCCTCTCTCCACTGAGAAACGCTGGAACTCTGAGTGACCATCGAGTTCTTGGTCACCTCCCTGACTAAGGCTGTTCCCCCCCCGATCACTCAGTTTAAATGGCCAGCCAGCTCTAAGAACAGTCCTGGTGGTTCCAAACTTGCTCCATTTACGGATGATGGAGGCCACTGTGCTCATTGGGACCTTCAAAGCAGCAGAAATTTTTCTGTACCCTTTCCCAGATTTGTGCCTCGAGACGATCCTGTCTTGGAGGTCTACAGACAATTCCTTTGACTTGATGCTTGGTTTGTGCTCTGACATGCACTGTCAACTGTGGGACCTTATATAGACAGGTGTGTGCTTTTCCACGTCATGTCCAATCAACTGAATTTATCACAGGTGGACTCAATTAACCTGTAGAAACATCTCAAGGATGATCAGTGGAGACAGGATGCACCTGAGCTCAAATTTGAGCTTCATGACAAAAGCTGTGAATACTTATGTACATATGATTTCTTAGGTTGTTTTTTTTTAATTTTAATACATTTGCAAAAATCTTTAAAAAACAAACTTTTTTCCACGTTGGCATTATGAGTTATTGTGTGTAGAATTTTGAGGAAAAAATTAATCCATTTTGGAATAAGGCTGTAACAAAATGTAGATAAAATTAAGTGTTGTGAATACTTTCCAGTCACACTGTAAAATATTAAATGTTCCGCTGTGACCAGACTATCACTTTGATTTTTTTTTTTTTTCATTTACATTTAGTGGTATGGTCTCATTTGCTGGTCTTGCCTTACCTGAGAGTTTGTTGGTTTTTCCCCATAAAATTTGGAACTAATTGGCTTAACTTGCACCAAATGATCATTTGAAGTTATATTTCAAAGAAAGTTGTTTCGTATTCTTTTTGTTTTATTCCAAAATAAAGAAATTGTAAAAGTTATCAAACAACCAATCTACTAGTTACCAAACTGAGAGTCCAGAGAACAGGATACAGATTTATATTCTAGTAATAGCTCTGAATAAGGAGCATTTTGAGGAAACACAAAAGGGATGAAAAGAAGCTTTCTTCTAAATAAAACTGTAGTCTTTAATTTATTAAAATATCAGGAACTAAAGCTGTGTGATCACTGTTGAAAGTAAGAGATGGATGATATTTTTCAGCTTTAAAGATGCACTCCGGTTGATATAAATCCCCTATTAAAAACAAATCTACATTGTCTAAAATGGTATCTTATGTCCTTTTTTCTACAAAAAAAAAAAAAAATCTTTCATTGTCTTTAAGTTTGGCATCAAAATCTTTTCACTTTTCCTCCTTCTCCTCCAAATACCAGGATCTGTCCACCCACATCCCACAAGGCTAATAGTGGCTAATGCTACATTAAATAGAATAAAACCTGTGATAAAAAGACTTACCAATTGAAGGACATGCCCACTTGCATGCACGGTGGTAGAGGATAATGACTGAAACGCCGTCGGTCCTTAAAAGCTGTTTATTAGTAAAACTCATCTTAATTTGGGTCAAGTTTTCAAAGCAGCAAGCCAAAATGCTAACTGGCCCTGGAGGCTAACTTCATTTAGGCCAGAGAGTCCTGATTAGCTCAACATGACAGACCCGTTACAGTCAGCAAAAACGTTCTGTCCAAATTTGCCTTTTTTCAGGGGGCAGGGCTTAAGTAAAATTTTAAAGCAAAAAAAAAACACACGAGACATTTGAGTGATTTTTGCTCTTGATATGTCTTGTAAGTTATTAAAAAAAACATGTTCCAGACATGCAAACAAGAAAAAAAAAACTTGATTTTTGGCAGTGTCACTTTAAACAATTTATGAATGTGCTAATTGAAAACTATACAAAAACTTAGATATTCAGATATAACCTTTATTTTTCAGCACAAAATCATTTGTAATACTTTTATTTTGTGAAGTTATATATAAAACTTACTGTATAAAACTGAGCTAGACCAAGGTTTTTTCCCCTTTAGAAAGAAAATTCACAGAGCACAACCCTGTGAATGTTGGGTGAAATCATTATTCGAGTGGAACTGTAAGTGCTTTGAGATGTGATGTGACATATAAAGCACCATATAAATCTAATCCATTAGGATAAGATAAGATAAGATAAGATAAGCCTTTATTAGTCCCACAACGGGGAAATTCCAGGATTGCAACAGCACAGGGATAGCAACACTCAGAGCAACAATCAGAAGGCAAGAAAAAACAAGCAAGCAAGAGCAGCTAATATACATATGTACATATTACTATAAAATATATATACACACACACACAGACACACAGTGCAGAGCATTGTAGCTGGATGGAATAAATATATGAATATATGAACACACAGTGCAGAGCATTGTAGCTAGATGGAATAAATATGTAAATATATAAACACCCACAGTATGGAGCATTGCAGCTAGGTGGAATAAATATGCAAGTATATAAACACACACAGTGCGGAGCAATGTAGCTAGATGGAATAATATGTAGATATATAAAAACACAGTGCGGAGCATTGTAGCTAGATGGAATAAATATATAGATATATAAATATAAACACACCCAGTGCAGAGCATTGTTGCTAGGTGGGATGAAACAGCATAACCGTCTATTTAGTTATCCTACATGGTATGATTATGTGCCCATACATATTCTCACCCTCCATAGCGACCGGTATGTTCCTAGTTGTATGCCGGAGAGGACCATTGTGTAAGTCTATTGCATCTTTTGCATTCAAAAAAAAAAAAAAAAAACTATTAGTTTGTTACGTCTTTTTGCTATCTCTGCGAGCAGCCCTGCTTAGGTTGTACAGTCTGACAGCCGTTGGTAGGAAGGACCTACGAAACCTCTCGGTTGTGCACCTGGGATGATAAGGCCTGTACTTAATTATTTATTTATTTATTATTTACTGTTTGTTTGTATAGGGACAAGTATGTAGCATAAATTATTACTACAGACCAAAGCATTTGTACCCTAGGCTAATTTGCAATGCCAGTCCCTTGCTGGGCTTTTAAAATGCACAAAACACAATATACAACTGTACAAAATACATACACAGTTCCAATAGTACACAGCGCAAACCAACAAGACAAGATGCAACAAAACTAACAGCAAGTTATTCATGACAACATGACTGTTCCCTGTTTAAAAACTATTTCAAGTTCAATTTAAAATGATTCCAGTCTGTATCCAGTTTGAGTTCTTAAGGCAAAACATTCCACATTTTAATTTCACGAATGGAGAAGGCAGTTTGTCCAAATGAGGATTTACATAAAGGGACCTTACAGTTCCAGTGTTTCCTCTGGCTTAAAGACCTTGGCACAGTGGCAACATATTTTTCCTGGGGGGGGGGGGGGACATACCGGAATATGTTAATTTTATACTATTTATTTCTTTTCTACATTTTTCACAGTAATGTTGCATATGGAAGTTACCATTTGAAGTATTGTACAACCGAGGCTTGAATATTGGGCCAGTTGGGGTCCCACCCAGACATCCTGTGTTTAGACTTTTTAGTGGTGTTATCCTTCTCTCCTTCATCTGCCTGAACACTTCCCTCTCCTTGGCTCCTCTCTTCTGTCTCATC
Source organism: Pholidichthys leucotaenia (assembly GCA_020510985.1). Classification (NCBI taxonomy): domain Eukaryota; kingdom Metazoa; phylum Chordata; class Actinopteri; order Cichliformes; family Pholidichthyidae; genus Pholidichthys; species Pholidichthys leucotaenia. The sequence goes on along the minus strand of CM035845.1, from coordinate 146,248,473 downwards.
TTGCCCTCTCTGAGCTCTGTCTAATTCAGGTTCTCTCTCTGTCTATGGTGGTATACAAACAGGTTAGAAAATATCAAGTGTCATGTTTTGTCCTGCAGGATTTTTTTGTCATGGTTTACATAAATGACAACAATATGTGTATTTTTTGTATTTTTATTCTAGTGTTTCTTTTTTCCATTGAGAGATCAGGGAAGGGAAAGAAACATTCATAATAGTGATGTACTCATGCATACTTAAATTATATGATCAGAGGTGGGTATAGTAGCCAGAAATTCTACTCATGTAAAAGCAGTACTTTGAAATTGTCACACCCGAGTGCTATTTTGTCCGCACTCGGGCCTCACACCATTCCTGTCAGGCTTTGACAGTGGTGCTGTCATTCTGGCTTCCCGGGCTCTGATTGGTCAACGCTCGGGAGTTCCCCGCTGTCAGAGTCTGAGCAGCTGTGCTGCATTTGCGGTCGTTAGCAGCCGGCTTTAAATGCCGGCGCCAGCGACTGCATCTCACGGCTGTCTCGTCAACTTTCCTGTCTACATTCCCCTAATGTTCATCCACGATTCTCCTTTGATGTAAGTGTGTTTATTGTTGCAGTTATCATTTGTATTCCTTGCCTTCTTCCTTTGTCTGACAGTGAGCGAGCGCTCCTCGTCTCAGCCGTCTTTGATCATTGTTTTGCTAATGGATAATCTTGCTGCTCAGCCCATGCGGCTAGTTATCTTGTCCTACCCGTGCCTTGAACTATAAATAAACTATTGTGCAACTTTACTGGTCTGTGGCGTCTTATGCTGGCTCGTGAGGGCCAGACGTGACAGTAGACAGCCGCCAGAAGGAGACGCCCTTCGCAGTAAGGTTGCATTCAGGTGAACTCTGCTCTTTCCTGTCTGGGTACGGTGTACTAGAATTATGCCGTCGCGGAGGGGTCGCACTCGGGGTTCCAGCGACCAGCTGACCGAGGTGCTGGAGCAAGTGGATGAAATCCTCATCGCCGCCTCAGACCTCGATCTTAATCCTGATACCCTCATTGCCCCTCCCCTCTTTGGCTATCAGCCCGATGTACACTGGTACCTAGACCGGGCTGAGGACGTGCTCGACCAACTGCCTCCCCACTATGACAACCACCCAGAAGTTGACGCGAGGAGACTTGATATCGCCGCCCAACGCAGAATACTTCAGATGTACGAGGAAGAAGCAGCCCTGAGGCGGAAGAGACGGAATCCCCGCTGCCCGCTTTGGGATCCTGATCCCTTCCTCGATCCAGTCCGGGAGTTCACACCACCTGTGGCCCGTCAAACGTCGGCGTCGCGGCCAGAGACATTCTCAGCAAAAGTCCCGTCCGGATTCTGCTCCGGATCGCTGGTATGACTCCTTTTGCCAGACAGCTGTCTCTTCAGCGTCTCTTCAGCGTCTCTGTCTCTTCAGCGTCTCGCCAGGAGGGAACCCCCGCAGCCTGTCTCCCCGGGCCGTCTTCCTTCGCTGATTCACCAGCACGTCATGCCCGGCCCGTCTTGGCTGTCGCCCCCTCCTCTCCAACGTCTTCTCCAGCTGTTGGTTGTATGAGGAGTTCTGCTCCGGCGAGCCCCGCATCGACCCCATCTCGAGTGCCCCCCCCCCCCCCGTCCTTCCAGAGAGCCCTCTGCCACCATCCAACGGGAAGAGGAGGGAGCAACGTTCCCTGCAGCAGGCACCATCTTTTCCCCGGGAGACAGGCGAGTACAAGTTCACTGTTTTCCCCTTTACAGTGATTTGTCTTGTCTGACTCCTGGGGGTGAGGTTCGGGGTTTGCAGCCCCCCGAGCCCCCACCACCTGCTGAGATAATTACTAAACCCGCTGCCTCTGTGTCTCCCCCCGTTGAACGCTCTTCGACGTCTGTCGAGCGTCATCAGATGAGGAGGGGGCCTGCGGTCCTGGAGCAGAGGATCCCAGCCCCGCAGCCACATCAAGGACAGAGGAAGGGATCGGTCTACTGTTTGGAGCCTGCGCCGATGACGGAGCGTCCCCGGGTCTCCACGGATGAGCAGTCCGACCCAGCGGGCCAGGAGCCCCCCGCCACCACGCCGTATGAGTTGCCAGTGTGGACGATGGCGTCGGAGGGTCCTCAGGCTGCGGAAGCCTCTTTGCCAGAGGCAGATGACGACACGGCTGAATGGGAGCCAGAAGACGACCTCCTCCCATCTGAGCCCGGATCGTCGAAGTCCTGGACGGCGTCCGAACTTGAGATCAGGCAAGTGCTCAGTGTTGTCTTTGTCTTTTCTGTTATTGAGCATTTTTGCCTGTCTCTTGGGGAGGTGAGCCGGGTGCAGCCGTCCACTGCATCCGAGCTTGTCTCGCCGGGTTCTGACGTTGCCGGTGTCCCTGATCCCGGTTCTTCTTCTTCTGAGCCTTTGCCCATGGTCGCCGGTGCAGAGCGGACGTCAACCGCTGTGCCGGAGGTTCTGGGTTCGGAGTTGGAGGTCGGTACTGGTGCGGCTCTGACCCAATCGGGGTCAGACGCGGGTGCAGCGTCGGCTCAGTCTGAGTTAGTCACCGGAATGGTTCTGACCCAATCGGGGTCTGACGCGGGTGCAGCGTCGGCTCAGCCAGAGTTCGTCACCCAAGTGGTTCTGACCCAATTGGGGTCCGACGCGGGTGCAGTGTCGGCTCAGCCAGAGTTCGTCACCCAAGTGGTTCTGACCCAATCGGGGTCCGACACAGGTGCAGCGTCGGCTCAGCCAGAGTTCGTCACCCAAGTGGTTCTGACCCAATCAGGGTCCATCGCGAGTGCAGCGTCGGCTCAGCCAGAGTTCGTCACCCAAGTGGTTCTGACCCAATCGGGGTCCGACACGGGTGCAGCGTCGGCTCAGCCAGAGTTCGTCACCCAAGTGGTTCTGACCCAATCGGGGTCCATCGCGGGTGCAGCGTCGACCCAGTCTGAGTTCGTCCCCGGAGGGGTTCAGACCCAATCCGGACCCACCATGGGTGCAGCATCGGTCCACTCAAGATTTCCTACCGGATCGGTTCCGGCCCTGCCAGCATCTGTTTGGGTGGGATCCGGAGATGGTGTGGCAGATCCACCGCCAAATAATCCCAAATTTATTCCCTACCCTCGTCATGTTTCTCCCTCCTCCGCATCTGGAACCGCGGGGATTAACCATAGTTGGCCCGGTTCCCCCTGGCTTCTCCCCGCTGTTGGAAGACCGTCGCCATTCTCTCTGCAGTCGTCTTGTTGGCAGGTTGATGCAGGTCGACCACCTGGAAACCTGCTCTTCCAGTTTGGCGTCCGGGGCCGGCCTCCCGATAAACAGAACTGTACTTTTGGCGCCCTGGTCCGGCCGCCAGACGCATGGTCATCCTCGGCCCGGGATTCGGGTAGGCCACCAGAACACGCCCCGCTGCCTCTGTTAGCGGTTTGGATGCTGGGGGCTGGGAGGCCCCCTGAACTGTATATTATGACTGTCATCCTGGTGTGTTTTTTTTTTCCCCTCCTCTCGGGGAAGGGAAGTTTCTGTGATTTTGGTTTTTCTTTTGGACTGAAATACTCCACAAGTAAGGTCTATGGTGAACTTCGATGTGTGACTTTGACCTTTTGGCCTTGAGGACTGCTGAGTTAATTTGATTTTGTTTGCATTTTTCCTCTATTTTTGGATCTACTATGGTTATTTTGAACATCGTGTTTATTACTCCTATTTTGTGTCTAATGAATTTATGCATTCTTGTCATGGGAATTCGCATGTTGGTTTTTTTTCTTCTTTTTGGACTACTGTTTAGTGAAGTGTTGTTTGTCTACTGCATCCCCGATCAAGAATCCTCAGAGCTGATTTTTTTCTTCAGACAGAATGCCATTATGATTGTTTTTTTTTTTTTGCTGGGCGTTGCTAATACTTGCTGAAATTTCTACAATAGATCTATTCTGCCAGATAGGGTCTAGTTGGTCTGATTCTAATGCAAAGAAAATGAATTTGTTCAGCTTCTGCATTCAGAAGTTTGGCCATGTTTTTTCTAATCACTTTAAATGAGAGTTTGAAGTGCGGCCTTTGAAATTCTCAGCCGTTGAATTTCTGGTAGAGCTTTTGCACTCTGACTGTTTTAAGGTGATGGTCACATCAGACAACTGCTTATCTGAATGGTTTAGCACTACTGGGATCTCTAAACTCTCCCAAACCGTTTTTGATATTTCTTCCACGTGTGTAAACTCAAAACAGTCATTTGCATTGTAAACTGGCCTTCAGAAAGGAAAGCTATCAGTGTTCTCGTCGCGCCCTCCGCCAGTACCCGGGCTCGCCTGGGGAAGCTAATGATCCTACCAGCAGACTAAATTTGAAGAGACGACGCCTCTGTGCCAAGTCAAAGAAGAATCCTAGTCACAGTCCTAAAGCCGAAAGCAAACAGCCCCAAGAGCACTTTGTGGTAGGATCTGCCCTTCGCATATTACAACTAAACGTTGAAGGCCTATCTGCAGCCAAGCGAAGCCTTATCGAAGTCCTCGCCTTCCAACATTCGATTGATGTAATCTGCCTCCAAGAGACTCATATTGGCACAGAGGAAGCTGGCCGCTTCACCATCAAAGGCTTTGACCTCCTGTGCTATGTTCTACATGTTAAACATGGACATGCCACCTATGTGCGTTCTGACATAGTTGAAGCAAATCACCTGATAACAACACATTTCTCAGACACCATAATCATTGGTGGCTTCCATATTGTCAATGTGTACAAGCCCCCTAATGCCAACTGGGATCTGCAGGTCTTACCCACCCTACCCCACCCTGCCATCTATGTGGGGGACTTTAACAGCCATCACCCTGACTGGGGGTACCCAGCAGTGGATAGTGATGGGGAGGCACTTTCAGACTGGGCATCCAGAAATGACCTCGCTTTGATATACGACCCCAAACAAAGAGGAACCTTCCACTCTGCTAGGTGGAAGAAGGTCTATTCTCCTGACCTGTGTTGGGTCAGCTCTTTGAATGGGGAGCCATATCCTACACAGATCCTCATTCTTGATGATTTTCCACACAGCCAACACCGGCCCCTGCTTGTACACATTGGCCTACAACTTCCAGTCATATACAGCCCAAGGAAAATGCGCTGGAACTTCCGCAAAGCCAACTGGAAGAAATTCAGTGAAACTCTGGACCGGAGTGTTGTTACCATCCCACTCCACACCATCACTGTAGATGAAGCATACAACCGCTTCTGCAGCGCAATCTTCAAGGCTGCCCATACAGCAATCCCACGAGGCTACCGACCCCTCTATGTCCCATGTTTGGAAGGAGAAAGTGCTGCCCTCCTACAATCCTATCAAACATCAGGGGACCCAGAGATAGCAGCCCATCTCATTGAATCGCTAAATACAGCCCGGCGAAAGAAATGGGAGGAGACAGTTGCTGACCGGAGCTTTACCCACTCTAGTAGGAAATGTTGGAGCCTCATCCGTCGCCTAGGAGCTGCACAGAAGCCCCCTAGCCAAAGCCGAGCATCCATCACACCCAACCAAGTTGCATCCCACCTACTGACTATCGCCAAAGGACCCCAAGACAAAGACACCAGAAGAGCAGTTACAACTGAGCTAAAAAAACACCAAAAAATGCCTGTAGAGGAAACGAACCCTGAACCCTTCGAGGCTGCTGAACTGGAGAAAGTCCTACAGGGCCTGAAATGTGGAAAGGCAGCAGGATACGATAACATCTTCCCAGAATTCATGAAAAATCTTGGCCCCCGAGCCCTAACCTGGTTGACACAATTCTACACAAGGATCACACAAACAAACTCGATCCCAAAGAAATGGCAGACAGCAAAGGTCATTGCCATCCCAAAACCTGGCAAAGACCACAAACTACCAGCAAGCTACCGCCCAATCTCCCTACTCAGCGTTCCTTACAAAATCATGGAGCGCCTAATACTGCAACGCATTTCCCCAGAGATAGAGAATATTCTAAGTGTGGATCAAGCAGGTTTCCGCAAGGACCGCAGTACAGGAGAACAAGTACTGGCCCTAACCACCTTCATCGAAAATGGCTTCGAGAGCAGACTGAAGACAGGGGCTGTGTTTCTCGATCTTACAGCCGCCTATGATACGGTCTGGCACAAAGGCCTCCTCCTGAAACTTATAAAGGCGATACCTGCTTGGGCAACAGCAATTATAAAAACCCTGCTGACCAACTGAAGGTTCAGAGTCCACCTCAGTCAGAACACAAGTGCATGGAGAATGCAGAAAAACGGACTCCCACAAGGCTCAGTTCTAGCTCCAACTCTGTTCAACCTCTACATAAACGACCTGCCTACTACAAAATCCCGCAAATTCATCTATGCAGACGACATCTGTTTGGCATTCCAAGCACCAGACTTTGAACCACTAGAACGGGTGCTCACGGAAGATCTTGCCAAACTGGACCAGTTCTGCAAAATCTGGCGCCTAAAGCCAAGCCCAGCAAAAACAGTCTCCAGTGTATTCCATCTCCACAATGCAAAAGCTGCCAGAGAACTAAACATCCACCTGAGCGGACTCAAGCTTAAGCATGCCCCAAATCCAACTTATCTTGGAGTGACCCTTGATAGGACCTTATCCTTCAAGGAACATCTAAAGGGGACGGCTGCTAAGGTGAAGGTACGAAACAACCTGCTCTGCAAGCTCGCTGGTGCAAAATGGGGGGCGGCAGTCTCCACCCTGCGCACCTCAGCACTGGCCCTTTCATACTCTGTAGCAGAATATTGTGCCCCTGTCTGGTCCAGGTCATCTTACACACACCATGCAGACACCCAGCTCAACTCAACCATGAGAACTATAACTGGAACAATCCGCTCAACACCACTCCCCTGGCTCTCTGTATTGTCAAACATAGCCCCTCCACACATCCGGCGAGCAGCATTAACTCAAAGGATGCTCCAAAAAGTTAAAGATTTTCCTCACTTACCAATCCATGCAGATATCTACACCCCACCCACTGCCCGACTTTCATCCAGACGGCCGATTTGGAAAAACCCTCCCCCAGCTGACTTTACCATCCAGACAGCTTGGCAAGAGGAATGGGAGACCAAGGAGGTCCCAAACAAACAGCTGGTGATAAACCCCAACCAACAGGTCCCGGGCACTAACCTTCCAAGGAGACGGTGGTCTACACTCAATCGCTTCAGGACTGGACATGGCCCCTGCTTGGCCAGCCTTCACAGATGGGGCAGTAGCCCTAGCCCACTGTGCGCATGTGGAGAGGAGCAAACAATGGAACACATCATAGAGGCTTGCCCGCTCCAAAGACTGGAAGGAGGATTACATACCCTCCATACAGCAAACCAGGAGGCAACTGCTTGGCTTAAGGACTTTGCATTCGCTAAATAAAACTGACAGGGACTCTAGTAGAAACCGTGTGTTTGAGACGTACTTCAAACTTAACATCTGTTATTTTTGTATTCGAGGTAACATACTTTATGGGTCGTTGGTTTGTTTTTTCATTTTTGCTCATGTGCACTAAAGGCTACTGTTCAATCACATCAGTGTTAGGTCCATAACTATTGAGGGTCTTTCTTTTGGTTGCTGTCAATTCATGAGATTTTTTTTCTTTTTTTTTTCTGTATCGGTTCAGTTATTCACTTTGTGACGTCAGTTGTACGTGATTAAGCTGTTCTTTGTAATATGTGTTCCTGTGTTGTACAGTTTGTTTTTTTTCTTTTCTCTTCTTCTCTGCCCTCCCCTGTGAATGTATCCCCTGGTTGTTTTTTGCCCCTGCCTTGTCGTGATTGTGATTTGTGGTAGGATATCATGTTTTCTTTTCTGAGGTTGATTCTGTCCCCCCTCTGCCTGCCTCCCTCCCTCTGCCTTCTGTCCCACCCTCTGCCTGGGTGGATGTTACAGGCGTCCGGGAGTCCGCCTTGAGGGGGAGGTCCTGTCACACCCGAGCGCTATTTTGTACGTGCTCGGGCTTCACACCATTTCTGTCAGGCTTTGACAGTGGTGCTGTCATTCTGGCTTCCCGGGCTCTGATTGGTCAATGCTCGGGAGTTCCCCGCTGTCAGAGTCTGAGCGGCTGTGCTGCATTTGCGGTCGTTAGCAGCTGGCTTTAAATGCCGGCGCCAGCGACTGCATCTCACGGCTGTCTTGTCAACTTTCCCGTCTACATTCCCCTAATGTTCATCCACGATTCTCCTTTGATGTAAGTGTGTTTATTGTTGCAGTTATTGTTTGTATTCCTTTCCTTCTTCCTTTGTCTGACAGTGAGCGAGCGCTCCTCGTCTCAGCCGTCATTGATCATTGTTTTGCTAATGGATAATCTTGCTGCTCAGCCCATGCGGCTAGTTATCTTGTCCTACCCGTACCTTGAACTATGAAGTGGCGTCTTATGCTGGTTCGTGAGGGCCAGACGTGACAGAAATTAATAATTAAAAGTAGACAACCAAATATTTCTACTTGAGTTACAAAGAGCACCCACTTAAAAACTTGAGTAATGACTTCAATCTTGAAGGTTTGAGGCTTTTTTCCAAAATTTATAACAATTTTCTTACAGTTTTCTACTTTTCTCTGTAAATCTATCTAAATTTGAAACCGTTTTCCTCACATTTGTAATTTCCTCTAGTAAAATTGACTTTTTTTGTACATGTGAAACTTTATTATAAATTTGTGGATTATTTTATGACAAATTTTTGTCTGTTTTTTAGATAAATTTGAAACACACTGTGGTAATTTTTTTTTTTACTTTTTCCTTGTAACAATTTACATTTTTGACCATAATTTTGCAGTCAGAACAGAGCAATAATTTAACTCTGATTACAAAGAAAAAATATTAATAAAATTGTATTTCATGAAGTAAATTAACTTATATGACCAAAGATGTCGTTATTTCTGTTATATTTCTTTATATTTATAGTTTTGTTTAGAAATCTCCTCACCACCCAGACAGCAGGAAAAACCTCCCTTATTTTGAAATCAGATGTTGGCACGTTTAGTTTGTCTGAAGGCTGCTGACGGATTAAAGTCATTGACTTCGTGAATTTCGGTCATCTTAACCTGCCAGGTACATAATAGGGAACTGTAGCGGACTCTAAAGACACAATTCACCGCAATATGTGTTCATGTACAGAATGATCTGTTTAGGCAGTTATAGTTGTGCTCTCAGGCTTTCTCTTCAGGCACCTCTCTAGGCAGCCGCTGAAGGACCTCAGTTTAGAGTGAAAATAGAGCTAGCGTTTTTAGCTGTTGCTTTTTGTCACTGCCGCTGGAGAATAAAAACGGCACGCCTGCTCATGTGAGAAAAGAAAGAAATTGCCAGTCTCTTCATTTCTGCAATTCCTACAGAACATAACTTAATATTGTAGTGGCTGGTGAAATATATCCTCAGCAATTCATCAGTCCCCCTTGCCTTTCCCTTCATATGAAGCCGGCTGCATATGAATTCTAACCACATCTCTTAGCTAAGCGACTCTTCCATTATTGATCCAGATTCCAGCAGGTTAAAACCATGATAAACGGCAGTACTTACATTCCTCTTATTTTTTTCCACGTTTAAAGTACTTTAACAAACTCATGTCTCTGTCGGACAGTCGCGCTTAGCGAGACGCTGACTGACTGGAAAACTCGTGAGTGGGGCACTTTTAAACTCCATGCAGATGACGGCCACGCGCGTTGTTTGTGTGCGCGCTTGCGGAAAGCCATTGCTTCATATATTTTTCTTAATAAATTCATATATCCTTGGTGAGGCAGTAAAATTTCTGGCGTGGCCGCCCGCCACCGAGAAATGTTACCAGAGGAAACCCTGATCTCGTATCTGCGTCTCATCTCATTATTCTTCTTCTTCTTTTAGACTTGATTGACGGTTGATCCACCAGCCCATGATGTCTGTGAACTTAAAGATCCCCCACTTAACAAGTCCTCAACTGCTTCCCAATGTAGCCCCTTAATGCCAAGATATTTTTCTGCTGCTTTCACAATGATTTTGATTTTTTCTGTTTTCTTGGAAGTCTGCGCAGTGCAGTTTATCACATCTACCACAAATAAGAAAAAATTATTTTCCTTCAAAACCAGAATATCTTCCTTAATTCTACTGCATGCACTGCAAGTCTGCACACTTTCCCTATTCAAGTCCACTCCCATTTTTTAGCTGGCACCTTTTTTGCAGCTTCTGCGTATGTTAATCCCTGGGAGACTTTTATCTGCTGAATTTCTGCTGCTCTTTTGCTGGCTTCACAACCTCAATATGCAGAGCTATATTCACCACTGCAGTTACAGCACTTTAATTTGGCTCCTTTTTCACACTTTCCATAATCGTGTTCACTGGAGCATCTGGCATATTGTTGTCTACCTTTGCGTATCGCTGCTACATGACCAAACTTTTGACATTTGAAACATCTGAATGGAGGAGGAACTTAAAGTCTGACTTCATAGCTCATGTAGCCAATGTACACCTTACTTGGCAGTCTTGTTTCATCAAATTTTAACATTACCGACAGACTCACATTTTTCGCCATTTCTATTAGCTTTCAATCTCCGTACCTCTGTCACTTTTGCTCCAGTTAAGTTCCTCATTATTTCATCAGTTGAGACAGCCGTTGAAATGCCCGATATCACTCCTCTCATTGCCTTATTTCCTTCCAATACTGAACACTGCACATTTTTCCCTCCATCTTATTGACTCTGATTGCTTTTCCTTGTTGAACACTGTGTTTACATGTAACCAGCAACGAACCACTATGAAGAACCCTTGCATTTAAAACTTCTCCAAGTAACCCATTAATTGCATTTGTGAGCTTAATTGGGTTCCACTCACGAAACGATGCCCCATCCTCAGTAAGTTTAATGATTATTTTCCATTCCTTCTGTTCATTCTGGGATTGTTCATCCTCCGATTCCTCAGCATTTGATTACGGTCTTGATAGAGTTTCTTTACGTCTCCGTTTGCTTCTTTTAGACTCCACAGAGCTCCAGACTTCCTCTTCGCCGCTCCCCACCTCCATTCCTCTTAGTTGAATTATATCCACTTCTGCTAGATTTTCAGGAGCTGTCCTCTTCCGCATCTCTACCACAATATCATCTCTGTGTCTGTTTTTCCTCATAACTCCTGCCATGGCGTCATTACAAATCACTCTATATATAATTCAGGAAATCTCTGTGTCATGTCAAATATATATCATATGGGATGTCTATGACATCATATAGTCTTCATAGGACATCACCATTTCCTATGATCTATAGGCTATCAAGAGCTGGTCGATACCGCCGAGAGGACCAGTTGCTGGCTGGGAATGAAAAGGAGAGATACCATCTTCGCTTCTAAGGCAAACAGCTAAACTGCGGGACACACACCCAGGCTTGATCATCCTGTAGTGGGCCTGCCTCAGTGGAGGGTGTCTTGTGATAAATGGTCAAAACACCCTGTGATGCTGAGGCACACAACTGACTGTGTCCCAGCGGTGAAGCCTTATAGCAGCCATCTCTCAAGAACTCCCCATGGACTCAGAAGTGGTGCAAATAGCAGGGATTGTAACAGCTAGTCCTTTCATCGAACCATATCCTCTTCCTTCACCGTTTTGAAGTGGCTTTATTTGAGGTGGGTCGCTCTGACCCGGTGCTGTGCGCTGTCATCTGCTGACTCCCAAATATAATAAGGACTTTGTGAATGACTTTGCCAATTACTTTGGCTGAAGTTATGCCAAAGTATGACGAGTCCTTATTGTTGGAGATTTTAATATCCATGTGTGCTGTCCAGATAAGCCACTGGTGAATGACTTTTTAAACCTTATTTATACTTTTAACCTGGAACAGTTTTTATCTGGTGGTCCTACACATGAACACGGACACACATTCGACCTTGTTCTTTCACATGCTTTGTCTGTGTTTAACTTGGAGTTCTGTGACAGTGTGTTCTCTGATCATATGTCAATTTTATTTGATGCCGCCTTCTCCTGTACCAAAGTTAAAACCTGCGCTCCTGCTGGCTGCTGTCATATTTTTAACCCCTCCACTGTGTGGCATATTGGAAATACCACAGCAGACGCCATGGACATGAGGACGCAGGCCTGGGTGATGTCACCACGCCATGGGTATAAAGGAGGACTGACGGTGGGAGACTGCCTCTTTGGCACCCCGCCTCTATGACAGCTAGAGCCTGTACTAGCTTGAGGTTAGCTTGCTAGCTCACACTGCAGCACATGCTGTTTATAACTGTTGTGTCTTCTAATTAAAGTTCAAGTTCGGTACAACGCCTGCCTCTGCTGTCCTGTTTCCAGACATAACAAATGGCGACGAGGACAAACCCTAATAACTTTGACATGAAAGTGTGCTTGGCACCTCTACAGCCGTTCTTGGTCTACCAAGTGAGCCACCAATCCCCTGGCCCCACTGGCACAAGATGTTTGAGTTTTATCGCCGCTGCTGGCTTAAACAGTGCTAACGGCAAGAGGCTAAAGGGAATGCTAACCTACAGTCTCGGCGCCGAAGGGCGACATGTGCTTCAAACCCTGGGCTCTGCGAACACATACGAGTACTGTATGGCTGTGATGAACATGTTTTTTAGCTGACAGACGCAATGTAACGGCACAAAGAGCGATTTTCAATCAAGACTATCGGAGCATGGACAAGATGACCCCACAGTTAGCTCTGATGGTACAGACGGTTGCTGAGCCCACCAACCTTACACCTTCTCGGGAGGGCCCCAAGGTAGACACCGCGGGACAGCAGGGCACCACAACACAACGACCCAGCGATAAACTCAGTTTGGATGATGACTGCTTGAGTCCGCTATACCCAGACGTGGACGCAGCCACTCACTGCCTCGCACGCCCCACAGAACCCAGCAGAACCAGAGCAGCCACAAGAGCCCCAGTCTGCGGCCACGCGGGATGCGGAGCCAGTCTTCGCACAGTATGAGCGTTCTCGAGCTGCAGCTTCATCACAGGAGGGAGAGTATGATTTCCCCGACATGGGTACAGCCGACAATCAGAACACAGAGGGAGAACACAGCATGGAAAGAACGCACAAACCGGACTCGCCTCCAATCCTCACTTGGCATGAGCTTCAAGGAGCCGCAGGAGAGGGAGTTTGTGGAGAAAGGGGATCCCGGTAAACAATGACAACCCGGCATGCATCCTGTTGCTGACGACAGTGACACATCACCATGACCACAACCAGGACCAGGAGAGGGGGGGGGGCAGAAGCCGGACTAATCTTGTATCCTTGCCCAGCATCAGTCTCGCACTATTTGATTGGGTTCAGGTCCAACGATCTGACCGCCTGGACCCACTGACAGTCCCGTCATCACAGATGAGAATCACCACACAAAAGAGGCCAGCTGCCATCCAGATGGCCAATGGTTCGAGATGGCACGCCAGCTGTCTGCAAAAGGTAAGAGCAGCTGCCTTGGATCAAGACGCAGCACTGGAGCCAACCTGAGCTGGGACGTTGCTGATGAGAGAGCCATGACTCCAGCGAGATGGCACCCAGGTCCGCTGCAGCCGGTGCCTCCAGGGGCGTGCCCACCATGGGCTCCACTGAGGCCCCTTAAGATGAACCGTGAAATGACTCTGTTTTGAAAATGTTCAGGCAGATCATGGTTGACAGCAGTGGCAGAATAACCCACTCAACCATGCAGGGTGTTACCGGCAGTCTACCCGGTTGCCCAAGTTCATATTGGTTTTAAAAAAAAAAAAAAAAAAAAAAAGGTTCTGGGTATGTTTTTGCTTGTTAACCATATACCACAGAAGTACCCAGCTAAGGTTAACCATCACCAGGAAGGTTCTGTTTTTTCTCGGGGGACCGGAGGGGGGGGTAGATGTGGCATATTGGAAATACCACAGCAGATGCCATGGACGTGAGGATGCAGACCTGGATGATGTCACCACGCCGTGGGTATAAAACACAACTGATGGCGGGAGACTGCCTCTTGGGCGCTCTGCCTCAATGACAGCAAGAGCCTGTACTAGCTTGAGGTTAGCTTGTATGCTATTTACTGCAACATGTATATTAATCACTGTGTCCTGTAATAAAGTTATTGTTTGGTTCACCTCCGTTGTCAGCGCCTCACTTCCAGACATAACACTATGCTGGTCAGTTTTCTGCTGCTTTTACCCAGCTCTGTGCTCTTCCTAATTCAATTCTCTCCGATACAGAGGAGCTTAATTCCTGGTTTTATTCCTCCTGCCAAACCATCCTGGACTTTGTGGCTCCATCAAAAATTAAGCAGCTCAGAGCCAAACTTGAGCCCTGGTTCAGTGACAGAACTCAGACAGTCAGAAGGGAATGCCGCAAAGCTGAGCACAGGTGGATGAAGGATAAGCTGCAGGTATCTCGTCAAATTTTAAAGGACTATTGGCATTGTTATCAGAGTGCTGTTCCATCCATCCATCCATCTTCTACCGCTTTTCCGGAGGTCCGGGTCGCGGAGGCAGCAGTTTAAGCAGAGAAGCCCAGACTTCCCTCTCCCCAGCCACCTGCTCCAGCTCTTCAGAGAGGATACCAAGGCGTTCCCAGACCAGCTGGGAGACATAGTCTCTCCACCGAGTCCTGGGTCTGCCCCGGGGTCTCCTCCCAGTGGGACGTGCCCAAAACACCTCAAGTGGGAGGCGTCCAGGAGGCATCCTAATCAGATGCCCATACCACCTCAACTGACTCCTTTCAATGTGGAGGAGCAGCAGTTCTACTCTGAGCCTCTCCCGGATGACTGAGCTCCTCACCCTATCTCTGAGGGTGAGTCCAGCGATCCTACGGAGAAAGCTCATTTCAGCCGCTTGTATCCGCGATCTTGTTCTTTCAGTCATTACCCAAAGCTCGTGATCATAGGTGAGAGTAGGAACGTAGATTGACTGGTAAATTGACAGCTTTGCCTTAGAACTCAGCTCCCTCTTCACCACAACAGACCGGTACAACTTCCGCATCACTGCAGATGCTGCTCCAATCCGTCTGTCAATCTCTCGCTCCATTCTCCCCTCACTCGTGAATAAGACCAAGATACAGTGGGGCAAAAAAGTATTTAGTCAGCCACCAATTGTGCAAGTTCTCCCACTTAAAAGATGAGCGAGGTCTCCAATTGTCATCATAGGCATACCTCAACTATGAGAGACAAAATGAGAAAAAAAAAATCCAGAAAATCACATTGAATGATTTTTAATGAATTAATTGGTAAATTCCTCGGTAAAATAAGTATTTGGTCAATAACAGAAGTTCATCTCAATACTTAATCTACCCTTCGTTGGCAATGACAGAGGTCAAACGTTTTCTGTAAGTCTTCACAAGGTTTTTACACACTGTTGCTGGTATTTTGGCCCATTCCTCCATGCAGATCTCCTCTAGAGCAGTGATGTTTTGGGGCTGTCGCTGGGCAACACGGACTTTCAACTCCCTCCAAAGATTTTCTATGGGGTTGAGATCTGGAGACTGGCTAGGCCACTCCAGGACCTTGAAATGCTTCTTACGAAGCCACTCCTTTGTTGCCCGGGCGGTGTGTTTGGGATCATTGTCATGCTGAAAGACCCAGCCACGTTTCATCTTCAATGCCCTTGCTGATGGAAGGAGGTTTTCACTCAAAATCTCACGATACATGGCCCCATTCATTCTTTCCTTTACATGGATCAGTCGTCCTGGTCCCTTTGCAGAAAAACAGCCCCAAAGCATGATGTTTTCACCCTCATGCTTCACAGTAGGTATGGTGTTCTTTCTCCTCCAAACACGACAAGTTGAGTTTTTACCAAAAAGTTCTATTTTGGTTTCATCTGACCATATGACATTCTCCCAATCCTCTTCTGGATCATCCAATTGCTCTCTAGCAAACTTCAGACGGGCCTGGACATGTACTGGCTTAAGCAGGGGGACACGTCTGGCACTGCAGGATTTGAGTCCCTGGCGACGTAGTGTGTTACTGATGGTAGCCTTTGTTACTTTGGTCCCAGCTCTCTGCAGGTCATTCACTAGGTCCCCCCGTGTGGTTCTGGGATTTTTGCTCACCGTTCTCGTGATCATTTTGACCCCACGGGGTGAGATCTTGCGTGGAGCCCCAGATTGAGGGAGATTATCAGTGGTCTTGTATGTCTTCCATTTTCTAGTAATTGCTCCCACAGTTGATTTCTTCACACCAAGCTGCTTACCTATTACAGATTCAGTCTTCCCAGCCTGGTGCAGGTCTACAATTTTGTTTCTGGTGTCCTTTGACAGCTCTTTGGTCTTGGCCATAGTGGGGTTTGGAGTCTGACTGTTTGAGGTTGTGGACAGGTGTCTTTAATACTGATAACGAGTTCAAACAGGTGCCATTAATACAGGTAACGAGTGGAGGACAGAGGAGCCTCTTAAAGAAGAAGTTACAGGTCTGTGAGAGCCAGAAATCTTGCTTGTTTGTAGGTGACCAAATACTTATTTTACCGAGGAATTTACCAGTTAATTCATTAAAAATCCTTCGATGTGATTTTCTGGATTTTTTTTTTTCTCATTTTGTCTCTCATAGTTGAGGTATACCTATGATGAAAATTGGAGACCTCTCTGATCTTTTAAGTGGGTGAACTTGGACAATTGGTGGCTGACTAAATACTTTTTTGCCCCACTGTACTTAAACTCCTCCACTTGGGGCAGGAGCCTGTCCCCAACCCGGAGAGGACAATCCACCTTTTTCCGGCTGAGGACCATGGACTCGGACTTGGAGGTGCTGATTCTCATCCAGCCGCTTCACACTCAGCGGCAAACCGTCCCAGCAAGAACTGTAGGTCATTGCTGGATGAAGCCAACAGGACATCATCTGCAAACAACAGAGATGAGATCCTGTGGTCACCAAGCTTGACACTCTCCATTCCCTGGCTGCACCTAGAAATCCTGTCCATAAAAATTATGAACAGGATCGGTGACAAAGGGCAGCCCTGGCGGAGTCCAACTCTCACTGGGAATGAGTCCAACCGAGTGTTGGCAATACGAACCAAACTCTCACAATGGTCGTACAGAGACCGAATAGCTCATAACAACAAGCCCGATACCCCATACTCCCAAAGCACCCCCCACAAAAAAACACAAGGGACGTGGTTGAATACCTTCTCCAAGTCCACAAAACACATGTAAACTGGTTGGGCAAACTCCCATGAACCCTCGAGAATTCTCGAGAGGGTAAAGAGTTGGTCCGATGTGTCACGGCCAGGACAAAAACCACATTGCTCCTCCTGAATCCGAGGCTCGACCAACAGCCGGACTCTCCTCTCCAGTACCTTGGCATAGACCTTCCCGGGGAGGCTTAGGAGTGTGATCCCTCGAAAGTTGGAGCACACCCTCCAGTCCCCGTTTTTGAAGAGAGGAATCACCACCCCGGTTTGCCATGCCAAAGGCACTGCCCCCGAACTCCATGCAGTGTTGCAGAGGCGTGTCAACCATGACAGCCCTACAGCATCCAGGGCCTTGAGGTACTCAGGGCGAATCTCGTCCACCCCCGGGGCCCGGCCACCAAGGAGATTTTTAACCACCTTGGTGACCTCAGCCCTGTGATAGGCGAGTCATCCCCCTCGTCCACAAGCCCTGCTTCCTCTGTGGAAGGCGTATCAGTGGGATTGAGGAGATCCTCAAAGTATTCCTTCCACCGCCTGACGATATCCCCAGTTGAAGTCAACAGCGCCCCATCCGCACCATACAGTGTGGACAGGGAGCTGCTTCCCTCTCCTGAGCCGCCGGACAGTTTGCCAGAATCTCTTCGAGGCCGACCGAAAGTCTTGTTCCATGGCCTCACCGAACTCCTTCCATACCCAGGTTTTTGCTTCAGCAACCACCCAAGCTGCACTCCGCTTGGCCTGCCAGTACAACTCAGCCCCTTTTGGGAGTCCCACAAGCCAACCAAGCCTGATAGGACTCCTTCTTCAGCTTAATGGCCCCCCTCACCACTGGTGTCCACCTCTTGGTTCGGGGGTTGCCACCACGAGATGCACCGACCACCTTGCAGCCCAGCTCTGGGCCGCCGCTTCAACAATAGAGGTGGAGAACATGGCCCATTCAGACTCCATGTCTCCAGACTCCCTCGGAATGTGGTTGAAGTTCTTCCAGAGGTGGGAGTTGAAGACCTCCCAGACAGGGGCCTCAGCCAGACATTCCCAGCACACCCTCACTATACATTTGGGTCTACCAGGTCTGAATGGCATCCTCTCCTGCCATCAGATCCAACTCACCACCAGGTGGTGATCATTTGACAGCTCTGCACCTCTCTTTTCCCGAGTGTCCAAGATATACGGTCGCAGGTCTGATGACATGATAACAAAATCGATCATCGACCTGCGACCTAGGGTGTCCTGGTGCCAGGTGCACATGTGGACACCCTTATGCTTGAACATGGTGTTCGTTATGGACAAACTGTGGTTAGCACAGAAGTCCAGTAACTGAACACCACTCAGGTTCAGATCTGAACCTGATCTGAAATCAGAGTGCTGTTAAAGAGGCTAAAAGGGAACATTTGTCTATTACTGTGTCCCATCATCATAACCTACATGTGTTATTCAAGACCATTGACTCTGTTCTTAATGAATCACCGACTGCTGGTATAGAAGCATCTACTTAATGACTTTTTGCATTTTTTTTATTGATAACGTCACCACTATTAGGGCTCTCATCCCAGCTCCTGCCTCTGACCCCTCTGTCTCTGTCCCTTGCTCTGCTGTCTTCAGTCAGTTTGAGCCTGTGACCCTGTTGCAATTAGAGGATGTGGTTGGTCATATTAAGCCCTCGGGTTCCCCTTGTGATGCACTTCCTCCTCGCTTTTTTAAAGCGGTTTTATCTAGCATAGGTCAGTCGGTTTTAACCATTTTAAACAAGAGTTTCTCTTCTGGTGTGGTTCCTGCAAATTTTAAACTTGCAGTAGTGAAACCTTTGCTAAAGAAACCTGGTCTTGATCAAACTGTGTTGACTAATTTTAGGCCTATTTCAAAGCTACCTTTTCTCTCAGAAATATTGGAGAAATTAAATAATTCTCAATTAAACCACTTCTTGCATGTCTTGATGATATTAAAGTTTGGATGGTTTTAAACTTTTTAAATTTGAATGAAAAGAAGACAAGTGACGGTGTTTGGACCCAGTGGCTCCTGTGAGTCCCCCCCCCCCCCCGGACTTGGGCCCCTTGGCATAGTTTAAGACAACTGTTACTAATTTGGGTTTTAAGATGGACAGTGATTTTAGATTCAACTGTGAAACTGGTGCAGTAGTCAAGTCCAGCTTTTTATGTTTGAGGCAGCTGGCAAAGGTTAACCCCTTTCTTTTAAGGTGGCACTTTGAAACGGTAATCCATGCCTTCATTACATCTCGGCTGGACTACTGTAACGCACTTTATTTTGGAGTTAGCCAGTCTTCCCTCTCACGTCTCCAGTTGGTTCAAAAGGCTGCTGCATGTCTTTTAACAGGAGCACTTAAGAGGGACCACATTACACACATTTTAGCTTCCTTCCACTGGCTGCCTGTACACTTAAGGGTTCATTTTAAAATTCTTTTGTTTTTAAATCGTTAAATGGCCTTGCCACACCTTTCCTCTCTGAGCTCCTTCATCCTTGCTCCCTTGCTCGGTCTCTCATGTCAGCTGATCAGCTACTCCTGGAGATACCAAAATTAAAGAGGAAGCTCAGAGGGGGCAGAGCTTTTTCTGCTGCTGCCTCTAAACTGTGGAGCAATCTGCCTTTGTCCATCAGACAGGCCCCTTCACTGTCCAGTTTTAAAACTCATCTTTAAACCCATTTTTATTCTTTAGCTTTTGACCCAATTTGAGACACTGACCCTGTTTACATGGTCACGAGGAAACTGATAAAGGTAATAAACGGCTTATGGTGTTTACATGCGCTGAGTAAATGGTTTATTGGGCAAATAAACTAGGTGTATTAATCCATTTTTTCATAAACTGATAATGGCCTTTAACTGATAAAGATAATCGGATTACTCTGTTTACATAACAGTTTGAATAATCAACTCCAGAAAGCTGATTATAATCGCTTTACATGTGACCATGTAAACAGGGTCACTGATTTTACTTATTTTTGTTGCTTTTATTCTATGATTACTATTTATTTGTGCTGTATTGTATTTTTAGTTGTATTTTATTGTTTTTTTATGGCTTATGTTTTTATGTACAGCACTTTGTGTCAGCTGTGGTTGTTTTTAAAGTGCTTTATAAATAAAGGTGGATTGGATTGATTGCTTTGTTTTGAATTTTTGTCACAGTTCTGCTGTTTTTCTGTTTAGTGAAGGAGACTGACACACACAAGCTGTGGCGAAACATTGAGCCTCACTTGAAAAAAGCCATGCAGACCGTTTACCTGCGAGAGGTGTCCAGGTCGGAGCTTTTAACACCGATTTACTCAATTGCTGACCAGCTTCATTTCAAACCCCTTACTGATGATGTCTCTTTTGTCTTCTTTTCAGCCTTCAGTGGGAACAAATGCAGAACATGGAGGAGAAGGAGGCTGGAGCCCTGCGAGGTACAAACACACACAGCTCTTCGGATGACGTGTAACATGATGGCAGAGCAGATGTTGTGACACTGCTGGCACAGTGCCGTGATACCACGCATTCGTGCTGAATATTTTTCCTGCACAATTAGCTGATTAATGAAGACGTATGATGATGGTGACTTATTCAATTTGTTCCGCTTTTTCAAAGGTTTATCAGCTCACACGCATGTTGAGCTTCCCTATTACTCCAAGTTCCTGCTGATCGCGGCCTATCTGGCCTCCTACAACCCAGCCCGAACAGATAAACGCTTCTTTCTAAAAGTATTCATCTCCTCCTGTACTTGCTTCATAATTTATCATCTGCTTCAGGGTTTATATTAAACTGTCATCTTTCTGTTTCTGTTCAATAGCACCATGGTAAAATAAAGAAAACAAACTTCTTGAAGAAAAATGAAAAGGTGATTAGAGCGACTTAACACTGGCTTTGATTTCTGTTACTTCATTCGTACGTTCTGAAATGGCTGTGTAACACTGTCTGTATTTTAGACCAGCAACCACCTTCTGGGCCCAAAGCCCTTTCCTCTGGACCGCCTACTTGCCATTTTTTACAGTGTGGTGGACAGCAGAGTTGCCCCGACCGCCACTATCTTCTCCCAGGTCAGAGACCAGCAAGCCACACATTTAACTGAATATTAAGGACATGTGGCAGAGATGCCTTTAAGTTCTCTTTGACAATGTATAAATGTTCTCCTTTGAACAGTGATGCTTTAGTCAGTTAAATGAAATAATTAAAAAGGAACAAAATTATTAGTATTTAAATGTTTATTTAAAAAGCTTATCTGTGTAAACTTTTAAAATATAAGTTTAGTTGAAACATAAGATTTGATATTTCATTATACACTACTCACTAAAAGTTAGTGATATTTGGCTTTTGGGTGAAATTTATGGAAAATGTAAAAAGTTCAAGCTACAGTGATATTATATCATGAAAGTAGGACATTTAAGTAAAAGCATGCAATGGTGATTTTCTCATCTCAAACAATTTATTGAAACAAAAGCCAACCATAGTGGTGGGTATACCACAACAAAAAATGTCAATGTCTCAGTAACTTGTCATGTGCCCTTGAACATCAATTACAGCTTGACAATGATGTCTCATGCTGTTCACAAGTCCACTTATTGTCTGCTGAGGCATGGCATTCCATTCTTCTTGAGGGGCAG
This sequence comes from Pholidichthys leucotaenia, assembly GCA_020510985.1. Classification (NCBI taxonomy): domain Eukaryota; kingdom Metazoa; phylum Chordata; class Actinopteri; order Cichliformes; family Pholidichthyidae; genus Pholidichthys; species Pholidichthys leucotaenia. The sequence continues at coordinate 146,226,912 of CM035845.1, read as the reverse complement.
CCTTCAGGTCATTGAGGTTGTGGGGTGCAGGGTTACAAGCCTCCACACAGTGACTCAGCTGATCCAATAGGTTTTCTATGGGATTCAGGTCTGGAGAAAGTGCAGGCCACTCCATTTGAGGTACCCCAGACTCCAGCAGCCGTTCCCTAATGATGCAACCTTGATGAACTGGAGCATTGTTGTCCATGAAGATGAAATTAGGCCTGTGTTGTTCATGCAGGGGCACAATGACTGGATTAATGATGTTATTCAGGTAGTATTGGCTTGTCACTGTACCGTTCACAAGGTGTAGGGCAGTTCTGTATTGATGAGACACACCTGCCCAGACTGGAACACCATCACCACCAAAGGCTCGTCTGGTGACAGCAGTGGTTGGTGCATAGCACTCTTCTTGATTTCTCCAACATCGTTGGTGGCCATCATTTCTGCCCACCATGAATCGACTCTCATCAGAGAACAGCATTGCGGCCCACTGGTTCCTTGTCCAGCCTAAATGCTCCCTGGCCCATGCAAGACAATGACGCCTGTGCCTGGTATGGTCAGGTACCCTTGCAGGTCATCTATCACGCAGACCACGCTGATGTAAACGGTTTTCTTTACTCTCACTCTCCAAGACTGTGTTAAACAATCTGGGTAAAAAGTCCACTGCCATCTCTCCTAAATATCGCCATACCTCCACAGGTATGTCATCTGGACCAACCGCATTTCCATTCTTCATCCTCTTCAAAGCTGTCCTCACTTCCGCCTTGCTAATCCTTTGGATTTCCTTGTTCACAATCTTTTCTTCATCCATCCTCCTCTTTCTCTCATTTTCTTTATTCATCCCCTCTTCAAAGTACTCCTTCCACCTTCTCAACACGTTCTCGTCATTTGTTAGTACATTACCATTTCTGTCCTTAATCAACCTAACCTCTGCACATCCTTTCCAGCTCAATCTCTCTGTCTAGCCAACTGATACAAGTTCTTTTCTCCTTCCTTCGTGTTTAGCCTGTCATACAACTCACTATACTGTATGCCTTTGCCTTTGCCACCTCTCTCTTTGCCATGCTCCTAGATTCCAAATACTCCTGTCTACTTTCTTCATCTCCCTGACTATTCCACTTTTTCTTTGCTAACCTCTTTCTTTGAATGCTTTCCTGTACCTCCTCATTCCACCACCAAGTCTCTTTGTCCTCTTTCGTCTGTCCACTGGATACACCACATACCTTTCTAACCATTTCCCTCAATACTTTTGCTGTACTTTCCCAGTATCTGGTAATTCTTCCCTACTACCCAGAGCCTGTATCAACTCCTTCCTGAACTCTGTGCAACCTTCTTCCTTCTGTAACTTCCCCACTTAATCTTTGGCTCTGCCTTCACTCTCTTCCTCTTCTTGCTTTGCAAAGCCATCCTACAGACTACCATCTGATGCTGTCTAGCTACATTCTCCCCTGCCGCCACCTTGCAGTCTCCTATCTCTTTCAGATATCTCCTTCTGCATAAGATGTAGTCCACCTGTGTGCACCTTCCTCCACTCTTGTAAGCCACCCTATCTTCCTCTCTCTTCTTGAAGTGTGTGTTCACCACAGCCATTTCCGTCCTTTTAGCAAACTCCACAACCATCTGTCCTTCCACATCTCTCTCCTGAAAATCATTCCTGCCCAGGACCTCCTCATCACCTCTGTTCCCTTCACCTACATGTCCATTAAAGTCCGCTCCAATCACCACTTTCTCCTTCCTGGGAACACTCTCTACCACTTCATCCAGCTTACTACAGAATTACTCTCTCTTCTACCTGACATCCAACTTGTGGGGCACATGCACTGACAACATTCAACATCACACCTTTGACTTCTAGCTTCAAACTCATGATTCTTTCTGACTCCCTCATTAAATTCCTGAACACGCTTTACATAATCTTCCTTCAAGATTACTCCTACTCTATTTCTCTTCCTATCTTCACCATGGTAGAACAATTTAAATCCACCTCCAATTCTCCAAGCCTTATTTCCCTTCCATCTGGTTTCTTGAACACATAGTACATACCTTCCTTCTCTCCATCATATCAGCCAATTTTCTGGCCTTACCAGTCATGGTCCCTACATTTAACGTCCCTACTCTCACCTCCACACTTCTACCTTTCCTTTTCTCTCTCTTCCTCCGAACACGCCTCCCCCCTCTGCTCCTGCTTGATCCTCAGCCAACAGTAGCCCAATTTCCACCGGCACCCTGTTGGTTAACGGCACCGGTGGAGGTCGTTGTTAACCCGGGCCTCGACCGATCCAGTAAGAAAGTCTCATTCGTCGTGATCCGCATGTTTGATTTGACAAAGCAGTGTTTCCTCTGGCTGAAAGACCTTGATGTGGTGGCACCATATTTTTCCGGGGGAGGGGGGCAGAAAGCGTATGATACTATTGTAACCGGAATATGTTATTTTTATACAATTTATTTCTTTTTTAAATTTTGCACAATAACTTTGCATATGGAACTTACCATTTGAAGTATTGTACAACCGAGGCTTGAATCTTGTGCCAGTTGAATGGCCAGTTGGGGTCCCACCCAGACATCCCGTGTTTGGACTTGTTAGCAGTGTCATCTTTCTCTCCTTCCTCTGCTCTCACCTCTCCTGGACCCTCTGCCTGAACACTTTCCTCTTCTTGGCTCCTCTCTTCTGTTTCATCTTTCCCTCTCTGAGCCCTGTCAAATTCAGGTTGTCTCTCTGTCTATGGTGGTATACAAACAGGTTAGAAAATATCAAGTGTCATGTTTTGTCTTGCAGGATTTTTTTGTCATGGTTTACAGAAATGACAAAAATGTATATTTTTTTGTATTTTTATACGAGTATTTCTTTTTTTCCTTTGAGATAGTAGGGAAGGAAAACAAACATTCATAATAGTAATTTACTCATTAATACTTAAATTATATGATCAGAGGTGGTGGGTATAGTAGCCAGAAATTCTACTCATGTAAAAGCAGTGCTTTGAAATTAATAATTGAAAATAGATAACCAAAAATTTCTAGTTGAGTTTAAGGGTACAAAGAGTACCCACTTAAAAACTTGGAAAACACGCATGGGTCCAGTCCGTGCGCCGCGTCCGGACCGTGAACGCCCCCCCCCCCCCCCGCTACTCTTCTGTAGCGGATTGCAGATATTATTGCAGATATTTTAGTACAACTGTGCGTAGTAGACCGTGGCGCACCGTCCCCGCGATGGGCGATGTCCGTCCTCTGTAGCGGGGGGGGGGGGGGGGAGAGTTGTTATCTTCTACATTACAGATATTTTAATATAATTTTTAGTGCACTGTAGGTTATTTTTTATTGTTAAAAAAAAAAAAAAAAAAAGCCACACATTTTTTACATGGCATGCTTCTTTGTGTGTCTGGGCTTGTTTGTTCATTCATTCATTCATGAATGAATAAACAACCCCGCCCCCCCCACACACACACAGCCCTTCACCTTTCATTAGAGCCCAAGATGAAGCTTCTATATTGAATCATTCAAAACTTACAGATGCTTTTCCAAACTGTGCCATTTGGCACAATTTGGCACAGTTCAAAAACTCCTGGGAGCAACCTAAGAAAAATGCTGTGTAATATATTCATTTTTTGTGGTATTGTTACAAAATTTTGACCTCAGCTGGATAACACTTGGTTCTACATTTCTGTTGCATTTTCCAGCCCGGATCTGACAGCTGTGTGTTATTTGCAAGCATTTGTATCTAAAAAAACCACCCAGGCGAAATTTATTTTCTTCAAGTTCAATATGTTTAGATGACTGTTACTCAGTGGCAGGAGCACTTAGAGAGATTATGACTGTTTTGCCAAAAAATTCAAAGTGTTTTCTTTTAAATGAGACCAACCCCATGAAGATGCTGCAAAGGGTTGAAGAACAGCGTTTGATTTACTTTGGGTCCATTATTTTTTGGCGTTTTTAGGGAAATTGACCAGAGTGCAAGGGGTTAACTCTCATTTCAAAGAAAAACATATTAATAAAATTGTATTTAATGAAATAAATTAACTTAAATGACCAAAGATGCAGTTATTGCTGTTATAATATTTCTATATATTTATAGTTGTTGTTTTTTTTGTTTTTTTTAGAAATCTCCTCACCACCCAGACAGCAGGAAAAACCTCCCTTATTTTGAAATCCAAATGTTGGTACGTTTAGTTTGTCTGAAGGCTGCTGGCGGATTAAAGTTATTGACTTCGTGAATTTCGGTCAGCTTAACCTGCCAGGTACATAACAGTGAACATAAATTAGTTAATTAATATTAACTAAGTTAAAAACAGCTCCTTTTCATTCTTGTCTGAAATAAGAAAAACAAAAAACTCATAATTAGAAAGAAGACAAAATGAACCTACTCAAGCTCTTAACCACACCAGTTAGCTAAGCGACTCTTCCATTATTGCTCCCGTTACCAGTGGGTTAAAACAATGATAAATGCCTTCACTGCTTACATACTTCTTCTGATTTTTTTTTTCCACGTTTGAAGTACTTTAATAAGCTCATGTTTCTCTCGGACAGTGACGCGAGCGAGACAATCTGCCTAGCGACTGGAGCGGTCATGTGGGCGCTTCTGAACTCTGTGCGGATGACGGTCACGCGCGTTGTTCGTGTGCGCGCTTGCGGACCTTAATTCCTTCATATTTTATTCTTAAATTTATATGTCCTCATAGAGTGGCGGGAAATTTACAAGCGTGGCAGGCCGCCACAGGGAAATGTTACCAGAGGAAACCCTGCAAAGGTTTTATGTTGGATGCCTTTACTGACACAACCCTCCCCCATTTACCCAGGCTTGGGACCAGCACTAGGAGTACACTGGCTTGTGCACACCCTGGGGCTGGGTTGGTGCATCAGAAGCATGTTGACAGTTTTTTTTTTTTCCCTTCACTTGAAGGGCTTTTTCTCCATGGGGTCAGACTTTCAGCATCAAGTTTTACTCTTAACACAGGGGTCTACCATGTGCCATGAAGGGCCAAGACTCTGCAGGTTTTCTCTTCCACCCAGTTTTTTTTCATCAGGTGTTTTCACAGATTAGGAAACGGTGGGAAGAAATTCAGTGAAATCACCTGTTGAAGACACTGGTTGGAAGTAAAACCTGCAGGGTCTCGGCCCTCCATGGCACATGGTTGGAGAACCTCTCAAAGACAGAAACCACATCAGCTGCAACACAATGCAAAGAAACAGTTTTTATAGATCTGCACTCATCATCTGTACTGTTCACCAGATTTACTACCATGTGATTGGATTTCCTTTCATCAAAAATATAATTCAGGTTGAAGGACCGCACATGTGACACACTGCAAACATCTCAAACTTGTGTGGCCAAAATAGGACTTTGAAATGGTAACCGTGCAGTGGGGCAGCTCTACTAAAGGAGGTAGTTTGAAAAGGAGAGAAAACCAAATTGACATTCATGTTTATGTGCTGACTCTCAAAACTTAGAGATGTTTTAAACTCAGTGAATCAATGTAAAAACAGTTTGTTGCTGTCAAATCCAAATGAAAGGGGAATTTGAAATTACTCACATACTAACGGAGACATTTTTCTTCAAATGGGAATGATCACCCTGCAGTCAAACCATTCACATTTTTTAGGAGAAAAAAGGTTATTTTTGCACAAAAGGAGTGTCTTTGTTGCATTTTGTTTCGACTTTTAAAACAACCTTGCTTGATTTCTTTATGGAGGGAATATTTCCTGTTTAAACTTGGAGCAAATAAAGATGAATAATTCATCCAAAAACATTCAAGGTTTAATCGCTTTCTTAAGCCTTCTACAATATTTGCATCCCACTGATTACCTTTATGCTGATTTCTGCAGTGGTCCAGTGTTGCCCTTCATTTTGTCCTGCAGTTTAATCTTTTTCTGTGAAGTCAGCTGAAGCCTCAGGCTGCAACACGATACAAAAAAATAAATTCACACTTTTACCATTGGCCAGATAAGAATTTTTCCAATGATAATAATGAGGATAGGCTTTCACTTTTCTCTGTTAATGTTGTACTATTTTATGTTGAATGAAGCCTTATACAGTTGTGCTTATAAGTTTACATATCCTGGTGAAATTTATGATTATTTTTTTTTGGGGGGGGGGCATTTTTCAGAGAATATGAATGATACAAAAACTTTTCTTTCACTTATAGGTAGTGGTTGGGTGAAGCCGTTTATTATTAAACAATTATGCTTGCTCTTTTTAAATCATAATGACAACGGAAACTACCCAAATGACCCTGATCAAAAGTTTACATACCCTGGAAGTTTTGGCTTGATAACATTTTTTCTTTTTTTTTTTTTTAGATTCCTTTTATTAGTCCCACAATGGGGAAATTACAGGGCATCCACATGAGTGGCACCCAACCCTTTCACCATTCACACCTGAGGCCACTTTAGAGTCTCCAGTTAACCTAACTTGCATGTTTTTGGCCTGTGGGAGGAAACCGGAGAAATCCCGGAGTAAACCCACGCAGGCACGGGGAGAACATGCAAACTCCACACAGATCACTGTTGGTCAGGGGCTGGGATTGAACCCAGGATCCCCTGGCCAAGGGTGAGTTGCTGTGCTGCCGCAGTGCTAACCACTCTGCCACCGCGCTGCCCACAGGTTGACACACATGGGTTTAAATGGCTACTAAAGGTAACCATAATCAGAGTGGTGGCTCAGAGGTAGAGCATCTGCCCCCAACCGGGAGGTCGTGGGTTCAAGGCTGGTCCATACCAAAGACCATATTAAAAAAATGGTACTTTCTGCCTTCTAGCTTGGTGCTCAGCATAATAGAACAGGGAAAGGAAAGTTAACACACAGAGCTACCAGTGGAGTGACCCCCCACTGTACCTTTCACTACTTACGGTAACTGTGTGGCCTAGGGTCAGAGAAACGGAGATGCGCGCTGCCCCATTCACCACATGGTGTCCCACATGCTGTGGAAGGGAATTAGCTAACTAAAGGTAACCATCCTCACCTGTGATCTGTTTACTTGTCATTAGTGTGTGTGTATAAAAAGTCAGTGAGTTTGTGGGCTCCTGACAGACCCCTGAATGTTTCATCCAGTGCTGCACTGACGTTGCTGGATTCCAAGCCATGGGGAAAGCGAAAGAATTATCAAAGGACCTGCAGGAGAAGATAGTTGAACTTTATAAAACAAGAAAAGGATATAAAAAGATATCCAAGGAATTAAGAATGTCAATCAGCAGTGTTCAAACTCTAAAAAGTGGAAATGAGGGATTCTGTTAAAACCAAGCCATGGTCAGGTAGACCAACAAAAATTTCACCCACAACTGCCAGGGAAATTGTTCGGGATGCAAAGAAAAACCCTCAAATAACTTCAGCTGACATACAGGACTCTGGAAAAAAAAAGTGGTGTGGCTGTTTCAAGATGCACAATAAGGAGGCACTTCAGGAAAAATGGGCTGCTTGGCTAAGTCACCAGAAGAAAGCCATTATTACGCCAATGCCACAAAACAGCCTGCTTAAATTACACCAAACAGCACAGAGATGAGCCTCAAAACTTCTGGAAACAAAGTTATTTGGAGTGATGAGACCAAAATTGAACTTTTCGGCCACAACCATAAATGTTACATTTGGAGAGGAGTCAACACCACCATCCCTACTGTGAAACATGGAGGTGGATCAGTGATGTTTTGGGGATGTGTGAGTTGCAAAGGCACAGGGAACTTGGACAGAATTGATGGCAAGATGTAATGCAGCAGGTTATCAGAAAGTACTGTAAGACAATTTGCACTCATCAACCCGGAAGCTGCACATGGGATGCACTTGGACATTCTAACACGACAGTGATCCAACACACAAGGCCAGGTCAACCTGTCGTTGGCTACAGCAGAAAAAAGTGAAGGTTCTGGAGTGGCCACCTCATACCTCATTTCCACCAAATAAGAACCAGTGCTAGTTGGGTTCTGGTACCTGTGATGGTGCTTAACCAGTTCAACTGTACTGCCTCATAAGAACCAGTTGGTTTTCCACCAACATGGAGCTAGTCGGTGGTTCCGTCAGGGCTACATCATTATGTAGTGTGAAGCGTCTTTATGCAACACCACAGAAGAAGAAGGAGGAGAAGACGAAGCAGCGCTAACTTGTCAGCATGGAGGAATTTGTTGTCTCTTTGGAAGTGCTGCTTTTATTATTCCAAACCTGTATTACCATGCAAAAACAGTTTTATTCTTAATCGCACAGAATGGTGAAGAGAATGGTATAATCGCAGAGAATGGTCTCCCATTTAAGGAGACGGGTAATTATCAATATTTCAGTTATCAGCCACTGTTAGCTCAAGTCTGTAGCTCAACTAGCTAGCATTGACTACACTTTTAACTGTAATGTTTATGTCAATTCTGTAATAGGTGGTGTTACAGCGGAGGTTGCCCGTTACCTGGGCACATCCACAGTCACGATACTGGTGGCACTCCATTGTTCCGGTGTCATGCCAAAAAGTGATCAGCTGCCAAAAAATGATCGCCAGGTGCCATGTTGTTGTTATAGGGTTGTATTAGCCATAAAATATACTGTATATTTCAACAGGTAAACAGTACTGAGTTAGGTATGATAAGATATATTTAACACTTATGATGCATTTTGAACCCAAAACAAACTTGATCTAGGATTAAAAGCAATTAAAATAATGCAGTCACAAGGTTACATGGAAAAATGCATAGATTTACTGGATATATACATGTAGATACTGTATAAATATATATTCTATGTAGCTTCTATATGTTGTTATCCAAACTGCAAACACTTTGGCCAACACTATAATTTTTCAGATGCGATAAAACCTCAAAACATTTAGACAAATTGTAGGTGGACTGAGACCAGGCAGTACACCTTTAACAAGTGGGCACTCCTGGCTCCTGTAGACGGTAATCACTTTGTGCCACAACACCGGATTTCACCACCCAGCCTACCCCATGTAGAAGTGGCTGTTCAAACCCTTTTCGGACACAGGGAGACTTACCCCTGAACAACGTAACTACAACTACTGGATGAGCCGTGCATGTTCAGTTGTAGAAATGGCTTTCAGCCACTTGAAAGAACGATGGAGGTCCCTCCTGACAAGGAATGACTGCAAACTGGAGCTGAGCAAGAAAATGGTGCTCACCTTCTGCATACTTCATAATATTTGTGAGGAACACGGTGACAGCGTTGGACTCCCAGACACACGTGATCACAGTCAGCCTCCAGTTCAACCACTACCTGACCATGCCAGTGTAGAAGGGGATGACATTAGGGCAGCTTTAATGGAGTACTTTAACAGTGGGGAGCAATAACCTGTTTAGTGCCTGCCATATCATTAACAAAATATAACATGCAGTGCATCCGGAAAGTATTCACTGCACTTCTTTTTTTTCCCCACATTTTATGTTACAGCCTTATTCCAAAATGGAATAAATTCATTTTTTTCCTCAAAATTCTACGCACAATACCCCATAATGACAATGTGAAAAAAGTTTTTTTTTTTTTTTTTTTATAGATCTTTACAAATTTATTAAAAATAAAAGAACTAAGAAATCACATGTAGACATGGTGTTTGTCCACTGTGTTTTATCAAGACCAAAGTCAGCACAGTCGTCTACCAGGAAATTTTAGAGCACTTCATACTTCCTTCTACTGACAAGCTTTATGGAGATGCTGATTTCATTTTCCAGCAGGACTTGGCACCCCCCCACACTGCCAGAAGTATCAAAACCTGGTTTAATGACCATGGCATCACTGTGTTTGATTGGCCAGCAAACTCTCCTGACCTAAACCCCATAGAGAATCTATGGAGTATTGTCAAGAGGAAGATGAGAGACACCAGACCCAACAATGCAGACGAGCTGAAGGTCACTATCAAAGCAACCTGGACCTTCATAACACCTCAGCAGTGGCACAGGCTGATCACCTCCATGCCACGCCACACTGATACAGTAATTCATGCAAAAGGAGCCCCGACCAAGTATTGAGTGTGTACATGGACATACTTTACAGTCGGCCAACATTTCTATTAAAAAAATATTTTTTTAATTCATTTTATGTAATATTCTAATTTTTTGAGAAACTGAATTTGGGGTTTTCATGGGCTGTAAGTCATAATCATCAAAATTAAAATAAATAAACACTTGAAATATATCACACTCTGTGTAATGATTCCATATAATATAGAAGTTTAAATTTTTTGAATTGAATTACCTAACTAAATCAACTTTTTGTTGACATTCTAATTTATTGAGATGCACCTGTATAAGCACAACTGCAAATCTGGTCTCAGATGAGAGAATTTTCAAGTCCATATGGTCCTGAGGATTGGGGTGTTAGGCCAAATATAGATCTATTTATGGGCCCAAGCATGAAATGGTGTTGAGAAATTAGGCTTGACCCATATCAGTGCGGAAGGCAATCATCATTCAGTGGCTCGGCATCAAAGTGGAAGAGCTTTGAGTCTTTAAAGTCTTTAAAGAAGTGGAACAGAGACTCAGTTTTTTTTTTTTTCCCCTGGTTCTGCCTTCCTTTAGATCTCCTCACTGGTGACCTTACAGCTGCTGTCTCAGGTCAGCCATGATGACCAGCTCGATGCCCCCAAGTACAAATGTGCAGTTTCTCTGGACTTCATCTGTGCCATATCCAGGTGTGCCTGCGTGTGTGTGTGTGTGTGCGCGCGTGCATGTGTGTATCAGAAAGTTTGTCTGTCAACACACGTTAAAATTGGCCAAATTATTCACTGACCTTTCACAAATCTTTTTTTTCCCCTGAAAATGTGCTTTGTGTAATTTATGTTTCAGGACGGTGAACTTTGATATTGTCAAGTATCTGTACGACTTCTTGTGAGTCTGCGGTGCATGAAGGAGACAACATCTAGTGACAGTCGGACAAACTGATCTGTTTCTGCAAGACTGCACTTAAGGATGAGCGCTTGGTGACATCCTTAAAATTAATCCAATTATGTTGCTGCCCTCTTGTGGTTAATGAACGAGTTTATATTTCACTCTTTAATATTTTGTACAAAATAAAAGCCATATTGAACACGAAAAACATGTTTTACAATCCTTGAAGGAAAAAAATCTGTTCATTTTCAAGACCTTAACTGTAGACTCTTTATTGCACTGCAGACACCTATTAATAAAGAACATGCAAATATAATTATATACATGCAAATACAGTACATCCTTTTTTTGGCCTCACATAATGAATAAACACTGGCGATGCTGATGTAGAGTGATCCTGGCACCATGCAGGTGAGTCATCATCCTTGCTCAAAGGCAGGATTTTGTGGCTGTAACCTGTTTTTAAATGTTGAATGAGGACACAGAAGTCTAAGGATGCCACTGCTTCATACCTGAAATAATTCAATTTGTCCATTGCCTATAAACAAGTCTCCTGGTTGAGCTCCAGTTTTAACATTAGTGTCTTCTAATACAGTATATTGAGCTTGTGGACCCTTTACTTACTATCAGTTTGAATCCTTTATTTAAATAAGGCCTGAAATGACTAAGCTGGATTGAACGCCAGTCTTTTCTTACATACCCACCTAATTTTGACATGTAGATATGTTACGTTTACCAGTAAGATTATGATTTATCTGTTGATTGAGTTCAGTGAATAAACGTATAGTGGTGTAAAACAGCGTTTGCCCCCTTCCTGATTTCTCATTTTTTTTGTATGTCTGTCACACTTAAATGTTTCAGATCAAACAAATTTAAATATTAGACAAAGATAACACAAGTAAACACAAAATGCAGTTTTTAAATGAAGGTGTTTATTATTAAGGGAAAAAAATCCAAACCTGCATGGCCTTGTGTGAAAAAGTGATTGCCCCCTAAACCTAATAACTGGTTGGGCCACCCTTAGCAGCAACAACTGCAATCAAGCGTTTGCAATAACTGGCATTGAGTCTTTTACAGCGCTGTGGAGGAATTGTGGTCCACTCATCTTTGCAGAATTGTTGTAATTCAGCCACATTGGAGGGTTTTTGAGCATGAACCACCTTTTTAAGGTCATGCCACAGCATCTTAATCAGATTCAGGTCAGGACTTTGACTAAACCACTCCAAAGTCTTCATTTTGTTTTTCTTAAGCCATTCAGAGGTGGACTTGCTGGTGTGTTTTGGATCATTGTCCTGCTGCAGAACCCAAGTGCGCTTCAGCTTGAGGTCACGAACAGATGGCCGGACATTCTCCTTCTCCTCAGGGATTTTTTTGGTAGACAGCAGAATTCATGGTTCCATTTACCACAGCAAGTCTTCCAGGTCCTGAAGCAGCAAAACAGCCCCAGACCATCACACTACCACCACCATATTTTACTGTTGGTATGATGATCCTTTTCTGGAATGTTGTTACTTTTACACCAGGTGTAATAGGACACACACCTTCCAAAAAGTTCAACTTTTGCCTCATCAGTCCACAGAGTTTTCCCAAAAGTCTTGGGAATCATCAAGATGTTTTCTGCAAAACTGAGATGAGCCTTTATGTTGTTTTTGCTCAGCAGTGGTTTTCGTCTTGGAACTCTGCCATGCAGGCCATTTTTGCCCAGTCTTTCTTATGGTGGAGTCATGAACACTGACCTTAACTGAGCCAAGTGAGGCCTGCAGTTCTTTGGATGGTGTTGTGGGGTCTTTGTGACCTCTTGGATGAGTTGTCACTGCGCTCTTGAGGTAATTTTGGTCGGCTGGCCTCTCCTGGGAAGGTTCACCACTGTTCCATGTTTTCACCATTTGTGGATAATGGTTCTTGCTGTGGTTTGCTGGAGTCCCAAAGCTTTACAAATAGCTTTAAGATAAGATAAGATAAGATAAGATAAGCCTTTATTAGTCCCACAACGGGGAAATTCCAGGATTGCAACAGCACAGGGATAGCAACACTCAGAGCAACAATCAGAAGGCAAGAAAAAAAAAACAAACAAAAAAAAAAACAAGCAAGCAAGAGCAGCTAATATACATATGTACGTATTACTATAAAATATATATATATACACACACACACAGACACACAGTGCAGAGCATTGTAGCTGGATGGAATAAATATATGAATATATGAACACCCACAGTACGGAGCATTGCAGCTAGGTGGAATAAATATGCAAGTATATAAACACACACAGTGCGGAGCAATGTAGCTAGATGGAATAATATGTAGATATATAAATATATAAACACACCCAGTGCTGAGCATTGTAGCTAGATGGAATAAATATGTAAATATATAAACACCCACAGTACGGAGCATTGCAGCTAGGTGGAATAAATATGCAAGTATATAAACACACACAGCGCGGAGCAATGTAGCTAGATGGAATAATATGTAGATATATAAATATATAAACACACCCAGTGTTGAGCATTGTAGCTAGATGGAATAAATATGTAAATATATAAACACACACAGTGCAGAGCATTGTTGCTAGATGGAATGAAACAGCATAACCGTCTACTTAGTTATCCTACATGGTACAGGACATACTGAATGCACTGAGGAGCTCATTTAGCAGCAGACTACATCATCCCAGGTGCACAACCGAGAGGTTTCGTAGGTCCTTCCTACCAACGGCTGTCAGACTGTACAACCTAAGCAGGGCTGCTCGCAGAGATAGCAAAAAGACGTAACAAACTAATAGTTTTTTGAATGCAAAAGATGCAATAGACTTACACAATGGTCCCCTCCGGCATACAACTAGGAACTTACCGGTCGCCTTTTCCAGACTGAAAGATCTCAATTACTTTGTTTCTCATTTGTTCCTGAATTTCTTTGGATTGCAGCATGATGTCCAGCTTTTGAGGATCTTTTGGTCTACTTCACTTTGTCAGGCAGGTCCTATTTAAGTGATTTCTTGATTGAGAACAGGTGTGTCAGTAATCAGGCATTGGTGTGGCTAGAGAAATTTAACTCAGCTTTCCAAAGATGTGAAAAACTACAGTTAATTTATGTTTTAACGGGGGGGGGGAGGCAATCACTTTTTCACACAGGGCCATGTAGGTTTGGGGGGGTTTTATCCTTAATAATAAATACCTTCATTTAAAAACTGCGTTTTGTGTTTACGTGTTATCTTTGTCTAATATTTAAATTTGTTTGATGGTCTGAAACATCTCGTTCTTTCGGTCATTACCCAAAGCTCGTGACCATAGGTGAGAGTAGGAACGTAGATTGACTGGTAAATCGACAGCTTTGCCTTAGAACTAAGCTCCCTCTTCACCACAACAGACCGGTACAACGTCCGCATCACTGCAGATGCTGCTCCAATCCGTCTGTCGATCTCTCGCTCCATTTTCCCCTCACTCGTGAACAAGACCCCAAGATACTTAAACTCCTCCACTTGGGGCGATACTTAAACTCCTCCACATTACTTTGGGTAATGACCGAAAGAACGAGATCGCGGATACAAGCGGCTGAAATGAGCTTTCTCCGTAGGATTGCTGGACTCACCCTCAGAGATAGGGTGAGGAGCTCAGTCATCCGGGAGAGGCTCAGAGTAGAACCGCTGCTCCTCCACATTGAAAGGAGTCAGTTGAGGTGGTATGGGCATCTGATTAGGATGCCTCCTGGACGCCTCCCACTTGAGGTGTTTCAGGCACGTCCCACTGGGAGGAGACCCCGGGGCAGACCCAGGACTCGGTGGAGAGACTATGTCTCCCAGCTAGTCTGGGAACGCCTTGGTATCCCCTCTGAAGAGCTGGAGCAGGTGGCTGGGGAGAGGGAAGCCTGGGCTTCTCTGCTTGAACTGCTGCCTCCGCGACCCGGACCTCCGGAAAAGCGGTAGAAGATGGATGGATGGATGGATGGTCTGAAACATTTGTGACAAACACAAAAAAATGAGAAATCAGGAAAGGGGCAAACACTTTCACACCACTGTATGTGTAATGCTGTTATTTAAAAAAAAAAAAAAAGTGTGTCAGTATTCATGGACCTTAAGAGGGTTTCTAGAATAAATTGAGTGGTTCGAATTTATTTTGGAGCATAACGGAATCTCCAAAGATGCACATTATTCCCAGGTTTAAATGTATGTGGTCAGTCACTACCTGATTGTGATGCAATCACTAAAAACACATTTTAATGCCAGGTGTAAAATGGGGCCTATGGGAAGAAAATCTCACTGGAGAGGCAGATCCCAGCCCCCGACCAACAGTGATCCGTGTGGAGTTTGCATGTTCTCCCCGTGTCTGCGTGGGTTTACTCCTGGATTTCTCCGGTTTCCTCCCACATGCCAAAAACATGCAAGTTAGGTTAATTGGCATCAAAACTGGGGATTCTAAATTGTCCTTTGGTATGACTGTAAGAGTGAATGGTTGTCTGTCTCTCTGTGTTGGCCCTGCGATGGACTGGCAATCTGTCCAGGGTGGACCCTGTCTCCCGCCCAAAGATGCTGGGATAGGCTCCAGGCCCCCCGCGACCCGAACAGGATTAAGCGGAAGAAGAAGATGAATGAATTTATTTTGTTGCTGCAGGTAGTGAATTGGATTTCACTTTTAGCTTATTTTTCCAGCTGAATTGACCCACTTTGAATTAGAGGAAGAAAACAAAAAGGATATAGTTTTCTTGAATCTGTTTTATCCATCATTTTTTTTGTTTTTTTTCCTGAACTGAATGTCTGCCCGTTTTCCAGGTGATTTTAATTAAATGAATTCTTGAGACACACAAAGACATTACACAGCCAATTGTTAATAAATTAAGTATACAAAGCAAAAGCAGAAATCAAACATTCTGTAGTCTTCCAATAGAAGGCACCAGATGAGCGTAGCTGACAGACAACAAAAGAGATGGTATCTTTTCTGAAATGGAACAAAAAGATTCAGCCAAAGAAACACCCACACACAAACGCAGCAAATCCACAAGCCAGCAAAAGGTTAAAAAAAAGTTTAAAACATAAAAAAAAAAAAAAATCCAATAATTGTGCCTGCACACTTCACTACATCTCTGATCTGCTCCTGTTTCACATTTAGTTGTATGATAAATGATCCTGAATGTCAGAGTCGTTGCTTTTCTCCTGTAAGCCCCACAGGCATGAGCGGGTAAACAGAGATTTGAGTAATTTGATGCAGAGGGACCCATAAAATAAAACAGATTTGCAAAGTGTAGTGGAGTGCATGTAATTGCCTCTCTGCTACTTCACTATCTCCCTCCTCGACGCTTCGGGGTGTCTGAGGGTAAGTGGACCGTCTGAGAAATCATCCCTCATGCTAGGGGTGGCCTTGGGAGAGCTCGCAGTCATTAAACGAGGACAATGACCGGTCTGCAAAGGCTGCCTGAGTCATCCCATTTAAAGTGCATATGTGTCACTCCTGTGGAGATTAAACGTAAGATAAATGGCCGTGTCTGGAACGCACTGGCATCACATTAAATAGGCTTCAACCTTATTAGGAATCTCAGTCTGGAATTTTTCGGGACAGGCCCTACACGCTGCGCCTCCGGTTGTGGATCATGGCCATGATGTGGGTGAGGTCCAGACTCTTCATCATCACCTCCATGAAGTCTTCATCACTGCGAGCACCTTCCACAAACTCCTCCAGGGAAAGTTCACCTGTTGAAAGAGACAAGTGGGGTAATTAGTCAGGGTTGGCTCAATATGCTGGATTATTTAGCTGTGCAGTCTGGTTTTAAAAAGGCCAGTGCTGTCTGGTGACTTGATCACCTGTTTAGGTCACACTGGAAAATTTACATTGATCCTAGCCTTTAAACAGCTGTGATACTTTTGGTAGATGGTTATTACAGAGTAGCAGGGCAGAATTTTAGAAACCTCCCTCTCTATTTCAAGACAGTTTCATCAGGAGTCAACTGAATAATTTAGTGATTTTTCATTTTAATTTGTGTTATCACAGACACTTCTCATAACGGTGTCAAAAAATAAATACACACCGACCTGGCATGTAGTTTCTCAGTTTCAAGATTGCCTAAAACTGTGGTGGCACTGAGTGGGGGGTTCTCCACCCAGAGTCCGAAGTCGGGGGGGGGGGGGGGATAGAGAACTGAAGGAGGAAGTGGCACCGGGGGGTCTCAGATGCAACAAAGGACTGGCCGCACCCTGAGGAGTCAGGAGACACCGGAGTTTGCTAGAGTGTGAGAGGGAGTGATGAGCAGGGTTTCGTGTCCTGTAATGTTAATATGCCAGACAGGCTTTGTGTACTGTGTATTGTCTTTGGCTCCCTGGGTCTCATTGGGCAGGAATAAAGTGGTATAAATGGAGGCGCCCAGAGACCCCGAGAGAAGATTTCTTTGTTTTATGTTGGAAGGTGAATAAAGTTTGTGTGTTGTCCAGCTTGCTGTCTTGTCTGCTTTCATTTTCCACATTGGTGACCCTGAGACGTGCAATGGAGAATGAGCCGAGTACCGCCCCAGAGACAACCCAGAAGGAGAACACCAGCGCGGCATGTGCTGTCATAGTCAAGCTCCCGGACTTCTGGCTCCACAATCTGACCACTTGGTTTCTACATGTGGAAGCCCAATTCACACTCCGCGGGATCTCCACAGACGACACCAAATATTATCATGTGGTCGCTGCGCTGGATGTGCACGCCACACAACAAGTAACGAGCCTGCTCTAGTTGCTGCCAGCCCAGGGGAAATGTGACGCGCTCAAGCAGATGCTGCTTCAACATTATACCCTGTCGGACAGTGAGAGGGTAGAGAAACTCCTCACTCACAATTGGGTGACAGGTCAGCTGTGGAGCTGATGGACAGCATGTTAGCGCTGAGGGGGAAGGACGACGAACCCTTCCTGTTCGCCCACCTGTTCCTCAGGAACCTACCAGCTACAGCGAGGGCAATCCTGGCCAGCTCACCACTGCTGGTGGCCAAGAACTACCGTGCCCTGGCGCAAGAAGCGGACTGCATCATCCTGGTGAACAGAGCTCTCAGCGTGCACGCAACACCAGCAGCCATAAAGGACTCCAGCAAGGTCGAGGAGCCATTGGGGGCGGCAGGGACGGACGCCAAGAGGTGCAGGAATGGGACGCTCTGTTTCTATCATCGCCGGTTTGGCTCAAATGCCCAACACTGTCTGCCACCATGCCCATTCAACAAGCCAGGGAAACGGCACAGCCAACAGTCAGTAGCAGCTGCAACCGCTGGCAACAGGAACAAGCTGCTTTTCATCACAGACACACGTTCGAGGAGACGTTTCTTGATGGACTCTGGCTCCCAGAAGAGCCTCATTCTGCTGGTCAGCGCGGACAGGTCGGCAGAAGGCTGTGGCCCCGAGCTTACAGCCGCCAACGGCTCCAACATCAGGACGTTTGGCAAATGAATGTTGACAGTGTGCTTACACGGACGCAATTACCAGTGGGACTTTGTGGTAGCTGCATGTTCTGTCCCCATTTTAGGCGCTGATTTTTTATGTGCTTACAGATTGTTTGTCGATGTTGCCAACAAACATGTAGTGGAGGCTGTTTCTTTTCCCTCCTTGCCCTGCACAGCTCGGGGAGTTGGGCCAGCAACACATGCTAACGTTATAGCTCCAGGGGGTAAGTACCAACATTAGCTTTCACAGTTCCTAGTACTCACAGTTCCGACTTTTTCTGCTACGGTAACTAAACATGGGGTCAAGCATTTAATAACAACAAAAGGTCCGCCGGTGTTCGCGCGCCCTCGGCGCCTGGACGCAGTTAAGCTGGCCAGCACGCGTGAGGAGTTCGCTGACTTAGAGCAACTGGGCATCCTTAGGTGCTCCAACAGCCCGTGGGCAGCCCCGCTACACATGGTGCCCAAGGCTTATGGGTCATGGTGACCGTGCGGTGATTTTTGGCGCTTGAACCATGCCATGGAACACGATCTGTACCCCGTCCCGCACATCCAGGATTTTTCTGTGCATCTGGATGCATGTTTTTTCGAAAGTGGATCTGGTCCGCAGTTACCACCAGGTCCCAGTGCGTGCGGAGGACGTGCCCAAAACAGCGGAAATAACTCCTTTTGGTCTTTTCGAGTTTTTTTGCATGCCGTTCAAGTCAAAGGGCGTGGCGCAAATCTTTCAAAGAATGATGGACGTGATGCTCCGTGACCTGCCTTTTGTTTTTGTCTACTTAGACAACATTTTGGTGGCTAAAGCGTCCAAGGAGGAGCACCTCGCCCATCTCAAACTAGTTTTCCAGAGGTTGGAAGCACACGGGCATATTGTTAACCTGGCGAAGTGCCAGTTCGGCGTGCCAGTGATTGATTTTTTTGAGTCACCGCATTTCACCAGAGGGCACGATTCCGCTGCCTGATAAGGTGCGCGTCGTGGCGGATTTTCTGCATTCGCAGACCGTGAGGGCCCTACAGGAATTTTTGGGCATGGTCAACTATTACAACCATTTCTTCCCCCGAGCAGCCCAGCTGCTGCAACCGTTGTACGTCGCACTCAAAAAAAACAGAAGCCCACAGAAAACATCGACTGGACCCCTGAGCGAGTCCAGGCTTTCGTAAACGCCAAAACAGCGCTTGCTAACACCACTTTGCTGGCCCACCCAGCCCCATCAGCGCAGATAGCACTCACCACCGACGCATCAAGGTTCAACCACATCCATGTGGATTTGGTGGGCCCCTCCTGCCGTTGCAAGGTTTCATGCACCTTTTGACAATCATGGACCGCACCACATGTTGGCCTGAAGTGGTCCTGCTGACTTCTACCACGTCCACAGAAGTGGCTCACGCTTTTTTGTCGGCTTGGGTTGCACGGTTCGGATCCCCGTCGGACATCACTTCCGACAGGGATCCACAATACTTTTCGGAACTCTGGTCCGCAGTGGCCCAGAGCTTGGGGGTCCAAATCCACCGCACCACCGCATACAACCCCAGGCTAATGGGTTATACAAACGTTTTCATAGGCTGCTTAAAGCAGCGGTTAGAGCCTCACTCACGGATGCAAACTGGGTCAACCACCTGCCCTGGGTCCTGTTAGGGTTGCACTCCACACTTAAGGAGGATCTGGCAGTCTCCCCGGCGGAATTCATTTTTTCTCAGCTGCTGCGGATCCCCGGGGGATTTTTACCAAAAAACCCGCACCCGGGACCAACCCACCTGCACAATTATTTTTACAGTACAGAGGCTGCTAACATGCTGGGCCCAGCCCACCATTGTTTTCCCCACACCTTCGTCTCAAAGAGCTTACAGAGCGCCATTTCGTTTTTGTCAGGCACAATGCACACAGAACCCTGCTGCGCCCATCATATGATGGACCATTCAAAGTGCAGGAAACTGGGCTAAAGCATTTTGTGTTAGACTTGGGGGGTGGGTGGGTGGGTAAGAAGACCATCTGCATTGACAGGCTGAAGCCCGATTATGTGTTGGCAGATGAACAGGTGGTGTTGGCTCAAGCTTTCCAGCGTGGACGCCCACCAACGGTGGTTCCACAAGTTGGTGTTCCCCCGGTAGAGAACTGCGCTCACGAAGCTAACGTGTTCCCCCCCACACACCCTCTTCCCCTCCACAGACCAGCGTGCCCTCCCACACACCTTGCCAGGAGCATACCTGCCAACTACTCCGGTTTTGCCGTAATGGTTCCGGTTTTCAAGACCCCGTTCCGGGTTCCGGTTTTATTATTCAAAATTACGGTTTTTCACTAAAAAATTCAGTCAAAAATTTTAAATCGTAAAAAAAACACGGAAAACACGAAAGCAATTCCAAACACGCTGTCGCTCGGAATTGTATCTAAATTTAGAACAAAGGCAATCGGCACTGCTTCATGTAGGTGTATTGCGCATGTGCGAGAGTTCTGAGCCAATTTTCCATGTGCAATCGCGAGGCAATCAGGTAAGAATTATACGTTTTCATCATGGAGTCTGCCGGAGAAAAATCACTAACGAGCGTGAAACACAAACGAAAATTACAGTCTTTTCGTGAGGAATACAGCAAAGCATTTCCGGGAGTTATTATTCACTCAAGAAGAGGTGGAAATTACGCAAATTGCACTTTGTGTAGACAAGACTTTTTGATTGGACATGGCGGAATCAGCGATGTGAAAGACCACGTAAGAATGAAAAAACACAAGGCCAGTGACGCTAGCGGCAAACTTGAAGATCACGTGCTGTGTAGTTGCAAGCCTTGTCATGCTTGGTGTATCATGTAAACACATAAAATATCAGAGCGATTTTGCCGTCATTTACGCACGTGTGTCATACAGTGCTAGTATACCCTGCTGATATTTCTAGTCTTCTAGTTACCTCCGCCAAGGAGGTTATGTGATCATCAGCGTTGGTTTGTCTGTTTCTTTGTTAGCAAGATAACTCAAAAAGTTATGGACGGATTTTCATGAAGTTTTCACAGATTGTCAGAAATGGGGTATCCTACAGATTAGATTTTGGTGGTGATCCGGATCACCGTCTGGATCCAGGAATTTTTTAAAGGATTATTTTTTTTTTTTTTTTTTTTAACATTGTGAGATAGGGCCATTTTCAATATTTTATTTATGATGTTAAACACTGTATGGGGGGAACTGTGGTGCTTGGCGGAGGTCTGCGCTGTCCAAGTGCTTTTCTAGTATTCATAATACATCACATCTGGCCTATTCGAAGTTCTATGCAGTGTTAAGATAGTCTTTTGAATGCAAATTTAATGAATGAATGAATCTTTATTTCGGATAGATTAAAAGTAAAGATTAAAAAGAAACAGAATAATATAACAAAGGCGAAAAAATCCAACAAGGTCAAATTAAACAAGAACTCCTCTGATTATACAGTTCAACATAAGTTATCTGAAATGGGTGATGGCTGAAGCCGCAGCTTATATTGCCCACCCATATTCCATCCAAGAATTCAAAAGAAAAACAAAACAAGAGCGATTACAATTCAGAACAAAGCTAAGACAAAATGTGACAAAAAAAACTAAGTAACAACACAACACAGACTGGATATGACAATCCTTATCTGATTTTTACATGTCATCTTGTATATATGTTTGGAGTATTTCTTCCTTTAGTTTTTGTTTAAATTGTCCAAGCGTTGTACATGATTTTAATTCAGGTCCAAAATCGTTCCATAATCTGACTCCTTGCACTGAAACACAGTGTTGCTTGGTGGTAGTTCTCACTGAAGGTTTCTGAAATATACATGTTCCTCTGAAATGATATTGTTTCTCCCTTATTTGGAACAACTTTTGGATATTTGCGGGCAGTGATAGATTCTTAGCTTTAAACATTATTACTGCAGTTTTAAAGTCAACCAGATCTTTCAACTTGAGAGCTTTTAATTTAAGAAAAAGTGGGTTTGTTGGTTCCCTGTAAGCAGCTTTGTTTATTATTCTAATAGCTCTCTTCTGAAGCATAAAGACTGGATATACAGTATGTTTGTTTTATATGTATTTCCCCATACTTCAGTACAATATGTCATGTATGGGAGTATTAATGAATGATACAAAGTATATAATGTGGGTTGATTCAGCAAATATTTCGCTCTGTGTAGTATTGCAATTGATTTAGATATTTTACCTTTAATATAATTAATATGCGACTTCTATGTCAAATGCTAATATTTGTTTGACACTGCGGCCCCTGGACCCCAGCTAGCTACTAGGCTTTTCAGGTTTGAAAGTTGAAGAAATATGAGGTTGTTAGCTACATTTAACTAGATTTAATGCTAATATTTGTTTGGCAAATATTAGCATTATTATTATTAGCATCGGCCCCTGGACCCCGGCTAGCTACTAGGCTTTTCAGGTTTGAAAAGTTGGCAGGTATGAAGGAGGGCGCTTCGACTGGAACGGCGACCCCCCGCTACAGCTGCTATGGCCGCCAGCTCAAGCCCAAGGGACTGGGGGGTTAGTCCTCTTTCTGGGTTTTGGGGGGGGGGGGGGCTGTGTGGTGGCACTGAGTGGGGGGTTCTCCACCCAGAGTCAGAAGTCGGGGGGGGGGGGGATGGAATAGAGGACTGAAGGAGGAAGTGACACTGGGGGTTCAGGACTGGCCACACCCCGGGGAGTCAGGAGACACCAGAGTTCGCTAGAGTGGGAGAAGGAGTGATAAGCAGGGTTTCATGTCTTGTAATGTTAATGTGCCAGACAGGCTTTTATGTACTGTATATAAGCGACTTTCGCATTACGAGTGCGCATGTGCGGACTATGTGAGTTCAAAGTTCATGACTACCAAACATTTTGGTAGCCGGCTTGCTTTTGTATACAAACTGTAGCCACACCTGAACAATTGCCGCTTAAAGTCTGCTTTAAGCTTTAAATCTCCGTTATGCCAGGTGCACATTGTGCCGCAGTGAAGTGTGGGAACTGCATGTATCATCTAGAGCGGTGGAAAAAGAAAACTTGCAGCATACATGCGTGTAACTTTGGGACCAGCGTGTGCACATGTCCGCCGCCATTCACGTTATATACATTCCCCACGGAGCTGAAGGATCCGGACGGACATAATTGTTGGATTAAAGCAGTAAGTCTATATTATAACACAGGGGTGTCCAACCATGTGCCATGGAGAGCCAAGACCCTGCGGGTTTTACCTCCAACCAGTGTCTTCAACAGCAGATTTCTGTGAACTTCTTCCCACTGATTGCTGATAAGTGAAAACACCTGCTGAAGAGACTGGGTAGAAGAGAAAACCTGCAGGGTCTTGGCTCTCCATGGCACCTGGTTGGACACCCCTGTTATAACATAATTAAACAGTGTTGTGTATTGTTCAAGTTCTAGCCTAATTGACACAAGTCTAAACCCTGAAGTAGTAGGTACGGACAGGCAGGCCTGGATCTAAGATATAGTTCTTTGTATATTGGTAATGAAGCTTGATCTACACACACATGTAATCATGGCCATTGATAAGTAGGCTGGTATAAAATAAAATTGCAAATCATTGAAAACGTGTGGACTACAGTAGTATCAACCTATAGTGTGTGACCTATAGTGTGTGGCCACCATCAGTGTGTGAATGTGTGTGTAAATGGGTGGATAGCAGGATCTGTAAAGCGCTTTGGTCATCAAGAGATGAGAATAAAAGCGCTATATAAGTGAGTGCCATTTACCATTTACCATAGATCTAAGTAAGCAGGCTATGCCTTGTAGTGAAATTTACTCAGAATGACAAAACCAAAGTTGAGCTGTCAAACCACTCGCTTACCTTCTTTGTAGTTGTTTCAGAGTCTCGCAAGTAAGGGTGCTTGGTCTTTTGACAACAAAAAATCTGCTATGTCAGCATACATACAGGAGGGCCATTTTGGCCAATTTCTGCAACGTGGCTGCGAATGCAAGCGCAACTAGTTTATCCTTGAGTTTGCGGGTACAACCGAGAAGGCCCCTACGCATACAATATGCTCGTAGAACAGGAACTTTCCATAAATTAAATGTATCGATAGAGCATGTTTGGTAGCCACGTTCCCATGATGCTTTATGCGAGCCGAGATGCGAAAGTCACTTATTGTCTTTGGCTCCCTGGGTCTCACTGGGCAGGAATAAAGTGGTATAAAAGGAGGCGCCCAGAGAGCCCAAGAGAAGTTTTATGTTGGAAGGTGAATAAAGTCCATGTGTCGTCCAGCTCGCTGTCTTGTCTGCTTTCATCTTCCACAAAACCACCATTTCCACTGATTTGAGCCACACTAAACTGTTTAAACGGACATGGGTCAAATAGACCCAGAACAGCCTCTGTGTATGGTTTGGGTCACTTTTGGAAAAAATAATCAAATTTCAGATTAAAAGAATGACATTGAGAGGTTTTTTTTGTAACTTCCTGTCACATTTAACCTGAATTGTTCGTAATTATTAAATGTTGTTCAATTTGAATCTCTTACATTCTCAAAATATCAAACTACATGTTTTTCAGAATAGTAAATAAGCCCACATTCATACACGTCATGTACACAAGTCAATCCCAGCTGTAGTTAGGTGGGGTACACCATTGACACTTTTACTGCTAATCACAGGGTCAACACCAAAAGTTAATTCAATTTATAAATAGTCATCTTGCAATACACTCTTAAGACACTATGATGTGAGACAGAACCCCAGTGACCTCTAATTATCTTATTAGTAAGCCCTTGGTGACGGTGGGGAGGATGAACTCTGTTTTAACAGGAAGAGAGCTTCGGCAGAACCAGGCTAAGGGAGGGGTAACCATCTGCCAAATTGATTTAACATGAGTGTAAATAAAGGAGGAGCATGGAGATGTATGGTGCATCCTGAGAGCTGTCATGTCGTGGATCGGATTTTCTTACTGTCGCAGAAAGTTGCTCAATGCCATGCCCTCAGAAGTCAGATTTCTGACGTGTAACATGCACCATACCCAAGTAAGGCTGCATGTTCACAGCCAGCATTTTTTTTTCTGCTAGAAGCTTGTATTTTCTATTCATTTCCCATGTACAGTAGTTGACCATTTACAGCACTCAATGCCCTCACCCCAAAAACATGGTCAGTATTTTTTGTTGCTGTGCCCAGAGTGCTAAGAATTGAAAGCAGTTCAACTTTTGGAATGTTGCATCACTTGTTACCAGCACACCTCTCTAACCAGCCAACCAGAATTAAGCTAAGGCAATACCATGATAACCATTTGAAAAGAAAAGCTTGGGATTAATGTGTGTTTTCTATATATAGTTTAGTAAGTAGAGCATTTTGATGCCAAAGCGCTGAGCTGTGTGACAAGTCAAGCTGTGGCTAGGACACGGGTGGAGACCTTTTTTTTCCAGACTGCTGAAGCCCTCTGGGGAAAAAAGATGCAGCCCACTTGCAGTAGGAAAAAAAAATGCTGTCTGTGGACACACAGCACTGAGGAGTTGAGGGATGTCAAAGTCATTCCATTCCGGGCCAAGACCCTGCAGGTTTTACCTCCACCCAGTGTCTTCCATGGGTGATTTAACTGAATTTCTTCCCACTGATTGCTGATTAGCAAAAGCACCTGTTGAGAAGAATGGGTGGAAGTAAAATCCTTATTAAGGATTCAAAATGACTGCACCAAGCATCAACAGAAAGTGGAAGTCCAAGTCAAGTGTGCTGTTGAGTAGCACTTTTTTTGACAGAATGAGCACAATAGACTCATAGGTGTCTTTCGTTTTTTCCAACTTTGTTGCACATTTGCACTTTGTTGTGCCAGAACATGTTTATGACTGGAAATCCAATTTGGGGGGAGGGGGGTGGTTCAACACCTTCAAGCAAGTGACTGTCCAAATCTGGCCAAGAACTACTGTTAATATTTTGTAGAGTATTGCTACAGTTTATATTATAATTTCATTCTTGATTGCAAAACTGAAACATCCATATTATTGTACTGTACTGCAGAATGCAATATAGCCTTGAATGACGATATATCTATACTGCATAAATAGATAAGACAGTTTACAAGTCAATCAGGGAGATCTTGTAGAATTACTTTTAAGGCTTTCTTATGGTATGTGTTCACTGGATCCATCGTTTTTCTGCTTCCCATTTATTGTGCATGTGAAATGCAAAGGAAAATATTTTTCTATGGTGCCGTGAGATCCAGGCTGGGGTGTGTCAAGTTGTCCATACTTCTCATTTGCATAAAGTTGACATTTTTAACTTGATGCAAATGAGGCCCAGCCACTCAGCATACATCGGCTGCAGCGATGTGGTGCTAAATGTTTAAAACAGCAGTTTTTGATGTCAAATAATGATAGATTCATTAACTGCACCTATTTCTTGCATGAAGTGTCATTAGAAACACTTTTTGCAGGTTTGTTATGAGACACGTCATCCGCAATGTTGTCCAGCAGCTTCAGTCCGTGGAAGACCGCCCACGGCTGGATCCGTCGACCAGTCAAGTGCAGCCTGTTCTCAGCAGCAGGACAAATGAGAGTCTTTCCCCTGGGACAGAGCTCTTTGACTGTTGGTTTTCCATAATGTCAGTTACTTTCCATCAGTCCACCTGGTTACACCTATCCCACAACGCAACCCCGATATGATACCTTCCGACAAAAAACAGACAAGTGGATATGTACCAATGAAAGGTAGTGTATGGAACTTTAGGAAACTCAGGTTTTAGTGACACCTGTGGCTCCACAGTGAACTGCTGCCCATTTTTTTCCACTCACTTCTACAAAGGACAGGCTCAGCCAAATCTCTGAATCAAAGGCAGTGTCATATGGACAGAATGACTGCATTTCAAATATTGGCCACAGGTGTTTTCCAGAGTTACAAAGAATGGTTTTCATATTTTTAAGTCTGAGAATAAATAAATAAAATTTATATGTAAACTTCCCTTCTTGGATCTTGTTTGTGTAAATATTCTTCGATCCTCTAGAAGTTCTTGTGCCTTCAGACTGGAGATAAATGTCTAAACACTGTCCACCCATTATTGATTTTCTCCTAACAGTGCCAGCACACACTCACCATCTCCATTTATATCAATCCTGTCAAACACACTGTTTGTGAACTCCTCTGCTGATGTTTCCTGGTTTTCATTCCCATTGATTGCTCGAATGGCCTGAAGGAGGAGAAGAGAAGAAACAAAATCAGGAAGCTGTCACAGTCTTGAACACACAGGTGCAGGATGACAGACTGACTGTACCTTGATGATGTTCAAGAGCTCGTGGCGGTCAATGCAGCCGTTTCCATCCACATCATAAAGTTTAAAGTACCAGCGCAGCTTGTGCTCCATCTTTCCCCGCATCACCAGACTCAAAGCAGCCACATACTCCATGAAGTCTATGTAGCCGTCCTGCAGAAACAAACATCAAACTATATCTTAGCCATCTAATTTCTATTAAGCCGAGCTCAGTCAACAAATGCACCATCGCTCAACTCCAAAAGGAATCTGTGGGGAAATTAAGTGTGCCAGAACAGAGGATTATTGCATCCTGTCTGCGTCTCAACAATCGTGGCATCAAAGCATCATCTTGCAGATAATCCCACTGTCTAAATCATGCACACAGATTACCAGGGCCTTTTCAGATCTGAGGGGAGACTATATATAGACGTGCAGCTTCTCAAACACACATCCCGCTGTGACCCTGCCATGAGGGTCAAACAGGATAAAGAAAGGAAGGATGGATGGAAATGTGAAATCTTTGAGGTTGAAAAGCTTGCTTTAGAGTAACTAGTGCACGCCCATAGAACCAAATATTCCTGTCTGAAACATGTTTCCCAATCAGGCTTTCCAGGCCCAAATGTAGGCTGTGTTTGAAAGTAAAGAGGTGTAGCCTATATGTAGGCAGTCACATGTTAGACTTTGACAAATATAAAAGGGAGTAAATGGCACTAAGATTTATTTGACTGTGTGAATATTAATTACAGAATACCTAAATATTGAAAATGAATGGGACATCCAATATTAGCGACTCTTTCAGATCCCTTGTTTATTTGTTTGTCAGATCACTTATTTGTCTGATCTTTTATCACTTATATTCATAATAGTGTATCTTCACTTTGGGGAATGGGAGTTGTTCAGTCACCATTATAATTGTTTCAGTTTATATCACTGTTCAGTGAAATATTGAATTTCTTCTGTGCATCGTCAATAAACTCATGCATTACTATTACAGGACATGTTTAGAAATATTTGAGGCCCATTGTAGTGCATCAGTTTATATTTTAGCAATATTTCGTTATTAAAAGGTTTTTTAAAACTTTACTGCTAAGATTGAGGCGGTGCTTATATCGTTGCACTGGGGCAATACTGAGGCCAATGATCTGAACCCTGAGGGCGTGACTGGCAAAGACTCACAATGTGAGCGCCGCGTCTCTACTGTAAGCATTCGTTTCTTTTTGATGCAAGAAGATTAATTATTATTATTATTCCGCCTAAACGATTGCATTTTTGACCCTCTAAACATTATCCAAAATGCATTTTTTCACACACCTCAGACCCGGTGAAAAATTTTATAAACTGGAAAACATATGTGCCCCATGCTGAAAATTTATCCAGCCTATGGTTGATATGTCCCGCATTCATGGAGCAAAGGTTGCAGGGTCTGCCCCCCATGTTTTTTTAAATAACTTTTTTTTTTTATCGCCACCAGTTAGCGTGCCTTTGAGCCAGGCCGTGTAAGCTGTGTTTGAAAGTGGAATACAGAGGTGTAGCCTATATGTAGGCAATCACATGTTAGACTTTGACAAATATGAAAGGGACTGAAGTGAGATTTATTTGATTGTGTGAATATTAATTACAGAGTAATTGAAAATGAATGAGACATCTGATATTAGCCACTGTTTAAGAATCGCTTGTTAATTTTTTGTCAGATCACTTATTTGTGTGACCTTTTATGAGTTATGGAGCGTTTTTGTGTCCAGTTTGGTGACGGTTGTTCTTTAGTCAAACTGTGCATGTGGCCGCATATGATATACAGTTGATCTTGGCATTCTGCTCCACAATTATTAACTTTTAATAATTAACTTTTAATAATTGTGTGAGCACACTGAGACCAGTGCCGCGCTGGTCTCACAAGTCATGGTCTTGCAAAGGGACTCCCATCTACCGCTGACTGGGGCAGGCTGGCCGTTCCTTCCTGCAAAGGACCGTGGTCCGCCCCGTTAGGCTGCTGCTTCTCCCTGTATGTTCTGTGTTGATACACTGGTATTCTTTGTCAGACCCGGGTCCCCGCTGACGCTCCACCTAGTCTGCTCGCACACCTCATGTTCTCTACATATGCCAAATTGTCCTTTAGAGCTACACAGTCACGGCAGCTTTATAGTATAATTTTTTTAGGCATTCAGTATTATCTTTTTCTAGTCAAATTTGTCATTTTTCACTTCCTTGTTTTGTCCAGGGAACACTGTGGTGAGTGACAGGTCGTGATGCCGCGTACTGTCCAATCAGCATGGCCGTGATGTGGCGTATTATTCAGTGAGCGCAGAGTCAAGCACCCCACCCACACTTCTTGAAGCCAGGACACAGAGAGTGGTCACACAGCGGTGGCTAAATTTTTATTGATAAAAATTACATATTTTGACTGAGTGACTCCATATTTGGAGATGCACACCCTTGTAACCTCAGGAAACCACGTATAAAACCTTAGATCAGTCTGAGGAACGGTTTGAGAGATAGCTGAGGAACACACACAGACAGACACACACACAAACAGAGATCCCTTGAATTTATAGATAGATTTTGCTTCTATAGGGTGTGGTGACTTGCCTTAAATATCTGTTCACCATCATTAAAAATACTCTAAACCATGTTCCTCTTGACAATTTGGGCCCCAGAAAAGCTTTATAATCCATCCATGCTCGAATGCTTAAAGATGTTTTTTCCAAACTCAAGCAACAGACCAATACCTAATCAGATATTCATTTGAAATTAGTCACTCCCTATTGAAGGATTTAATGTGTTTAAATTATGTGACTATTTTTCAGATACATTGTATAGATGAAATAAAAACCTATCTCACAATTTATTGTGAACATGTCAGTTTAAATGTTGCTTTTGTGTTAATTCAATTCAACTTTATTTATATAGCGCCATTTCACAACAAGTCATCTCATAGCACTTTCAACTGTAGGGGAAACCCCCACAATTGCAGAAAGACCCCAGCAATCAGGCGAACCATTAACAATAATGTTTATTCAAAGTTAAACTCCACACTTCCAAAACAGTTGGAACAATTTGATGAGGAATTAATTACACTGAATTATTTAATGAGAGAGAGGTGCAGATCTGTCAACTGATCACCACCTGGTGGTGAGTTGGATCCAATGGCAGGGGAGGAAGCCTTTCAGACCTGGTAGACCCAAACGTATAGTGAGGGTGTGCTGGGAACATCTGGCTGAGGCCCCTGTCCGGGAGGTCTTCAACTCCCACCTCCAGAAGAACTTCAACCACATTCCGAGGGAGTCTGGAGACATGGAGTCTGAATGGGCCATGTTCTCCACCTCTGTTGTTGAAGCGGCGGCCCAGAGCTGCGGCCGCAAGGTGGTCGGTGCATCTCGTGGTGGCAACCCCCGAACCAAGTGGTGGACACCAGTGGTGAGGGGGGCCATTAAGCTGAAGAAGGAGTCCTCTCAAGCTTGGTTGGCTTGTGGGACTCCCGAAGCAGCTGAGGTGTACCGGCAGGCCAAGCGGAGTGCAGCTTGGGTGGTTGCTGAAGCAAAAACCCAGGTATGGGAGGAGTTCGGTGAGGCCATGGAACAAGACTTTCGGTTGGCCTCGAAGAGATTCTGGCAAACTGTCCAGCGGCTCAGGAGGGGAAAGCAGCTCCCTGTCCACACTGTGTATGGTGCGGATGGGGCGCTTTTGACTTCGACTGGGGATATCGTCGGGCGGTGGAAGGAATACTTCGAGGATCTCCTCAATCCCACTGATACGCCTTCCACAGAGGAAGCAGGGTTTGTGGACGAGGGGGATGACTCGCCTATCACAGGGGCTGAGGTCGCCAAGGTGGTTAAAAATCTCCTTGGTGGCCAGGCCCCGGGGGTGGACAAGATTTGCCCTGAGTACCCCAAGGCCCTGGATGTTGTAGGGCTGTCATGGTTGACACGCCTCTGCAACATTGCGTGGAGGTCAGGGGCAGTGCCTTTGGCATGGCAAACCGGGGTGGTGGTTCCTCTCTTCAAAAAAGGGGACCAGAGGGTGTGCTCCAACTTTCGAGGGCTCACACTCCTCAGCCTCCGATGGGAAGGTCTATGCCAAGGTACTGGAGAGGAGAGTCCGGCCGTTGGTCGAACCTCGGATTCAGGAGGAGCAATGTGGTTTTTGTCCTGGCTGTGGCACATCGGACCAGCTCTTTACCCTCTCGAGAATTCTTGAGGGTTCGTGGGAGTTTGCCCAACCAGTTTACATGTGTTTTGTGGACTTGGAGAAGGCATTTGACCGTGTCCCTCGAGGTTTTTTGTGGGGGGTGCTTCAGGAGTATGGGGTATCGGGTTTGTTGTTACGAGCTATTCGGTCTCTGTACAACCGTTGTGAGAGTTTGGTTCGTATTGCCAACACTTGGTTGGACTCATTCCCAGTGAGAGTTGGACTCCGCCAGGGCTGCCCTTTGTCACCGATCCTGTTCATAATTTTTATGGACAGGATTTCTAGGCGCAGCCAGGGAATGAGGGTGTCATGCTTGGTGACCACAGGATCTCATCTCTGTTGTTTGCAGATGATGTTGTCCTGTTGGCTTCATCCAGCAATGACCTACAGCTGGGACGGTTTTCCGCTGAGTGTGAAGCCGCTAGGATGAGAATCAGCACCTCCAAGTCCGAGTCCATGGTCCTCAGCCAGAAAAAGGTGGATTGTCCTCTCTGGGTTGGGGACAGGCTTCTGCCCCAAGTGGAGGAGTTTAAGTATCTTGTGGCCTTATTCACTTATTCACGAGTGAGGGGAAAATGGAGCGATTGACAGACGGATCGGAGCAGCATCTGCAGTGATGCGGACGTTGTACCGGTCTGTTGTGGTGAAGAGGGAGCTGAGTTCTAAGGCAAAGCTGTTGATTTACCAGTCAATCTATGTTCCTACTCTCACCTATGGTCACGAGCTTTGGGTAATGACTGAAAGAACAAGATCGCGGCTGAAATGAGCTTTCTCCGTAGGATTGCTGGACTCACCCTCAGAGATAGGGTGAGGAGCTCAGTCATCTGGGAGAGGCTCAGAGTAGAACCGCTGCTCCTCCACATTGAAAGGAGTCAGTTGAGGTGGTATGGGCATCTGATTAGGATGCCTCCTGGACGCCTCCCACTTGAGGTGTTTTGGGCACGTCCCACTGGGAGGAGACCCCGGGGCAGACCCAGGACTCGGTGGAGAGACTATGTCTCCCAGCTGGTCTGAGAACACCTTGGTATCCTCTTTGAAGAGCTGGAGCAGGTGGCTGGGGAGAGGGAAGTCTGGGCTTCTCCTGCTTGAACTGCTGCCTCCGCGACCTGGACCTCCGGAAAAGCGGTAGAAGATGGATGGATGGATGGATGAATTATTTAAGTGAATCTAATTTTTAAAAATGTCAAAAATATTTTGTTTCAGCCAGTGTGTGTTTCCTTGGTTTATATCATTGTGAATTGAATATCACTGCCTTTTTAACTGAAATAATTCATTTTTTTTTTAGCATCAAGAGCATTTTATTAATTACTCCATGGGTATTTTCAACTAGATTTGGTAATTAATAGCACAACAGTATAGTTATAGCTCTAATTACAAATTAAATTCTGCATATGTCAAAAGCTGTTACCCATGCAAAATTACTGTATATTGTCAATTTTATGTATTAAATTGACATAGCTTAACTTAATCATTTTACTTCACTTCCTTCATTAGGTGATCTTATTACTTATATCTTACAATGGCAAGCAATTGGGGAGCATTCTTAGTAATGAACAGAAGTACAGACTCCTTTAAAATTTATTACAGGATGTTTTCTTTAGTTATGTTAATCTGACACATCCTGTAACATTTTTTTTAATTCTTTTCAATTCAGCTTTATTTTCTATAGCACTAATTCAGAACAGTTATCTCACAGCACTTTAAATTCTGACATAAAGACCCTATAATCTCAGCAAGAGACACCAACAATCAGACAATCCACCTTGAACAAATACTTGGTAAGAGTGGAGAAGAAAATAAATGTGAAATGTGGAAGTACATGACAAGTGTAGAAGGTATGCTAAAAGAACATTTTGTGTCCTTTAGGCCTCACTTTACTGTCAATACCATATATATACGTCCTCCAATTTAAGTCCTCTTATTATTACAGTATTACATCATTTTAGATAGTAATCAAGCTCATTCTGCTGCTACACACATTGAACACTCTTGAATATAACCCTAGTCTTCTCACCTTGTTCATGTCAAACGTGCGGAACATCTGCTCGATGTATGCGTTGGCCTCCGAGTCCAGACCTCTGAGGCCGAAAAACTGCTTGAACTCGTGCAGGGTGAGCTGACCTGAGGGGCACTCAGTCATGAACTTCTTGTACCACAGGTGCATCTCCACAGCCTGCAGGTCGTCCACGGTGCATCCATGTGAGTTGCCCATTTCTATGAAAGCAGATAAGATAGATGAAGCTTCTCTGTTTTTAGCGCTGGTGCATTAAACTCACAGCCACAATTGGTCTACTGTGAAGTGGAGAGCGTCCCTCTTCACAGTCACACAACAGTGGGACTTTAGGGTGAGAGGGGCAGTGCACGGGGGCCTTTTGTAGCTCACTGTGAGTGGATCCTCCTTGCGTCTAATCACTGACTGTAATCCTGTCAAACATGCAGGTAATCATCTTAATCCTCCCACTGAAAGGACAGGTTGGCTGGTCCATGTTTACCTTCAAATGTGCTGACAAACACAGTTACAGATTTCATCCCTCACATGCAGGTGCTGCATGTGCATCTGAGTATTGATATAAGTACACACTGTATGTCACAGCATGTGAACCTTAGTATGAGTGGTGCAGCTTTAATGCTTGGGAGAAGACTGAGAACACAGCAACACATTGTTTCTTCAAAGTCCACTTTTGTTTAGACCTTGTAATCAAGTTTTTAATCATTCTGTTTTTGTTGCAGAGCACAACTTTTATCGAGCCAACAATCATGTGCTTACTTTGAAAGGAATCTGAGTACAGGATTTGCACTCAAGAAAATATTGCTATATTATGAAAATTATTACTCAGGTGTTATAAGGGTGGCCACAAAAAATTGAGAAAGAATCTGAAATTGATTTGTGATCAATGTTGCATTAACATCCTTTACAATGTAGAAACGTACAAATATTTAACTGACAGTTCATTTCTACAATTTGTTAAGTATGTCTAATTTCAAATAAATATTTATACAGTTGCAATAAAAATCATTCAATCTCCACCTGCAAATTAGGTTAATTGGCAAAAGGTACAAACTAGCAGCTGTTTGCAATAAATGAACAGGAACAATTTAAAAGTTCAACACAGCTAATATTACAAGTTGTTTCTAAAATTCAACACAAAATGACACTTTTAATGATTACTGCAGTCTCTAAATTATTCAACCCCTTCATGACAAGCATTTTCAGTACTTGGTAGAGCACCTTTTTGTAATTATGATCTGCTGCAAACGTGATGCCCAGCCAAACACCAGCTACTGGCAGCATTCCTGAGGAATCTTAGCCCATTCCTCATGGGCAAAGGCCTCCAGTTCACTAATATTCTTGGGTATCCATGCTGCAACCGCCTTTTTCAAATCCCACCAGAAATTTTCATTCTGGTTCAAGCCAGGTGAGTGTGATGGCCACTCTAGTATCTTCCAGGACTTCTTCTGAAACCAAGCTTTGGTGAAATTTGAGGTATGCTTGGAGGTATGCTTATCATTGTCCTACTGGAAGGTCCAATGACTCCAAAGCTTCAGCTTCCTTACAGATGGCATGACATTTTCTCTCAGGATTTCCTGATACTTAATTGAATCCATCTTGCCCTCAACATGCTGCAGATTTCCAGTGCCAGAGGATACATAGCAGCCCTAGAGCATCACTGAGCCAGGGTGTAGGCAGGGTGTACTTTTCAGCATATCCTTCATTCTTCTTCCTCCAGACATACCATTGATCCATAGGCCTGAAAAGTTCCAGTTTTGTTTCATTGCTCCACAGAACAGAATTCTAAAACCTCTTTTGCTTATTCATACAGTTTTGAGCAAACTGGTGCTGACTTTTCTTATGCTTTTGGTCAGTACTGGTGTACTGTATGTCTTGGAGTTCAGGCATGGAGCCCTTCAGTGTTTACTATGCGCCTTACTGTGGAAACTGAAACCTCAGTGCCTTCTGCCATCAAGTCTTGCTGCAGGTCCTTTGCAGTCAGTTAAGGGTTTTTGACCACCTGCCTCCTCAGGACTCTGGTAGCAGCCATTAATAGCTTCCTCTTTCTGCCACATACAGGTAGTGTAGCCACTGTTCCCTAAACTTTAATCTTGGGAACTATGCTTCCAACTGTATCTCTAGAAACATTCAGTGCCGTTGCTATCTTTATGTATCCTTAATACGAATAGTACTAATTATTAATAATAACAGTACTAATGAAACCCTTGATTGATTGCATTAGGTGTACTTGAGACCCCGCCAGATTTGCAAATGTGTGCTCTTATGGGGAATTCTTTTCAGGGGGTTGAATAATTTTGAGACCGCAGTAGTCACTGAAAGTAGAATTTAGTGATGAATTTGGATAAAATCCTTGTAATATTAGTTTTATTTAACTATTTAACCCCTTGCACTCTGGTCAATTTCCCTATAAATGCCTAAAAATAACGTACCCAAAGTAAATCAAAAGCTGTTCTTCAACACTTTGCAGCATCTTCATGGGGTTGGTCTCATTTAAAAGAAAACACTTTGAATTTTTTGGCAAAACAGTCATAATCTCTCTAAGTGCTCCTGCCACTGAGTAACAGTCATCTAAACATACTGAACTTGAAGAAAATAAAGTTCGCCTGGGTGTTTTTTTAGATACAAATGCTTGCAAATAACACACAGCTGTCAGATACGGGCTGGAAAATGCAACAGAAATGTAGAACCAAGTGTTATCCAGCTGAGGTCAAAATTTTGTAACAATACCACAAAAAATGAATATATTACACAGCTTTTTTCTTAGGTTGTTCCCAGGGGTTTTTGAACTCTGCCAAATTGTGCCAAATGGCACAGTTTGGAAAAACGTCTATAACTTTTGAATGATTCAATATAGAAGCTTGATCTTGGGCTCTAATGAAAGGTGACACTCAGGGCTGTGTGTGTGTGCGTGGGGGGGTTGTTTATTCATTCATGAATGAATGAATGAACAAACAAGCCCCCCACACACAAAGAAGCATGCCACGTAAAAAATGTGTGGCTTCTTTTACAAGAAAAAAATAACCTACAGTGCAATAAAAATTATACTAAAATATCTGCAATGTAGAGGATAACAACTCCCCCCCCCCACCCTCGCTACAGAGGAGCGTGGCGCACGGTCCGGTCCGTGTGCCGCGGTCCATCATGTGGCGATGACGCACAGTTGTAATTTACCGATCAGTCAAAAGTAATTTTTATTCCTATTTTCAGTGATAAAGAATAATTTAGCTTATAACACTTACTTGTCCACAACAGCAGTGTCGCTGGCGAACATCTGTTCCTCATTGTCAGACGAACATGAAGCTGGTCCACTTGTTACGACTTGTGGTTCTGGTCACGCGACCCGGTCAAACCATGATTCCATTATTGCGGTTTTGCGCTTCCATGATTGCGGTTTTGGCGAACGATTTTTCAAAACAAATAAGAACAGTAGTAATAAAAAAAGACTGGCGAACGCTACCGTTACACACAGCGGCTTAGACAAAACAGATTTTACGCACAGGACACACGCTTTCAATCGTCGAACTTCTCTGCTTCAATTGGCTCGTTGTATTCGCAGCCATTGGTAGGCGGGTCCTTCTTGCTAGGTTTTCAGTCATTGGTTCTTCAAGGTTTCAGAAAACCAATTCAAGGCTCTTATTAGTCGAGGTCAATCAAATCTGAACCAATCAAAGCACTCCTTTGGCTTTCTGTTCGCGGCTGTGTCTGTAGTGGAAGAATGGAAATGCAGCTTCTTCTTTTTTTTCAGTGCGCTCTGAGACACAGTGCGCACTAGGACGCGCGAGGACGCACTAGGACGCAGAGACGTGACCGCCCGCGGTATCCCGGAGTGCAAGAGTTAAACTGTTCTTGTGTAATTTGTTGATTGCAAACACCTGAAAATTTTTAAATTTGACAAAGCTAAAATGCAAAGGGGACTGAATAATTTTGATTGCAACTGTATATACAATCTTCTTCTTTCGACTGCTCCCTTTAGGGGTCACCACAGCAGATCATTTTCCTCCATCTCACCCTATCCCTTGCGTCTTCCTCTGTAACACCAATCTTCTCCATGTCCCCCTTCACTACATCCATGAATTTTCTCTGTGGTCTTCTTCTTTTCCTCCTGCCTGGCAGCTCCATCTTCAACATCTTTTGTCCATGCCGTTCGGCGCGCCGAGAGGGAAGATGTTCCTTATGGCTATTAAAGACATTTTTGCCAAGAAGAGGGACTTTGACCCTGGGGGCAGATGGCGGCCGGGTGTGCAGACGCCATGGGGCTGTCCAGGACCTCCGATTAAAGACATCTTTGCCAGGGAGGGGGGCATCGACCCTGGAGGGAGAAAACGGCTACGGGCGCATATTGCTGTGGGGGGTGTCCAGGCCCTCCGTGGCTAATTAAAAGGTGGTGGTTGCCCAGGGACATTGGGGAATTTTTTATTTGTGTAAATACTTGTGTACATATTTGATTATGTGTGTTTAGTGTGTATATATATACAGTGTTTATATATATATATATATATATATATATATATATTGTAACGGCAGCAGCTGTGTTTGTTTGATCCATGTGAGAAGCATGGCAATTCTTGTGACTGTTGTAATTTCCCCGCTATATATGTCAACAGTGACATCCTTTCTAGTATTTGACCTTTGGTTGTACA
Source organism: Pholidichthys leucotaenia (assembly GCA_020510985.1). NCBI lineage: Eukaryota > Metazoa > Chordata > Actinopteri > Cichliformes > Pholidichthyidae > Pholidichthys > Pholidichthys leucotaenia. Next base: position 146,188,733 of record CM035845.1, on the reverse strand, counting down.
GCAACGCCTCTCAAAGATTTGTTTTGGCAGGTATATATATACTCACAGCCTGGCTCTGTGTGCTAGTCAAAAGTTGTTTACTTTGTGTCTGGGGGAGCCCCCAACATGGAAATGACCTTTGACCTCTGGGGAATCCCTTGTGAATTCCCTACCTTTTTTTTTTTTATTTTATTCCCTCCATATTTTCTTTTAAAAACCTAGGTTTGGAAATTTGTCCTTTGAGATTTAAAAATTATTGAAATAATTTGTCATCAAAAATACATGAGGTATAAGATTATTCACAACAGGAAGTAGACGATTTTGAGACTTCCTGCCCAGCAGAATAGGACAACGGACTGATTCAGCATGGCTGGCTAAGACAGAAATCCAAAGCCATCCAGTTGCTTACCTCATCCCAGGTAGGGTGAAACTGCCATAATGATGAAATAATCCCTCATATCCAATTATCTACCCGATATTTTGTAAGTTGTTTGAGAGATGATGATATTTTTGAAGTTTGTTGAATTGTGACTAGACCATGTAACTGTCAGTGGTAATCCATTGCCTATGTAACATTTCACCTAGTCTCCATGCATGTGCGAAAAACTGTAATAGTTGTGAAAAAGTAATTTTTGAAGCTTCATTCTGTGAATAGGGATGTATTTTTGACTTGAAGTAAATGCAGTATTATTCTGGTCGATCACTGCTGCAATTCCCGGCCTGCATGGCCCTTGGTAGTTCATAGAAGTGCAAATCTGGCAATCCTTATTTACTGGATGCCTAGTTCTAGTCAGTTTTATTGTTATGTTTTTGAATTGACATCTTGACTTTAAATTAGCTGAAATACCAATTTACAAGGTATTTATTCCGGGCTATTAATTGCAGACAAAATGTGAGAGCCTGCAAGGAATTTCTGCCCTCGGAAGGCTGCAACCCGGCAAAGTGGTTAGTGAAATGTGTAACTCTGTTGAAGTTTAATGATGGTTGTTTGAATATGCACATGTTCAAAGAATAGAAACTTTTTGTGTGTGTTTCTAATATGAAAATCTGATGTGCACAAACCATACAATTTTAAATGTGGATTTGATAATCTGTTGTATTTGTTTACAGTAATGCTGCATAATTTTTGCTGGTAGCTTTCTTGCAACAACTCAGTAAACCTAAAAAATCTACCAATTTGAGATCATAAATGTTTACATTTGTGTGTATGCAGTATGATTTAATTTCTGTAATACTAGAATTTTGTGTCCACAGCTAAAATAATGTTTCTTGTGTTTGATATGTTTCAGTCTTTACGGTGTTTGATGCATTAAAGTCAAAAGCAAGGACATTAAAGATGTGTCAAACATCAGTTATTGCACACCAAAATGCAGCTCATAATCCGGGGCCGGAACAGTAAAGACACTAGTAAAGACACTACCTCATACTCGTCTGTACCAAGTCATCGTGGACGAGCGTGGGTGTGCAAGCAAAGAACGCTGCAGATTCAAGAGGTTGGGTCGTGCCGTGTCATCGAGATCGTGATGGTGACATCCTGTCGGTACCACTCACCAATGTGCTAGTATATGACAATTAAGTAAGAGACATTCACTTTTCTGCTACAGCCTGTAAGTGAAGGACATGTATCCAGTGATTGAACCTTGAGGACACATTTTAAGTCAAGTCAAGTCAAGTCAAGTTTGTGTTTCTCAAGTGCAAAGTCAAGTTTATTAGTCACTGAATACTGTGTTTATTTTGTGCTGATGTTGAGAGAAGTGTTTGCATTATTCTGTTTCATTGTACATGTACTGCTTGTGCACATCCTGTTGCTAGCGTATTTCAATCAGTATTTTTGAACATCAATTTAAATCAGGCTAGTAAGATCAAGGGCTGAGGTAAGGGCTGGTTGAGCTTCAATCCAATGATATAAGTATAGTTCAAGATTCCTCAAATTTAATTCAATTTTGAATTAATCAAATCAAGTACAAGCTTAAAGTATTTAGGGAATCATATACCCCAAAGATAAGAATTCCCTAATTCAAGTATAGTTTCCATTCAGTTATTTTGAGTGGAAATTTCGAGGTAAACATAAAAAACACATTGTGTTTCAGGTTTGCATAATATTTTTTATCTCCAGGTTTTCACTCAAGAAATCTGGTTGGTGAAAACCCCAATTACCAAGTCTGGCTAGCATTGTCTGTCAGACCATCCAGATTTACTAAACATTTTTTTTACGGTCATTAGATTGCCAAATGACTGTCGGGTGGCATATGCTGTCACAAAGAGTTCACCAACTCACTGAAACAGTTGACAGTGTATGTAATACTGCCGGCAATCGAAACTCACTTTATTCAAAGAGGTAATATAAATTACCATTTCATTTTTTGTCCCATTTCCTCACTATTTTCCATAAACACTGTACTGCAACAAAATGGCTGCAGCTGCCAAAAATGCAACTGAGCAAGAATTGCGAGAGCAGATCACAGCTGCCAAAGAGCAATTACAAGCCATAAATGCTGACTTGGCAGTTGAAACCTTGTCTGAGGAAGAGCGAGCTCAACTCAACACTGATGCAGAAACAGTACATGATGCAATAGAAACTCTTGAAATGGAGTTGGCTACAATCAGTGAACAAGAAAAGAATAATGGTGACAAGAAGCAACCAGAAGGAGAGAATGCGGTGGCTGGAATCCAAGAAAAAGAAGATGCAAGTGATCCAGAAGATGGCGCCACTGGCAAGACTAACCAGAACACTGCACAAACAAAACTCAGGCATGTCCCACTTCATGAGCTGAAGCAAAGACGAGAGACATGCATGAAGAGACTGAAACAAGTCAGGCAGTTAGTGAAAGCAAAGGGAGAGGCTAAGTCTGTCTCACCAGAGATTTCTGCTGAATACGACAGCCTCAATGACAAAGTTGCGACTTTAGGTGCTGTCATCAGTGAAAAAGAAGAACAAGAAGCACAGGTAGACAAAGCAAACAAAAAGTTTATGCGAACATACAGTAAAGTAAAGAAGGCTGTGTTTGCTCTTTTTTATGCATACAAAGATGAGGTCTTGGACACAACTGAAGATGACTTGGAAGACCTGATTCGCCTGGACAAAGAAATGACAGCTACATATGAAGCCTGTCAAGATTTGTGCCCGCCAGACAAAGAGATGCGGCGCAAAGTCGACAGCGCTAAGCAAATGTGCTCAGACATGGCGAAAGCCTTGAAACAAATTGGGGAGAATCCAATGATGGCAGACAAGGAGAGAAAAAGCCTTCTCAAGACTACTTGGGGAATGAATTATTCCAGGTCTCTCTTTGGAAGCAAGTTAGACTATGAGTCTGATATTTCTGCCAAGTCTGAAGTCTCCATTCAGTCAAAGGTATCTGTAAGTGCACAGATTTCAGAATCTTCAACAGGCTCTTCAACAGGATCAAGTAATGCCTCAGAAAAGGCCAGGAAGCTGGCTGAATTGAGCGCTAAGCGAAAGTGTGCAGAACTTCACGCAAAGATAAGGAAATACAAGGTGGCCTTGGAAAGTTGTCATGAACAATTAGAAATAGCAGAAGAAGAGGAAAGAGTCCAAAGGTCAGATGACATCTCTTGTTGCAGTGACAAGCCTAGTAAAGGTTATCTGAATCCAGAGGCACCTGCTTTTTCTCCTGAGGCCAGATCACCAAGAGCTGAAGATTGCGCGAGCCAAGTAGAGTCACAGTTGGCCTTCATCGCCCAAACATTCTCAGATAGCGTCAGCAAATCAAGGCTGCCTGTCCCCACACCTCCTGTGTTTGATGGTGACCCACTCAAGTTCATCAACTTTCGCAAAAGTTTTGTGACACTTGTTGAGAACAAGGGAATTCCACCATCAGACAAGCTGTATTATCTGCAGCAGTACCTTGCAGGAGAAGCCAGAGCGGCAGTAGAAGGTTGTTTTTTCGGAAGTGATGAAGCTGCCTACAACCGTGCATGGACCACGTTGGAAGAGCGGTTCGGACACCCCTTCACCATTCAACTCTCCTTGAGAAACAAGTTGAGAGACTGGCCCAAAGTAACAGGCAAAGATAAGAAAGGTCTTCAGGATTTCAGCGATTTCCTGAGCACCCTCAAAGAAGCTATCCCCTACGTGAAAGGTCTTGAAGTTTTGAACGATTGCGTCCAAATCCAGGAAACAGCAGCCAAGTTACCTGAGTATTGTAACACTAGGTGGACACGGCGTGTTACAGAAGACATAGATGTTGGAAAGGGCTACCCTTCGTTTCAAGAATTTGTCGACTTCGTAGCCAGAGAAGCCAGAGTGGCTAACAACCCTATATGCGTGGTCGCTCAAAACCAAGACAAGTTGCCAACCACGAATAGAGGAAACGAGTCTAGGGCAAAGACAAAACAAGCACCTGGCATTACTCATGCCACCAACACCAACACCAGTGCTGAAAAAGAAACCCCTAAAAGTGGAGCCAAAAATTCTCCAGTTTGCACCTACTGCGACAAAGATCACCTCATCTACAAGTGCAATGCTTTCAAAGAGTTGCCTTATGATGACAAAATACAAAGCATTCGAAGCAAGGCCCTTTGCTTCAAATGTCTCAGACGTGGCCACACATCAAAGAAGTGTCTAGTTAAAGTGTCCTGCAACACGTGCGAAGGCAAACACCAAACTCTGCTGCACTTAGACAAGAAGAAAGCAGACACAAGGCTTACAGAGTCAGAAGCCGACAAAGATGAAAACACATTTGAATCTATTTCAAACAAAACCAACCAAGATTACATGAAGAGTTATACTTCAATGATCGTACCTGTTTGGGTCAAGACAGGCCAAGCTGGCTCGCAAGAAGTATTGGTTTATGCACTGATTGATTCCCAAAGCAACAGCTCCTATATCACAGAGGATCTGGCAGCCAAGCTGTGCACGCCACATGAAATAACCAGAATGAAGATAACAACTATGACATCTTCATCGGTGGTCTATTGTAAGAAGTTCTCAGACATCAAACTGAGAGGATACGACTCGACTGTCGAAGTCCGAGTCAAGTCGTGCTACACAAGAGACCACATCCCTCACAACAGGGAGCACATTCCTTCAAAGGTAGCGGCAAGTATGATGCCTCTTTTGGCTCGAATAGCCCCCTTCATTCCTCCTATTCAAGACTGTGAAGTGGGACTGCTCATTGGATACTCCTGCCCACAAGCACTCAGACCGGTGGAGATAGTCTCCGGAAATCCCGAAGAAGCCTTTGCTGTGAAAACAGACTTGGGATGGAGCATCATTGGAGGCCCTTATTATGAACAAGGCAACAATGGCGTATACCATAGGATTGTCGCCAAAGAATTGATTGTGCCACCACCCTGTGAGATCCTGAAGGTTCTCGACCAAGATTTCAGCGACACCAAAGATGAAGCGAAGGAGCTAATCTGCCAGGCCACTGAAATATGCAAAAAGGGCAAAGTTAGACTCCATAAGTTCCTGTCGAACAGCATAGACGTCCTGGAATCTATACCACCTTCAGAAAGAGCCACTACCGTCTCCGAAATAAACTTGGAACTGGAACCTCTCCCGGTTGAGCGCACACTTGGAACAAGATGGGATGTTCAAAATGACTGCTTTAGGTTCAAGATAACACTACAGGATAAACCCAACACAAGAAGAGGCATCCTCTCTACAGTCATGTCAGTCTATGACCCAAATGGATTTGTTAGCCCTGTGGTGTTGCAAGGGAAAAAGATCCTGCAAGAACTGTGCAAGCAAAAGAAATCCTGGGACGAACCTGTCGAGCCTGTCATAATTGAACGGTGGGAGAGCTGGAAAGCAGATATTCAGGAACTGGAGGATCTGAAAATACCCAGATGTTTCAAGCCTGACAAGGAAGTGAAATCTTTCGAGTTGCATCATTTCAGTGATGCCAGCACTCAAGGTTATGGGCAGTGCTCGTATGTCAGAATGTGTGACCAAGATGGAAACATAGACTGCGCCTTGCTCATGAGCAAAGCGAGAGTGGCACCATCAAAAGTTGTCTCCATTCCTCGGCTTGAATTGACAGCAGCAACAATGTCAGTGAAAATCAGCAAGTTCCTCAGAAGAGAGCTCGAGATCCATGTCACCAAGGAATATTTTTGGACAGACAGCAAGGTCGTGCTGGGATACATCGCCAACAGTGCAAAGCGGTTTCACGTGTTTGTCAGCAACCGTGTACAGTACATTCGGGAGAACACTGAAGTGCAACAATGGCACCACGTACCGACCAAGTCGAATCCAGCCGATCTAGCTTCGAGAGGCGTGTCGGCCAAAGAACTGGGCACCTCTATGTGGCTGAAAGGCCCAGAATTTCTCTACAAAGCAGAGCTACCACTGACTTCGCCAGACGATACTCTCAACCTTGGCGACCCTGAAGTAAAAGCACAGTGTCTCGGGGCATCTAGCGTTGTTCTACCAACAGGACTGTTGGATGTACTACAAAGGATCTTGAAGTGGCAGACCATGATCAACATCTTGGGAACTATGATAAGAAGAGTGTCTTCGAAGACAAGCCGTCTACTCCAAGACAGAAAAGCACGTAATCTAGCCATCAAGTGGTTACAAGCCAAAGAGTTTCCTGAAGAGATCACAACCCTGGGGAAAGGTGGAAACGTAGCAACGTCAAGCTGCTTGAAGACTCTAGATCCCATGTTGGATGAAGAAGGCCTGCTAAGGGTTGGGGGAAGAGTTCGTGAAGCAGAAGACATCACCAAGGAAGAATGTCACCCCATTATCCTTCCAAGAAAATCACATGTCACCGAAGCCATCATCAGGCATGTACATCAAAAGACCAATTATGGAGGTCGCAGCTCAACTTTGAATGAACTACGATCTCAAGGATATTACGTACAAAGGGGCTCCAAGACAGTGGCTCAAGTGATACGCAACTGTATCATGTGTCGCAAGCAAAGAAGACCAGCGGAGAGTCAGAAGATGGCTGACTTGCCACAAGAACGTACAGAAGCGCATCCTCCATTCTACAAGTCTAGAATGGATGTCTTTGGCCCGTATCTCATCAAACGCGGAAGATCAGAAATCAAGCGCTACAGACTGCTGTGCACGTGTCTGTACAGTCGTGCAATTCACCTGGAGCTTCTAGACGACCTCTCAACTGACTGTTTCATCAATGCCCTAAGATGCTTCTTGGCATTGCGAGGTGTGGTTAGAAGCATACTCTGCGATCAAGGTTCCAACTTCGTCGGTGCTGACAATGAACTGAAACAAGCTCTCGCCGAATTGGATCATGACAAGCTGGAGACAGTTCTAGCAAACAAGCAAGTGGAGTTCAAGTTCAATGCTCCTCATGCTAGTGAGCAAGGTGGCGTATGGGAAAGACAGATCCGCACAGTGAGGAAGACGCTGAAGTCGGTGATAGACTTTGCGAACACACGACTAGACGACGCCTCCTTAAGAACACTGTTCTATGAGGCAGCATACATCGTGAACAGTCGTCCATTGTCTCCAACGTCTTTGAATGACCCACTCGCCGAACCTCCCATAACGCCAAACGCTCTACTTCATGGCAAGCTTGAGGGAGTCTTACCTCCACCAGGAGCCTTCTGCACCCAGGACGTTTATGCACGGAAACGCTGGAGGCGTGTTCAACACCTGAGTCAGCTCTTTTGAAGTAGATGGAAACAAGAATACTTACTGAATCTCCAACATCGCCAAAAGTGGTGCAAACCACAAAGAAACCTCCAAACAGGAGACATTGTTCTCATGATGGATGAAGGGTTGGCGAGAAACCAGTGGCCACTTGGACTTGTGACGAGTGCAATGGCCGACAAGGACGGACTTGTCCGAAAGGTGAGGCTGAGAATTTCGAACGCCAGAAGTGTGGCTCATGGGGAGAAGATTAAGCCAGTCTCCGAACTGGAAAGACCAGTGCAAAAGGTTGTGCTCTTGCTGCCGGTTAAAGATTAGGTGACATTGCGAAAATTTTATGTTGGCATGACTTTATAGTCTTCCATCATAAAGATTTTGGTGGGAGTGTAACGGCAGCAGCTGTGTTTGTTTGATCCATGTGAGAAACATGGCAATTCTTGTGACTGTTGTAATTTCCCCGCTATATATGTCAACAGTGACATCCTTTCTAGTATTTGACCTTTGGTTGTACAGCAATGCCTCTCAAAGATTTGTTTTGGCAGGTATATATATACTCACAGCCTGGCTCTGTGTGCTAGTCAAAAGTTGTTTACTTTGTGTCTGGGGGAGCCCCCAACATGGAAATGACCTTTGACCTCTGGGGAATCCCTTGTGAATTCCTTACCTTTTTTTTTTTTATTTTATTCCCTCCATATTTTCTTTTAAAAACCTAGGTTTGGAAATTTGTCCTTTGAGATTTAAAAATTATTGAAATAATTTGTCATCAAAAATACATGAGGTATAAGATTATTCACAACAGGAAGTAGACGATTTTGAGACTTCCTGCCCAGCAGAATAGGACAACGGACTGATTCAGCATGGCTGGCTAAGACAGAAATCCAAAGCCATCCAGTTGCTTACCTCAGCCCAGGTAGGGTGAAACTGCCATAATGATGAAATAATCCGTCATATCCAATTATCTACCCGATATTTTGTAAGTTGTTTGAGAGATGATGATATTTTTGAAGTTTGTTGAAGTGTGACTAGACCATGTAACTGTCAGTGGTAATCCATTGCCTATGTAACATTTCACCTAGTCTCCATGCATGTGCGAAAAACTGTAATAGTTGTGAAAAAGTAATTTTTGAAGCTTCATTCTGTGAATAGGGATGTATTTTTGACTTGAAGTAAATGCAGTATTATTCTGGTCGATCACTGCTGCAATTCCCGGCCTGCATGGCCCTTGGTAGTTCATAGAAGTGCAAATCTGGCAATCCTTATTTACTGGATGCCTAGTTCTAGTCAATTTTATTGTTATGTTTTTGAATTGACATCTTGACTTTAAATTAGCTGAAATACCAATTTACAAGGTATTTATTCCGGGCTATTAATTGCAGACAAAATGTGAGAGCCTGCAAGGAATTTCTGCCCTCGGAAGGCTGCAACCCGGCAAAGTGGTTAGTGAAATGTGTAACTCTGTTGAAGTTTAATGATGGTTGTTTGAATATGCACATGTTCAAAGAATAGAAACTTTTTGTGTGTGTTTCTAATATGAAAATCTGATGTGCACAAACCATACAATTTTAAATGTGGATTTGATAATCTGTTGTATTTGTTTACAGTAATGCTGCATAATTTTTGCTGGTAGCTTTCTTGCAACAACTCAGTAAACCTAAAAAATCTACCAATTTGAGATCATAAATGTTTACATTTGTGTGTATGCAGTATGATTTAATTTCTGTAATACTAGAATTTTGTGTCCACAGCTAAAATAATGTTTCTTGTGTTTGATATGTTTCAGTCTTTACGGTGTTTGATGCATTAAAGTCAAAAGCAAGGACATTAAAGATGTGTCAAACATCAGTTATTGCACACCAAAATGCAGCTCATAATCCGGGGCCGGAACATACATATATATATATATACTGTATATATATATATATATATTTATATATATTTATTGGGCGGTGCGGTGGCGCAGTGGTTAGCACTGCACCAGCACAGCAACTCACCCTTGGCCATGGGATCCCTGGTTCGATCCCAGCCCCTGACCAACAGTGATCTGTGTGGAGTTTGCATGTTCTCCCTGTATCTGCGTGAGTTTACTCCGGGATTTCTCCGGTTTCCTCCCACAGGCCAAAAACATGCAGGTTAGGTTAATTGGAGACTCTAAAGTGGCACTAGGTGTGAATGTGTGTATGAATGGTTAAGGGATAGCGCCGTACTGTGGCTGCTTCATCCATCCAGGTGGATGCCCTCAATTTCCCCTCTGGGGATCAATAAAGTATACACTGTGGAGTATGTGAATGATGAGGCAAGTTTGTCTCAGGCAGTTTATTATACATCTCACACATGAGCATGGTAGAAAAGAGGACATCTCACACAGAACTCTTCTCTTAAATACTCAGGTCCTTCTACATATCAAAGGTCACATTGCATTCACATCAAAGATCACATTGCATGCACTTCCTTAATCCCTTAACATCCCCCTCACAGTCTCTGGCACACAAAGGATCCTCCTAACAGTCTCTGACACACAAAAGATCACACTTTCACAGCTTTCTGTTATCTCCAAGGAAACTCTGCCCTTTGTTCTTATCGAAGATGCTGCTCATTATGTTTTGGCCATGTGCGGCCACACCACCCCCGCAAGCATATTGGATCGAGCAAAAGAATAACAGTCTGTATGCTGTGACAGAATCATTACACATCAATCCACATGCTGCTTGGGCTTCAGTCTTCTCCCGTATCTGCTGTAACCAGGATTCACCGCCTCCGTGGCGCTGTCATGCTGGGGAGCTGCTGTCTGGGGGTGAAAACCTTTTGTCTGTCCCTGCGGGTGTTCTGGGGAAATTTTACTCTGGGAAGCTCCCCGTGGGGTTCTTCCACGCCGAGGGGCCCTCGCCAACAGCACTTGCTCGTCCGCCACCACAAAAGCGGGTTTGAGTCTGTTTATGCCAACCTTTTCCCTCCTACCCCCCAAATCTAGCAAAAAATGCTTGTCCCCTGTTTCCAGCACTCTGAACGGTCCATCATAAGGTGGTTGTAGTGGGGGGCAATGTGCATCGTATCTGACAAAAACAAACTCCGCGTTTTTCAAAGTTTTAGGCACAAAAACACGCGGAAAACTGTGGTGAATGGGGCCCGGCAGCGTGCCTGTGTCAATGCTATGCTGCAACAGCTGAGACGGGGAGCTGCCCGGCGCAGGATTATCTGGGAGAAACTCCCCGGGCAGCCGAAGTGGCTGCGCAAAAATGAGTTCAGCCGGAGAAGCTTCCAAGTCTTCTTTAGGCGCAGAACGCAACCCTAATAAAACCCACGGTAGCTTGTCTACCCAATTTGCATCCGTCAGTGATGCCCTGAGAGCTGCTTTCAATGACCTATGAAAACGTTCGCATAACCCATTAGTCTGTGGATTGTACGCGGTTGTGCGGTGAATTGTGACACCCAGGCTGCGGGCCATTGCTGACCAAAGTTCGGAAACAAATTAAGGGCCTCTGTCGGACATAATGTCTGACGGGGCTCCAAAACGTGCCACCCATGCTGTTAAAAACGCGCGCGCCACCTCCTCGGCTGTGGTTGACGCCAGTGGAACCACCTCTGGCCAGCACATGGTGCGGTCCACCATTGTCAGAAGGTGCATGCACCCCTGTGATGGCGGGAGGGGGCCCACGAGGTCCACGTGAACATGGTCGAACCTCTTAGCCAGGATGTGAAACGGCTCCAAGGGAGCTCTCATGTGTCTGTGTACTTTGGCTCGTTGGCATGCCATGCAGGCTGCTGCCCACTCTTTCACTTGTTTGCGAAGGCTCAGCCACACAAATTTCTCTCCTACCATCTTGATCGACACGCGCACTCCTGGGTGCGCTAAAGAATGGACCGAGTCAAAAACGCGGCGGCGCCACACGGCCGGTACCACGGGACGCGGTCGCCCAGTGGAGACATCGCAGATTAGGGGGGGCATACCGTCTTGCAGCACCCTGCCCTCCAGCCTTAACCCTGTTGGTCCAGACTGGAGTGCGCGCATGTCCGCGTCACTAACCTGCTCCGCGGCCATGGCTGTGTAATCTATCCCCACGCGGACCGGGGCCGCCACGGCGCGTGAGAGGCAGTCTGCCACTACATTCAGTTTACCCGACACATGCTGAATATCGGTAGTAAACTCTGAGATCGCGGCCAGCTGTCTCTGCTGCCGGCCCGACCACGGTTCTGAAACCTTGGCCATCGCGAATGTTAGTGGCTTGTGGTCAACGAACGCGGTGAAACAGCGCCCTTCCAGCCAGAACTGAAAGTGGCGAATAGCCAAATGGAGAGCCAGCAATTCCCTGTCAAACGCGCTGTATTTACGTTCCCTATCGCGCAAAGTCCTGCTGAAAAAGGCGAGCGGCTGCCAAGCCCCGGCTACACGCTGCTCCACGACCGCCCCTATGGCCACATCTGACACGTCAGTAGTGAGCACTATGCAGGCCGTTGGGTCTGGATGTGCCAACAACGCAGCGTTTGCCAGGGCTGCCTTGACTTCCAAGAACGCCCGCTCTCGCTCCGGGGACCATTCGATCTTATTCGCGGGTTTCTGTTTTTTGAGCGCGGCATACAGTGGTTGCATGAGCTGCGCTGCGCGGGGGAGGAAACGATTATAAAAAATTTACCATTCCCAAAAACTCCTGTAACGCCCTGACCATTTGCGGTCGGGGAAAATCTGCTACCGCGCGCACTTTGTCAGGCAGCAGAACCGCTCCTTTGGGAGAGACGCGGTGCCCCAAAAAATCAATCTGCGTCACCCCGAACTGACACTTCACTGGGTTGATTATTAAACTAGAAGTCCCAGAAGTTGGGACTTCCGGTTATGGCTGCCACGTAAGACGGACGTGTCTCACTCTGCTCTGCTCCTGGAGAAAAAAAATCGGCAAATAACTCTCTCATTTGGGACAGAACGTATCCCAGCGTTTGGGCGAGGATATGTCGGCGAAGCCTAAGGCTGGAAAACCAGGTAAAGGAAAAAGCGAGCCGCCGAAACAGTCCAAATTAACGGACTTTCAGGTCTGTGACGCAGCAAATAAAACTCCATATATGGCGGAGGAGGCTGGCAACGGTGCGATGTCTGCGGGGGGAGGCGCAGATGCGCTGATGGCTGCCATGAGTTCAATGAGAGCGGACTTTTCCTCTAGATTTGATGGGATTATGACAGCGTTGGAAGGAATAAGAAAGGAATTGGGTGACTGTGTAGAACGAACAGCGCAGATGGAGCTCCGTCTCGCTAGTGCTGAAGATGACGTCACCCGTCTTCAATTAAAGGTGCGCACTTTGGAAAAAAAAAATAAATCTCTGGAAGATAATATTTTGGATTTGGAATCTCGGTCGAGACAGAATAACTTGAGGCTGGTGGGTCTTCCAGAGGAATCAGAAGGTCGGGACGTATGTTCCTTTCTGGAAAAGTGGATTCCGGAAGTGTTGGGCAGCGAGGAGTTGCAATCAGCAGTGGTTCTGGAAAATGCACATCGTATTGGCCCACGGAGAGATAAGGGACCGCCGAGGACCTTAATTATGAAGTTTCTTAGCAACAGAGACAGGATGAAGATCTTCAACGCTGCACGAGCTAAAGGAGAGATTAAACACCAGGACCAGCAGGTGCGGTTCTACCCAGATTTGGCCACAGGAATCCAACAATTGAGGAAGCAGTTTGATCCCATACGTAAGGAGCTGCGCAACCTTGGGATTCGTCATGGTGTAATCTATCCTGCGAGACTGCTGACCACGTATGAGGGCAGAACCCACATCTTCAAGACCCCAGAGGAGGCGCAGGAGTTCATCAAGAAGATCAAAGAAGAAGAAGAGACTGGTGGGAGCTAAGCATGAACAAAATATAAGGTAGAATAATTAAGCATTTGCACAGGCATCTGACTGACTTGAAGTAAATAGTAAGTTTACAAAATATAGATTGTATTATATATTAAAAAAAAAAAAAAAAACAAAACAAACAAAAAAAAAACTGATGTACAAAGTTGTTAAAAATTTTGGAGTTAGGTTGGAAAACTACAGAGGAGAGTTAATGTTACGTCATTAAAAGCAGTAAAGTTAGGGTGATTGGGAGGATGAAGAAGGAGTGGCTTAGGCTGTTCCCCGTGGGTGTGGAACGGTCGATGGCTATATCGGGAGACGGAATTTTTCTTTTGATTTTGGGGGGTTTGCCACAAGTGTGGGAAGGGGAAATTTGTTTGTGTGTAGTTTGTAGGATGAATGTTCAACCACTCATGTTTTTGCTTCTCTGTATGAGCATGTTTACACTGCAAGGTAATCCCAATCTCTCTATTGATCATAAACCAAAGTGTTAATCTTAATTTAACTTCATGGAATTGCAGAGGTCTACAAAATTTAAAAAAACTTAAACAAGTTATGAATAAAATAAAAGACATGGGTTCAAAAATTGTGTTTTTACAAGAAACTCATCTAATAGAGGAGGATGTTAAAAGAATTAGGAGTAGATGGCAAGGAAGTGTATTCACCTCTTCATTTTCATCCCGAGCCAGGGGAGTTATTACTCTCATACATAAATCAGTTCCTTTTCAAGTGAAAAATGTAATTGGAGACAAATTTGGAAGATATGTAATCATTCAAGGTTCTTTGCTATTAGAAAATATAAATCTTGTGAACTTATATGGTCCCAATATAGATGATCAGAAGTTCTTTGCTAATTTATTTCTTCTCTTATCATCACTTACAGGGCAACATATAATAGCAGGGGATTTTAATTGTACATTGAATCCAGGTATAGATAGATCAACAGGACTGGATTGTACGCACATTGGATGTAGGATGACTATTAATCATTTTATGAAAGAACTGAGATTGTTAGATATATGGAGAGAAATGAAACCACAAGTTAAAGCCTATTCTTGTTATTCCAGTACCTACAAGACATTCTCACGTATTGATTATTTTTTGATTTCCACAGAATTAAGGTCCAAGATTCAAAACTGCTTTTATGATAACATCGTGATCTCTGATCATGCACCCTGTTGTCTAATATATGTAGATAAAAAATTGACAAAGGAATCAGGTAGATGGCAATTTCAGCATAAATGGCTTCAGGATGAGGAATTTGTCAAGTATATAGAAAAACAGATAGACGAGTTCTTTGACATCAATACTACACAAACATCAGCATGTGTAAAGTGGGAGGCTTTCAAAGCTTTTATTAGGGGACATATTATTAGTTATACAGGATCAAAATCTAAGAAGACTCGAGAGGAGAGAGCTAAATTGGAACATAAAATAAAAAGTCTTCAGGAAAAAGTGTATGCAGGAAGTGACCCAAGGTTGGAGAATGAATTACTGATTTTGAGAGCTGAATACGACAAAAAATCAGCGAATAGAGCTGCCTCGAGTCTTCTAAGATTGAAACAATCTTTTTATGAACTAGGTGAAAAATCAGGAAAATTATTAGCATGGCAGATTAAACAATTAGAAATTAAAACACCAATTACCAGTATTATAAGTAATGGACAGGTAGTTATAGATCCTTTAGAAATTAATAGAGCCTTTAGAGATTACTATGAAAAATTATATGATACCAAAAATGAACCTGATTTAACAAAACTAAATGGGTTTTTGAACGAACTATCTATACCGTGTATTCCAAATGAAAACAGGGAGATATTGGAGTCTAAAATTAGTCAAGAAGAAGTTGGGCTAGCCATTGATAATATGAAATCAGGAAAAAGTGCAGGACCAGATGGTCTTCCAGTTGACCTTTATAAAAAATTTAAGAATAAATTAATAAAACCTTTTTTGGAAATGGTTTTAGAAGCATTTCAAAATAATAATTTACCATCATACATAAATAATGCCTTAATTATACTGCTGCCAAAACCAGGTAAGCCCTCTAATAAATGTGAAAATATGAGACCAATAAGCCTATTAAACGCCGACCTTAAGATAATCTGTAAAATTTTAGCAAGACGAATACAAGAAATTTTACCAAATATTATTAATCGAGATCAGAATGGCTTTATAAAGGGTAGACAAGGCTTCCATAATGTAAGAAGACTATTTAATATTATTTATTTTAATAAAGAAGCACCGGATACAGCTCTCCTATCACTGGACGCCGAAAAGGCCTTTGATAGAGTTGAATGGCCCTTTCTTTTTGAAGTCCTACAAAGGTTTGGACTTGGAAATAATTTCATAAAATGGGTTCAAATAATATACAATAATGCTACAGCAGAAATCCTAACAAATAACAATATTTCAAAACCAATAAAAATCAATAGAGGATGTCGACAAGGCTGTCCACTTTCACCTTTACTGTTTACTATGGCAATTGAACCTTTAGCGATAGCGATACGTTTACATTCACAAATATATGGAATTAAAGTTGGACCAACAGAACATAAAATCTCCCTGTACGCCGATGACATAATTTTGTTTATGTCGAATCTAAAAAAATCAATTCCAACCTTGTTGAATTTAATAAAGAATTTTGGGGAAATATCAGGATATAAAATAAATAAAACTAAATCTTCAATATTAATGCTAAATGAGACCCAGAGAAATTACCCAGCCCCTGAGGTAAATCAATTCAATGTTGTAAATCAGTTTAAATATTTAGGAATCCAAATTGTGCCTAAGCTAGAATCAGTCGCCAGTGTCAACTATGAAGCCTTAATGTCAGATATCAATGAGTTAACTCAGAGATGGATGTCACTACCAATGTCGATGATCGGGAGAATCAATATACTTAAAAGTAATATTTTACCTAAAATACTTTATTTATTTCAATACATTCCCTTATCACCACCTTTAGATCTATTCTCAAGAAAAAAAAAAAAAAAAAAAAAAGTTAGTGGAATTTATATGGAACAACAGGAGGGCTAGATTACGTCTGTCTTTATTATATTTACCATTTGATCGTGGAGGTCTGAAATGTCCAAATTTTATGTTGTATTATTGGTCGGCACAACTGAGGTCTATGACATATTATTTTTCATCAAATGACCTCCCTCACTGGACTGAAATGGAATCATACAATTTACCTTTACCTCTTCCCATATTCATATACTCAGATTCGGCAAAAAAATTACAAAAACAAGTTAAAAATCCATTTGTAAAGCATATGATCAAAATATGGTGTGAAGCTAAAAACTATTTAAAAGAACCACAGTTATTGTCACAATTTAGTCCAATATGGGGTAATCAATATTTTAAACCAGGGAGAGCGGACGCTGTATTTAAAGTATGGAATTTAAAAGGGATACAAAAGATTCAGGATTTATATTTGCCATGTGCAGATAACATAATGTCTTTTGAAGAGCTGAGGATCAAATTTAATCTCAATAGAACACATTTTTTAAAATATCTTCAACTTAGAAACTTTATTCGATCAAATCAAAATAATGCTCTCACTCGACCTATTTATTCATCCTTGGAAAAAATGATGATGAAAGATAGTAAAAGAAAGGGTATTATTGCAGAGTTTTATAACTCATTGACACTATCTTCAAGTGAAAATTCACTGAAAAGATTAAACTACTGGAAAGAAGATCTGCAAACTGAAATTTCAGAGGAACAATGGGAATTGGCTTGTACAGAAGCTCAAACCAAATCAATAAATGTACGCCTTAAATTGATACATTTCAAATGGTTAATGCGGATGTACGTTACACCGGAGGAGTTAAATAGATATAACAAAAATATACCAGATACATGCACAAAATGCATGGAAAGTAAAGGAACCCTATTTCATTGTTTATGGGAATGTAGATTAATAAGAATGTTTTGGGAAGAGGTGAGGGTAACAATTGAAAAAATAATCTCAAAACAAATCATATTGAATCCTAAACTGTTTTTGTTGGGTCTGTACCCAGAAAAGCATAATTTTAATAAAAGTGAAAGAACATTCATAGACCTCAGTTTGCTTAATGCCAAAAAATGTATTGCACTATTATGGAAAAAGACTCATAGACCAGATGTGACTCAGTGGTTAAGACAGATGTTAACAAACCTTCCATTAGAAAGAATAACATATATACTGAAATCAAAGGAAATTGTGTTTGAGAATATATGGAGACCTTTTATTGATTATGTAAAAAATTTAAACATAACTCTTGAAGAAGAAGGTGAATGATGTGTGTGGACCTTGTAAATTCCAAACTGGTGAACATAATATGTATACTTATGTATTGGATTGTCTAGACTAAACAGAGGAGCATTGTTGAAGACTTGATTTTGTTGGTGGTTGTTGGTGTTTTTAGTGCATTTTTTTTTTTTTTGTAGTACTTTAGTGTTAGTGTTTGATTGTTTGTATCATGTTTGTTAAAAAAAAAAAAAAGGTTCAATAAAGATATTGTGGAAAAAAAAAAAAAAGAAGTCCCAGAAGTTGGCCCTCTTGTGGCCTCTTGTTGGTCCCCTTATGGGTTTTCTAGGTAAAAAGGCCAAATGGCCCCTCTCTGGGACTTCTTTAAACAGTGCTCTCCCAACCTCCGGAAAACCGTTGTTAGGTGGGTTTCGTGTTCGTCTTCGGACGTGCTGGCTACCAAAATATCGTCCAGGTAGACGAATACGAAAGGGAGATCGCGCAGCACCGCATCCATCATGCGTTGGAACGTCTGTGCAGCCCCTTTAAGCCCGAATGGCATGCGCAAAAACTCGAATAGACCAAACGGAGTTATCACCACTGTTTTAGGTATGTCCTCAGCGCGCACTGGGACTTGGTGGTAATCGCGGACCAAGTCTATTTTAGAAAAAACGCGCGCTCCTGCCAAATGAACGGAAAAATCTTGGATATGAGGAATTGGGTAGCGGTCGTGCGCTGTGGCGTTGTTCAACCTGCAGAAATCCCCGCGAGGTCGCCACGAACCGTCAACTTTAGGGACCATGTGTAGCGGGGAAGCCCATGGGCTGTTTGAACGCCTGATGATGCCCAACCTCTCCAGGTTGGCAAACTCCTCGCGCGCTATGGCCAGTTTAGCTGCGTCCAAGCGCCGAGGTTTTGCAAAAATGGGCGGCCCGGTGGTGGTAATAAAATGTTCCACCCCGTGTTTAGCAACGGCTGCCGAAAATGTCGGGACCGTGAGTGCTGGGAACTGAGTGAGCAGTGTGTGGAACTTACCGCTTGCAGTTGTGACGTTGGCTTGTGCTGTTGGCCGGGACACTCGAGCTGTACAGGGAATAGAATCAAAAGACAATGCATTAACCAGGTGCCTGTTAGTGACATCAACCAACAAACCATGTGAGCACAAAAAATCAGCCCCCAATATATTGAAATTCAATGCTGCTATGACAAAAGTCCACTCAAATGCACGGCCGTGTAGAGACAGAAGTAGAGTCCTCTCACCAAAGGTCTTAATCTGCGAGCTGTTTGCTGCTGCCATCTCGGGGCCGCTGGATCCTGCCAGCCGGTCGGCGTAGGACGACATGATGAAACTCAACTGGGCGCCGGTGTCCACGAGGAAATGCCTCCCCGAGCGTGCGTCCATCAAGTAGAGCAGCTTGTTCTCCTCCCCAAGGGCCGCAGCTGCTACCGACCCCCGGTCTTGGCCCAAGCGATTGAAATGGCACGGTGGTATACATTTGCGTGCCCTCTCTGCAAAGCGGCGGTGGTAGAAACAAAGGGTGTCTCTTCTGCGTTCCTTGGCCCCCGCCCCCGCCGTCGTCGGTGGTTCTGCTACCGCCGTCGATGGCTCCTCGCCATCTCCGGCCATCGCGCTGAGCTCCATCGCCACCGCCGTGGTCGCGAGCTCTCTGCTGGCCATGATGATCCGGTGTGCCTCCCGGGCCAGCGCACGGTAGTCCCGCTTGGCCAGCAACGGCGAACTGGCCAGGGCTGCTCTCGTCGCTGACGGAAGGTTCCGGAGGAAGAGGTGGATAAAAATGAAGTGGTGGTCGTCAGAGCCCTTCAACCTCAGCATCATCTCCATCAGGTCAATAGCCGTGCAATCTCCTAACCCGGTCCGCATCAGGAGTCTCTCTGCTCTCTCCTCCACTGAGAGTGTGTAGTGCTGGATGAGTGCGGCCTTCAACGCGCCGTATTTGTCGCTGGCTGGTGGCTGATCCAGCAGGCTCTCCACATGCTGAGCCGTGTGGGTGTCGAGCTTTGCGACCACATGGTAGAATTTCGTGTCATCCACCGATATCCCCCGGAGGACGAACTGCGCCTCAACCAGGTGGAACCAGGAGCGCGGATTGTGCTGCCAAAAATCCGGTAGCTGGATTGTAACGGCATACGCTTGGCTGGGGGCTCCCAACGAGGCTGGCTCCGGGGAATTCTCTTCGTGTTGCATGCTTTGTCTTGGGTCACCAGTGTGGAGTATGTAAATGATGAAGCAAGTTTGTCTCAGGCAGTTTATTACACATCTCACACATGAGCATGGTAGAAAAGAGGACATCTCACACAGAACTCTTCTCTTAAATACTCAGGTCCTTCTACATATCAAAGGTCACATTGCATTCACATCAAAGATCACATTGCATGCACTTCCTTAATCCCTTAACATCCCCCTCACAGTCTCTGGCACACAAAGGATCCTCCTAACAGTCTCTAACACACAAAAGATCACACTTTCACAGCTTCCTGTTATCTCCAAGGAAACTCTGCCCTTTGTTCTTATCGAAGATGCTGCTCATTATGTTTTGGCCATGTGCGGCCACAACACAATCAAATTAAAAAAAAAAACTATATATATATATATTGTGTTTGCTGGTGTGCATGTGAGTGAGTAACTGTGTGATTAATATGGGATTATTTTATAAGTTTTATAGAGACAAGGTCCATGTTGAATTATTTTGTGTGAATGTGATAGGTTTGTTTTATTATAATATGTGGATTTGTGGAACAGTCTGGAGCCGGAACTGAAACTATGTACAAACAGAAATCAATTTAAAAAGAGGTATAAGCACCATTTGTTGAAAGGATATATGTTAGAAGGGTAGAATTTATATGTACGATTCATTATGTTCACTCTGGGACATTATGGGACACTATGGAATGGTGGGTGGGACAGCACTGTGTGTATCTGTGTCGTTTGAGACTGGTTTTGATATATGGACTTCATTGTATGTTAGAATGGACGGGTGTTAATGTTGATCTGTAAAAAATACAGTAAATTGTTTACTTGGGGTCTTAAAGGTGGTAATTTGTATAAAATTCACATGGGTGTATCGATGGAAAAGAGGAGTTGGAATTAATAAGTGTTTACTTCTTCCTTCTCCCTTTCGAACAGTGTATACTGTAACTTTATTGCATTTGCTATTTGCTTGTTTTTTGTTATATTTTTTGTGTTCGAAATAAACTATCTATCTATCTATCTATCTATGTTAATTCCCTGGTTCTTAGTGATTCAGATTTTAAATTTGGGTGGCTTTAATGATGTGTGTGATTTCCCATTTTTCTAAGGGGGGAGGGAATGTTGGATGTGTGCGTATTCAATTCAATTCAATTCAACTTTATTTATATAGCGCCATTTCACAACAACAGTCATCTCATAGCACTATCAACTGTAGGGGGGAACCCCCACAGTTGCAGAAAGACCCCAGCAATCAGGCGATCCCCTGTGAGCAAGCACTTGGCGACGGTGGAGAGGAAAAACTCCCTTTTAACAGGAAGAAACCTCCAGCAGAACCAGGCTCAGGGAGGGGCAGTCATCTGCTGCGACTGGCTGGGGGGTGAGGGGATAGAGAAGAAGAAAAGAACAGACATGTAGAGAGCAAACAGCACGATGGGGACCCAATCTATGGGAGAGAACAAACAGATGTTAATGACCAGCAAAAAAAAATATTTCATTGAGAGTGAGGAAAGGAGTGAGGCCCAGTGCATTACTGGAGGTCCCCCGGCTGACTAAACCTATTAGCAGCATAACTAAGGGAGGGTTCAGAAACACATGATCCCTCCCTAATTGTAGGCTATATCAAAAAGGTAGGTTTTAGCCCTATTCTTAAAAACAGAGATCGAGTCTGACTCCCAAATCCAGATTGGCAGCTGATTCCACAGGAGAGGAGCTTGATAACTGAAGGCTCTGCCTCCCATTGTACTTTTGGAGATTCTAGGTATTACAAGTAATCCTGCATTTTGGGAGCGTAGTGCTCTGTTAGGATAATACGGTAGTATCAGATCTTTTAAATAAAAAGGAGCCTGATTGTTTAGAGCTTTGTAAGTAAGAAGAAGGATTTTAAACTTAATTCTAAACTCTATGGGAAGCCAATGAAGGGAGGCCAGAACCGGAGAGATATGATCTCTCTTTCTAGTGTGGTGTAATCTAAGGATTACATATGTGG
Organism: Pholidichthys leucotaenia; assembly: GCA_020510985.1. Lineage (NCBI taxonomy): Eukaryota > Metazoa > Chordata > Actinopteri > Cichliformes > Pholidichthyidae > Pholidichthys > Pholidichthys leucotaenia. Next base: position 146,166,922 of record CM035845.1, on the reverse strand, counting down.
AGCCACTAGGGGGCGACACAGACCGGATGTTGTCAGGAGTACAGCATGATGGAGATTAATATGGCGGAGTTCGCGTGTTAATGTTGTTCCAGCCAGTTAATAAAGGAGGCTCCGTGTTCACCCAAAGCAGCAGTCTTTATTTATAAAAGAACCCAACACAACATGGTGTCAGAAGTTGGTGCGCTTTGAGGTGAGAAAAGTCAGCTTTGCAACCGGCTAGCGGCTATGTCAGACGAAGCTCAAAGGGCTGCAGCTGCGCCAATTGATCCAGTAATGGCGGCGGCTACTCCAGCGGCAACCTTCACCATTAAACCACCGGAGCCCTTCGACTTTGCGAGACCCCAAGAGTGGGAAAAGTGGATAAGACATTTTGAGCGTTTTAGACTGGCAAGTAACCTGAATAACTCAGCTGAGGCGAACCAAGTAAATACGCTGGTTTATTGCATGGGAGATGAGGCTGACGACGTGCTAAGAGGGCTCGAGCTAACGAGTGTGCAGCGCCAGCAGTACGATGCCGTTAAAACAGCCTTTGATAGACATTTCGTTCCCAGAAGGAACGTGATTTATGAACGAGCAAAATTCAACAAGCGAGTGCAACAGCCGGCAGAACCAGTAGACTCGTTCATAACAGCACTCTATGCACTGGCAGAAAACTGTGAGTACGGTGCACTTCATGATGACTGTAATGATCAGTGTTTACCACTAGGCGTCGCTGCTACCTTGTTACCGCTTGTTGGAATGATGCACCCAGTAGAATAAGAAACGGCCAACATGGGAGCCGATGTGAAAGTGTCTGTGTGAGCTGCCGCTAAAAAAAATAAAGTTACGTTGGTTCAACTGCAAGTCTCTTCTCTCCTCAACGAACACGAACACAACATGGTACCAGGAGTAAACTGCATGAACTGAGCGACCACGTGAGAAGTCGTCATGGAGTTGAAGCCGCCGGAAAACCTGAAATTGGCAGGTAACGTGGATGAAAAATGGCGGGCATTCAAGCAGCAGTTCAACTTGTATGTCACGGCCATGGGACTGGACACGAAGCCGGACTTGAGAAAGGTAGCACTTTTGCTGAACTTAGCGGGGCCACAGGCCATTGAAGTGTACAACACGTTCGTGTTCGGAACGGGTGAAGACCCAAATAAGCTGGATGTCGTGCTCGCTAAGTTTGATGCTCACTGCACTCCTAAGAAAAACGAGACATATGAAAGATACATGTTTAGATCTCGTATGCAGCAACAGAGTGAGCCCTTTGACAGTTTTTTGACAGCTCTCCGTTTGAAAGCACAATCCTGCGATTTTGGGACATTGAAGGACTCAATGATCAGAGATCAAATTGTGTTTGGTATTGAGGACAAAAAGTTACGAGAGAGACTGCTTCGTGAGACGGAGTTGACGCTGGAGATGGCTGTTAAACTCTGCCAGGCAAGCGAACTGTCCCAGAAGCACATGAAAACGTTCTGCGGCATGCCAGGCGCCACACCTCCGAGTGAAGGAGCAGCGGTCGGCGCCGTGTCATCTCAGAGCGGGAGGCGTCGCTCATGGGCCGGGACTGCACAGCGGACCGAGGATCCCACGTTCTTCTGCAAGCGTTGCGGATTACAGCACAAGCCAAAGCAATGCCCAGCGTTTGGTAAAGTATGCTCCAACTGCCATGGAAAGAATCATTTTGCAAAGCAATGCTTCACCAAAAGAAAGGAAGGAAAGAAAGGCAAAAACGTGAATGTAGTCGAAGACACAGACTTAAGTGACACTTTCTTTGTGGGCATCGTTGACTGTGAAAATGAAGAAGAAAAAGTCAACAGCATTACCAATGAGGACAAGTGGACCACTCCTCTGCTGGTTAACGGGACTATCGTCACTATGAGACTGGACACTGGTGCAAAAGCTAACCTCATTAGCATGTCTGATGTAAAGGAAATGCAGGTTAAGCCACACATATACAGAAAGAAATCAGGGTTGAAAGATTACAATGGGCAACCCATACAGTGTTTTGGTACCTGTAAACTGAATGTTGTTGTTAAAGGTAAAGTGCACAATGTAAACTTTTCTGTTGTGAATGAGAAAAGTGAATCACTGTTGGGTGATAAAAGCTGTGAAGAGCTAGGGTTAGTGAAAAGAGTGTACTGCATTGAATCAGATTCCAAGTGTGACACTAACGCTATTGTGCAAAACTTTTCTGATGTGTTCAAAGGTTTTGGCACACTGCCCTTTACATATAAAATCCAGCTAAAAGAAGGCGCCCAACCAGTTGTGCACGCACCACGTAGGGTCCCAGCTCCACTGCGTGAAGCCCTCAAACGAGAAATGGACAGGATGACCAACATGGGCGTGATCAAAAAGGTGCAGGAGCCCACAGACTGGGTCAACTCGATTGTCGTCACAAAGAAAAAGAATGGTGAGTTGAGAATGTGCATGGACCCAAAAGATCTAAATGAGAACATTAAGCGTGAGTACTACCAAATCCCCACACGTGAGGAAATAGTCAGTGAGATGGCAGGAGCTAACTACTTCACAAAGCTCGACGCTTCTCAGGGTTTCTGGCAGTTAAAACTGGATGAGAGCAGCACTAAGTACTGTACTTTTAACACACCTTTCGGTAGATACTGTTTTCTTAGGCTGCCATTTGGAATAAAATCTGCACCAGAAATATTCCACAGAGCGATGGAACAGATCATTGAAGGCCTAGAGGGAGTCAGAGTTTACATAGATGACATTATTGTATGGGGCTCGACTCTCCAAGAGCACAACCAGAGACTTAACAAAGTGATGGAGCGCATTCAGAAGTACGGGCTGAAACTCAATAGAGCCAAGTGTGAGTTTGCAGTACAAGAGATTCTCTTCCTCGGAGACAAACTCACAGCTCAAGGCATACAACCAGATGGCGATAAAGTGAAAGCAATACTGAACATGCCAAGACCAACAGACAAAACGGGCGTGTTACGCATCATGGGAATGGTAAATTTCATAGGCAAATTTATTCCCAACCTCACAGCAAAGACGTCATGCATCCGAGAGCTCTTACACAACGACTGTGACTTTAAATGGGCCGAAAAACATGAGCAAGAGTGGCAAAGACTTAAGCAAACTCTTACCAGAGCACCAGCATTAGCCTACTATGACCACCGGAAAAAGCTCAAAGTGTCAACTGACTCGTCCAAAGATGGCATCGGAGCAGTGCTCCTACAGGCAGAAGGAGAGTACTGGAAACCAGTAGCCTATGCATCAAGGGCTATGACAAAGTCTGAATGCAAATATGCCCAGATTGAAAAGGAGTGTTTAGGCGTTTCCTACGGGCTGGAGCGATTTCACAGTTATGTCTATGGACTGCCGTCTTTTACTGTGGAAACTGACCACCGCCCACTCGTCTCCATTATCAAGAAGAATCTTAACGAAATGTCCCCACGGATCCAACGCCTAATGATGAAAATGCAAAGGTACGATTTTGAACTGGTTTATACACCGGGAAAGCACCTGATACTCGCAGATGCCTTGTCCAGGGCACCTGCTGAAAAGTGTCTGAGTTCCACAGATGAGGATATTGAAAATCACATCAACATGGTGTCGTGTGCTCTGCCAGTATCTGACACAAAGTCGAAACAAATAGCTGAGGTGACATCACAGGACACCGAGCTACAGCGTGTCATTCAGAACATGGACGAGGGATGGCCTGCAGGATCTTGCCCTCGCTATTACCATGTCAGAGGAGATCTCAGTTTTGTTGATGGACTATTACTGAAGAAAGGAAGAATAGTCATCCCTGAGGCTCTAAGACCAGATTTGTTAAACAGGATACATGAAGGACACCTTGGGATTGAAAAATGTAAAAGGAGAGCAAGGGAGTCAGTGTACTGGCCTGGACTAAACAAAGACATCGAGACGCTTGTGAGTAGTTGTGAAACGTGCCAGAAACACCAAAGTAAACAAAGCAAAGAGCCAATGGTGATATCTGAAAGTCCTGCATCCCCTTGGCACAAAGTAGGGATAGACCTGTTTCACCTTAAAGGCAAAGACTACTTAGTAGTCATGGACTACTTTTCCAACTTTCCAGAAATGGCACTACTCTCAAGCACTACATCAGCCTGTGTGATCACTCATACCAAATCCACATTTGCTCGGCATGGCATCCCACACCTTGTGGTGACAGATAATGGACCATGTTTCAGTAGCAGGGAATGGCAGCAGTTTGCAGAACAGTATGAATTTCGGCATGTGACGTCAAGCCCACACTATGCACAATCAAATGGACAAGCAGAAAAAGGCGTCCACATTCTGAAGCAACTGCTTAAGAAAGCTGCAGACAGCAACTCGGATCCATACTTGGCTCTACTCAGTTACCACGCCTCTCCACTTCAGTGCGGACTGTCACCTGCTGAGCTACTAATGAACAGAAAACTGCGTACAACGCTTCCCAGCTACCCAAATGCTACTTCACAAAGGAAAGATACAAAACTCAGCAACAAGCTTGAGAAGCAGAAACTGAAACAAAAGACATTCTATGACATTTCAGCCAAACCGCTCTCTCCACTGGCCAACAACGACCCAGTTAGGATCGAGGATGCATCTGGCTGGAACACTAAAGGAGTTGTATTACAGGAAGTTGCTCCAAGATCATTCACAGTGAGAACCGAGGATGGACAGGTGCTCAGGCGCAATCGCCGCAGTCTCCTCAAGACTCCACAAGCACCTGGTGGGCCCAATAATGCTCACCCAGAATCTCCCACAACCACACCTCTTATGAACTGTGAAGCAAATGTTCCACCTGACAAAGATGAACCGAGAAGATCAAAACGAGAAATAAAGAAACCAGATAGGTTGGACTTATAAGAAAAAAAAAAAAGCAAAAAGCAAAGAATAAGAAAAATGTAACAGATGTTAATTTCTTTGGGCATGTTGATTCAGGGAGAACTGAAATTTGTGTTTTGTATTAGTCCATTCATACTGAATACATATACACTGTTTTGCATCAATGTTTATTAATGTTTATTCACCTCAAAGAAAGGGGGATGTAATGATCAGTGTTTACCACTAGGCGTCGCTGCTACCTTGTTACCGCTTGTTGGAATGATGCACCCAGTAGAATAAGAAACGGCCAACATGGGAGCCGATGTGAAAGTGTCTGTGTGAGCTGCCGCTAAAAAAAATAAAGTTACGTTGGTTCAACTGCAAGTCTCTTCTCTCCTCAACGAACACGAACACAACAATGACCTCTTGAGAGACAGGCTTGTAGTGGGTCTGAAAGATTCGTCGCTGTCAGAAAGAATGCAGCTTGACAAAGATCTTACCCTAGCTAAAGCTATAACAATGGCAAGACAATCTGAAGAAATAAAACGACAACAAACTGACCTAAGAGATGAAACTAGCATTAACAGAACAGCCGTGGATGCGGTACACATCAGAAAAGCCAAGCCAAATAAGTTCATAATTAAGGAACAAAAACAGATTAAGTCCTCAAGGCGTCAGCAGACAAAACAAGACAGTAAAGTTTGTTCCAAGTGTGGCAAAGCACCAGCACATGCAGCAGTACAGTGCCCAGCTAAAAACGCGGAATGCCATAACTGTAAAAAACGTGGACACTATATTAGAGTCTGTAGGTCCAACCCAACTGTGAATGAGGTCACTGACAATGCAGACGGACTTTTTCTGGGTGAAGTGGATCTAGGGGAGGATCCGTGGCTGGCAGACATAAACGTGAGAGGAAATAAAGTGACTTTTAAGTTAGATTCCGGAGCGGACGTCACAGCGGTTTCTGACCAAACATTCGAAATCTTCAAGAAGAAAAATGAACAGTTGGAAAAGGCACAAAAACCACTCTACGGACCGGGTGGAACTGCACTAACCGTGTTGGGGTCTATGACAGAGACTATTACATACGGTGACAAGAGCGCTACTGAGAAAATCTATATTGTCAAAAATCTGCGCATGGCACTACTGAGTAGAACAGCTTCCGTGAGACTGAAACTAATTGCCAGAGTTGACACTATAGACCAAGAGACAGTGAGAAAAGCGTACCCCAAGTTATGTGATGGACTTGGGCTTGTTCAAAAGCCATACACAATTAAACTGAAACCTGATGCTAAGCCCTTTTCGCTCAAGGTGCCAAGGCGTGTGCCACTGCCGCTCATGGGTAAAGTGAAAGAAGAGCTCGAGAGGATGGAAAAGTTGGGAGTCATCAGTCGCGTGGAGCAGCCAACAGATTGGTGCTGTGGCATGGTTGTAGCTCCCAAAAAGGATAAAGAAAAGGTGCGTATCTGTGTGGACATGACACCTTTAAACGAGTCAGTGTGTCGCGAAAGATACATCCTCCCGTCTGTGGACCAAACGCTAGGCATGCTCACAGGTGCTCAGTATTTTTCAAAACTTGATGCAAATATGGGATTTTGGCAAATACCACTGTCTAAAGAGTCGGCCTTTCTCACCACATTCATTACGCCATTTGGCAGATACCACTTCAACCGTTTGCCATTTGGTATTTCCAGTGCTCCTGAACATTTCCAAAACATGATGGTGACAGAGGTTACATCGGGTCTCGACGGAGTCGTCTGTCACATGGACGATATCCTGGTCTGGGGATCCACGAAGGAGCAGCACGACGCAAGACTGCACGCTGTCTTGAAGCGCGCAGAGAAAGCCGGCGTTACGTTGAATATGTCAAAATGTGAGTTTGGCAAAAGAGAGGTCAAATTTCTTGGGTTTATTGTTTCAGCAGAAGGAATGAGGCCAGATCCAGACAAAACCCAAGCTGTTCAGGACATGAAAGAGCCAAGCAACGTGAGTGAGCTCAGGAGCTTTCTTCGAATGGTGAACCAGCTGGGGAAGTTCATTCCGAACCTTTCTGAAAAGGACAAACCATTGAGAGACTTGCTTTCAACAAAGAACATATGGTACTGGGGGCATGAACAACAAAATGCGTTTTGTAATCTCAAACAAGAACTGTCCTCTGCTCCTGTATTGCAGCTCTATGACCCAAACAAACCACAGAAAATATCTGCAGATGCCTCTTCATACGGATTGGGGGCAGTCATGCTACAGAAGGAGAGAGACGTGTGGTCACCAGTTGCTTACGCTTCTCGATCATTGACACCTACAGAGCAGCGCTACGCCCAGCTGGAAAAAGAAGCGCTGGCTCTCACGTGGGCCTGCGAAAGATTCAATGACTTTATCCTGGGTCTGCACTTTGAACTAGAAACTGATCATAAGCCACTAGTGAGTCTGCTGGGAGGACAAGCTTTGGATGCGCTTCCACCGCGTATACAGAGATTTCGTATGCGCCTAATGAGGTACTCATACACTATAAAGCACATCCCTGGCAAAAGTCTAACCACTGCCGACACGCTCTCACGCTTACCGCTCACAAACAGTGTTACTCACACAGACACAGATCTTATGGAGGACACTAACATTTATGTTGACTCTGTGCTAGAGGGACTCCCTACAAGCAGCAAATATCTTGCAGATCTCCAAGAGCAACTGCAGTCCGACAGCGTCTGTTCACAAGTCATGAAATACTGCACAGAAGGCTGGCCAGATCGTAACCAGCTACAGGGAGCGGTGAAGCACTACTGGTCTGAGAGAGCCGTTTTGAGTGTGCATAACAGACTACTACTGAGAGGCACGAGGTTAGTTATTCCTGGTAACATGAGAAATGCAGTTTTGGACAAGATACATGAGGGCCACCAGGGGGTGGTTAAATGCAGAGAGCGCGCCCGTCAGGCTGTATGGTGGCCAGGTTTAAGCAACCAGATCAGTGAAGTTGTACTCAAATGTAGACAGTGCATACAGGAAAGAGTTAATGTGAGAGAGCCTTTAATGCCCACAGATTTACCAGAAAGGCCATGGCAGAAGTTGGGAGCTGATTTGTTCACGCTACAAGACAAAAACTACCTGTTATTAGTGGACTACTTCTCTAGGTATATAGAGATTGCCCAGCTCAGCCCAACTCGCTCTGCCAATGTCATTGTGCATTTAAAGTCTATGTTTGCACAGCACGGAATACCGGAGATACTGATCATGGATAACGGCCCGCAGTTCGCAAGTCAGGAAATGGAAGACTTTGCAAAGGAGTACTGTTTTCAGCACGTGACCAGTAGTCCCAGGTACCCCCAAAGTAACAGTGAGGCAGAAAGAGCTGTCCAAACAGTCAAAACCCTTATCAAGAAAGGCACTGATCCATACAGAGCACTGTTAGCCTACAGAACCACAGCGTTGGCAAATGGCTACAGCCCAGCACAGCTTCTCATGGGGCGTAGGCTTCCTACCACCCTGCCAATGCTTCCAGAGGCCTTGCAGCCATGCGTGCGGAATCTGCAACAAATTCGTCACATGGAAAAGGAGAGACGGATGAGGCAAACAGAATGTTTCAACAAAAGACACAGAACGAGAGATTTGGATAAACTGTTACCCGGAAACTCTGTTTGGATTACAGATGCAAAAGCACAGGGCACAGTGACATCTGTCCACAAAACTCCACGGTCTTATGTCATCAGTGGACCACAAGGAACACTGAGGAGGAATCGCAGCCATTTAGTGCCTATGCCTTCTCCAGAGAGCCAAATGGAGACTCCACAGGACGCCCAGTCTGAGGAAACCTCCACAGAAACTCAGACTCAGGAATGCACACCTGCCATCATGAGAACAACATCAGGCAGAGAAGTGAAGAAACCACAAAGACTGGATCTGTAAAACTTATGTATTGCTATTTCTGAGATGCAGAGTTTGAGTTCTTGAAATGTTGTAAAAATGTGATTTAAGAGGCTTCTGCATAAAAATGTTCTCACGCATGGTACAAGTGTTTAAAAAGAAAAGGGTGAGAAAAAGTTAGATCGCCCATCATAGTTAGTTGACCAAGGTGAGCAGGAATGATTTCATGTGGAAATGTATTTTGTTTTTCAGCTAAAGGGGTCAACTTGGCTTCAGTAAGGGGGATGTGGTGTAATCTAAGGATTACATATGTGGAGCCACTAGGGGGCGACACAGACCGGATGTTGTCAGGAGTACAGCATGATGGAGATTAATATGGCGGAGTTCGCGTGTTAATGTTGTTCCAGCCAGTTAATAAAGGAGGCTCCGTGTTCACCTAAAGCAGCAGTCTTTATTTATAAAAGAACCCAACACAACATCTAGTACCTGTTAAAACTCTTGCTGCAGCATTTTGGATCAGCTGAAGACTTTTTAAAGATGTTTTAGGACAGCCTGATAATAAAGAATTACAATAATCTAATCTCGAGCTACCAAAAGCGTGGATCAGCTTCTCAGCATCACTCTGAGACAAGATGCTCCTAATCTTGGCAATATTACGCAAATGATAGAAGGCAGTCTTAGAAACAAATTTAATATGTGAATTGAAGGACAAATCCTGATCAAAAATAACTCCAAGGTTCCTCACAGAGCTATTAAGAGAAAGAGTAACTGCATCCAAACTGAAAGTTTGATTTGGAAAGGAATTTCTAAGGTTTTTTGGACCAACAAGAATGACTTCAGTCTTATCTGAATTTAATAGCAGGAAATTACAAGTCATCCAAGCTTTGATTTCCTTAAGACAGGCTTCTAACTTGGCTAATTGATTACTATCATCTGGCTTCATTGACAGGTATAATTGTGTGTCATCTGCATAACAATGAAAATGTATACAGTGCTTTCTAATAATGTTGCCTAACGGAAGCATATATAAACTAAAAAGAGTAGGGCCTAGAACAGATCCCTGTGGAACTCCATGACTAAGCTTTGAGTTGAAAGAAAACTCATTATTTACATGAACAAACTGGAACCTATCAGATAAATAAGATCTAAACCATTGCAACGAAGTTCCATTAAGTCCAACATAGTATTCTAATCTATCAAGTAGAATATTATGATCGATAGTATCAAAAGCTGCACTAAGGTCTAAAAGGACAAGTACAGAAACTAGTCCATTATCAGATGCAATGAGGAGGTCGTTAGTGACCTTCGCTAAGGCTGTTTCAGTACTATGATGGATTCTAAACCCAGATTAAAACTCTTCAAGTAAACCATTTCCCTGCAGGTGGTCAAATAATTGCGTAGCAACAACTCTTTCTAAGATTTTTGAAATGAAAGGGAGATTAGAGATTGGTCTATAGTTAGCTAAAGCTCCTGGATCTAGCGTTGGCTTTTTGAGTAAGGGTTTAATTACAGCCGTTTTAAAAGCCTGCGGTACATGGCCTAAAGTTAATGAAGAATTGATTATATGAAGAATAAAGCTACCAATAAGTGGGAAGACTTCTTTAAATAACCTGGTAGGAATAGGGTCTAAAAGACAAGTTGAAGGTTTGGATGAGGAAACTATTTTGTCTAACTCACAAAGGTCGATTGGAGTAAACTCATCAAGACAGAGATCAATAGAAGGAGTTGTAGTAGTTACAGTATTTAAGTTAACTGTGGGAAGAATCTGATTGATTTTATCTCTGATGGATGAAATTTTATTATTGAAAAAGTTCATAAAGTCCTGACTAGTAAGCTCTAAGGGAATGCTAGGATTGACAGAGTCCTGACTCTTTGTCAACCTGGCTACAGTACTGAAAAGAAACCTGGGATTATTCTTGTTCTCTTCTATTAATGCAGAGTAATAACTCGTTCTAGCTTTTCTAAGAGATTTTTTATAAATTAAAAGATGATTTCTCCAAGCTAAATAGATTTCATCTAAATTAGTAGAGCGCCATTTTCTTTCTAATTGACGAGTCTTCTGTTTTAAGCTACGAGTTTCTGTGTTGAACCAAGGAGTTAGAAATCTCTGATTAGACTTTTTCTTTTTTAAGGGGGCCACCAAGTCTAGAGTCTGATGCAGAGAAGCTGAAACACTATCCACCATGTTATCAATTACAGAAGGAGCAAGCTGTCTATAGCTTATTTCCGTTGTGTTGACACATGGCATAGAGGAAACAATCTGCATAAATTTGGAAACAGCATCATCTGAGAGGCATCTACTGTAATAATATTTTTCTTTAGGAGCCAAATAGTCAGAGATAGTAAAATCAAAGGTTAACAGACAATGGTCTGACAGTACAGGGTTATGAGGAGACACTACAAGATTTTCTATTTCTATGCCATATGTCAGAACAAGGTCCAATGTATGGTGGAGGTAATGAGTAGAATTTCCTACTTTCTGAGAAAACCCAATCGAGTCTAATATTGAATTGAATGCCACATTAAGGCAGTCACTATCTACATCCACATGTATATTAAAGTCCCCTACTATAATTATTCTATCAGATTTCAGCACTAAATCAGCTAAGAAATCAGCAAATTCGGATAAAAATTCTGAGTAGGTTGATGGGGGACGATAAACTATGGCAAATAAAATTGGGTTTAACCTAAAATTGCTAAAGTGCCCAATACTGAGGACCAGGCCCTCAAAGGAATTATAACATGTTTTTTGCTTTACATTAACTAGTAATTTGGAATGGTAAATTGTTGCTACTCCTCCTCCACGACCAGAACTTCTGGGATTTTGACAGTTTAAATAACCAGAGGGAGTTGAATACGTATACGTATTTGTGGCAGTGCCCGCGCCCTAGGGTGGCATAAGGTTGTCACAACCCCTTTGTATGTAAACCCTTGTTCTGTGTAATAAAGCAGAGTTCCATGTTGTCTCACCTCCGACTCCCTTATTTCTAGATCTAACACATACATCATCACAGGTCTCACTACCGTCTTGTAAATCTTCCCTTTCACTCTTGCTGCTACTCTTCTGTCATAAATCACCCCTGACACTTGTCTCCACCCACTCCACCCTGTCTGCACTCTCTTCAATTCAAAGATTTTATTTGTCAATACTACTATACGTACAGGACATACAGTACAGGAGAATTGAAAGGCTGTTTCTCTCTCTTCAGTGGTGTGCACAATGTATTTTTTAAAAAATGAATAAGGCTGGAAAAACAACAACAGCAGTCTATGTACAGTAATGCTACCCGTAGTGCAAATAATGATAAAAGATAAAACCCAGACCTCCCATAGTGCAGATAAATGATAAAACCCAGCAATCCTACACTACCGTTCAAAAGTTTGGGGTCACCCAGACAATTATTTTGTGTTTTCCATGAAAAGTCACACTTTTATTTACCACCATGAGTTGTAAAATGACTAGAAAATATAGTCAAGACATTGACAAGGTTAGAAATAATGATTTGTATTTGAAATAATAATTTTTTCCTTCAAATTTTGCTTTCGTCAAAGAATCCTCCATTTGCAGCAATTACAGCATTGCAGACCTAACATGATTGCACAAGGGTTTTCTAATCATCCATTAGCCTTCTGACGCAATGAGCAAACACATTGTACCATTAGAACACTGGAGTGATGGTTGCTGGAAATGGGCCTCTATACACTGTTGTGATTAAAAATTAGTAGAAAAAACCATCTAAGCCTACCCTTTAAAAACTTATCTATGTGTGTAGATGGTTTACCCAGATTCGTTTTTCAAGGAAGAGATTGAGTTTACTTGAAACATGTATTTATTAAGTAAGCAAGTTGAATATAGTAGGTTACAGCGCCGGGTCAAACATTCTCTCCCTGACAGCAACAGATCGTGTCAGTTCATGAAGTCTGACTGGCTAGGCTAGCCCTGACCTGGAATATTTGTACACACATGAACAAAGAACAAAGCATGCATTTAATGAGTGAACAGTCCAGGTGTCTGGTCCAAGGAGGATCCGTTCCTGGCGCCGAATGTATCCACAAGAAGGTCACTTTCACCTCCCAGGTCAGCGTAGGCCAAGCTCAGCCATTCCTTATCGCAACTGTGCCTCCTTTCCGTAAATCCCAGGTGTTTGTTATCCTTTCTCATGAGACAAAGGTCCACTATTTTGCAGAGAGTGAACCACACACTTGGCAATATTTTTTCCATTATGGTATATTGATCATTTTACCTAGATATAAGCAGAATACAAACATTTTGAGTCACACAATAACTGTTATATGATTATATTGAACACACACATATATTTTGAAGCACACAACTAACTACTATGGGATTATATTGATCACTTTTATCTCATCAACACCTATGTAGATATTGCACCAAAAACCAGACATTTGCAGCTAGAATAGTCATTTACCACATTAGCAATGTATAGAGTGTATTTCTGATTAGTTTAAAGTTATCTTCATTGAAAAAAAGTGCTTTTCTTTCAAAAATAAGGAAATTTCTAAGTGACCCCAAACTTTTGAACGGTAGTGTATATATAGAAAAGGTAGAGCAGTAATACTCATAGCTGCAAGTTCGATGTGGTAGTGTAGGTGCAGACAGTGACAGATTGGACTGGACATGATCAATGTTACAATAACAGACAGCAGCAGGTATGGCATTTGTGCAAATGGTTGCAGTAAGGTGCAGAGACATACAGCAGCAGATGTATTACTGTTGGTGTACCAGTCTTTCTGTGCCAACAGCTGAGGTAGTTATTGTACGAGTGAGTGCTTTACAGTACAGGGGTGGGGGTGGACAGAGTTGAGGGTCCCGATGGCCTGGTGAACAAAGCTGTTTAGCAGTCTTGTGGAGCTGGCCCGGAGGCTCTGGTAGTTTTTCCCCAAGGGCAAGAGGCTGAAGAGGGAGTGTGAGGGATGGGAGGTGTTACCTGCAATGTTGATGACTCTGTGGGTTAGTGATGATGAAACTGAGGCCTTATGAAACAATGACCAACTTTGAGACAATTGCTTCATGATCAACATAGTGTTATGAAACAAATGAAATTATGAAATAAAGAGTACCATTTGCTGATTGTCAGAACTGCATCTGAGTGGAACACCTGAAAAAATCTCACTACACTTTTTTTGAGCATTTGGCCATTCGAGGTCTATTCAAAATTGGATGGCAGGAACAAACAATACAAAGCAAAAAAAAAACACACCAACAAATATTCCAGCAGAACCCTCTCAAGCTTCCCGCAAGCCCTCAAGTCACATGATGTGACTGACATAACAAGGCCTCTCTTACTACGGCCATGTGACTGTGGGCGTGCTGAAACAGTGCTTGATACACTGCTTATGACACTTCTGCTTTATATTGCTCGAATCAGTGTTGAGTGGGTGGTGTCAAGCGTAACATCACTACTTCAGGTGAGGCGGGTGAGGTAGTTGTCCAAGAGGGGGGTGGCAGAGGGGCACCGATGATCTCTTCAGGCAGGAGATGGTGCAGCTTCCATACCACACCTTAATGCAGCTGGTGAGGATGCTCTCAATGGTGCCCCAGTAGAATAAGCACATAATGGGGGGTGGGACTCATGCTCTCCTCAGTTTGTGGAGGAAATGGAGGGGAGTTTGAGCCTTCTTGGCCAGTGATGTAGTGTTGTTGGACCAGAAGAGGTCGTCAGTGATGTGCACCCCCAGGAACTTGGTGCTGCTCACCCTCTCCACAGCTGCTCCATTGATGATCAGAGGGGGATGCTGTGTGTGTCCTCTCCTGAAGTCGACTACAATCTCCTTGGTTTTTCCCACATTCAAGAAGAGATTTTTGTCTTTACACCACTGGACCAGTTGGCTCACCTCATTTCTGTAGTTGGCCTCCTCATTGTTGGTGATGAGGCCCACCACCATCATATCATCCGCAAACTTGATGATGTGGTTGGTGTTGTAGGCTGGTACACAGTCATGGGTAAGCAGGGTGAAGAGCAGCGGGCTGAGCACGCACCCTTGTGGGGCCCTTGTGCTCAGTGTGATGGTCTTGGAAGTGTTGCTGCCAACCCACACATTCTGTGGTCTCTCTGTGAGAAAGTCCAGTACCCAGTTACAGAGAGAGGTTTTGAGTCCCAAGTGTCTGAGTTTTTGTATTAGGTGCTGGGAGATGATTGTGTTGAATGCTGAACTGAAGTCCAAGAACAGCATTCGCATATTGGAGTTCTTTGAGTCCAGGTGGGTGAGGGCTGGCTGGAGAGCAGCAGAGATGGCGTCTTCTGTGGATCTGTTTGACCTGTATGCAAACTGAGATGGGTTGTGGGAGGGAGGGAGGATGGACTTGATGTTCTGCATGACCAGCCACTCGAAGCACTTCACTATAATGGAGGTCAGTGCTACGGACCAGTAATTGTTGTAGTTGGATGGGACGGGCTTCTTTGGGACTGGTATTATGGTGGCAGTTTTGAAACATGTGGGGACAACAGCTTGACTCAGGGAGATGTTGAAAATGTTGGCCAGGACATTCTTGATCTCCTCCACACAGTCCTTCAGAACGCGACCTGGTATGTTGTCTGGTCCAGCTGCTGTGCGTTGGTTGATCCTGGACAGGGCCCTCTTCACACTAGCCAGATCCAGCCTTATATCTGCTTGTCTGGGGGAGGAGTGGTCTTCTGTGCTGATGTGCTGTTTTGTGTTTCAATGCGGCCAAAGAAGTCATTTAAGTTGTTAAGCGGTGTGATGTCACTTGCACAGGTCTGAGGTGGAAGTTTGTAGTTGGTGAGGATCTGTATACCATGCCAGAGAGAATGTGCATCTCTGGTGTTGCTGAAGTGTCAGGGTATTTTCTTGTTGTACTGTCATTTTGCCTCCTTGATGCCACAGGACCGGTTGGCCCTATCTATTGTTAGTCCTGCAGTGTCACCAGCCCTGAAGGCTGTGTCCCAAGCCCTCAGGAACTTGTGGACCTCTGATGTCATCCATGGCTTTTGGTTAGCATGAACAGTGATCATTTTGCAGTGAGTGATGTCATCAATGCATTTAGCTATGTATGCTACAACAACCTCAGTGTACTCCTCTATGTTTGTGTGTCCATTGTGAGTGGCTGCATGCTTGAAAGTGTCCCACTCTGTAGTGCTGAAGCAGTCTATCAGAGCATCTGAGGCCATCTCAGGCCACACACGTACCTGCTTTTTTGTGGGTCTGATGGCTTTCACTCTGGGTTTGAATGTCGGCCTTAGCAAGATGGTGATGCGATCAGAGAGCCCAGGAGACCCAGGTAGGGGGCTCTGTATGCTCTCTTGTGAGTTGTGTACACCAGGTCCAGCAAATTGTCTCCTCTTGTTGGAAAGTCCACATGTTGGTGTAGATTTGGTAGGAGGGCCTTTAAATCTACATGGTTGAAGTCTTCTGACGTGATAAGGAATCCATCTGGATGTGCTGTTTGTGTCTTACTGATGGCCTGATAGAATTCATTTAGTGCTTTACTCCTCTCGCCGATGGTGGTGGGTGGGACATACACGGCAACTAGCAGGACAGATGTAAATTTTCTCGGAATTTTAAAGAGTCAGCACTTGATGATCATAAACTCCACCAACGGGGAACAGTGTTTATGCACAACTCAGCACCAAGCCTTACTGATGTAAACACACACGCTTCCCCCTTGGGTCTTTCCTCCCTCCATCAACACCCGATCAGCGCCATAGCATGTTACCCCTGCTAACTGAATGGCAGAATCCAGAATATTGTCATTTAACCACGTTTCCGTAAAGATAAAAAAAAAAACAGCAGTTCCATGCATTACGTTGTGTAGTTCTCAAGAGCTGTATGTGGTTCTTCACCTCTTTTGTGCATTTTCCATTGCCTTGGATGGTTGACCCCAGGTACTGAAACTCATCTACTTTCACTACCTCTACTCCTTCCATCTTCACGGTCACACCTGCTTCCCTCTCTTTTTTTCTCCCCTTGTCCTGTCAAGCAGCTAGGTGAGCAGAATAGAAATCTGCTACCTTTATTGTGTCAAATGGATTAACTTTGCCAAAAGGAACTTTGTACAGCAAATATACAGTATATGTGCTGTATATTGCTTTAAACTCCTCTTGTAATAACTCTTAATACTTTATTTAAATTATTTTACCCATGAAAGACCTCACAGGAGGGGAATGGGGAGAGGAGGTGTGGGGAGGGGGAAAGATAAGGGAGAGGGACAGACAAAGAAAACAAACAAACCAACAACTAAAACAAACAAAAGACAGACTGCTTCTTCCACCAAAGAGGTCTCAACATGAGTCGTATCCACACCTTTTAAAGGAGAGACATATGTGCATGTGCATCCATGTGCATGTGTATGAGAGCGTGTGCAAAATAAGTGTGTGCATGTGAGTGGTTTGTCAGAAAACATACGAAGAGGGCGGCCAGTCACAGCAACACCCCCCACCCCCCACAGAAACCCTGAGCAAGTGGGACAATGCCACCAACCTCCACAGAGCACAAATGTCCGAGGCCAAGAAGCCCCAGGAGAGCCAGGCATCTGCCCCAGGAGGGACGGCCGAGGGAGACTGGGCGTGGCGGGCCCACACCCCTGGACCGGCCAACCCTCCGCCCCCCCCCCCAGCAGGGCCAACATCAGCCCCCAGGATCCAGGAGCCGGGAAGTCAGCGCCCCCACCCCCTGGGCCGCAGACTGGCCCGCGCCCCGGAGCAAGCCCCCCCCCCAGGCACCCCCACAGAGGGCCCACCTCCACCCCAGCACCATTGCCGCACACCCCGGGGACTCCCACGCCCAAAGCAGGTGCCCCCCAATCCAGGGGAGCCCACGCAGCCAAGAGGGACTACCCCCTCGATCCAGCACCTCCCGACTAGCACACACGCCCATTCCCACAATTTCACACCCTCATGTTCTCATACACACCTACACACACTCACTCACTCTCGCTCGCCCTCTCCCACACACAATCCCACACTCCCAGACCCACCCACTCTCTCCCACTCCTGTACCCACTCAATCTCGCTCCCACTCCCACTCAGAGTCACCCGCACTCACTCATGTTCACCCATACACACACTCACTCATGCTCCGACCTACTCACACCCATTCGTGCTCTCCCCCACACACTCACTTACACTCATTCACCCTTGTTACTTAGGGCGACTGCGATGCAGATGCAGCGAGCATGAACGCGCACCAGCACCCGGCAGCGACTGGGGAGATCGCCGGCGCAGGCCAGCAATCACACCCTCGCCGACCCATCCCAGGACGGCCGCAGCCACAGAAGCAGACCACCACCCCCAACACCCACCCGAGTGACTGATCAGCGGACCGCTGCAGGCGCTCCGAGATGCCACTCGACATGCAAAGCACCACACAAAACCGCCCCACCATCACCATCTCCACTCATCCCTCTCTCACTCTCGCTTACTCTCTTATTCAATCACTCTCTCACTCTCTTGCTTGCATCTATTCATTCGGCAACACCCAAGGATTTTGACAACATGATGGGCCCCAGGGCCCCAGCAGAAGCCGCGCCACGGCACTCCCAGCACCACAAGCATGATGAAGCAGCCACAGCCACACCAACTCCCACACATCTTGCACACACGAACATACACAACAACAATAATCACAATAATGAACAATGGGCCGGACCCATACAGCACCCCCCCCACGCCAAGCGACACCCCAGAGCACCCATGGGAAGCCCACTAACCACCCACGCTGGACACACACCGACAGGGCTAGGCCACCCCGCAGCCACAACCACCCCGGAGCAAACCGATGGCAACACGGCCACCAACCCACGCCAATGCCCCCCCCCCCGAGCACCCACACACACCCTGTGCCAAGGACATCAGAGGCAATGCGACAAAGCACCCTGGCCCGTGGCACAATGACAGGGCAGCCGGTAAAAACAGGCCCCAAACTGCCAACCCTCAGGCCACCAGATGGTCTGCCCCACCCCGCCACCCAACAAGGTCCCCCCACCCATACACACATCCTCCACCCCCGCACGTCCACCCACAGGTACCCGCACACACACACGCCCACCCTCATGTGCATACACACACAGTTACCATCACACATGCCCACCTACACCCACACACAACCCCGCATGTCCACACACAACACACACATGTGCACGTACCCACATCCACACCCACCCACCCACCCACACACACACACACACAAACCCACACACACCCACACTCATGCACACCTGCACACACGCATGCACGCACACACTCACACACATACACACGCACACTCACACCTGCAGCCCCCAGAGGATGGGGGACGACCCCCCCGGAACACAGGCACTATTCCCCAGAGCGCCACCAGGGGCCCGGGGAGGGCACGGCCCCACCGTGCAAGGACGCGTCGGGGCCAGCCCGCACCACCGACCCAGAGGTGGAACACTCCCCCCAGCACCAGGGGCACAGGGCCAGACCCAGCCCCACCGGGGAGGCAAGGCCAGCTAGCCCGGGGCCATGCCCCCCCCCCCCCGCAGCTCCCCACCACCAGCACCAACCCTCCTGGGCACACACACAGCCACCCCGGAACAGGCTCCCTAGTGGGTCACAGAAACCCCTTGTGATCAGGACGCAGCCAGCCACCAGAGCCGCCAAGGAGAGCAAGCCACCGCCCGCCACCCTTCAGGTTATAGTATTAATAAGCGGGGGCCAGACAGAATTAAATTCAGCCAGTTGGTTATTTGAGGAGGCAGACATTCTCTCCAGGCTAATATAATCTGATAAGTTTTTATAGTCATGTGTACACAAATTATGTCTTGATTTCCAATTCATGAGGATAGTTTTCTTTGTGATGCATAAGGTAGTGAGAACCATGTGTGACATCCTTGCCTCTATATTTATTTCACTTAAATCACCTAATATGCAAAGTGTGGGTGAGGATGGGACATGATACCCAAGCCATGCCGATAAGTCTTCACAGTGGTTAGCACTGCGGTAGCACAGCAACTCACCCTTGGCCGGGGATCCTGGGTTCGATCCCAGCCCCCGACCAACAGCGATCTGTGTGGAGTTTGCATGTTCTCCCCGTGTCTGCGTGGGTTTACTCCGGGATTTCTCCAGTTTCCTCCCACATGCCAAAAACATGCAAGTTAGGTTAATTGGCATCAAACTGGGGATTCTAAATTGTCCTTAGGTATGAATGTGAGAGTGAATGGTTGTCTGTCTCTCTGTGTTGCCCCTGCGATGGACTGGCGATCTGTCCAGGGTGTACCCTGCCTCTCGCCCAAAGATGCTGGGATAGGCTCCAGCACCCCCCACCACCACCACCACCCGACCTGAAAAGGATTAAGCGGAAGAAGATGAATGAATAAATGAATGAATGTCTTCTGCCAGAACTTTTGGACTGATGCACAGGACCACATACAGTGGTGTGAAGAAGTGTTTGCCCCCTTCCTGATTTCTCATTTTTTTGTATCACACCTAAATGTTTCAGATCATCAAACTAATTTAAATATTAGACAAAGATAACACAAGTAAACACAAAATGCAGTTTTTAAATGAAGATGTTTATTATTAAGGGGGAAAAAAATCCAAACCTGCATGGCCCTGTGTGAAAAAGTGATTGCCCCCTAAATCGAATAACGGGTTGGGCCACCCTTAGCAGCAACAACTACAATCAAGCATTTGTGATAACTGGCAATGAGTCTTTTACAGCTCTGTGGAGGAATTTTGGCCCACTCATCTTGACTGAATTGTTGTAATTCAGCCACATTCTAGGGTTTTCAAGCATGAACCGCCTTTTTAAGGTCATGGCCACAGCATCTCGGATTCAGGTCAGGACTTTGACTAGGTCACTCCAAAGTCTTCATTTTGTTTTTCTTAAGCAGTTCAGAGGTGGATTTGCTGGTGTGTTTTGGATCATTGTCCTGCTGCAGAACCCAACTGCGCTTCAGCTTGAGGTCACTGTCATGTGTCTGAGCTCATTTCTTTTACTGAGCTCAGACCTTCACTTTATTTCTAGGTATTGTATGTCTGATTGGTTTGATTTTGTTAGTTTTCTGTATTTATTGTGGAATTGTTTTCACTTGTGCCTCCCCTTTCCCAGATACTCCCTTCCACTGCTCACAGCCTGCCCTCTCAGCTCAGCTGTAGGCAGTTGGTTTAATTAGGCTCCTGCTCACTCAGTGACTCACACCTGCAGCACATTTACCTCTGTGTATTTAAGCACTGTCATTTCATTGTTTCAGTGCAGCTAAATTGGATTGTCTTGTCATCACTCAACTTCTCCCAGCCTCTGAAGTTTACTTCTCCTCAGCACTCCCTGCTCAGAGGCTCAACTTGTAAATTATTCTTGTTTGCATTTTTGTATCATCGACACTATTCTGCACTTTGTTATTTTCTGTCAATAAATGTCATCAACACAATTCAGCACTTGGATCTGTCCTTCTGTTCCGAAGGAGCATTCATGACAGTCACGAACAGATGGACGGACATTCTCCTTCAGGATTTTTTGGTAGACAGCAGAAGTCATGGTTCCATTTACCACAGCAAGTCTTCCCGGTCCTGAAGCAGCAAAACAGCCCCAGACATCACATTACCACCACCATATTTTACTGTTGGTATGATGCTCCTTTTCTGAAATGCTGTGTTACTTTTATGCCCGATGTAACGGGACACACACCTTCCAAAAAGTTCAGCTTTTGTTTTGTCATTCCACAAAGTATTTTCCCCAAAGTCTTGAGGATCATCAAGATGTAGGATAACGTAGGATAACATGTAGGATAACTAAATAGACGGTTATGCTGTTTCATCCCACCTAGCAACAATGCTCTGCACTGTGTGTGTTTATATATTTACATATTTATTCCATCTAGCTACAATGCTCTGCACTGGGTGTGTTTATATTTATATATCTATATATTTATTCCATCTAGCTACAATGCTCAGCACTGGGTGTGTTTATATTTATATATCTATATATTTATTCCATCTAGCTACAATGCTCCGCACTGTGTTTTTATATATCTACATATTATTCCATCTAGCTACATTGCTCCGCACTGTGTGTGTTTATATACTTGCATATTTATTCCACCTAGCTGCAATGCTCCGTACTGTGGGTGTTTATATATTTACATATTTATTCCATCTAGCTACAATGCTCTGCACTGTGTGTTCATATATTCATATATTTATTCTATATTTCTATATTCTATATTTATTCTATTTATTATACTAGCATCAGCACCGGATCACCCCAGGGCTGTGTACTTTCCCCCCTACTCTTCTCCCTTTACACCAACTCCTGCACCTCCAGCCACCAGTCTGTCAAGTTGATCAAGTTTGCGGACGACACCACCCTCATCGGGCTCATCTCCAACGGCGACGAGTCCGCCTACAGGAGAGAGGTGGCCCAGCTGGCGTCCTGGTGCAGCAATAACAACCTGCAGCTGAACGCTCTGAAGACAGTGGAGATGATTGTAGACTTCAGGAAAGTCACTACTCCTCTGCCCCCCCTCACCCTCTCAGGCTCTCCCATCACCACTGCTGATTCCTTCCGCTTCCTAGGCACTACCATCACCAGGGACCACAAATGGGAGCTGACCATCAGCTCACCCATCAAAAAAGCCCAGCAGAGGATGTTCTTCCTGCGGCAGCTGAGGAAGCTCAAGCTACCCACCAAGATGTTAGTGCAGTTCTACACAGCCATCATCGAGTCCATCCTCACCACCTCCATAACCGTGTGGTACGCAGGAGCCACTGCCAGGGACAGACTAAGGCTGCAGCGCGTCGTGCGCACTGCTGAGAAGGTGATCGGCTGCAAGCTCCCATCTCTCCAGGATCTGTACATCTCCAGGACCCGGAGGCGTGCTGGCCGGATCATAGCCGATCCCTCACACCCTGGTCATGTACTGTTTGCCCCCCTCCCCTCTGGTAGAAGACTTCGGTCCATCCAGACTCAAACCTCCCGTCACATGAACAGCTTCTTCCCCTCTGCCATTAGACTGCTGAACACTAAGTGACTCTCGTGCACCATGTACAGCAGCTCAACCAGACTCATGTCAATCATCACTGTTTTCTTCCTGCATTACCGACTGCACTATATAGTTCTCCACAGTATCTGCTGCTGGCTAATATATATATATATTTTAACTGTTGACCAGTATCACTTAATCTTATCCTACACTTTATTACATGTATAGTTTATTTCTCTTATCTTATCATGTTTAATGTTGCAGCATTGTACCGAGACAAATTCCTAGTTTGTGTACTACATGAACAATGGCAATAAACCTGATTCTGATTCTGATTCTGATTCTGATATATTTATTCCATCCAGCTACAATGCTCTGCACTGTGTGTCTGTGTGTGTGTATATATATATTTTATAGTAATATGTACATATGTATATTAGCTGCTCTTGCTTGCTTGTTTTTTTTCTTGCCTTCTGATTGTTGCTCTGAGTGTTGCTATCCCTGTGCTGTTGCAATCCTGGAATTTCCCCGTTGTGGGACTAATAAAGGCTTATCTTATCTTATCTTATGTTTTCTGGCAAAACTGGGACGAGCTTTTATGTTCTTTTTGCTCAGCAGTGGTTTTTGTCCTGGAACTCTGCCATGCATGTCATTTTTGCCCAGTCTCTTTCTTATGTTGTAGTCATGAACACTGACCTTAACTGAGGCAAGTGAGGCCTACAGTTCTTTGGATGTTGTTGTGGGGTCTTTTGCGACCTCTTGGATGAGTCGTTGCTGCACTCTTGGGGTAATTTTGGTCGGCTGGCCACTTCTGGGAGGTTCACCATTGTTCCATGTTTTCGTCATTTGTGGACAATGGCTCTCACTGTGGTTTGCTGGAGTCCCAAAGCTTTAGAAATGGCTTTATTGTGGAGGCATGGTGTGGGGGGTTTCTCCACCCAGAGAAGGCAGGGGGAAGGGGAGAACAATGGACCGAAGGAGGAGGTGTCACCGGGGGGTATCAGACGGGACTGTTGGGTCTATGTGCCCCCCAGGGAGAGTAAGAGATGCCGGAGCCACTGAGAGAAAAAGGGTGTTGGAGTGGCGCCGGTGTTATGTCATGTTAATGTGCCGCACAATCCTTTGTCCAAACAACAATGTATTATGGTCGGAAGTTCCGGGTCTCAATGCATGGAAATAAAGATATAAAAGAGGAATGCACAGAGACCCGGGACTCTCTTTTGCTATAAGTTATGCTGGAGGAACAATAAAGTTTCTGTGTCATCCAGCTTGTTGCCTCGCCTGCCTCCTTTCTCCACTTTATAACCTTTTCCAGACTGATAGATCTCAATTACTTTGTTTCTCATTTGTTCCTGGATTTCTTTGGATCGCAGTATGATGTCTAGCTTTTGAGGATCTTTTGGTCTACTTCACTTTGTCAGGCAAGTCCTATTTAAGTGATTTCTTGATTGAGAACAGATGTGGCAGTAATCAGGCCTGGGTGTGGCTAGAGAAATTGAACTCAGCTTTCCAAAGATGTGATAAACCACAGTTAATTTGTGTTTTAACAGGGGTCAATCACTTTTTCACACAGGGCCATGTAGGTTTGGATTTTTTTTTGCCCTTAAAAATAAACACCTTCATTTAAAAACTGCATTTTTTGTTTACTTGTGTTATCTGTGTCTAATATTTAAATTTGCTTGACGATCTGAAACATTTAAAGGTCTGATGACACGATTTTGACATTTTTTAGCATGTCGTGTAAACCCAAAAGTCGTTGTCGATGATCAATATAATATTTACAACAGCACCTGCATAAACTAGTTATCATCAAAAAACTGCAACCGCTGACTGGACTGTGGTGCCGCCCACCGAATGAGGGCGGCACCACCATGACGTAAGCGACAGAACAGATGCCGGTGTTGTTGACTGGAATGACAGCAGCTTTGTAGCTCACAGTTTCTCTGGTTTCTTGTTTTAATTTTACGGTTATGCCTTCTTGTTGTGTTGCAGGCTTAGATAAACAGCAGGCCGTGAAAGACCACATCACACGCTTCAGCTCCAACTGTCATAAGCCTCCTCGTGCACTTTTACACAGGAGGAGCGCACGAGGAGGGGAAGGATTAATGGATTTACGCACAGCTTTGACCTACTTTCTGTGATCACATGCTGATGCTCGCCAGTCCGGCCACGTCCCCTCTCTCATTATCACCAGCTGATTCAAACTCCCACTGATCATGTTTCTCGGTCCTCACCCTGGTGCTTCTCATCACACCATCACCAACAGTGTGTGTACTTAGCGGCCATTTGCCAGTCACACACTGCTGGTCCATAATATTGTCATCTGTGCTGTTGGTCTGCCAGTATTTCAGGACTCTCACGACGTGTTAGTCACTCCGTGTTCGCCGTGGTTCTCGTGCGTCCTTGAAACGATGTCGGCTCTGGGGCGCACCTGCAGCTAACACATCTCCTCTCATTCATTCTCTGGGTGATGCCGGCCCCTGAACGCCATCAGTAAGTGTGTTTGTGTTTTTTGTACCTCTTCACCTTTTTGTGAATTGTCTGTCTTTCTGTATTACATGCGCTGTAGTGAACCCTGCACGTAAATCCTCGTTATTTCATCCTCCCTATCCGTGCCCTGCGTAAGAGCGCACGGAGGGTCATGATGAATGGATTTACATGCAGAATTCACCAGGGCACATGTATTGAACATAAGAATGATGACAACAGTTCCCTAAAAGGTGAAGACTTACAGAAATAAACAAACACTTACAGTCGGCGTTCGGGGCTGACATCGCCCAGCGAACATGGAGAGGAGACATGTTAAACACGGTTGCGCCCCAGGGCCGACATCGCTTCAAGGGGCGCAACAGAACCACGGCTGTGTGGAGTGGCTAACACGTCGTGATAGTGTTGGCAATACTGGCCGGCTGACAACACAGCAGATGATGCACACAAAACATGAACAGCTGACTGTCAAAGAGAGAGGGCGCGTGGTCGGACCAGCGAATGTTGGACAGTGCCCACCTGAAAGTGGGTCAAAACGCACAAAAAACACATGTACAAAACAAAAACAACAAGAACTCAAAATATAATACATAATAAACTCGATGCATGAGCCACAGAGAATACACTGCTATGATTTTATTGAAAAATCGGGTTTAAATAAATTATATTTATGAACAAATAATTTGTTGCAATATCTGTAACAAAAGCATAATACTCGGTGTTCCCCTGCCATGTGTTTGTTGCTGCTGCTGTGGCAGGCATGTATGCCTCTCCACTGTCACTCTCTGAGTCTGACTGGCTCGGTACGATGCCCATTTGGCACGGCTCAAACCTATACGGTCTGATGCCCCCATATTCTTCATTGTCATCCCATTCTTCGGAACTATAATTGTCTGAAGATTGGACAACACAAACCAATTCCAGACTACATGTGCTGGAACCGTCATTGATGTTTTCTACCGCTTCCATCCTGTGTGTGCAATGGGCAGCCAAGCGCTGTGTTCTGTCGATGACGTTACAACATGGCTGGGGGGTTTTCCAGCCACTGACGCAATTGGTGACGTGGCGCTCATGCAAACGTTGGATATTCGCGTGAAAAAAAGCGTGTTTGACTTAGAACTGCACAGCCCAACCTATTTCGTCATATTGTATTATGTGTTGAAAAATTAGATGAAGTCAAAAACGTGTCATCAGACCTTTAAGTGTGACAATCATACAAAAAATGAGAAATCAGGAACAGGGCAAATACTTTTTCACACCACTGTAGAATGTATATAACTGGGACGTTGCTGGTGCAGTGGGAGCAGATATTTGTGTGACTCAGGCCCATTTTGAACATCCTTTGTCCTGTGTAATGAGTTCTTTGTAGAACTTTGTACTGTATGAGTTGTAAATTAGAGTTTTTAATCATCTTAAAAGTGTTTTAACATATTTGTGTCCAGAAGCTTTCATCTTTATTTATTGATAGGTCTGTCTCCCACTTTGATTTTGGAAGAGATACTGACTCATCCAGTTTTGATAATAGTCTGTGTATTTTCGATATCAGCTTAGGGGAACGAAAATTTAGAAACTCTGTCACCTTAACTGGTACCTCTAAATCTGTCTGATTGAGCTTGAATCTTGCTTTTATTATGGATTTAAGCTGTTGGTATTCAAGAAACTTTTTATCACTGATGTCATACTGTTGTTGTGTCTATACTTCTTACAATAATGAGCAGGGAAGAGGTGCACTGAATGTAGTTTTATTATAACAATAAATAATACATACAACAGGTGTACGGCGCTCCGTAGTCCAGGGCTCGATGGCGCAAAAAGACATGGCTACCTCCCGCAGTGCCTCTTATACCCCGGGTGACGCCACCACTGGAAAAGGAGGGCCCCCTCATTATTCCCCGGGAGCCCTGGCCGCCATCTTTTTTTTTCCACAATATCTTTATTGAACCTTTTTTTTTTTAAACAAACATGACACAAACAATCAAACACTAACACTAAAGTACTACAAAAAAAAAATGCACTAAAAACACCAACAACCACCAACAAAATCAAGTCTTCAACAATGCTCCTCTGTTTAGTCTAGACAATCCATTACATAAGTATACATATTATGTTCACCAGTTTGGAATTTACAAGGTCCACACACATCATTCACCTTCTTCTTCAAGAGTTATGTTTAAATTTTTTACATGATCAATAAAAGGTCTCCATATATTCTCAAACACAATTTCCTTTGATTTCAGTATATATGTTATTCTTTCTAATGGAAGGTTTGTTAACATCTGTCTTAACCACTGAGTCACATCTGGTCTATGAGTCTTTTTCCACAGTAGTGCAATACATTTTTTGGCATTAAGCAAACTGAGGTCTATGAATGTTCTTTCACTTTTATTAAAGTTATGCTTTTCTGGGTACAGACCCAACAAAAACAGTTTAGGATTCAAAATGATTTGTTTTGAGATTATTTTTTCAATTGTTACCCTCACCTCTTCCCAAAACATTCTTATTATTCTACATTCCCATACACAATGAAATAGGGTTCCTTTACTTTCCATGCATTTTGTGCATGTATCTGGTATATTTTTGTTATATCTATTTAACTCCTCCGGTGTAACATACATCCGCATTAACCATTTGAAATGTATCAATTTAAGGCATACATTTATTGATTTGGTTTGGGTTTCTGTACAAGCCAATTCCCATTGTTCCTCTGAAATTTCAATTTGCAGATCTTCTTTCCAGTAGTTTAATCTTTTCTGTGAATTTTCACTTGAGGATAGTGTCAATGAGTTATAAAACTCTGAAATAATACCCTTTCTTTTACTATCTTTCATCAACATTTTTTCCAAGGATGAATAAATAGGTCGAGTGAGAGCTTTATTTTGATTTGATCGAATAAAGTTTCTAAGTTGAAGATATTTAAAAAAAAAATGTGTTCTATTAAGATTAAATTTGACCCTCAGCTCTTCAAAAGACATTATGTTATCTGCACATGGCAAATATAAATCTTGAATCTTTTGAATCCCTTTTAAATTCCATACTTTAAATACAGCATCCGCTCTTCCTGGTTTAAAATATTGATTACCCCATATTGGGCTAAATGGTGACAATAACTGTGGTTCTTTTAAATAATTTTTAGCTTCACACCATATTTTGATCATATGCTTTACAAATGGATTTTTAACTTGTTTTTGTAATTTTTTTGCCGAATCTGAGTGTATGAATATGGGAAGAGGTAAAGGTAAATTGTATGATTCCATTTCAGTCCAGTGAGGGAGATCATTTAATGAAAAATAATATGTCATAGACCTCAGTTGTGCCGACCAATAATACAACATAAAATTTGGACATTTCAGACCTCCACGATCAAATGGTAAATATAATAAAGACAGACGTAATCTAGCCCTCCTGTTGTTCCATATAAATTCCACTAACTTTTTTTTAATTCTTGAGAATAAATCTAAAGGTGGTGGTAAGGGAATGTATTGAAATAAATAAAGTATTTTAGGTAAAATATTACTTTTAAGTATATTGATTCTCCCGATCATCGACATTGGTAGTGACATCCATCTCTGAATTGACTCATTAATATCTGTCATTAAGGCTTCATAGTTGACACTGGCGACTGATTCCAGCCTAGGCACAATTTGGATTCCTAAATATTTAAACTGATTTACAACATTGAATTGATTTACCTCAGGGTCTGGGTAATTTCTCTGGGTCTCATTTAGCATTAATATTGAAGATTTAGTTTTATTTATTTTATATCCTGATATTTCCCCAAAATTCTTTATTAAATTCAACAAGGTCGGAATTGATTTTTTTAGATTTGACATAAACAAAATTATGTCATCGGCGTACAGGGAGATTTTATGTTCTGTTGGTCCAACTTTAATTCCATATATTTGTGAATGTAAACGTATCGCCATCGCTAAAGGTTCAATTGCCATAGTAAACAGTAAAGGTGAAAGTGGACAGCCTTGTCGACATCCTCTATTGATTTTTATTGATTTTGAAATATTGTTATTTGTTAGGATTTCTGCTGTAGCATTATTGTATATTATCTGAACCCATTTTATGAAATTATTTCCAAGTCCAAACCTTTGTAAGACTTCAAAAAGAAAGGGCCATTCGACTCTATCAAAGGCCTTTTCGGCGTCCAGTGATAGGAGAGCTGTATCCGGTGCTTCTTTATTAAAATAAATAATATTAAATAGTCTTCTTACATTATGGAAGCCTTGTCTTCCCTTTATAAAGCCATTCTGATCTCGATTAATAATATTTGGTAAAATTTCTTGTATTCGTCTTGCTAAAATTTTACAGATTATCTTAAGGTCGGCATTTAATAGGCTTATTGGTCTCATATTTTCACATTTATTAGAGGGCTTACCTGGTTTTGGCAACAATATAATTAAGGCATTATTCATGTATGATGGTAAATTATTATTTTGAAATGCTTCCAAAACCATTTCCAAAAAAGGTTTTATTAATTTATTCTTAAATTTTTTATAAAGGTCAACTGGAAGACCATCTGGTCCTGCACTTTTTCCTGATTTCATATTATCAATGGCTAGCCCAACTTCTTCTTGACTAATTTTAGACTCCAATATCTCCCTGTTTTCATTTGGAATACACGGTATAGATAGTTCGTTCAAAAACCCATTTAGTTTTGTTAAATCAGATTCATTTTTGGTATCATATAATTTTTCATAGTAATCTCTAAAGGCTCTGTTAATTTCTAAAGGATCTATAACTACCTGTCCGTTACTTATAATACTGGTAATTGGTGTTTTAATTTCTAATTGTTTAATCTGCCATGCCAATAATTTTCCTGATTTTTCACCTTGTTCATAAAAAGATTGTTTCAATCTTAGAAGACTCGAGGCAGCTCTATTCGCTGATTTTTTGTCGTATTCAGCTCTCAAAATCAGTAATTCATTCTCCAACCTTGGATCACTTCCTGCATACACTTTTTCCTGAAGATTTTTTATTTTATGTTCCAATTGGGCTCTCTCCTCTCGAGTCTTCTTAGATTTTGAACCTGTATAACTAATAATATGTCCCCTAATAAAAGCTTTGAAAGCCTCCCACTTTACACATGCTGATGTTTGTGTAGTATTGATATCAAAGAACTCATCTATCTGTTTTTCTATGTACTTGACAAATTCCTCATCCTGAAGCCATTTATGCTGAAATTGCCATCTACCTGATTCCTTTGTCAATTTCTTATCTACATATACTATACAGCAGGGTGCATGATCAGAGATCACGATGTTATCATAAAAGCAGTTTTGAATCTTGGACCTTAATTCTGTGGAAATCAAAAAATAATCAATACGTGAGAATGTCTTGTAGGTACTGGAATAACAAGAGTAGGCTTTGACTTGTGGTTTCATTTCTCTCCATATATCTAGCAATCTCAATTCTTTCATAAAATGATTAATGGTCATCCTACATCCATTGTGCGTACAGTCCAGTCCTGTTGATCTATCTATACCGGGATTCAATGTACAATTAAAATCCCCTGCTATTATATGTTGCCCTGTAAGTGATGATAAGATAAGAAATAAATTAGCAAAGAACTTTTGATCATCTATATTGGGACCATATAGGTTCACCAAATTTATATTTTCTAATAGCAAAGATCCTTGAATGATTACATATCTTCCAAATTTGTCTCCAATTACATTTTTCACTTGAAAAGGAACTGATTTATGTATGAGAGTCATAACTCCCCTGGCTCGGGATGAAAATGATGAAGTGAAAACACTTCCTTGCCATCTACTCCTAATTCTTTTTACATCCTCCTCTATTAGATGAGTTTCTTGTAAAAACACAATTTTTGAACCCATGTCTTTTATTTTATTCATAACTTGTTTAAGTTTTTTTAAATTTTGTAGACCTCTGCAATTCCATGAAGTTAAATTAAGATTAACACTTTGGTTTATGATCAATAGGGAGTTTGGGATTACCTTGCAGTGTAAACATGCTCATACAGAGAAGCAAAAAAATGAGTGGTTGAACATTCACCCTACAAACTACACACAAACAAATTCCCCCTTCCCACACTTGTGGCAAACCCCCCAAAATCAAAAGAAAAATTCCGTCTCCCGATATAGCCATCGACTGCTCCACATCCACGAGGAACAGCCTAAGCCACTCCTTCTTCATCCTCCCAATCACCCTAACTCTACTGCTTTTAATGACGTAACATTAACTCTCCTCTGTAGTTTTCCAACTTAACTCCAAAATTTTTAGCAACTTTGTACATCATAGTTTTTGTTTGTTTGTTTGTTTGCATTATATAATTAAAAAAACAAACAAACAATCTATATTTTGTAAACTTGCTATTTGCTTCAAGTCAGTCAGATGCCTGTGCAAATGCTTAATTATTCTACCTTATATTTTGTTCATGCTTAGCTCCCACCAGTCTCTTCTTCTTGGATCTTCTTGATAAACTCCTGCGCCTCCTCTGGGGTCTTGAAGATGTGGGTTCTGCCCCCCATACGTGGTCAGCAGTCTCGCAGGATAGATTACACCATGACGAATCCCAAGGTTGCGCAGCTCCTTACGTACGGGATCATACTGCTTCCTCAATTGTTGGATTCTTGTGGCCCAATCTGGGTAGAACCGCACCTGCTGATCCTGGTGTTTAATCTCTCCTTTAGCTCGTGCTGCGTTGAAGATCTTCATCCTGTCTCTGTTGCTGACAAACTTCATAATTAAGGTCCTCGGTGGTCCCTTATCTCTCCGTGGGCCAATACGATGCGCGCCCTCCAAAACCACCGCCGGCCGCAGCTCCGCACTGCCCAGCGCCTCCGGAATCCACTTTTCCAGAAAGGAACACGGGTCCCGACCTTCGGATTCTTCCGGTAGACCCACTAGCCTCAAGTTGTTCTGTCTCGACCGGGATTCCAAATCCAGAATGTTTTCTTCCAGACATTTATTTTTTTTTTCCAAAGTGCGCACCTTTAATTGGAGACAATTAACTTCATCTTCAGCACTGGAAATACGAAGCTCCATCTGCGCCATTCGTTCCACACAGTCACCCAATTCCTTTCTCATTCCTTCCAACGCTGCCATAATCCCATCAAATCTAGAGGAAAAGTCCGCTCTCATTGAACTCATAGCCGTCAACAACGCACCTGTGTCGCTTCCCGCAGCTCCCGTGCCGTTGTTAGCTTCCTTCGCCATATTTGGTGCTTTCTCTGCTGCGTCACAGACCTGAAAGTCCGTTAATTTGGACTGTTTCTGCGGCTCGCTTTTTCCTCTACTTGATTTTCCAGCCTTAGGCTTCACCGACATATCCTCGCTCAAACGCTGGGATACGTTCTGTCCCAAATGAGAGAATTATTTGCCGATTTTTTTTGTCCAGAAGCAGAGCAGAGTGAGACGTGTCCTTCTTACGTGGCAGCCATAACCGGAAGTCCCCTGGCCGCCATCTTACTACTGACATTCATATATAACATTCTCTCCCCCCCTTTAGAAGAATGGCAAACACACCCTCCCAAATTTGTTACCCAACTCACGCACTAACAACAACCACATTCTATATACAAAACAAAAAATAAACCTATCCTTACACACAACATAAGCTGGAGGGCCGGGTAGACTGCCGGTGACCCCTGCATGGCCAGGCGGATTATTCTGCCGCCATATTTTCAATAGTCCAAAATAAATACTGCTGTGTTTCTAAAAACAAATAATCCCACACAATTACACACCATTCACACCTACTTACAACTACCATTAATACATAATTTCCAACCCCCCTATTGGTGGCCCCCACCCCAACACACCCACCCCACACTTGGACACATCATACACAGAAATACAGTGCTGGGTAAGATAAGATAAGATAAGCCTTTATTAGTCCCACAATGGGGAAATTCCAGGATTGCAACAGCACAGGGATAGCAACACTCAGAGCAATAATTTAGAAGATAGAAAATAAGAGCAGTGAATATACATATGTACACATAAATATATAAATATATATACACAGAGCATTGTAGCTAGATGGAATAAACAGCATAACCGTCTATTTAGTTACCCACATAGTATGAATATGTATCCATACATATTGTCACCCTCCGTAGCGATTGATATTGTCCTAGTTGTATATTGGAGGGGACCATTTTGTGTAAGTATGTTGCATCTTTTGTATTCAATACTATTAGGTCGTCACTGTAGAGGATGCGTTCAATGATGAGGCTGAGTTTTATTTCTCAGGTTCAGCTTTATTGACAGAACACATACTCTAGCATTCTCAAAGCAGGAAGAAGAGAGAGAACTATATCACATCACCTTTTTATACCTTTCCAGCATCGGAACTCAAGTAACATGGTGCTTTAGCAAACGTACAGTCACATGGTACTTAATCCCAGCCACAATGCAACCCTTTGAACTTTCACCATTGTCTCTTATTCATCGATGAACCGGAAATCTCTCTGGGGCATCTTCTCCGAGACAAAGGCCAAATTTCACACCTCCTCGTCATCCTCTGCAGATCCGGGCCTTTTGTCCTTCGAGACGTGAAGCCTCCAATAAACATGCAGTCATACCTTTGTGGAAAATATGAGCCCAACATATGTGCCACATAACCCCCCCCCCCAAACGTCTATTAAAGGACAAAACATGCATGGCATAAAAACACTCCACATATTACAAATCAATCCACCAGATGCCTAGGTCTTAACCTTCTGCCGAATCTGCTGTAAACCGGCTTTGCTACTTCTGCAGCGTCTTTCTGCCTCTGTGGATTAGAGCTGTTAGCACGTCTCTGTGGGGGTTCTGGAGAATGCCTTCTCAGGGGCCTGCCACGGCAAGGGGGCCTCGCCAGCTGCACGTGGTCATCAGCCAGAACAAAAGTGGGTTTGAGTCTGTTTATGCAAATCAACTCCTTTCTGCCCCCTAAATCTAGCAGAAAATGCTCCCCCCCGGTTTCCAGCACTCTGAAAGGTCCGTCATAAAACGGTCGCAAACTTGGGCGCTGAGCATCATGTCTAACAAAAACAAACTCCGCATTTTTTAAAGCCTTCGGCACAAAAACGCGTGGGAAACTGTGATGAACTGGGCCAGGGAGTGTGTTTGATCCTGTGTCGCTCTGCAACGGCTGAGCGGGGGGACAATTTGGTGCGGGATTGTCGGGAAGAAATTCCCCCGGCAAACGGAGAGGTTGTGCAAAAACTAACTCAGCTGGGGAAGCCTGCAAATCTTCCTTAGGTGCAGAACGCAACCCCAATAAAACCCATGGAAGTTTGTCCACCCAATTTGTATCCGTAAGTGACGCTCTGAGGGCTGTTTTCAACGACCTGTGAAAGCGTTCGCATAAACCATTAGCCTGGGGGTTATACGCGGTAGTGCGGTGAATCTTCACCCCTAAGCTGCGGGCCATCGACGACCATAGTTCGGAAATAAATTGGGGACCCCTGTCGGACGTTATGTTCGACGGGACTCCGAAACACGCAACCCACGCTGTTAAAAATGCTCGCGCAACTTCTTCCGCTGTGGTTGATGCCAGAGGAATCGCTTCTGGCCAACGCGTGGTGCGATCCACCATCGTCAAAAGGTGTGTGTGCCCTTGTGATGACGGAAGGGGGCCCACCAAGTCAACATGCACGTGATCAAAACGCTTAGCCGGGATGTGAAAAGGTTCCAACGGAGCTCTAGTGTGCTTGTGTATTTTGGCTCGCTGACATGCTATGCAGGCTGCTGTCCATTCCTTGACCTGTTTGCACAACCCGGGCCAAACAAATTTCTCCCCCACCATCTTAATCGATGCGCGCACCCCCGGGTGCGCCAGAGAATGGATCAAGTCAAAAACACGGCGACGCCACGCGGCTGGAACCACGGGGCGAGGCGGTCCCGTGGAGACATCGCAGATTAGGGGGGGCATACCAATTTGCTGCACTCTGTGCTCCAGCCTTAACCCTGTTGGTCCAGACTGGAGCGTGCGCACGTCCGCATCATTAACCTGCTCCGCGGCCATGGCTGCATAATCTAAACCTACACGGACTGGGACTGCGCGCGCTTCCGCGTCACTGCCCTGGCCCGGGGCCACGGCTACAGAGTCTGCCCCCACAGGGCCTGGCATTGCTACCGCATGCGAGAGACAGTCTGCATACTACATTATGTTTACTTGCGACATGCTGGATATCGGTGGTGAACTCCGATATCGTGGCTAGCTGCCTTTGCTGCCGGCCTGACCAGGGTTCTGAAATCTTGGCCATCGCAAACGTTAGCAGTTTGTGATCCACAAACGCGGTGAAACGGCGCCCTTCCAGCCAGAACTGGAAATGGCGGATGGCCAAGTGTAGGGCCAAAAGCTCCCTGTCGAACGCACTGTATTTACACTCGCTATTGTGCAAGGTTTTGCTGAAAAACGCGAGGGGTTGCCAGGTCCCTGCCACAAACTGTTCAACGACTGCCCCCACTGCTAAATCGGAAGCGTCAGTGGTGAGCGCCATGCGGGCCGTTGGAACTGGGTGTGCTAACAAAACTGCGTTTACCAGGGCTGATTTGACCTGGGCGAAAGCGCGCTCCCGCTCTGGAGACCATTCAACCTTATTTGTGGGCTTTTGTTTTTTTAACGCAGTGTATAATGGTTGCATGAGCCGTGCTGTGCTTGGGAGGAACCGGTTGTAAAAATTAACCATTCCCAAAAATTCCTGCAGCGCCTTGACCGTTTGAGGTTGCGGAAAATCTGTTATTGCGCGTACTTTATTGGGCAGAGGGACCGCTCCTTCTGGCAAAACGCGATGCCCCAAAAAATCAATTTGCGCTACCCCAAACTGGCACTTCGCTGGGTTAATTATTAACCCGTGCTCTGTCAGCCTCCGAAAAACTGCTGTGAGGTGACTTTCGTGTTCGCCTTCGGACGTGCTGGCAACTAAAATGTCATCCAAGTAGATGAACATGAAAGGGAGGTCGCGTAAAACTGCATCCATCATGCGTTGGAAAGTCTGCGCGGCACCTTTGAGACCGAACGGCATGCGCAAAAACTCAAAAAGCCCGAAAGGAGTTATAACCGCTGTTTTGGGTATATCCTGAGCGCGCACTGGGACTTGATGGTAACCGTGCACCAAATCTATTTTAGAAAAAATGCACGCCCCCGCCAAATGAACTGAAAAATCCTCAATGTGCGGAATCGGGTAGCGGTTGTGCGCTGAAACGTTGTTCAACCTGCGGAAATCACCGCAAGGTCACCACGAGCCATCAGATTTTGGGACCATGTGTAGCGGCGAAGCCCAGGGGCTTTTAGAGCGTCTAATAATGCCCAGTTTTTCCAGGATGGCGAACTCCTCGCGCGCTATGGCTAGTTTAGCTGAGTCCAAGCGCCGAGCTTTTGCAAAAACGGGCGGCCCGGTGGTGGTGATAAAATGCTCCACCCCGTGTTTAGCGACTGTCGCCGAAAACTTGGGGACTGTGAGTGCTGGGAACTGAGCAAGCAGTGCGTGAAACTTACCACCCTCAGCTGTGACGCTGGCATGTGCAGTCAGCGGGACCGACCGAGCTGTGCAGGGAATAGAATGGAAAGACATTAACCAAACGTCTATTAGCAAGGTCAACCAATAAACCATGTGAGCACAAAAAATCAGCCCCTAACATGTTGAAACTGACTGCTGCTACAATAAAAGTCCACTCAAATGAACGGCCCTGTAAGGACAGAAGCATAGTCCTCTCACCGAAAGTCTTAATCACTGAGCCGTTCGCTGCTGACACCGACACCCAGGGAGCTTTAGATGGCATCAGCCGTTCCATGTAGGTAGGTGTGACGAAACTCAGCTGGGAGCCCGTGTCCACGAGGAATTGTTTCCCCGAGTGTGCATCCGTCAGGTAAAGCAGCTTGTTCTCCTCCCCGAGGGTTGTAGCTGCTACCGACCCTCGGTCTTGGCGTTTCCCGGACACTTGAAGTGGCACGGTGGGACGCACTTGTGTGCCCTCTCTGCAAAACGGCGATGGTAGAAGCACAGGTCGTCATCCGCTCCGCGCCGCCTGGTACCCGTCGCCGCCGTCGTCGGTGCGTTTGGCGCCGCAACCACTGGCTCCAAGCCGTCTCCGGACGTCGTTCCTGGACTAGCTGCCGCGGCCGAAACCGCGCTCCGCTTGTGGGCGTCGACGAGCCGCTGCGCCTCCTTGCTCAGCCCATGGTAGTCTCGCCTGGCCAATCGGGGCGACTCTGCCAGGGCTACTCTCACTGCTGGTGGCAGGGTCCGGAGGAAAAGGTGGGAGAAAATAAATTCGCCATCCTCGGAGTCTTTCAGCCTCAGCATCTTCACCATCAGGTCCGCAGGTCTGTCGTTCTCCGACTCCGTCAATGTTAGGAGCCCCTCTGCTCGCTGTTGTACCGAAGGGGTGAAATGGCTGATCAGTGCGTCCTTCAATGCGCTGTACTTGTCGCTGTCCGGTGGATGATTGACCAGATCTTCCATCCTCTGGACCGTGTGGCTGTCCAGCTTCGCTACCACATGGTAAAATTTTGTGTCGTCCTTTGAGATTCTCCAGAGGTTGAACTGTGCCTCGACTGCGCTAAACCAGGGGCACGGACTATGCTGCCAGAAGTCGGGCAGCCGGAGTGTGGAGGCGGCCATCAGGTTGGCTTCCGCCGAGCCCCGCTCGGGAGAATTCTGTCTGCTCATTCTTTGTCGTAGGGCCACCAGTGTAGAGGATGCGTTCAATGATGAGGCTGAGTTTTATTTCTCAGGTTCAGCTTTATTGACAGAACACATACTCTAGCATTCTCAAAGCAGGAAGAAGAGAGAGAACTATATCACATCACCTTTTTATACCTTTCCAGCATCGGAACTCAAGTAACATGGTGCTTTAGCAAACATACAGTCACATGGTACTTAATCCCAGCCACAATGCAACCTTTTGAACTTTCACCATTGTCTCTTATTCATCGATGAACCGGAAATCTCTCTGGGGCATCTTCTCCGAGACAAAGGCCAAATCTCACACCTCCTCGTCATCCTCTGCAGATCCGGGCCTTTTGTCCTTCGAGACGTGAAGCCTCCAATAAACATGCAGTCATACCTTTGTGGAAAATATGAGCCCAACATATGTGCCACAGTCACGTTTTTTTTGCTATCTCTGTGCGCAGCTCTGCTTAGGTTATAAAATCTGACAGCTGTAGGTAGGACGAACCTGTGAAACCTCTCGGTTGCGCACCTAGGATGATGTAGCCTACTGCTAAATGAGCTCCTCAGTGCGTTCAGTATGTCCTGCATAGGGTTGGGCTCAGACACCAGCAGAGATGACAGCTTAGCCACCATCCTTCTCTCTCCTATCTCCTCCACTGGGTCAAGGCGCTGCCCCAGGACAGAGCTAGCTTTCTTGATCAGTTTGTTCAGTCTCTTCCTATCGGCTACTGTGATGCCACTGCCCCAGCAGACCACTCCAAAAGTGATGGCTGATGCCACCACCGAATCGTAGAGTGTCTTCAGGAGCACCCTTTGTACACCAAAAGACCTGAACCTCCTCAGTAGGAACAGCCTGCGCTGTCCCTTCTTGTAGAGTGTGTTGGTATTGTGTGACCAGTCCAGTTTATTATTCAAATGAACACCCAGATACTTGTAGGATAAGATAAGATAAGATAAGCCTTTATTAGTCCCACAATGGGGAAATTCCAGGATTGCAACAGCACAGGGATAGCAACACTCAGAGCAACAATCAGAAGGCAAGAAAAAACAACATCTAGTAAACATATGTCCATATTACTATAAATGTATATATATAGACACACAGTGCAGAGCATTATGGTTGGTTGGTGAATGTGCAGCAGAAAGTCTAAGCTCTCTCTCCGCGGATGCGGCGGGCCAGCTGGAAGTCTTTGGGCATGATGGTGACCCCCTTAGCGAAGAAGAGACCACCAGGTGGGCCTCGCTGGTCTCCTGCAGAGCCATGACGGCGAAGCTCAGGAAACGCAGGACGGTCTTGAAGTCCTGAGCGATCTCCCTCACCAGGCGCTGGACGGGCAGCTTACGGATGAGCAGCTCCGTGGATTTCTGGCAGCGACGGATCTCTCTCAGAGCCACGGGCCTGTGACGGCGAGGCCTCTTCACTCTGCCGGTGGCCGGAGCGCCTCTCCGAGCAGCCCTGGTGGCTAGCTGTCTCCTGGGGGGCTTCTTCCTCCAGTAGATTTTACGGGCGGTCTGCTTGGTTCTTGCCATCGCTCTTTATTATTCTGTCTTATATTTCTTGCACGCCGCATAAACTCCAGCCCGGCATCCGTGTCGTTTTCGCTACAGCTCCCGGTATGTCGAGTTTCCCATTAGCACCGGGCGGCGGCCAAGTGCTAGCTAGCACTAGCTCCTCCCCGCTGTAGCGTCTCCCGCTGCAAACCGTGGCTCCGTCCGCCGACCCGGGAGACCCCCGGGGCGATCCGTGCGTCCGTGATATATATACAGAGTGAAAGGTGTAGAAAGAAGAAGGAAGATAAAAAAAAAGGCTGTTGCAACGGGCAGCCTACTCGTGTGGCACCACCGGTCCGGCGGAACCGGAACCGGGATGTCACCGGATGTCACCATCTCAATGTCTGTTCCCAGATGTAAACTACATCTTCAAATAAATTCTAATTCATAACATTCCAAATATCTTTTCTTTTACATTTTCCCATGAATAAAGTGAATCAACCAAACTTTACACCAAATTCGCTCAATTTATACTCCTTGTCAGTTAGCTTTTCACATATTACTGGGGCACAAACCCAATTGAATCAAACAATTTACACTATGACATGGGGTTTGGAACTCAAAACACACATATTAAATACACCCCAGCCACATCACAGACCCAGTGGAGGCCCCCCCTTGGATTGCCATCTGGTGGGTCCCACCCAGAGCGCCTCCATCTTTTGGCCTCTGGAGAAGAACTGCGCTGTCTCTTC
Source organism: Pholidichthys leucotaenia (assembly GCA_020510985.1). Classification (NCBI taxonomy): domain Eukaryota; kingdom Metazoa; phylum Chordata; class Actinopteri; order Cichliformes; family Pholidichthyidae; genus Pholidichthys; species Pholidichthys leucotaenia. The sequence continues at coordinate 146,126,987 of CM035845.1, read as the reverse complement.
TTCTCTACCACGTGGTGCAGCTCATTGGGGTGCCTCCACATCTCATCGGACAGGCCCAAATATCCGTCACTCCGGGCTGCCATCACCTGTAGCTGCTCCTGGTCATCACTCTTCTCGCAACGTGCATGGGTCCCTCTCAGCCGAGCTTCAACCCTTGGGTGAACCACATCACCATCACGCAGAGGAGCTCTGTTAATCTTCTTCAGACCACCATGTTGCGAGTGGGCCTCTCATTTGGGACTGGTCGATCTCTCAGTCCGGCCTGAAGCCCTTTTCGAAGGCCGTCTTTTGGTGCGTTTTAAAACTGCACCCATCGGTCTTGCTTCGGCGCTGTTCAGCGCCGCCAGGTTGGTCCCGCCTACCGACCCGGGGGTCCCACCGTGCCGTCCAGTTCCCACACCAAGGACAACTTGAACTCTGGCACCAGGTCCATCCCGGGGAGGCGCCCCGTGATGTTCATCCATTCCATCTCCTGCAAGGCCAGGCCAGTCATGGTCCCACACTTCACCGTCTTCCACCTCCAGAGCAGGTCGGTCCCACAAACCACGACCCGACCACTCCTCCCCGGTGTCACTGGCAATGTAAAAGCCCAAGCCATAAAACATGTTGCACCCCATGATGTTGGATCCCAAAGCAGTCACCATAACACGAATGTCCGTCATGATCCGTGACTTGTACCTTGCTATTAATTCTACTGCCCCCAGCACAGTGAACTTATTCCAGCCGTAGCCGTAGAATGGGGTGGACTCCATGTGTATATGGTACTGGGGAAACAGACTCTTCACCGTTGCCAAATTCAGCACCGAAGCCACCGAACCAGTATCCACCAGTAGCGACACTTCAACGCCATCCAGCTCCACAGTGCAGTGCACACGTCCGTACGTCTCCGGGGAAACAGCATGGACCACTGTCGGAGTCTTCACGGAAGGGCCTTCCTCCTGTCTCTGTTCCATCCATCCATCCATCTTCTACCGTTTAATCCTTTTCAGGTCGCGGGGGGGCTGGAGCCTATCCCAACATCTTTGGGCGAGAGGCAGGGTACACCCTGGACAGATCGCCAGTCCATCACAGGGCCAACACAGAGAGACAGACAACAATGCACTCTCACATCCATACCTAAGGGCAATTTAGAATCCCCAGTTTGATGCCAATTAACCTCACCTGCATGTCTTTGGCATGTGGGAGGAAACCGGAGTACCTGGAGTAAACCCACGCAGACACGGGGAGAACATGCAAACTCCACACAGAAGGGTGGTCTGGGGGTGGGATCGAACCCATGATGGTCAAGGGTGGAATCAATCCCATGACCTTCTTGCTGTGCTGGCACTGTGCTAACCACTGCGCCACCGTGCTGTCTCCGTTCCCTTCGCTCAAAATTCTTGCAGGCCCTGGCAAAATGGTACAGCAGACCACATCTCTCGCAGCGCTTGCCCTTCGCCGGACACTCTCTGGACTTGTAATTATGTCTCACGGATCCACAGCCGTAACATCTCGGTGAACCCGGAGCAGACCTAATCTTGACAACGGAGGTGTACTCTTATTCCTCAACGTTGTCTTCATTCCCAGGGTCCAGCGTCAGTGCCTTCACATGAGACTCGTCTAATGTTGGAGTGGACCTCCCACTGAGGCCCCTCGTTATTGTTTCTGCAGCCTCAAACTGTTGCACAATTTCAATGGCTGTGGCTAACGTTAGCTCGCCTGAAAAAGTCAGGAGTCTTGACTGAGCTGCAGGACAGTGCACGTGCTCCGCCAGCTGGTCCCGGATCATTTCATCCTGCAGGGCTCCAAATTGGCACTCACCAGCCAGCTGACGCAGGTCCGAAACGAACCGCTTCACTGACTCTCCCACCCGCTGGCAGCGTTGCCGAAACTGGATGCAGCAAACGATAATGTTCTCTGGAGCGCGAAAATAGCGCGCCATCAGCTCCACTGCCTCGTCAAAACTGTTGGCTCCTCCTAGTGTCTCGAGGATCCGTTGGCCCTCAATGCCCAAATTATTGTAGCGAACTCAATATGAGCACCCTACTTGGCTTGCCAAGTGGGTTGACCCTATTGGCGACACAGGTAGGGTGCGGGACTCCGGAGCGGGAGGCGTGAGTTCGAATCTCCCGGTGGGACGTCGCCATGTCGAGCAGCACGTTACATTATGGACCAATATCGCCCTTGTGTGAAGCTTCTCGAGCTTGCCAAGATCCCGATTAAGTCAAGCCAAGATTAAGAGCCACCAGGTAATTATTGAAAGCCGCAAACCACCGAAGCCAAGACACGGGAGGCTTGACTGGGGCCTCCAGGAATGGCCGAAAACTGGTAGCAGCATGCTCTATTACCGTGTTCTCCTCATGGCCAAATGTTGTGTCCATACTTCTTATAATAATGAGCAGGGCAGAGGTGCACTGAATGTAGCTTTATTATAACAATAAGTAATACATACAACAGGTGTACGGCGCTTCGTAGTCCAGGGCTTGATGGCGCAAAGAGACATGGCTACCCCCCGCAGTGCCTCTTATACCCCGGGCGACGCCACCACCGGAAAAGGCGGGCCACCACCCTTCACTATTCCCGGGGAGCCCTGGCCGCCATCTTTCTACTGACATTAATACATAACAACTGTGACACTAGTTCCTGAAATTGGATAAAATTTCCACCTCGAATAAGATGTTCTAAGTTTTTTATTCCTTTCTCATACCATAGTGGAAAATTTAACGTCCTCTTTTGTTGCATGATATTAGGATTATTCCAAATGGGCGTGATTTTGCAAGGGACAAGGGAAGACCCCATTATTTTTAAAAATTTCCACCAGGCTGTCAGAGGAGCTAATGTTAATGCTTTTAAAACAGGCATGGCATTTGATACAGGGACTCATGAAAGGTAAGGCAAAAATTTTTAGTCACTCACAGAGAGCCTGTTCAGCATCTAATCACGGGTTTCCCCGTGGGGTTGATTTTGTCCATTTAGAAACAAACTGTAGTCTATTGGCTAAAAAGTAATTTAAAAAAATATTGGTAAATCTAAGCCTCTGCACTCTTTTGCTTTTTGAAGAGTTTTTAAGCTGATCCGTAATGGTTTACCCTTCCATAAAAATTCCTTCCATCTTCACCGTTACACCTGCCTCCCTTTCATTCACACCCATGTATTCTGTCTTGCTTCTACTGACTTTCATTCTGCTTCTCTCCAGACCATACCTCCACTTCTCCAGGTTCTCTTCCACCTGCTCCCTACTCTCACTACAGATCACAATGTCATCTGCAAACATCATGGTCCACGGAGACTCCTGCATGACTTCATCTGTCAGCCTGTTCATCACCATGGCAAACAAGGGGCTCAGAGAGAATCCCTGATGTAACCCCACCCCCACCTTGCACCTCACCACCGTCTTGCTGTCCTCATACATGTCCTACACTACCTTCACATACTTCTCTGCCACTCCTGACTTCATATACACACTGGTGAACATTAATAACATGCCCTGATTACTGAAAAAAAGCATTTATTGAATTTCATTCCACATGCACATGAATTATACTGTAATAAAAACTAATGTAAACTATCTGTAGATGGACTATTCTAATAAAATGTGACCTCAAACTCCTGACTTTATATACACACTGTTGAACATTAATAAAATGTCTGGCAATACCCTGATTACTGAAAAAAAAAGTCATCTATTGAATTTCAATCCACGTGCACATGAATTATACTGTAATAAAAACTAATTTAAACTATCTGTAGATGGACTATGCAAATAAAGTGTGACCTCAAACAATAAACATGTTTTCCAAAAAAAGATCTGGTAGTGAAATTTATTTGGATATCACAGACTTGAGCCTTGAGAGCATTACAGTTTAAGTCAGGGAAAGTAATATGAATTTGCAGAAAACTGCAGAAGCCATTTTACCACATGGTAAATACAAAAACATAGCATGACACTCATATTCAAGTGCTTTTACACTGAAACTGTTTCAGCACACATGACTGAATTACAGGTATATGGAAGGAATGAGTGAAAACTATTAAATGCTTATATAAATTTAAAAGAAACTCAGTTATACATTTAAAAAAGTACATAAATGTGTAGCATACATAAGCTATTAGTGCATGTTAAGATTTTTAAGTTTACTAACGCAAAAAATATCAACAGATATATACTCTGTACAATTTAGTATTAAATGATTAATGATTAAAATTGATGCATTACTAATATAAAACTAAAAAGTGAAAAAATAAAACTTCATATTTGGATAACAATGACAAATGCTTAAAAAATAATAGTAATATTAATAATAGTTGCCTCTGATATGCATTCAGCAAGTGTTTATTTTGCTTACTGGCCAGTTACACACACACACACACACACACACACACACACACACACACACACACACACACACACACACACACACACACACACACGTCAGAAATACCACAAAAATAGAGGGGTAGAGGAAAACAATGTTAAATAGCACAACTAGTTTCTGATGTTATGGTAAAATGCTTGTATAGTGTTCATAGAAAACCTACATCTACTGTAGTGCAATTGTGCAATATGCAAATTATACACCCAACATATTTGACTTTAGTTTACATTACCATGTGGCACATTTCCGTGAACAGTCATATGACAGGTAACTGGGCATAACTCTTTCCTTCTCAAAATGCAGAATCTACTACACACTAAGAGTTCAAAACACAACTTCAGTAAGGTTTTGTTTGCTTAATCTTTTTTTGGCCTCTTGAGACAAAGTTGCATTGGATCAATTAAAATCACTGTGGCTCCACATCAGAGCTTGGGCAGATCCCTCTTTTCCTCTTTCTCCAGTGCAGGTGTCTGTAGATGGAGTCGAAAACTGACGCAGTGTAGCGTGCAAAAAGGCTGGTCCACCTCCCGGCTTCCGCCACCCACTGTACAGTGCGCCCTACAAAGGCCACGAACACTGTTGTGTAGTGGGCCAGCAGGAGCAGACTCCTCCCAAGCTGCCTGCCCTGGTTGATGATTACATTGACTCTCTGGTCATGCCCTGCCATCATCATCATATTACTTTTCTTCTGCGTCTCCAAAAACAATTCGGATTGTGCGACGCTCCCTCAGAAGGAGCGGACGTCTGTGAGTTCTTCTTCCTCTTCTTCTTTTAGATTTGACTGGCGGTTGGCAACCAGCTTACAGATGCATTACCGCCACGTACTCGGTGCTGTTCACAACATTAGAAGTTCTATCGGTGATGTGTGCTATTCAGCCACGTCTGTGAGTTTACAGACAGTCCCTTATGTGCGTAGATCGAGGCCGTCCAATCAGGACACAGGAAGTTTTGTTTCCGGGAGTGTTTTGGTGATGTGGCTCTGCTCCGAAACCCATCCGAGGAAATATTAACTAAAAACCACATACATTCATCCCAGGACTGCTAAAGCAGGTGAGTTCAGAGTGCTTTCTTATAAAAATACACCGAAGAGCGGACACTTCAACAGCGCTGTCCTCCACGCAAGAGAAACTGGGATCCGTGAAGCTTTTAAAGACGCGTTCCTTATTTACCTGTTAGCAGCCTAAAGCTAGCTCAGCTAACTTACTGTACCGCGGAAACTACAGCCGCAACAGTAGTCTGTTTTCACGGAGCTTCCTGTTCACGCTGGCTTCTTCTCACCGTGAGCTGTGTCTGCTGCTCTCTAAAGACAGGCGTGTCCAGCAGCAGGGAAAGTTTGCCATCCATTTTTATCGCGTTAGCTTGCTTTAATCTTTGCTGAGCACTAAAGAGTGGCGCAAGCGCAGTGAAGGGTCCGGTGAGTTCGGAAAGGTTCGGTTATGTTCGGTCCGGATTCGGACAGGTTGGGGAGGAGGCTACCAGGTTTAGGCTGAGATTTTGGATAAAGTACAGTTAAATAAACTCAGTGAGATCTGTTTTAACATTTAACTAATGCCCCCAAAAATTCTTAAGAGGAATAATTGTTTTAATTATGTATTTAATACAACAGACTAATTTGTAAATAAATTAAAATATGTCAGTTCTAGTATATGGGACAGTGTTTTGTTTCTTATCAATAAATGTATGTAATAAATGTAATCGGGGCACCATGACATTATATTAACATCACGAATTTGTGGCATTCTTTTTTTTTCCACAATATCTTTATTGAACCTTTTTTTTTTTTTTAACAAACATGATACAAACAATCAAACACTAACACTAAAGTACTACAAAAAAAAAAAAAAATGCACTAAAAACACCAACAACCACCAACAAAATCAAGTCTTCAACAATGCTCCTCTGTTTAGTCTAGACAATCCAATACATAAGTATACATATTATGTTCACCAGTTTGGAATTTACAAGGTCCACACACATCATTCACCTTCTTCTTCAAGAGTTATGTTTAAATTTTTTACATAATCAATAAAAGGTCTCCATATATTCTCAAACACAATTTCCTTTGATTTCAGTATATATGTTATTCTTTCTAATGGAAGGTTTGTTAACATCTGGGTAAAGGTAAATTGTATGATTCCATTTCAGTCCAGTGAGGGAGATCATTTGATGAAAAATAATATGTCATAGACCTCAGTTGTGCCGACCAATAATACAACATAAAATTTGGACATTTCAGACCTCCACGATCAAATGGTAAATATAATAAAGACAGACGTAATCTAGCCCTCCTGTTGTTCCATATAAATTCCACTAACTTTTTTTTTATTCTTGAGAATAGATCTAAAGGTGGTGATAAGGGAATGTATTGAAATAAATAAAGTATTTTAGGTAAAATATTACTTTTAAGTATATTGATTCTCCCGATCATCGACATTGGTAGTGACATCCATCTCTGAGTTAACTCACTGATATCTGACATTAAGGCTTCATAGTTGACACTGGCGACTGATTCTAGCTTAGGCATAATTTGGATTCCTAAATATTTAAACTGATTTACAACATTGAATTGATTTACCTCAGGGGCTGGGTAATTTCTCTGGGTCTCATTTAGCATTAATATTGAAGATTTAGTTTTATTTATTTTATATCCTGATATTTCCCCAAAATTCTTTATTAAATTCAACAAGGTTGGAATTGATTTTTTTAGATTCGACATAAACAAAATTATATCATCGGCGTACAGGGAGATTTTATGTTCTGTTGGTCCAACTTTAATTCCATATATTTGTGAATGTAAACGTATCGCTATCGCTAAAGGTTCAATTGCCATAGTAAACAGTAAAGGTGAGAGTGGACAGCCTTGTCGACATCCTCTATTGATTTTTATTGGTTTTGAAATATTGTTATTTGTTAGGATTTCTGCTGTAGCATTATTGTATATTATTTGAACCCATTTTATGAAATTATTTCCAAGTCCAAACCTTTGTAGGACTTCAAAAAGAAAGGGCCATTCAACTCTATCAAAGGCCTTTTCGGCGTCCAATGATAGGAGAGCTGTATCCGGTGCTTCTTTATTAAAATAGATAATATTAAATTGTCTTCTTACATTATGGAAGCCTTGTCTACCCTTTATAAAGCCATTCTGATCTCGATTAATAATATTTGGTAAAATTTCTTGTATTCGTCTTGCTAAAATTTTACAGATTATCTTAAGGTCGGCGTTTAATAGGCTTATTGGTCTCATATTTTCACATTTATTAGAGGGCTTACCTGGTTTTGGCAGCAGTATAATTAAGGCATTATTTATGTATGATGGTAAATTATTATTTTGAAATGCTTCTAAAACCATTTCCAAAAAAGGTTTTATTAATTTATTCTTAAATTTTTTATAAAGGTCAACTGGAAGACCATCTGGTCCTGCACTTTTTCCTGATTTCATATTATCAATGGCTAGCCCAACTTCTTCTTGACTAATTTTAGACTCCAATATCTCCCTGTTTTCATTTGGAATACACGGTATAGATAGTTCGTTCAAAAACCCATTTAGTTTTGTTAAATCAGGTTCATTTTTGGTATCATATAATTTTTCATAGTAATCTCTAAAGGCTCTATTAATTTCTAAAGGATCTATAACTACCTGTCCCTTACTTATAATACTGGTAATTGGTGTTTTAATTTCCAATTGTTTAATCTGCCATGCTAATAATTTTCCTGATTTTTCACCTTGTTCATAAAAAGATTGTTTCAATCTTAGAAGACTCGAGGCAGCTCTATTCGCTGATTTTTTGTCGTATTCAGCTCTCAAAATCAGTAATTCATTCTCCAACCTTGGGTCACTTCCTGCATACACTTTTTCCTGAAGATTTTTTATTTTATGTTCCAATTTAGCTCTCTCCTCTCGAGTCTTCTTAGATTTTGATCCTGTATAACTAATAATATGCCCCCTAATAAAAGCTTTGAAAGCCTCCCACTTTACACATGCTGATGTTTGTGTAGTATTGATGTCAAAGAACTCGTCTATCTGTTTTTCTATATACTTGACAAATTCCTCATCCTGAAGCCATTTATGCTGAAATTGCCATCTACCTGATTCCTTTGTCAATTTTTTATCTACATATATTAGACAACAGGGTGCATGATCAGAGATCACGATGTTATCATAAAAGCAGTTTTGAATCTTGGACCTTAATTCTGTGGAAATCAAAAAATAATCAATACGTGAGAATGTCTTGTAGGTACTGGAATAACAAGAATAGGCTTTAACTTGTGGTTTCATTTCTCTCCATATATCTAACAATCTCAATTCTTTCATAAAATGATTAATAGTCATCCTACATCCAATGTGCGTACAATCCAGTCCTGTTGATCTATCCACACCTGGATTCAATGTACAATTAAAATCCCCTGCTATTATATGTTGCCCTGTAAGTGATGATAAGATGAGAAATAAATTAGCAAAGAACTTCTGATCATCTATATTGGGACCATATAAGTTCACAAGATTTATATTTTCTAATAGCAAAGAACCTTGAATGATTACATATCTTCCAAATTTGTCTCCAATTACATTTTTCACTTGAAAAGGAACTGATTTATGTATGAGAGTCATAACTCCCCTGGCTCGGGATGAAAATGAAGAGGTGAATACACTTCCCTGCCATCTACTCCTAATTCTTTTAACATCCTCCTCTATCAGATGAGTTTCTTGTAAAAACACAATTCTTGAACCCATGTCCTTTATTTTATTCATAACTTGTTTAAGTTTTTTTAAATTTTGTAGACCTCTGCAATTCCATGAAGTTAAATTAAGATTAACACTTTGGTCCATGATCAATAGAGAGTTTGGGATTACCTTGCAGTGTAAACATGCTCATACAGAGAAGCAAAAACATGAGTGGTTGAACATTCATCCTACAAACTACACACAAACAAATTTCCCCATTTGTGGCATTCTTATTTAACTTTTTAACCTATTTGATATGCACAGCATCCTTCAGGATTTCAGATTTCAATTTATTGGCCAAGTGCATGTTCATATAAAATGAATTTGGTCTGTGATGGTCTCAGTGACACATTATAGACGGTAGCCAAAAAACAAAAACACAACAAAAATAAAGAAAATAAAGTGATGCTTGATAGTATCTAACTAGTGCAATAGTAAATCATCTTAAGGCTTTAGCTACTCTCTTAACCGTATAAAAATGCACTAATTATACTGTACTCTGCAAACTACAACTACCGAACATCATACAGACATGATCAGCTGTTTGGTTGTAAATGAAATACTGCAGTTATGTGAGATGTGGCAGTTACAAATACATTGTAATTATGTGAACATATTGCCACTGATAACACTTTTTCAGAACTAGCAAACGCAAATACTTCAGTTTGAGTACTCACTGATTCCAAGTACTGATACTACTCAAGGCAGTACAGCTGTACTGGTACAGTGGGGCAAAAAAGTATTTAGTCAGCCACTGATTGTGCAAGTTCTCCCACTTAAAAGATGAGAGAGATCTCCAATTTTCATCATAGGTATACCTCAACTATGAGAGACAAAATGAGAAAAAAAATCCAGAAAATCACATTGAAGGATTTTTAATGAATTAATTGGTAAATTCCTCTGTAAAATAAGTATTTGGTCACCTACAAACAAGCAAGATTTCTGGCTCTCACAGACCTGTAACTTCTTCTTTAAGAGGCTTGTCTGTCCTCCACTCGTTACCTGTATTAATGGCACCTGTTTGAACTCATTATCAGTATAAAAGACACCTGTCCACAACCTCAAACAGTCAGACTCCAAACTCCACTATGGCCAAGACCAAAGAGCTGTCAGAGAACACCAGAAACAAAATTGTAGACCTGCACCAGGCTGGGAAGACTGAATCTGCAATAGGTAAGCAGCTTGGTGTGAAGAAATCAACTGTGGGAGCAATTATTAGAAAATGGAAAACATACAAGACCACTGATAATCCCCCTCGATCTGGGGCTCCACGCAAGATCTCACCCCGTGGGGTCAAAATGATCACGAGAACGGTGAGCAAAAATCCCAGAACCACACGGGGGGACCTAGTGAATGACCTGCAGAGAGCTGGGACCAAAGTAACAAAGGCTACATCAGTAATGCACTACGCCGCCAGGGACTCAAATCCTGCAGTGCCAGACGTCCCCCTGCTTAAGCCAGTACATGTCCAGGCCCGTCTGAAGTTTGCTAGAGAGCATTTGGATGATCCAGAAGAGGATTGGGAGAATGTTATATGGTCAGATGAAACCAAAATAGAACTTTTTGGTAAAAACTCAACTTGTCGTGTTTGGAGGAGAAAGAACACCATACCTACTGTGAAGCATGGGGGTGAAAACATCATGCTTTGGGGCTGTTTTTTCTGCAAAGGGACCAGGACGACTGATCCGTGTAAAGGAAAGAATGAATGGGGCCATGTATCGTGAGATTTTGAGTGAAAACCTCCTTCCATCAGCAAGGGCATTGAGGATGAAACGGGGCTGGATCTTTCAGCATGACAATGATCCCAAACACACCGCCCGGGCAACGAAGGAGTGGCTTCGTAAGAAGCATTTCAAGGTCCTGGAGTGGCCTAGCCAGTCTCCAGATCTCAACCCCATAGAAAATCTTTGGAGGGAGTTGAAAGTCCGTGTTGCCCAGCGACAGCCCCAAAACATCACTGCTCTAGAGGAGATCTGCATGGAGGAATGAGCCAAAATACCAGCAACAGTGTGTGAAAACCTTGTGAAGACTTAGAGAAAACGTTTGACCTCTGTCATTGCCAACAAAGGGTATATAACAAAGTATTGAGATGAACTTTTGTTATTGACCAAATACTTATTTTACCAAGGAATTTACCAATTAATTAATTAAAAATCCTTCAATGTGATTTTCTGGATTTTTTTTTCTCATTTTGTCTCTCATAGTTGAGGTATACCTATAATGAAAATTGGAGACCTCTCTCATCTTTTAAGTGGAGAACTTTCTCAATTGGTGGTTGACTAAATACTTTTTTACCCCACTGTATTTGCATCTTTTCCCCGGCCCTATACATCCAGCATTTTGCTTGATTTGATTGTAAAATACTTCTGACATCTTTTTCGGCATTGCATTGAGTAACTAGAAAAGCACTCGGAGAGCGCAGACCTCCGCCAAGTGCCACAGTTCCCCCCATACAGTGTTTGTGTGTACGTTTTCAGATTGCTTGACCATGAAAACATATGACTATCAATTGGATTCACAATGATAGGATTAGTGGTTCAGTAGTAAAAGTGTTACCTCCTTGGCCGAGGCAATAAACTGAAGTGTTGGTGTTGTGTCCATCTGCGAACTCCCAGGCTGCGGGCGTTGCAATTCATCGCACAACCGCGTACAACCCACGGGCCAATGGGTTATGCGAGCATTTTCATAGATCACTGAAAGCAGCTCTCAGGGCTTCACTGACGGATGCAAATCTGCAAAGTCCCAGGCTGCGGGCGTTGCAATTCATCGCACAACCGCGTGCAACCCACAGGTCAATGGGTTATGCGAGCATTTTCATAGATCACTGAAAGCAGCACTGAGGGCTTCACTGACGGATGCAAATTGGGTAGACAGGTTGTCGTGGGTTTTATATTGGGGTTGCGCTCCGCGGCAGAAGAGGATTTGGAAGCTTCCCCGGCAGAGAGCTTGTTTTTGCGCAGCCCCTATGGCTGCCCGGGGAATTTCTGCCAAATAATCCGGCGCCGGACTGCTGCCTGTCTCAGCTTTTGCAGCGTAGCGCAAACACAGGCACGCTGCCGGGCCCTGGCCACCACTGTTTTTCGCGTGCTTTTGTGCCTAAAACTTTGAAGAACGCGGAGTTTGTGTTCGTCAGACACGACGAGCAGTGCCCTCCATTGCACCTGCACACATGTTGAGAATGGCTGTATCTCACAATGTTAAAGAATCCTTTAAAAAATCCCTGTATCCAGACGGTGATCCGGATCATCCCCAAAATTTAATCAGTTCTTCCTTTTTTTTTTTTTTTTTGTTACTTATTTGTACCCGTAGGTAGACTTGGTTTGCAGTCTGGTGACAAGCCACCGGCTGCTGGTCGCTGCGTGCATGAGCGCCCTAAACCTACATGTTTTTGGTATTGTACCATTGTACCATTTCCAACAATGCCTGAAAATTTCATCGAAATCCGTCCAAAACTTTTTGAGTTATCTTGCTAACAAACAGACAGACAGACAGACAGACAAACGCTGGCAAAAACATAACCTCCTGTGGCCTATGGCCTGGCGGAGGTAATTAGTGTAACTGCTGTAACTTCTGTAAGTTGTACAGCATAACTTCTTTGATGTTTATTGTCAGTGCTGTATCAGTACAGAGCCAGAAAAGATAAGATAAACTTTTATTGATCCCCACATGAGGAAATTCAGTTGTCACAGCAGCAAAGAGATGCGGAGAAAAATAGAGACAAATGCAGAGTGATGTATTGAAAGGAAATGATATAGAGTGATATAGAGAAGAGAAAAAAGAAATGATACAAATTATAAAGATTCAAAGATTTTATTTGTCAGTACTACTATACGTACAGGACATACAGGAGAATTGAAATGGCGTTTGTCTCTCTCTTCAGTGGTCTGCACAATATAAAAAAAAGAAAAAGGAATAACGCTGGAAAAATGACAACAGCAGTATATGTACAGTAAGATAAGATAAGATAAGCTTTTATTAGTCCCACAATGGGGAAATTCCGGGATTGCAACAGCACAGGGATAGCAACACTCAGAGCAACAATCAGAAGGCAAGAAAAAAACAAAAAACAAGAGCAGCTAATATACATATGTACATATTACTATAAATATATATATATACACAGACACACAGTGCAGAGCATTGTAGCTGGATGGAATAAATATATAAGTATATAAACACACAGTGCGGAGCATTGTAGCTAGATGGAATAAATATGTAGATATATAAACACACACAGTACGGAGCATTGCAGCTAGGTGGAATAAATATGTAAATATATAAACACACACAGTGCGGAGCATTGTAGCTAGATGGAATAAATATGTAAATATATAAACACACACAGTGCAGAGCATTGTTGCTAGATGGGATGAAACAGCACAACCGTCTACTTAGTTATCCTACATGGTATGATTATGAACCCATACATATTCTCACCCTCCATAGCGACCGGTATTTTCCTAGTTGTATGCCGGAGGGGACCATTGTGTAAGTCTATTGCATCTTTTGCATTCAAAACTATTAGGTTGTCACGTCTTTTTGCTACCTCTGCGAGCAGCCGTGCTTAGGTTGTACAGTCTGACAGCCGTTGGTAGGAAGGACCTGCGAAACCTCTCGGTTGTGCACCTGGGATGATGTAGTCTGCTGCTAAATGAGCTCCTCAGTGCATTCAGTATGTCCTGCATAGGGTGGAACTCGGACTCCAGCAGAGATGACAGTTTAGCCACTGTCCTTCTCTCTCCTATCTCCTCCACCGGGTCAAGGCGCTGCCCCAGGACAGAGCTAGCTTTCTTGATCAGTTTGTTCAGTCTCTTCCTATCGGCTGCGGTAATGCCACTGCCCCAGCAGACCACTCCAAAAGTGATGGCTGATGCCACCACCATGTCATAGAATGTCTTCAGCAGCACCCCTTGTACACCAAAAGACCTGAGTCTCCTCAGTAGGAACAGCCTGTGCTGTCCCTTCTTGTAGAGTGCGTCGGTATTGTGTGACCAGTAATGTGACCAGTAATGCTACCCGTAGTGCAAGTGGCGGCAAAAGATAGACCTAGACATCCCATAGTGCAACTAAAGATAAACATACAACAGTACAAATCCAAGTGTCCCTGAGCAAGACGGTGAACTCTGCAAGTTGCTCCTGGTGGGTCAGGCCATCGCCTTGCATGGCAGCTCTGCCACCATCAGTGTGTGAATTGGTATTCATTCTTGTTTTGACCTTCCTCTGCTGCCAGGTGTGTGTCAGTCACAGGTATATGACTGGCACCTGATTTCACACACTATTGAGGACCCTGACAGTGTAAAATGAATAAAGTGGAAAAAATGGCCATTTGTTGGTTTTTTCCTTATTACTATGGGAGAGTGCAGTCATCCAATCCGCCAAGCAACTCAAATGTCACATTTAACCAGCATATATCCCACTAACAGGTACTACGGTAGCTGGTTACTTCATTAGTTCTGACATAGGCAGACATAGGTTGCTGGTGGAAAAAAAATCGATTTGTTGACGCTTGTGCTATGAATTTTCATGAGAATTTTCCATGTACAGCAATATGGTGCATTTAAAAAAACAATTATTTTCTCCTTCCCCACTGGACACTAAAACTATTCCTTTTCAAGAATTATTGTCAAGATGTGCTAGTTTGAACCTCTAAACTAAAAGATTCCACATATTTCTTCCTCATCTTACCAAGCCATTTGAAGACATGTGGCGATATTTTCATATATTCCTTTCCAAATGGATTTTCAGCTTATTTTCTTGTTCAGATATTTTGAAAATATGTAAAAGTATAAAACGTTTCCTCCCAAAAATGTAAAGAATGTTGTTTGTATTATTGTGAAGGACATTAGAAAAAATCCAAACCCAATACCCTGGGGTTTAGAGGTGGGTAAAACTAGATTTTAAACAGACATTTAAAGAATAAAAATAATCTGTTTCAGCCAACTGAAATTAGTGATGTAAAGCTTTAGAATTGTGTCCATGTAGATTTAGATTATTGATTTTTTTAAATCTTTTTTATTGTGTTGTTAATTAAATTTTTACCCAGTCCAGTCTCAAGAAAAATTTTTTTAACAACATTTTGCTAAAACTCTGCCTCTTTGTAGAGGGAAGCTCCTCTTTCTAAGTCCTGATCACATGTGCACACAAACTAAAACAAATATGCTTTGGACTGTTCACCTTTTCTTCTACACAGGGCAGACACTGTTTACATCCTGATTACAGGTTTATCAGTTAGCTGCATTTATGCTACATTCATTTAAAAACGAGTATCGTTGTGATGCTGAGCACTCATGAAGGATATGGAAGAAAACTGTCATCTGCAAAATGTCTTAAAAATCTTATTTGTGATGTACAGGAAAAGGGGTGCACAGTTGCAGCAGGGGAATGACTTATGTGTCAAACCTGCTTCAAACCCTTGGTTATTTTTTTTCCCCACCTATCACACAGTGCCATCTCTATGTTGAGCCGACTGGCCACAGTCCTCCAGGAGCTGTCTGGAGAGGAGGGCACAGATGGGGACCAGCAGGTGAGAGAGCAATACATGAGAACTTACAAATAATGGGAATATTTCTTTGTCCATGGCTGTTTAAAGGTCTGATGACACGTTTTTGACTTCATCTGATTTTTCAACATATTAATACAATATGACGAAATAGGTTGGTCTGTGCAGTTCTAAGTCAAACAGGCTTTTTTTCACGGGAATAGCCAACGTTTTCATGAGTACCACGTCACCAATTGCGTCAGTGGCTGGAAAACCCCCCGGCCATGTTGTAACGTCATTGACAGAACACAGCGCTTGGCTGCCCATTGTACACACAGGATGGAAGCAGTAGAAACCATCGACGATGGTTCCAGCACATGTAGTCTGGAATTGGTTTGTGTTGTCCAATCTTCAGACGATTATAGTTCCAAAGAATGGGATGACAATGAAGAATCTGTGGGGCATCAGATTGTATAGGTTTGAGCCGTACCAAGCGGGCATCGTGCCTAGAGAGTCAGACTCAGAGAGTGACAGTGGAGAGGTACACACGCCCGCCACAGCAGCAGCAACAAACAAACGGCAGGGGAACACCGAGTGTTATGCTTTTATTACAGATATTGCAACAAATTATTTGTTCATAAATATAATTTATTTAAACCCGATTTTTCAGTAAAATCATAGCAGTGTATTCTCTGTGGCTCAGGCATCGGGTTTATTACGTATTATATTTTGAGTTCTTGTTGTTTTTTTTTGATTTGTATACTTTATTGATCTCCAGAGGGGAAATTGAGGGTATCCACCTAGATGGATGAAGCAGCTACGGTATGGCGTTTTGACCCACTTTCAGGTGGGCACTGTCCAAGATTCGCCAGTCCGACCACGCGCTCTCTCTTTGACAGTCAGCTGTTCATGTTTTGTATGCATCATCTGCCGTGTTGTCAGCCAGCCAATATTGCCAACACTATCATGACGTGTTAGCCACTCCACACAGCCGTGGTTCTGTTGTGCCCCTTGAAGCGATGTCGTCCCTGGGGCGCAACCGTGGTTAACACGTCTCCTCTCCATGTTCAATGGGCGATGTCAGCCCCGAACGCCAACTGTAAGTGTTTCTGTTTATTTTTGTAAATCTTCACCTTTTAGGGAACTGTTGTCATCATTCTTATGTTCAATACATGTGCTATAGTGAATTTTGCGTGTAAATCCATTCATCATGACCCTCCGTGCGCTCTTACGCAGGGCACGGAGAGGGAGGATGAAATAACGAGGATTTACGTGCAGGGTTCACCACAGCACATGTAATACAGAAAGGCAGACAATTCCCAAAAAGGTGAAGAGGTACAAAAAACACAAACGCACTTAATGATGGCGTTCGGGGGACGGCATCACCCAGAGAATGAATGAGAGGAGACGTGTTAGCCACAGTTGCGCCCCAGAGCCGTCATCACTTCAAGGACGCACGAGAACCACGGCAAACATGGAGTGACTAACGTCGTGAGAGTGCTGAAATACTGGCAGACTAACAGCACAGATGACAATACTATGGACCAGCAGTGCGTGACTGGCAAATGGCCACTAAGTACACACACTGCTGGTGATGGTGTGATGAGAAGCACCTGGGCGAGGACCGAGAAACATGATCAGCGGGAGTTTGAATCAGCTGGTGATAATGAGAGAGGGGACGTGGCCGGACTGGCAAGCGTCAGCATGCGATCACAGAAAGTAGGTCAAAGCTGCACGTAAATCCATTAATCCTTCCCCTCCTCATGCGCTTCTTCTGCGTAAAAGCGCACAAGGAGGCTTATGACAGTTGGAGCTGAAGCGTGTGATGTGGTCTTTCACGGCCTGCTGTTTATCTAAGCCTGCAACACAACACGAAGGCATAGCCGTAAAATTAAAACAAGAAACCAGAGAAACTGTGAGCTACAAAGCTGCTGTCATTCCAGTCAACAACACCGGCATCTGTTCTGTCGCTTACGTCATGGTGGTGCCGCCCTTCATTCGGTGGGCGGCACCACAGTCCAGTCAGCGGTTGTGGTTTTTTTGATGATAACTAGTTTATGCAGGCGTGGTTGTAAATATTATATTGATCATCGACAACGACTTTTGGGTTTACGCAACATGCTAAAAAATATCAAAATCGTGTCATCAGACCTTTAATAGGGGTGTAACGGTACGCTAAAATCACGGTTCAGTACGTACCTTGGTTTTAAGGTCTCGATTCTGTTCATTTTCGGCACAGTAAGGAAACAAAATGCAAAACATAAAACTGCTTATCTTTTGTATCAGAAGGAACAGCTTTGACAAAAAAAACCCCTGCAAACTGTCAGCAGTTAATCTCCAATAAATAAAATGTATACAATAAAATAAATAAATTCACCTTTTAGCAAATGAACAATGTAGACAAGTGCACCAATAGAAGTTTGAATAGTCTGAATTATTCTTTTATTCCTTATTGCCTGAAGCAGTGATTTTAACCAGGGTGCTCTGGTATATTCAAGTTTCTATGAGAAATTAATTATCTAATTTCACTTGTTAATGGGTCACAAAAATTGCAAATTTGTCATTGCTGTGTGTAGGTTCTGAAGGCACCCACGCACAACAATAGCACATTATTTGCAATTTTTTTTGGACAATTAAGAGGGAACATACCAAGGCACCCTTGAAAAACACAGGCCTGAAGTGCAGCATTAACAGATTTAGCGTGTTCTTAAAGGGATGGAATTATTTTGTGGCTGAAGAGGGCACAGCAAGAAACTTCATACCAGGGCTCAGTTAGCTTCAGCATGTGTTTAAACCTGGTGTTCTCAACTACTGTATATGGCCTTAGATCCGCTGCTATAAAAACACCAAAGGCATTTATTATTACCTTGGCTTGATCTGAAAAGCCCTGAGAGGCTGTTTAAATGCCGCTGGAAGCTGTGCTTGTACCGCACTAGGTTTTTTCTTTTTTTCATGCTGTAATGAATATTCACATTCACGTAGTGCCGTTTCAAATGAGTTAACAAGTTCAACATAGTGCCAAAAGCATATCCAGTGCTGTTTTCGTCTTATTTACTTGCTTTATCTGTTCACATATTTCACTGGAAAGCCAAAGTGTTCCCAGACAGGAGACATGTGAAGACGGTAATCAAGCTCTGGCTTCTCTGTACAGCCAGCCATGATGTTCACTAGTAGGAAACACAGCAAGCTGCACTGTTTGTTTACATGTATGGCACGAGGCAGTTACACTTCTTGTCTGTCACTCAAGATGGTCCGTGTGGAATCTTGGTACACCTCTGCACCAAACCAAAGATGCAGTACCGAAAAATCTGAATCCGAATACATGTACCGTTACACCCCTACTGTTTAACGTCGGTGTTGTCAGAGAAAACAGTTGTGCATTTTCTGACACCAGCCTTTAACTTGGTGAAAGAATAATGGTAAAAGTAGATTTTGAAAGGGGCTTTATTGAGTTTCAACACTGAGGCTTGCAACTCTTTCTAAAGTTTTATCAACCACTGCTGCCAGGATTATTTGCTCAGACTTTACTGAGACACAGCAGAACACATACAGTTGTGTTCAAAATAATAGCAGTGTGTTGAAAAATGTGAATAAACGTCAAAATTCTTCAAATAAATTGTATTTTAATGAACACAAATGCATTGGGGACACTGCACATTCTATTTCAAAGCAAGAAAATTGGAAAAAGTAATTGAATTTGATAATATTTTACAGAAAGTCAAGAAATATAATGTTCAAAAAAATAGCAGTGTTGACATCTGTCTTTAGTGTGTTTGGGGTCATTGTCTTGTTGAAACACCCATTTCAAAGGCATTTCCTCTTCAGCATATGGCAACATGACTTCTTCCAGTATTCTGATGTACTCAAACTGATCCATGATCCCTGGTATGCGATAAATAGGACCAACACCATAGTACGAGAAACATCCCCATATCATGATGCTTGCACCACCATGCTTCACCGTCTTCACTGTGTACTGTGGCTTGAATTCAGTGTTTGCAGGACGTCTGACAAACTGTCTGTGGCTCTTAGACCCAAAAAGAACAATCTTACTCTCATCAATCCACAAAACATTACGCCATTTCTTTGTAGGCCAGTCAGTGCAAATTGTAACCGCTTCAGCACGTCTTTTTTTTTTTAACAATGGGACTTTGCGGGGGCTTCTTGCTGGTAGCTTGGCTTCACATAGACGTCGTCTGATTGTTACAGTACTCACAGGCAACCTTAGATCTTCTTTGATCCTCCTGGAGCTGATCATTGGCTGAGCCTTTGCCAGTTTGGTTATTCTCCGATCCATTCGAATAGTCGTTTTTCTTTTTCTTCCTCGCCTTTCTGGTTTTGGCTGCCATTTTAAAGCGTTTGATATCATTTTAGCTGAACAGCCTATCATTTTCTGCACTTCTTTATAGGTTTTCCCCTCTTTTATTAATTTCTTAATCAAAGAACGCTCTTCTTCTGAACAGTGTCTTGAACGACCCATTTTACTCTGTTTTTCAAGGACAAATGCACAGCCAGCATATGCAGCGTCAGTTGCCTTGATCCTTAAATAAGGGCCACCTGTTTAACACCTATTTTTTTTCACAGAATCAATGACCTCACTAAGTGAACTCAGCACTGCTATTTTTTTGAACACGCCCCTTTCAGTTAATGATTCAGTTTCACAGAATCAGCAGCATGCACGCCATGCCTGTTGGGTCTGTTGGTTTTCTATACCTTTACTAAACCTTCTAGAAACTTACTTGCAGTGTAGAAGTTGAAATTCTAACAAAAACAGTGATTTATCTTGCTAGTGATGTGGGACTGCTATTATTTTGAACACAACTGTAAGTGTTTTAACTGGCTTTGTGATACAAAAAACGTCATCTGACCTGTCTGCTTTCCTTTTGTAGGGGATGTTGGTGCCTCAGCTCCCTGCTGATGAAAACAAGACTTCAGAAGTAGCGTCTGAGGCACCCGAGGACACCATGGAGAGGCTGGCCCACCTGGAACAGCTGGTGGTCCAGCTGAAGGAGCTTATTCAAGAGAAAGACACCGAGCTGACCAGCAAAGATGCACAGCTCAAGGTAAACAGTCCAGTGGTGTATTTTCCACCAACTTTTAAGACTGAGTGCATATTATGGTTTTGTCTTTTATTATCATCATTATTTTAGTACAGCAGAGAAAAAAGTCAATGCATGCAATTTATACTTGTTTGTAGTGACTTTCTGTAGATTGTTCTAGAAGAAGAAAGCAGTATATCTAAAAGTTTGTGTGTAATTTGTGTAACATTTGTGTAATATCATGAGAGCCAAGGTCATACGTTTGTTCTTTTTCCACAGAATGAGAGAGAAGAAGCTGAGGCACGCTTCACTAAACTCAAGCTGCAGGCCAAAGCTAAGATGGCATCACTCAACAAACAGATAACTGAGCTGAGGGGACATGGGGTTACAGCTGTGAGTTTGAATGCGGCAAAATCTGATCTTTTTTTTAATAAGCACTACTATTTAATTTTCGCTACAAAAGTCTTTATTGACAGTACTATGGGCCCTATTAAGACAATCTAGTTAAGAGATTAAACTTAATTTATGGACAGGTCTAAGTCCAGCAGAAAAAAAAACCCAGACTTTGCACCAGTGAAAATGGTGCAAAAAGGTTGTCCTAACTCTTTTAATCATAGATGTATTTTGGGCTTAAGATACACTAAATCAATCAGAATGGCTTGTGACCTCACCTTTAAAGGGCAGATGTGCATGATCTATTTTGGATTGCTATTATACACTCCTGATCAAAATCAGGAGTGTACAATAGCACTCCCGGGGAAAAATTGCAAGCATTCACATTTCGTTTCAAAATGCAAAAAGAAGAAACAAGAGGAAGAGACAAAAAATTGAGAGTAGGCAAGTTACTGAAAACTGCATTTAACCCTAAGAACCCAGACCCCCATAATTTTCCTTGAAGGAGAAAAGGGTCTGGATTCTTGTGGGTTAAACTCAAACAGGCTGTTCAAAAGCTTCAGCCCACATCCCCCGAAACCCCACAAACAGAACTAAAAGTTTAAAAAAAGAACTCACCAGCGAGTCACTCCATCGTTCTTGTTGAGCACTTCAAAAATTTGTTTAGGCATGGCTTGATGCAAGTGTTTTCAGGAGGCTGGTCGGAACGTTGCTCTGTGTGGTGAAGTTGGCTTCACAAAGGGCATCCACGGTCTGGAACTGACATCCATTTTTGTAAACTTCCCTTTCCATCCATCCCCAAACGTTCTCAATGGAATTTACAGTAGATCAGGGGAGCATGCAGAATGGTCCAAAAGAGCTGAGCCGGAGGAGCCGAAGGGCTGTCTTTGAAGGCACAGGCCGATCCTCGACCCAAATTAAGGCCCTTTCTGATGCTGACTGCAGCCCAATAACCATAAGATGGCATCTACAAAAGAAGGACTTAAAGAACAAAAACATCTTCAAAGGTAACGTCTCCTCCCACGCCACAAAGTTGCCCATCTTAAGATTTTGTTTAGGAGTATAATCACTCCCTCCAGGATTTTGTGATGTTGAGATCACATCAATTCACGTGAAATCAGCCAGTCAGCGCATTTATTGTGTGACCTTGCAACTTTCCCATAATTTTGGCCAATCCTCATCAACTTCCGCCAATTTCGCCAATGAAATTTGTCCCTGAGTAGCTCTCAAATGCTCAGTCTAACCAGTCAAATGTGTCACTGCACTGTGCTCACTTCCGTGTTTACAGTGAGTATTAACGGAACACGGCAGCAAAAAACAGTGTATGATTTTAAAAAAAAAAACACTCACCCCCACACAGTCCCTTCCTCCGTCTCCCCTGGCCCGCCGGTGAACATCTCGCCACTTCTCCATCCTGACCACATGTACAAAGTACCGGATTTGTGTTGAAAAACGTCCACCTACCTGAAAATTACCCCGTTGCGGGAGTGCGTATAAGGAGAGACACCATAAAACCACAAACAATTGAGTAAATCTAATACTACAGTCAGTGTTTGAACATGTTATACAGTGCATCTTTAGAGGTGAAATCATTACTACAGCTTGTCAATGAGCTTTAAAGCTGTGAATGAAAGATGAGTATCTGAGACAGGTGGGTGTCAAGACATGCAGCAGATAGACAGACAGGTAGGAGTTAGGCATGGAAAGAGAGAGAATATTGTATGTAATTTTTTCAGAAAAACACAGACTTGGATAGGCAATACAGAGCAAAAGAATAAATTATTCATTTTTACCTCCGCCAGGCCGGAGGCCAGGAGGAGGTTATGTTTTTGCCAGCGTTTGTCTGTCTGTCTGTTTGTTTGTCTGTCTGTTGGTTAGCAAGATAACTCAAAAAGTTTTGGACGGATTTCAATGAAACTTTCAGGCATTGTTGGAAATGGTACAAGGAAGAACTGATTAAATTTTGGGGATGATCCGGATCACCGTCTGGATACAGGAATTTTTTAAAGGATTCTTTAACATTGTGAGATACGGCCATTTTCAACATGTGTGCAGGCCCAATGGAGGGCGCTGCTTGTCGTGTCTGATGAACA
The DNA here is from genome assembly GCA_020510985.1 of Pholidichthys leucotaenia. Classification (NCBI taxonomy): domain Eukaryota; kingdom Metazoa; phylum Chordata; class Actinopteri; order Cichliformes; family Pholidichthyidae; genus Pholidichthys; species Pholidichthys leucotaenia. Next base: position 146,103,906 of record CM035845.1, on the reverse strand, counting down.
CAAACTCCGCCTTCTTCAAAGTTTTAGGCACAAAAGCACGCGGAACACAGTGCTGGGCAGGGCTCGGCAGCGTGCCTGTGTGCCTGTGTTTGCGCTACGCTGCAAAAGCTCAGACGGGCAGCTGTCCGCCGCCGGATTATTTGGCAGAAATTCCCCGGCCAGCCATAGTAGCTGCGCAAAAAGAAGCTCTCTGCCGGGGAAGATTCCAAATCCTCTTTTGCCGCGGAGCGCAACCCCAATAAAACCCACGCCAACCTGTCTACCCAATTTGCATCCGTCAGTCAAGCCCTCAGTGCTGCTTTCAGTGATCTATGAAAACGCTTGCATAACCCATTGGCCTGTGGGTTGTACGCGGTTGTGTCATGATTTCTTTTGTTTTTTCTTTTGAATTCTTGGATGGAACATGGGTGGGCAATATAAGCTGCGGATTCACCCATCACACATTTCGGATAACTTATGTTGAACTGTATAATCAGAGGAGTTATTGTCTAATTTGACCTTGTTGGATTTTATTACCCCCTTTGTTATATTATTCACTTTCTTTTAACCTGTACTCTTAATCTATTCGAAATAAAGATTAATTCATTCATTCATTCAATTACAACGCCCGCAGCCTGGGAGTTTGCAGATGCAGGAGATGGACACAACACCAACACTTCAGTTTATTACCTCCGCCAAGGAGGTAATGCTTTTACTAATGAACCACTAATCCTATCATTGTGAATCCAATTGCTAGGCATATGTTTTCATGGTCAAGCAATCTGAAAACGTACACACAAACACTGTATGGGGGGGAACTGTGGCGCTTGGCGGAGGTCGGCGCTCTCCGAGTGCTTTTCTAGTTTTCGTCTGTGCTTGGTACCAAGTGGTTGGGGACTGCTGTGTTTAGGCAGTTTTCAAATGAAGGTGCTGCCAATAATTTTCAAATCAATACTCTTTAACATGCATTCAATGCAATTCAGTTGTTGTAACGGATATTGTGTTAAAGTCTGTATTTACTGTTGCACAAAATTTTTTTCCTGTATAGCAGAAGTTTCTGTTTAATTTACAAATCACTGTTTAATAGGAAATTTTTGACAATCCTGTGCTTTTCTTGTGGTGTTATATAGAATATCATTGCAGTAAACTGTAGAAAAAAAGCATCTGCTTTAACAATTGTAATTCTTCCCACAACTTTTAGTGCAAAAAAAAAAACCTCTCAAAACATTGCAGCTTTTATTGCAACTTTTTAAAAAACATGTTCCTGCGAATTCAGGCTTTTTGGGCCAAAACAATCATAAAAACACCCCGCGAAATCCTGGAGGAACTGTGTAATGATGTGTTTACCTAAAGCGCAAGTTATGCACCCGCGTCGACCCAATGTAGCTGTGACGGCGTCAATGTGCATTCCTCTTACGTCGCTGACACGCACCTCTTCAGAGATGGAGAGATGCGTGTCGGCAATGCAGGCCGTAAGAGCTGTGATTGGTCCACTTTGTCTCCTCTTTCACATTTCCTGGTTCTCGCCGCTGCTTTGCTCTGCATGTTCACCGCGGTACGACTTCCAAAGAGAGTCGGTTAAACAACGGACCAAATTTAAAAGAATATCAAGGAAGTAAGCACATACAGAACATCTTGTGGCTCGTCATAACCCCAGTAATTACACAGATTGTCTGCTTTGTCTCCTCCTTCACATTTTCTGGTTCTCGTCGCTGCTTCGCTCTGCTTGTTCACAGCGGCACAACTTCTAAGGCGAGTCAGTTAAACAGCGGTCCAAATTCAAAAGAATATTGAGCTAGTAAGCACATACAGAACATTTTGTGGCTCGTCATAACGACAGTAATTACACAGATGGTCAAAACAGCAGTGGTCACACGCACCATTTTCTCCAACTTCTCTTTTTCACTGTGTAACGATCGTATTAAAAGTTGCTTTTTCTGAACATTTCTTAGCTCCAGCTCCATCAGTCTGCTCTTGTCTGTCCCTGTTTCATAAACAAAAACACACGACGAACACAAATCACTACGCACATCGACTGAAACCCGTTTTGGTAACGGAATGCATTTCACCCAACGCACAAGAAAAATTTGCTGATCACTGCATCTGCGACGGATGTCGGTAATGGAATCGACGTGATGCGGATGCATAAATCCAGCTTAATTACAGCTTGGTTTGGCAACCTCTCTGTGAAACTAAAGAACAGAGTGTTGCGTTTAATTCATACAGCATGGAAAATTATTGGAGTTAAAGAGTATTTACCCATGCAGATCTTACACGACCAGGCAGCCTGTAGACAAGCTCAAAAAATAATCAGTGACATGAGCCATGTACTAAACAATGAATATGTGCGGCTGCCCTCAGGGAGGATATACAGAGTCCCCAAGTGCAGGTTCAATAGATACAAGAACTCATTTATCCCGACGTCAGTAAAACTTTTAAACTCAGATAAATAGGTCAGGGACACTTATAACTCCTGTTCTTAATGACTGCTGTTATATATTTATGTGTGTATGTACTTGTATTATTTATTGGGTTTTATTTCATTTATTATGTACTACATCCATTGTGTATGTGTGGATTGTGTGGTTGCAGCACAGGTGTCAAGCCCAAGACAAATTTCCCCTGGAGGGACAATAAAGTTTATCTTCTTATCTTATCTTATCTAACTCTTGCAATAAGTGAAAATGCATGAGAACATCATTTACAGGCGTGTCACTGTTCCACATAAGCATTTCAAGGTAAAGCAGGTAAACCAGAGTGGTGGCCTAGAGGTAGAGCATCCACCCCACAACCAGGAGGTCGGGGTTCAAGTCCCAGCCGGATCGTGCCAAAGACCGTGTTTAAGTTTAATGTTTATTTGAAAAGGACATTACATGTTAATGAACATTAGTACAAACTGCCAAATTTAGCAATACTGCTAATTTGCACCTGTAGTCCCCTGGCCGGTCACAAAAACACATAAACAATCATACATGAGAAGAACATCTGCAATGAAACCGTACAAAGTGGATATGCTAAAGTGCAAGTGTTAAGGTGCTACAAAACAAAACATTCAAATGTCACAGAAAAGTGGAACTTCCTGCCATCCAGTTTGATGCTCAGTAAAAATTGAACGGAAGATGGAGATGTGGGCAGCTGTGACTCAGGAGATAGAGCAGGTCGTTCAATAGGGGTGGGAATTGCGAGAGACCTCATGATTCGATTTGGATCGCGATACTTGGATCACAGTTCGATCCTATCACGATTCAACGATGATCATGATATCGCAATAATCAAGTATCACGATCCCATATATTTGAAATTCTTTTTCACCTTATTCAACCTCAACTCATATCCTATAGTAAAACTGTTGACATCTCTTTCATATAATAAAGTATTCAGTCCAAATGGGCAGCAACTGGACAGTTTCACAGTAAACTATTTTTAAATTAAATGGTTAACATACAAGCAATGTAATTCAATAGTGCAAACTTGAACAGGACATCAGAGCCAAAACAAAACAAAAATAGAAAAAACCCTCAACCAACAAAACATCCCCCAACCCCCCCGTCACCCATTACCACTGTATACTGGCTTACAAAATAAAAGTACAAAATATTGTGAAAAAAGGTGTTTTCTATATTAATGCATCTATTTCTCAAGTTTTAATGTCAATTCCTCAAAGAAAGTTAGAAAGGGGCCCCAAACTCTATAAAACTTACTCTCAGATCCTTTGATTGTACATCTGATTTTCTCCAGCCTCAGATTACACGTAGCATCTCTTAGCCAGTGAGAGAATGATGGCGGGGCAGCCTCCTTCCACTGTAGCAAAATTAAACGACATGCTAAAAGAGTACAAAAAGCTATAATTTTGTGGCCCCCCGCAGGTAAACGCCGTTTCCCAGGAACCGTTCCGAACTAAGATATTAGAGGATCTGGATGAATTTTAGTGGACAAAACAGAAGAAAGCATTTCAAAAATAGCTTCCCAGTATCTCTTTAATTTAGGACACACCCAGAACATATGTATCAGCGTTGCCTCCATAGATTGGCATCTCTCACACATGGGGCTGATTCCAGGATACATTTTGGCTAGTCTAGATTTTGAAAGGTGTACCCTGTGTACCACTTTAAATAAACCCTTGTTTTCAACAACATTATATGGATGGAGGTCTTTGCATATGAAGTGGGTGATTAACTGTTATCTTCTTACCTCACCCAGGATTTGTAGGTAGCTTTAACAAGCTATATGTTTCCAGAGTTGGTTGATTTTTACCCGGCGCTGGTTTAGCTTTGCTAATGCTGCTGCCCCAAGATTGTGCTGAAAGAGCTGGTTCCTCATGTCTGTCATATTCCCACAGTACTTTACTTTAGTGTGACACTCCTTGCATACTGAATGTGCCATATCCAGGTCATCTGTTCCATCTGTTATAAAATCCAAAAACATTCCAGACATTTGATTTAAACTTTGACGGTACATTCCTGTTTTTTCCCGGTGTTGCTGCTCCCTCTGCCATCTTACTGTACACCTGGACTGAGATTAAATCTTGCCAGACACCTTTGCTGCGATGACTTTGCACCATCTAGTGGACTGAAAACTCCATTGATTAACTGATAACCCAAAAGTATATGTTTGAGAGTGTGCATTTTTTTTTTAAATAAAAGATCAGTCTGTGCGTTTATGGATCATTGTTGCAAGTGCCAAGTATCGGGATTCATCACTTAATCGATCTTTTTTCCCACCCCTATTGTCCAATAACCAGAGCGTTGGCGGTTCGAATCCCGCTTTCCCCAGCCATCCTGCCATCGTGTCCCTGGGCAAGACACTTTACCCACCTTGTCGCCAGTGTCCATGACACTGGGTATGAATGTATATAAATGTTCGGTAGGGGTTGGAGAGGCCATTGGTGCAGATTGGCAGCCATGTTTCCGTCAGTCTTCCCCAGGGCAGCTATGGCTACAGCAGTAGCTTACCACTACCATTGTCTGTCTGTGGAGCGAATGAATAATGGACTCATTGTAAAATGCTTTGGATATCTTGAAAGGCGCTATATAAATGTAATCCATTATTAAAGCAGGCGTATGATGAAGAAGCAGTGTGTATGCTACTGCAGTGTTTTTCAACCAGGGTTCCCCAGAGTGTTAAGGTTTCTGTAGGAAATTGTCTATTTTCACTACTTAATTGAGCCAAAAAAAAATTGCTAATAATTTTCCGTTGTTGTACATGTGTTCTGTAGGCACTGATGCACAAAATTAGACAATTTCCCACAGAAATCTGAATGTTCCAGGGAACCCCGGTTGAAAAAAACTGTGCTTGTATGTCCAGAACAAGTACCATGCACCCAGACGTTTTTAGAACGTGCTGCTTAAATAGCAATTGATAATGGGGCACTAACTTAAGATGTGGTTTCTGTTGGTCAAAAGCACAATGTCATTGCGCTGCCATAAACTGGCAACTCAGAATGCAGCGATTGTGAAATTTGGGGCTGATATGATACAAATGTTGAAAATATTAAGTTGGCTGATAGCCAATACAGATTATTTCTTTTGTTTTTCTTTTCATCTATACTGTCTTCATTGCCAGGGAGACAAAGAAATATGCATTATAAAAACACTGAATAAAATACTAAAATGGTCCAGTCCTGGATGTTCTCTGAGTTGGCACCTGTAGCCTATTGTCTGTTTTAGGCCAAAATCAAAGCCACACCACTGAGACACACCCAAAAATATCAGCCACTACCAATATCTTCTTTGTCGATAACAGAGATCAGTCAACAAGGTGAATATCAGCTGACACTGATGTTAAACCGATATAGCTGTGCATCCCGACTAGGAGCACACTGACTTTAACCCAAGATACACTCCTTTTAAAAGACACCACCCTTACAAGTTCAAAGTGCGTGCAAAGTCTTTTTTTTTTTTTTATTTGGATGATGAGGGTTGCAAAATGTCAAAATGGGCAATGCACTGCTAGAAATTACTAAACTACTAGTGGAAGGTGCAAAGTGCAGTGCAAATACATGCAACTCATTGTTGTAATTGGGCCTTAAGTGCTCACTGGACATGTATTTATTACCTCTCATATTTATTATTATTTAGGTATGAGGGGTGTAAAGAACCATATAGCTTTATTAACTTATTTTGTAGATTTGATTGCAAATTAGTGATTTTCATCTAATAAACACTTTTTTTTCTGTTCCAGAGTCCAGACAGTTCCTTTACAGGAGTGTCTCCAGCTGTCGAGGAGGAGCTTAAAGAACTGAAGAACAGACTGAGTGAGGAGGAATCACAGAGCAGGGAGCTTAAAGAGCGACTCCAGGCCTCTGAGTTGCTCCTTCAGGAGAAGGAGTCCACTCATGCTGATCAGGTAGCTTTAGTTTATGTAAAATCATTGTTTGTTGACATGTTTTGACTTGATGTGTTGTGATTTAAAAAAAAAAAAAAATGTTTTCAGCTGAAGGTGCTGCAGGCTGTGATCCATGAGAAGGATGTGCGTTTCCAGGAGCAGATTCAGAGACATGAAGAAGAGCTGCTGAAGGTCACAGCTCAGTCTCAGAGTGTTGGTGAGCTCCAGCAGGTATAAGATCCAGTATTTCTCAAAGATTACTTTCTCAGCTTCTGACTTTGATCCCACATTGAGTCTACATAATTACTTGACATTTTCTCACGTTGGATTTGATGTTTCGGGCTGTCATGAATAGCGTCTTTTTTTAGGCTTTATTTTCTAGAGCTTGACAGCAAATATTCAATGCTGATTTGAATGACAATGCTGCCGAACAAACTCACCATGCACAGAACAGAGGAAAAAATTAATATTTAGAGAAACTTGGAGGCTGCAGAAGAATGTTTCTGAACACCAAAGTTGGCTCATCAAAGAAGGAAACTGAAAGGTCGTAATTACTGCTGTCAGTGGTAGGAATGACTGGGGGGAAACTGAAATGTCACACATTGTTAGATAAAAAGTGAACCACATAAATACCTGACTTGTCAAACAATTGTAAGCAACCTTACCAATGTTAACGTCATTATTGATTAGCATCTAAGGGCGGCGTGGTGGCGGAGTGGTTAGCACTGCGGCAGCACAGCAACTCACCCTTGGCCGGGGGATCCTGGGTTCGATCCCAGCCCCCGACCAACAGTGATCTGTGTGGAGTTTGCGTGTTCTCCCCGTGTCTGCGTGGGTTTACTCTGGGATTTCTCCGGTTTCCTCCCACATGTCAAAAACATGCAAGTTAGGTTAATTGGCATCAAACTGGGGATTCTAAATTGTCCTTAGGTATGACCGTGAGAGTGAATGGTTGTCTGTCTCTCTGTGTTGGCCCTGCGATGGACTGGTGATCTGTCCAGGGTGTACCCTGCCTCTCACCCAAAGATGGTGGGATAGGCTCCAGCCCCCCCGCGACCCGAAAAGGATTAAGTGGAAGAAGATGAATGAATGAATGAATGATTAGCATCTAATGGCCTTATCACCATGATTCATTAATAGGCCAAAAATTGTGGCATTTATACATAAGTACCACCAGTTATTTACAGCACGTTAAAGGGTACCTGTAGTGAATTTTAATCAAAAGCTATTTCAAAGGATCAAATATTTTTGATTGATTTTATTTATTTGAACATCAAGACAAAAAAAAAATTAAAAAAAAAATTCCTTGTTCAAAAGGAGTGGGAAGAAGCCAACGCTTGTGTATATACAGTATATGATACTGTGGAGAGAGGAATAACCAGGCCAAATGTTCAGAGCAGAGGAAACTTTATTCTTCCCCCTCTCACATCCACCAGAATCAAAAGCATTAAACACTCAGGTTGCAGGCACTCTCTTTTATATCACAACACTCCTCCGCTACCTGAGGTGCTGTATTAACATATCAACCCCCCATGACAATTCCCCTTGTCCCCCAGCACCTCTGATCTGCCATGTTCTTCAGTCTGAGGGAAAACTACTGAGTGGGTCCCTGCCCCCCCAAGACTCTCAGACTGAGCCTTAACTCTCATGTCCTTTGGGCTTCAGCCTCCATCCATAGCTGCTGTAACCCGGGGGGGGGGGGGGGGGGGGGTCTTTGGCTCCGAGGCACTGCTGTGCCAGTGTGTGTCCATCTGTGTGGGGACAATGGTGGGGGGGCACCTTCAGCATTCTCGTGTGACTGATCTGACGAGTCATTTACCTGGGGAGTTCTTAGTGGGGTCTTCCACGCCGAGGAGCTCAGGTCAACACCACCTGTTCATCTGCTAAAACAATGCCGGGCTTAAGCCTGTCTATACAGATTGTCTCCCGGCGACCCCCCAAGTCTAACACAAAATGTTTGTCCCCGGGTTCCACCACTCTGAACGGGCCATTGTAGGGCAGGTGCAATGGGGTCCGGTGGGCATCGTGCCTGACAAATACGAACGACATGTCCTTCAAAGTCTTTGGCACAAAAGCGCGGGGAAAACAGTGGTGGGCCGGGCTGGGTAGCGTCCCTGCCACTGCGCTATGCCGTGAACGCTGGGACGGATCGGTGTTTGGCGTGGGGTTATCTGGCAAAATTCCCCGGGGAGCCACAGCGGCTGAAAAAAAATCAGCTCTGCTGGGGAGGCCGCCAAATCCTCCTTCGGTGTGGAACGCAACCCTAATAGAACCCACGGCAACCGGTCCACCCAATTTGCATCCGTAAGCAAAGCCCTGAGCGCTGCTTTAAGTGACCTATGGAAACGCTCGCATAACCCATTGGCCTGTGGGTTATACACGGTTGTGCGATGAATTGTGATGCCTAGGCTCCGGGCCATCGTGGACCAGAGGTCGGAAACAAACTGCGGGCCCCAATCGGGCGTGATGTCCGAAGGGGCGCCGAAACGTGACACCCATGTTGTCAAAAAAGCGCGTGCCACATCTGCGGTTGCGGTGAAAGCTAGTGGGACTGCTTCGGGCCAGCGCGTGGTGCGGTCCACCACTGTCAGGAGGTGCATGAACCCCTGCGATGGCGGGAGGGGGCCCACGAGGTCCACGTGAACGTTGTCGAACCGCTTAGCAGGGATATGGAACAGCTCCAAGGGGGCCTTTGTGTGCCTGTGCACTTTGGCTCGTTGGCACGCTACGCAGGCTGCCGCCCACTATTTCATCTGTTTGCGCAGGCTCGGCCAGACGAATTTCGCTTCCATCATTTTGACTGATGCACGCACTCCTGGGTGTGCCAGGGAGTGAACCGACTCAAAAATGTGACGGCGCCAAGGGTGTGGGACCACCGGGCGCAGGTGGCCCATGGAGACATCACAGATTGGGGGGGGGGGGGCGTCCTGCAGTACTCTGCTGTCCAGCCTTAACCCTGTTGGTCCAGACTGGAGTGCGCAAACTTCCGCATTGCCGATCTGTTCAGCGGCTATGGCCGTGTAATCTATCGCCACGTAGACTGGGGCCACTAATGCGGGCGAGAGGCAGTCCGCCACCACATTGAGTTTACCAGCCACATGCTGAATATCGGTCGTAAACTCCGAGATCGCGGCCAGCTGTCTCTGCTGCCCGCCCGACCATGGTTCCGAAACCTTGGCCATCACGTACGTTAGCGGCTTGTGGTCCACGAACGCAGTGAAGGTGCGCCCTTCCAGCCAGAACTGGAAGTGGCGTATGGCCAGGTGGAGAGCCAGTAACTCTCTGTCGATCATGCTGTATTTACGCTCACTGTCGCGCAAAGACCTGCTAAAAAAAGGCAAGTGGCTGCCAAGAACCGGTGATGTGCTGCTCCACGACAGCCCTTATGGCCACGTCCGAGGCGTTGGTAGTGAACGCTATCCGAGCCGCCGGGTCCGGGTGCGCCAGCAGTGCAGTGTTCGGCAGGGCTGTTTTAACCTCAGAAAACGCCTGCTCTCACTCAGGAGTCCAGTCGACTCTGTCTGCCGGTTTCTGTTTCTTAAGCGCGGCGTACAACGGCTGCATGAGCTGAGCTGCGCGGGGGAGGAAACGGTTGTAAAAGTTAACCATCCCCCAAAACTCCTGTAGTGCCCTGACCGTCTGAGGCCGGTGAAAATCTGCCACTGCATGCACTTTGTCCGGTAAGGGTATCGCGCCCTCTGGTGAGATGCGATGGCCCAAAAAATCGATTCCCATAACCCCAAACTGGCACTTCGCTGGGTTGATTATTAATCCGTGCTCCTCCAACCTCTGGAAAACTGTCCTGAGGTGGGCTACGTGTTCGTCCTCGGACGCGCTGGCCACCAGGATGTCGTCCAGGTAGACGAACACAAACGGCAGGTCGTGCAACACCGCATCCATCATGTGTTGGAATGTCTGCGCCGCGCCTTTTAACACGAAAGGCATGACCAAACAGACCAAACGGGGTTATTAGTGCCATTTTAGGTATGTCCTCAGCGTGCACCGGGACCTGGTGGTAACCGCGGACCAGGTCTATCTTGGAAAAAAACGCATGCCCCGATGAGGTGAAGGAAAAATCCTGAATATGCGGGATGGGGTAGTGGTTGTGTGCTGTGGTGTTATTTAATCTGCAGAAATCTCCGCAAGGTTGCCATGATCCCTTGGCCTTAGGAACCATATGTAGTGGGGATGCCCATGGGCTGTTTGAGCGTCTGATGATGCCCAACTTTTCCAAGTTGGCAAAATCCTCACGCACACTGGCCAGTTTAGCTGTGTCCAGGCGCCGAGGTCGTGTGAAAATGGGCGGCCCTGTGGTGGTAATGAAGTGCTCCACCCCATGTTTAGTGACGGTCGCCGAAAAGGTTAGGACCGTGAGTGCTGGGAACTGGGTGAGTAGTGTGTGGAACTTACCCCCTGGAGCTGTGACGTTGGCTAGTGTTGTGGGCCCGGCTCCTCCAGCTGTACAGGGGAGAGAATCAAAAGACATTGCATTAATCAGGTGTCTGTTAGCAACATCGACTAGTAGACCATGTGTACACAAAAAAATCAGCACCTAAAATAGGGAGGCTGCATGCCGCTATGATGAATGTCCATTGGTATGTACAGCCGTGCAAGGATACAGTCAGTGTCCTCTCACCAAAAGTCTTAATGTCTGAGCCGTTTGCGGCTGTCAGTTCAGGGCCGCTAGTTCCCACCAGCCGGTCGGCGTAGGGCGGCAGGATGAAGCTCTTTTGGGAGCCAGAGTCCACGAGGAACCATCTCCCCGAGCGTGAGTCTGTCACATAGAGCAGCTTGCTTGCTTGACCGGCGGTCGCAGCTGCTACTGACTGCCGGCCCTAGTGTTTCCTGAGCGCTTGAATTGGCACGGTGGCACGCATCGGCGTGCGTCCTCTCCAAAACAGCGGTGGTAGAAACAGAGCGTGTCCCTCCAGTGCTTCTTGGCCTCCGCTGCAGCCACTGTTGCTGGCTCCTCACCTCCGCTGGCCGTCTCGCTGGGTTCCGACGCTGCTGCGTTTACTGTGACGGCTCTGGTGGTGAGGATGATCCGATCTGCCTCTTGGGGTAGAGCCCAGTAGTAGCGCGCGGCCAGCAGCGGCGAATTGGCAAGGACCGCCCTGGCCGCTGTCGGGAGGTTCCGGAGGAAAAGGTGGGCAAAGAGGAAATGCCCATCATCTGTGCTCATCAACGCCAGCATCTTCTCCATCAATTTGGCTGCCGACCCGTCTCCCAAGTCGGAGCGTGTCAGGAGCCTCTCTGCTCTCCCACAGTCCAAGAGAGTGTAGCGCCGGGACAGCGCAGTTTTGAGAGCACCATATTTGTCACGGGCTGGGGGCTGTTGGAGCAGGCTCGCCACCTGCTGGGTTGTGCGTGCGTCCAGTGCTGCAACCACGTACTAGTATCTGGTGTCATCTGCCGTTATTCCCCGGAGCGCGAACTGGGCCTCGGTGTGAAGGAACCAAGACTTCAGGTCATGTAGCCAAAAGTCTGGGAGTTTGACTGAAATGGCGCACGCGTTCCTGGCACTTCCTGTCCGGGTTGTCTCCGGGGTGTTTGCCTCGCGTTCCCATTGTGCGTCAAGGGTCACCAGTGTGGAGAGAGGAATAACCAGGCAGAGAGGTCCAGATCATATCAGGCTTTATTCAGCTCTCTCTCACATCCACCAGAATCAAAAGCATTAAACACTCAGGTTGCAGGCGCTCTCTTTTATATCACAGCACTCCTCCGCTACCTGAGGTGCACCTTTGATCTGCCATGCTCTTCAGTCTGAGGGAAAGCTACTGAGTGGGTCCCGCACAATACTAGATATATACAATATATGATACTAGTGGTTTCGTTCAGTAATTTTGATCATGATTCCTTCTCAATTAAGCGCGAGTTTCAAGTCACTGCTCTGTCAGTCATTCATGGTCAGTGACATCTTGCTTCCTCCATGGCCAGTTTCAGCATGGTAGTGACGCACAGTCGTTGCTTTGTGTGATTGACTGGGCTGCAGAAAAGCAGTCAACAAAAGTTTTAACATCAGAATTTTATGTAATTTTTGACAACCATGTACAAACAAATCTACCCACATAGAATTTATTCATTCATTCTTTCATTCATTCATCTTCTTCCGCTTAATCCTTTTCGGGTCGCGGGGGGGCTGGAGCCTATCCCAGCATCTTTGGGCGAGAGGCAGGGTACACCCTGGACAGATCGCCAGTCCATCGCAGGGCCAACACAGAGAGACAGACGACCATTCACTCTCACAGTCATACCTAAATTCTAGTATATCAAGATTTATTCAACGTGTTCTGAAGTTACTTGACTGGGAACTTACCTGTTCATCAGGTCCTCTTCAGCTGCTGGTCCCCGGAGGTAACTGTGGAGCATGCCGTCAATAAAGGCCATTTCCAAGGACGGTTTGTGCAGTGTATATCTGTGCATATTTTTGCCGTTTTCAACTTGGATCTCAACCGGCTGAGCATCTGCTGAATGCGTTTACTCGTCTGCGGTAAACACGTTACTCTTCCGTGGTAAAGCCGGAAACAACGATTGTACGTCACTTCCGGCCGGCGATGCCTGCTCCCCATTGGTTTTGACCAAGCGGTTTTCATGGGATAAAATTATTCAGTATACTGACTCTAGGGGGTTATTTTTACTGAATAAACACATTTTTGGTTTATAAGTAATACCTAAAGCAGGATTAATGTTGCTATAATGACCAGTACAGGTTTTAATGTATTATTCACACTCATATATGCAGGAGGTCATTTATTGTTTGAATGTGTATTTATGTACACCTTAAAATATTCTGTGTTGTAAACAGTTTTTTTAATCCCCTGCCGGTCGAAGCCCAAAGAGGTCGAAGAGCCCTTTGGGCGAAGACGGAAGGGGGATTATGTTATGAGTCAGTTCGTTCGTCCCTCCCTCCCTCCGTCCATCTGTCCGTCTGTCCCACTTTTGTGAAATCAACTCCTACAGTCTTGGTCTGATTGTTTTGAAACTTGGTACCATGGTTTGATATACTCTGATAATGTGCATATTGCAGTTTGGTTCTGATGGGATGATTTTTGCGGGAATTGTAGCCCCTGACCTGACATCCTGTTTCACCTCACTTCATAGACAGTAACTGTCTTGTGAAATCAACTCGTCCTACAGTTTTGCTCCGATTGTTTTGAAACTTGGTACCATGGTTTGATATACTCTGATGATGCGCATATTGCAATTTCACTGTCATTGGATGACCTTGAGGTCAAAGGTCAGGTCAGATTTTTCCCTAAATCTTCTAAACACATTAACTACTAAAAGAAATGATGTAGGCTTTTCAAATCGATACAGTAGCTGTATCTAATACACATCTTGGATGACTTAACACCCTCACGTACAGTGGTGTTAAAAAGTGTTTGCCCCCTTCCTGATTTCTCATTTTTTGTATGTTTGTCACACTTACAGTTAGGTCCAGAAATATTTGGACAGTGACACAATCTTCATGATTTGGGCTCTGCATGCCACCACATTGGATTTGAAATGAAACAACTACAATGGAATTGAAGTGCAGACTTTAAGGTTTAATTCAAAGGGTTGAACAAAAATATATGATTAAACATGTAGGAATTGTAGCTATTTTTATACAAACGCTCCTCACTTCAGGGGCTCAAAAGTAATTGGACAAATAAACATAACCCTAAGTAAAATGTTGCTTTTCAATATTTTGTTGAGAATCCTTTGCAGGCAAAGACTGCCTGAAGTCTGGAACCCATGGACATCACCAAACGCTGGGTTTCCTCCTTTGTGATGCTTTGCCAGGCCTTTACTGCAGCTGTCTTCAGTTGTTGCTTGTTTGTGGGTCTTTCTGCCTTAAGTTTTGTCTTGAGCAAGTGAAATGCATGCTCGATTGGGTTGAGATCTGGTGATTGACTCGGTCATTGCAGAATATTCCACTTCTTTGCTTTAAAAAACTCCTGGGTTGCTTTTGCAGTATGTTTTGGATCATTGGTGAAGCGCTGTTCAGTCAACTTTGCTACATTTGGCTGAATCTGAGCAGAAAGTATATCCCTATACACTTCAGAATTCATCCGGCTGCTTCCGTCTTTTGTCACATCATCAATAAACACAAGTGACCCAGTGCCATTGGAAGCCATGCATGCCCATGTCATCACACTGCCTCCACCATGTTTTACAGAAGATGTAGTGCTTTGGATCATGAGCTATTCCAATTCTTCTCCAAACTTTCTTCTTCCCATCATTCTGGTACTGGTTGATCTTAGTCTCATCTGTCCTAAGAATGCTGTTCCAGAACTGGGCTGGCTTCTTCAGGTGTTTTTTGGTAGTCAATTCTGGCCTTTCTATTTTTGAGGCTGATTAATGGTTTGCACCTTGTGGTGAATCCTTTGTATTTACTTTCATGAAGTCTTCTCTTTATGGTAGACTTAGATACTGATACACCTACTTCCTGGAGAGTGTTCTTGACTTGAGTGGATGTTGTGAAGGGGTTGTTCTTCACCGTGGAAAGGATTCTGCGATCATCCACCACTGTTGTCTTCCGTGGACGTCCAGGCCTTTTTGAGTTCCCAAGCTCACCAGTGCACTCTTTTTTTCTGAGAATGTACCAAACTGTTGATTTGGCCACTCCTAACATTTCTGCTATCTCTCTGATGGATTTCTTCTTTTTTTTTCAGCCTCAGGATGGTCTGTTTCACCTCCATTGAGAGCTCCTTTGACCACATGTTGTGTGTTCACAGCAACAACTTCCAAATGCAAACGCCACACCTGGAATCAACTCCAGACCTTTTAACTGCTTAATTGATGACAGGTTAACGAGGGAAGAGCCCATGCAGCCTTGTTTTTTTGTTTTTTTTTGCAGCCTTCTGAGTCAATTGTCCAATTACTTTTGGTCCCTTGAAAAAGAGGCAGCTACGTATTAAAGAGCTGTAATTCCTAACCCCTTGCTCCAATTTGGATGTGAATACTCTCAAATTACAGCTGAGAGTCTGCACTTTAAGCCCATATTGATTATATAATTGTATCCTGAATATGTTTTCGTAAACAGCTAAAATAACAAAACTTGTGTCACTGTCCAAATATTTTGGGGCCTAACTGTAAATGTTTCAGATCATCAAACAAATTTAAATATTAGACGAAGATAACACAAGTAAACAAAAAAATGCAGTTTTTAAGTGAAGGTGTTTATTATTAAGGGTAAAAAAAAAAATCCAAACCTACATGGCCCTGTGTGAAAAAGTTATTGCTGACCACCCCCCCCCCCTCCCCCAAGTTAAAACATAAATTAACTGTGGTTTATCACATCTTTGGAAAGCTGAGTTCAATTTCTCTAGCCACACCCAGGCCTGATTACTGCCACACCTGTTCTCAGTCAAGAAATCACTTAAATAGGATTTGCCTGACAAAGTGAAGTAGACCAAAAGATCCTCAAAAGCTAGACATCATGCTGCGATCCAAAGAAATTCAGGAACAAATGAGAAACAAAGTAATTGAGATTTATCAGTCTGGACAAGGTTATAAAGCCATTCTAAAGCTTTGGGACTCCAGCAAACCACAGTGAGAGCCATTATCCACAAATGGCGAAAACATGGAACAGTGGTGAACCTTCCCAGGAGAGGCCAGCCGACCAAAATTACCCCAAGAGCACAGCAATGACTCATCCAAGAAGTCACAAAAGACCCCACAACAACATCCAAAGAACTGCAGGCCTCACTTGCCTCAGTTAAGGTCAGTGTTCATGACTCCACCATAAGAAAGGGACTGGGCAAAAATGTCCTGCATAGCAGAGTTTCAAGACAAAAACCACTGCTGAGCAAAAAGAACATAAAGGCTCATCTCAGTTTTGCCAGAAATCATCTTGATGATCCCCAAGACTTTGGGGAAAATACTCTCTGGACTGACGAGACAAAAGTTGAACTTTTTGGAAGGTGTGTGTGTCATTACATCTGGCCTAAAAGTAACACAGCATTTCAGAAAAGGAACATCATACCAGCAGTAAAATATGGTGGTGGTAGTGTGATGGTCTGGGGCTGTTTTGCTGCTTCAGGACCTGGAAGACCTGCTGTGGTAAATGGAACCATGAATTCTGCTGTCTACCAAAAAATCCTGAAGGAGAATGTCCGGCCATCTGTTCATGACCTCAAGCACCTTCATTTAAAAACTGCATTTTGTGTTTACTTGTGTTATCTTTGTCTAATATTTAAATTTGTTTGATGATCTGAAACATTCAAGTGTGACAAACATACAAAAAAAATGAGAAATCGGGAAGGGGCAAACACTTTTTCACACTACTGTAACTATGGGGTTGGGGTCAAAGGTTCAAAGTTAACATTGCAATTACACTAGGTAAATGCCGTATTTACTATTATTCTAAAAAGAGTAAAGCTAGGGCCACCAAACCTGGTACACAGGTTCACCTTGGAATCCTGACCTCTGGCTATGGGTTTGAGGTCAAAGGTCAAGGTTAACATTCCCTATGCCTTATTACTGTACAACGAGTAAAGCTAGGGCCACCAAACTTGGTACACAGGTTCACCCAGTGACTCTGAAGTATGACTGTGGTTTTGGGATCGCATGGTCAATGGTCAGCATCAACATGGCTTATAAACTGTATCTCAACAACAAAGAAAGCTAGGGTCACCAAACCTGGTACACATTCAATTCAATTCAATTCAATTCAACTTTATTTATATAGCGCCATTTCACAACAACAGTCATCTCATAGCACTATCAACTGTAGGGGGAACCCCCACAGTTGCAGAAAGACCCCAGCAATCAGGCGATCCCCTGTGAGCGAGCACTTGGCAACGGTGGAGAGGAAAAACTCCCTTTTAACAGGAAGAAACCTCCAGCAGAACCAGGCTGAGGGAGGGGCAGTCATCTGCTGCGACTGGCTGGGGGGTGAGGGGATAGAGAAGATGAAAAGAACAGACATGTAGAGAGCAAACAGCACGATGGGGACTCAATCTACGGGAGAGAACAAACAAATGTTAATGACCAGCAAAAAAAATATTTCATTGAGAGTGAGGAAAGGAGTGAGGCCCAGTGCATTACTGGAGGTCCCCCGGCTGACTAAACCTATTAGCAGCATAACTAAGGGAGGGTTCAGAAACACATGATCCCTCCCTAATTGTAGGCTATATCAAAAAGGTAGGTTTTAGCCCTATTCTTAAAAACAGAGATCGAGTCTGACTCCCGAATCCAGATTGGCAGCTGGTTCCACAGGAGAGGAGCTTGATAACTGAAGGCTCTGCCTCCCATTGTACTTTTGGAGATTCTAGGTGTTACAAGTAATCCTGCGTTTTGGGAGCGTAGTGCTCTGTTAGGATAATACGGTAGTATCAGATCTTTTAAATAAAAAGGAGCCTGATTGTTTAGAGCTTTGTAAGTAAGAAGAAGGATTTTAAACTTAATTCTAAACTCTATGGGAAGCCAATGAAGGGAAGCCAGAACCAGAGAGATATGATCTCTCTTTCTAGTACCTGTTAAAACTCTTGCTGCAGCATTTTGGATCAGCTGAAGACTTTTTAAAGATGTTTTAGGACAGCCTGATAATAAAGAATTACAGTAATCTAATCTCGAGCTAACAAAAGCGTGGATCAGTTTCTCAGCATCACTCTGAGACAAGATGCTCCTAATCTTGGCAATATTACGCAAATGATAGAAGGCAGTCTTAGAAACAAATTTAATATGTGAATTGAAGGACAGATCTTGATCAAAAATAATTCCAAGGTTTCTCACAGAGCTATTAAGAGAAAGAGTAACCGTATCCAAACTGAAAGTTTGATTTGGAAAGGAATTTCTAAGGTTTTTAGGACCAACAAGAATGACTTCAGTCTTATCTGAATTTAATAGCAGGAAATTACAAGTCATCCAAGCTTTGATTTCCTTAAGACAGGCTTCTAACTTGGCTAATTGATTACTATCATCTGGCTTCATTGACAGGTATAATTGTGTGTCATCTGCATAACAATGAAAATGTATACAGTGCTTTCTAATAATGTTGCCTAACGGAAGCATATATAAACTAAAAAGAGTAGGGCCTAGCACAGATCCCTGTGGAACTCCATGACTAAGCTTTGAGTTGAAAGAAAACTCATTATTTACATGAACAAACTGGAACCTATCAGATAAATAAGATCTAAACCACTGCAACAAAGTTCCATTAAGTCCAACATAGTGTTCTAATCTATCAAGTAGAATATTATGATCGATAGTATCGTGAAAAGCGCTATATAAGTGCAGGTTAGTTAGTTAGTATCAAAAGCTGCACTAAGGTCTAAAAGGACAAGTACAGAAACCAGTCCATTATCAGATGCGATAAGAAGGTCGTTAGTGACCTTCACTAAGGCTGTTTCAGTACTATGATAGATTCTAAACCCAGATTGAAACTCTTCAAGTAAACCATTTCCCTGCAGGTGGTCAAATAATTGCGTAGCAGCAACTCTTTCTAAGATTTTTGAAATGAAAGGGAGATTAGAGATTGGTCTATAGTTAGCTAAAGCTCCTGGATCTAGCGTTGGCTTTTTGAGTAAGGGTTTAATTACAGCCGTTTTAAAAGCCTGTGGTACATGGCCTAAAGTTAATGAAGAATTGATTATATGAAGAATAAAGCTACCAATAAGTGGGAAGACTTCTTTAAATAACCTGGTAGGAATAGGGTCTAAAAGACAAGTTGAAGGTTTGGATGAGGAAACTATTTTGTCTTAACTCACAAAGGTCGATTGGAGTAAACTCATCAAGACAGAGATCAATAGAAGGAGTTGTAGTAGTTACAGTGTTTAAGTTAACTGTGGGAAGAATCTGATTGATTTTATCTCTGATGGATGAAATTTTATTATTGAAAAAGTTCATAAAGTCCTGACTAGTAAGCTCTAAGGGAATGCTAGGATTGACAGAGTCCTGACTCTTTGTCAACCTGGCTACAGTGCTGAAAAGAAACCTGGGATTATTCTTGTTCTCTTCTATTAATGCAGAGTAATAACTCGTTCTAGCTTTTCTAAGAGATTTTTTATGAATTAAAAGATGATTTCTCCAAGCTAAATAGATTTCATCTAAATTAGTGGAGCGCCATTTTCTTTCTAATTGACGAGTCTTCTGTTTTAAGCTACGAGTTTCTGTGTTGAACCAAGGAGTTAGAAATTTCTGATTAGACTTTTTCTTTTTTAAGGGGGCCACCAAGTCTAGAGTCTGATGCAGAGAAGCTGTAACACTATCCACCATGTTATCAATTACAGAAGGAGCAAGCTGTCTATAGCTTATTTCCGTTCTGTTGACACATGGCATAGAAGAAACAATCTGCATAAATTTGGTAACAGCATCATCTGAGAGGCATCTACTGTAATAATATTTTTCTTTAGGATCCAAATAGTCAGAAATAGTAAAATCAAAGGTTAACAGACAGTGGTCTGACAGTACAGGGTTATGAGGAGACATTACAAGATTTTCTATTTCTATGCCATATATCAGAACAAGGTCCAATGTATGGTGGAGGTAATGAGTAGAATTTCCTACTTTCTGAGAAAACCCAATCGAGTCTAATATTGAATTAAATGCCACATTAAGGCAGTCACTATCTACATCCACATGTATATTAAAGTCCCCGACTATAATTATTCTATCAGATTTCAGCACTAAATCAGCTAAGAAATCAGCAAATTCGGATAAAAATTCTGAGTAGGTTGATGGGGGACGATAAACTATGGCAAATAAAATTGGGTTTAACCTAAAATTGCTAAAGTGCCCAATACTGAGGACCAGTCCCTCAAAGGAATTATAACATGTTTTTTGCTTTACATTAACTAGTAATTTGGAATGGTAAAATGTTGCTACTCCTCCTCCACGACCAAAACTTCTGGGATTTTGACAGTTTAAATAACCAGAGGGAGTTGATTCATTTAAACCAACATAATCCTCTTGCCCTAACCAAGTCTCTGTAAGGGAAATTAAATCAATCTGATGATCAATTAACAGATCATGGACTAACAGAGACTTGGGAGTTAGAGACCTAATATTTAATAAACCACATTTAATTTTTAAATTATGAGGAGGAACAGAGGCCAAATCATTCAATTTAGAGACTTTATGTTTAATTTGAGTTTTACCAATATTTTGCTTAATCACTTTGGGATGCTTATGTATTATATTTTTATTTACTTTGGAGGGAGCAGACAATGATTCTCTGATGGGGAAGACAGGGGCTAAGCTGAGGGGTGGCGGATGAAGAGGAGCTGCAGAGAGGCATGTAAGACTGCGACTCTGCTTCCTGGTCCCAACTCTGAGTAGTCAATGTTTTGGAAATTTGGATAAAAAAGATGCCAGATTGTTAGATAAATGAGAAGCACCATCCAAAGTGGGATGAATGCTGTCTCGTCTCATAAGACCAGGTTTTCCCCAAAAAGAGCTCCAGTTGTCAATGTAGCCCACGTCATTTGCAGGACACCACACGGACAGCCAGCGGTTCAAGGATGACGAGCGGCTAAACATGTCATCACTGGTCAGATTGGGGAGGGGCCCAGAGAATACTACAGTGGCAGACATCGTTTTTGCTAAGTCACACACTGATTCTACATTAAGTTTCGTGACTTCCGACTGCCGGAGACGGATGTCATTAATGCCAGCGTGAATAACAATTGTGCAGTATTTACAGTTACTTTTAGCCAGCATTTTCAAATTTGACTCGATGTCGCCTGCTCTGGCCCCAGGAATGCATTTGACTATGGCCGCTGGAGTCTCTAGGTTCACGTTTCTGACTACAGAGTCGCCAATGATCAGAGTTTTTTTCCTCAGCGGGTGTGTCGCTGAGCGGGGAAAAACGATTAGAAACGTGAACAGGTTGGTGGTGTACCGGGGCTTTGCAACTAGGCTTCCTTCTCACCGTCACCCACCCAGTCTCCTCGCTGCTGAGGAGAGCCAGAGGACCACTAACAGGGGGGCCTCAGCTAGCTAGCTCTGCTGCAGCTAAGGGGCGTCCGTCAAGAGTAACTGGCACAGACGGTGTTTCAATGCAGCGGAGCCGGGATTCCAAATCAGACAACCTCGCCTCGAGCGCCTCAAAAAGACAACATTTATTACATTTACTGTTATCACTAAAAGAGTCAGAGGTGTAGCTAAACATCTGACAGAGAGAGCACACCAGAGGAGGAGAGGAAGGAGAGCTAGTAGCCATCGCTAGTGGCTAACCCAAAGCTCAGGAGAGTGAGGAGAGCAAACCACACAGACAGACAGCAAAACAGGAAGTGACGATACATTACCACAAGGAAGTGACGATCAATCCCCATGATCACTCTCATGATCATGATCAATCCCATGTTCACTCTCAGACTACAACCTCTGACTACAGGTTTGGGGTCAAAAGGTCAAAGGTCAAGGTTGGCAGTCCCTATGATCTCTTACTATAGATCTCTAGAGTCACCATACTTGCTGCACAGGTTCACCTTGGGATCCTGACCTACAACTACGGGTTGTATACTTTGTTATATATTTGCAGATGATGGGCTTATCATAATTTGGTTCTGCCACAGTAATTATATTGAAAAGTTGAAAACTGCTCCGTCAGTAAGTATTGGGCTCTTCAAAGAAAACGGAGGCGGGGGGATGCTCTTGTCAAAAGGAGCTCTGGAAACGCTCCTTGAGGAGGGTTCTGCTGATTAGCCGGAATGAATAACAAAGACATGTGAATAGCCAAACAAAACGGATATGTAAATCAGCTGTGGTATCCACACCCCCAAAACTAGGAAGCGGTCTCGCTGATATTTTCCTCTGAAACTACTCTATTTCAAATACAAAGTTTACAGTTTTAAAATCTCCCACACTTATTTGAAGCATGGAGTAGCTTCTTCATGATTTCAGCTAGCATATTTTGCAAAAAAATGAAAATCACAAATTTTTCTATAAAAAAAGTATGTGTTTTTTAGGAATTGCGTCAGGCCGACTTGTTGATGGTTTACTCGTGGTGGGTCACATATGTGTTAACTTTCTGTCATTGTTTTTGTGGTTTTCCAGGCCCTACATGCAGCTCAGCAGCAGTGTGAAGAGTTTGAAGAAGCCTTAAAATCTCGCTCCCAAGACTTGGAAATGCTGCAGCAGGAAGTGAGCAGTGCTGATCAGCAAAAACAGGTGTGGATCCTGTTAGACTAGATAGTTATGCAGCTCCTAATAATGTCTTGATTTTGTGATTCTTCTGCTCATGAGCAGATATTTGTTGATGCTTCATATGAAAAGAAATCTGACAAAGACATACACGCCCTGCATCAAGCTGCCGTACTGTTATGCATTGCTTTGCTGAGCCACACAAAATACACCCACACATACCATCTTTCTGTTTCTGCTCAGATCCTAACTGCTCAGTTCCGGCAGATGGAGCAGGAGCTGGCTGAGGCCATCAAGCTGAGGGAGGAGGAGAGGCAGCAGTGGGCTGAACAGGCCAGCAGGGCCGATGTAGAGCTTGCATCCCTACGATCCAGCATGGAGGTTTTGGAAAGAGAAAGAATGGAGGTCTCAAGACAGGAGAGCGAGGTGTCCTCCCTGCTAGAAGCAGAGCGGATCAGTCAGGAGGCTCTGGAGAAGGAGAAGATGGAATTTGCCAGATTGGAGTCAGAAGTGAGTCTGATGAAGGAGGCTGAGCTTGCAAATGCTGATGCTTTGGAGAAAGCAAGGATGGAAATTGCTCGGCTTGAAAGAGAACTTGTGTCATTGAGAGAGGCCGAGGCTGAAGCTGTCCATGCCAGGCAGGGCACCTTGGAGATGGAGAAGTCAGAATTTGAAAAACTGGAGAAAGAGCTGGCTTCCCTCAGGGAGGAGCAAGAGGAAATGCAGAAGAAGGGTGAGGTCATTGCTGAAATCTGGAGACATCTACGTTCTCTGGATCTAGAAAACACAGCAGAGTCAGAGGAGATCTCTCTCCCTGATGACCTGTCTCTGCTCCTGGACACTGTGCAGTCTATTGAAACACAACTAACAACACTGAAAGATGAGTGCAGTAAAAGTGAAGAACGATGTGTCCACCTTGCACACGGCGTTGAAACTCTTCAGGGTATGAGTTTTTATATGGTTCTCAACCTGTGGGATTCAGTGTTTAAATGGTAATATTTTATCCAACTCTTTGTTTTATATGAACATTTATTTTTCAGAACAACTAGACCAAAAGGTTACAGAACAGGAGGAGGCCAACACCAAAATTCATCATTTGGAGCAGCAAGTTGTAATGGTCAGTACAAAGACAGCATTAACTCGTTTAGACTATACAGGAAATATGAATGTAGCTACTATGACATCACTTGTTGCTGTGTTTTGAAACCTTGAGTTGAGCACTTTGGTTATTGCTGTCTTATTTTTTCAGTCAAAACTGACCATATTTAGTGAGTTACCAGGAGCTCAAGTGGGAGGTGTTAGACCATTGGTCGTCATATTGTTTGTTTTTTTTTGTTCTTTTACTCAGCCTGTAATTCGTCTGCCCTACTTTTATGTTTGGTGTATTTTAGGAATTTTTCATGAGGAAAAGGTCAGTTAAACAGTAAGAGGTCAAGAGGGCAGTGTGGAGCAGGTTGGGTTTGTAGGTGTGGCAGCTCAGCAGGCAGAGGTTTCATTAGGCAGTTCACCTGAGGAGCTGGGGCTTGTTTGCTCAGTGTTGTAGGAAACGGAACGATTCATTCATTCATTTATTTGAAAGGGACAATGCATATTAATGAACATCACTAAATGTAAATATGCCAGACGTAGCAAACCTGCTAAATTGCATCTGTAAATTGCATCCGTAGTCCCTTGATGCTTGGGTGACCACAGAGACACAGCTGGTGAGGTTTATATTTTATTTAAGATGATTTGGGCATTGGTAATGTAACATGCGAAAAAAAAATGTGCAATTTCAGTTTACTAGTGTATTGCCCGTAGAATGTAAGTATTCCTATCTGAATGAGGTATCCCAATCAGGCTTTACAGGCCCAAATGTAGGCTGTGTTTGAAAGTGGAATACAAAGAGGTGTAGGATATATGTAGGCAATCACATGTTAGACTTTGACAAATATAAAAGGGAGTAAATGGCACTAAGATTTATTTGACTGTGTGAATATTAATTACAGAATACCTAAATATTGAACATGAAAGGGACATCCAATATTAGCAACTGTTTCAGATCCCTTGTTTATTTGTTTGTCAGATCACTTATTTGTGTGACCTTTTATCACTTATATTCAAGATAATAGTGTATGTAGTACTTTGGGGAATGGGAGTTGTTCAGTCATCATCATAATTATTTTAGTTTATATCACTGTTCAGTGGTGGAGTTCAGTGTAATGTTGAATTTCTTCTGTGTGTCATTAGTAAACTCATGGAGTACTATTACAGGACACATTTACAAATATTTGAAACCCATTGTAGTGCCTCATTTTATATTTTAGCAATATTTTGTTATTAAAAGGTTTTTTATAACTTTAATGCTAAGATTGAGGCAGTGCTTATATCGTTGCACTGGGGCGATACTGAGGCCAAATAATGATCTGAACCTTGAGGGCATGACTGGCAGAGACTTAACAATGAGTGCCGCCGCTGTATTGCAAGTGTTTATTTTTATTGATGCAAGAAGATTATTTATTTATTTATTTATTATTATTCCACCTAAACAATTGCATTTTTGACCCTCTAAATGTTAACCACAACACAATTTTTTTTTCGCACACACCTCAGACCCAGTGAAAAATTTTATAAACTGGAAAAAATTTGTGCCCCATGCTGAAAATTTATCCAGCGTATGGTTGATACGTCCCACATTCGTGGAGCAATGGTTGTAGGGCCTTCCCCCCGTTTTTTTTTACCTTTGCAGTCTGTACCAGTCAGAACACCGGAGGAAGTGAATCCAATCAGCTGATCACTCAAACCACAGAGCTCAGCTGTTTTCCATGATAAATCAGCCTCAGGGCAAAAGCACACTCCATGCATTATCTTTTTTTCACTTTATTGAAAATAACTTTTTTTTTTTTTTTTATTGCCATCAGTTAGCGTGCCTTTGAGCCATCTCATGTCTGGCCACTGCTTCTCCCAGCATGTTCTGTGTTGATTTGTCAGACTCGGTCCCTGCTGACGCTCCGCCCAGTCTGGAGAACATGAGGAGAACGTGCCTCATGTTCTCCACATATGCCGAATTATCCTTTAGACCAGGGGTCTCAAACTCATTCCATGGAGGGCCAAGACCCTGCAGGTTTTACCTCCACCCAGTGTCTTCAACAGGTGATTTCACTGAATTTCTTCCCACTGATTGCTGATCAGTGAAATAAGTGAAAACACCTGCTGGAGACACTGGGTGGAGGTAAACCTGCAGGGTCTTGGCCCTCCGTGGAATGAGTTTGAGACCCCTGCTTTAGACCTACGCAATCATGGTAGCTTTATGATATAATTTTTTTTAAGCATTAAATCTTCAGTATTATGTTTTTCTAGTCAAATTTGCTGTTTTTCACTTCCTTGTTTTGTCCAGGGAACACTGTGGTGACTGACAGGTCGTGATGCCGCGTATTATCCAATCAGCATGGTCGTGATGCCGTGTATTATTAAATCAGCACGGAGTCAATCTGAGACCCCGCCCACACTTCTTGAAGGCAGGGCATGAAGAGACACAGAGCGGTGGCTAAACTTTTATTGATAAAAATTACGTATTTTGACTGAGCGACTCTATACTCGGGGATGCACACCCTCGTAACCTCAGCAAAACATGTATAAAACATTAGGTCAGTCTGACGAACACTTCAAGAGATATGCGTGAAACAAACGGACACAAACACACAGAGATATTCTGCATTTATAGATTGATGTAATGGCATATTTGCAAGTTACAGGTGTGATTAATTCAAGTACTCTTGCTGGTGTTGGTTTGAATTGATTGTGCGGCTCTGTGTGGCAGATTGTTTGCAATTAAGAAAGAGTAGTTCTTTATTTAGCATTTAATGGTGGAAAGAGTGGTAAAATTGAGTTTGTGCAGTGCTTAATTTAGTAACTTTATTTAGTAATATGGAAGGTTTCTCATCTAGATGAGTAAATTAAAATAGTTTGTGACAAATTAGATAACCATTACTGACCATACAGTGAAGTCCTACAGCTAACATAGATCATAGACTGTAGGGTTGTATTGCAAATATATATATATTAATGATGTCAATTCCAGAATCATAATTCAGCCTTTTGAATGAGCTGTTGATCTACAGTTAATCCATGTACTGATCAGATATTTTCATTAAAATGGTCCAGTTGGCATCAAGACCCAAAACACTGTGGATCAGTCCATTAAGATTTTCTTGATACTGGCTGAAGCTCAAGGTGGATTTATGCACCTGCATCACATCGACAGCATTACCAACACGCGTCGCCAACGTATTGCTTGTCAAATTTTTTTTTTTTCTTGTGTGCTGGTTTGACTGCGTTGGTCCATTGCCAGAGCGGGTTTCTGCTGATGTGTGTAGTGATTTGTGTTTGTCGGGTGTTTCTGTTTATTAAATAGCAACAGACACAAGCTGATTGTGATGGCGTTGGGGCAAATAAATATTAAAGATGCACTGCAGTGGATATAAATCCCTTTAATAAGAAGTCTGCATTGACTAAAATGGTATCTTATGCCCATTTTTCCACAAAAAAACTTTGTCTTTCAGTTGCTTGCAAAAATCTTTTTCCTTTTCCTCCTGCTTCAAATGCCAGGATCTAATGAGACTCGCCCACGTCCTGCCCACCAGCACACAGAAGTCTGCAAGCCAGCAGATTTGAACAGCCATTGCTTAGTCCTGATTGGTTCACTTGTTATAGTGACATCACAAGAACACGCTGTCTAAACTTGCCTTTTTTCCAAAGGGAGGAGCTTAGCTTAGTAGTTCATTCAGCTCAAATCATTCATATCCTTCACTTCTCCAGTCATTTCAGGTGTTCCCCAGGGGCCTTATGTACAAAGACTTGCGTGGATTTCCTACTGAAAGGTGATGCATGTTTAAATCAAGAAAATGCCATAAGCAAAAAAAAAAATCCAGATGTATGAAACGGTGCATACGCAGGAATCCAAGCACATTGCCTTTGTACATCCCAATCTACTTGAAATTGAACGCACGTGAGGAAATACCAGACTCCTCCCTTGACACACCTCCATTTAAATATGCAATTACATGCAAATAGATATATACAAGCCCTGCACGTTTGATTCTCCTATATCCACGATCAAAAATAATGGATTTAATGGAATTTCATGGACTGTGAATTGGAGGCGCTTCTGAATGAGGTAGAGGTGTATGAAAACATTTTGCTTGTCATGCTGTCCTCTGGCATTAGCGCCAGATACAGGTAATTCAGTAGCCTGCTCACAGCCCTATAAGATTAGTTTACTGTTTTCCTTTATTCAGACAAGGATGAGGAAATGTTGTTTTTTTTTTAACCTTGACATGTTTCAACTGACGTCTGCATTCGTCTTCAGAAGCGTCAGCTGATCGCTGTGATTTGTGACCAGCCAGGTGGATCAGCTTGTTGAATAAAGGAAAACAGTCACAAAAAAGAAGGCAATATGAACCTATTTAGTGGGTAGCTACGGTCACCTGTCAGTTGAAAGCAGATCATATTAGACTGGACAAGTACATATTTTATGTCCAAAATGCAAATCTCATCCTTTATACTTATATACAACTTACATGGGTTACACACACTACTATTGTAAATGAATGAAGTGCGCCAAGGAAAGGGTGACACTGTTGCATTTCAAACTTTACGCACGTGTTTATTGGCATAACTACTGTACAAATGGAGGCAATTGGGGGCTTGGTAGAATGCTGTGAAACTGTAGTTTAATTAGCAAAAAAAAGTCACTTACTCCAACCTTGAAGACAGGCTGATATTTGCGGGCGCACAGGCGCATTGTGCATGAGCTGGGTTGTTTAGGACAATAACATGAATTTACTCACCAAGAAGCCACCCATCCACACAGTGCCAGCTTGTAGTTTGTTCCCAACCATGCTGTTCATTAGAATGAATGAATTGTGCATTGAACCAGGCCACCTTGCAACAATGTTGGTTTGTCGCTTTTGCACATTTGTGTATTGATAGAATGGAAATGTTTCCTGTTAACATACACATATTCATCTTGTGAAGGTGATTTTATAGCAATGTGTGTGCAGTCCATAGCTCTGATTATATTAGGAAAACTGTCTCTCGCTTCAAATTGCGCTTTGATGTTGGCCTGTTCAACTGCATTGTATGGGAATATGATGTACCTGGGTGACAGCCGGATAATGCCATCCCACACAGCTGGCATAGCTCAGCTCAGGGTCGATTGGGAAATTCCTGATCGGTCTGCCAGTGCCCTCTTGAATACCCCTGTTACCAGGAACCGCAGTGTTGTCAGCACCTGCACTGGGATGGGCAGCGCATGGCTTCTCGCCGTGTCGTGCTCCAAGAGCAGCCGTAGCTATGAGCACAGTTCCACAAGGACTGCCCATGGAAACCTAAACCAGCTGACAAGCCAGTCATCATCCTGAGCCAGAAAAGCTTCGGTCTCTAAATACCCTTTCTCTTCTTACTGTGCAATTTGCAGTATCCTCTAATAATGCTAACGCCATTGTTGTTAGAGGCATTTTCTGCACTTCTTTGCACTTGCTTTTATATCCACTCATCTAATTGCGTGCACTTGGATGTTTGTTCAGCATGTGTCTCTGGTGTTTAAAATAATTTTCACGTCATTATCAGTCTCCCAACATCACCTCTAAGTGTCGCCAATGGACCAATAACAGTAGAAACGTACGTACGCCAGCCGTGAAGTTGCTGTGGGGCTGCACATATTTCCACAGTCATTTCATTCTTGATACATCTGAAATTTTCCGTGAAGAAGGACGTATGCCATGTTTTTGTGCATAAGTACTTTTTGTACATGAGGCCTCAGGACTGTGTCCTGAGGTCCCTCCTCTTTATCATATATCTTCTTCCCCTCTGTAGTATTTTCTGTAAACATAACATTAATTTCCATTGCTACGCGGATGACACCCAGCTCTCCCTCTCCAGCAAACCCATTTCCACCCTGCCTCCCACCTCCCTTACTGACTGCATAACAGAAATTAAATCTTGGTTTTCATCCAATTTTCTCAAATTAAATAGTGATAAAACTGAGGTTATCTTCATTGGTACGAAATCAACTCTCTCCAAATCTGACAGTTTCTCCCTCCTCATCGGCAACTCCTCTGTCTCCCCCTCCCCACAGGTTAAAGCTGGATTCATGCTGCATTTCCCTTCTGGTCCGCGTGCGCTTTGGACAAGACCGGCGCACACATGGTGCTATACATGCTCACTTTTTCGTCTGCCAAGCCAGGTGGTTGACGCATGCGCACAATTTCTTATTATTTGTAGTTTCGCCCCAGCCCTATGGGTAGCGCAAGTGTGCTAACACACCAGTTAATTCACAAGAATAAACGCGAGAGCGATGCACATTTTTTGTAGCAACAACAATGACATCATTTCAAGGAAAAGAAGGAATTACCATTTTTCATTGCTCCTCTCCGGTCAAGCTACTGCTGCTAAACGATTCATGTATGTTTATTCTTGTCTTCTGCTTCCTCTTTGTCTTCTTGGTCTACTTTGACTTTGTATGCTGTGGTGATGGCGCCACCTCATGAATGGGATGTTCAATATTGCGCACGTGCAGTCAACGCGGTCAGAAAATTTGGGCTGCATGCGATCGCCGCAGAGGAGCTCTGTGGACACTAGCAGACAGGAGGATATGACATAAATTCCATCACACAAGCCTTCTGGTTGCGCCTATGTGGACAACAGAGGTGCAGCATGAATCCAGCTTAAGAGTCTGGGTGTCATCCTCGACAGCACTTTATCTTTCCACTCCCACATTAATAACATTACCTGGTCAGCATACTTCACCTGCGGAACATTAACAGTCTCCGTCCCTCCCTCACCTCCCACACCACTGCTATCCTTGTTCACAGCCTCGTCACTTCTCGTCTGGATTACTGCCGTTACCTCTTTTTTGGTCTCACTCACAAATCCCTCCATAAGCTTCAACTGGTCCAGAATTCACCTGCCCGTATCATCAGCAAAACTCCCTCCATCCACCACATCACACCCACCCTGCAGCAGCTCCACTGGCTTCCAGTTAAATACCGTATTAATTTCAAAATTTTATTACTAACTTTGTAGGTCATTCACAATCTCGCCCCCCATATCTTGCCAACCTCCTCCTTATAGCCACTCCCTCCCACTCTCCTAGGTCATCTTCTTCCCTCCATCTGACAATTCCCTCTGCCCGTCTCACCACCATGGGGAGCAGGGTTTTCAGTCGCAATGCTCCCTGGCTCTGGAACTCACTATTATCTGGACTCAGAAACATTGACTTTATCTCACTATTTAAATCTCAACTCAAGACCCATTTATTTAAGACTGCTTTTTCCTTGTGAATACACTTGCACTGTCTAATTTTAACCCATTTTATCTTATTTTATCTTACTTGTTTTATTACTGTATGGTGTCCTTGTGTGTTTTGTAAGGCGCCCATAAATAAAATGTATTATTATTAGCTAAGCTTTCACAGGAAACACAGACATGACACATAAGAGTGATTTCACTCTTGATATGTCTTGTCATAAAAAAAAAAAAAAACATGTTAGACATGTTAACAACTTTAAAAAGCAGCTTTTCATACAGTTGCTGCAACAGAGAAAAAAAGGGAAGACATTATGGTGCATCCGACCACCACCACTGCCATCATTTGACAATCTATGTAATTACTGGGGTTAGGACGAATCATACAAATGCTCTATTTCTGTCTAACTTCCTCAATATTCTTTTGAATTTGGATCGTTGTTTATCCGACTCGCTTTGGAAGTGGTACTGCGGTGAACAAGCAAAGCGGAGCAGAGACACAAACCAGAAAATGTGAAGGAGGAGACAAAGCGGCTCTAGCGGCCTGCATCGCCGGCGTGCACCTCTCCATCTCGGAAGACATCGGGCGGCACAGGAGGATATTTGCATTGCTACTGCGGTGATGCCATCGCAGCTGTGTTGCGTTGACACAGGTGCATAAATCCAGCTTTAGTGCGTTGGCAATCCATCCGTTTATTAAAGCAGTCTTCCCTTAAAATCTAATCCATTCAGTTATTTAGCACATTCAGTGCACAGTTGTTTTAAAGGGTGAAGATAATCTAAGATACCCAGGCTGTAAACATGTTTATTTTTGTTGTAAAGTTTCCCTTTTTTTCCTCCGCCGGTCAAGGCCCAAAGGGGTCAAAGACCGAAGGGGAATTATGTTATGGGTCAGTCCGTCCGTCCGTCTGTCCCACTTTTATGAAATCAACTTCTCCTACAGTTTTGTTCCGATTGTTTTGAAACTTGGTACCATGGTTTGATATACATTGAGGATACACATATTGCAATGTGGTTCTGATCAAACGATTTTTGCAGGAGTTATAGCCCCTGACCTATGACCTCCTGTTTCACCTCACTTCATATACAGTAACTGTCTTGTGAAATCAACTCCTCTTATGGTTTTGTTCCAATTGTTTTGAAACTTGGTGCCATGGTTTGATATACTCTGATGTGCATATTGCAATTTCACTGTCATCGGATGACCTTCAGGTCAAAGGTCATAAGGGCTGCACTGTGGCGCAGTGGTTAGCACTGCGGCAGCACAGTTTACCCTCGGCCGGGGGATCGCGGGGATCGTGGGTTCGATCCCTGCCCCTGGCCAACAGTGATCTGTGTGGAGTTTGCATGTTCTCCCCGTGTTGCGTGGGTTTACTCTGGGATTTCTCCGGTTTCCTCCCACATGCTAAAAACATGCAGGTTAGGGATACGGGGCGCTTGTGCACGCAGCGACCGACAGCTGGTGGCTTGTCACCAGACTGCAAAACAAATCTACCTACGGGTACAAAATAAGTACAAAAAAAAAAAAAAAAAAAAAAAAGGTCAAATTTTCCCTTAATAATCTAAACACAGTAACTACTGAAAGAAATGATGCAGGCTTTTCAAGTAGATACAGTAGTTGTATCTAATACACATCTTGAATGATTTACACCCTGACCTAACTATAGGTTTGAGATCAAGGGGTCAAAGTTCAAAGTTAGCATTGCAGTTGCACTATAGTAAATGCTACATTTACTATTACTATAAAAAGAGTAAAGCTAGGGCCACCAAACCTGGTACAAAAGTTCACCTTGGGATCCTGACCTCTGACTATGGGTTTGGGGTCAAAAGGTCAAAGGTCAACATAAACATTCCCTTTGCCTTATTACTGTACGAAGTAAAACTAGGCTCGCGAAACTTGGTACACAGGTTCATCCTGTGACCCTGAAGTGTGAATATGACTAAGGTTAAAGGTCAACATCAAAATAGCTTATAAATTACAGTGGTGTGAAAAAGTGTTTCCCCCCTTCCTGATTTCTCATTTTTTTGTACGTTTGTCACACTTAAATGTTTCAGATCGTCAAACAAATTTCAATATTAAACAAAGACAACATAATTGAACACAAAATGCAGTTTTTAAATGAAGGTGTTTATTATTAAGGGGGAAAAAAAATCCAAACCTACATGGCCCTGTGTGAAAAAGTGATCCCCCGCCCCTGTTAAAACATAAATTAACTGTGGTTTATCACATCTTTGGAAAGCTGAGTTCAATTTCTCTAGCCACACCCAGGCCTGATTACTGCTACACCTGTTCTCAGTCAAGAAATCACTTAAATAGGACCTGCCTGACAAAGTGAAGTAGACCAAAAGATCCTCAAAAGCTAGACATCATGCTGCGATCCAGAGAAATTCAGGAACAAATGAGAAACAAAATAATTGAGATCTATCAGTCTGGAAAAGGTTATAAAGCCATTTCTAAAGCTTTGGAACTCCAGCGAACCACAGTGAGAGCCATTATCCACAAATGGCGAAAATATGGAACAGTGGTGAACCTTTCCAGGAGTGGCCGGCCGACCAAAATTACCACAAGAGCACAGCGACGACTCATCCAAGAGGTCACAAATGACTCTACAACAATATCCAAAGAACTGCAGGCCTCACTTGCCTCAGTTAAGGTCAGTGTTCATGACTCCACCATAAGAAAGAGACTGGGCAAAAATGGCCTGCATAGCAGAGTTTCAAGACAAAAACCACTGCTGAGCAGAAAGAACATAAAGGCTTGTCTCAGTTTTGCCAGAAAACATCTTGATGATTCCCAAGACTTTTGGGAAAATATTCAGTGGACTGACGAGGCAAAAGTTCAACTTTTTGGAAGGTGTGTGTCTCATTACATCCGGTGTAAAAGTTAACACAGCATTTCAGAAAAGGAACATCACACCAACAGTGAACTATGGTGGTGGTCGTGTGATGGTCTGGGGCTGTTTTGCTGCTTCAGGACCTGGAAGACTTGCTGTGGTAAATGGAACTGTGAATTCTGCTGTCTACCAAAAAATCCTGAAGGAGAATGTCCAGCCATCTATCCGTGATTGCAAGCTGAAGCGCACTTGAGTTCTGCAGCAGGGCAATGATCCAAAACACACCAGCAAGTCCACCTGTGAATGGCTTAAGAAAAACAAAATGAAGACTTTGGAGTGGTCTACTCAAAGTCCTGACCTGAAACCGATTGAGGTGCTGTGGCATGACCTTAAAAAGGTGGTTCATGCTCGAAAACCCTCCAGTGTGGCTGAATTACAACAATTCTGCAAAGGTGAGTGGGCCATAATTCTTCCACAGCGCTGTAAAAGACTCACACACACATCCACCTCCTCTCTCCCTGTGACACTTGATTGCAGTTGTTGCTGCTAAGGGTGGCCCAACCAGTTATTGGACAATCACTTTTTCACACAGGGCCATGTAGGTTTGGAGTTTTCCCCCCTTATTAATAAACACCTTCATTTAAAAACTGCATTTTGTGTTTACTTGTGTTATCTTTGTCTAATATTTAAATTTGTTTGATCTGAAACATTTAAATGTGGTGATCCGAGCTGTGTGTTGTTTTTTTCTCTCTCTCTCTAATTATCTTCCACAACTGCGGTCTCACTCACACCTGTGTCTCCTAATCGGACTGCCTTTATAAGGAGTGGGGTCCTCCACTCCCGCACGGAGACATCAACGCTTCAACTCTGGGAAAGAGCTTCACGACGCTTCTCAACTCTCCTCGTCAAGCTGGGAGTTTCACCTCCCTTTCCACTTCATCTACTCTACTCCTTGTCGGCTGGGAGTTTCGCTTCCCTCTCTACAAATCATAAGTAGCCTGTTTACTTGCTCTCATCCACCTGCATCATCCTCTCCTCCTGACGGACCAATTCCACTCCAGGCGGCGGACCAGGACTTACTCTGTGAGCTGGAGGCTCATCATCCTCATCTGCATCTCATAAGTCCCTCAGCACCAAGACTGAACTTTCCCCTTCCCTCCTCAGCTGGAGATTCCTCTGCACAGATCACTGTATATATCTGGACTGGCACTTCCTCACCGCCATGGGACTACGGTAACCTGGAGAAGAACAAGGCTGCAAGTAGCTTCACTCCAACCCTTCCTTGCTCCGTAAGATTATCATTTACATCATTAATTCCTCTGTGTGTTACAAGATACTCATATCTCCTTCTCTCTCTTCCTTGCAAGGTTGCCAGACTCCTCCCGCTGTGCGCTCACACACGCACACACCTACTCACGTTCAATAAAGATAATTGTATTTCTAACCGAGTCTGTTGTCTGCTCCTGGGTTTAAGCCTCAAATCTTGTCAGTACGTCTCCGTCAGCCAAACCCAGCAGACAGTGCTTCCGCACAAAGACTAAACATCATGGAGACTCGGTTAGACCAGCTCACATACCAAAAACAAGTGATCTTGAACCAATTAACCCAGATAAACTCTCGGCTCGATCAGCTTACATTAGCACTGCCCACTCAGACTGCTTCAGCCGTACCACCGCCTTCATCCTCCCCTTCAGTTCGGCATCCTCAGTTAACACCAGTTCCCACACCAACCCGTTTTAGTGGCAAGCTAGGGGAGGCTCGGGGGTTCCTCCTCCAGTGTAGCCTTGTTTTTAAGCGGGTACTGGAGGATTTCCCCACAAACCACAGTCAAATTAGCTACGTGGTAAACCTGCTGGAGGGGTGGGCTTTAGCCTGGGCTTATGCTGTAATGGATCACCCCGATTACACATATGACCGATTTGCTTCCGAATTCACTCAGGTTTTTGATCATTCAGACCGGGATAATGTCCTCACCACCCGCCTTCTTAATCTCCGATAGGGGGCCAGGTCCATGGCCGATTACTCTATTGATTTCCGGGTTGTGGCGGATGAAGTGGGATGGGAAGATGCCTCACTCTGTAGTATTTTTACTTGCAGCCTTAGCCCTATTCTTCGGGATGAGTTGGCTCGTTTAGATAAACCCTCCTCTTTACACGAGTTAATCTCCCTTGCCATCAAAATAGATAACCATTTAAGGGAGCGGGCTAACGAGCGCCGTTTCTCTAAGCGCTCGGACTCTCAGCTGCGTCTTCCCTGTCAGCCCTCCCTCCCAGCCCTCCCCCGTCTGAACCCTCTGACACCGGGAAACCTATGCTGTTGGGCTGGTCTAGGTTGCCTCCTGCTGAGCGACAATGCCATCGCGATCTTGGATTGTGCATGTATTGTGCCAGTGCCGATCACAAGGTCACCTCTTGTCCCAATCAGCCAAAAGGGGTACTAATTAGGGGTACCAAAAGGGGTACTAATCTACTAATTCTGGCAACCCAGCTGATGCTCCCTTGTCATAATCTGGAAGCTCCATTGAATTTGGTTGCTGTTTCCAGAGAGCCTCTCACCAGAGTTACGAAGAAGACTGCTCCCATTTCAGTTTTGGTTTCAGGTAACCATCTGGAGCACCAGAGGTTTTTTTTGTTTTGCCCATCTCTGCCTCCCCTGTCATTGTAAGGTGTCCTTGGCTTAGACTCCACAACCCAGTTGTTGATTGGCAGGCAGGAAGGGTCATTTCATGGAGCACTTATTGTTTATCCGCTTGTTTACAGTCTGCAGCCTGTTCTCCCTCTGTGTCTATTAGTTCCCCAAACACCCACATGCCTGATCTTACTTTGATTCCCTTTGAGTACCAAGACCTTGCTCTAGTATTCAGTAAAGCGAAGGCACTTTCTTTACCCCCCCCCCCCCCCACACACACACACACACACCGCCGTTATGACTGCGCCATTAACCTCCTTTCGGGAGCTCCATTACCATCCAGTAGGCTTTATAGTCTCTCTGCCCCAGAGTGGGAGGCGATGGATAAATACATTAAGGAGTCATTAAGTTCAGGCATTATCAGGCCTTCTTCATTGGTGGTGGGGGCGGGGGGGTTTTTGTGGGCAAGAAGGATGGCTCCCTTCGACCTTGCATTGATTTTAGGGAGTTTAACAACACCATGGTGAAAGATAAGCACACTCTGCCGCTCATTAACTCGGCCTTTGACTCGCTTCTGGGGCCCACTGTCTTCACCAAACTAGACCTGCGCAACGCCTACCACCTGGTCCGGATTAAAGAGGGTGATGAGTGGAAGACAGGGTTCCGCACTCCTAGTGGCCACTTCGAATATTTGGTGATGCCGTTTGGGTTAACAAATGCGCTGGCTGTGTTCCAGCGGCTCATCAACAACGTGCTGAGGGACTTTTTGGATTCCTTTGTGTTTGTGTACCTGGATGGCATTCTCATCTTTTCTCGTTCTATAGAGGAGCATCGGGTACACGTGAGAAGGGTCCTTCAGTGGCTACTAAAGAATCAACTCTACGTCAAGGTGGAGAAGTGTGAGTTCCATACATCCTCTACCACCTTCCTGGGGTTTGTCATTGCCCATAAAGAAATCCGGGCTGACCCAGGTAAGGTGAAGGTAGTGGTGGAGTGACCTGTTCCTTCTCCCCATAAGCAACTGCAACAGTTCCTGGGTTTCACCAATTTTTATCGGCGATTTATCCGCGACTGCAGTGTGGTTGCTCTGCCTCTCACCCGCTTCATCTCCACCAAAGTCCCTTTTCAGTGGTCTGAAGAGGCTGATGTGGCATTTTCTGAATTAGAGTCTCACTTCTCCTCTCCCCCTATCCTTGCCCAGGTGGATCCACGGTTACAGTTCCTGGTGGAGGTGGATGCCTCGGACTCCAGAGTGGGGGCGGTCCTGTCTTAGTGCTTGACCTCCTAAAATAAGGTCCGTCCCTGCGCCTACTTCTCTCAACGACTGTCTCCTGCCAAAAGGAACTATGATGTGGGTGATCGGGAATTGCTGGCAGTCAAGTTGGCCTTGGAGGAGTGGTGCCACTCGCTGGAGGGAGCCTCGCTACCTTTCGTGGTTTGGACTGACCAAAAAAACTTGGAGTACCTCAGAACGGCTAAATGGCTGAACTCGAGACAAGCTCGCTGGTCCCTGTTCTTCGGCAGGTTTAATTTTAACATCACCTGTTGCCCAGGGTCCAATAACATCAAGCCTGATGCTCTCTCGAGACAGTTCTCCCTGGACACGGCTTTTCCTGAGCCACATCCTATTGTGTCTCCCTCATGTGTGGTCGGTGTGCTCTCCTGGGAGGTCAAGGAGAGGGTCAAGAGAGTGCAGGATGTGGAGCCCGACCTGGGTGGGGGTCCGGCGGGACGGGTCTGTGTTCCTTCCTCAGCCCGTGGTGAGGTCATCGATTGGTTGCACTCCTCTAAAGTCATGTGCCATCCTGGGGTGTCTCGCACCTTGTCCCAGCTGCAAAGGACCTTCTGGTGGCTGTCGATGAGGAGGGATGTCAACAAGTTCATTTGGTCTCTGTCCCCAGTACGCCACCGGGAAATCATCCTCCTCTTCCCCCTCGGGACTGCTGCACCCCCTACCCATCCCCAGCAAACCATGGTCCCATGTGGCTCTGGATTTTGTGACCGAGGTTCCTTCCTCCGCTGGACATACAGTGATCTTCACCATCGTGGACAGGTTTTCTAAGGCAGCTCATTTCATCCCCCTAAACAAGCTCCCATCTGCCAAGGAGACAGCCGATCTGTTCGTGCTGCACGTGGTCTGCCTGTATGGGATCCCAGTGGATGTAGTTTTGGACTGGGGTCCTCAGTTTGTCTCTCAGGTGTGGAGATCCTTTTGTAAGGCCATTGGGGCGACGGTCAGCTTGTCCTTGGGATATCACCCCCAGAATAATGGCCAGTGCGAATGGGCCAATCAAAAACTGGAGGCTGCCCTGAAGTGTATCACTGCCTCCAATCCTGAATCCTGGAGTACGTACCTACCTTAGATTGAGTATGCACACCACTTCGCCCCTTCTGCGGCTACAGGTCTCTCCCCCTTCGAGCTGTCGTTGGAGTACAACTTCCCCCCTGTTCCCATAGGAGGAGATGGAGATCGCTGTTCCATCGGTACAGTCTCACATCAAGTGCTGTCACCGGATTTGGAGGACGATCAGGGCTGCTCTCCACTGCACTGTGGGCTGCAACTCTGAGATCGCCAACCGCTGGAGGACCCCGGCCCCCCCTTACTAGGTTGGACAGAAGGTATGGCTATCCACTAAAAACATCAATCTCAAAACTGAGTCCAAGAAGCTCCTCGCTTCATTGGTCCTTACTCCATCTCACACATAATCAATCTGGTTGCTGTCCGCCTGTCTCTTCCCCCTGCTCTCCACATCTGTCCTACCTTCCATGTCTCTCAGGTAAAGCCGTTTTCCACCAGCCCTCTGTGACCTCCATCTAAGCTGCCCCCCCCCCCCGGTGATGATCGGCAGCGAGCCAGCATTCAAGATCAACCGCACTATGGACTTACAACACAGGGGGCAAGGTCTTAAGTACCTGGTGGACTGGGCTGGATATGGACCTGAGGAAAGATCATGGGTCTGAGCTTCATTTACCACAGATCGACAGCTGATAAGGGCTTTTCATCGGGCTCACCCTAGTAGGTTGAGTCTGCCGCCGGGAGGCATCCCATGAGGAGGGGGGGGGGGGCACTGTGGTGATCTGAGCTGTGTGTTGTTTTTTTCCCCTCTCTCTCTAATTGCCTTCCACAGCTGCGGTCTCACTCACACCTGCGTCTCCTAATCAGACTGCCTTTTTAAGGAGTGGGGTCCTCCACTCCTGCACGGACATGTCAACGCTTCAACTCTGGGAAAGAGCTTCACGACGCTTCTTAACTCTCCTCGTCAAGCTAGGAGTTTCATCTCCCTTTCTACTACATCTACTTTACTCCTCATTGGCTGGGAGTTTCGCC
This sequence comes from Pholidichthys leucotaenia, assembly GCA_020510985.1. NCBI lineage: Eukaryota > Metazoa > Chordata > Actinopteri > Cichliformes > Pholidichthyidae > Pholidichthys > Pholidichthys leucotaenia. The sequence continues at coordinate 146,064,456 of CM035845.1, read as the reverse complement.
TCCCTCTCTACAAATCATAAGTAGCCTGTTTACTTGCTCTCATCCACCTGCACCATCCTCTCCTTGTCCTTTTTACCTGTGCACAGGTGGACTGTCCTTCTGGCGGACCAATTCCACTCCGGGCGGCGGACCAGGACTCACTCTATGAGCTGGAGGCTCATCATCCTCATCTGCATCTTGTAAGTCCCTCAGCACCAAGACTGAACTCTCCCCTTCCCTCCTCAGCTGAGGATTCCTCTGCACAGATCACTGTACATATCTGCACTGGCACTTCCTCACCATCGCGGGACTACTGTAACCTGGAGAAGAACAAGGCTGCAAGTAGCTTCACTCCAACCCTTCCTTGCTCTGTAAGATTATCATTTACACCATTAATTCCTCCGTGTGTTACAAGATACTCATATCTCCTTCTCTCTCTTCTTTGCAGGGTTGCCCGACTCCTCCCGCTGTGTACTCACACACGCACACACCTACTCACGTTCAATAAAGATCATTGTATTTCTTTTTGTAAATAAAGTTTTTATTGACTTTATACAGGATGGTACTACACATACTGATCTTCCAGGTATCACACCAGTCTCCAAAAAGGGTAAATAAATAAATTAAAAAAATATGGCTGATTACAAAGCAAGGATAACCATACCAGTGAGGGAAGGCAATAAACCCGAGAGAAAAATCAGGGAAAGAAAGACGGGCCTTCATTCAGGGATTGAGTTGTTAGCCAAAGAGATATAATTCCAAAAGTCTCTCCATATTGGTCCCTTAGTGTGATTTCCATCAGTCCTCCTATTTAACATGGACTCATATAAGGCAGTCTTTATCATGTAGTTAACCCACTCTTCCATTCTAGGGGGTTCAACTGATTTCCAGTGACAAAGTATAGTTCTGGCTGCTGTAGTTAGTCCAAGTCATGACCACTGAGAATTCTTCTTTTTGATAAATTAGGTACTTGGGATTTGTCTCCAAGTAGACACATTCTTGGTGACAATGGGAGTGTCTTGCCCAACCACTCACCCGTATGTCTTGAGATTTTTAATCCAAAAAGGCTGAACAAGTGGGTAATCCCAAATACAGTGCAAAAATGTTCCTTTTTCTTTCTTACATTTCCAACTTAGATTATTATTAAACAGACCCGTCCTATGCCGTCTAGTTGGCGTCCAATAGTACCTATGCATTATTTTATACTGTGTAAGTTTACTTCTGGCTTCCCTTACATATTTCCCACTATCTGACAAAATGTTTAACCACTCTTCTTCACTCATTGTACAATCCAGGTCTTTCTGCCATATTCCTCTCAAGCTGTCACATCCATTACTAAGTAGACCATTAATTAGTCTGTAAAAAGCAGATGCATGAAGACATTTCAGTGGTAATTTCAAAAAATCGATGATAGGGTTACAGTCCTTATACTGATTCATTGATGTCAGACAGCTCCTAATTTGGAGATATTTCCAAAAGTGACCTTTCCCTGTAAGAGTGTATTTCTTCAGCAAGTCTGTATAAGACATGAGCACACCATCTTGGTACAGGTCATTCACCTGGCATATGCCACCAAGGTGCCACATTTTCCAGTGTAATGGTGTTTTCCCAATAATAATTGCTGGATTATACCATAAAGATGAGTAGGATTGGCTAAGGTGTGGGATCTTTAACATCTTATGTATTCTGATCCAGACCTCTTTTGAATGAGATAAGATGGGGTTCAGGGGTCTATGTTGGGACTGGGAAAAACTATCTATAGGAGTAAAGGGAGAGCACATTTCAGCTTCAATGTCAACCCAATCCAATTTACTGTGTCTGCCTAAGTGTTTAGCTAATTTGGTAATTCCAAATGAGATATGATATAGCCTCAGGTTTGGTAACCCCAGGCCTCCTTTATCTCTTGGCCAACACAATTTATTCATTCCGATCCTTGGTCTCTTCCCCTCCCACAGAAATTCTTTAATTATGAAGTCATATTGTTTAAAAAACCGTGATGATATGGCAATTGGCAAAATCATAGTTATATAATTGAGCTGGGGTGCTTTTAACAACATTGATCTTGCCCCGTAATGAGAGTTTTAATTTCCCCTACTTATCTAACTTGATTTTAATTTTTTGTAATATAGGCTCGAGATTCAAACTGGGGACATCTTCAATATTCCGGCTTAACTTTATACCTAAGTATGACATAGATCATTGTATTTCTAACAGAGTCTGTTGTCTGCTCCTGGGTTTAAGCCTCAAATCTTGTCATTAAGTGTGACAAACATACAAAAAAATGAGAAATCAGGAAGGGGCAAACACTTTTTCAGACCACTGTCTATAGAATAGACTTTATTGTTGTTGTACAGTTGTAAAGTACAACGAAATTGTGGGTGTTTCACCAGGCTACTGTGCAGTCAGGTAAAGTATGAAAAAAAACATAAAAACAGTGTCATAAAACACACATTTGAACAAAATGCATACATTAAGTAGAATGATAAGAAGTATAAAAAAATACACACATTGGTAGTGGCTTCGTGGATGGGTCAATGTACTGAAAAGTGCAGACTGCAAAAACAGGTGAGAGTTTTTGTTTTTTTTAATGATAATTACAAGGTCCTCAGTCCTGTGCATGTAAGCGTTCGGGGGGAGGGGGTGGGGCCTCTGGCTGTTTGCAGTTCGGATGGCCCGGGGGAAGAAACTGTTTGTTGTTCTGGAGGTGTAGGATCTGATTGATCTGAACTATCGTCCAGAGGGAAGCAGGTCAAACAGGTGGTGGGCTGGATGTGAGGGGTCTCCTGTGATGGCCTTGGTCTTCCTGAGAGATGAGGATCTGGAGATGTCCTCCAGGGAGGGCAGAGGGCTGCTGCTGATTTTTTTTTTGGGGGGGGGGGGTTGGGGGGGGCGGGTGTTGATAACCCTCTGCAGTGACTGGTACCTGCAAACTGTTAGCTGAGTCTGACACAACCCCTTTTGAGAGGAAACCCTCATAACCAGGAAGATCGTCTGAAGCCTTGCCTTGTGACACTAAACCAACTGGCTTAGGTGGAACCCTTCTAACCATTAAAATTTGGGCATTGGCTCTATGTCCTAGTTTGTGACACTAGTGACAACGAAACTGTCACAGGAAAGGGATTTCGGCCAGACTGTGGGGGAGCACCTGCTGGCCTAAATTGATGTGAAGCAAAAGGTGCATGTGACTCTATTTCTAAAGGACGCTTTAACTCATTGTCATCAAGCCTCCTATAATTATGGTCCTGTCTATCTTCATCTACAGTAGATGTTGTCACCTCCCAATTTCTCCACCAGGTGTACCACTATGAGCCACCTCATAACTATCAGCCAACTCAGCTGCTCGCTGTGGACTCACCACATCACATTCATTCAGGTAGACCTCTGCCTCTCCCGGAATGCTAACTTTAAACTGTTCAAGTAGCATGAAATCCTTTAACTTGATAATTTAGAGCATTGTAAGAAATGACCCATCGATCCAATGCAACCTCCTGTCTTCGCCATAAGTCCAAATATGACTCCCCCGCGTGTCGCCTTAGGTCATGAAACTGCCTTCTATATGCCTCAGGTATACTACTATAGGTTCCCAACATGGCTTTCTTCAAGGATTCTTAATCAAAGCCCACTCTATTATCCAAAGCTGCCACAGCTTTCTGGGCTTTACCTGTAAGCACACACTGAACCAACAATGGTCATTTTTCCTCTGGCCACTCACTTTCCATAGTCACTTTTTCAAACATTTCAAAGAATACATCCACAGCTTTCTCATCAAAAGAAGGCATGAAACCACATGCTTTATTAATATCAAACACAGCCCTGACACTCTGTGCTTCAACATGGGCCTTCTCCATCTCCAGCTTGGCCAACTGTTCTGCATGCATTCTTTCATGCTCTCCCTCCTTCTCCCTACGTAATTTCTCCCTTTCTTTCTCCTTTTCCTTTAATTCCTTTTTCTCCTTCTCATGTCCTACCCAGATCTCTTCAAGGTGCAGCACCCTCACCAAACAAGCTACTATATCTGGCTTAGACATGCCTTCCTCCAAAACAATTTCCTCTTCCTCAGCAATAAGCTGGGAGCTATCGTGTAGCTCCCAGTTCATGCGCTTCGCTGACCAGCCTTGTTGGTCCTTTGCTGGGAGTCTCCTTGGGACTTCTGAGCCCTCGTTTTTAGACAGTTCAGTTTTATCGTGTAAAAATGCAAACAAAAACAAAGAAAATATCCAAAATGCTGAGGAGAAGGGAAAACAACACAGCGTCCATTCCCAGTTGGCATCCCGCTATCTCTACCTGCTCTCCTCATTAATTGAGTGATTGACCAACTTAACTTTTTCATCTGGGTTCAAGAAGCCCCCGCCCACTGAAACCTGACAGCCATTTAGCCAAACAAAACTGTATCGTAACAGTCAGAACAAAATAAAATATTTTTTTCTGACCTCCACCTCCGTTATCAACACCTCAGTGTCACACCCCGTTAAGTATGTGGTGCTTTCCCGCAGTATTGACAATCACTGTTTGACAGAAGAGTGACAGAAGGGGTGTTTTTCTTCATTTACATCGTCATTAGTGGGAGGAACTGAGGCGAAGTAAAGAGATTGTGCACGTGTGCTGGTTTTCACGTGAGATGGGATGTATAAAGAAAAGGAGTGGAGAATCAGGCGTGTGCACAGTTTTATAAATCTGAAAATTTTTGTGCGTAAGTACTTTTCAAATTTTGTGAGTATGCCATCTTTCAGTATGAAAGCGGCGCAATCCTTTATACATGAGGCCCCAGCTCCTGCTGTTCAAAGATGTTCCACTCTGTACAGGCAAAGCAGTCCTGGAGCTGGAGGAGGGCATTTTCAGGCCAGGTTTTAATTGTCTGGTTGGTTGGGGGTGATCGCTTCCTGAGGGGGGTGTAAGCAGGTATTAGAAGCAGGGAGGGGTGATCTGATTGTCCAAGGTGGGGGAGGGGCATGGCTCTGTAGGCGTGCTTGATGTTGCTGTAAACATGGTCCAGTGTTCTTTTCCCCTTTGGGGGACACGTTACATGTTGGTGGAATTTGGGGAGTACAGTCTTTAATCCCCGCAATTATATGGACTCCATCAGGGTGGTCTCTCTGCTGCTTGCTAACAATGAACTGAATGTGGCTAAGTGCTAAGCTAACATTAACATCGAGAGCAATGTAGGCAGCTGTGACAATTACTGCCATTAGTTTGCGAGGAAGATAGAAAGGCCTACACAGAAAGGACATGGCCTCTAAGTCCGGTGAACAGTGGCTGTGAAGTTCTGCAGTTATTACACCAGGCTTGGAACACAAAAGCACAGAGCCCTGTGCCCTCCCTCTTACTGGAGTCTCAGTTGCGGTTCTGGTGGTGTGTTGTCTGGCCTGGAAGCTCCACTGTAGCATCTGTGATTTTTGGGTGCAGCCTGGATTCCGTCACAATCAGAATATAGCAGTCCCGGACGAAGTGGTTGTAGGCGCTCTCCGATCATGGCTCATCCATTTTGTTGGTGAGGGATCTGGCGTTGGTGAGGAAGATTGATGGTAGTGGAGGTTTGTTGCATTGTTTATGTAGCTGAGCTCTGAGGCCTGCTCTGCACCCCCGCTTCTGCTTCCTCTCCTGGCACCGCTTCCGAGGTCTACAGGACCCAGCAACAATCCACAGAGCGCGTGGTGGTCTCGCAATTTCCGCAGGGATATGGTTAGTCAGAGTATAGGCGCTAGTGATGTTGGAGTTAAGTTGGCAGCAAATACCTAGTAATTCCTTGCGACTATAGGTGATTAGTCTGTCACAGAAAGAGGACAAAAAGAAGTCATAAAAAAACACAAGCGTACACAGTAGTCTGGAGCAACAAGCCGCTGCACCTGTACGCGCCGCCATCTTGTCTACTTTTTTTTAAAGGGTACCTGTAGTGAATTTTAATCAAAAGCTATTTCAAAGGATCAAATACAATACTGGTGGTTCTGTGCAGTAATTTTGGTCATGATTCCTTCTCAAATATGCACGAGTTTCAAGTCACTGCCCTGTCATTCATGGTCAGCAACATCTTGCCTCCTCCATGGCCAGTTTCAGCACGGTAGTGACGCACAGTCGTTGCTTTGTGCGATTGACTGGACTGCAGTATAGCAGTCAACAAAGTTTCAACATCAGAATTTTATGTAATTTTTATACAACCATGTACAAGTAAATCTACCTGCATATAATTTAATGAAATAAAATTCTAGTATATCAAGATTTATTCAACGTGTTCTGAAGTTACTTGACTGGGAACTTACCTGTTCGTCAGGTCCGCTTCAGCTCCTGTTCCTCGGGGGTAACTGTGGATCTTGCTGTCAATAAAGGCCATTTCCAAGGACGGTTTGTGCAGTATATATCTGTGCAGATTTTGCACCGTTTTCAACTCTGATCTCGACCCACTGAGCATCTGCTGAACGTGCTTACTTGTTCGCGGTAAAGATATTACTGTTCTGCGGTAAAGCCAGAAACGATGAGTGTATGTGACTTCCAGCCTTGGCTACCTTTGGGAGGAAGACCTCGAAGTCACAGGACTGGTTTGATGCCAAGTTGACCGAGATGACCCCCGTCATTGAAGCCAAGCGCTCAGCACTTGCTGAGTACAAGAAGTACCCAAACGAGAAGAATCTCCAGATTCTCAGGGCTGCAAGAAGCAAAGTTCAGCAGACTGCTCGGCGCTGTGCCAACGAGTACTGGACTCAGCTCAGCCAAGACATTCAAACCGCTGCCATAACAGGGAACATCCGTGGTATGTACGATGGCATCAAGAAAGCACTTGGTCCGGCACAGAGCAAGACGGCCCCCCTCAAATCTTCCACTGGGGAGATGATCACAGAGAAGAACAAGCAGATGGAGAGATGGGTGGAACACTACTCCGACCTCTACTCTAGACAGAACACCGTGACACCGTCAGCCCTTGATGCCATCGACTGCCTGCCATCCATGGACGAACTTGACGCTGAGCCAACCATCGACGAACTCAGTAAGGCCATTGATAGCTTGGCCGCTGGCAAGGCACCCGGCAACGACGGCATACCCCCTGACCTGATCAAGCACTGCAAGACCGCCCTACTGCTGCCATTGCATGACGTCCTCTGCCGGTGCTGGAAGGAAGGTGCCGTACCACAGGACATGAGGGACGCCAAGATCATCACCCTCTACAAAAACAAAGGGGAGAGAAGCGACTGCAACAACTACAGGGGCATTTCCCTCCTCAGCGTTGTTGGCAAAGTCTACGCACGAGTTGTTCTCATTCGTCTACAGAAGCTTGCCGAACGTGTCTACCCCGAGTCTCAGTGTGGCTTCCGCGCTGAGCGATCGACGGTAGACATGATATTCTCCATCCGCCAACTCCAGGAGAAATGCAGAGAACAGAACATGCCTCTGTACGTCGCCTTCATCGACCTCACCAAAGCGTTCGATCTGGTCAGCAGAGAGGGCCTTTTCAAGATCCTGCCAAAGATAGGATGCCCACCAAAGTTGCAAAGCCTCATCGAATCGTTTCACACCAACATGCAGGGGATAGTGCAGCACGATGGCAACGTCTCAGAGCCATTCAACATACGCAGCGGAGTGAAACAGGGCTGTGTACTTGCGCCAACCCTCTTTGGGATTTTCTTTGCTATGCTCCTGAGGCATGCCTTCAGCACAGCAACAGAGGGAATCTACCTGCACACAAGATCTGACGGCAGGCTTTTCAACCTCGCCCGCCTGAAAGCCAGAACCAAAGTACGTGAGGCTCTAATCAGAGACATGCTGTTCGCAGACGACGCTGCAGTCGCAACCCACACACAGCAGGAGCTTCAGACCCTGATGGACCGCTTCTCCCAGGCATGCAAGGACTTCGGGCTTACCATCAGCCTGAAGAAGACTAACGTCTTGGCGCAAGGCACGGAAGCACCACCAACCATCACCATTGATGACTACAAGCTGGAGGTCGTGAATCAGTTCACGTACCTGGGGTCCACGATCAGCAACAACCTCTCCCTTGATACAGAGATCAACAAGAGGATTGGAAAATCAGCCTTCACACTCGCTCGCCTCACCACACGAGTGTGGGAGAATCCCAAACTCTCTGTCAAGACGAAAATGGCAGTGTACAACGCCTGCGTCATCAGCACACTGCTCTATGGGAGTGAGACGTGGACAACATACGCCCGGCAGGAAAAGAGACTGAACTCCTTCCACTTGCGCTGCATTCGCCACATCCTGGACATATCCTGGCAGGACAAAGTGCCCAACACAGAAGTTCTGTCCCGCGCCGGCCTTCCCTCCATGTTCACTCTACTCAGGCAGCGCAGGCTCCGCTGGCTAGGCCACGTTCACCGTATGGAGGATGGCAGAATCCCCAAAGACGTCCTCTATGGAGAACTGGCAACTGGCAGGAGAGACGTTGGCCGCCCACAGCTGCGCTTTAGAGACGTCTGCAAGAGAGACATGAAGGCCCTGGATATCAACACAGAGCGCTGGGAGGACCTTGCAACGGACCGCTCCAAATGGAGAGGCACCCTGACCAGACAGCTCAAGGCGGGTGAAGAGAGACTGACTGCTGCAGCAGATGAAAAAAGGACCCGCAGGAAGAACCGCCACAGACCCAGCAGCACGGAGACCACCCACAAGTGTGACCTGTGTGACAGGGACTGTCATTCGCGCATCGGCCTGTTCAGCCACAGGCGGTGCTGTTCCAGCAGAGTAGACGTTTAGGATTCTCTTCCATGGTCATCATAGACCGACGGAGGCCGACGATATGTGACTTCCGGCTGGCGATGGCTGCTCCCCATTGGTTTTGACCAAGCAGTTTTCATGGGATAAAATTATTCAGTATACTGACTCTAAGGGGTTATTTTTATTGAATAAACACATTTTTGGTTTATAAGTAATACCTAAAGCAGGATTAATGTTGTTTTCATGACCAGTACAGGCTTCCTTTAATCTCAGCAACAAAGAAAGCTAGGGTCACCAAACTTGCTACGCAGGTTCACCTTGGGATCCTGATCTCTGGCAATGGGTTTGAGGTCAAAAGGTCAAGGTTAGCATTCCTTATGCCTTATTACTGTACAGCGAGTAAAGCTAGGGCCATCAAACCTTTTACACAGGTTCACCTTGGGATCCTTTTACACAGGTTCACCTTGGGATCCTGACCTCAGACTATGGGTTTGGGGTCAGAAGGTCAAAGGTCAACGTTAACATTCCCTATGCCATATTACTGTACAACGAGTAAAGTTAGGGTCACCAAACATGGTACACAAGTTCACCTTGTGACCCTGAAGTGGGATTATGGTTTTGGGGTCGCAAGGCCTAAGATCAACATCAGAATTGCTTATGAATTATATCTCAACAACAAAGAAAGCTGGAGTCACCAAACCTAGTACACGGGTTCACTCTAAGACCATGACCTCTGATTACAGGTTTGGGGTCAAAGGTCAACTCCCACTCCCACTCCTACCACTCCCTATACTCTTACTGTAGAACTTGTAAAGCTCTCTAGGATGACCAAACTTGCTACACTGGTTCACCTTGGGTGGATTGTACTGTCTACTAAGTATTGAGATCTTCAAAGAAAACTGAGGTGGGGAATATTGCACTCGCCTCAGAGTGCTCTTGTTAACATGATACTCTGGGGATTGACTGTATCTTGAAGGAAGCTTCAAGTGGTCATTCAGGGAAATCCCGTTAGTTTGGTAATGACATGCAATTTCATCTAGTTCTTCCAGCTAAAATTGTTTTTTTTTTTAGCTTCTGAAGCGAGCCTTGACATAATTGAGTTAAAAAAGTAAAATGGTTGGATTCATACACTGTATCGACAGGAGTGTAAAATGTATTATTAGCATTTCTCTTTCATGTTTTGTCAAGTTAGTTAGTTGTACGCATAGGTACTGTCTGACTTTTATCTCTGAACATGCCGCTACTGTGTTTTATACACAAATTACTATTTAGTGCTTTGTTTTCAGTAGGTATTGCTAGCAGAGTGGCCAGAGCAGACAGATTCCCCCACCTCATGCAAAAAAAAACCTAATGTGAAGTACAAATTATAATTTAAAAGTCAAAGTGATAAAATTCCTTTTTACATTGGGTTGGTTCAGCCATATGCTAATTTGTCAGTCAAATTAGCCTCACAACCCCATTAAGAGCTTAGTTTTCCCTGTTTGTTGTCATGAAACATGGTAGACTCTGATGTAACACCGTTTCGTTAGATGGTTTTCAACCTTAGACAGTAAAGTAACAAACTAAAAATATGGGTAGCTATTTTCATTTCCTTCTACATACAGTATAAAGATGTGTCGTCTCGTCCATTGACCATTATTGCACATTTGAATCATGCGTACTGTATCTTTTCTCTGTTGCCTACACTGTGATACAGTCTCGGTGTGCAAATTAAATTTTTACCCACAAAAAAACGCATGCCAAATCAAATATATGAATGCAAGGCAATTTTCTTACACATATTAGTAGTATGTACTTGTAGTAATGAAGCAGTCACAACATTCAGACAAGGATTGCTGTTTGTAAAACACATCCTGTAATAGTGTAATGAAGCACTCAGAAGTTTTGGAAATTAATATGTAGTTAACAACAGGTGTTAGTGGCTTGTTTCACTTGAGATCTGAACTTTAAAAGACAGCGCTGCCGCTGAATAGGTTCAGTGATGACCTGCAGACTTGGAAATCTCAGCAAGGCTTAACTTTCTCAGCAGTTTTATACTCAGTTTCTGTTACGTCATCTTTCTGTTTCTGAAAAGGTGTTGCAAGTGGAAGATTTGAGGGTGGAAGCCTAAGCTGAGCTGTAAGAAGTTGTAACACTCAGACAGCTGTATCATGTTTATATTCCTCCGTCTGTTTGCAAGGTCACCTTTTATTCTGACAGCAGGGCAGTCAGACTGGCTTTATCTGCTGGGTAGGTACACCTGGTCCAGGGTCAGAACTTTGGTCTGGACAGGTGATTTCCCTATCAGAACTGGAACAGGGTCATATGGCAGACAGACGCTGCCTCATCTCAGTGTGAGGAAGAATGTCTAATCCCTTTCGCACTGATCCACTGGTATGACTGTCTAAACTGACCTTCACCTTTTAGACTACTGGTATGTATGGCGTGCTGCTGATGAAGATTTTAAATTACTTTTTATATGCTAAATTGCTTTTAACTGTTTTCATGTAAGCCTCTTTTTATTTTAACTTAAGTGTGAAAAGTTGTACACAAATAAAAATTATATTAATTTTTGTTTCTTACACTGAAACATGTCTGTGTTATAAAGTATGGGACTGTTGAGTTTCAGGCTTCATGTAGTTGCATACTGTTTTTTTTTTTTTTTTTCCAGATGTCTGAGAGAAGTGAAGAGTCTCAGGATTCATCAGAAGTTGAAAAAGGTACTGTTGGTTTCTGAGTGTCAGTGGCTCTTGAAAAAGTCTTAAATTCTGTTATTATTATTATTGTTGATTTATTGTTAAAGTCTTAATTATTCTTAAAAATTAAATTAATACTTACATCTACCTTTCAGAAGCTGTACAAAATACCACAGATAATATAAACACTAGTTATGTTTTCTTTTTTTTTTCCACAATATTTTTATTGAACCTTTTTTTTTTACAAACATAACACAAACAATCAAATACTAACACTAAAGTAATTAAAAAAAAATACTAAAAAAAACACCAACAACCACTAACAAGAACAGGTCTTCAACAGTGCTCCTCTGCCCAGTCTAGGCAATCCATTACATAAGCATACATATTATACATTCACCAGTTTGGAATTTACAAGGTCCACACACATCATTCACCTTCTTCTTCAAAAGTTATGTTTAAATTCTTTACATAATCAATGAAAGGTCTCCATATATTCTCAAACACAATTTCCTTTGATTTCAGTATATATGTTATTCTTTCTAGTGGAAGGTTTGTTAACATCTGTTTTAACCACTGAGTCACAACTGGTCTATGAGTCCTTTTCCACAATAGAGCAATACATTTTTTGGCATTAAGCAAACTGAGGTCTATGAATGCTCTTTCACTTTTATTAAAATTATGCTTTTCTGGATACAGACCCAACAAAAACAATTTAGAATTCAATATGATTTGTTTTGAAATTATTTTTTCAATTGTTACCCTCACCTCTTCTCAAAACATTCTAATTTTCCTACATTCCCATACACAATGAAATAGGGTTCCTTTACTTTCCATACATTTTGTGCACGTATCTGGAATGTTTTTGTTATATCTATTTAATTCCACCGGTGTAACATACATCCGCATTAACCATTTAAAATGTATCAATTTAAGACGTACATTTATTGATTGGGTTTGAGCTTCTGTACAAGCCAATTCCCATTGTTCCTCTGAAATTTCAATTTGCAGGTCTTCTTTCCAATAATTCAATCTTTTCTGTGAGTTTTCACTTGAAGATAGTGTCAAGTTATGTTTTCTTTAGTTGTGGGTTGAAATCTTTGTATTCAATTTTGGGGATTTGTAGTTACTGTTCTGGCATTTTAACATAATTGAAACCAAATTGAACAAAACAAATTCCAATCATTTCTCATAAGTTTACAATCTTTATTTACTTATAGGGTTTTTTCTTGTAATCTTGTGAAATTTCTTATAGACTTTAACTTTTTTCATGTAAATTTGCAACTTTTTTCCTTGGAAATTTTTGACCTTTTGTGGGGGTAGGGGCTAATTTCAGGTGTCTTACTTTATTATCTGAATTATCTAGTAGCAACATTGATCCTGAATCCCAATTGTAATGAGAGCTAGATTAATGATCCCAATGCAGTAATTTCATTTCAGGTAAATAAGGCTAATTGTAAAATGGTCATATACTTTTAATGGATTTAAGGTCTTAAATCATTTGGCTTAAAAAAAGAACTTAACAAATCTTAAATTTAATTTCCTTATTGCTGTAGATAACATGTAGTTAATGTTGAATTTCTTCTTATTTGCCATTTCCATCTCGCTGCATAACAAGCATACAGGTAAACCAGCATCGCTGGCAGTGAACAGCAAATGAAGCTGTCCAGGCAGAATTAAACGTTCTATTTTCCTCTGATTTTATTTTTATGGATTTGTCCAGATGTTACCAAGGGTGGAGAGGATCAGCATCCAGCTGCTGGGGGCAGTGCCTCTCCATGCATATGAGTCCGCTATTAAGTTTGGTCAGATGTGAAGCATATTTTAGTTGACAATATAAAACGTTTTAAAAAGTGTGTGTATAAATAATATGATATGATGGAGAGAAGAAAGGTAGATGTACTGTGTGTTTAAGAAACCAGATGGAATGGAAGCAAGGCTAGGAGCATTGGAGGGGGATTAAACTCTTCTGCCATGGTGTAGATGTGAAGAGAAATGGAGTAGGAGTAATATTTAAGGAAGAGTATGAGAAGAGTGTTCAGAAGGTGAAGAGGGAGTCGGACAGAATCATGAGTTTGAAGCTAGAAGTCAAAGGTGTGATGTTGAATGTTGTCAGTGCGTATGCCCCACACATTGGATGTCAGAAGAGAGAGGAATTCTGGAGTAAGTTGGATGAAGTGGTAGAGAGTGTTCCCAAGGGGGAGAGAGTGGTGATTGCAGCAGACTTTAATAGACATGTAAGTGAAGGGAACAGAGGTGATGAGGAGGTTCTGGGTAGGTTATGTGTAATGTTATTAAATCAAATTGTAATCCTTGCTGACATAAAATGTAATGTTTTATTTGTATTTATCTTTGACAGCACACATACTGCAACTGGAGCAGCAGCTTATAGAAAAAGACAATGAACTGGTCACCTTGCGAGAATCACTCATGCTGGCTACAATGCACAGCTCCCTTAAGGTTACAACAGATGATCAGACCTCAGCTGAAGATCAGGATACACGTGCAGCTCAATGTGATACTTCTGCAGCCCTATCTGACTCCATGGAGGATACACAAGAAGAAGAGACCACCTTGGTAGCTGAGGATTCTTCTATAATATCTATATCCGCCGAGAATGAGAGCAGCCCAGAGCTAATCAGATGCCAATCTGATTCCCCTGAAGAATCCAAAGGGATCTCATCAGATGAAATGGTGGCCAGTAGCGATTCAGAGGTGGCTCACAGCAGCTGGACTCTCCTGGAAGCTGTAAACCAAGATGGAGGTCAGGAGTGGTCCACTGCTTTGCAGGACTTTGGCCAGTCATGGGTGGCAACAAATATGGAGCAGGAAATCTCCACGGTCCAAGCTGAATCCTCCTCCGTCATCATTAGGGAAACTGTTCAAGTTCATGTCAGTCAGCAGAGTTCTTCAGCAGATGTTGGCATGCCCTCCAGCCAGGTCTTTGCCCAGGCCTTAGCCGAGGAGCTCCAGAGGAGGTATAGTGAACTTTTGGCTGAGCTGCAAAGGCTCAAGGAGGCAGCTGCAGAGTCACAGGAGAAAATTAGGGACCTTGAAGAGGAAACAAAATCTCTTGCTGCTGCCAAAGAAGAAGCTGAATCACAAACTGCTAATTTTGCAGAAGAGCTCAAATCAGCCAGAGAGTTGCTGGACAAACAAAACAGCTCTGTAGTGGAGAAGCACACTGTCGAAATGCAGCTTCTTGAAGAGCAGATAGATATATTAAACAATGAAAACCAAACCAAGGAGAAAAAGATACAGGTTTTAGAATCAGATTTAGAAGTGGCCCACCAAGCTCTGTCTGAGCAGGAGGGTCAGGCAAGGATGCTGACTGCTCAGCTAGAAGACAGAGAGCTCCTCTACTCTGATTTGGAAAGGAAGCTGCAAGAAATGGAAAGCAGCATATTGGAGTACTCCCAGACATCAGATGTCAACAATGAGTCTTTATTAAAGAAGGACTCAGAAATCAGTGATTTACAACTTCGTCTCAACGAGAAGGAACAAGAAATGATGGAGCTGAATGACAGCATGTCTGTTAAACTCCTTCAGTCGGAGGAAGAGAAGTTCCATATCAACAATGAACTTACTAAGCTGAAGGAACAAATAGTTGAGCTTGAAAAGGTCAAAGATGAGCGACAGGCAGCGAGTGAAGACCACACTGCTTCTGTTGAGGATGAACTTGCTAGTTTGCGACAAGAAAAAGAAGGGCTGGAAACTCAACTCATAAATACAAAGAAGAAGTTACAAGCAGCACTGGTACAGCGAAAGGAGCTCATGAAAAAAGTTACTGATTTTGAGATGCAAGCAATGAAATGGGAAGAGAAAAATGAAACAGAAAAGGGGGAGATTTCTGAAAATATTCCAGAAGTGGAAAAATCCAACCAACACAAGATTCAGGAATTGGAGGTTAAACTTGCGGAGCTTGAACAAAATTTAAGACTGAGGCAAGAGGAAGTTGTGGCTCTTCAACAGAAAATTAACCAACAGGATCAAGTTTCTGTTGAGACCCTGGCTCAAAACAGGCAGCTAATTGAAGAAGCTGCAAATGCTCAGAAGGCCGACCTTTCTTCTAAAACTGTTGAATTACAGTCTCAAGTTGCCTCTCTCGAAACTGCATGTGAAATACTCCAAAAGAAAGTTCAAGAGGCGCAGGAGTCTCACAAAGAGATGGACCGCAAATCAAAAGAAAAAGATGAACATCATTGTGAACAGCTAAAGCAGCAGAAAGAGGAATACAGTGAGCTAATGGAGCATTACAAGATGCAGAAGAGTGAACAAGAAGCCCTTCTTGTTAAGATGAGGGAGCTGGAAATAAAGGTGATCGACGAAAAAGAAGACAGACCTCCTCAAGTGCACAACTGTGAATCTGTAGAGAAACCTGTAGCTAATGATTGGGTACAAGAAGACTGGGTGGATTTTGCTTCATCTGAAATGGAGCCATCCCAGTCACTGTCCAGTTTTAAGAACAGGCCCTCTGCACAAACGAAGGAAGCGTTGAAAGCTCTCACAGAGGAGATCCAGACTGTGCGGATGGCAAACATGGAGCTTGAGAAGCAGCTGCAGAAGACCCATACAAGTTTGTCCCTAAAGGAAGCAGAAGTACTTGAGTTGGGCAAAGAATTGCAAACACTAAGAGAAAAGGAGAGTCAGATAGATGTGCTTTCTGCAGAAATTAGTGATCTCAGAGAAAAGCACTGCCAAGCTGAGTCTTACGCTGAAACCCTGAAAGTAGAAATGGAAACTGCAGCCAAAGCACTGTCTGCAGATTCTTCTTCTTCCATCAGTGCTCTTCAGGCTGAAGTGGAAGATTTCAAACAGTTCCTCGACAATAAAAATCATGAGATAATGGAGCTGAGTCAGCAGCTTTGTGAGCAAAATTCACTCATACACTCAATGCAAGGCACGGTGTCCGAGAAAGATCAACTAATAAACTCTTTACAAGAACTACTAAAGGCAGAAAAAGAAAAGACGTTGAAATTAGAGGCTGCGGTACCACAGAATCAAGAAGAAGTCAAAGACACAGAAGAAAAGATCCAGCAACTTCAGCGAAAGCTTCAGGCTGCATTGATCTCTCGCAAAGAGGCCCTCAGAGAGAACAAAACCATGAAAGAGCAGCTAGCTTCAACTGAGAACATAATGGTTGAGCTGCAGCAGAAAATAAAATCAGCAGAAAGTGAGCTGGAGAGTTTTAGAGCGGAACGAGTTCGGCTGATTGATGAGGTTGATCGGACATTACTGGAGAACCAAAGTTTAGGATCCTCCTGTGAGAGCCTTAAGCTGGCTATGGAAGGCGTACTCAGTGAGAAGGATGCCTGCAAGAGAGAAATAGAGTTGGCAAAAGAAGACGCTGCTAGACAATGCAGAGAGTGGGAGGAAAAGGTTCAAGGTATGAAAGAGGAGTATGAGACTCTGCTCAAGTCTTATGAAAATGTGAGTGATGAGGCAGAGCGAGTGAGGCGAGTCCTGGAGGCTGCCAGGCAGGAGAGACAGGAGCTGGCAACCAAGGTGAGGACCCATGAGGCTGCAAGACAGGAAGCTGAAAGACAAGCTGAAGAAGCCCAGAAAGAGGTGGAAGTGGTAAAAGACAAAATGAGAAAGTTTGTCAAAACGAAGCAGCAGAAAATATTAGAGCTGGAGGAAGAGAATGAGAGACTCAGAGAGAACCGGGAACGATCTGCAGTAAAGCAAGAACAAGATTCTCTCAGAGATGATGTTGAAGAATTGCAAAATGAGGTTGGAGTTTTGAGAGCTAAGCTGGATGCTACGGTGATGGAGAGAGACTCTTTAGGCCAGCAGATTGAAGGTTTGAGGGAGCAACTTGCACAAATGGAAGAAAAAGACAAAGAAATGTCAGCTATTCAGCTTGGTTCTGCAGCTGTTGTAGAAGAGGTTGTCACTGCCCAGCAATCAGATAAGATCAGGACTGCAGCAGAACCCGATGAGAGCCAGTCTGAAGAAAAAGCCTTTATCCCATCAGAAACTCAAGACATGGAAACAACTGCTGTGTCTACACCAGAAGCACAATCACAGCCTACTGAAGAAAGAGCAGAAATGGCTGACAAAATTTTTGAAGAAAACAAAATAATGGAGATGAAAGCTGCTTTTAACACAGAGAGGGAATTGTGGCACAAACAGGAGGCTGAACTCAAAGCAGAACTGGCCTCTCTTGAGGAACAACTTCTCGAGAGTAAAGAGAAGGAGAACCTTGCAGCCTCTTTAGAGAAGTGCCTTCAACAGAGCAAAGAAAGAGAAGAAGGCCTAATTGAAGAAGCTTCAAAGAGGGAGATCCAGTTCAAAGATCAATTCAAAAGTCTTGAAACTGAAAAAGATAATTTAGAAGAGCGTTTGATGAACCAGCTGGCTCAACTCAATGGGAGCATTGCCGGATACCAGCAGGAGGCAACAGATAACCGGGGGTTCCAGGCTGAACTGCAGGGGGTGGTGGAAAGGCTAGAGAGAGAACGAGCCGAACTGGAAGCTGAGTTTGACAGTGAAAAACACCGAGCTGCCAGGCTGGAAGAAGACCTGAGACAAGCCCAGCGAGAACGAGCTGAAGCCG
Organism: Pholidichthys leucotaenia; assembly: GCA_020510985.1. Taxonomy (NCBI): domain Eukaryota; kingdom Metazoa; phylum Chordata; class Actinopteri; order Cichliformes; family Pholidichthyidae; genus Pholidichthys; species Pholidichthys leucotaenia. The sequence continues at coordinate 146,046,585 of CM035845.1, read as the reverse complement.
AGGCAGAATCTGGGAAGCAAAGGGAGCTGGAGCAACAGCTGAGGTCTGCTCAGCGGGTCAAAGAGGGCAGCCAGAGCAGAGCACGACAGCTGGAAGAACTGCTGAGAGAGAAGCAGCTGGAAGTCCGTCAGCTGCAGAAGGACTCCATTCAGTACCAAGAGAGAATCAGTGAACTCTGTAAAGACGCTAAGGCATTGCAGCAAGGCAACGGTGAGCTCCACAGTAAACTAGAACAGTCCAAAATGGAGGCTTCCAAAACTCTAGAAGAACTGAAAAAGACTGAAGGAGATTTAATCAGTTATAAATCACAGCTAGAAGAGGCCCAGAAACAAACAAGTGAGACCTTAGCTGCAAAAACGGCTATCGAGCAGAGCATTCAGCAGAGAGAAGCCAGGATGAAAGCCGAAGCAGAAGAAACCCTGGACTCTGTGAGATTCAGGCTGGGCGCCGAGCTGAAGGAGATGGAACTGAGACTGGAGGATGCACACAGAGAAAGAGAAAAGGAAGGGGAAGCTACTCTGGAGGCCAGAGAGATGGCCGATGATGCTGAGAGGAGAGCCCAGGAGATGCAGGCTCGTCTGGATGAGTCTCTAGCCAGGTTAGCTGCCTTCTCTCGCTGTATGTCGTCCCTGCAAGATGACCGGGACAGAGTTTTGGACGAGGCCCGGCAGTGGGAGATTCGCTTTAATGGGGCTCTGCAGGCTAAGGAGGCTGAAGTTCGAGAAGCCGAAACCCACACCAAGGCTCTAGCAGAACAGCTACAGAAAGAAACGGCAACCAAAGAGGAACTGGAAGTTTCAGTTGAGAGGTAAATATATTTTTTCAGATTTTTTTTTTTTTTTTGTTAACAGTTGCCTCTGTTTAACTCTTTTTTTTTTTCTTTCAGATTAGCGAAAGCAGACAAGGATTGGCAGCTGAGATTGGAAGAAGAAGAAAAGAAAGTTGCCAAGAGTCAAGCTGCCTTTGAGGAGGAGAGAAGGAAACTTCAGCAGACGACCGATGAGCTTGAGTCTGCACAAAATGAAGCGAACGCCTTGAGGAACGAGCTGGAGAGTCTCCATCAGAGGACTCAGGCTCTGGAAGAAGCAGTAGGGAGGCTGCAGGGTGAAGTTGAACAGGCCAGGTCGGAGCTTAGGGAGAGGGAAGCTGAAGAGAGACGGCTGTGTCTGAATGTGGAGCAGCTGGAGACAGACCTCCGATCCTCCAAAAGCCTGATGGAGAGCTTGCAGACGGAGTTAAATGAGAAGGAGAAGCGCGAAGTGGAAATGCTGATGGAAAAGGAGCAAGCTGTTGCGCAGGTACACAAATGATTTTATTCACTAAAAAATCATTTGGGAGAATTAAAAGCACATTTGACAAAAACAGTGTGTCATTTATATTAAAGGCTGCAGAGGAGTCCAGAAGGGAAGCTGAGACCAGAGCACAGGAAGCCGAGGAGGAGCTGGAGCAGAGAAGAGGAGAACTGCGGGATCTGGAGGAAAGGCTTCGAAAGACAGAAGAACAAAGCAATAGCAGAAGAGCCAAACTGGATTCTTTCACAAAGGCTATGGGCTCGCTACAGGACGACAGAGACAGAGTCCTCAACACGTACAAGCAACTGGAGGAAAAACACCTGCAGGTGCTGCCAGATGATTAAATATTTTATTATGGTTGTAATCAATCACACGTTTCTTATCTGTTCTAAATCAAATTTGACGGGATGCATTTCAGGTTTGTAGTACTGTTACCAGCAAGTCTGTAACGGTTTGTCAGTCTGGTGTACCAGACCAAGTTTTAGTCGTGACAAGTTATTTGAGGGTTTAACAAAATACAAAATTTCACATTCAGTTCAGTGGGAAAAAAAACACAAACAAGAAGGAGCACTCAAGAAACAATGAATTTGATTTGGTGTGAATGTATTAAAAAAAAGAGAGATCGATGTTAAAAGAAAATCCTCAGCTTTCCGTAGCCATAAACCTTGAGGTTTTTTCTGGCTGGCTTTAAGCTGGATTTTGAAATCCTGTATTTTACAGTCTCAAGCAGTTGAATGACACACAGTATGAAATGCGCTGTCCTGCCATACAACAACTTGATAGTATTTTGGTGTTTTTTTTTAATAAACACATTTTCAAATGGACCCTTTGGGCTTGCCAAAACCCAGTGGCAAACTAGGGACTGCCACAGATGGTGCCAGCACTGCAGGGTTTTTACCCACCCATCATTCCAAGCAACCTCACTTCTCCAGGATTCGTTGCTTGAATCTTGGGAATAGGGAACACAGTTGGCAGGTGATTGACTGATGGCTGCATATAGATTGTGGATGGAGGGACAGTTAGTCTTGCATTAAATGAAATAGTGGCATTAAAAAGAATTTGCATTAATGCCTACATTTTGACAACTTGTGTTTATAATTGATTTTAATGTTAATTACACCTCCTATATTTTGTCACAGGTAATGATGGAGAAGGATGGTTTGATCCAAGAGGCGGCCAGTGAGAATAACAGTCTTAAGGAAGAGCTGCGCTCTCTGCTGGTCCAGAGAGACGATCTGTATGCTGAAAAGGCCAAACTGTCAGCTCAGCTGCATGGCTACCGTGAGGAACTGAACCAAGTGTTAAGCATGAAAGATTCACAGCACAAACAGCATGTAGCAGCTCAGAGACGGCGGATTGCATCATTAGAAAGAGAGCGTGAGGAGCTGGAAAGCCAGTTAAAAAATCTCAGCCAGGCCAGAGAAGCAGAAGGTGAAGCTGTGTTACAAAAGGTGGAGACTGAGACACTCAGTCAGGCAATTGATAGCAGGCCACCATCTCAGGTGATGGATGCACCCGGTGCTGAGGTTGAAAAGTTAAGAGAGCAGCTGCAGGCAGCAAGAGAGCGGGTAGGGGATTTGGAGGAAACTCTTCTTAGGGAAAGACAAGAGCACAAGAGCAAGAGCAAAGAACTAGCTGAACTCCAATGGGAGGGAGGTGTGATGAGGACCGAGTCAGAGAGTGCTCAGGAGAGGGTGGCAGAGCTGGCCCGAGACCTGTTGGCTGTTGAACAGAAGCTTCTGGAGGAGAAAGAGGCAGCTACAAAGCTGAGAGAAGAGAATGAGTCCTTTGCTAAAGCCATGGCCTTGCTTCAGGACAGCAGGGACCAGGCAGTGAACAAAGCCAAGGAACTGAGCCTAAAACTGGAAGAATTGACCAGGGCAGGTGGGAACATGGCTCACAGCAGCTCTGGAGGCTCCACTGGAGAAGTGTGGGGGCTGAAAAATGCACTCCAAGCGCTCCAGAATGACAGGGAGCGACTGGTGAGTGTAGTGGTGTAAGGTGACATCTGTTTAAATCGCTTCACACATTTTGGTAACATTTACAGTATCTCTCCTCCTCAATTTTTTCATGTGCAGCTAGAACAGCTTAAAGCCCAGACGTCTGAGCTGAAGAAGCAGAAGTCAGAGCTCACTCGGCTGGGGGCAGGGGAGCTGATAAAAGTCAGCCAAGAGTTGTTTGAGGAGAAAAAGAAGAACGAGAACATGCAGAGTGCCTTAGCACAGTTGGAGAACGTTGTGGAAATGGGCAAACAGGAAATTGAGACATTAAGGTGATGGCAGTTTTTGTTTTGTTAAAACTAGGGCTACACAATCAAACTGCAATCTCAATTAGGGATGTACCGATATAACTTATGAATATAAATAATCAAAATCAAATTGCAAATCACAATATTTGCGGCCATGATCACAATCACACATTTTTCTCAAATCATGCATCCCTAGTTAAAATGGTTTCAAAGCAAAATGACAGAACATCTATTGATGTTTTTTTTTTTCATCAGGTTGGAACGTGTTGACTGGATGGCTCAAGCAGAGCAGTTAAAACAGCAGACCCTCGCCACACTCTCAGAGCGGGACCAACAGCTACGGCAACTCTCTGCCATGCTGGAAGAAGCCCGTGCTCATAAGCCTAAAGTTCAGCAGGAGCAATATCAGAGAGAGGTTTGGATCAGAGCATGTGCTTGTATTTGAGACTATAAAGGCCTGGGGCCTCATGTGTAAAGGATTGCGCAGCTTTCATACTGAAAGATGGTGTACTCACAAAATTTGAAAAGTATGTGCACACAAAAATTTTCAGATTTATAAAACTGTGTGCACGGCCGATTCTCCACTCCTTTTCTTTATACATCCCACCTCACGTGAAATGTCAGCGCACGATCTCTTTAGTCCGCCTCGGTTCCTCCCACTAATGATGATGTAAATGAAGAAAAATGCCCCTTCTGTTACTCTTCTGCCAAACAGTGATTGTTAATCCTGTGGGAAAGTGCAACATAAAAAAAGAATAACTCAACAGTGTGACGATGAGGTGTTGATAATGGAGGTGAAGGTCAGAAAAAAATAGTTTATTTTGTTCTGACCCGCCTGAATCAACAATAAACCTAAGTTTACCGAGTGGATTGTGTTACAATGACAGTTCATTCATTCATGTTTTTTTTTATTTCTGTCACATCATAACAAGACAAAAAGAAAAGGAAAGAGAAAAAGACAACATATTTCAGACAGAAAGGGTGTATGTAGGCTGAAGCAACAACTTGTGCCTACACCTCAGTTAATGCAGCTGGCTGAGACTGAAATCAAATAAAATGGCATTAATGTTAAAAGTCTATAGGTGGGTCACTATATGACAGTATAGTGGGTAGGAGGGTAGGGGTGCTGACATGGAAAAAAAATGCTGTGAAAGAAAGCCCTTGGTAATCCACATAGACCGACATGATGTTACTGAGTAAAATAAATAAATTAAATAAACACCACTGAATACCACTCCAATCTTACAGCTGAATTTATAGTTACAAACCAAATCTGTGTCAGAATCCAAATTATGCACGACAGCCAGGGAGAAATCTTTTATTTCCAGATTGTAATCTCCAAACAGAGATATTTTAGACTATGGAAACATCTCTTCACTCCGATACAGCTGCAAATGTCACTGCTGCAGCTACCGGGGTTCTCCTGCAGGGATCTGCAATCCAGTTGGCTCCAAGTAGTCTGCAATCAGGGGCTTCTCGTTGCCTCGGCACATATTGTGCTGGAGCTGGGGCTCGATTAGAATGCATTTTGTCAAACAGAATTCCTCCCAGGAGAGATGGATCTGTGTGCGTTGCCTCTTGAGTCAACCATATAGTCTCCGGTAAATTTTTTTGTCTCACATTTATAGAGACTGAATCCAGTTTCCAGTAGTGCTGATTTTGGACCATGGATGAGGAAGGTTATATCTGAGGGAAATTAGTTATTATTCATTGGGATTTCACTGCAGTCAATAAGCCGAGTTGTGGAGATAAATCTTGTAATAATAATCATGTTTTTCAACCACTAATTCATAGACAAATCCTTTTAACTGGAGTAGTAATGTTATTTTAACACATTCTGTGAGTTTCAGCTGTTTTGTAGTTTAACAGACCCAGCTGATAGAGTCAAACAGAATTTTGTGGAGAACCTGCATCTTCTCATGGCAGATGGAAACTTTGCAGCTCAGCCCGCAGATTCGCACATCACGCTTGTTTTTATACATCCCACTGTGTGCGTGAATCAGCATACAGCTTGTTTTTGTGTATGCGCACTGTTTATACATGAGGCCCCTGGTCTCTTTTCCATGAAAATTCTGAAAACATTTTAACTAGGTCAAACCACAGTAACAATTCTGTATCACTTTCAGCACGGCAAAAGATTGAATGCATTTCATCACATTATTGGATAGCAGTCGCAAAATTACGACTGCACATATTTCCCTTCTGGATCTCAAGTTACTAGACTCCTACAAGGATATGATTGTTTTGGAGAAAGCTCTAAAAAGCAATAACATAATAGGAAAAACCTCATCAGTCATTCACTTTTAGTCTGTGCCAACAATCTCACAGAGGCCTCAGTGCTGCTCCTTTAGACTAACAAAATGTGTTCGGTGTTATTTGCTAGCTTCTTCCACTCCTTTCTTCTTTAGAGAACATAAATGTGTTTTCCCCCTAATCAGTTTGATCTAAAATGTAGAGTTTTTGCTAGAACTAAATGTTCAGTAAATAACAACTTTACAGAAAAATCTTTACTGCAGTAAAGACAAAGAAACTGCATGGATCATAAAGACACACTTTGAGTGAAATGAGCTGCGATGAAACAATAACAGGAGCTGAAGTTACTTTCTATGGAAACCAGTTTTAAGATTCCTGAAGTGAAATTTCTAAGTTGATACCCTCTTAATAGGGCTGGGCAATACAACAAATACATTCGTTATATCGATGCATTCTACTATGCGCGATACAAAAAATGTTTTTATCACGAAGCTCAAGCATTCTCCTCTCCTCTCTCACAGCTGCACCATAGAGCTGCACTCAGGTGCTTCACCCACCTCCCCGCACCGTGTTTCATTTCAGGGTCGTTCCAGGTCTGTTTTTTTTTCCCACAATTTTTTTTTTTTTTTTTTTTTTAGAAACTGCTTCTTTTGAGCCTGTTTTCGTGGAGCAGAGATGCTTGTTTTTTTTTAATGCACAATCTGGCAACAGTAGCAGAGTGCAGGGAGAGGGGAAACAAATGACATGACACACACATATACCGGCTGCAGTGCAGCAGACTTTAACAAAAGAATTAAAAAGGATTAGCCCAGAAGGTAAAAAACTGAACAAAATACAGTTTTGTGCAAATAATGTTGCACTACCGCGAATTTATTTCACCACTTGAGATGTCATCCACTATAATATGAAGAATGCATTAAGAATTGCTTAAGAATTAAGAATTGTAGGGGCCAAGTAGCCCCTACAAAAAAAAACAAAAACAAAAACAAAAAAAAATAAAGGAACCAGACCAAAGAAAATGACTACATGGCTTCTTCATTTGGAAAATTTATCCCATACAACAAAAGTGCAAAATAGAAATAGATTACATCTGCAGTCACAAATTATACTGCCAAAGACATGGCCCTTATCGTTAAAAACATGACCAAACAGAAAAAGTAGTCTTTAATTTATATGGTTTTAAAATATCTTTTGCTAGAATTCCTGCTTAATGCACTTTTTATTATGTTGAGTCCTTTTTTTTGTATTTAATGGTTTTATTACAGGCCATAATAGGAAGGCCTACCATTTATTCCGATTTGTTGCAAATTTGAGTGGGGTTGTCTGACTGGTTCAATAAAGTTTGCTAAATTTAACTTGATTTTATCCCCCCTCCTTTTGTATGCAATTTAAAACAATGCAATACATGGGTCTGTTTCTATTATTGTGCTGGTATCATTTTCTGCAAAGGTTTTTTTTGCAAACAGTGGTTTGGAGGAGATCTCAAAATATCGTGGTATATATATACATATCGTGCATCGTGATAAAACCCTAAATCTATCGTGATACATGTTAAAAGCCATATCGCCCAGCCCTACCACTTAACAGCGCTGACTTCTTGTCTGTTAACATGATCAGAAAGTTACACACGTGGACAAAATTGTTGGGACCCCTCTGTTAATGAAAGAAAAACCCACAATGGTCACAGAAATAACTTGAATCTGACAAAAGTGGTAATAAATAAAAATTCTATGAAAATTAACCAATGAAAATCAGACAATGCTTTTGAATTGTGGTTCAACAGAATTATTTTAAAAAACAAACTCATGAAACAGGCCTGGACAAAAATGATGGTACCCTTAACTTAATATTTTGTTGCACAACCTTTTGAGGCAATTACTGCAATCAAACAATTTCTGTAACTGTCAATGAGACTTCTGCACCTCTCAGCAGGTATTTTGGCCCACTCCTCATGAGCAAACTGCTCCAGTTGTCTCAGCTTTGAAGGGTGCCTTCTCCAGACGGCATGTTTCAGGTCCTTCCACAGATGTTCAATAGGAGTTAGATCAGGGCTCATAGAAGGCCACTTTAGAATAGCCCAATGTTTCGCTCTTAGCCATTCTTGTGTGTTTTTAGCTGTGTGTTTTGGGTCATTATCCTGTTGCAAGACCCATGACCTGCGACTGAGACCAAGCTGTCTGACACTGGGCAGCACATTTCTCTCAAGAATACCTTGATAGTCTTGAGATTTCATTGTACCCTGCACAGATTCAAGACACCCTGTGCCAGATGCAGCAAAGTAGCCCCAGAACATAACAGAACCTCCTCCATGTTTCACAGTAGGGACAGTGTTCTTTTCTTGGTATGCTTCATTTTTGTGTCTGCGAACATAGAGCTGATGTGCCTTGCCAAAAAGTTCCAGTTTTGTCTCGTCTGTCCATAGGACATTCTCCCAGAAGCTTTGTGGCTTGTCACCATGCAGTTTGGCAAATTCCAGTCTGGCTTTTGGCTCAAACAATGACTGATGGTGCGATCTGACACTGATGTACCTTGACATTGGAGTTCACCATGAATGTGTTTAGAGGTTGTTCTAGGTCTTCTGTTACCATTCGTATTATCCGTCTCCTCCTGCGGCCACGTCCAGGGAGGTTGGCTACAGTCCTGTGGATCTTAAATTTCTGAATAATATGTGCAACTGTAGTCACAGGAACATGAAGCTGCTTGGAGATGGTCTTATAGCCTTTACCTTTAACGTGCTTGTCTATAATTTTCTTTCTAATCTCCTGAGACAACTCTCTCCTTTGCTTCCTCTGGTCCATGTTAGTGTGGTACACACAATGTCACCAAACAGCACAGTGACTACTTGTCACCCTTTAAATAGGCCGACTGATTACAAGTTTGTAGACACCTGTGACGTTAATTAGAGGACACATCTTGGTTGAACATGTCCCTATGGTCACATTATTTTTAGTCTTTTCTTGGGGTACCATCATTTTTGTCCAGGCCTGTTTCATGAGTTTGTTTTTTAAGTAATTCTGTTGAACCACAATTCAAAAGCATTGTCTGATTTTCATTGGTTAATTTTCATAGAATTTTTATTTATTATCATTTTTGTCAGATTCAAGTTATTTCTGTGACCATTGTGGGTTTTTCTCTCATTAACAGAGGGGTACCAATAATTTTGTCCACGGCTGTGTTGGTGTGTTTTCACTTGCCAACTAGGGCGAAGGTTTTGTGTTACTGTTACAGGAATGTGTAAATAACGCCTGGAGAAACATTCAAGTGATTCATATATGAATGAAAACAAGCAGTGTTAATCACACATGACTGTCAAGCGGGGCTCCTCAAATGGCAGACCCTGGTTCGTATCCGGACAGCAAGGGTCTTCTGTCCGGGCCCCAAAGCCTTTTGATACAATAGAGAGCCTAAGTCATGGTCCCTCTACTTCTGCATATGGGATGTTAAATCGGAAAAAATCTCCATTGAACAGCAAGAGAGAAACTATCTTTTGATCCCGATCGAATTTTGCCACAAGTTACACGTATGTTTGTCAATTTAATTAAAGTTGTCGGTTGTCGTATAATAAGAGTAATATCTAGTTTTTGTGAAACTATTTTGTGGAATATGTTCAGTTCAACTTTATTTATATAGCACCATTTCACAACAACAGTCATATCATGGCACAGTCAAACTGTAGGGGAAACCCCACAACTGCAGAAAGACCCCAGCAATCAGGTGATCCCCTGTGAGCAAGCACTTGGCGACGGTGGAGAGGAAAAACTCCCTTTTAGTAGGAAGAAACTTCTAGCAGAACCAGGCTCAGGGAGGGGCAGTCATCTGCTGCTACTGGCCGGGGGTGAGGGGTTAGAAAAGAAGAAGAAAAGAACAGACATGTAGAAAGCAAACAGCATGACATGGACTCAATCTGTAGGAGAGAACAAACAGCTGTTAATGACCAGCAAAAATATTTCATTGAGAGTGAAGAAAGGAGTGAAGCCTGGTACATCGTTGGAGGTCCCCCGGCTGTCTAAACCTATTGGCAGCATAACTAAGAGAAGGTTCAGGGTCACCTGATCCCACCCTAACTATAGGCTATGTCAAAAAGGAAGTTTTTAACCCTATTCTTAAAAACAGAGATAGAGTCTGACTCCCAAATCCAGATTGGCAACTGGTTCCAAAGGAGAGGAGCCTGATAGCTGAATGCTTTGCCTCCCATTGTACTTTTGAAGATTCTAGGTATTACAAGTAAACCTGCATTTTTGGAGCATAGAGCTCTGTTAAGATGAAAAGGAACTATCAGATCTTTTAAATAACAAGGGGCCTGATGATTTAGAGCTTTGTAAGTGACGAGGATGATTTTAAACTTAATTCTAGATTCTATGGAACGCCAGTGAAGAGAGGCCAGAACCAGAAAGACGTGATCTCTCTTTCTAGTACCTGTTAAAACTCTAGCTGCAGCATTCTGGATCTGCTGAAGACTTTTTAGAGATGTTTTAGGACAGCCTGATAATAAGGAATTACAATAATCTAATCTAGAGCTAACGAAAGCATGGATTAGTATCTCAGCATCACTCTGAGACAAGATGCTCCAAATCTTGGCAATATTATGCAAATGTCTTAGAAACAAGTTTATTATGTGAATTAAAGAACAGATCTTGATCAAAAATAACTCCAAAGTTCCTCAAAGTACTATTAAGAGAGGAGCAACCCCATCCAAACTAAGAGTTCGATTTGGGAAGGAATTTCTAAGTTTTTTGGACCAACTAGAATGACTTCAGTCTTATCTGAATTTAATAACCAAGCTTTGATTTTCTTAAGACGAGCCTCTGATTTGGCTAATTGAACACTGTCATCTGGCTTCATTGACAAATATAATAGTGTGTCATCTGCATAACAATGAAAATGTATGCAGTGCTTTCTAATAATATTGCCTAGTGGAAGTATATATAAACTAAAAAGAACAGGGCCTAGCACAGATCCCTGTGGAACTCCATGGTTGAGCTTTGAATTGGAAGAAAACTCATTATTGACATGAACTGGAACCTATCAGATAAATAAGATTTAAACCACTGCAAAGAAGTTCCATTAAGTCCAGCAAGGTGTTCTAATCTATCAAATAAAGTATTATGGTCGATAGTATCAAAAGCTGCACTAAGGTCTAAAACAGGGGTCTGCAACCTTTGCCAACCAAAGAGCTATTTTGCCCGTCAGGAAGTATTGAGCTGTGACGGTGAAAATTACACTAATTCAGACTTTGGTCTTGTCTGAATCCAGCATTTATAGCGCACGCGACTCTAAGGTTATTGAGCAAAAATACAAGGATTGTTTCTCATTTTTAAGGATAATTAAGGTGTTGATTTTATGGACCTGTAGACACTGAGGCACCTGTTTTTCTCCTTGTTTGTGTTCTCGTGGAGAAATTCTCTCCACAACAACCATACGTGAACGCAAATTAATCTGTTCATACAGAATTAAACTCTTTATTTTCCTCTGTGATTTTATTTTCTCTGGATCTGTGCATGTCTTACCGAGAGTGGCAGGAAGTGGCTGCTGTCTGTGCTTCTCCACATGCACTGAGGACGGAGAGGCTGAGCGGCTCTTTGTGCAGCCGCTGTCAGATGTGCCACAGTCATGCATGGTTGACAACATAATAAATAATTAAAAAAATATATATTTTATATTCATAAAAGTATGCGTTTACATTGAGAAATGTGTCCAATTGCAATAAACAAAGCTGCGAGCAGCGATAAACAGGCCCTCGTGTCCTCGCTAGACCTCGGCCTTGCCACTCAGTGCACGTAACTCTGTGCAGGCTCCATTCCTCCCTCCCCAACTCTCTCCATCCGGCTCATTATCCGTCCGTCCTTCCATAGCGCCATACGCCCAGCCATCCGGCATCCATTCGTCCATCTTTCCATTTGCCCGTCCATCCGTCCATACCGCCATCCATCATCAGTCCGTCCATCTGTCCATCTGTACATCACAAGAGAGCGCCTCGGCAAAGGTACTGTATAAGCTATATATTATTATTATATTTTTTATTGAACCTTTTTTTTTTTTTACAAACATGGCACAAACAATCAAACACTAACACTAAAGTAATTAAAAAAAAACACTAACTACAAAAAAAATGTACTAAAAACACCACCAACCACTAACAAAAGCAAGTCATCAACAATGCTCCTCTGTCTAGTCTAGGTAATCTATTACATAAGTATACATATTATACATTCACCAATGTGGAATTTGCAAGGTCCACACACATCATTCACCTTCTTCTTCAGAAGTTATGTTTAATTTCTTTATATAATCAATGAAAGGTCTCCATATATTCTCAAACACATTTTCCTTTGATTTCAGTATGTATGTTATTCTTTCTAGTGGAAGGTTTGTTAACATCTGTCTTAACCACTGAGTCACATCTGGTCTATGAGTCTTTTTCCACAGTAGTGCAATACATTTTTTGGCATTAAGCAAACTGAGGTCTATGAATGCTCTTTCACTCTTATTAAAGTTATGCTTTTCTGGATACAGACCCAACAAAAACAGTTTAGGGTTCAATGTGAATTGTTTTGAAATTATTTTTTCAATTGTTACCCTCACCTCTTCCCAAAACATTCTGATTTTTCTACATTCCTATAAACAGTGAAATAGGGTTCCTTTACTTTCCATACATTTTGTGCATGTATCCGGTATGTTTTTGTTATATCTATTTAACTCCACTGGTGTAACATACATCCGCATTAACCATTTAAAATGTATCAATTTAAGACGTACATTTATTGATTTGGTTTGAGCTTCTGTGCAAGCCAATTCCCATTGTTCCTCTGAAATTTCAATTTGCAGGTCTTCTTTCCAATAACTCAGTCTTTTTTGTGAGTTTTCACTTGAGAATAGTGTCAATGAGTTATAAAACTCTGAAATAATACCCTTTCTCTTACTGTCTTTTGTCAAAATTTTTTCCAAGGAAGAGTAAGTAGGTCGGGTGAGAGCATTATTTTGATTTGATCGAATAAAATTCCTAAGCTGAAGATATTTAAAAAAAATGTGTTCTATTAAGATTGAATTTGATCCTCAGTTCTTCAAAAGACATTATGTTATCTGAACGTGACAAATATAAGTCTTGAATCTTTTGAATCCCTTTTAAATTCCATACTTTAAATACAGCATCCGCTCTCCCTGGTGTAAAATATTGATTACCCCATATTGGGCTAAATTGTGACAATAAGTGTGGTTCTTTTAAATATTTTTTGGTTTCACACCATATTTTGATTATATGCTTTACAATTGGATTTTTAACTTGTTTCTGTAATTTTTTAGCCAAGTCTGAGTATATGAATAAGGGAAGAGGTAAAGGTAAATTGTATGATTCCATTTCAGTCCAGTGAGGGAGATCATTTGATGAAAAATAATATGTCATAGACCTCAGTTGTGCTGACCAGTAATACAACATAAAGTTTGGACATTTCAGACCTCCACGATCAAATGGTAAATATAGTAAGGACAGACATAATCTAGCCTTCCTATTGTTCCATATAAATTCCACAAACTTTTTTTTAATTCTTGAGAATAGATCTGAAGGTGGTGGTAAAGGAATGTATTGAAATAAATAAAGTATTTTTGGTAAGATACTACTTTTAAGTATATTAATTCTCCTGATCATCGACATTGGTAGTGACATCCATCTCTGAAGTAACTCATTAATATCTGTCATTAAGGCTTCATAGTTGGCACTGGCGACTGATTCTAGCTTAGGCAAAATTTGAATTCCTAAATATTTAAACTGATTTACAACATTGAATTGATTTACCTCAGGAGCTGGGTGATTTCTCTGGGTCTCATTTAGCATTAATATTGAAGATTTAGTTTTATTTATTTTATATCCTGATATTTCCCCAAAGTTCTTTATTAAATTTAACAAGGTCGGAATTGATTTTTTAAAATTTGATATAAACAAAATTATGTCATTGGCATACAGGGAGATTTTATGTTCTGTTGGTCCTACTTTAATTCCATATATTTGTGGATGTAAATGTACTGCCATCGCTAAAGGTTCAATTGCCATAGTAAACAATAAGGGTGAAAGTGGACAGCCTTGTCGACATCCTCTATTGATTTTTATTGATTTTGAGATATTGCTGTTTGTTAGGATTTCTGCTGTAGCATTATTGTATATTATCTGAACCCATTTTATGAAATTATTTCCAAGTCCAAACCTTTGTAAGACTTCAAAAAGATAGGGCCATTCGACCCTATCAAAGGCCTTTTTGGCATCCAATGATAGGAGAGCTGTATCCGGTGCTTCTTTATTGGAATAAATAATATTAAATAGTCTTCTTACATTATGGAAGCCTTGTCTTCCCATTATAAAGCCATTCTGATCTCGGTTAATAATATTTGGTAATATTTCTTGTAGTCGTCTTGCTAAAATTTTACAGATTATCTTAAGGTCAGCATTTAATAGGCTTATTGGTCTCATGTTTTCACATTTATTAGGGGGTTTACCTGGTTTTGGCAACAGTATAATTAAGGCATTATTCATGTATGGTGGTAAATTACTATTTTGAAATGCTTTTAAAACCATTTCCAAAAGTGGTTTTATTAATTTATTCTTAAATTTTTTTTGTGTTGTTTTTTTTAACCTAGGGGGCACTATAGCTATATGTGGTATAATCATATAAATCTGTTCAGGGTGGTACTAGTTCCATGTATATCAAGTTTGGGTCCATTTGGATGATGTATGTGTGAGTTATGACAACTTCTTGTCCATTGGCGGTAGGGGACGCAACTGCTGCATCTCACTGTATATAATAGAAATGTTCACCATTGCCTGCCTATTCAACATGCTAAATTTGGTTGACTTCGGACAAAGTATGCCAGAGTTATTAAGCTTTGTTTTTCTGCTAGGGGGCGCTAGAGCTATGTGTAATTGTTCATTATAGAAAGGTTTAGTGTTGGTTAACCATACACCACACAAAATTTGGTTGAATTTGGACTAAGTATTTCAGAGTTATAAGGCTTTGTTTTTCTGCTAGGAGGTGCTATAGCTATGTGTCATTTTTCATTATACTGAGATCCAGTGTAGGCTACCGATGGACCACACAAAATTTGGTTGAGTTTGGAAAAAGTATGCCTGAGTTATAAAGCTTTGTTTTTTTCCTAGGGGACACTATAGCTATGTTTGTGTTCATTACAAAAATCTTTTCTGGGTCTGACTAGTATCATATATATAAAGTTTAGCAGCAATCGGACATTCCACGTGAGTTATGGCAACTTCCTGTCCATTGGCAGTAGGGGGCGCTGTTGCTGTGTGTCACTCTTTATTATAGAAATGATCAGTATTGGCTACCTATTCACCACACAAAATTTGGTTGAAATCAATCAATGTATGCCTGAGTTATAGGCTTTGGAAGGGTGATGGCGATACTGCAAATTTGATCACGCCCCTTTCGCCAAACCATTGGGCATTTGGAAAAGGTTTCAACAGCTTTTGGTGGCACATGGGTATAGATGATTGTCACCATAAATGGTACCAATCAGACTATTTATTTCAGAGATATTGAAGAAAACCTTTGGTGTAACCTTTATGTCTCCAAGAGAGGGCGCTATTGCTCCTCATGAATATCTCATAGCTCATATTTCATACCTCATAGCTGTAATTGTTCAGAGGCATACCCATATACATCATACCTATCTTGGTGCCAATCCGACATTCCATTCCCGAGGTATTGAAAAAACAACATGATACAAACTTTCTGATGCAAAACTTTCTGCCTCTTGTAGGTGCCACTGTAGATTTCTATGAATATTGTTCTATAGAACTGTTTGGAATTGGACTAATATCCATAATATTGAATTTGGTTGAAATCCGACAATACAAACAAGAGCTATTGCCATCAGAATGGTCATAGAATGATCATGGCGAGGCATCAAACTTTGCCACACCCCTACGGCCAAACCGTTGAGTTTTGTGAAAAGTTTTCAATAACTTTTAATGGCACATGGGTATAGATGATTGTCACCACAAATGAGCTCAATCAGAGTAAAACCCTAGGACGAGTTCGATCAAATGCACAATTCGGAAATCAGGTCACCGCCACTTCCTGCCAAAATGGCCAACTTCCTGTTGGGTGGAGACTATCACTTCTATGGATTTTTTTTTTTTTTTTTTTTTGCATGTCTTGACATGATAAACATCTCACCTGGTTTTCATCTTTCTAAGCGAAAGTAAGCATGGGCCACTCCCCATTGACTTCACATGTTAGGTGTTGCTGTAGAGCCATTTTTGTGGGGTCATTCATATTTCCTCCAAAATATTAAATTTTTTGCCAGTCTTGAGGTCCCTAAGAAAAATGGTGAGTGTTCATGCACGTTGACTACCCCAAAAATGAGATCTTAGATGGAGAAGAAGTCAGTTGAGGTGGTATGGGCATCTGATTAGGATGCCTCCTGGACGCCTCCCACTTGAGGTGTTTCGGGCACGTCCCACTGGGAGGAGACCCTGGGGCAGACCCAGGACCCGGTGGAGAGACTATGTCTCCCAGTTGGTCTGGGAACGCCTTGGTATCCTCTCTGAAGAGCTGGAGCAGGTGGCTGGGGAGAGGGAAGTCTGGGCTTCTCTGCTTGAACTGCTGCCTCCGCGACCCGGACCTCCGGAAAAGCGGTAGAAGATGGATGGATGGATGGATGGAGAAGAAAAAAAAAAATTCTAACAATTCCAACAGGGCCCTCACCCACTGACGTTGTCAGTGGATCGGGCCCTAATTACAATAGGACTTTCGCCCACTGACGTTGTCAGTGGCTCGGGCCCTAAAAATTCTAACAATCACAATAGAGCTCTCGCCCACTGACGTTGTCAGTGGCTTAGGCCCTAATAATTAAAAAAATAAAATGATTAAAATTAGCTTCATTAATTTCCGTGTGTTTTGAGATATAACTGCAGCGAGCCACGGCATGGGGGCTGAAGGGCCGCTGGTTGCCGACCCCTGGTCTAAAAGGACAAGTCCAGAAACAAGTCCATTATCAGATCCGTTAAGAAGGTTGTTGGGTACCTTCACTAAAGCTGTTTCAGTATTGTGATGAATTCTAAACCCTTACTGAAACTTTTCAAATAAACCATTTCCTGCAAGTGGTCAAATAATTGCGTAGCAACAACTCTAAGATTTTTGAAATGAAAGGCAGATTAGAGATTGGTCTATAATTAGCTAAAACTCCTGGATCCAGCGTTGGCTATTTGAGTAAGGGTTTAATTACAGCAGTTTTAAAGGCCTGTGGTACATGGCCTAATGTTAATGAAGAACTGATTATTATAAGAATAGAGCTACCAATAAATGGGAAGACTTCTTTAAATAACCTGGTAGGTATAGGGTCTAGTAGAGAAGTTGAAGGCTTGGATGAGGAAATTATTTTATCTAACTGTGCCTCTCGCCCAAAGATGCTGGGATAGGCTCCAGCCCCCCCCCCCCCCCGCGACCCGAAAAGTACTAAGCGGAAGAAGATGAATAACTCTAAAAGGTCAATTGGAGTAAACTCATCCAAATGAATATCAGTTGAAGGAGCTGTAGTTGTTGCTGTATTTAAATTAATGGTGAGAAGAATCTCACTGATTTTATCCCTGATAGATGAAATTTTATTATTGAAGAAGTTCATAAAGTCTGACATGTAAGCTCTAAGGGAATGCTAGATTTGACAATGCTGAATGCTGACAAAGAGTCCTGACTCTTTGTCAGCCTGGCTACAGTGCTGAAAAGAAATCTGTGATTGTTCTTGTTCTCTTCTATTAATGCAGAATAATAAGTTGTTCTGGCTTTCCTAAGAGAATTTTTTATATATATATAAATTAGAAGTTGATTTCTCAAAGCTAGATAGATTTCATCTAATTTAGTGGAGCACCATTTTTACCTCCGCCAAGGAGGTTATGTTTTCATCGGCGTTGGTTTGTCTGTCTGTCTGTCTGTTTGTTTGTTTGTTTGTTTGTTTGTTAGCAAGATAACTCAAAAAGTTATGGATGGATTTTCATGAAATTTTCAGAGATTGTCAGAAATGGGGTATCCTACAGATGATTGGATTTTGGTGGTGATCCGGATCACCGTCCAGAAGAAAACCGCCATTACGGAAAATGCGATTTTCGTGAATAACTACTGAACCACTAATCCTATCATTGTGAATCCAATTGCTAGTCATATGTTTTCATGGTCAAGGAATCTGAAAACATACACACAAACACTGTATGGGGGGAACTGTGGTGCTTGGCGGAGGTCTGCGCTCTCCGAGTGCTTTTCTAAGTCTTTCTAATTGATGAGTCTTGTGTTTTAAGCTACGAGTTTCTGTGTTGAACCAAGGAGTCAGAAATCTCTGGATAGACATTTTCTTTTTTAAAGGAGGCCACCATGTCTAGAGTCTGATGCAGAGAAGCTGTAACACTATCTACCATGCTATCAAATACAGAAGGAGTAAAATCTGCATAACTTATCTCCATTGTGTTGACACATGGCATTGAGGAAACATTCTGCTTGAATTTGGTAACAGCGTCATCTGAGAGACATCTACTGTAGTAATATTTTTCTTCAGGAGCCAAATAGTCAGAAATAGTAAAATCAAAAGTTCACAGATAATGGTCTGACAGTACAGGGTTATGAGGAGACACTACCAGATTTTCTATTTCTATGCCATATGTCTGCACAAGGTCCAAAGTGTGATTAGTTAGTTAGTTATTTTATTGGTTTATTTGTCAGGGACCATGTACAGAAAAAAAAAACCCCATTAAACACAGGGTAAAGATGCTCTCTACCAGATTATAGCATTCTGACTAATTTCCGTCTGTAGTCCCTGGGGCAGACAGGAAGATATTAAAAGTAAAACAGCACATATAGAAAGCAATTCAGGTTGGGTTTCAGAAACTGTTGACCCTGAAACAAGCAGGGAGTAAGTTTAAAAGATAAAAAGATAAGAGAAACCGCACATATAAAAACAATTTAAGAGTATGATTTCAAATCCCATTTAAGGGAGAGAGTCAATGCTGGCAGGCTTGATTACTTAAAATCCATTTTTTAGTCTCTGTGGAAAAGCCTCTGTAATTTATTCTGGTCTTCAAAGCAGTGGGGAGCTTGCTCCATTCCATTATAGCTTTGTATGAGAAGGCTGATTTCCAATAGCAGTTTTATGTAGGGTGATGCAGCAATGCCACCTAGAGGAAGTCCTTGCTATTCTGGTATTTTGTTCAGAAGTTGGATACACAAAAGTCTTAATAATTTGGGGTGCAGAACCATGGATAATTTTAAAGACCAAACATATATTTTCATACATGATCATATTTTCAAAGTTTAACATCTTGTTTTTGGCAAGTATACCACTGTTGAGTCTTCTTATCTAGAATTTTGATGATTGTTTATACAGGGATTCCAGGGGTTTTCATACTGTTGGCTTGTGACCAGCATGAGATGCAATAGGAGAAATGTGTCAAAATCATGGCATTCAGAAAGGTTTTTGATCGTTTTAGAGTAAGTGAGTTTCTGATGCAACAAAAGTTTGCAAGGTTATATTTTTCCTCATAAATCTGCTGTTTTTGCTTCTTAAATAATAAATATGCAGTTTTTTCTTGCAAATTTGTAACCTTCTTTCTAATAATTTTGAGAGTTTTCTCTTGTAAATTTACCTATTTTTTTCTCGTGAATTTGCAGCTTATTCTAGTAAACTTGACCTTTTGTAAATTTGCAGTTTTCTTTCTCAAAAATTTGATTTTTTTTCTTAAGTGTACATTTGTACACTATTTCTCATAAATTTGTGACTGACCACAATAATATTTATAATGTCCCTTCAATATTTACTGTTCTGATTATGTTGATACCGCTGCGGACTTCCGGACTCCTGGCAAAAACATTTGAGGATGCCTGCTGTAAAGGGATTTAGAGGCAAACGGATGAAAGCAAAATTTGAAAGAAAATGTTTCCCACCCCATTTAATTTTTAGCTCCAGAAGACTGCTTATACATCACTTTAGCTATAGATACTGTACATGTTTTATAGTGTTTTCACAAAAGTTAGAAAATGGACTATAAAATCAGTAAACCCCCAGATAATGATATGAGATTTAATCTAAATAGTCTTGATCATGTCATTATTCCTCCCAGGGCACAGAGGAGTTGTTGAGTGCTCCTGGAGCTCCACAGGAGCGAAGCAGCTTGACAAACAGCCACACCAACATAGCTGAAGTCAGAGAGCTACAGAGGAGGTACTGCATGGATCAAATGTCATTTTAAGCAGAAATGTAAAAGTGACATGTCAAGCTGTATAGATACTGACTTTGATATTCTATACATCAGATTAGATGAGGAGACTCAGCAGAGAATGGCCATTGAAGAGCAGCTTATGGTCACTCAAGATCGACTGAAATGGTATGATGTGTCAAACTAATCCTGACTTGTGAAACTTTTGGAAACTCATGTTTTAATGGCATCTTGTAGTCACTATGTGAACTGTAGCCCTCATTCTTTCTGTTCATTTTTATCCCCCGCTGATTGAAAACCAAAGGGGCCAACCCCTTTGAGTGAAGACCAAAGGGGATTACGTTATGAGGCAGTCCATCTCTCCGTCCGTCTGTCCCACTATTGTGAAATCAGCTTCTCCCACAGTTTTCTTCAGATTGTTTTGAAACTTGGTACCAGGGTTTGATATACACTGATGATGCACATATTGCAATTTGGCTCCAATCAGATGACTTTTGCAGGAGTTATAGCCCCTGACTTGTGATGTCCTGTTTCACTTCAGTTCATAGACAGTAACTGTCTTGTGAAATCAACTCCTCCTACAGTTTTGATCCAGATGTTTTGAAATGTGGTGCCAGGGTTTGATATACACTGATGATACGCATTTTCCAGTTTGGCTCAGGCTCCAGTTTTGCAGGAATTGTAGACCATGAGGTCAAGGTCAGAAGTCAGTTTTTTTCCCCTAAATCTTGTAAAAGCAGTAACAACTGAAAGAAATGATGCAGGCTTTTCAAATTGATACAGTAGTTGTATCTAAGACAAATGTTGGATGACTTACACTCTGACCTCTGACTATGGGTTTGGGGTCAGAAGGTCAAAGGTCAACTTCAAAATGCCATATAAACTATTTCTCAAAAACAAAGAAAACTAGAGTCAACAAACTTGCTACACAGCTTCACCTTTGGATCCTGACCCACATCTAGGGATTTGGGGTCAAAAGGTCAAAGGTCAACATTAACATTCCATTTGCATTACTATTATAGAACAAGTACTGTATAGCTAGGGTCATCAAACTTGGTACACAGGTTCACCTTGGGATCTTGTCCTACAACTATGGGTTGTATACAACTAGGGCTGTGTGATATGACAATATACATACACTACTCACAAAAAGTTAGGGCTATTTGGCTTTTGGGTGAAATTTATGGAAAATGTAAAAAGTTCACGCTACAGACATATTGTGAAACTAGGGCATTTAAGTAGAAGCATGCAATGATGATTTACTCATCTCAAGCAATTTATTGAAACAAAAGCCAACAACAGTGGTGGGTATACCACAACAAAAAATGTCAGTGTCTCAATAACTTGTCATGTGCCCTTGAGCATCAATTACAGCTTGACAACGACGTCTCATGCTGTTCACAAGTCAACTTATTGTCTGCTGAGGCATGGCATTCCACTCTTCTTGAAGGGCGGCCCTCAGGTCATTGAGGTTGTGGGGTGCAGGGTTATGAGCCTCTACACGGCGACTCAGCTGATCCCATAGGTTTTCTATGGGATTCAGGTCTGGAGAAAGTGCAGGCCACTCCATTTGAGGTACCCCAGCCTCCAGCAGCCGTTCCCTAATGATGTGACCTCGATGAGCTGGAGCATTGTTGTCCATGAAGATGAAATTAGGCCTGTGTTGTTCATGCAGGGGCAAAATGACTAGATTAATGATGTTATTCAGGTAGTATCAGCTTCTCACTGTACCATTCACAAGGTGTAGGGCAGTAGACACACTTGTCCAGACTGAAACATGGTGACAACAGTGGCTGATGCATAGCGCTGGCCTTGACATCTCCAACATCGTTGGCGGCCATCATTTCTGCTCAGCGTGAATTGACTTTCATCAGAGAACAGCACTGAGGCCCACTGGTCCCTTGTCCAGTGTAAATGCTCCCTGGCCCATGCAAATGATGATGCCTGTGTCTGGTAGTGTGGTCAGGTACCCTTGCAGGTTGTCTAGCACGCAGACCACGCTGATCTAAATGGTTTTGAATGGTCTGACGTGACACTTGGGTGCCTCTCACCTCCCTTAAATGTGCCTAGAGTTGAGTGGCATTGATCATCCGGTTCCACAGGGCACTGTTTACAATGAAGCAGTCATCAGTGTGGGATGTGACCAAAGGCCGTCCACTTCTATGCCTTTCTGTGACTCTTCCAGTCTCTCTGTATCTCTGTTGCAACCTGCTGATGACACTCTAAGCTCAGTGGCCACTTGCCTCTGAGAACATCCTGTTTGAAGCCTCGCAATGGCAAAGTACTGTTGATCAATTGTTGGTGTCGTCTTGGTTTCATGATGTCAAAATGTGAACAGCATGATGAGAGGACTGTTTAAATACCAATTCTAACTGAACCAGAAAATTTATTGGTCGATTCAGCACCTTGTTAGAGAACAGCAAGTTATGGAAAAAGTACTGAAACATTGAACAATTGGACATGTGCATTCAAAAGGTTAGAGAAGGTCAATTTAAGTTCACCTGTAATTGCCACTGATAATACCTCTATCTGCCAAGAATGTGTCGCTAGTCCAGCACAAGCTAGCGGTACTCAAATACTTTGCAAGCAGTTTCATGAAATGGTCAGTCAAGAGAGCAACTCATACCGGCTTGGATGTCGTTAACAAGGTCAGGAGTTCCTGGCAGCGGAAGGCGAATAACAGAGCTGCATGGAGGAATCTGATCAGACCTAAATGAAACAGTCATTGTCGTCCCCGACAGACTGCTATGATGATGATGATGATGATGATGATGATGATGATGATGATGATGATGTAAAGGTTATAGTGCATTTTAGGTGCAGCCTGAAATTTCATGAAAGTCAAATATCCCTAACTTTTTGAGTAGTGTATATTGTGATATGAAATTCTGGTCATATCGCACAGCCCTATATACATCTATTTTTGTTGTATATTCATGGATGATAGGCTTATCATAATTTGGTTCTATCCCAATAATTATATGGAAGAAAATGAAAATTGCTCCCTTTCAGTGACATATTGGGATCTTTTAAAGAAAACAGAGGTGGGAGATATTGCACTCATCACAGAGTGCTCTTGTATATGGTGCATTCAGACCAAACTCAAAGCAAATATCGTGGCACAATTACACATAAAGGTATTGTAAAGACACAGAGACACAAATTTGCTCTGGGTGATGTGAATGCATTCAAATTCACGTCTGTGCAAGTTGGATTTTGTTCAGCTTGGGTCAACAGTTCGTCTGATCAATCAGCGTTGAGATTTCGCAGTCACTGGGAGTGACTATCAACAATGGAGAGTAAACTAATTTGAAAATGAGACTGTCACTCACCGGAGACAGATGGGCCGAAGCTCCACAGTGGAGATGGAGTATCTGCAGTTTGTATTTACGTGTAATATCCTGCTACCATGCTGCTAACAAGGGCTAGTTGCTCATGAAACTGGACACTGGCTAGCTCCAGTTTAAAGCTGAAAACAACCACCATCCAGGTGCAGTTTCTGGAGGAGGCAATGACATTTTCCCAACTGTGTGCTCTGCTGGATAACAGAAGCCTAAACATGATGCCGTTTTTTGGGATTTCCACAGCAGGTACAAAGCAGAAGTTTTGAAGGTAACCCCACCCCTCTGCAGGGGAATTTTCGCTTGTTGATCTCACTTCTGGCAGCTATACTTGTGCGAAAGAAGCAACACAGATTTTTGCTTCACATTTGGACTGAATCCACCATTGGAAGGACTGGATTGTTCTCCCTCCAAAGTTGTGACATATATGAATGGAGTGAATAGGGTTGCAGTTCACTTTGCAAACACAAGTTGTCAGTAAAACACACATTGCCCTTTCTGACAAGAAAGCCTCTGTGCCAGTTTCTATTCAGCTCTGGAGCCTCAGAACCTGTGTGTTTTCTGGTGAATCAGCCCACATCAAACCAGTTTAAGTGGACTCAAAGCTCCACCACCTTCCATAGGGAAAACCTAAACAGCAATGGCAAAGTAGTGGCTCACAAGAAATAAAGAACATAATGATAAATGACTGACAGCTTTCCGAGCTCAATAACAGTTCCTTGTGCAAACAGAGTTGTGCCTGATTGGAAGACACCTGTTCACAGATTTTCAAGCTGTCTTGGCAGCAAACTTTGTCCAACATCTTGAAAACAAAGAAGTGAAAACAATAGAGGAGAGAAATGAGCTGTTTTGATGCCAAGTCTTTTTTTTTCCAGACAACTGCTGATTTTAGTATTTAGAACAAGTTCTGTGTATTGCAATGAGCTAATTTCAGCTGGATGACATCCCTGGTGATGATGTTACAGTTTGGAATTAAAAAAACAAACAGCTGAGAACCAACTTTTAATACTCCAAACTGATTTATTTTGGGTGTGAACACTAGCTGATTCAAGATTACATTGGTGAAAAGGAAGCCAACACTTAACCTTGCTGGTGTGAGAAGCTTTTACATGCTATAAATACAGACAGTCAACGAAGAATGACAGTTAACATCTGTTCTTGTCATTAGTGTCAGCCAAAGCCAGGCTAAATGGTATTCTGCACAAGAAGGCGATCACTCAGAGACTGCTGTCTTTATCGAGCCACCTGAAGGAGCTGTCACTCGGGTAAGGCTCTGCTAATGTTCTGTAGCACCTCATCTGTCATGTTAATAACTACAATGATAAAGACTTAAGGGCTGAATGCCTCCTGTAACCTTGTGTTTCGACTCCTTCAGACTCACAGAGGTGGTCCAGGTTTGATGCGGATGCTCCGAGTGGCCTTCTGCTCCCGTCAGCGCACCCCTCTGCTGCTCAGCCTCTATCTGCTCACCGTGCACGTCCTGCTGCTGCTGTGCCTGGGTGGATACCTCTGAAACCATCTCCCTTTACACTAAAACTTAAAGATAAGGGAGTGAAATGTGACGCAGACCCAACCCAAGCCATCTGTATGGTTTGCATTAGTGGCATAAGATAATAATGAGGGTAGGATGGGTGTTTTCCCAAACAAATATTGCACTTTACAGAAGTTACTCTTTTAACCAAAGTATATACTGTAGATTATTAAAGCGAGCCATCTGATTTTAATCGGTTGTTCTTGAATGGATTTGAAGGTGCATGATATCCTGATAGACATGAAGGGCCTTTTCTGTGAAATAACTATCGGGCAAAATGGAAATTCATAAATCAAAGTTTTTAGTAGATGGCTTTTTATTAAACATGCGTTTTGATTTGAGAATTTGGTTGGCAGGGACTGCTATAGGTGAAATTTATTAATAGTGTCTTAATTTAATTATAGAAGAGTTTGTTCAGCCATTAGAATGCAAATATATTCCTCTTACCATTCTGGTGTTCTGCCCGTGGGATGTTTTACATTGGCTGGAAATTGGCAGGAATGGTAAGGGGTTTTAATAAGGCATTCTGTTATACTACTATAGTTTACCTACCAAATATTACTTCCGCACATGGACAAAAAAAACACTTGTGAATATTGTGCTGTATATAGGGTCTATTACTATCTGTCTTTCTGTCTGATTAGTATAAAACTCAAGCTAAAAAAATGACAATTTTTGTTGGCATTATTCTGTAATTTCTTAGCATTGAACTGTTGCCAGGCAACCAGCAGAGATTAAAAAGTTAAGGTTGGTGGCCAAGAAGAAAAGCTAATAATGAAGTCAGCCTTCCATCCGCCCATCCATCTTCTACCGCCTTTCCGGAGGTCTGGGTCGCGGAGGCAGCAGAAGTCAGCCTAAAATTAATGAAAAAAATTGTAACAGTCAAATAAACATAATGTGTGGACTGTTTCCCCATTTCATCTCTTTATTCAGAACATTAAACATGTATCTCACGGAACATGTTCAAAATTTTATTTGTGCCAAGAAAAACAGTTTGCAAACTGTGGTGCAACCTTTTATAAACTCCGATGAAACCCCCAAAATTACTACGTTCGTCAGCATTTTCCGCTCTTCGCCGCTCCGTGAGATGTGTGCTTTAAACATGTTTGTAGTGAACTCTTCGCTATAAAACGAGTAAGCCTGTTTCTCTGAATAATAAACATCTTATAATAATAAACGTCTAATTTTAGGTGGCTTTGGGTTCAGGCTGTGCTGTTGTCCGTGCTCTCTCTTCCTTATCTGACAATTCCATCCACAACAAAGGGAGAACTGTGCAGTTTAAGTTCTCACACATTTCCGAGATTATTTTTTTTTCTCTTACATAAAGACTTTGGTTAAAGTAAACTTTATATTGGTATTTGTACATATGTACATGTATGCTTGGATGTTGGGGTTCCTTTTATGTGTTCTGTATCATTCCCTCTTCTGTTGCAGAGCCGTTATGTTTGGTACTTTTATGGCAAATGAAGTTGCCTTCAGGTGCAATATTAGCTGTGTGGATTCATCCCAGAAGAAGAGGAAGTTTCCTGAGCTTACTGATTATATCCATTACTTTATATTATAGACTTCTCTGATGTAGCACAATTATTGTTCATGAGAGACAGTTCGTCCACCAACTGTATGTGTATCAGGATTCTCCAGCATTATGTTTAATTGCACATCTAACACACTCTCTTACAGTGTAATTACTTGTTTAAAGGGCTTTACAGTAAAATGAAATGTCATGAAATTGTTTGGGGTTGGATTAAGGACCTGTCTTATCACACATTAATTATTTCTTCATTACAGTGTCTGTAGAAAACATGCAGACATGGGGAGGATTTTATTTCACAAAGGGAGTTTTGTGTACGGGGAAAAGTTTATTTTCAGAAAATGTAAAGACTTTGGTGTATTGTTATGGAAGTGATTTCCATCGTGGTTGTTGGGTCTAAACTTCTTCTGACCATTAATTATTATAAAGCTCAGGATGAGACCAAAAGAGGGAAATCGTGGCGTACTCTAACATTTACTTGTTTTGTATGAAACACTAGAAAACACTTCCTTATGAAAGAGTAAATTGTATAAACATCATTATTTCTGACACATTTACTACCATATTCAAACAATAAAGGATATTTTTAAGTGTAAATGATTTTGAATGTAAATTATTATAACATGCTGCTTCTGGAGAAAATTAAATACAGTGCATCCGGAAAGTATTCACAGCACTTCACTTTTTCCACATTTTATGTTACAGCCTTATTCCAAAATGGATTAAATTAATTTTTTTCCTCAAAATTCTACACACAATACCCCATAATGAGAATGTGAAAGTTTTTTTTTTTTTTTTTAGATTTTTACAAATTTATTAAAAATAAAGAAATCACATGTACATAAGTATTCACAGCCTTTGCATTGAGCTCAAAATTGAGCTCAGGTGCATCCTGTTTCCACTGATCATCCTTGAGATGTTTCTACAGCTTATTTGGAGTCCACCTGTGGTAAATTCAGTTGATTGGGCATGATTTGGAAAGGCACACACCTGTCTATATAAGGTCCCACAGTTGACAGTGCATGTCAGCACAAACCAAGCATGAAGTCAAAGGAATTGTCTGTAGACCTCAGACAGGATTGTCTCGAGGCACAAATCTGGGGAAGGGTACAGAAAAATTTCTGCTGCTTTGAAGGTCCCAATGAGCACAGTGGCCTCCATCATCCGCAAATGGAAGAAGTTTAGAACCACCAGGACTCTTCCTAGAGCTGGCTGGCTGTCTAACCTGAGTGACTGGGGGAGAAGGGCCTTAGTCAGGGCCTTAGTCAGGGAGGTGACAAAGAACCCAATGGTCACTCTTGTCAGAGCTCCAGCTTTCCTCTGTGGAGAGAGGAGAACCTTCCAGAAGGACAACCATCTCTGCAGCAATCCACCAATCAGGTCTGTATGGTAGAGTGGCCAGATGGAAGCCACTCCTTAGTAAAAGGCACATGACATCTTGTCTGGCATTTGCCAAAAGACACTTGAAGGACTCTCAGACCATGAGGAACAAAATTCTCTGGTCTGATGAGACAAGATTGAACTCTTTGGCGTGAATGCCAGGCGTCGTGTTTGAAGGAAACCAGGCACTGCTCATCACCAGGCCATTACATCCCTACAGTGAAGCATGGCGGTAGCAGCATCATGCTGTGGGGATATTTTTCAGCAGCAGGACGTGGGAAACTAGTCAGAATAGAGGAAAAGATGAATGCAGCAATGTACAGAGACATCCTGGATGAAAACCTGCTCCAGAGCGCTCTTGACCTCAGACTGGGGCAACGGTTCATCTTTATGCAGGACAACGACCCTAAGCACACAGCCAAGATATCAAAGGAGTGGCTTCAGGACAACTCTGTGACCAAATTTGTGCCAGTACTCTGTACCAATACCACATTGGCAGTGTTTGTGAGATTTTCCTTGTACAGTTGAGACTTTATTCTGAGTTTTTTGTCATAAATTTAAGACATCTTACAAATTTATGATTTTCCCTCATAATTTTGCATGTTAATCTTTTTTTGGCCTATAAAAGTGCCAACTTTTTTTCCTCATAGATTTGTGATTTTTTTTTTCTTTTCAGAGGACTCCGACACAGCCGAAAGGTACTAATGCAATGATGTGGCGTCTAACATCCTGTTTGCCCACATTTTAACAGGAATCGTTACTCCTCCTATTTGCCCAGATGGTCACCAAACTCACTCACAATGATCCTCAGGTGGGTCTACATCCAGGTTGTGGTCAAGGTTTAAACACAGGAAATCAGAGCACGTGTGATATCAGAGAAATCAGTACTCCTAGGCAGTTGCCCTAATTCTCAACAAACTCACAATTATCCTCAGGTTTGTTTGTATCCAGGTTGAGCTCAAGGTGAAGGTCATTGTCAAAGGTCAGGATATCTGGGCATTTATGATTTCACGCAAAACGTTACTCCTCCTGGGCCACTGACCATGACTAAGTACATCCTGGATGGATGTGCATCAAACGTGCTTAAGGTCAAGGTCAGCGGTCAGGAGATCTGAGTACTGTCAGGCTGATTTCTTCAGGCCAGAATGAGCTGCTCTGTCACTGACGGTCTGCTTTAATCTTAATTTTGCAACTTTTTTGACATTGATTGTTTTTTCCCTCATATTTGCAGCTTTTTTTCTTTTTCCTTTGCAACTGAGCCTGACTAGAAGAAAAATTATTTCAGCACTGAAATTAAATAAAATTCCAACATTTTTAAAAAGGCTAAAGTTGCACAATTTTGGCTAAGAAAAAAGTACTAGGTTTAAACAAGCGCAT
Source organism: Pholidichthys leucotaenia (assembly GCA_020510985.1). Classification (NCBI taxonomy): domain Eukaryota; kingdom Metazoa; phylum Chordata; class Actinopteri; order Cichliformes; family Pholidichthyidae; genus Pholidichthys; species Pholidichthys leucotaenia. The sequence continues at coordinate 146,017,429 of CM035845.1, read as the reverse complement.
TTTCACCCAGATTGTAAAATTTTAAATTTAAAAAATATATTTAATTTTTAAACATTTTATTCATAAATGTACTTAAAAAGTATTCTACAGTAATACTACCCACAAAAGTACAATTTTGTTAAAATTACATGTGTAAAATAAATATAGCTCGTCGTTACTACCCCTACAACATAATAAACAAATGATTTAAAACGAAGAAATAACAAACGTTTTCTAATAGTTTCTTTTCTGTGTGAGTCTGCCCCCTTGTGTTAAAGTTAAACTTCACCAGACATTCTGCATTTTCATTCTGCCCATTAAAATGAGCTGGACTAAACTCTTTTTATCATGTGGTCCCAATGAGAACAGCAGCGCAAGTATTTAGAGTTTGAATTATTAAATAAAAAATGGAGCGACACGTGCGCTTTTAATTACATGGACGCGCGTTCACGTGTGCCTGATCCGCGTTCACGTGTCTCCAATTTACCGACGACAGCCCATCAAGAGTGAAGACCACTGGGAGCGCTTCGGTTAATTACCCACCTGCACACGGATACACGGCACAGAAAGTCAAAGGTATTGTTATTATAGAGCGCACTGACAGAAATGCGCTGTTTTTATTTTATGAACTTTTCCGTTTATTTACGGAAGTGAATGAGAGCGGTGTGAAATCAGTCAGTAGTTGCTGCTAATGCTTCCTTATAATAGTTTATCTTAACAGGGTAAGGTGTGGATTTCCTCCGTGATGAAATGATAGAGTACGGCAAATGTCTTGCATTTTCAACATTTTTTTTTTATGCATGTGCAATAGTATTAATATTATCTAGCATCTCTGGTTATAGAAGCAGTCAATAGCTACCATTTATGACTGTAAAAATGTGACTTAAACTCTAGGATAGATACAGCAATATGCATTAACTGGCAAACATTCTGGTCGCCCCCATGTTTGGTTTATTACACTGTTGCAGGTGGAAATGTAGATAATGATTTTGATATGATGTTCTAATGACATTTCTTCAGTGTTTTGTGTGTGTGTGTGTGTGTGTGTGCTCATTTTGGGAAATGCAACACTTCCTTTTTGAGACTTCTGCTAATAAGGCTGGCCAGCTTGTGGTTGTGCATGAGTCTATTTTGGTCATCAAGTGAACAGTTAAGAATCATGTCCTTGTGATGAATATGACTGTTAAATGAACTGGCCTTAGAAAATATTGATAAATTGTGATATTTACTGTTTCCCCCCCCCCCCCTCCAGATGTGGAAGTCAGTAGTGGGCCACAATGTGAGCGTCAAGGTGGCTGCAGAGGGGGACGACTGGGAGACGGACCCTGACTTTGAGGTACTGTATACTTCCCTGGACTGTCCATCGCTGCTGAGGCAGGGGGAGATGCTCGTCTTTTTAACTGCTTCTCATTTTGTGTGGTTTTCAGAATGACGTTTCAGAGCAGGAGCAGAGGTGGGGGGCCAAAACCATCGAGGGCTCGGGGCGTAAAGAACACATCAGGTAAAGGGATGCAGATATGTGAGCAGAAACGGCGGTTGCTATGCAGACGTAGACAAGTGCAGGTCACGGTGGGCGATGTGTAGAAAAAACATGAAGACAGAAGCAGGAAGAGGAAGTGAGAGCAGAGCAAAGGGTGTCAGCATCGAGTCTTAACCTAATATGGGTAAAGTAGGATGAGGACAGTAACTGGGATATTTAAACCACTGCTGATATGGTAGGGCTTTAAAGGGCCCGTATTGTACATTTTCCAGAGATTTATTTTAAGCTTTGGCATCCTCAAGGACATATAAATGTAGCTTTAAAGACCAAAAAAAAAATTCTGTGTTGTCTTACAAAAAGTGTACCTGTGACACTCTTTTGAAACTGTCCGTTTCAACCCTGGTTATTAATATTGTTGAGCCCCTAATCTGATTTGGTAAAGGTTTTCAGAGTGATGTGTGGTAAGGCCAACCTCAGATAACAGGCAGCTGCTGACTGCTAAGTTACACTGCTGTTGCCCCTTTCACCACGGCTGTAAGATGTATAAACTGCAAGACGACATCCCTTCCAATTAGTGTTGTAGTCAAGACCAGACCAAGACCATTGTGCATGAAGGCCTTGGTCTCGACTTGGTCTCTGACTGGCTTGGTCTTGGTCTTCACTTGGTCTCAACTCTTTAAAGTCTTTGGAGAATCTGGTCTTGACATGGTCTTTACTACAACACTACTTCCAACAGAACCAGTAATGCCACTACAACAATACAACTATCAGCAGCGGACAAAGAAAACATGCTTTCTCGCCGTTCAAAAGCATTCCATCAATGCTAGGCTAACAGCAACTTTATCAGCCACGTCTTCGATCATTCAGACTCACAGATACAATAATTAATGTACTTATCCGCCTTATTCCTGGGGGTGCCGCTGGAGGAACGATTATGGGTGGAACTTCCGGTTTCAGCTGAAGTCGTGTTAAATCAGTCAGCAAGAGTGGAGTAGCAGGGGCATTTAAAACAGCGTTTTTAAAAGTTTTTCAAATTCATTTTAATGTATAGCCCACACACGTGTTTTGCACTCAAGTGGCAGCTAATTTCAGCTCTTCTAGTTTTTGTATTTTTTTGAATGTTTTGGCGTAGTTCTGGTGCTTGCTGCTGGTGTTGGTGGTTGTGCCACAGACTGTATAAATGGAGGCTTCTCACCGGCAATGCGTAGACGTGGGAAGTGGTGTGATTATATTACTGTTCTTGAGGTGCAAAAGGCCGTGTTACCGCATTTGTGTTGCTGAAGTCATTGTTTTTTAACAAGGAAAGGTGTTCTGTTTCAGTGACAACCACACGTTCTAAACTAGTACTGGAAGTTGCGGCCATAATTCACGCAAGGCATCATGGGGGCTAGGAATAAGGCGGATTGGTGTGGGTCAGAAGCACACTCTCCAGTGAAACTCAAACTTTGTTTTAGTCCAGCTGCTGGTGTTAATGTTGGTTTTAATCTGTTTATTAAAATAGCACACGTGAAAAATCACATATACATTACAGCTTTTTTTTTTAATAAACACTCAGAACACCCCGCTATGTCCCTGTAGCAGTGCAATTAAAATCAAAAATTCACGTTAGACTTAAAGTTAACTGTATTGAAGTAACTTGAAAATAAACATTGCAAAGTTGCACTGTTGCACTAATATGACATTAATTGGAAAAAAACAAACCCTGGGGAGGAATTATAAATATATGAAAAGAGTGAAGATAATTTATAATGTTTGCAAAGAGGTGAAATAGTCAATAAAGTTGTTCCATTTTAAAAAAAAAAAAGTTCTGAATTGCCTCCAATTGTGGAATTGATCTTATCTATTTTGATAAATGACACAATGTTTTTGAGCCACATAGAGATAGATGGAGGTTTAGGAGATTTCCAGAGGAGTAGGATATGGCGCCTCGCTAATAGAGAAGTAAAGGCCAATATTTTATGTTGTGTGGGAGTTATTGGGAGGGGAACACGAGGAATCCCAAAGACAGCAATGTGAGGGTCCATTTGAATCTGGGTTCTCAGAATTGTGGACAAGGTGCTGGTGCTAATAGCTCTGATGCCAACAGGCTCCTCGGATCCTCAGCTGTGACTGGATGCTCTGCCAGCTGTTAGAGGGATGCTTGAGCTGTTACCCATGTATCTGACGGAGCCGCAAATGCTGGTGAATGTAGCAATTTGGGGATTTCATCAGGGTTTGTAAAAGGTTGCCAAACAAGGTGCAAACAGTTTATAAGGTCCCAAACAGTTTTTCTTGTCACCAAAAAAGTTTGAACATGTTCCAATTCTTTTGGCGAATGTATTTTTCCGCAAACATTACGCAAAAAAGTTGTAAACTTTTGCAAATGGTTGCAACACGTGTTGTTACACTTCTTTTTAGTTTACCAAGTAGTGAACATGAATCACTCTCCCTGAAACACTCCTTCTATGGAGATATGTCCTGATATGGTCATCTCCATAGAAGGAGTGTTTCAGTTTCCAGGGATGTTTTCGCATTCTGTGCTTTTTTTATTTTTGTTGTTGTCTTCCTCTTTAATATTACATTATATATCCTGATCTGGGAGCGACATTGAGAGAGAAGAGGGAGAGGGATCACCATTTTATTCATTGGATACCAACAAACAAATATGGATAGAAAAAAAACTCTGTGCCTGAACCTCCACGAAAAAAAGCTCACTGTCCGCTAACACATCTGTTAGTAGGCCTATGCCCACTCCAGGCAGGAAGTGCTCCTACACAGACATTATTCTGTGAATAAAAATTGATTTAGTATACATGTAAACAAATGAAATTACCCTCGTGATAAAAGAATTATAGTCTCAACAGTGCAACCACCCGACGCCGGCTGCTGTCCTTCAGCACCACACCTCTGGACAGCAGCATTTACAGGTAGAACAATTGTAAGGCTCTAGACTCTTATTATAATTCCAAACACAAACATAAAATGAGCAAAGCCGACAATAACAATACTATCAATCCTATAAATCTCAACAGAATCGAAAGAGACAGTAGCTTTCCCGATGAGCGCTCACACACCGTCTCCAAATGAAGGTAGGGCTCCCGATATTTACATGCTGAGTTACAAAAAATATAGTGTAGCCTATATTTAGCCTAAGTATGTGTGGTCTGTCTTTGCGTTTTGCAGTGTGGAGCTCATGTAAGCAGGGATGAGGTGGGAAGCTTTTGCCCCAGCTGTGCACTGTAGGTTTTGGCCTGTGTTGCCACAGTAAATACCCAGTCAATCCAGGCGGAGTTGTATCATGTTTTTTTTATTCATATATTTTGTTATTCGATATATGTTCTGTATAGCTTCGACAGGCATCTGTCTTCCACAGTGGTCAGGAGAAAATAAATGCTGGGGAGCGTTTGCACACCCTGCTTTATCAGGTTGGATCCAAGATTCATCCAACATTCGCCTGGTATTTTACCAGGAGTTGCCAAAGGTCTCAGATGTTCTCAAATAGTGGCAAAAGAGTTGTAAATACAGTGGTGTGAAAAAGTGTTTGCCCCCTTCCTGATTTCTCATTTTTTGTATGCCACACTTAAATGTTTCAGATCAAACAAATTTAAATATTAGACAAAAATAACACAAGTAAACCAAAATGCAGTTTTTAAATGAAGGTGTTTATTATTAAGGGGGAAAAAAAACCCAAACCTACATGGCCTTGTGTGAAAAAGTGATTGCCCCTAAACCTAATAACTGGTTGGGCCACCCTTACCAGCAGCAACTGCAATCAAGCGTTTGCGATAACTCGCAGTGAGTCTTTTATAGCGATGTGGAGGAATTTTGGCCCACTCATCTTTGCAGAATTGTTGCAGTTCAGCCACATTGAAGGGTTTTCGAGCATGAACTGCCTTTTTAAGGTCATGCCACAGCATCTTAATCGGATTCCGGTCAGGACTTTGAGTTGACCACTCCAAAGTCTTCATTTTGTTTTTCTTAAGCCATTCAGAGGTGGACTTGCTGGTGTGTTTCGGATCATTGTCCTGCTGCAGAACCCAAGTGTGCTTCAGCTTGAGGTCACGAATAGATGGCCGGACATTCTCCTTCAGGATTTTTTTGGTAGACAGCAGAATTCATGGTTCCATTTACCACAGCAAGTCTTCCAGGTCCTGAAGCAGCAAAACAGCCCCAAACCATCACACTACCACCACCATATTTTACTGCTGGTATGATATTCCTTTTCTAAAATGCTGTGTTACTTTTATGCCAGATGTAATGGGACACACACCTTCCAAAAAGTTAACCTTTTGTCTAGTCAGTCCACAGAGTATTTTCCCAAAAGTCTTGGGAATCATCAAGATGTTTTCTGGCAAAACTGAGATGAGCCTTTATGTTCTTTTTGCTCAGCAGTGGTTTTCGTCTTGGAACTCTGCCATGCAGGTCATTTTTGCCCAGTCTCTTTCTTATGGTGGAATCATGAACACTGACCTTAACTGAAACAAGTGAGGCCTGCAGTTCTTTGGATATTATTGTGGGGTCTTTTGTGACCTCTTGGATTAGTTGTTGCTGTGCTCTTGGGGTAATTTTGGTCGGCCGGCCACTGCTGGGAAGGTTCACCACTGTTCCATGTTTTCCCATTTGTGGATAATGGCTCTCACTGTGGTTCGCTGGAGTCCCAAAGCTTTAGAAATGGCTTTATAACCTTTTCCAGATGGATAGATCTCAATTACTTTTTCTCATTTGTTCCTGAATTTCTTTGGATTGCAACATGATGTCTAACTTTTGAGGATCTTTTGGTCTACTTCACTTTGTCAGGTAGGTCCTATTTAAGTGATTTCTTGATTGAGAACAGGTGTGGCAGTAATCAGACCTGGGTGTGGGTAGAGAAATTGAACTCAGATTTCCAAAGATGTGATAAACCACAATTAAAAGTTAAACCATAATTAACTGGGCAGCTTGATGGTGCAGTGGCAGCACAGTAAGAAGGTCACGGGATTGATTCCACCCCTGACCATCGGGGTTCGATCCCAGCCCCTGACCATCAGTGACCCTTCTGTGTGGAGTTTGCATGTTCTCCCCATGTTTGTGTGGGTTTACCCCGGGTACTCCGGTTTCCTCCCACAGGCCCAAAACATGCAAGTTGGGTTAAGTGGAGACTCTAAAGTGAATGTGTGTGTGAATGGTGAATTGATGGTGCCGTATCGTGGCTGCTTCATCCATCTTGGTGGATGTCTTGAATTTCCCCTCTGGGGATCAATAAAGTACATGAAATTTAAAAAAAAATGAATTTATGTTTTAACAGGGGGGCAATCACTTTTTCCACACAGGGCCATGTAGGTTTGGATTTTTTTTTACCCTTAATAATAAACACCTTCATTTAAAAACTGCATTTTGTGTTTACTTGTGTTATCTTTGTCTAATATTTAAATTTGTTTGATGATCTGAAACATTTAAGTGTGACAAACACACAAAAAATGAGGAATCAGGAAGGGGGCAAACACTTTTTCACACCACTAGTTGCTAATCACTGTAAACACTGTTGGTAACATTTGTTAATAGTTAATGTTTGCTACTCTTGCAAACACTTGCATTGTAGACGATTGATCAGACAAGACACGAGCAGCTGCAGACACACAACTTTATTCCTCTAACAAGCAGAACAGACTACTCTCTTGGTGCCAAAGCCAACCTTTTATACATCTTCACATTCTCTCCTTTGGCACCGAGAGTACATGTCATTATCATAACATACATTACATCTCAATACAGTCACACCTGCAGTTCCAAATGTGAAGGCACATCTTAAGAACTTTTCTCTCCCCTGGTGTTCTGGCGCCTAATAGGCCTGCTTTTCATCTTTTCAGCTCTCTCCACAGGGTGCCACAGCACCTGTATCCTTCTCTCTCGCCTGAGGCACCCGCATTGCCATGTGTCCTGGGTGCGAGTCAGACCTCCTGCTGTGCCACCACATGTACCCCCCCCCCCCCCCCAAACACCCAGAAGGGGTCTTAACTGTCCGGTGCCTTAGGCTTGATCAATCGCCCGTACTGGCTGTAACGTGGAGCCGCCAGGCTGACTGAAGGGCCTTCCTGTTGCGGTGGATAGGGAGAAGACAGTGGACAGCGCCGTATAGCGGTAGCAGCAGCTGGGCTGCCCAGGGAAGGAAACGGTTGTAGAAATTGACCATCCCCAAAAATTCCTGCTGCGCCCTCATGGTCTGCGGATGCGGAAAATCTGACACTGCATGTACCTTATCTGGCAGCGGAATCGTGCCCTCTGACGAGATGCGGTGGCCCAAGAAATCGATTACCGGCAGCCCGAACTGACACTTAGCCAGATCAACAATCAGCCCGTGTGCTTCCAACCGTCAGAAAACTTGCTTGAGATGGGTGAGGTGCTCCTTCTCTGACCCACTAGCCACCAAAATGTCATCTAAGTAGACGAAAACGAATGGCAAGTCACGGAGCACCGCGTCCATCATCCTTTGAAAAGTTTGGGCTGTGCTCTTTAACCCAAACAGCATGCGTAAAAACTCGAAAAGACCGACAAGCATTATTACCGCTGTTTTTGGGATGTCCTCGGCACGAACCCGGACCTGGTGGTAACTGCGGACCAGATCCACTTTTGAAAAAATGCGCGTCCCGGCCAGGTGCACGGGAAAATCCTGAATGTGCAGGATGGGGTAAAGGTTGTGTTCCATGACATTGTTCAGGCGAAAATCACAGCATGGCCGCCACAAACGATCGGACTTGGGCACCATGTGCAGTGGGGACACCCAAGGGCTGTGGGAGTGCCTAATGATCCCTAGGCATTCTAAGTTAACGAACTCTTCACGCGCAATGGCTAGCTTAGCTGCACCCAGGTGGCACGGATGTGTGAAAACCAGCAGGCCCTTCGTAGTGATAAAATGCTTGACCCCATGCTTGGTTACGGTAGTGGAAAAAGTGGGCAATGTGAGTGCAGGAAACTTGGAAAGCAAACGCTGGTACTTATCCCCCAAAGCTAAAACATTTGCTTGTGTTAGTGGCCCAACTCCCCGAGCCATGCAGGGCAATGAGGGAAAAGATACAGCATCTACTAAACGTCTGTTAGCAACATCAACAAGGAGACCATAAGTACACAGAAAATCAGCACCTAAGATAGGAACCGAACATGCAGCTACCACAAAGTCCCACTTGTAATTGCGTCCATGCAAACATACAGTCACTGACCTTTCTCCAAACGTCTTGATGGGGGATCTGTTGGCGGCCGTTAATGACGGGCCGCAGCCTTCTGCCAGCCTATCTGCGCTGACTGGCAAAATGAGGCTCTTCTGGGAGCCAGAGTCCACCAAGAACCATCTCCCAGAATGTGTGTCCTCGATGAAAAGCAGCTTCTCCCTGTTGTTAGCAGTCGTAGCTGCCACTGACCGCTGGTTGGTCCATTTGTCCGTCCTCTGGAAATGACATGGCGGCAGGCAACGTTGTGCGTCCGCGCCAAAACGCTGGTGATAAAAGCACACCATCCTGTTCCTGTGTTTCCGAGTGGCCGGGACTCCACCACTGATCCCGGTCTCACTGCCTGGACCCCGAAACTCCTGTTTGCCAGGATAATGCGATCTGCTTCCTCTGCCAGCGAGTAGTAGTCCCTGGCCACCAGCAGCGGCGAGTTGGCCAGGATTGCCCTCGCCAAAGCTGGTAGCTTCTTCAGGAAGAGGTGGGCAAAGAGGAAGGATCTGTCATCTGTGCCCAGCAAGGCCAGCATACTCTCCATCAACTCCACAGCCAATCTATCTCCTAATTCCATGTGTGAGAGGAACCTCTCTGCTCTCTCTCCGGCAGAGAGGATGTAATGCTGCAGAAGCAGCCGTTTGAGAGCATCGTATTTGTCCTAGGCTGGGGAAGCGTGAAGCAGACTCATTGTGCGCTGAGTGGCACATGGGTCCAGTGAAGCCACCATGTAATGGTACTTTGTGCTATCCTCCGAGACCCCGTGGAGAGCGAACTGGGCTTCCACGTGAATGAACCAAGTGGCTGGGTTGTGGAGCCAAAAGTCCGGGAGTTTGACTGCCACAGCAAATGTAGCGGGGGAAACTCTTAAGCATGGATGTTCCCACGGAGGTGCTCGTCTGTCTTCCATTCTTACGTCAGGTCACTAGTTTAGAGGATTGATCAGACGAGACACGAGCAGCTGCAGACACACAACTTTATTCCTCTAACAAACAGAGCAGACTACTCTCTTGGTGCCAAAGCCAACCTTTTATACATCTTCACATTCTCTCCTTTGGCACCGAGAGTACATGTCATTATCATAACATACATTACAGCTCAATATATTCACACCTGCAGTTCCAAGTGTGAAGGCACGTCTTAAGAACTTTTCTCTCCCCTGCTGTTATTCCTCTAACAGTAGTCTGCTCTGTTTGTTAGAGGAATAAACCTGCAGGGGAGAGAAAAGTTCTTAAGACGTGCCTTCACACTTGGAACTGCAGGTGTGAATATATTGAGCTGTAATGTATGTTATGATAATGACATGTACTCTCGGTGCCAAAGGAGAGAATGTGAAGATGTATAAAAGGTTGGCTTTGGCAACCTTTTATACATCCTCTAAACCTTTTGGTTTAGAGGAATAAACCTGCTTTTCATCTTTTCAACCCCCCCCCCCCCCCCAGATGCCACAGCACCTGTATCCTTTTCTCTCACCTGAGCCACCCGCAGTACCATGTGTCCTTCCTTCCCCCCATTCCCCAAAGTCCTGGGGGTGAGTCAGACCTCCCGCTGTGCCACCACAGCATCAATGCTGCAAATAGTTGTTAAAGGTCGCTAAATGTTGTTAATTGTTGCAAATGACAGAGGCGAACCCTGATCTTCATGAAGATTCCTTAGAAAAGTTGTTGAATTCAAAAATTGTCACGTTTGTCTACATTCACTGCTTCGTAAGATACTACCCTTGCTGTTGCTTTTTAAACTTATTTTCGATGCATATTGTGGTACTGTGTTATGCTGGGAGAACGTAATTTCATTTTTTTATGTGCAAGCGTGCATACTAAACGACAAAGAAATCTTGACTCTTGAATCTCTATTGTTCCATGGTTTCAGGGTAGTGAGCTGACTACAGCTGCTCCATGGCCTCAGTATTAACAGCCAATAGGAGTATGATGGGAGGGCAGCTGAAGGCAGGGCTTGTTTGTTTCCATTGCCACAAAATCTCAAAAGCACAATCCCCTGATTTCTATCAGTGTATCCAAATTAACTTTGTGTGTATTTCCGTATATTCTAACAGCAGCTTTTATCTCTGAGTATAATATATTTATTGTTTTAAAGTGCAGCACTGAGTCTGAAACTGTCTGGATGCGTATTTCTCATACTTTTACAATAGCTAAAAATATGTGAATTTACGCAGAGTGGATTTGGTTTGCATTAGGTTTCTTTCTTCAAAAATCAGTAGCATCCTAACTTTTCAACAGCATATCATAGAGCTTTATTAACGTAAGTGTGTTTGATCCCTGCAGTGTCGTAGAGCTCAGAAACAGGGTGGCTGTGGAGCACGAGCAGGTGAAGCAGAAAGAGGACACTCCTAAAGCATCGTATGGATATGGAGGGAAGTTTGGTGTGGAGAAAGACCGAATGGACAAGGTTATCACATTATTCTCTTTATTGGTGAAGTATGTTTTCTCTTTATTAAAACTGTGTTTTAATGACTGTATCTATTCTATTCAGGTGGCTATGGGTCATGACTATGTGGCTCAGGTTGAGCAGCACTCTTCTCAGAAAGATGCAGCAAAGGGGTTTGGAGGGAAATACGGAGTTCAGAAAGACCGTATAGATAAGGTAAGGAGACAAATGGAGTTTTTGGCAGCTCATAGTAATCATTTTCTTCTTCTGGCTGCTGCCTTTAGGGGTCACCACAGCAGATCATCTGCCTCTGTCTCACCCAGTCCCTTGCATCTTCCTCTGTAACACCAACCCTTGGTTGCACGGTGGCGCAGTGGTTTAGCACTGTGGCAGCACAGTTTTACCCTCGGCCGGGGGATCGCGGGGATCATGAGATCGTGGGTTCGATCCCAGCCCCCGACCAACAGTGAGCTGTGTGTTTGCATGTTCTCCCCGTGTTGCGTGGGTTTACTCCGGGATTTCTCCGGTTTCCTCCCGCATACCAAAAACATGTAGGTTTAGGGCGCTCGCGCACGCAGCGACCGGCAGCCGGTGGCTTGTCACCAGACTGCAAACCAAATCTACCTACGGGTACAAATAAGTAACCAAAAAAAAAAAAAAAAAACCCTCTCCATGTCCTCCACTACAGTGCATCCGCAAAGTATTCATAGCTCTTCACCTTTTCCACATTTTGTTATGTTACAGCCTTATTCCAAAATGGATTAAATTCATTTTTCCTTCAAAAATTCTACACACAATACCCCATAATGACAACATGAAAAAAGAGATTTTTTTTTTCAAATTTATTAAAAATAAAAAACTAAGAAATCACATGTACATAAGTATTCACAGCCTTTGCTCAATATTTTGTTGATGCACCTTTGGCAGCAATTACAGCCTCAAGTCTTTTTGAATATGATGCCACAAGCTTGGCACACCTATCTTTGGGCAGTTTGGCCCATTCCTCTTTGCAGCACCTCTCAAGCTCCATCAGGTTGGATGGGAAGCATCGGTGCACAGCCATTTTCAGATCTCTCCAGAGATGTTCAATTGGATTCAAGTCTGGGCTCTGGCTGGGCCACTCAAGAACATTCACAGAATTGTCCTGAAGCCACTTCTTTGATATCTTGGCTGTGTGCTTAGGGTCGTTGTCCTGCATAAAGATGAACCATCGCTCCAGTCTGAGGTCAAGAGCGCTCTGGAACAGTTTTTCATCCAGGATGTCTCTGTACATTGCTGCATTCATCTTTCTGTCTATCCTGGCTAGTCTCCCAGTTCCTGCCGCTGAAAAACATCCCCACTGCATGATGCTGCCATCACCATACTTCACTGTATGATGAGGTGATGAGCGGTGCCTGGTTTCCTCCAAACATGATGCCTGGCATTGACACCAAAGAGTTCAATCTTTGTCTCATCAGACCAGAGAATTTTGTTTCTTATGGTCTGAGAGTCCTTCAGGTGCCTTTTTGGCAAACATGTGCCTTGAACTATGGAGTGGCTTCCATCTGGCCACTCTACCATACAGGCCTGATTGGTGGATTGCTGCAGAGATGGTTGTCCTTCTGGAAGGTTCTTCTCTCTCCACAGAGGAATGCTGGAGCTCTGACAGAGTGACCATCAGGTTCTTGGTCACCTCCCTGACTAAGGCCCTTCTCCCCCGATCGCTCAGTTTAGACTGCCGGCCAGCTCTAGGAAGAGTCCTGGTGGTTCCAAACTTCTTCCATTTACAGATGATGGAGGCCACTGTGCTCATTGGGACCTTCAAAGCAGCAGAAATTTTTCTTTACTCTTCCCCAGATTTGTGCCTCGAGACAATCCTGTCTCAGAGGTCTACAGACAATTCCTTTGACTTGATGCTTGGTTTGTACTCTGACATGCACTGTCAACTGTGGGACCTTATATAGACAGGTGTGTGCCTTTCCAAATCATGTCCAATCAACTGAATTTACCACAGGTGGACTCCAGTTAAGCTGTAGAAACATCTCTAGGATGATCAGTGGAAACAGGATGCACCTGAGCTCAATTTTAAGCTTCATGGCAAAGGCTGTGAATACTTATGTACATATGATTTCTTAGTTTGTATTTTTAATAAATTTGCAAAAATCTAAAAAAAAACCCAAAACAACTTTTTTCACATTATGGGGTGTTGTGTGTAGAATTTTGAGGAAAAAAATAATTTAATTCATTTTGCAATAAGGTTGTAACATAACAAAATGTGGAAAAAGTGAAGCCTTGTGAATACTTTCCGGATTCAATTCAATTCAATTCAACTTTATTTATATAGCGCCATTTCACAACAACAGTCATCTCATAGCACTATCAACTGTAGGGGGGACCCCCACAGTTGCAGAAAGACCCCAGCAATCAGGCGATCCCCTGTGAGCAAGCACTTGGCGACGGTGGAGAGGAAAAACTCCCTTTTAACAGGAAGAAACCTCCAGCAGAACCAGGCTCAGGGAGGGGCAGTCATCTGCTGCGACTGGCTGGGGGGTGAGGGGATAGAGAAGAAGAAGAAAAGAACAGACATGTAGAGAGCAAACAGCACGATGGGGACTCAATCTATGGGAGAGAACAAACAAATGTTAATGACCAGCAAAAAAAAAAAAAAAATTTCATAGAGAGTGAGGAAAGGAGTGAGGCCCAGTGCATTACTGGAGGTCCCCCGGCTGACTAAACCTATTAGCAGCATAACTAAGGGAGGGTTCAGAAACACATGATCCCTCCCTAATTGTAGGCTATATCAAAAAGGTAGGTTTTAGCCCTATTCTTAAAAACAGAGATCGAGTCTGACTCCCAAATCCAGATTGGCAGCTGATTCCACAGGAGAGGAGCTTGATAACTGAAGGCTCTGCCTCCCATTGTACTTTTGGAGATTCTAGGTATTACAAGTAATCCTGCGTTTTGGGAGCGTAGTGCTCTATTAGGATGATACGGTAGTATCAGATCTTTTAAATAAAAAGGAGCCTGATTGTTTAGAGCTTTGTAAGTAAGAAGAAGGATTTTAAACTTAATTCTAAACTCTATGGGAAGCCAATGAAGGGAGGCCAGAACCGGAGAGATATGATCTCTCTTTCTAGTACCTGTTAAAACTCTTGCTGCAGCATTTTGGATCAGCTGAAGACTTTTTAAAGATGTTTTAGGACAGCCTGATAATAAAGAATTACAATAATCTAATCTCGAGCTAACAAAAGCGTGGATCAGCTTCTCAGCATCACTCTGAGACAAGATGCTCCTAATCTTGGCAATATTACGCAAATGATAGAAGGCAGTCTTAGAAACAAATTTAATATGTGAATTGAAGGACAAATCCTGATCAAAAATAACTCCAAGGTTCCTCACAGAGCTATTAAGAGAAAGAGTAACTGCATCCAAACTGAAAGTTTGATTTGGAAAGGAATTTCTAAGGTTTTTTGGACCAACAAGAATGACTTCAGTCTTATCTGAATTTAATAGCAGGAAATTACAAGTCATCCAAGCTTTGATTTCCTTAAGACAGGCTTCTAGCTTGGCTAATTGATTAGTATCATCTGGCTTCATTGACAGGTATAATTGTGTGTCATCTGCATAACAATGAAAATGTATACAGTGCTTTCTAATAATGTTGCCTAACGGAAGCATATATAAACTAAAAAGAGTAGGGCCTAGCACAGATCCCTGTGGAACTCCATGACTAAGCTTTGAGCTGAAAGAAAACTCATCATTTACATGAACAAACTGGAACCTATCAGATAAATAAGATCTAAACCACTGCAACGAAGTTCCATTAAGTCCAACATAGTGTTCTAATCTATCAAGTAGAATATTATGATCAATAGTATCAAAAGCTGCACTAAGATCTAAAAGGACAAGTACAGAAACTAGTCCATTATCAGATGCAATGAGGAGGTCGTTAGTGACCTTCGCTAAGGCTGTTTCAGTACTATGATGGATTCTAAACCCAGATTGAAACTCTTCAAGTAAACCATTTCCCTGCAGGTGGTCAAATAATTGCGTAGCAACAACTCTTTCTAAGATTTTTGAAATGAAAGGGAGATTAGAGATTGGTCTATAGTTGGCTAAAGCTCCTGGATCTAGCGTTGGCTTTTTGAGTAAGGGTTTAATTACAGCCATTTTAAAAGCCTGCGGTACATGGCCTAAAGTCAATGAAGAATTGATTATATGAAGAATAAAGCTCCCAATAAGTGGGAAGACTTCTTTAAATAACCTGGTAGGAATAGGGTCTAAAAGACAAGTTGAAGGTTTGGATGAGGAAACTATTTTGTCTAACTCACAAAGGTCGAATGGAGTAAACTCATCAAGACAGACATCAATAGAAGGAGTTGTAGTAGTTACAGTATTTAAGTTAACTGTGGGAAGAATCTGATTGATTTTATCTCTGATGGATGAAATTTTATTATTGAAAAAGTTCATAAAGTCCTGACTAGTAAGCTCTAAGGGGATGCTAGGATTGACAGAGTCCTGACTCTTTGTCAACCTGGCTACAGTACTGAAAAGAAACCTGGGATTATTCTTGTTCTCTTCTATTAATGCAGAGTAATAACTCGTTCTAGCTTTTCTAAGAGATTTTTTGTAAATTAAAAGATGATTTCTCCAAGCTAAATAGATTTCATCTAAATTAGTAGAGCGCCATTTTCTTTCTAATTGACGAGTCTTCTGTTTTAAGCTACGAGTTTCTGTGTTGAACCAAGGAGTTAAAAATCTCTGATTAGACTTTTTCTTTTTTAAAGGGGCCACCAAGTCTAGAGCCTGATGCAGAGAAGCTGAAACACTATCCACCATGTTATCAATTACAGAAGGAGCAAGCTGTCTATAGCTTATTTCCGTTGTGTTGACACATGGCATAGAGGAAACAATCTGCATAAATTTGGAAACAGCATCATCTGAGAGGCATCTACTGTGATAATATTTTTATCATGCACTGTATATCCATGAATCTTATCTATGGTCTTCCTCTTTTTCTTCTACCTGGCAGCACCATCTTCAACATCCTTTGTTCAGTATATCAGCCATCCCTCCACTGGACATGTCCAAACCATCTCAGTCTTCCCTCTCTTATTTTGTCTTCAAATCAGTCAACCTGAGCTGTCCCTCTGATATACAGTGCATCCAGAAAGTATTCACAGCATTTCACTTTTTCCACATTTTGCTATGCTACAGCCTTATTCCAAAATGGATTAAATTCATTTTTCCTCAAAATTCTACACACAATACCCCATAATGACATGAAAAAACACTTTTTTGAGATTTTTGCAAATTTATGAAAAATAAAAAAAACTAAGAAATCACATGTACGTAAGTATTCACAGCCTTTGCCATGAAGCTCAAAATTGAGCTCAGGTGCATCCTGCTTCCACTGATCATCCTTGAGATGTTTCTACAACTTAATTGGACTCCACCTGTGGTAAATTCAGTTGATTGGACATGATTTGGAAAGGCACACACCTGTCTATATAATGTCCCACAGTTGACAGTGTATGTGAATGAATGAATGAATGAATGAATGAATGAATGAATGAATTTATTTATTTCGGATAGTACATTACAGGTTAAAAGAAACTGTATAATATAACAACAAGGTCAAATTAGACAAAGACTCCTTCTACTATACAATACTTCTTCTATATGTGAGAGCACAAACCAAGTATGAAGTCAAAGGAATTGTCTGTAGACCTCCGTGACAGGATTGTCTCGAGGCACAAATCTGGGGAAGGGTACAGAAAAATTTCTGCTGCTTTGAAGGTCCCAATGAGCACAGTGGCTTCCATCATCTGTAAAGGGAAGAAGTTCACAACCACCGGCCGTCTAAACTGAGTGGTCGGGGAAGAAGGGCCTTAGTCAGAGAGGTGACCAAGGACCTGATGGTCACTCTGTCAGAGCTCCAGCGTTTCTCTGTGGAGAGAGGAGAACCCTGCAGAAGGACAACTATCTCTGCAGCAATCCCCCAATCAGGCCTGTACGGTAGAGTGGCCAGATGGAAGCCACTCTTTAGTAAAAGGCACATGGCAGCCCGCCTGGTGTTTGCCACAAGGCACCTGAAGGACTCTCAGACCATGAGAAACAAAATTCACTGGTCTGATGAGACAAAGATTGAACTCTTTGGCATGAATACCAGGCATCATGTTTGGAGGAAACCAGGCACTGCTCATCACCAGGCCAATACCATTCCTACAGTGAAGCATGGTGGTGGCAGCATTATGCTGTGGGGGTGTTTTTCAGTGACAGGAACTGGGAGACTAGTCAGGACAGAGGGAAAGATGAATGCAGCAATGTACAGAGACATCCTGGATGAAAACCTGCTCCACAGTTCTCTTGACCTCAGACTGGGGGGATGGTTCATCTTTCAGTAGGACAACAACCCTAACCACACAGCCAAGATATCAAAGGATTGGCTTCAGGACAACTCTGTGAATGTCCTTGAGTGACCCAGCCAGAGCTCAGATTTGAATCCAATTGAACATCTCTGGAGAGATGTGAAAATGGCTGTGCACCGACGCTTCCCATCCAACCTGATGGAACCTGAGAGGTGCTGCAAAGAGGAATAGGCCAAACTGCCCAAAGATAGGTGTGCCAAACTTGTGGCATCATATTCAAAAAGACTTGAGGCTGTAATTGCTGTCAAAGGTGCATCAACAAAGTATTGCGTAAAGGCTGTGAATACTTATAGTGGATGTAAAATGTCTACACACCCCTGTTCAAATGCCAGGTTTTTGTGATGTAAAAAAATGAGACCAAGATAAATCATTTCAAAACTTTTTCCACCATTAATGTGACATATAACCTGTACAACCCAGTTGAAAAACAAATGGAGATCTTTTAAGGGGAAAAATAAAAAATAAACTTACGATAACTTGGTTGCATAAATATGCACACCCTGTTATAACTGGGGATGTGGCTGTGCTCAGAATTAACTAGTCACATTCAAACTCATGTTAAATGGGAGTCAGCACACACCTGCCACCATTTAAAGTGCCTCTGATTAACCCCAAATAAAGTTCAGCTGTTCTAGTAGGCTTTTCCTGACATTTTTGTTGTCACATCATACAGCACAAGCCATGGTCCACAGAGAGCTTCCAAAGCATCAGAAGGATCTCATTGTTCAAAGGGATCAGTCAGGAGAAGGGTACAACATAATTTCCAAGGTATTAAGAGGCCAACAGCAACACTGAAGTTGCTGCAGGAATTTCTGGCAAGTACTGGCTGTTTAGTACATGTGACAAACAATCACCCATCTTCTTCATATGTCTGGACTATGAGGTAGGGTGGCAAGACGGAAGCCTTATCTTACAAAGAAAAACATCCAAGCCTGGCTACATTTTGCAAAAAACACATTTGAAATCTCCCAAACGCATGTGGGGAAGTATGTTATCGTTTGATGAAACCAAGGTCGAACATTTTGGCCATAATTCCAAAAGGTATATTTGGCGCAAACATAACTCTGGTCATCACCAAAAGAAGACCATACCTACAGTGAAGCATGGTGGTGGCAGCATCATGCTTTGGGGCTGTTTTTCTTCAGCTGGAACTGGGGCCTTAGTCAAGGTGGAGAGAATTATGAACAGTTCCAAATGCCAGTCAGTGTTGGCACAAAACCTTCAGGCTTCTGCTAGAAAGCTGAAGATGAACTTCATCTTTCAGCACGACAATGACCCAAAGCACACATCCAAATCAACAAAAGAATGGCTTCACCAGAAGAAGATTAAGGTTCTGGAATGGCCCAGCCAGAGTACAGACCTGAATCCGATCAAACTTCTGTGGGATGATCTGAAGAGGACTGTGCACAGCCAATGCCCTCGCAATCTGACAGATTTGGAGTGTTTTTGCAAAGAAGAGTGGGCAAATAGTGCCACATCAAAATGTGCCATGCTGATAGACTCCTACCCAAAAAGACTGAGTGCTGTACTAAAAGCCAAAGGTGCTGCAAGAAAGTATTAGTTTTTAAGGGTGTGCATATTTATGCAACCAGGTTATTGTAAGTTTTTTATTTTGTATTTTTCAACTACTTTTTATATCCACTGTATGTACATATGATTCCTTAGTTTTTTATTTTTAATAAATTTGCAAAATCTCTAAACTTTTTTCACGTTGTCATTATGGGGTATTGTGTGTAGAATTTTGTGGGGAAATAAATGAATTTAATCCATTTTGGAAGAAGGCTGTAACACTGTGTGTCAGTGTGTGTATATACAGTATATATTTTATAGTAATATGTACATATGTATATTAGCTGCTCTTGCTTGCTTGTTTTTTTTTTTTATCTTGCCTTCTGATTGTTGCTCTGAGTGTTGCTATCCCTGTGCTGTTGCAATCCTGGAATTTCCCCGTTGTGGGACTAATAAAGGCTTATCTTATCTTAACATAAAATGTGGAAAAAGTGAGGCACTGTGAATACTTTTCAGATGCACTGTACTCATTTCCAGTGTTGGGAGTAAGACATTACTGTAATGCTACTACTTTTGCAGTAATATGTTGTGTAACAAAATTACTGTTTAAAAATTCAGTAATGCATTACAGTTACTGAAGTTTGATCAAATGCATGACTTGTTACTTTTATTAATATGGATAGATATCTTGAACACAAATAAGTGAATATACAAACTGACCCTACAGTAACTGAGATGTAGCCATCACTGGATGTGACCTGTTGCAAAAAGCCTGACTCTTCATCACTTTGGGTGGAGAAAGAGATGAAGCTATTTTGTTTTTGTTGAAATAGATTAATTTTCCTTTGTCACAGTTAAGGACAAAAGAATGTTGGTGGGTTGCAAGCTAAGTGCCGGTTGAGACCTACTGCAATCTTCAGAAGCGCCTGAAAACAGCAAGAAGTTCCGACAAAGCTAGTGTCAAGTAATGGCTAGCTATGCCAACAGCTAACTCCGTGAAGTCGATCTACTATATCTGAACACCCGCGGCAGGATGTAAAGTGGAAATACTCTTATCTCTACACCCATGGATGGATTTCAAGCACAGATATGCATCTGGACAGTTTGTGACCCAGCAAGAATTAAACCGACTGATTGCTAGATATGTCGTTACAGAAAGAGGTCATAGTAACAGTGACTTTCCATCAGACAGCTGGACTGTGATCCACTGAAGTTAAAATACATTTACTTGCTACCTGGATAGAGATTATTCAAAAATGGATTTTGATCTCCAAAAGGCTTTTGAGAGACTGGATCATGTCTGTCACAGCAGATGTTTGGAATGTGGATAATGAACATTTTCTTTGGATCACTGCACATTGGCTTAATCCATAACATAAAGGTAAAATAAACATGGACAGCTTTATGCAGTGTTGCCAACTCACACTCTTTTGGAGTGAGTCTCACTCTTTTTTCCTCTCTTTCACTACACAAACCCCATTTCTCACTCCAAAATGAGGAAATTACTGGCAATATCGTGTTGATTTTCTTCAGATTTTTCTCACAATAAGCACTCTCAAGGCAGGATAAAGCAGACTGAACATGTTCTAAATCTTATTCTGAGGTAAAGAAGTGTATGACTTGAAAAAAATAACTGTTTATGTGTATTGTGCACCTGCCTGCTCACTCCACCCCATGCCCCTCTTGTACATTTTTCATAACTTTGGATGGATGACCCAGGGCTGGGTGATGTGGGTCAAAAATCATATCTTGGTATAATTATTCAATATCTCGAGATATACATACACATGTGGACAAAATTGTTGGAACCCCTCTGTTAATGAAAGAAAAATCCACAATGGTCACAAAAATAACTTGAATCTGACAAAAGTGGTAATAAATAAAAATTCTATGAAAATTAACCAATGAAAATCAGACAATGCTTTTGAATTGTGGTTCAACAGAATTATTTTATAAAACAAACTCATGAAACAGGCCTGGACAAAAATGATGGTACCCCTAGAAAAGATTGAAAATAATGTGACCATAGGGACATGTTCAACCAAGATGTGTCCTACAATTAACGTCACAGGTGTCTACAAACTTGTAATCAGTCAGTCGGCCTATTTAAAGGGTGACAAGTAGTCACTGTGCTGTTTTGTGACATGGTGTGTACCACACTAAACATGGACCAAAGGAAGCAAATGAGAGAGTTGTCTCAGGAGATTAGAAAAAAAATTATAGACAAGCATGTTAAAGGTAAAGGCTATAAGACCATCTCCAAGCAGCTTGATGTTCCTGTGACTACAGTTGCACATATTATTCAGAAATTTAAGATCCACGGGACTGTAGCCAACCTCCCTGGACGTGGCTGCAGGAGGAAACTTGATGAAAAATGGAAGAGACGGATAATATGAATGGTAACAAAAGAGCCCAGAACAACCTCTAAACACATTCATGGTGAACTCCAAGGTCAAGGTACATCAGTGTCAGATCGTACCATCCGTTGTTGTTTGAGCCAAAGTGGACTTCATGGGAGACGACCAAGCAGGACACCACTGTTGAAAACAAATCATAAAAAATCCAGACTGGAATTTGTCAAACTGCATGTTGACAAGCCACAAAGCTTCTGGGAGAATGTCCTATGGACAGACGAGACAAAACTGCAACTTTTTGGCAAGGCCCATCAGCACTATGTTCACAGACACAAAAATGAAGCATACCAAGAAAAGAACACTGTCCCTACTGTGAAACATGGAGGAGGTTCTGTTATGTTGTGGGGCTGCTTTGCTGCATCTGGCACAGGGTGTCTTGAATCTGTGCAGGGTACAATGAAATCTCAAGACTATCAAGGTATTCTAGAGAGAAATGTGCAGCCCAGTGTCAGACAGCTTGGTCTCAGTTGCAGATCATGGGTCTTGTAACAGGATAATGACCCAAAATACACAGCTAAAAACACCCAAGAATGGCTAAGAGCGAAACATTGGACTATTCTAAAGTGGCCTTCTATGAGCCCTGATCTAAATCCTATTGAACATCTGTGGAAGGAGCTGAAACATGCCGTCTGGAGAAGGCACCCTTCAAACCTGAGACAACTGGAGCAGTTTGCTCATGAGGAGTGGGCCAAAATACCTGCTGAGACGTGCAGAAGTCTCATTGACAGTTACAGAAATCATTTGATTGCAGTGATTGCCTCAAAAGGTTGTGCAACAAAATATTAAGTTAAGGGTACCATCATTTTTGTCCAGGCCTGTTCCATGAGTTTGTTTTTTAAAATAATTCTGTTGAACCACAATTCAAAAGCATTGTCTGATTTTCATTGGTTAATTTTCATAGAATTTTTATTTATTACCACTTTTATCAGATTCAAGTTATTTCTGTGACCATTGTGGGTTTTTCTTTCATTAACAGAGGGGTACCAACAATTTTGTCCACGTGTGTAGGTACCACCAAGGGTCATACACTTCTCTCATCACTTTATGCAGCTGTGGAGACCTTGCCTGTACAAGTCTGCAGGTTGCATCAGAAGCCACGACTTGACCTTAAAAATTAGTTTCATTGTCTTGGAAGTGCTTGCCCTTGTCCCAGATTCAAGTTATTTCTGTGACCATTGTGGGTTTTTCTTTCATTAACAGAGGGATACCAACAATTTTGTCCACGGCTGTATATACATACATATGGGCCCAAAACACTTCCAAACCTTTTAAACAATGAAATTACAAGCTTAGCAACTGTCTAGATCAGTAATAGTGTTTTCCTCCTTTTAATATGTATCCTTTCTCATAAATTTGTGTAGTTTCCTTTAAATTTGAAAGTTTTTTTTCCTCAAAAATATGTGGAATTTTTTAAATCTTAAATTGTGACCTTAAATAGTAAATTTGCTACATTTTTTTAAATTTATGGCCTTTTCATGATAAATTTGTGAGTTTTTTTTCTGTAAAATAAACTAGGTTTAATCTGACTCTGAAGTGTTTCAGAAAGAACCTGAAACAACTTGGTTCAGATAGATGACTAACTGGCCTAGTATTAGATGAAGATTATTTTAAGCAATGACTCATTTAAAGCTGCCCTAGTGAATACCAATAATAAAAATGTGGATGTGGAAGCAAGCATTAAATTCTCAAATTTAAAACTGCATTGTTCTTTTGTGTTTCTCCTCATGACTGGGTTGCGTGTTTGATATTATCAATCATTAAATTCAGTCTCTGTCCTGTCTTTACAGTCTGCTGTGGGTTTTGAGTACAAAGGGGAAGTACAGCAGCATGCTTCTCAGAAAGGTAGGTCTATGGTTGAGCTTCTTGTATACAAAAGGGTTGACCAGTTATTGGCCTGGATGGTTATCATAGTTGATATTTGACATTTTGCTGATTATCAGACTCTTTTTTTTTAAATTTTCAAGTAATGTTGTAGTCAGGACCACACTCACAAAGATCAAGATATGACTGAGATCCGAGTGTGCGAGACCAAGACTAATGGTTTGAGACTTAATTAACAACAGAGAAATAGACAGAGTTGAGACTAAAACCACACACACAGAGTTAGGGAAATAAGTATTTGATCCCCTGCTGAATTTGTAAGTTTACCCCTTTACAAAGAAATGAACACTCCATAATTTTATGGTAGGTTTATTTTAACAGAGAGAGATAGAAGATCAACAAAAAAAAATCCAGAAAAAAATATTAAATAAAGGTTATGAATTAATTTGCATTTGATCAAGGGAAAAAAGTATTTGATCCCTATGCAAAAGGTGACTTTGTACTTGGTGGAGAAACCCTTGTTGGCAAGCACAGAGGTCTGACGTTTCTTGTAGTTGGTCACCAAGTTTGCAAACATCTCAGGAGGGATTTTAAGTGGTTCGACTTTTGGGGAGGGTGACTTATTTTTTTGCAGTCCATTCTATGTTGATCACAATTCTCTTTAGGGGCCACTGATATGCTGATGCTCGGGTATGTGAGCTTACTCACGAAGGTTCTTTAATTCACAAAAGTTTCTATGTGTATTAAACAATAGGAAGTGGTTATATCATATTGACCACTGGAATCCTATACCCCAGTCTACCAATTATACGTTATTTTAATAATTCTTTGAGTCAAATTTACATTTAACTCAGACTCACTACTCAAGCTAGGAGCTAGCAAGCTACATTTAGCAATAGTGACATAAGAGGTGAGGTTAATTGGCATCAACTGGGGATTCTAAATTGTTCTTAGGTATGGATGTGAGAGTGAATGTTTTTTTGTTTTTTTTTTACTTATTTTGTACCCGTAGGTAGATTTGTTCTGCAGTCCGGTGACAAGCCACCAGCTGCCGGTCGCTGCGTGTGCAAGCGCCCCATATCCCTAACCTGCATGTTTTTGGCATGTGGGAGGAAACCGGAGAAATCCCGGAGTAAACCCACGCAACACGGGGAGAACATACAAACTCCACACAGATCACTGTTGGCCGGGGGCAGGGATCGAACCCACGAGCTCATGATCCCTGCGATCCCCCGGCCGAGGGTAAACTGTGCTGCCGCAGTGCTAACCACTGCGCCACCGTGCAGCCCATGGTTATCTGTTTCTCTGTGTTGGCCCTGCGATGGAGTGGCGATCTGTCCAGGGTGTACCCTGCCTCTTGCCCAAAGATGCTGGGATAGGCTCCAGCCCCTCCGCGACCCGAAAAGGATTAAGTGGTAGAAGATGGATGGATGGATGGATGAACATAAGAGGGAGGGTGGAGTGAAATATGGCTCTTAAGAATTTAGAGACACGCACTGAAACAAGCCGCTCTGAGTAAGGCTGCAAAAGATGATTCACAATGATGCTGCAACAATTAAATATTTAAAGGCAATTTGACCAAAATATGTCACAAACATTTCATTAAGATCTGTGGGAGCTGTCAGCATGTAGAATAAGGGCAGTAATTGGGACCTTTAAATTTCTACTGTAACAGAATATCAGTTTCAAATATCAGATATTGGTCCTTGGTCACAAACTATCGGCCATGAAAAAGTCATATTGATCGAACCCCAACATACAGTCTACATTTCTACTCAAAAAGGATAGTCATCCCAGATAACTTCATCATTGACCACTTTTAGATTACTCGAAGGGATTTGGGGGAAAGTACGGTGTTGAGAAGGAGAAAGTGGACAAGGCAGCTTTGGGGTACGACTATAAAGGAGAAACAGAGAAGCATCAGTCTCAAAAAGGTGAGCTGACTAATGTTTATCAGGTTTTTGCACAATTTGCTTGAAGTTTCGCTTCATCTTGCATTTTCTTCTTAATTTCCCCAGACTATGCTAAGGGATTTGGAGGGAAATACGGTGTGGAGAAGGAGAAGGTGGACAAGGCAGCTTTGGGTTACGACTATAAAGGAGAAACAGAGAAGCATCAGTCACAGAGAGGTGAGTTGAGGCTCTACTGTTTTTTCAATCTAACATAATTCTTGTGGTGTCTGATTGTTTTACTCTTCCGTCTTTCATTCTCAGATTACTCAAAAGGATTTGGAGGGAAGTTTGGTGTTGAGAAGGAGAAAGTAGATAAGGCCGCGTTGGGGTATGATTATAAGGGCGAGACTGAAAAACATCAGTCTCAAAAAGGTGAAAAGGTCTACAGTACATGCTTTTATATGGTGAAATAAAAAGCAAATGGATGCAGTTCATCTGACTGATCAGATTTACGTCTGTTTAGATTATTCAACAGGTTTTGGGGGTCGTTATGGAGTACAGGCAGACCGCATGGACAAGGTCAGAAACAAGGATGAATGTTATCATTGTTTTAACTTTTTAATTGTTAAATCTGAAACTGAAACAGCAAGAAGCCAATTGTGTTTTGTAGTACAGTGAGAATTTAACGAGTAGATATAGCTGCCTTGGGACACAAACCATCAAAAATATGACATCATGACATGGATTTGAGGCCCTGCAAAGGTTGCTGTTGAAGCTTTTCAGACACCAGACTAGGGCTGCACGATTTAAGAAAAATATGTGATTGTGATTATGGCCCAGTTATTGTGATTTGCAATGTGATTTTGATTATTTATATTTATTCTTTTTAAATTCTTAATATTATTATATGCTCAAAAGGAGGAATGTGAGCTTATATTCACATGATCATGTATATGGTTATATTTTCCTTGTTTTTTCTTTTCTTTTTTGAAACAGTGGAGTAGGTTAATGTTAAACTTTTACTTACTCCCTTTGGGACATATTATGTCTATAAACGTCATCGTGAGATCGCTGCAAGCATGGCACCAACCTCAACGGGTACACTAATGTCCTGAGCTGTAACCGCTGACTTCCTTCAATAGATCAGTGACTAATTTAACAGCAGTGAAACACCACATGAAAGGTGTGGACAGGATGGATGTCATTTTCATGAAGCTATCCAGCTCAGAAAAACAAGCTTCTCTTTTAGTTAATACAAAAATAACCACTTTTGTGTATTGTAAATTAATAATGATTTAACAGATGATTGGCAAAGAAAGAATTACCAACATCCTAATGAAGCTCTCTGTTTTAAACCTTACTAGTGCACTGCCCGGTCACATGACCATATAGGGAATTGTTCAGTTCCTGCTGAATTGAACAACACCTTACAGGCTGCGTGTCCACTAAATGCATTTTTTCTGCTGTGGGCGGCTATTTTCATTCTCTGTGTAGTGCAGCATTTACAGTACTGAGCGCCCTCGGTGCAAAAACGCTCTCAGCGGTGACCGTTTTTTGTCGTGGCGCTCAGGGCTGAAAAAAGTTCAACTTTTCAGAGTACAGCTGCGCTGGTCAATGTTGAACCTTTCTAACTAGCCAGTCAGAATTAAGGAATTGTGGGACATAAGATGCCAGTATAGGAAGAAGAGAACGGTACAATGGCGGAGGATCCTCGCCGTATCAGACAACCTGGTACACTTTAATCTCACACTACAAGGATACCATGATCAAAATTTGAAAGCGAACGCTTGGAGGAATGTGTCCATGTCTGTTGGCATGTCAGGTGAGTGTTTGTGCCTTTATTTCTGACAAGTTTGTTGTGGTAGATAATATGGATACTATGTGAATTTATACAGTTGATAACTGCAAAAAATGGAAATACCTCCAATGTGAAATGCAATCATATACCAACAGTCATTTATGAGTTTAGGAAACTGCGTGGATCATATCTCAGCATGAGTTTTACAAAAATAGATGTAAAAATAAAGGAATTTTTGACCAGAGACTACTCACCTCAGAAGGGCTCTCTGTAATTAGTCTGCATCCGAGAAATTCATGGGCTACTCTTGTCCAAAACCAGTTCAAACTGACTCCTAGTTAATCTAAAATACTTCTTGAATGGGCACCGTCAAGGCGCAACTTCTGTAATAATAATAATTTAAAAAAAAAAGGTTGGTGCTACTTTCCCAGCTGTTTTCTCGGTCAGTTGATGTCTGTACCCAGACTCTTTTTTTTTTTTTTTGTCATCATATTTTGCATCCAGAGCTGTTGCCAGTACCAGAATGCATTTCCTGTCCATTGTTATTTAGAGACTGCTATTAAAAAATAAGTAGAAAGTCTTGATGGGAAAAGGAGAAGGGCTGAGGTGTGAGTGACAAGCTGTTGCTAGGCTACAGGGCACAGACTTTTTTTTTTTTCCAGCATGCAGCACACAAGCGCTGTAAAAAAAGAGGTTCAGGGTTGTCCGGTGGCAAAAAACGCGTTTGGTGGACACACAGCCATAAGGAGTTGTTCAGAACTCCTTATAAGGAGTTAAGAACACAGACACACTATGTTCCGATATGAGGTCATAGAATTACATCTTGCATTTTTCACATCTGTTAAAAAAAAAAACAGGCAGTGCTAGAGTTGGATTTATTGTCTTGATTAACAAACCAGAATACCTTTGTGGTGATGGACTCTTTATTTCATCCGAAAATGCCAAGAAAAAGTGAGTGAAGTGTGCTGAAGTCAAATTGCTAGCATACTAACTAGCCACCGGCATTGGTCACTTTTCGATCTCGGCCCTTCTGCGGTACTGACTCAACAGGTGACCGGTATGTATTAGAAACACAGACTTTTGCACTTGACAATATTTAATTTGATTACATGTGTGTGAAATGACAATAGATGTCTTCATGCTGACTGAGATGTTTAGCAACAGTTACTGGCTGCATTTAGAAGGGGCTATTTGTTTTTCTCAGCTGCATAAAATAATCACAATATTTTGTCCAGTATTGCTGTCATTTAATAAATTGTGCTTGCAGAACTGTTGTATAAAAGCAATATTACAGTCGAGGTTGTACGTTATCAGTGAATACAGTATCACACCCGCAGTTACGATATTCATGATATCATACTCCCTCTCATGTAATATTGCTTAAATATACACATTGTTTATATACACAAAAATTCAACTGAATACTGCAATTAAACAAAATGTGCTTTAACAACGTATTAGTTTTTGGGTGTGCACACTTATGCAACCATCTTATTGTACATTTTTTCCTCTTACACAGATTTTTTTTTCAATAGAAATGTACAGCTAATTGGTCACAATAAAGTGGGAAAAGTTTGAATATGATTTGTTTTATTTTTCTACATCAAAAACATAGTTTAAGAGTGATTTGTACACTTTTTATATCCATACTACATGATTTAGGCACATTTAGTGTTATTGCTTTTTAAATCCAGAAGCTACATAATCTTTTATACAGTCTAAGTTGTGTGTGCACAGTTTTTGCATTAATACCAAAGTAATGTGGGGGCATGGTGTGGGGATTCTCCACCCAGAGAAAGCAGCTGGGATAAGGGGGAACAATGGACCGGGGGAGGAAGTGCCACCGGGGGGTCTCAAACGGGACAGTATGGATTATGCACCCCCCAGGGAGAGGAGGAACCGCTGGAGCTGCTGGAAGAGAGAAGGGTGTGAGAGCAGCGCCGGCATTATGATTTTAATGTGCCACGCAGGTCTTTGTTCTAAATAATATACTATGGTCGGAAGTTCCGGGTCTCAATGCATGGTAATAAAGATATAAAAGAGGAATGCACAGAGACCCGGGAGCTCTTTTCCTGTACTGATATGTTGGAGAAAGATTAAAGTTCATGTGTTGTCCAGCTCATTGCCTCGCTTGCTTCCTTTCTCCACATTGGTGACCCCAAGATGTGCTATGGAAAGCGAGCCGAGCACAGCCCTGGAGACTACCTGGAGGGAGAGCACCAGCGCTGCGTGCGCTGGCTCAGTCAAGCTCCCAGACTTCTGGCTTCACAACCCCACCGCATGGTTTGTGCACATAGAAGCCCAGTTCGCACTCCGTGGGATAACAACGGATGATACCAAGTATTACTATGTGGTCGCTGCGCTGGATGCGCGCGTCACGCAATAGGTGACGAGCCTGCTCCAGGAGCCACCAGCCCAGGGATAATATGAAGCGCTCAAGAGGATGCTACTCCATCGCTATACCCTGTCTGACAGTGAGAGGGCAGAGAGACTCCTAACGCGTTCAGAGTTAAGTGACAGATCAGCAGTGGAGCTCATGGAGAGCATGTTGGCGCTGAGGGGGAAGGACGATGAATCTTTCCTGTTTGCTCACTTGTTCCTTAGGAACCTACCGGCTACGGTGAAGGCGATCCTGGCCAACTCGCTGTGGCTGGTTGCCAAGGACTACCACGCCCTAGCACAGGAAGCAGACCACATCATTTTGGCAACCAGAACTCTCAGCGTGCAGGCAGTGGCACCGACATCCATGAGGGACTCCAGCGAGGTCGAGGAGCCGTTGGTGGTAGCTGGGATGGACACCAGGAGATGAAGGAACAGGGCGATCTGTTTTTATCATCGCCGTTTTGGCTCGAATGCCCAACGCTGCCTGTCGCCGTGCCAATTCAAGAAGCCGGGAAGACGGCACGTTCGGCATTCAGTTGCAGCTGCAACCGCTGGCGACAGGAACAAACTGCTTTATGTCACGGACACACGTTCGGGGAGACTGTTTTTGGAGGACTCCAGCTCCCAGAAGAGCCTCATCCTGCCGGTCATCGAAGACAGGGTGGCAGGAGGCAGCGGTCCCAAGCTCACGGCCGCCAGCGGATCCACCATCAGGACATTAGGCGGCAGACACTGACGATCTGCTTACACAGACGCAACTTTCAGTGGGACTTTGTGGTAGCTGCATGTTCCGCCCCCATTTTAGGCGCAGATTTTTTTATGTGCTTGTGGGTTGTTTGTAGATGTTGCTTATAGGCGATTAGTGGATACTCTTTTGCCTCACTGCCCTGTACAGCTCGGGGAACTGGGTCGACAACACTGGCTAACATTATAGCTCCAGTGGGTAAGTACCAACAGTTACTCGCACAGTTCCCAGCACTCACGGTCCTGACTTTTTCAGCTACTATAACGAAACATGGGGTCGAACATTTCATAACTACAAAAGGCCCACTGATGTTTGCACGACCTTGGTGCCTGGACGCAGCTAAACTGTCCAGCGCATGCGAGGAGTTCGCCAACTTAGAGCAGTTGGGCATTGTCAGGTGCTCCAACAGCCCGTGGGCATCCTTGCTACACATGGTGCCTAAAGCCAACGGGTCATGGCGACCGTGCGGTGATTTCCGGGGCTTGAACAATGCCATGGGACACGATTGCTATCCTATTCCACACATCCAGGACTTTTCCATGCACCTGGCTGGGGTGCGTGTTTTTTCGAACGTGGATCTGGTCCGCTGATACCATCAGATTCCGGTGCGTACAGAAGATGTTCCGAAAACAGCGGTAATAACTCCTTTCGGCCTTTTCGAGTTTTTACGCATGCCGTTCAGATTAAAAGGCGTGGCGCAGAGGATGATGGACGCAGTGCTTCGTGACTTGTCCTTCACTTTCGTCTACTTAGACGACATTCTGGTGACTAGCACATCCAAAAAGAGCACATCGCCCATCTCAAGACGGTTTTCCAGAGGTTGGAAGTGCACGGGTTGATAGTTAACCCGGTGAAATGCCAGCTCGGTGTGCCAGTGATTGATTTTTTTGGGCCACTGCATTTCGCCGGAGGGCGCGATTCCATTACCGGATAAGGTGCGTGCGGTGTCGGACTTTCCACAGACTGTGAGGGCACTACGGGAGTTTTTGGGAATGGTTAATTTTTATAACCATTTCCTTCCCTGGGCAGCCCAGCTGATGCAGCCATTGTATGCCGCGCTTAAAAAAAGAAGCCCGCGACCATCGACTGGACTCCCAAGCAAGTCCAGGCTTTCACAAACACCAAAACAGCGCTGGCGGGTGCTGCATTGCTAGCCCATCCAGATCCGTCTGCACAGATAGCGCTCACTACAGACGCATCGGATGTTGCCATAGGGGCAGTGGCAGAACAGTACATCTCAGGTTCGTGGCAGCCGCTCGCATTTTTCAGTCGAACTTTGCGCAACATCAAATGCAAATACAGCACGCTCGACAGAGAATTGCTGGCTATCCACCTGGCAACGCACCATTTCCAGTTTTGGCTAGAGGGGTGCGAGTTCACCGCATTCGTGGACCATAAGCCGCTGACATACATGATGTCCAAGGTCTCGGAACCATGGTCAGCCCGGCAGCAACGGCATTTGGCTGCGATTTCAGAGTTTACTACCGACGCTAATCACGTTGCTGGTAAGCTCAACGTCGTGGCCGATTGCCTGTCGCGCGCATTAGTCTCCTCAGTCTACATGGGAATAGATTTCCATGCCATGGCCGCGGAGCAAGCCGGGGATGCAGACATTTGCACGCTCCAGTCGGCGCCTACTGGGTTAAGGCTGGAGAGCAGGGTGGTGCAAGAATGGTGCCCCCTCCCCCCTCCCCCCTTGCTCTGCGACATCTCCACCAGCCGCCCGCGCCCGGTGGTTCTGAGCTCTTGGCACCACCGCATTTTTGAGTCAGTCCACTCCCTTTCGCACCCAGGCGTGCACGCTTCAGTGAAGCTAGTGGGGGTGAAATTCGTCTGGCCACGTTTGCGCAAGGACGTGAAAGAGTGGGCTGCAGCTTGCATCGCGTACCAGCGGGCCAAAGTACACAAGCACACCAGAGCCCCCCTCGAGCCGTTCCAAATCCTGGCTAGGAGGATTGACCACATCCATGTGGATTTGGTGGGAACCCTCCCGGCGTCGCAAGGTTTCACGCACCTTTTGACAGTCGTGGACTGCACCACGCGGTGGCCTGAAGTGGTCCTGCTGGCTTCTACCACATCCGCGGAAGTGGCTCGCGCTTTTTTGTCGGCTTGGGTTGCATGTTTTGGATGCCCATGGGACATCACTTCCGACAGGGGTCCACAATTCGTTTCTGAACTCTGGTCCATGATGACCCAGAGCCTGGTGGTCAGAATTCACTGTACTACCTTGTACAACCCCCAGGCTAATGGGTTTTGTGAGCATTTTTACAGGTTGCTTAAAGCAGCGGTCAGAGCTTTGCTCGTGGACACAAATTGGGTCAACCGTCTGCCCTGGGTTCTTTTAGGGTTGCGTTCTGTGCCTCAGGAGGATTTAGCAGCCTCCCTGGCAGAACTCATTTTTTCCTCAGCCACTGCGGATCCCCGGAGAGTTTTTACCGGAAAACCCTGTGCCCGAAGCTGATCCACCCATGCAATTTTTGCACAGTACAGAGGCTTTTAACGTACCGGGCCTGACCCACCATTGTTTTCCCTGCACCTTCATCCCAAAAAGCTTGCAGAACGCCAGTTTTGTTTTTGTCAGGCACGATGCGCACTGGACCCCGCTGCACCCACCGTACAACAGACCGTTCAGGGTGTTGGAACCTGGGGAGAAGCATTTTGTGTTCTACTTGGGGGGGGCGGGGGACAGTTTGCATCGACAGGCTGAAGCCCACTTTTGTGTTGGCAGACGAGCAGGTGGTGTTGGCCCAAGCTCCCTGGCACAGATGCCCACCGTTGGTGGCTCCGCAAGTTGGTGACCAACTTGGTCACCATGAAAATATTACCTTCTTGGCAAAGGTAGAAATATTGTCTCTTTTAAAAAAAAAAATAAATAAATAAATAAAAAAATCCATAACTACAGGAGCTTGATATACATGTACACTCAACAAACACTGTGAGTTATTTATTTACTTAGTTGACCAGAGTGGTGGCCTAGTGGTAGAGCATCAGCACCACAGCCAAAAGGCTGTGGGTTCATGGGTCAGCCTGTCACGAAGTGGCCTTGTCACTGACTGCAGGCACACGGACGCTTATATGGAGGCACTCTCAGCTGCACAAAATTATGTACTGTGGGTGATTTGCCAGCTTAAGTGACGCATACACACACACACACACACACACACGCACGCACACACCTGCCATACATTTTCTCATTTACTTCTCTGTTTGTAAATTATCTTAAAATATCTAACGTTTATCTGTTTTTGTTTCCCTTACCTGTTTTGTGGCGCAGCCGGGGGGCCCACTTGGTTGTTCTGCTTCACTGGAAAACATACACTTATATTTTTATACCGTAAAAACTCATTTTTACTTGTTCCAGCGCCCGTCCGCTTAGCTGCCTCCATACACGATTCGGACGTCAAATGAGCTAAACAGATGAAATCAACTGAGTAGATAAAGTACGTTTTTTTTTCACACGCCTGTTGGTCAGGTGACCCATGGAGATTATGGTCATGAATTTTAATAAATATTGTGTGTGGAAAAACTTATTTGTGTATTTAAATATTTATGTGTAAAGTATATATTAGGAGATGGGGCACTGTAAACTGTTTTATGGAAATATTTATTGAAGTGTGTTTTTCTGTGAATGAGTGGGAGGGGCTTGGTTGGTAAAATGGGGCTTTTGTGGGCTGAACAGTCAGTCTGAAGTTTGTTGGAGAGGAGGCAACATATAGTCTGCTGTCTGTAAGTAACTGAGCGACTTGTTTTCTCCCATTGTGAAGGAGGAGTTAAGAGAGGACTCCATTTTAAAGGGACAATTTGCTACAGAGACTGTTTGGGTTTCTCTCCATTTGTTTCCACTGTTTGTTTTCTCCTCACCTGTACATAATTTTGCACTTGGGAGGCCGGCAAATAAAAAGGCTCAATACCATCTGTGTGACTTTGCCATCATTTTTTTTGGGGGGGGGGGGGGATTTGAAGAAGTTGGAAAAGAACCCTGTGACACAGCCAGGTCATACCAAATACCATATAAATAAAATATGGTATTTCCTGCCTTCTAGCATAGCATAGAATGGGGGAAGGAAAATTGGCTACCCTGTCACGGGGGAACCACAAGCCAGCGTGCTCCCTATGCTGGTCCTGGGTAAATGGGGAGGGTTGTGTCAGGAAGGGTATCCAGCATCACATCCACCCAAATCAAATATGTGGATCATCACGATGTCAGGTGATGATGCTGTAGCAGCCCTGAAAGGGAGCAGCCAAAAGAAGAAGAGATTTGGTTAATTATTGCATCCAGCACCTTTTGTTTCTGGTCAGTACACAGAGCCAAAGCATCCTAGTTTTCATTGTTTGTCAAGTCCATTAGTGCCACTAACAACTTTTGCTGGATGAGAAGCTGTGTCATTGTTTGTTCACATAAATGAACAAGCAGCAAATTCTCAGGAGTACAAGCATTTAATTGCTGATGTAGATTTATTTCCTTTCAGAGTTAATCAAGCATTTTTTCAGGCACCATTACTGAAACATTTCATCAGTATTGACTATTAGAATTACACCGCATACATCTGCATCTCCATCATTATCCTCCAGAGCGCGGCAGGCTTCTCAGATATGGACTCCCCAACATCTGCTTATGAAAAGACGCAGCCATTAGAGGCCGCCTGTAAGTCATTTTTTCCCCTCAACACAATCGATAATGCTGTTCCACCTGTCTGGGAAACACTTAAATTCACAGCTGTTAAGTGGTTTCTGTGTTTGAGCAGTTGGAAACACAGCAGAGATCACCGCTGATACACCACATTTATATTATTTTCTGTTGATAATGTGCAGCAAGCACCGGTGCAGGAAAGCTGAAAGCACGCTTTGAGAATCTGGCCAAGGCTTCGGATGAAGAGAACAGGAAGAGAGTAGAAGAAGAGAGAGCGAGGAGGCAAGCCAGAGAGAACCGGGAGCGAGAGGAGGCCAAACGCAGACAGCAGGTGTGTACATGGAATTTAACTGTGTGTATGTGAAAGTTGGGTCAGGGGTCGGCAGCAACCACTATGGAAAGAAAAATTTTGGGCCTTAAAATTAATATAAAACAGCCACCATTAGGCGATTTTTTTTTTGTCTTAAATGTGCAACTTTTAGGTCCTAAATGTGTTTTGTTTTTTGTTTTTTTGAAAAAAAAAAAAAAATCTCGGCAAATTATTTTTTCATGTGAATTTGCAACATTTTTTTTTTTTTTGGTAAATTTAAGATTTTTTTTCTTAATTTGTCTCTCAGTGCAACACTTTGTCCACTTAAATTTATTACTTTTTAATCATCCATCCATCCATCCATCTTCTACCGCTTTTCCGGAGGTCCGGGTCGCGGAGGCAGCAGTTTAAGCAGAGAAGCCCAGACTTCCCTCTCCCCAGCCACCTGCTCCAGCTCTTCAGAGGGGATACCAAGGCGTTCCCAGACCAGCTGGGAGACATAGTCTCTCCACCGAGTCCTGGGTCTGCCCCGGGGTCTCCTCCCAGTGGGACGTGCCTGAAACACCTCAAGTGGGAGGCGTCCAGGAGGCATCCTAATCAGATGCCCATACCACCTCAACTGACTCCTTTCAATGTGGAGGAGCAGCGGTTCTACTCTGAGCCTCTCCCGGATGACTGAGCTCCTCACCCTATCTCTGAGGGTGAGTCCAGCAATCCTACGGAGAAAGCTCATTTCAGCCGCTTGTATCCGCGATCTCGTTCTTTCGGTCATTACCCAAAGCTCGTGACAATAGGTGAGAGTAGGAACGTAGATTGACTCGACAGCTTTGCCTTAGAACTCAGCTCCCTCTTCACCACAACAGACCGGTACAACGTCCGCATCACTGCAGATGCTGCTCCAATCCGTCTGTCGATCTCTCGCTCCATTCTCCCCTCACTCGTGAACAAGACCCCAAGATACTTAAACTCCTCCACTTGGGGCAGGAGCCTGTCCCCAACCCAGAGAGGACAATCCACCTTTTTCCGGCTGAGGACCATGGACTCGGACTTGGAGGTGCTGATTCTCATCCCAGCCGCTTCACACTCAGCGGCAAACCGTCCCAGCAAGAGCTGTAGGTCATTGCTGGATGAAGCCAACAGGACAACATCATCTGCAAACAACAGAGATGAGATCCTGTGGTCACCAAGCATGACACCCTCCATTCAATGGAGGGTGTACTTTTTAATCATAAAAATGTTTAAATGTTCATATAAATGTACTAGCAGATTTGTTAGCTTTTTTCTTTTAATTTTGCAATCTTTTCTCATGAATTTAATTTTTTTTTTCTTTAAATTTTATTTCTCTTAAATTTGTGACCTTTTTTCAAATTCATCAAACTCATAGGAAGCCACTGGTTATGGGCAAAAGGGGCTCATGTTACAGATCATTTAGTTGTATTCAGCTCTCGTATGATGATAGTGTGTTGTGTCTTTTAGGAACAGAGCAGCAGAGAGGAGGAACCTCCTCCACCAGCTGTGACCCCAGAGGACCTCATGCCAGCAGAAGTTCACCACCATATGCCTGAGATTCAGGAAATACCAGAGCCAGAACCAGAGGTGACAGAAACATCAGCGCTGCTATATAAGCCTATTATTCATTCATCTCTTCAAAAAACACAGCTGATGTATCCAACCATAAATCCATCAGACATGTTGATTCTTAGACCTGTAGAGCTATGTTTTTATTTTACTGGCCCAGAGGTTTCTGACTTCTTTTGAGCAATAAGCTACTTTGCTACTTTTTTGTAACACTTTTCCCCCTTTCAGTCTGAATAATTAACGTAAAAATTATTTATAAATTTGCAATTTTGTTTCATGAATTTGACTTGTGATAAAATTGCAACTTTTTCTTGTAAATTGGCTACCTTTTTCCCAACAATTTGATTTTTGTCGTGATCTTCAAAAACATTTTAAGAATTTCTCTTAAATTAGCTTGTTAACCTTATGTTTTTTCTTTTTTTTGGGGGGGGGGGCAAACCCACAGGTAAAAAGAGCACTCTGAGACGAGTGCCGTATCCCCTGCCTCTGTTTTCTTTGAAAATCCCAGTTACTTGTGGACAGAGAGCAATTTTCAACTTTTCAATATAATTTCTGTGGCAGAACCAAATTGTAATTCCATCATCCAAGAACATACAACAAAGTATACAACCCATAGTTGTGGGTCAGGATCCCGAGGTGAACCTCTGTAGCAAGCATGCTGACCCTTATAGAGCTTTACACATTCTAAAGTATGTACTATACTATACACATTCTATAGTATAGTACTTACCAAACTTGACCTTTTGACGTCAAACCTGTAGTCAGAGGTTATAGTGTCATGGTGTCAGAGTGAACCTGTATACCAGATTTGGTGACCATAGCTTTCTTTGTTGTTGAGATATACTTTTTAAGGAATTTTAATGTTGACTTTTGACCTTGTGATCCCAAAGCCACAGTCACACTTCAGGGTCACAGGGTGAACCTATGTACCAAGTTTTGTGGCCCTAGCTTTACTTGTTGTACAGTAATAAGGCATGAGGAATGTTAACCTTGACCTTTGACCTTTTGACCCCAAAACCATAGTCAGAGGTCAGGATCCCAAGGTGAACCCGTGTAGCAAGTTTGGTGACCCTACCTTTTCTTGTTGTACAGTAATAAGGCATAAGGAATGTTAACCTTGACCTTTGACATTTTGACCACAAACCCATAGTCAGAGGTCAGGATCCCAAGGTGAACCTTTGTAGCAAGTTTGGTGACCCTAGCTTTCTTTATTGTTGAGATATAGTTTATAATAATAATAATAATAATAATACATCAGTCTTATATAGCGCTTTTCTAAATACTCAAAGACGCTTTACAAAGCAGCATAGGGACAAACATATAGAGGACGAGTAAACAGACAAGGTAGGTACACATAGGTAGAAGAGGCAGTCAGTTTTTGTAGGTAGATTTGAAAAGATGGGTTTTGAGTTCACTTTTAAAAGAAGCAAGTGTGTTGGCAGACCGGATGTGAAGGGGCAAGGAATTCCAGAGGGTTGGTGCGGCAATGGCGAATGATCTATCACCCAGGGTGCGGAATTTTGTCTTGGTGATGGGGGTAAGAAGGTGAGCGTCAGCAGAGCGGAGGAGATGAGTGGGAGAATGACGAGACAGAAGGTCCGTTAGGTATGAGGGGGCGAGGTTATGAAGAGCTTTATAGGTGATGAGGAGGATCTTGAAGTTGATGCGCTGTTGAATGGGGAGCCAGTGGAGCTGACGGAGGAGAGGAGTGATGTGGTCTCTGGAGCGGGAGTGAGTAAGTAGGCGGGCGGCTGAGTTTTGGACATACTGTAGTTTTTGGAGGATGGTGGAAGGAAGTCCATACAGAATGCTGTTACAGTAATCAAGTCTGGAGGTGATGAAGGCATGGATGAGTATTTCAGCAGCAGAGGGTGAGAGGGTTGGACGGAGGCGTGCAATATTACGAAGATGAAAAAATGCTGTTTTGGTGATATGGTTGATGTGAGATTTGAAGGAGAGGGTGGGGTCCATGATAATGCCGAGGTTTCTGGCCAGGGGGGAGGGGGTGACTGAGTGACCATCGATTTGGAATGAAAAGTTCTGGGAAGAGGGTAAAAGAGATTTTGGTCCAAAAATGATGATTTCTGTTTTATTGCTGTTTAGCTTGAGAAAGTTGTTAGTCATCCAGGTTTTTATGTCTGTAAGGCAGTTGGTGATGGTGGAGAGAATGGCGGGGTTGATGGATTTAGAGGAGATGTACAGCTGGGTGTCGTCGGCGTAGCAGTGAAAGTGAAGACCATGTTGACGAATGATGTGACCAAGCGGAAGCATGTAGAGAGTGAAAAGGGTTGGACCGAGCACAGAGCCTTGAGGGACACCGTGTGAGACGGGGGTGGTGCGTGATTTATGATTGTTGATGGAGATGTACTGGAATCTCTCAGACAGGTAGGAGGTGAACCAAGAGAGGGCGGAGTCAGTGATGCCAATAGAAAGCAGACGACGGAGCAGGATGGAATGATTGATGGTATCGAAAGCAGTGCTGAGATCGAGAAGGAGAAGAATGGTGAGGGAGCCAGAGTCAGAGGCGAGCAGGAGGTCATTGGTGACCCTGAGGAGGGTGGTTTCAGTGCTGTGGTGAGAACGGAATCCAGATTGGAATGTTTCGTAGAGTTTGTTGGAGAGGAGGTGTTTCTTGAGTTGGGTGGCAACAGCTTTTTCCAATATTTTAGCCAGAAATGGGAGGTTGGAGATAGGTCTGAAATTGTTGGGGTCGTCAGAGTCCAGGCCAGGTTTCTTAAGGAGGGGGGTGATGGCAGCAATCTTAAGTGATGGGGGGACAATGCCAGTGGTCAGGGAGGAGTTGATGGTGTCGATGATAAGGGGGGCAAGAGGGGTGAGACAGGCTTTGATAAGGGGGGAGGGGATGGGGTCCAGGGGGCATGTAGATGATTTCATGCTGGAGAGTATTTTGGAAAGTTCATCAGTGGTTATGGGTGAGAAAAGGGAGAGCTGTTTATCTATGGGTGGAGAAAAAGTGGGTTCTGGGTCAGGGGTGATGGCTGGGGAGGAGGCAAGTTGGTTGTGAATGTTGTCAATTTTGGAATGGAAAAATGATAGAAAGCTATTGCATTTTTCAGGGGTGAAGGATGATGAAATGATGTCCTGGGGTTTGAGGAGTTTGTTGATGGTGGAGAACAGAGTGCGGGGGTTGGAGGATCCAGAGTGAATGATGCTGGAGTAGTAGGCAGAGCGAGCTTCATTGAGTGAGGATTGATATAGGTGCATCAGTTCTATGTGAGCGAGGGTGTGTACAGTCAGACCAGTTTTGCAGCTCAGGCGTTCAAGCTGCCGCAGTTGTTTTTTGAGTTTGTGAAGTTCTAAGGTGTACCAGGGGGCCGAATGAATGAAAGTGACGGATTTTGTTATCATGGGGGCCAGTTTGTTGAGGGAGGTAGACAATGTGTTGTTGTAGATGTTTACTAAGTCCGTAGGGGTTGGGTTTACAGGGAAGGTGAGGTTGGAGAGAGTGTTAGATATGCATGTGGAGAGAGAAACTGAGCAGATGGACTTAAGATTCCTGAAGGTTATTGTTCGGTCTTGTTTGGGTTGAGGGGCTGGGATGTCAATGTCCAGTGTGATGGCGAGATGATCCGAGATGGTGAGGTCAGTGCTGGAGATGTTGTGAATGTGGAGACCAGTGGAGCAAACCAGATCCAGGACATGTCCACGTCTGTGGGTAGGGAAAGTTATGTGTTGGGTGAAGTTTAGACACTTTAGTAAGTCCAGAAAATCGTTTGCGTATTTGCAGTCAGGGGAATCAATGTGGAGGTTGAAATCGCCAAGCAGTAGGACAGATGGTGAGGTTGCAGACAGTACTGTAATGAGTTCTGAAAGATCTGATAAAAAAGATGGATTTGGTTTGGGAGGGCGGTAAATAATTGCAATGAGGAGAGGTTTTGGGCCGGGGAGTTTAAAAGTCAGGTGTTCAAAAGAGGAAACAGCGGGTATGGAGAGAGGTCGTGGATTAAGGTTATGAAGATGAATAGCAGCAATGCCTCCTCCACGGCCTTCAGGGCGTGGGTTGTCCAGGTATGAATATCCAGCAGGGGTGGTTTG
This sequence comes from Pholidichthys leucotaenia, assembly GCA_020510985.1. Classification (NCBI taxonomy): domain Eukaryota; kingdom Metazoa; phylum Chordata; class Actinopteri; order Cichliformes; family Pholidichthyidae; genus Pholidichthys; species Pholidichthys leucotaenia. Next base: position 145,976,871 of record CM035845.1, on the reverse strand, counting down.
GTTAAGTGCGATGTAATCCAGGGGTTTTTGCCAAGTTTCAGTGAGACAGAGGAGATCCAGTTTATTATCAGTGATGAATTCATTTAGAATGAGGCTTTTATTGTTAAGGGATCGTGTGTTGAAGAGGGCAAGTTTCAGGTGCTTTTTTTTTGAAAATGCGGGTGCGGAAGTCGGGATAGGGCGGAGATTGAAAGGATTCACGTTGGGGTTGTTCTGATGACGCGTCACATTGTTGTGATGATGCAACGCGGAAGTGCGGAAGCCGGTGTCCATGCAGCGATTTGACCAGAGAACGGGGATACAGTTTGTTGTGGTGAAGTGGTAATTAAACTTGCGGCGTGAACTTCGGTGGATATATCGGGGCCGGAGGAGAAGTCTGGAGCTTTTTAGTGAGGCAATGAGTTCCAAGGAGGGAGAGGTTTGGTGGTTTAGCCGGAGGAGTTGCACGGATGTGTAGCGTAGCGCCATAACTGGGGCTATGCCGGTGCTGGAGGTGGGTGATGGAGGTCCGAGTTTGTTGCAGGCGATAAAACCAATGAGTCGGCAGAGTTGCAGGATGAAGTGACAGAACGTGTCGACCATGGAAGGACGCTTCCCAGCCTCTCTGATTTCTAGCCGAGCAGCGCTAGCACCAGGCAGCAGCCAGTTAGCCGTTGACCCGCCAGCTTGTAGCGAGACACCCGGTAGCGAGCTCGGTAGCGAACTAGCTGATGGCCCAGCGATGTTAGCAGGGAGTCCCAGACAGATGACAGCCAAAGCACGGACAGGTAGCGGTCGGCCAGCCGTCAACTGGCTGGCTAACAGCCAGTTTCCCGCTAGCCCGCTTTCCCGCAGGCTAAGGCCACCAGCAAGTTGCGGGTAGATGTTCCAGAGATGGAGAGTAGAGAGGCAGATGAAGACAATCCAAACCATGACAGGACAACAGAACAGTTTGTGACCGGAGTAGCACTTGAGTCAGCCCGGTGGGTGAAGTTGACAGCCAAGATCGTCTTGCAGGTAAGCGTCCACACCACCAGTAAAATGAACAAAAAATAGTAGTATCCAGGTCCAGCAATGTAGGGAAATGAACAAACAAACAACACAGAAACTGTAAAGTTAAAAAAAAAAGAAGAAGAAATTATGAATGAATCACGAATGGGGAAGCGGCGAACAGAGCAGCGCCAGCGTCTTCCCTCCTCGTTAGACAATCAACGCCAATTATAAGCTATTTTGATGTTGACCTTTGACCTAGCAATTCCAAAACCGTAGTCACACTTCAGGGTCACAGGGTAAACCTGTGTACTAAGTTTGGTGACCCCAACTTTACTCGTTGTACAGTGATAAGGCATAGGGAATGTTAACCTTGACTTTTGACCTTTTGATCCCAAACCTGTAGTTAGAGGTCAGGATCCCAAGGTGAACCTGTGTACCAGGTTTGGTGGCCCTAGCTTTACTCATTCTATAGGAATAGTGTAAATGGAATGCTAAACTTGACCTTTGACCTTTTGGCCCCAAACCCATAGTCAGAGGTCAGGATTCCAAGGTGAACCTGTGTACCAGGTTTGGTGGCCCTAGCTTTATGTGTTGTACAGTAATAAGGCATAAAGAATGTTAACCTTGACCTTTGACCTATTGACCCCAAACCAATAGTCAGAGGTCAGGATCCCAAGGTGAATCTGTATACCAGGTTTGGTGGCCCTAGCGTGACTCATTTTACAGTATCTCACAAAAGTGAGTACACCCCTCACATTTTTGTAAATATTTTATTATATCTTTTCATGGGGGGGCAGCATGGTGGCGGAGTGGTTAGCACTACAGCAGCACAGCAATTCACCCTTGGCCGAGGGATTCTGGGTTTGATCCCAGCCCCCGACCAACAGTGATCTGTGTGGAGTTTGCATGTTCTCCCCGTGTCTGCGTGGGTTTACTCTGGAATTTCTCCAGTTTCCTCCCACAGACCAAAAACTTGCAGGCTAGGTTAATTGGCATCAACTGGGGGTTCTAAATCGTCCTTAGGTATGACTGTGAGAGTGAATGGTTGTCTGTCTCTCTGTGTTGGCCCTGCGATGGACTGGCGATCTGTCCAGGGTGTACCCTGCCTCTTGCCCAAAGATGCTGGGATAGGCTCCAGCCCCCCCGCGACCCGAAAAGGATTAAGTGGTAGAAGATGGATGGATGGATGGATCTTTTCATGGGACAACACTGAAGATATGACACTTTGATACCATGTAAAATAGTCAATGTACAGCTTGTATAACAGTGTGAATTTGCTGTCCCCTCAAAATAACTCAACACACAGCCATTAATGTGTAAACCTGTGGCAACAAAAGTGAGTACACCCCTGGTGAAAATGTCCAAATTGTGCCCAATTAGCCATTTTCCCTCCCCGGTGTCATGTGACTCATTAGTGTTACAAGATCTCAGGTGTGAATGGGGAACAGGTATGTTAAATTTGGTGGTATTGCTCTCACACTGTCTCATACTGGTCACTGGAAGTTCAACATGGCACCTCATGGCAAAGAACTCTGAGGATCTGAAAAAAAGAATTGTTGCTCGACATAAAGATGGCCTAAGTTATAAGAAGATTGCCAACACCCTGAAACTGAGCTGCAGCATGGTGGCCAAGACCATATTGTGGTTTAACAGGACAGGTTCCACTCAGAACAGGCCTCGCCATGGTTGACCAAAGAAGTTGAGTGCACGTGCTCAGCGTCATATCCAGAGGTTGTCTTTTGAAAATAGACGTATGAGTGCTGCCAGCATTGCTGCAGAGGTTGAAGGGGTGGGGGGTCAGCCTGTCAGTGCTCGGACCATACGCCGCACACTGCATCAAATTGGTCTGTGTGGCTGTCGTCCCAGAAGGAAGCCCCTTTTAAAGATGATGCACAAGAAAGCCCGCAAACAGTTTACTGAAGACGAGCAGACTATGGACATTGATTACTGGAACCATGTCTTGTGGTCTGATGAGACCAAGATAAACTTATTTGATTCAGATGGTATCAAACACGTGTAGCAGCAACCAGGTGAGGAGTACAAAGACAAGTGTGTCTTGCCTACAGTCAAGCATGGTGGTGGGAGTGTCATGGTTTGGGGCTGCATGAGTGCTGCCGGCACTGGGGAGCTACAGTTCATTGAGGGAACCATGAATGCCAACATGTACTGTGACATACTGAAGCAGAGCATGATTGGAAACTGGGCCACAGGGCAGTATTCCAACATGATAACCACCCCAAACACACCTCCAAGATCACCACTGCCTTGCTAAAGAAACTGAGGGTAAAGGGGATGGGCTGGCCAAGCATGTCTCCAGACCTAAACCCTATTGAGCATTTGTGGGGCATCCTCAAACGAAAGGTGGAGGAGTGCAAGGTCTCTAATGCCATGATGTTGTCATGGAGTGGAAGAGGATTCTAGTGGCAACCTGTGAAGCTCTAGTGAACCCAAGAGAGTTAAGGCAGTGCTGGAAAGTGATGGTGGCCACACAAAATATTGATGCTTTGGCCATTTTTACTAGTGTACTCACTTTTGTTGCCAGCGGTTGTCGGCCTCCGTCGGTCTATGATGACCATGGAAGAGAATCCTAAACATCTACTCTGCTGAAACAGCACCGCCTGTGGCTGAACAGGCCGATGCGCGAATGACAGTCCCTGTCACACAGGTCACACTTGTGGGTGGTCTCCGTGCTGCTGGGTCTGTGGCGGTTCTTCCTGCGGGTCCTTTTTTCATCTGCTGCAGCAGTCAGTCTCTCTTCACCCGCCTTGAGCTGTCTGGTCAGGGTGCCTCTCCATTTGGAGCGGTCCGTTGCAAGGTCCTCCCAGCGCTCTGTGTTGATATCCAGGGCCTTCATGTCTGTCTTGCAGACGTCTCTAAAGCGCAGCTGTGGGCGGCCAACGTCTCTCTTGCCCGTTGCCAGTTCTCCATAGAGGACGTCTTTGGGGATTCTGCCATCCTCCATACGGTGAACGTGGCCTAGCCAGCGGAGCCTGCGCTGCCTGAGTAGAGTGAACATGGAGGGAAGGCCGGCGCGGGACAGAATTTCTGTGTTGGGCACTTTGTCCTGCCAGGATATGTCCAGGATGTGGCGAATGCAGCGCAAGTGGAAGGAGTTCAGTCTCTTTTCCTGCTGGGCGTATGTTGTCCACGTCTCACTCCCATAGAGCAGTGTGCTGATGATGCAGGCGTTGTACACTGCCATCTTCGTCTTGACAGAGAGTTTGGGATTCTCCCACACTCGTGTGGTGAGGCGAGCGAGTGTGAAGGCTGATTTTCCAATCCTCTTGTTGATCTCTGTATCAAGGGAGAGGTTGTTGCTGATCGTGGACCCCAGGTACGTGAACTGATTCACGACCTCCAGCTTGTAGTCATCAATGGTGATGGTTGGTGGTGCTTCCGTGCCTTGCGCCAAGACGTTAGTCTTCTTCAGGCTGATGGTAAGCCCGAAGTCCTTGCATGCCTGGGAGAAGTGGTCCATCAGGGTCTGAAGCTCCTGCTGTGTGTGGGTTGCGACTGCAGCGTCGTCTGCGAACAGCATGTCTCTGATTAGAGCCTCGCGTACTTTGGTTCTGGCTTTCAGGCGGGCGAGGTTGAAAAGCCTGCCGTCAGATCTTGTGTGCAGGTAGATTCCCTCTGTTGCTGTGCTGAAGGCATGCCTCAGGAGCATAGCAAAGAAAATCCCAAAGAGGGTTGGCGCAAGTACACAGCCCTGTTTCACTCCGCTGCATATGTTGAATGGCTCTGAGACGTTGCCATCGTGCTGCACTATCCCCTGCATGTTGGTGTGAAACGATTCGATGAGGCTTTGCAACTTTGGTGGGCATCCTATCTTTGGCAGGATCTTGAAAAGGCCCTCTCTGCTGACCAGATCAGACGCTTTGGTGAGGTCGATGAAGGCGACGTACAGAGGCATGTTCTGTTCACTGCATTTCTCCTGGAGTTGGCGGATGGAGAATATCATGTCTACCGTCGATCGCTCAGCGCGGAAGCCACACTGAGACTCGGGGTAGACACGTTCGGCAAGCTTCTGTAGACGAACGAGAACAACTCGTGTGTAGACTTTGCCAACAACGCTGAGGAGGGAAATGCCCCTGTAGTTGTTGCAGTCGCTTCTCTCCCCTTTGTTTTTGTAGAGGGTGATGATCTTGGCGTCCCTCATGTCCTGTGGTACGGCACCTTCCTTCCAGCACTGGCAGAGGACGTCATGCAATGGCAGCAGTACGGCGGTCTTGCAGTGCTTGATCAGGTCAGGGGGTATGCCGTCGTTGCCGGGTGCCTTGCCAGCGGCCAAGCTATCAATGGCCTTACTGAGTTCGTCGATGGTTGGCTCGGCGTCAAGTTCGTCCATGGATGGCAGGCAGTCGATGGCATCAAGGGCTGACGGTGTCACGGTGTTCTGTCTAGAGTAGAGGTCGGAGTAGTGTTCCACCCATCTCTCCATCTGCTTGTTCTTCTCTGTGATCATCTCCCCAGTGGAAGATTTGAGGGGGGCCGTCTTGCTCTGAGCCGGACCAAGTGCTTTCTTGATGCCATCGTACATACCACGGATGTTCCCTGTTATGGCAGCGGTTTGAATGTCTTGGCTGAGCTGAGTCCAGTACTCGTTGGCACAGCGCCGAGCAGTCTGCTGAACTTTGCTTCTCGCAGCCCTGAGAATCTGGAGATTCTTCTCGTTTGGGTACTTCTTGTACTCAGCAAGTGCTGAGCGCTTGGCTTCAATGACGGGGGTCATCTCGGTCAACTTGGCATCAAACCAGTCCTGTGACTTCGAGGTCTTCCTCCCAAAGGTAGCCAAGGCTGTGCGGTAGATGGTGTTTCGCAGCTCTTCCCACTTCAGCTTTGCAGATTCTCCTCCTTGTGGTACACCAAGTTCCTTCTCAAAGGTGGAGGCAAACTGCTCAACAAGTTCTGGTTGGGCCATCTTGCTGGTGTCAATCCGTGCCTTTCCAGGTTGTCTAGCACGATGGAATTTCTTCAGCTGCAGCTTGACCTTGCAACACACCAATGAATGGTCTGTGTCGCAATCTGCACTCTGGAACGAACGGGTGATTAGCACGTTCTTCAGTGAGGTGCGCCTGGTCAGGATCAAGTCTAGCTGGTGCCAGTGCTTTGAGCGCGGATGTTGCCAGGAAACCTTGTGTTGGGGCTTGGTCTTGAAGAACGAGTTTGTGATGCACAGATCGTGATATGTGCAGAACTCGAGCAGCCGCTGTCCGTTGTCGTTCATTCTGCCCACACCAAAAGGTCCAAGACAGGAGAGCCAGGAGTCGTGGTCAGCACCCACTCTGGCATTGAAGTCTCCAAGGAGAATGAGTTGTTCAGAGTTGGGGATGATCCTGACAGTTGTTGCGAGATTCTCGTAGAACTCGTCTTTTGCCTCTGGTGTGGCTGTCTGTGTTGGGGCATACACACTGACGAGGGTGACTGGGCCTTCAGTGGTGTTCAGGCGGAGGGTGAGGAGTCGTGCAGAGCCAGTGCTGCCCGGTTCCACCATCTTCAGCAAAGTGTTCTTCACTGCAAAGCCCACTCCGTGTTCCCTGTGTTCGTCACTGCCCTTTCCCTGCCAGTAGAACGTGTAGTCCTTCTCTCTCAGTGTGCCTGCATCAGCTAACCGTGTTTCCTGGAGAGTGGCGATATCCACTCCCAGTCTCTTCAGCTCATTATTGATGATGGCAGTCTTCCTGGTGTCGTTGATGTCCTTGAGGTTAGCAGCGAGTCCTGTCATCATAGTGCGGACGTTCCAAGTTCCCAGTTTTAGAGTTGGTCTCTTTTGCTTTATTGTCTTTCCTGGTGCGAAGGTTCTCAGCCTGCTGTTTGGATTTCTCCTTATCCCCATGCACCCAATGAGGAAAGCAAGCTGTGGCGGGACAACACCTTATTGGCTGGGGGCTGCCCAGCTTGAGGCGGGCGGTAGCTGTCCAGTGAGATCTGATGATCCCTCCCACCGTCGGGAACAACCCCTGGCGCCACGCTCTACGCCAACTGAGCAGTGGCTTATAACCGGTAACTGTCATTCCCCATGTTTTGTCTACGCCAAAGGCGAAGCTGGAGTGTCCTCTCCAGTGATCCGGTGTTCTACCTTCCAGCGTTGGGCGTTGGTAGGATTCAAGCCTGGGCAGGAAGATATGGAGGACAAGATGTTGCCCATGCAGCATGTCCCCCCTCTCCACGTCACTGATGAATCCAAAGGAACAGCAGGGCTGCTACAGTTTGGCACCAGCGCCGTTGCAGGAGCTGCCAGAGCGATGTTGAGCACAACATAGAACTGCCTTAGGGGCTCCGACTCCGGATTTTTCCTCAGGGTTGACTCCCGAAGCCTTTCCCGTGACCGGGTATGCCGCAAGGCAGCAGAGGTTTGAAATCAGGGTTTACCTTCCCCTAGATGGGCTACCTTCCCAGGTTGACGAGCCACCATCTACCCGAAGCATCTGGTTTTAAGGCGCCAGAGATCCGCCCTCGCCCCTTCTCCTATTAGTAAAAGCAGTTCCGCCGGGCTTAGAGACTAAACCACACGGGCAGGCTAGGAGTTGGACTTAGTTGTCAGAGGCTTTTTGAGACGCACGCCATAAGGAGCATTTTATGAGCACTGGGAGCTTAACCCCAGTGCCGCTCCTGGCTATGACAACCTTGGAACCTGTTGCCAGCAGTTTACACATTAATGGCTGTGTTGAGTTATTTTGAGGAGACAGCAAATTTACACTGTTATACAAGCTGTACACTGACTACTTTACATTGTATCAAAGTGTCATATCTTCAGTGTTGTCCCTTGAAAAAATATAATAAAATATTTATAAAAATGTGAGGGGTGAACTCACTTTTGTGAGATATTGTATAGTAATAGTAAATGTAGCGTTTACTATAGTGCAGCTGCAATGTTAACTTTGACCTTTGACCCCCTGACCCCCAAGCCCATAGTTAGGTGAGGAGGATGTAAGTTGTCCAAAATGTGTATTAGATAAAACTCCTGTATCGATTTGAAAAGCCTACATCATTTCTTTCAGTAGTTGCGTTTAGAAGATTTAGGAAATAAATCTGACCTTTGACCTGCAGGTCATCCAATGAGAGTGAAATTGCAATATGCACATCATCAGTGTACACTACCGTTCAAAAGTTTGGGGTCATTTAGAAATTTCCTTATTTTTGAAAAAAAAGCACTGTTTTTTCAATGAAGATAACTTTAAACTAATCAGAAATACACTCTAATATCTAATATACATTGCTAATGTGGTAAATGACTATTCTAGCTGCAAATGTCTGGTTTTTGGTGCAATATCTACATAGGTGTATAGAGGCCCATTTCCATCAACTATCACTCCAGTGTTCTAATGGTACAATGTGTTTGCTCATTGCGTCAGAAGGCTAATGGATGATTGGAAAACCCTTGTGCAATCATGTTAGCACAGCTGAAAACAGTTTAGCTGGTTAGGGAAGCTATAAAACTGACCTTCCTTTGAGCAGGTCGAGTATCTGGAAAAAATTATTATTTCAAATACATATCATTATTTCTAACCTTGTCAATGTCTTGACTATATTTTCTATTCATTTTAGAACTCATGGTGGTAAATAAGTGTGACTTTTCATGGAAAACACAAAATAATTGTCTGGGTGACCCCAAACTTTTGAACGGTAGTGTATATCAAATCATGGCACCGTATTTCAAAACAATCAAGCCAAAACTGTAGGAGTTGATTTCACAAAAGTGGGACAAGCGGACGGCTGGACAGACTGACCCTTAACATAATTCCCCTTTGGTCTTCGCCCAAAGGGCTCTTTGACCCCTTTGGGCGTCAACCAGTGGGGGATGTTGGTACCATGGTACCATGGTTTGATATACTCTGATGATGCACATATTGCAATTTCACTGTCATCTGATGACCTTGAGGTCAAAGGTCAGAGGTCAGATTTTCCCTAAAGCTTCTAAACACAATAACTACTGAAAGAAATGATGTAGGCTTTTCAAATCGATACAGTAATTGTATCTAATACACATCTTGGACAATTTTCACCCTGCCCTAACTGTAGGTTTTGGAGTCAAGGGGTCAAAAGTCAAAGTTCAAAGCTAACATTGCAGTTATATTATGGTAAATGGTAAATGTGACATTTACTATTACTACAAAACGAGTAAAGCTTGGCCCACCAAACCTGGTGTACAGGTTCACCTTAGGATCCTGACCTCTGACTATGGGTTTGGGGTCCCAAGGTCAAAGTTAACATTCCTTATGCCTTATTACTGTACAACAAGTAAAGCTAGGGTCACGAAACTTGGTACACATGTTTACTCTGTGACTCTGAAGTGTGACTATGGCTTTGGGATCGCAAGGTCAAAGGTCAACATCAAAATGGCTTATAAACTATATCTCAACAACAAAGCAAGCTAGGGTCATCAAATTTGCTACACAGGTTCACCTTGGGATCCTGACCTCTGACTATGGGTTTGGAGTCAAAAGGTCAAAGATCAAAGTTAGCATTCCTTATGCTTTATTACTGTACAACGAGTAAAGCTAGGGCCACCAAACCTAGTACATAGGTTCACCCCGTGACCCTGAAGTATGACTATGGTTTTGGGATCACAAGGTCAAAGGTCAACATCAAAATGGCTTATATACTATATCTCAACAACAAAGCAAGCTAGGGTCACCAAACTTGCTACACAGGTTCACCTTGGGATCATGACCTCTGACTATGGGTTTGGGGTCCAAAGGTCAAAGTTAACATTCCCTGTGCCTTATTACTGTACAACGAGTAAAGCTAGGGTCACCAAACTTGGTACACAGGCTTACTCTGACTCTGAAGTGTGACTATGGTTTTGGGATTGCAAGGTCAAGGTCAACATCAAAATGGCTTATAAACTATATCTCAACAACAAAGCAAGCTAGGGTCACCAAACTTGCTACACAGGTTCACCTTGGGATCCTGACCTCTGACTATGGGTTTGGAGTCAAAAGGTCAAAGGTCAAAGTTAGCATTCCTTATGCTTTATTACTGTACAACGAGTAAAGCTAGGGCCACCAAACCTGGTACACAGGTTCACCCTGTGACCATGAAGTGTAACTGTGGTTTTGGGATTGCAAGGTCAAAAGTCATTATCAAAATGGCTTATATACTATATCTCAACATCAAAGAAAGCTAGGGCCACCAAGCGTGGCTGGTACACAGGTTCACCTTGGGATCATGACCTCAGACTATGGGTTTGGGGTCAAACGGTTAAAGATCAAGGTTAGCATTCCATTTGCACTATTACTATAAAACAAGTAAAGTTAGGGCCACCAAACCTGATACACAGGTTCACTTTGGGATCCTGACCTCAGAATATGGGTTTGAGGTCAAAAGGTTAAAGGCCAATGTTAACTTTCCAAATGCCTCTCTATGTACAAGTAAAGTTAGGGTCACCAAACTTGTTATACAGGTTCACCCTGTGACCCTGAAGTGTGACTGTGGTTTTGGGATCACAAGGTCAACATCAAAATGGCTTATAAACTATATCTCAACAACAAAGAAAGCTAGGGTCACCAAACCTGGTACACAGGTTCACTTTGAGACCATAACCTCTGACTACAGGTTTGCGGTCAAAAGTTCAAGGTCAAGATTGCCACTCCCTATACTCTCTTACTATAGGACATGTAAAGCACTCTAGGGTCAGAAAACGTACTACAGGGGTTCACCTCAGGATCCTGCCCTACAACTATGGGTTGTATACTTTGTTATATATTCGTGGATGGTGTGCTTATCATAATTTGGGTCTGCCACAGTAATTATATTGAAAAGTTGAAAACTGCTCTGTCAGTAAGTATTTGGATCTTCAAAGAAAATGGAGTCCGGGGATATTGCACTCGCCTCAGAGTGCTCTTGTTACCTATATATATATTGTATATATATTTGTCATCTCAGTTTGGTCATGATTTTCATTCACCAGTCTTTATAAAAAAAAGTCTTTCAAATTATTTGCTCATAAATGTAGACACTCTACCGTAAGATTTAAACATTTTTTGGTAATATTAGTGTTCTTAAATCAGTGTTTTCAACCAGAGTTCCCCTGAAGGTTCAGGTTTCCATTGGAAATTGACCAATTTCACTTCTTCATTGGTCCAAAAGATTTAAAATAATTTACCATTGTTGTGCATGGGTTCTGTAAGCACACGTGCACCCATGCACATCAACGGCAAATTATTTTAAATTTTTTGGGCCAATTAAGAAGTGAAATTAGACAATTTCTCAAGGAAACCTGAATGTTCCAGGGAATCCTGGTTGAAAAATGGTGTCCTAAACTGTATAAGTCCAGCTCATTATCCACTCTAGGAGTAGCCGAAGGAACTTGCACTAAAATTGTATTGGATATTCAGTGATTTTCTGCTACTTTCCAGGAGGAGGCAGAATACGAAGAGCCTCCGGACTTGCCCCCCCGCTCAGAAGATTTCCTCGAACAAGACGCTTCACTTCTCCCCGAAAGATCAGCTGAGGTGGAAGAAGATGATGCAGAATATGAAGATCTAGTGGAACCACCTCCACCACCACCAACAGGTCTTTCTCAGAGCAAAATCTTAAATTACCAGCAGATCACCTTTATAATTAATCTCAGTGTTATGTTTTATAGATGCTGACAATGACTATGAAGATCTGACGTGTGGCCAGACGGCAAGAGCTATTTATGACTACCAGGGAGGTATGATAATAATAATAATAATAATGGGTTAGGTTTATATGCCACTTTACATATCAAGTGACATCTCAAAGTGCTTACAGTGAGTCCATTATTAATTCACTCCAGACAGACATTGATAGTGGTAAGCTACTACTGTAGCCACAGCTGCCATGGAGCAGACTGATGGAAACGTGGCAGCCAGTCCATGCCAGGGGCCTCTCCGACCGCCACCGAATATTTATACACATTCATGCCCAGTGTTATGGACACTGGAGGCAAGGTGGGTAAAGTGTCTTGCCCAGGGACACAACAGCAGGATGGCTGGAGAGAGCGGGATTCGAACCACCAACCCTCTGGTTATTGGATGACCCACTCTACCTCCTGAGTCACTGCCGCCCACATTTTCCTCCTCCATTCCAGTTTTGCTAAGCACCAAACTGGATAGCAGGAAGTTCCATTTTTATATGGTCTTTGGCATGACCCAGCTGGGACTTGAACCCCAACCTCCCGGTTGTGGGGCGGATGCTCTACCTCTAGGCCACCACTCTGGTCGATGACACCCTTCATGAATGACCAGCATGTGTGTTACAGGGATCATTCACACCGCAGCCGTTCTGACATAAAACAGCAAACTTGTGCTGCTGTTCAGCTTTCTGTTTACATGACACCAGTGTTTCGGGAGGCTGAAACTATAAACATTTAAAAACAGGCATCAGTGTATAAGCTTTCCAAAACACCACTTGTACCATCGCTGTGCAAAGTAAGAAATTGGACATGTTACAGACCAACTTTACACATGGCTATTAGCTTTTCTGCCTGACGTGTGCGCGCTCGTGCGTGTGTGTGTGTGTGTGTGTGTGTGAAAAGAACAACAATGATGTCTTGTTTATAATCACCATTCTGTAGAAGAATTGTATGCAATTCACCTAAATCTTTTGTCTTCTGAGGGCAATTCAGACAAACACAATGACGCTACGTCTCTTTTTTCAGTTCAGTTCAATTTTATTTGTATAGTGCCTAATCACAACAAAAGTCATCTCAAGGTGCTGGATACGTAAGCACAAATCATAAGTAATTCAGAGAAAACCCCAACAATTGAACGATCCTCTAAGAGCAAGCATTAGGCGAAAGTGGGAAGGAGAAAGTCCGTTATAGGAAGAAACCTCTGGCAGAACCAGGCTCAGGGAGGGGCGGTCATCTGCCACGACTGGTTGGAGTTGTGAGGGGAGAGAAGAAGAAAAGTAAGAAGAGACATACTATTCATACAGATAACAACAACATACAGGTAGAACAACATTTGTACAGACACAACGTGCAATGTTACGCCAAAGCAAGGTTAACCTAGGATTACAGCATTTTTATAGGCTTTTTTCAGTCTTCTTAAGCTAGCTAGCAAATCTCATGGGTAACATTACAAGCAAACACATGCGTAGCTGGACCGAGTGGTGTAATGGCCAAACACTATGCACACTATGCGTAATTAGCAGTGTTTTTAGTGGACATAGTAGATAGTAATAGTAGAAGTCAATACTATGACATGCTAAATCCAATCTAAACTTGTGAATGACATTTAATTAAAACACGATATCACCATCTAGCTAGTCAGCTGTCACATAGTTTATACACACAAACACAATCAAACGCATACGCAGCGGGCCCCATTGATGTGGACTTCACATTACACACATGGCTAGCAGTACAACAGTATGCATAGTATTGTTGCTGTACTTGTTACATGACTGTAACATGTGGGTAGTCTAGTCAAAAGCTTTGTCAAATAGGAAAGTTTTCAGTTTGTCCTCCACCGGTCGAAGACCAAGACCGAAGGAGGATTATGTCATGGGGCGGTCCGTCCATCCATCTGTCTGTTCGGCCCACTTTTGTGAAATCAACTCCTCCTACAGTTTTTTTTTCCACAATATCTTTATTGAACCTTTTTTTTTTTTTTAACAAACATGATACAAACAATCAAACACTAACACTAAAGTACTACAAAAAAAAAAATGCCCTAAAAACACCAACAACCACCAACAAAATCAAGTCTTCAACAATGCTCCTCTGTTTAGTCTAGACAATCCAATACATTAGTATACATATTATGTTCACCAGTTTGGAATTTACAAGGTCCACACACATCATTCACCTTCTTCTTCAAGAGTTATGTTTAAATTTTTTACATAATCAATAAAAGGTCTCCATATATTCTCAAACACAATTTCCTTTGATTTCAGTATATATGTTATTCTTTCTAATGGAAGGTTTGTTAACATCTGTCTTAACCACTGAGTCACATCTGGTCTATGAGTCTTTTTCCATAATAGTGCAATACATTTTTTGGCATTAAGCAAACTGAGGTCTATGAATGTTCTTTCACTTTTATTGAAATTATGCTTTTCTGGGTACAGACCCAACAAAAACAGTTTAGGATTCAATATGATTTGTTTTGAGATTATTTTTTCAATTGTTACCCTCACCTCCTCCCAAAACATTCTTATTAATCTACATTCCCATAAACAATGAAATAGGGTTCCTTTACTTTCCATGCATTTTGTGCATGTATCTGGTATATTTTTGTTATATCTATTTAACTCCTCCGGTGTAACATACATCCGCATTAACCATTTGAAATGTATCAATTTAAGGCGTGCATTTATTGATTTGGTTTGAGCTTCTGTACAAGCCAATTCCCATTGTTCCTCTGAAATTTCAATTTGCAGATCTTCTTTCCAGTAGTTTAATCTTTTCAGTGAATTTTCACTTGAAGATAGTGTCAATGAGTTATAAAACTCTGAAATAATACCCTTTCTTTTACTATCTTTCATCATCATTTTTTCCAAGGATGAATAAATAGGTCGAGTGAGAGCTTTATTTTGATTTGATCAAATAAAGTTTCTAAGTTGAAGATATTTAAAAAAATGTGTTCTATTGAGATTAAATTTGATCCTCAGCTCTTCAAAAGACATTATGTTGTCTGCACATGGCAAATATAAATCCTGAATCTTTTGTATCCCTTTTAAATTCCATACTTTAAATACAGCGTCCGCTCTCCCTGGTTTAAAATATTGATTACCCCATATTGGACTAAATTGTGACAATAACTGTGGTTCTTTTAAATAGTTTTTAGCTTCACACCATATTTTGATCATATGCTTTACAAATGGATTTTTAACTTGTTTTTGTAATTTTTTTGCCGAATCTGAGTATATGAATATGGGAAGAGGTAAAGGTAAATTGTATGATTCCATTTCAGTCCAGTGAGGGAGATCATTTGATGAAAAATAATATGTCATAGACCTCAGTTGTGCCGACCAATAATACAACATAAAATTTGGACATTTCAGACCTCCACGATCAAATGGTAAATATAATAAAGACAAACGTAATCTAGCCCTCCTGTTGTTCCATATAAATTCCACTAACTTTTTTTTTATTCTTGAGAATAGATCTAAAGGTGGTGATAAGGGAATGTATTGAAATAAATAAAGTATTTTAGGTAAAATATTACTTTTAAGTATATTGATTCTCCCGATCATCGACATTGGTAGTGACATCCATCTCTGAGTTAACTCACTGATATCTGACATTAAGGCTTCATAGTTGACACTGGCGACTGATTCTAGCTTAGGCATAATTTGGATTCCTAAATATTTAAACTGATTTACAACATTGAATTGATTTACCTCAGGGGCTGGGTAATTTCTCTGGGTCTCATTTAGCATTAATATTGAAGATTTAGTTTTATTTATTTTATATCCTGATATTTCCCCAAAATTCTTTATTAAATTCAACAAGGTTGGAATTGATTTTTTTAGATTCGACATAAACAAAATTATATCATCGGCGTACAGGGAGATTTTATGTTCTGTTGGTCCAACTTTAATTCCATATATTTGTGAATGTAAACGTATCGCTATCGCTAAAGGTTCAATTGCCATAGTAAACAGTAAAGGTGAAAGTGGACAGCCTTGTCGACATCCTCTATTGATTTTTATTGGTTTTGAAATATTGTTATTTGTTAGGATTTCTGCTGTAGCATTATTATATATTATTTGAACCCATTTTATGAAATTATTTCCAAGTCCAAACCTTTGTAGGACTTCAAAAAGAAAGGGCCATTCAACTCTATCAAAGGCCTTTTCGGCGTCCAATGATAGGAGAGCTGTATCCGGTGCTTCTTTATTAAAATAAATAATATTAAATAGTCTTCTTACATTATGGAAGCCTTGTCTACCCTTTATAAAGCCATTCTGATCTCGATTAATAATATTTGGTAAAATTTCTTGTATTCGTCTTGCTAAAATTTTACAGATTATCTTAAGGTCGGCGTTTAATAGGCTTATTGGTCTCATATTTTCACATTTATTAGAGGGCTTACCTGGTTTTGGCAGCAGTATAATTAAGGCATTATTTATGTATGATGGTAAATTATTATTTTGAAATGCTTCTAAAACCATTTCCAAAAAAGGTTTTATTAATTTATTCTTAAATTTTTTATAAAGGTCAACTGGAAGACCATCTGGTCCTGCACTTTTTCCTGATTTCATATTATCAATGGCTAGCCCAACTTCTTCTTGACTAATTTTAGACTCCAATATCTCCCTGTTTTCATTTGGAATACACGGTATAGATAGTTCGTTCAAAAACCCATTTAGTTTTGTTAAATCAGGTTCATTTTTGGTATCATATAATTTTTCATAGTAATCTCTAAAGGCTCTATTAATTTCTAAAGGATCTATAACTACCTGTCCGTTACTTATAATACTGGTAATTGGTGTTTTAATTTCCAATTGTTTAATCTGCCATGCTAATAATTTTCCTGATTTTTCACCTTGTTCATAAAAAGATTGTTTCAATCTTAGAAGACTCGAGGCAGCTCTATTCGCTGATTTTTTGTCGTATTCAGCTCTCAAAATCAGTAATTCATTCTCCAACCTTGGGTCACTTCCTGCATACACTTTTTCCTGAAGACTTTTTATTTTATGTTCCAATTTAGCTCTCTCCTCTCGAGTCTTCTTAGATTTTGATCCTGTATAACTAATAATATGTCCCCTAATAAAAGCTTTGAAAGCCTCCCACTTTACACATGCTGATGTTTGTGTAGTATTGATGTCAAAGAACTCGTCTATCTGTTTTTCTATATACTTGACAAATTCCTCATCCTGAAGCCATTTATGCTGAAATTGCCATCTACCTGATTCCTTTGTCAATTTTTTATCTACATATATTAGACAACAGGGTGCATGATCAGAAATCACGATGTTATCATAAAAGCAGTTTTGAATCTTGGACCTTAATTCTGTGGAGATCAAAAAATAATCAATACGTGAGAATGTCTTGTAGGTACTGGAATAACAAGAATAGGCTTTAACTTGTGGTTTCATTTCTCTCCATATATCTAACAATCTCAATTCTTTCATAAAATGATTAATAGTCATCCTACATCCAATGTGCGTACAATCCAGTCCTGTTGATCTATCCACACCTGGATTCAATGTACAATTAAAATCCCCTGCTATTATATGTTGCCCTGTAAGTGATGATAAGATGAGAAATAAATTAGCAAAGAACTTCTGATCATCTATATTGGGACCATATAAGTTCACAAGATTTATATTTTCTAATAGCAAAGAACCTTGAATGATTACATATCTTCCAAATTTGTCTCCAATTACATTTTTCACCTGAAAAGGAACTGATTTATGTATGAGAGTCATAACTCCCCTGGCTCGGGATGAAAATGAAGAGGTGAATACACTTCCCTGCCATCTACTCCTAATTCTTTTAACATCCTCCTCTATCAGATGAGTTTCTTGTAAAAACACAATTCTTGAACCCATGTCCTTTATTTTATTCATAACTTGTTTAAGTTTTTTTAAATTTTGTAGACCTCTGCAATTCCATGAAGTTAAATTAAGATTAACACTTTGGTCCATGATCAATAGAGAGTTTGGGATTACCTTGCAGTGTAAACATGCTCATACAGAGAAGCAAAAACATGAGTGGTTGAACATTCATCCTACAAACTACACACAAACAAATTTCCCCTTCCCACACTTGTGGCAAACCCCCCAAAATCAAAAGAAAAATTCTGTCTCCCGATATAGCCATCGACCGTTCCACACCCACGGGGAACAGCCTAAGCCACTCCTTCTTCATCCTCCCAATCACCCTAACGCTACTGCTTTTAATGACGTAACATTAACTCTCCTCTGTAGTTTTCCAACTTAACTCCAAAATTTTTAGCAACTTTGTACATCATAGTTTTTGTTTGTTTGTTTGTTTGCATTATATAATTAAAAAAACAAACAAACAATCTATATTTTGTAAACTTGCTATTTGCTTCAAGTCAGTCAGATGCCTGTGCAAATGCTTAATTATTCTACCTTATATTTTGTTCATGCTTAGCTCCCACCAGTCTCTTCTTCTTGGATCTTCTTGATAAACTCCTGCGCCTCCTCTGGGGTCTTGAAGATGTGGGTTCTGCCCCCATACGTGGTCAGCAGTCTCGCAGGATAGATTACACCATGACGAATCCCAAGGTTGCGCAGCTCCTTACGTACGGGATCATACTGCTTCCTCAATTGTTGGATTCCTGTGGCCCAATCTGGGTAGAACCGCACCTGCTGATCCTGGTGTTTAATCTCTCCTTTAGCTCGTGCTGCGTTGAAGATCTTCATCCTGTCTCTGTTGCTGACAAACTTCATAATTAAGGTCCTCGGTGGTCCCTTATCTCTCCGTGGGCCAATACGATGTGCTTTTTCCAGAACCACTGCTGATTGCAACTCCTCGCTGCCCAGCACCTCCGGAATCCACTTTTCCAGAAAGGAATATATGTCCCGACCTTCTGATTCCTCTGGAAGACCCACCAGCCTCAAATTATTCTGTCTCGACCGAGATTCCAAATCCAAAATATTGTCTTCCAGAGATTTTTTTTTTTTTTCCAAAGTGCGCACCTTTAATTGAAGACGGGTGACGTCATCTTCAGCACTAGCGAGACGGAGCTCCATCTGCGCCGTTCGTTCTACACAGTCACCCAATTCCTTTCTTATTCCTTCCAACGCTGTCATAATCCCATCAAATCTAGAGGAAAAGTCCGCTCTCATTGAACTCATGGCAGCCATCAGCGCATCTGCGCCATACCCCGCAGACATCGCACCGCCGCCAGCCTCCTCCGCCATATATGGAGTTTTGTTTGCTGCGTCACAGACCTGAAAGTCCGTTAATTTGAACTGTTTCGGCGGCTCGCTTTTTCCTTTTCCTGGTTTTCCAGCCTTAGGCTTCGCCGACATATCCTCGCCCAAATGCTGGGATATGTTCTGTCCCAAATGAGAGAGTTATTTGCCGATTTTTTTTCTCCAGGAGCAGAGCAGAGCGAGACACGTCCGTCCTACGTGGCAGCCATAACCGGAAGTCCCTCCTACAGTTTTGTTCCAATTGTTTTGAAAATTGAAACCAGGATTTGATATACACTGATGATGCGCATATTATAATTTAGCTCTGATTGGATGATTTTTGCAGGGGTTTTGGGGCAAAAGGTCATTTGTCAAGGTTGACATTCCCTATGACCTATTACTATAGAACTAGTGCATGCCCATAGAAAGCAAGTTTCTTTGTCTGAAAACAGGTAGCCCAATTAGGCTTTACAGGCCCAAATGTAGGCTGTGTTTGAAAGTGGAATACAAAGAAGTGTAGCCTATATGTAGGCAATCACGTTAGACTTTGACAAATATAAAAGGGACTAAACGGTACTAAGATTTATTTGATTGTGTGAATATTAATTACAGAATTATTGAAAATGAATGGGACATCCAATATTGGTGACTGTTTACGAACCCTTGTTTATTCGTTTGTCAGATCACTTATTTGTGTGATCTTTTATCACTTATATTCATAAGTGTTGTATCTTGCACTTTGGGGAATGGGAGTTGTTCAGTCACCATTATAATTGTTTTAGTTTATATGTGTAATTTATAGTCTGTCGTCAATAAACTCATGCAGTACTATAACAGGACACGTTTACAAATATTTAAGACCCATTGTAAAGGTAAAGGTAAAGCCAACTTTATAGTCATTCAGTCCATACAGCCAATCATGTACAGTAGAACGAAATTATGTTTCTCTTCTCTACAGTGTTAATCACATCTAGAATCAGAGGGGTCGCTGTCATGCTAGGCGCTGCCACAAATTTCCCTCCTCCATTCCGTTATTGCTGAGCACCAAGCTGGACAGCAGGAAGTTCCGCTTTTTTTATGGTCTTCGGCATGACCCGGCCAGGATTTGAACCCCAGCCTCCTGGGTGTGGGGCGGATGCTCTACTAACAGTAGTGCATCCTTTTATATTTTAGCAATATTATAAGTACAAAACACCAAACATTATTACACACAGCAGAATGACCCATTCGGCTGCAAATGTTGCATCAGTGTTGCCCATTTGTCAGTAAATAAAAAATGATTTATTTCATTATTTGGGTGTTTTTTGTCATGGTCGTCGTTTAGTCAAACCGTGATTATGTGTCTGCATATGATATGCAGTTGATCTGGCCATTCCGCTCCATAATCATGGTGGTATTATCATTAATTTTTAATTTTTAGATAGCTGTGCGAGCACACCAGCACCTGGAGGAGCGCCATGTTGAACCCGTGGTGCCACAAAGGACTGCGGTGGCAGACGGGTGAAGCACGGGTGAAGCAGCAGCCGAGACTCCCGTTAGCCGGGCAGACTGGGCTTGGTTCCCCGTGAAGGACTGCTGTAAAGCGGTCCGGCTGCTGTCCCCTTCCCTCCTCCCAGCGCACCCGCGCACCTCGTGTTCTCCACATATCCCGAATTATCCTTTAGAGCAGGGGTGTCCAATCATGTGCTGTGGAGGGCCAAGACCCTGCAGGCTTTACCTTCAGCCAATGTCTTCAACAGCAGATTTCACTGAATTTCTTCCCACTGATTGCTGATAAGTCAAAACTCCTGTTGAAGAGACTGGGTAGAAGAGAAAACCTGCAGGGTCTTGGCCCTCCATGGCACATGATTGGACACCCCTGCTTTAGAGCTACGCAATCACAGCAACATTATAGTATAATTTTTTTAAGCATTAAATTTTCAGTATTCTCTTTTTCTGGTCAAATTTGTCACTTTTCACTTCCTTGTTTTGTTTACGGAGCACTCTGGTGACTAGTTGTGATGCCTCGTATTATCCAGTCAGTACAGAGTTAATCCAAAACCCCACCCATATTTCTAGAAGCCAGAGCATGAGGAAACAGAGCAGTGGCTAAACTTTTATTGATAAAAATTACATATCTTGACTGAGCAACTCCATACTTGGGGATGCACACCCTTGTAACCTCAGCAAAGCACTTATAAAATCTGAGGCCAGTCTGACGAATGGTTTGAGAGATATCTGAGGAACACACACACACTTGTTGCATTTATAGCTAGATGAGTAAAGCTCAGGTAACCAAACAGTACATGGGATCACCCCATGGCCCTGGCCTCTGACTATGGGTTTGGGGTCAAAAGGTCAAAGTTAACATTCTATTTGCACTTTTACTACAGAATGAGTAAAGCTAGGGTCACCAAACTTTGTACACAGGTTCACCCTGAGACCCTGAATTGTGACTATGGGTAGAAGTGCGGAGGTGAGAGTAGGGACTTTACATGTAGGAACTATGACCGGTAAAGGCTGAGAGTTGGCTGATATGATGGAGAGAAGAAAAGCAGATATACTGTGTGTTCAAGAAACCAGGTGGAAGGGAAGCAAGGCTAGGCGCTTTGGAGGGGGATTTAAACTGTTCTACCATGGTGTAGACAGGAAGAGAAATGGAGTAGGAGTAATCTTGAAGGAAGAGTATGTGAAGAGTGTTCAGGAGGTGAAGAGGGAGTCAAACAGAATCATGAGTTTGAAGCTAGAAATCGAAGGTGTGATGTTGAATGTTGTCAGTGTGTATGCCCCACAAGTTGGATGCCAAGTAGAAGAGAAAAAGGAATTCTGGAGGAAGTTGGATGAAGTGGTAGAGAGTGTTCCCAGGGGGGAGAGAATGGTGATTGAAGTGAACTTTAATGGGGATGTAGGTGAAGGGATCAGAGGTGGTGAGGAGGTTCTGGGTAGATATAGTTTTAAGGGGAGAAATGTGGAAGGACAGATGGTTGTGGATTTTGCTGAAAGGATGGAAATGGCTGTGGTGAACACATACTTCAAGAAGAGAGAGGAACATAGGGTGACTTACAAGAGTGGATGAAGGTGCAAACAGGTGGACTACGTCTTATGCAGAAGGAAAAATCTGAAAGAGATAGGAGACTGCCAAGTGATGCCAGGGGAGAATGTAGCGAGACAGCATCAGATGGTAGTCTGTCGGGAGACGTTAGAAAGTAAGAAGATGAAGAGAGGGAAGGCAGTGCCAAAGATTAAGTGGGCAAAGTTACAGAAGGAAGAAGGTCGCATAGAGTTCAAGAAGGAGTTGATACAGGCTCTGGGTGGTAAGGAAGAATTGCCAGATGACTGGGAAAGTACAGCAAAAGTATTGAGGGAAATAGATAGAAAGGTATATGGTGTATCCAGTGGACAGAGGAAGGAAGACGAGGAGACTTGGTGGTGGAATGAGGAGGTACAGGAAAGTATTCAAAGGAAGAGGTTAGCAAAAAAAATGGGATAGTTAGGGAGATGAAGAGAGTAGACAGGAGTATTTGGACTCTAGATGCATGGCAAAGAGAGGTGGCAAAGGAAAAGGCATATTACAAGTTGTATGAGAGACTGGACACTAAGGAAAGAGAAAAGGACTTGAATCGACTGGCTAGACAGAGAGATTGAGCTGGAAAGGATGTGCAGCAAGTTAGGTTGATTAAGGACAGAAATGGTAATGTACTAATAAGTGACAAGAGTGTGTTGAGAAGGAGTACTTTAAGGAGCTGATGAATGAAGAAAATGAGAGAGAGAGGAGGATGGATGAAGGAAAGATGGTGAACAAGGAAGTCCTGAGGATTAGAAAGGTGGAAGTGAGGGCAGCTTTGAAGAGGATAAAGAATGGAAAGGCGGTTGGTTTAGATGACATACCTGTGGAGGTATGGAAATGTTTAGGAGAGATGGTAGTGGAATTCTTAACCAGATTGTTTAACACAGTCTTGGAGAGTGAGAGGATGCCTGGGGAATGGAGAAGTGTTTTGGTATCAGTTCTCAAGAACAAGGGTGATGCTCAGAGCTGTAGTAACTATAGGGGCATAAAGTTGATCAACCACACTATAAAGATATGGGAAAGAGTTGTTGAAGCCAGGTTAAGAAGAGAGATGACAATCAGCGAGCAGCAGTATGGTTTCATGCAAAGAAAGAGTACTACAGATGCAATGTTTGGCCATGGCCATGAAGTCTAGAGAAGGTCAGACGGAGTTGCACTGTGTCTTTGTGGATCTAGAGAAAGCATATGATAGGATGTTAAGAGAGGAAGTGTGGTACTGTATGAGAAAGTCAGGAGTGGCAGAGAAGTATGTGAGGGTGGTGCAGGACATGTATGAGAGCAGCGAGATAGTGGTGAGGTGTGCCGTAGGAGTGTGAGATAGATTTAAGGTGGGGGTGGGGTTACATCAGGGATCAGCTCTGATCCTCTTCTTGTTTGCCATGATGATGGACAGGCTGACAGACGAGGTCAGGTAGGAGTCTCCGTGGACCATGATGTTTGCAGACATCATTGTGATCTGTAGTGAGAGTAGGGAGCAGGTGGAAGAGAACCGGGAGAGGTGGAGGTATGCTCTGGCATAAAAAAATGATGAACTTTCATTCTTCAAAAAGAATGAAAGTCAGTAGAAGCAAGACAGAATACATGAGCGTGAATGAGAGGGAAGCAGGTGCAATGGTGAAGATGGAAGGAGTAGAGGGAGTGAAGGTAGATGAGTTTAAATACCTGGGGTCAACCATCCAAAGCAATAGAAAATGTACGAGAGGTGAAGAAGAGAGTGCAGGCCGGGTTGAGTGGGTGGAGACGAGTGTTAGGGGTGATTTGTGATGGAAGGATAGCAGCAAGAGTGAAAGGGAAGATTCACAAGATGGTAGTGAGATCTGTTATGATGTACTGTATGTTTTGGAGACAGTGGCACTGATAAAAAGACAGGAGGTGGAGCTGGAGGTGGTAGAGTTGAAGATGCTGAGATTCTCTTTGAGAGTGACTAGGAGGGACAGGATTAGAAATGAGTATATCAGCTCAGGTTGAGCAGTTTGGAGACAAAGTAAGAGAGTCAAGGCTGAGATGGTTTGGACATGTGCAGAGGAGGGATAGTGGATATATTGGACAAAGGATGTTTAAGATGGAGCTGCCAAGCAGGAGGAAAAGAGGAAGACAACAGAGAAGATTCATGGATGTGGTGAAGGAGGACATGGAGAGGGTGTGTGTTACAGAGGAAGATGCAAGGGATAGGGTGAGATGGAGGTAGATGATCCACTGTGGTGAGCCCTCAAGGGAACAGCTGAAAGAAGAAGATTGTCTTCCATATCAGTGTGAATATTAAAATCATCTACTATGAGTAATTTGTCTGAGATTAGAAGAATGTCAGATAAAAATTGTGAAAATTCAGTCAGGAATTCAGAGTATGGGGACAGTAGGCGATACACTACAGCTAATACGATTAGCTTCGGCATTGGATTCATTTTACTATGTTGAGTGATTTGTAAGACTAAAGATTTGAATGATTTATAGGATAATTTAATATTTAATATTTTTGTAGTGAGTGATTACTGCTGTTCACCTCCTCATCCTGTTTTTTTTTTTTTTTTTTTTTTCAAGTTTTTTGGTGATTGGGGGCGGGGGTTGATTCATTCAGTGACACAAAGTCCTCATGCAACCATGCTCTTTAAGTGCAAATAAATCAATTAATTCATATACTAGTAAAGATTTATACTAAGGGAAATATGAAAAAATCTAGAGATAAATTCCTTACTAAGAAATTTCTTCACCAATGTGTTTGTAAAGGGGTCTAATAACACATATGAAAAGATTTAAATTCAACTCCCATTACAAAAATCCATGACAGCTGTTGAAAGTTGGGGTACCTTGAGCCCTATCTATGAAAAATTGAAATAGTTTATTTCTGCCTTAAGTCGCTTCTGAGGAGTCAAACTAGGGTTTTTTCATGATTCTGAACACACTGCCAGAATTTATTTTGCATTAAAACCACTCCTTAGTGAAAAAATGGCCAGACCCACTTTTACATGTACAGTATTTTGAAAAGTAGCTTTATTAGTTTTTTTCATATCTTTAATATTAGTCAGAAAAGAATACTGATCCACAATGACAAATGCCTTATGAGTCAAGGTCTGCGTTTTCTCTATACTCCACATCATCAGAATTACAATTCTTGCATGTGATGAATGCCTTTACAATTTCCACATGCTGAGATACACTTGATGTCATTTGTCTTGCAGCTGCACCATTGGTTGCTGCAATCTCCATTACAATTACAGCTTGTGAACTGGAGTAGCTCTTCAGGGGCCAAGGGGTCTTGTGTAGGAACTGGTTCATAATCATGAACCCCTACCATCCATCCATAGTCACTAGAGTCCAAAGACATGCTCTGCAGCAGCATCCAGTCACAGGTTTGGAGATAAGCATGGGGAGAGTGCTTTGCAGCTGCACCCTCAGTTGGAGGTCGAGCCTTTAAATTGATCAGCTTGGTTCCTGCCTTCCGCGAGAACATGGTGTATCGAATGGCACCCAAAGCAGTACCTGGTGCGTGGTAAATATACTGGAAAATTGCAATGCCTGCTCTGATCACATCCTTCGATGCATGTACATCAAGGAAGATGCCCATGTGTTCATCACTGTCCTCAGCACAAAACCTGTCAAATAGTTGTTTTGCTGTGGCCCCCAATTGCAGAAACCGTATCCCAACCAGGGAAGGTGTGCCAAAAGTGCAGGTAGCGCCTCTGTCTTTCAGAGAAAGCTTCTCGGATCTTCTTGACATTGTAAGAGCCCTGTGATGTGGTGAAGAAGATTGGATGGTTTGTGCTATGGTGCACCAGCATTACCCACATGTCCATGCCTTCTGCCCGCTCCTGAAAATAGATATGTGCAAAGTGTCTTGAACTGTGCAAAAACGAACGTAACAACCAAGGAGTTATTTAAAAATGTTATGCTTTTAAAAGTAATTGGAGCTGATTTAAGTAAAATACCAACAAACATTTTACTGACCTCAACAGAGCGATCTGGAATTTTCCCATTGTGGGACTAATAAAGGCTTATCTTATCTGTAGCAGCAGTCAATGCATCTCACAATTGAAGTGTCAGCATCACTTCTTTGCTACTGAACAAGGACAAGGCAAGCTAACAAGTGAGATAGTACATACACTACATACTGTATATTATTTACATATGCATATTATCAATGCAGTGACATTAAAAATTGTAGTTGTAAAAGAAAATGTAGATAATAGGCTACTTACATATCAGATGTAAAATCTTGCAGTATCTTGCGGAGTGGTGAATATTGTTATTCGATGTGTGGAATCTGTTGTCCCTGTCCATGATCCACACAGTAGGGGCTCGAGCATGACCCTTACTTACTCACTTGGCTATTACATGAATAAATGAACTAATGAAGCTGATTTTTAGTTTACATGCATCCAGCAATATTTATTTTCACAAAAAAGGGTTTGCAATGAATGGGAAAGGTGGATGGGGCCGTTTTTTCCACCAAGGAGTGGTTTTGGTCCAAAATAAATGTTTGCAAATGATTTTTTTTATTTATTTTTTTTTTTCATGAAATTTTTCATGGAAAAAAAATGGTTTGATCTCTCACATGATATTTAGGGCAGAATTCTTCTTCTTTCGGTTGCCGCTTTAGGGGTCGCCACAGCAGATCGTCTGCCTCCATCTCACCCTATCCCTTGCATCTTCCTCTGTAACACCAACCCTCTCCATGTCCTCCTTCACTACAGCCATAAATCTTCTCTGTGTTCTTCCTCTTCTCCTCCTGCCTGGCACCTCCATCCTCAACATCCTGTGTCCAATATCTCCACTATCCCTCCTCTGCACATGTCCAAACATCTCAGCCTTGCCTTTCTTACTTTGTCTCCAAACTGCTCAACCTGAGCTGTCTGTCTGCTATACTCATTTCTAATCTTGTCCCTCCTAGTCACTCCCAATGAAAATCTTAGCATCTTCAACTCTGCCACCTCCAGCTCCACCTCCTGTCTTTTTGTCAGCACCACCATCTCTAAACCATATATCACAGGTCTCACTACCATCTTGTAAATCTTCCCTTTCACTCTACTGCTACTCTTCTGTCACAAATCACCCCGACACTCGTCTCCACCCTGCCTGTACTCTTTCACCTCTCTTGTGCATTTTCCATTGCTTTGGATAGTTGAACCCAGGTATTTAAACTCATCTACTTTCACTACCTCTACTCCTTCCATCTTCACCATTACGCCTGCCTCCCTCTCATCCACACTCATGTATTCTGTCTTGCCTCTACTAACTTTCATTCCTCTTCTCTCCAGAGCATACCTCCACCTCTCCAGGTTCTCTTCCACCTGCTCCCTACTCTCACTACAGATCACAATGTCATCTGCAAACATCACGGTCCACAGAGACTCCTGCCTGACCTCATCTGTCGGCCTGTCCATCACCATGACAAACAAGAAGGGGCTCAGAGCCAATTCCTGATGTAACCCCACCCACACCTTGAACCCATCTGTCACTCCTACAGCACACCTCACCACCATCTCACTGTCCTCATACATGTCCTCCACCACCCTCACATACTTTTCTGCCACTCCTGACTTTCTCATACAGTACCACACTTCCTCTCTTGGCACCCTATCATATGCTTTCTCTAGATCCACAAAGACACAGTACAGCTCCTTCTGACCTTCTCTATACTTCTCCATCAACACTCTTAGAGCAAACATTGCATCTGTAGTGCTCTTTTTTTGGCATGAAACAATACTGCTGCTCACTGATTGTCACATATACTTCTCCATCAGCACTCAAACATTGCATCTGTAGTACTCTTTCTTGGCATGAAACTGTACTGCTGCTCACTGATTGTCACCTTTCCTGTTAACCTGGCTTCAACAACTCTTTCCCATATCTTTATAGTGTGACTGATCAACTTTATGCCTCTGTAGTAACTACAGCTCTGAGCATCACTTTTGTTGTTGAGAACTGATACCAAAACACTTCTCCACCTCCCAGGCATCTTGTCACTCTCCACAATTGTGTTAAATAATCTGGTTAAAAAGTCCACTGCCATCTCTCCTAAACATCTCCTCCATACCTCCACAGGTATGTCATCTGGACCAACTGCCTTCACGTTCTTCATCCTCTTCAAAGCTGCCCTCACGTCTGCCTTGCTAATCCTCGGGACTTCCTTGTTCTCTATCTTTCCTTCATCCATCCTCCTCTCTCTCATTTGCTTTTTTCATCAGCTCTTCAAAGTACTCCTTCCACCTTCTCAATACACTTGTCATTTGTTGGGGCAGAATTAAACATTTTCAGTTTTTCACAGATAGGGTTCCAGGTATCCCAACTTTCAGCAGCTGTCATGGATTTTGTCATGGCAGTTGAATTTAAATCTTTGTGTTATTAGACACCTTTACAAACACATTGGTGAAGACATTTCTTGGTCAGAAATTTATTCTAAGATTGGCCAAATATCTGATAATATTCCCTTACTATTAGAGACAAGGGATCTACTATTTAATAAACCACATTTGATTGTTAAATTCGGAGAGGTGACTGTCTTAATTTCAAATTATTTTGCTTCAGTTTATTTGGTGACTTGAATTTTATTTATTTTTTTGCGGTGTATTTTAAATCATTTAACCTAAGGAGCTGTTGTTAAGTCTGGAAAGAGGGCAGCGGAGGCCGGAGTTGTGCTGAATTCAGAACTTTATTACAGATGCACAGTATGGGTACACGTGCCACAGTATCTCATAAGCTAGTACTGTACTGCTACGAGCTGTCGCTGTAGAGAGGTGGGGCGCCAAAGAGGACGGCTCCCGCCAACAGTCCCCTTATAGTTGCGCTGTGACGTGCATGCGTCCTCACGTCCATGACGTGCCTGGTGTCAGTATGGCCATACACAACAGCTGTGAGACAAACACTTTGGTTCCAGGACTGTTTGGTGGCAGTCAGTATGAAGGCTAACTGGTACAGGACTGTAATGTAAGATTAATATTGATAGACAGAATAAGTGAACCATCATGATTGGGATGTAAAAAGGTACAGGCGATTATGAAAAGATAAGAAATTATCTACACAGGGAATTCCTCTGACTCTACACAGTCCCATCACCCAAGTGTGCAGCTGGCACAGCCGGCTGAACTTGACGTCTTCGAAACGGGGTGATGGCAGAAGTCAGGAGATAATCAGTCTTTTATTGGTGTCTATTAGTGAGTCTTCTTTTTAAACCAAAAGAACAGTTCAGTTTTTCAGGAAGACTGCTGTGTAAATTGTGACCCGCCACGAGTAAACCAGCAACAAGTCAGCCTGGCGTGATTCCTAAAAACACAGAAATACCTTTTTTTTTTAATTTGTGAGGTGTTTTTTTTTTTTTTTGCAAAATATGCTAGTTGAAATCATAAACTACTACTTCATGCTTCAAATAAGTGTGGGAGATTTTAAAACTGTAAACTTTGTATTTGAAATAAGAGTAGTTTCAGAGGGAAATTATCAGCGAGACCGCTTCCTAGTTTCGGGAGCATGGATACCACAGCTGATTTACATATCTGGCTTGTTTGGCTAGTCGCACGTCTTTATTCATTTTAGCCAATCAGCAGCACGTTCAGGTAGAAGCACATGGCTACTTAAGCAGAGCTCCTTTTGATAAGCACTGTAAGGGGGTTGGGTTCATGCTAAGTCATGCAAACGACCAGCATTTGTTACCGCCCCCCACCTGGCTTCCCTGGAAGGTGACAATCCTTGGAAACTTTGAACCTGATTTTCTCAGAGTAGTAGTTTGAGAGGTGTCAACATTCAAATGGCCAAATCTTCTTCAAATCTTTTTGGATTTCCATGTGTTGGACATAATTGGAAAGCTTAGATTCCATACTTTTAGAATCTGTAAATAACTTAATACTCCATGACTGGTCACAGTTAAGCCATAGAATACTTTGTCTAAACACAGTGATTCTTGCTTTTTCTACGAGATCAACACCTAACATGGTGCTCGATTAGAAAACATGGTCACGTCTCAGCATCCTTTTTTCTCCACAGAGGCAGACGACGAGATCTCCTTCAATCCCGATGACCTCATCACCAACATAGAGATGATTGACGAGGGCTGGTGGAAGGGACATTGTCACGGACGAGTTGGCCTGTTCCCGGCTGCTTACGTTGAGCTGCAGAAGTGACTCATGCTGAAGATGTTTGTCTTTGCCACATAGGGCTTCACTAAATCTCAGGGTTTCCTTAAAGGTTGTGCAGGAAAAATTAAAACTTATTTTGTATTTATCTCATTTTGATAATGGCAAACGTTTAGTTAAACTTAATCCATTTACTTTGTAACAGCTCAATTAGAATCTCGGGTAGGAAAAGGTTATATCCTATAGAAAAGAAAGAACTGCCAGGTTTGTAAAGTGAATTCAATGCAGAAATATCTAACTGCATTGGTTCTCACAGAAAATAAGAAGTGACTGATCCGTTTGTGACTATATATATATATATACAGTATATACTGTATATATATATATATATATATACACTACCGTTCAAAAGTTTGGGGTCACCCAATTATTTTGTGTTTTCCATGAAAAGTCACACTTATTTACCACCATGAGTTGTAAAACGAATAGAGAATATAGTCAAGACATTGACAAGGTTAGAAATAATGATTTGTATTTGAAATAATTTTTTCCTTCAAACTTTGCTTTCGTCAAAGAATCCTCCATTTGCAGCAATTACAGCATTGCAGACCTAACATGATTGCACAAGGGTTTTCTAATCATCCATTAGCCTTCTGACGCAATGAGCAAACACATTGTACCATTAGAACACTGGAGTGATAGTTGCTGGAAATGGGCCTCTATACACCTATGTAGATATTGCACCAAAAACCAGACATTTGCAGCTAGAATAGTCATTTATTGGCTGCACAGTGGCGCAGTGGTTTAGCACTGTGGCAGCACAGTTTTACCCTCGGCCGGGGGATCATGAGATCGTGGGTTCGATCCCAGCCCCCGACCAACAGTGAGCTGTGTGGAGTTTGCATGTTCTGCGCGGGTTTACTCCGGGATTTCTCCGGTTTCCTCCCGCACACCAAAAACATGTAGGTTTAGGGCGCTCGCGCACGCAGCGACCAGCAGCCGGTGGTTTGTCACCAGACTGCAAACCAAGTCTACCTACGGGTACAAATAAGTAACAAAAAAAAAAAAAAAAAATTACCACATTAGCAATGTATAGAGTGTATTTCTGATTAGTTTAAAGTTATCTTCATTGAAAAAAAGTGCTTTTCTTTCAAAAATAAGGAAATTTCTAAGTGACCCCAAACTTTTGAACGGTAGTGTATATATAAAAACTTGGAAACCCATGCTTGTGGTTGATGTTAGTATGATGTTTCTCGTGACAGCTAAAATTGTGATCTAGTTTTCTTTATTGCAGCATGGTGGACATTTGGTACATTTTGTATTTAAAAAAGGACAATGCAGAGACTAGTTCAGAGCTTGTCTACCTTGTGATTAATAACTACGGTACTGTTTACAGACTCCTCGGTTTTTCTGTCAGATTCTCCTCAGGTTTGTTATGACTGGATATAAATCATTATGATGGCAATGACCAGAAAATGAGGCTTCAGTGGATGCCACTTTAAATTTGTCTTAATAGTCTACAACCAAAATCAGTGGCATGAATGTACACTTAATAACTGTAATGAGCTAATAAAGGATATAAGTATAAAAAAAAGACTCATGTTTTCTGTATACCAGCACATTTATTACAATATTTTTCCTCATTCACATCACTGAATAGATTTACCTTATAGTAAACTGGTAATATTCTGATGTCAAACTGCTCTCTTCACATGAATGATGAAAAAAAAAAAAAAAAAACTCTTATTTTTATGTAATATGAGTAGCAGATCCCTAACGGGGTTGGGCATCTGCTATGAGATATCCAGTGAAGTCCGGAAAATAATTTACAGCTCCACCTGACATTTTCATGCAGCACTATAAAATCTAAAAAACCCAACCAAAGCCATATACAGTGGGGCAACAAAGTATTTAGTCAGCCACCAATTGTGCAAGTTCTCCCACTTAAAAGATGAGAGAGGTCTCCAATTTTCATCATAGGTATACCTCAACTATGAGAGACAAAATGAGAAAAAAAAAATCCAGAAAATCACATTGAAGGATTTTTAATGAATTAATTGGTAAATTCCTTGGTAAAATAAGTATTTGGTCACCTACAAACAAGCAAGATTTCTGGCTCTCACAGACCTGTAACAACTTCTTTAAGAGGCTCCTCTGTCCTCCACTCGTTACCTGTATTAATGGCACCTGTTTGAACTCATTATCAGTATAAAAGACACCTGTCCACAACCTGAAACAGTCACAGACTCCAAACTCCACTATGGCCAAGACCAAAGAGCTGTCAAAGGACACCAGAAACAAAATTGTAGACCTGCACCAGGCTGGGAAGACTGAATCTGCAATAGGTAAGCAGCTTGGTGTGAAGAAATCAACTGTGGGAGCAATTATTAGAAAATGGAAGACATACAAGACCACTGATAATCTCCCTCCATCTGGGGCTCCACGCAAGATCTCACCCTGTGAAGTCAAAATGATCACGAGAACGGTGAGCAAAAATCCCAGAACCACACGGGGGGACCTAGTGAATGACCTGCAGAGAGCTGGGACCAAAGTAACAAAGGCTACATCAGAGACACACTACGCCGCCAGGGACTCAAATCCTGCAGTGCCAGACATGCCCCCCCCTGCTTAAGCCAGTACATGTCCAGGCCCGTCTTAAGTTTGCTAGAGAGCATTTGGATGGTCCAGAAGAGGATTGGGAGAATGTCATATGGTCAGATGAAACCAAAATAGAACTTTTTGGTAAAAACTCAACTTGTCGTGTTTGGAGGAGAAAGAACACCATACCTACTGTGAAGCACGGGGGTGGAAACATCATACTTTGGGGCTGTTTTTTCTGCAAAGGGACCAGGACGACTGATCCGTGTAAAGGAAAGAATGAATGGGGCCATGTATCGTAAGATTTTGAGTGAAAACCTCCCATCAGCAAGGGCATTGAAGATGAAACGTGGCTGGGTCTTTCAGCATGACAATGATCCCAAACATACCACCCGGGCAATGAAGGAGTGGCTTCGTAAGAAGCATTTCAAAGTCCTGGAGTGACCTAGCCAGTCACCATATCTCAACCCCATAGAAAATCTTTGGAGGGAGTTGAAAGTCCGTGTTGCCCAGCGACAGCCCCAAAACATCATTGCTCTAGAGGAGATCTGCATGGAGGAATGGGCCAAAATACCAGCAAGTGTGTGAAAACCTTGTGAAGACTTACAGAAAACGTTTGACCTCTGTCATTGCCAACAAAGGGTATATAAAAGTATTGAGATGAACTTTTGTTATTGACCAAATACTTACTTTACCGAGGAATTTACCAATTAATTCATTAAAAATCCTTCAATGTGATTTTCTGGATTTTTTTTTTTTTTTCTCATTTTGTCTCTCATAGTTGAGGTATACCTATGATGAAAATTGGAGACCTCTCTCATCTTTTAAGTGGGAGAACTTGCACAATTGGTGGCTGACTAAATACTTTTTTACCCCACTGTATTAAGAGTTTGGTCTGAAATTCAAATGGCGCTGCTGTTCCATAAGAAAAATTTGTGCACATGTTTAAGGCTCTGTGGTATCCACTTGGGGGGGAAAAAAGTCAAGAGCAGAAATCAGATGTTCATCACATACAAGAGGGGGGCTGAAAAGTTCAGTGGTCAAATTTGACCAAATGTGGTTTATTTTTCGACAGTCTCCCCTTTGGTCTGCACACTTCTTCCATCGGTGTTGCAGCGCTTGGATCCCTGCGGTTGAAAAATAAACCACATTTGGTCAAATTTGACCACTGAACTTTTCACCCCCCCCCCCCACCTCATATAACAGAAAACATGAAATCAATCTGTTTTTGCTCCCAACAGCTTAGATGAAACAGTTTTTATGAGTCCTCAGTTCTATTCAATTCAATTCAACTTTATTTATATAGCGCCATTTCACAACAGTCATCTCATAGCACTATCAACTGTAGGGGGAACCCCCACAGTTGCAGAAAGACCCCAGCAATCAGGCGATCCCCTGTGAGCAAGCACTTGGCGACGGTGGAGAGGAAAAACTCCCTTTTAACAGGACGAAACCTCCAGCAGAACCAGGCTCAGGGAGGGGCAGTCATCTGCTGCGACTGGCTGGCAATGTTCTACCAGGCAATGTTCTTCTTTTTCTGGACCTTTCCATTTTTCTTTGCCATTCGTTTGCCCTTCATTTTCTTGGCCTGGCGTTGGCTCATCCATACAGGATACTGTCCATGTTCATTCAGGAGAGTTTTCTGGTTGCGTTTCTGGTCCATGTCCATCTTCTCATCTGAAATGTGAAAATACAGACAAAGAGGGGCTTCAGTGTTTGTTTTAACGGACTTATTTTTATTTGCAAAATCTGCTTCAACTTAGATGTAAATATTGTGTAATTAATTATCAGCTGCTATTGTCTCACCGTCTGCCTTCACCTCTGCCTCCGCCATTTCAACATCTGCCTGCTTCTTTATCTTCTCAGCTGGCACCACTGTGGCGATCTCCTGTATGTTGGTCATGACAGCTTCTCCCTTCTTGTCCAGGCTCAGAGCTTGTTTCAGTCGATTCAGTTCCTTTGGAGCATTTTTACTCCTCTTCTCTGCTCGCATCCTTCGCTTCCATTTGCTCCGCAGGCTTTTTGCCATTGTAAGAATGCTCTGAAATACAATGCAGTCAAGTTAATCAGTTTTCACATTTTATAATGCAAACTTCACTCGTCAGTGTTGGGGATTTTTTTTTTTTTTTTAAATTTCAAAACCAGACTGTCAGTGACAAAGTAGCTCATTCCAGACTGATGAAACCACCACAAGAGTGCCCAGATCTCCTGACCTTGAGCACAACATACAGGTACATCTCAAAAAATTAGAATATCATGAAAAACTTCAATGTTTTTGTCACTCATTTCAGAAAGTGAAACCCATATATTATGTGGATTCATTACACAGAGAGTGATACAGTGGGGTAAAAAAGTATTTAGTCAGCCACCAATTGTGCAAGTTCTCCCACTTAAAAGATGAGAGAGGTCTCCAATTTTCATCATAGGAATACCTCAACTATGAGAGACAAAATAAGAAAAAAAAAAAAATTCCAGAAAATCACATTGAAGGATTTTTAATGAATTAATTGGTAAATTCCTTGGTAAAATAAGTATTTGGTCAATAACAAAAGTTCATCTCAATACTTTGTTATATACCCTTTGTTGGCAATGACAGAGGTCAAACGTTTTCTGTAAGTTTTCACAAGGTTTTCACACACTGTTGCTGGTATTTTGGCCCATTCCTCCATGCACATCTCTAGAGCAGTGATGTTTTGGGGCTGTTGCTGGGCAACACAGACTTTCAACTCCCTCCAAAGATTTTCTATGGGGTTGAGATCTGGAGACTGGCTAGGCCACTCCAGGACCTTGAAATGTTTCTTACGAAGCCACTCCTTCGTTGCCCGGGCGGTGTGTTTGGGATCACTGTCATGCTGAAAGACCCAGCCACGTTTCATCTTCAATGGCCTTGCTGGTGGAAGGAGGTTTTCACTCAAAATCTCACGATACATGGCCCCATTCATTCTTTCCTTTACACGGATCAGTCGTCCTGGTCCCTTTGCAGAAAAACAGCCCCAAAGTATGATGTTTCCACCCCCATGCTTCACAGTAGGTATGGTGTTCTTTCTCCTCCAAACACGACAAGTTGAGTTTTTACCAAAAAGTTCTATTTTGGTTTCATCTGACCATAAGACATTCTCCCAATCCTCTTCTGGATCATCCAAATGCTCTCTAGCAAACTTCAGACGGGCCTGGACATGTACTGGCTTAAGCAGGGGGACACGTCTGGCACTGCAGGATTTGAGTCCCTGGCGGCGTAGTGTGTTTCTGATGTAGCCTTTGTTACTTTGGTCCCAGCTCTCTGCAGGTCATTCACTAGGTCCCCCCGTGTGGTTCTGGGATTTTTGCTCACCGTTCTTGTGATCATTTTGACCCCACGGGGTGAGATCTTGTGTGGAGCCCCAGATGGAGGGAGATTATCAGTGGTCTTGTATGTCTTCCATTTTCTAATAATTGCTCCCACAGTTGATTTCTTCACACCAAGCTGCTTACCTATTGCAGATTCAGTCTTCCCAGCCTGGTGCAGGTCTACAATTTTGTTTCTGGTGTCCTTTGACAGCTCTTTGGTCTTGGCCATAGTGGAGTTTGGAGTCTGACTGTTTCAGGTTGTGGACAGGTGTCTTTTATACTGATAACGAGTTCAAACAGGTGCCATTAATACAGGTAATGAGTGGAGGACAGAGGAGCCTCTTAAAGAAGTTACAGGTCTGTGAGAGCCAGAAATCTTGCTTGTTTGTAGGTGGCCAAATACTTATTTTACTGAGGAATTTACCAATTAATTCATTAAAAATCCTTCAATGTGATTTTCTGGATTTTTTTTTTCTCATTTTGTCTCTCATAGTTGAGGTATACCTATGATGAAAATTGGAGACCTCTCTCATCTTTTAAGTGGGAGAACTTGCACAACTGGTGGCTGACTAAATACTTTTTTGCCCCACTGTATATTTCAAGTGTTTATTTATTTTGATGATTATGGCTTACAGCCCATGAAAACCCCAAATTCAGTTTCTCAAAAAAATTACAATATTATATAAAATTAATTTAAAAAATAGCTTTTAAATAGAAATATTGACCGACTGAAAAGTATGTCCATGTACACACTCAATACTTGGTCGGGGCTCCTTTTGGATTAATTACTGTATCAATGTGTGGCACTGCTGAGGTGTTATGAAGGTCCAGGTTGCTTTGATAGTGACCTTCAGCTCGTCTGCATTATTGGGTCTGGTGTCTCTCATCTTCCTCTTGACAATACTCCATAGATTCTCTATGGGGTTTAGGTCAGGAGAGTTTTCTGGCCAATCAAACACAGTGATGCCATGGTCATTACAGCAGGTTTTGATGCTCTTGGCAGTGTGGGAAGGGTGCCACGTCCTGCTGGAAAATGAAATCAGCTTCTCCATAAAGCTTGTCAGCAGAGGGAAGCATGAAGTGCTCTAAAATTTCCTGGTAGACGACTGTGCTGACTTTGGACTTGATAAAACACAGTGGACCAACACCAGCAGATGACATGGTTCCTGAAATCATCACTGACTGTGGAAACTTCACACTAAACCTCAAGTAACTTAGATTCTGTGCCTCTCAACTCTTTCTCCAGCCTCTGGGACTTTGATTTACAAATGAAATGCAAAAGTTACTTTTATCTGAACAGAGGTCATCTGCTGGTGTTGGTCCACTGTGTTTTATCAAGACCAAAGTCAGCGCAGTCGTCTACCAGGAAATTTTAGAGCACTTCATGCTTCCCTCTGCTGACAAGCTTTATGGAGAAGCTGATTTCATTTTCCAGCAGGACGTGGCACCCCCCCCCCCCCCCCCCACACACACACACACACTGCCAAAAGTATCAAAACCTGGTTTAATGACCATGGCATCACTGTGTTTCATTGGCCAGAAAACTCTCCTGACCTAAACCCCATAGATACTCTCCTGACCTAAACCCCAATACTCCATCCCTATGGAGTATTGTCAAGAGGAAGATGAGGAGACACCAGACCCAACAATGTAGACGAGCTGAAGATCACTTTCAAAGCAAAGCAACCTGGACCTTCATAACACCTCAGCAGTGCCACAGGCTGATCACCTCCATGCCACGCCACATTGATACAGTCATTAATCCAAAAGGAGCCCTGACCAAGTATTGAGTCATACATGGACATACTTTTCAGTCGGCCAACATTTCTATTAAAAAAAATATTTTTTAAAATTAATTTTATGTAATATTCAAATTTTTTTTAGAAACTGAATTTGGGGTTTTCATGGGCTGTAAACCATAATCATCAAAATTAAAATAAATAAACACTTGAAATATATCACTCTCTGTGTAATGAATCTATATAATATATGGGTTTCACTTTCTGAAATGAGTGACCAAAAATATTGAACTTTTTCAAGATATTCTAATTTTCTGAGATGTACCTGCAGATGCAGACCTACCTAAGGGTCAATGAGTGTGAGTTTGGTTAGCTTTGGGGCAACTGCCTAGGAGCAATACCGATTTTTGTGAAATGTGGCTGGAGAGACGGTCGCATTACTGTTGCATTAACTCTGTTCGGCTTCACCAGAATTAACTACAAATACTTTTTAATGCCAAGTGTAAGAGGGCCCCTCCGTGGATCACCACCTTATTGTGATGGAGGTAGAACTGGGCAATAAATCAATCTTAAATCGGTATTTGAATACTTTTGTCTGAAAGATTTTTTTTTAATGAAAATTGACTGAATCAATTGTTTTTTCCTCCATAAAATGGTAAGTGGCATTCACTTATATAGCGCTTTTTATTCATCTTTGATGACCAAAGGGCTTTACAGATCCTGCTATCCACAAGGGATGTGCCATATCGCATCATTCACAATAATACTGGTATAAATTCTGATACCGGTGTAAAACTGAATATCACGATATTTGGGGTCTTCTGCATGACAACATCACACTGTTACATTGCCGACGGAAGTTATGCGTTAGCATAGAAATGGCAAAACAAACATGGCGCGGGAAGCTGCAGCTCCAAAGTCAGACCGTCTACATCCAGTTGAGTGGAACTATTTAAGTTTGTTTCCGACTGCTGTCATGTTAAAAAAAAAAAAAAAGTGCAGTGGATAATCTGCCAGAATTTTTTCCACACGTCAACAACACCGCTGGAGCAGTACTAACATAGACCAATGTGCCACTCGAAGTGACCGTCGTTGTATTTTCATTCCGTTTTGGCTGCTTCATCTTGATTTTAATCAACCACCCGAAGAGAAGAAAAACCCCAACAACATCCGTTCAGTGCAATGAAAGCCAAAAAGCCCTAGGACAGGTCCATGCAACAAACGTAATACAGGTAAAGTAATTCAGCATAAAACCCGCCATCTGTGTGCAGTTAAGATGTAACAGTTTATATCATTTTCTTGTAATATTTGATACAGAACTAAAAAATATTTTAAATTAAATCTGAGCTGCTGTTTATAAACTGGAGAAATAAAGAGTTTTTGTGAAGGTAAATACATTTTGGCCTGTGAAACTGTCCTTTTTGCATAAATTTAAACAAAAAAATACTCTGTAATACTGTGAAAAATATCGTAATCGTGAAAATTCACAAATATTGTGATATCATTTTTAGGCCATATTTCCCACCCCTACTATCCACCCATTCTCATTGATGCTGGCGGAGCTGCCATGCACAGGCGCTGGCCTGACCCACCCCAAGGCCAGGCACATAGCTGCCTTTATTCTCACTCCCAAGAAAAGAACAACTTCTTCCATGATGGCTGTTATCTATATAGACAGATACTGCTGTATTGTATAAAAAGGCTTCATCTGGACTGCCCAGTTGAGCATAACTCACAATCTTCTGTTGTGCGTGTTTGCTGCAAGTAATAAACTCATTTAATTCGTCTGATTGATTCTCTTCTCAGTCTTTTAAGGGTGATTAATTTTTCCCCAACACCCACCAGGAGCAACTGGGGGTTCAGTGTCTTGCTCAAGGACACTTCGGCATGCAGACTGCAGACAGAGCGGGAATCGAACCACTGATCCTCCGATCAGTAGTCGGCCACACTACACCTGCGCCACAGTCGTCCGCCGACAAAACTAAATGCATATATTATTTTCCTGTTTTCACTAGAGCAATATGGCTGTCTACTAGGGCTGAAACGATTAGTCGACATTGTCGATAACGTTGATCATAAAAATTTATCAACACCGATTTTTATTGTCAACAAATCGTTT
The DNA here is from genome assembly GCA_020510985.1 of Pholidichthys leucotaenia. Lineage (NCBI taxonomy): Eukaryota > Metazoa > Chordata > Actinopteri > Cichliformes > Pholidichthyidae > Pholidichthys > Pholidichthys leucotaenia. The sequence continues at coordinate 145,937,199 of CM035845.1, read as the reverse complement.
AATTTTAAAGTTTATATACGTACATGCAGCGGAAATGTTCAGTTTAACTGCTTCAGCGAAGAACAGGAACGCATCATGGCGACATGGAGAAAATAATCACAGAGAAGGCCAAAAGTGTCCGAAGTATGGGAGGATTTTCCATCCACCCATCCATCCATCTTCTTCTGCTTAATCCTTTTTGGGTCGCAGCGGGGCTGGAGCCTATCCCAGCATCTTTGGGTGAGAGGCAGGGTACACCCTGGACAGATCGCCAGTCCATTACAGGGCCAACACAGAGAGACAGACAACCATTCACTCTCACAGTCATACCTAAGGACAATTTAGAATCCCCAGTTTGATGCCAATTAACCTAACTTGTATGTTTTTGGCATGTGGGAGGAAACCGGAGAAATCCCAGAGTAAACCCACGCAGACATGGGGAGAACATACAAACTCCACACAGATCACTGTTGGTCGGGGGCTGGGATTGAACCCAGGATCCCCCGGCCAAGGGTGAGTTGCTGTGCTGCCGCAGTGCTAACCACTCCACCACCGCGCTGCCCTGGGAGGATCTTTATTGAAAATAAATAAATGAAACAAGTTAAATGTAGACTGTAAAGCAGTGTTGTCATATCACAGCTGCACTACAGCGATGCATCCATTTTCCACCTCCTCTCCGTTCCTCCGTCTCTGGCCACCTATCAGCAGACTGCACCGGTAAGGTTAGCAAGTTAGCAAGTAGGCTGCACGGTGGCGCAGTGGTTTAGCACTGTGGCAGCACAGTTTTACCCTCGGCCGGGGGATCGCGGGGATCATGAGATCGTGGGTTCGATCCCAGCCCCCGACCAACAGTGAGCTGTGTGGAGTTTGCATGTTCTCCCCGTGTTGCGTGGGTTTACTCCGGGATTTCTCCGGTTTCCTCCCGCATACCAAAAACATGTAGGTTTAGGGCGCTCGTGCACGCAGCGACCAGCAGCCGGTGGCTTGTCACCAGACTGCAAACCAAATCTACCTACGGGTACAAATAAGTAACAAAAAAAAAAAAAAAAAAAAAAAAAAGTAACGTTAGCGCTTCTTATTTTCAATGAGCAACTCTCAGCCTTAGAAAACCATACCTGCCAACTTTTAAAACCTGAAAAGCCTAGTAGCTAGCCGGGGTCCAGGGGCCGTAGGCCCCAGTAGGTCCAGGACAAAGTCCTGGAGGGGGGTTCAGGGGGGCAAAGCCCCCCTACGCCAAACAAATATTAGCATTAAATCAAGTTAAAATGTGGCTAACAACCTCATATTTCTTCAATAATCATGTTTCTATTTTTCTTACGAAGAACGTAGAAAGTTTGCCGCTGGTGTCACTGGCATTCGACTTGTGTTTTTTCGTTCCCACGTGGTCTTTCACATCGCTGATTCCTCCATGTCCGATCGAAATATCTTGTCTACACAAAGTGCAGTTGGCGTAATTTTCCACCCTTTCTTGAGCGAATAATAATTCCTGGAAATGCTTTGGAGCATTCCTCACGAAAAGACTGTAATTTTCGTTTGGGTTTCACGCTCATTTGTGATTTTTCTCTGGTAGATTCCATGATGAAAATGTATACAATGCTGACCTAATTCCTTTGCGATTCCAAATGGAAACAATGGCTCCAGGGATGTGATTTTGGGTTGGGGAAATTATCTGAAAATTTAGCAGGGGGTCCGGGGGACGCAGTCCCCCAGTGGGGTCCGGGGCAGAGCCCTGGGGGGGGGGGGGGGGGGGGGGCGCAAGGGGGGCGAAGGCCCCCGAAGCTCCTGGGTTTTTATGATTTTTAAGTACCAGAACTGTGCTTAAATGACATAAAACAAACAGCTGAATGCCACTTATTATTACCTCCGCCAAGGAGGTTATGTTTTCATCAGCGTTGGTTTGTCTGTCTGTTTGTTAGCAAGATAACTCAAAAAGTTATGGACGGATTTTCATGAAATTTTCACACATTGTCAGAAATGGGGTATCCTAGAGATGATTACATTTTGGTGGTGATCTGGATCACTGGGGAAACTGTGGCGCTTGGCGGAGGTCTGCGCTCTCCGAGTGCTTTTCTAGTTACTGTATAATATTGACTTATGTTCCAAGAAGATAGCATTCCTAAAATATTCCAACAAGCATTATCCATCACATGCTTTAACACTTGATCAAATCAAAATCAGTTAATTTTATCTATTCCATAATAGAAATAAAATTCCAACATACCACTACTTTTTATAACTTCAGCATTCATTTCAGATCACCAGTTTCAATCTCCATTGAGTCTTGAGCAGTTCATTTTGCACAATCACTGATGTAACTAAGTCTTAGAAATATTCAAAAGTTATGAGTCAATGTCCACTGTGCACTGTCAATTTCAAACTGTTTGGAATCATAAAAGTAATCTAACTAAACTGTTTTGCTATTTTTTCTCCTCAACATCAATGTCAGGGCGCTGCAGGAATTTTTGGGGGATGGTTAACTTTTATAACCTTTTCCTCCCCCGCGCAGTCCAGCTCATTACAGCCGTTGTACGCCGCACTCAAGAAACGGAAACCGGCGAACAGAGTCAACTGGACTCCTGAGCGGGAGCAGGCGTTCTCTGAGGTTAAAACAGCTCTGGCAACCGCTGCACTAATGGCGCACCAGGACCCGGTGGCTCGGATAGCGCTCACTACCGACGCCTCGGACATGGCCATGGGGCCGTCGTGGAGCAATGCGTCGCCGGTTCTTGGCAGCCGCTCACCTTTTTTTTAGCAGGTCTTTGCACGACAGTGTGTTCGACATACAGCGTGTTCGACAGAGTGTTACTGGCTCTCCACCTGGCCATACGCCACTTCCAGTTCTGGCTGAAAGGGCGCACCTTAGGCTCAGACTTCTCGCACATGCGCAATACACCTACAGGAAGCAGTGCCGATTGCCTTTGTTCTAAATTTAGATACGATTCCTAGCGATCTCGTGTTTTGAATTGCTTTCATGTTTTTTTTTACGATTTAAAATTTTTGACTGAATTTTTAGTGAAAAACCGTAATTTTGATTAATAAAGCCATAACCCGGAATGGAGTCTTGAAAACCGGAACCATTACGGCAAAACCGGAGTAGTTGGCAGGTATGGAAAACTGACCACACCATTAGTACATGCTGTTTAAATAGTTTACCTGCTGTCAGACAATAATCTTTCTTATGATAGTTGCTGAAAGCTGAGCCGCTTCTGTTATACTGGCTAATATGTTAACTGCAGTAAATGAGTGCATTATGGGAAACTTACTCTTTTTCGTATTCTCTATTGTCAACGTAATATTAGCCTTCATTGAGAATATTAGTGCATCTTGGTAAATTAGTAATTTAATTTTAAACAATATAACCATAATCATCACAAATAAATTTAAAATAACTTAAATATTTCACTGTATGTGTGGTGAAGGCTCACATTCCTGCACTGATATTTAAAGCGTTTTTTTTTTTTTAATTTTAGACTAGAAGAAGTTCTTTTAATTTTCATCTGAAGCCTAATTAAACTTTTAAACTTCTAGACCCAGCAAGGTTTTGTTAGGTTAAAGTAAGGTGTATCTTGAAAGTGTTAGATAAGTACAGATATGTGTTAAAATGTAGGGGGGGAGAAGCAAAGATTATTTAGAAAAGTAAACCGTTTAGTACAGACACGTGAAATTTGTACTTAAGTTGAGTAACTAAGTATTTGTACATCATTACTATACATTTCTGCATAGAGCTGTGTTCCAGCTGTGTGGAGTTTGCATGTTCTCCCCGTGTTGCGCGGGTTTACTCCGGGATTTCTCCGGTTTCCTCCCGCACACCAAAAACATGTAGGTTTAGGGCGCTCGCGCACGCAGCGACCAGCAGCCGGTGGCTTGTCACCAGACTGCAAACCAAGTCTACCTACGGGTACAAATAAGTAACAAAAAAAAAAAAAAAAAAAAAAAAAAAAAAAAATTTCTGCATAGAGGTAGCAAGACTATATTTACATTTTTGCAATAACTGGTCTTGCTTCATATTAATCCAAGTAAATTAAAAACCAAACATTTTAAAATGTGCTACTTTGACAAGAATCTTAATTGAGCCGTATCTATATAAAAATAGCATCTTTTGCACAACTGTTGCTACTAATATTTATAGTAATGCTGTTAATATTGAGCACATGTTATTGCATTCTAAACCTATTTAATCTCTAGGCCCATACCCTCAATTCTAGGTTGGAACAACTGCAACCTCATTTCTCCTCTGGGGAACAGGTCAAGTGGACCCCTGACCAAGTGAGCACTCCAAGTGTACCCTGGGATCCAATCTGTACATGTACTCTCAATCCAGTGATTTATAAGCTGATTCATAATCTTCTAAAGCCTCATACAGAACATTATAGTCCCCTGTGGATTTCCATCTGGGGTCAGCCAGTGGTGACGAGCAGCAACAACGGAGAAGTCTTTTGAAACAGAAACGGAGCAAAACCTTCTCCTGGTCAACTTAGTTATCAGCTTACATACAAATATATATTTTTTACACTTCTTGGTGGCCGGGAAGAGTCTTCGCAACAGTTTTACACAGATTTCTTGTTGTTCTTCGCCTTTACAAATCACTGGATTGAAAATGTACATGCACAGATTAGACCTCAGGGTCCACTTGGGGTGCTCACTTGGTCAGGGATCCACTTGACCTGTAGTCGGTTCTTCGGGCCCTCGAGTAGATGGGTAGCAGGACACGCCGTACCCTTGCTACTCCGTCCCAAGTCACTCCGTACCCAAATCGCAGCAACATACCCTAGCCACTCTGTACCCACTTCCGTACCAAACGCCAACGGGCGAATTTATAACTTCTGCAGCAGTGTTCAACTTGCTGTGGAAACCCCCAAAATAACATCACGCTTAGGTTTACGTTAACCGACGGGGGGCTCATCTGAAAAAGTTGGCTTTACCTCCAAAATTTCACAAGATGGGCGGTTACGTTGCTAGCACGTCCGTGGGTAAACAACGACATCCGGTCCTTCTGTCTCCAAAGGGATACAGGTCAAGTGGACGCCTGACCAAGTGAGCACTGTGGACCCTGGAATCCAATCTGTACATTTTCAATCCGGTGATTTGTAAACGCGGAGAAGGAGAACAACAACAAGAATTTGCGTGAAGTTGCTGGAAAGCCTTTTCCCGGTCACCAAGAAGTGATATGATATATATACATTGATATGATATATATACATTGTATATGGAAGATGACAACTAAGCTGACCCAGAGACGGTGTTGACTCGGTTTCTGCTTTCAAAAGACTTGTCTTCTCCATCGCTGCTGCTCGTCAGGGCTGGCTGCCCCAGCTGAAAATCCAGTCTGCTGGATCTATAATGTTCTGAACGAGGCTTTAGAAAATTATGAATCAGTTTGTAAATCACTGGATTGATAGATTGGATACTGGGGTCCATATGGGGTGCTCACTTGGTCAGGGGTCCACTTGACCAGAGCCCATCTTTAGCACATGGATTTACTCGAGGCCCCGAAAAACCTGTAAAAAAAATAGTGTAACATGCTAGCCGCTAAGCTAACGTTTGCTAACCTGCGTCAAAAGCTACGTAACCTTTAAGTACAGTTTTGTTCATATTACACAACAGATGTAAAACAGATAAATATAACTTACAAATACTTCAAAGCTCAAACTTTCTGTGTCGTACACACCGCTCCGTACACGCGTTCACAGGCGGAAAAAAGACAACCCACTTAAAGAAGCTGGAACGTGATTGGCTTCCTTGCAGCGTCCCAAACATCATGGCCTCTGATTGGTCAATTATTTCAATCGAGGAAGTTCCAACGACTGTAAACAAGGTGCTGGGGGAGAACGTAAATGTTAACTCTTCGCATATTTACCGCTACGAGCTAAGTTATCTGTCTAGGACGGTCCGAGACGCGTTTGTGTTTTGTTTTAAATGTGTCTGGAGGTCATGAGCAGCGGCCAAGCTCCTTTCACCCAGCTGTCCATCATGTTGGACTCTGCTGCAGAGCTGATGATGGTGAACCAAAACTTCCAGGATGTTTTTGACACCTGCCACGAAAGTCTGAGGAGTTTGAAAAGCATGGAGCCATCAGAGGATCACAGGTGATAAATTCATGTACTTCAAGGGTCTGCAACCTGCGGTTTAGCAGCCACATATCCAGAGACACTGATTTAAAAAAAAATACAATAATGAAAAGTAGCCCTCATTAATTTACAGAGAAGTTTTAAATGGAACAGAAAACTTAACATGTGGGCGGCAGTGGCTCAGGATGTAGGGCGGGTCGTCCAATAACCAGAACGTTGGTGGTTTGAATCCCGCTCTCCCCAGCCGTCCTGCCATTGTGTCCCTGGGCAAGACACTTTACCCACCTTTCCTCCAGTGGCCATGAATGTGCTAAATGTTCAGTAGTGGTCAGAGAGGCTGTTGGTGTGGATTGGCAGCCATGTTTCCGTCAGTCTGCCCCAGGGCAGCTGTGGCTACAGTAGTAGCTTACCACTATCGTTGTGGAGTGAATGAATAATAGATTGTCACTGTAAAGCACTTTGGGTTTTTTGAAAGGCGCTATATAAATGCAAACCATTATTATTATTAACACATTAGCAAATGTATAAGAATAAGTGTATGAAAAAAACATCCCAAGAATGAAAAGATACAAGAATAAGGAAAAATAGTCAAGAAAATCTTTAAAATTTTAGATTAGTAAATTAATTTTACGTGAAAAATTCCGAGTAAAAATAGTCAAAGATTTGCACACTTGGACTGACATTTACTCACGTTTTGGCAAACATGTGGCTCCACTGGCATAAGTTCGTAAAAGTTAATGATAGTTGGTATTTGTTGAAAAATTTATTTTTTATTTTTTTTTAATTTTGTGTACTTTATTGATCCCCAGAGGGGAAATTGAGGGCATCCACCTGGATGGATGAAGCAGCCACGATACGGCGCCATCCCTTCACCATTCACACACACATTCACACCTAGGGCCACTTTTAAAGTCTCCAGTTAACCTAACCTACATGTTTTTGGCCTGTGGGAGGAAACCGGAGAAATCCTGGAGTAAACCCACACAGACACGGGGAGAACATGCAAACTCCACACAGATCACTGTTGGTCAGGGGCTGGGATCGAGCCAGGGATCCCATGGCCAAGGGTGAGTTGCTGTGCTGGCACAGTGCTAACCACTGCGCCACCGCACCGCGGTGCTGATGCTGATGAGAGTGAATGGTTGTCTGTCTCTCTGTGTCGGCCCTGCGATGGACTGGCAATCTGTCCAGGGTGGACCCTGCCTCTCGCCCAAAGATACTGGGATAGGCTCCAGCCCCCCCCGCGACCCGAAAAGGATTAAGCAGAAGAAGATGAATGAATGAAAATTTACTGATGTATGCAGTATGCCATTTTGGCACCCTAGGCGAGATTAGGGTATTGCCCCCCCCCCCCACACACACACACACAAACACAACCCCAAACATTGTACCCTCTCAGGTCCTGAAGTCCCTGATACCAGCAACAGATCTGGGAACTCATGTTACTGCTCACACACACACACACACACACACACACACACACACACACACACACACACACACAGAGTGGTGTGAAAAAGTGTTTGCCCCCTTCCTGATTTCTCATTTTTTTTGTATGTTTGTCACACTTAAATGTTTCAGATCATCAAACGAATTTAAATATTAGACAAAGATGGCACAAATAAAGACAAAATACAGTTTTTAAATGAAGGTGTTTATTATTAAAAAAAGTATTATTATTATTATTATTATTATTATTGAAAAGCGCTATATAAGTGCAGGTTAGTTAGTTAGTATTAAGGAAAAAAAAAATCCAAAACCTACATGGCGCTGTGTGAAAAAGTGATTGCCCCCTAAACCTAATAATTGGTTGGGCCACCCTTAGCACCAACAACTACAATCAAGCATTTGCCGTAACTGGCAATGAGTCCAGTCATCTTTGCATAATTGTTGTAATTCAGCCACATTGGAGGATTTTCGAGCATGAACTGCCTTTTTAAGGTCATGCCACAGCATCTCAATTGGATCAGGACTTTGACTAGGCCACTCCAGAGTCTTCATTTTGTTTTTCTTAAGCCATTCAGAGATGGACTTGCTGGTGTGTTTTGGATCATTGTCCTGTTGCAGAACCCAAGTGCGCTTCAGCTTGAGGTCACGAACAGATGGCCGGACATTCTCCTTCAGGATTTTTTGGTAGACAGCAGAATTCATGGTTCCATTTACCACAGCAAGTCTTCCAGGTCCTGAAGCAGCAAAGCAGCCACAGACCATCACACTACCACCACCATATTTTACTGTTGGTATGATGTTCCTTTTCTGAAATGCTGTGTTACTTTTATGGCGGGTGTAATGGGAGACACATCTTCCAAAAAGTTCAACTTTTGTCTTGTCAGTTCACATAGTATTTTCCCAAAAGTCTTGGGGAGCATCAAGATGATTTCTGGCAAAACTGAGACAAGCCTTTATGTTCTTTTTGCTCAGCAGTGGTTTTCGTCTTGGAACTTTGCTATGCAGGCCATTTTTGCCCAGTCTCTTTGTTATGGTGGAGTCATGAACACTGACCTTAACTGAGGCAAGTGAGGCCTGCAGTTCTTTGGATGTTGTTGTGGAGTCTTTTGTGACCTCTTGAATGAGTCGTCGCTGCGCTCTTGGGGTAATTTCAGTCGGCCGGCCACTCCTGGGAAGGTTCACCACTGTTCCATGTTTTCGCCATTTGTGGATAATGGCTCTCACTGTGGTTTGCTGGAGTCCCAAAGCTTTAGAAATGGCTTTATAACCTTTTCCAGACTGATAGAGCTCAATTACTTTGTTTCTCGTTTGTTCTTAAATTTCTTTGGATCGCTGCATTTTGTCTAGCTTTTGAGGATCTTTTGGTCTACTTCACTTTGTCAGGCAGGTCCTACTTAAGTGATTTCTTGATTGAGAACAGGTGTGGAAGTAATCAGGCCCGGGTGTGGCTAGAGAAATTGAACTCGGCTTTCCAAAGATGTGATAAACCACAGTTAATTTATGTTTTAACGGGGGGGGGGAGTAATTTTTTCACACAGGGCCATGTAGGTTTGGATTATTTTTTACCCTTAATAATAAACACCTTTATTTAAAAACTGCATTTTGTGTTTGTGTTATCTTTGTATAATATTTAAATTTGTTTGATGATCCGAAACATTTACGTGTGACAAACATACAAAAAAATGAGAAATCAGGAAGGCGGCAAACACTTTTTCACAACACAGTATTCTATTAAGGATATGATTGGAAATATTACCCATGACCCTGAAGAAATAAATAGTTCTTTCAGAAAGTTTTATGAAAACCTCTGTTCATAATAATAATCCATCCATCCATCCATCCATCTTCTACCGCTTTTCCGGAGGTCCGGGTCGCGGAGGCAGCAGTTCAAGCAGAGAAGCCCAGACTTCCCTCTCCCCAGCCACCTGCTCCAGCTCTTCAGAGGGGATACCAAGGCGTTCCCAGACCAGCTGGGAGACATAGTCTCTCCACCGAGTCCTGGGTCTGCCCCGGGGTCTCCTCCCAGTGGGACGTGCCTGAAACACCTCAAGTGGGAGGCGTCCAGAAGGCATCCTAATCAGATGCCCATACCACCTCAACTGACTCCTTTCAATGTGGAGGAGCAGCGGTTCTGCTCTGAGCCTCTCCCGGATGACTGAGCTCCTCACCGGCGGTATGATTTAATAAAACTTCACTTAAAACCTCAGCATCGCTGCTTATTATTCCATCCGCCGCACTAGGTCCAGTAGATTCTGTCATATCACTCCTGTTTTGGCCTCCTTACATTGGCTTCCTATAAATTATAGAAAAACAAAATTAAATGATTCAATAATACCCAAGAAATTCACAGCAAAACTGTCATTGGGATCATTAATATGCAAATTAAAATCTCCAAGTAATAAAATCCGCTCAAATTTAATAATAGAAGTTAAAAAATCGCTAAACTCAGATAAAAAGGAGGCATTAACTCCTGGAGGGCGGTAAATTAAAACACAATAAAATGGGTTTGAGGAGCCAATTTTTAAAACCATCAGTTCAAACGATGAAAAAGTTCCATGGCTCACCGTCCGTGTAACGAAGCGGCACCGGTTCACGATGGCCAGACCACCGCCGCGGCCTGTCAATCTCGGAGCACAGGAGAAGGTACAATCCGGTGGACAAAGTTCAATTAAGTAGGTAAATTCCTCACTTTTCTGCCAAGTCTCAACAAGAAATAAAAAGTCCAGCCCTGTAGTAATGAATAAATCGTTCAAAAAGAATGATTTATTTGAGATGGAACGTGCGTTAAGCAACGTTAGCTGGATGGGCTCTGTAACAGCAGCAGTCTCGCCAGGAATGGGGGCCGGTGAAAGTTGACGTAGGCACCCGCTACCTGCAGGGGATTTGCTGGCTCGGGGCAGGGAGAAGGCCAGTTGGCACGGTAGAACAGGGAAAACAGGCCGAAGAAATGATGGCCTCACTCCGGGCACACCCGAGGGCCAGGATCCAGGAAAGAGGCCAGCTGCAGAATTAGGAGAAGATGAGGCAGAGCGAACGAGACGGCGAAGCCGAGCAAGCCTTCTGGATTTCACCGCGGCACCTGCACGTCTTCCCGAGGTTTGGATTGCTTTCTGCCAGTATAACCACAGCGGGGATCCCAGGTACCAACGGGAAGTTGCAGACGCAGAGACCGATGGAAGAATCTTCCCTCCTGATTATGACAGCCAAACCCCACCATGGAAGATCGAATATCCAGCAGCACTTGGCGATCATAAACAATGGCTGATTACATATAATCCAGACACAATAACACAATCAAAAACAGGACAAACAAGCGAAGATGACCAGCAAGCAAAGACGACCAAGGATCAGTTCATCCCAGATCAACCCATCTGACTAGACATTAATGGATTTCTGGACAATATTAACTGACCACAATTAAATGATGAACAGATTACACCTCTGGATTCACCTCTCTTAATGTCTGAACTCCAAGAGCCACTCCAGCACATTCCAAATAACAAGGCTTCTGAATCAGGTGTTTTTTCAGGAGAATTCTATAAAGAATTCTGGCCTGTGCTGGCACCTACCTTCTTCAAAATGGTGAATCAAATTAAAGAAGATCATGTAATCCCTCCACATATGAACTTGGCTTGCATTATCCTGCTCCTAAAACCTGGCAAAGATCCTATGCGCCCCTCCAGCTATCATCTGATTTCATTTATGAATGCTGATTTAAAAATAATTTTCAAAGCTCTTACCAAAAGATTGGAAAGAATAACTTTTATCATACACCCGGATCAAACAGGTTTTAAGGGCAGGCACTAGGCTAATAACACAGACCAATTTAATAGACTACTGTAGTATTAATAACTTAAACACCACAATTTTATCCCTGGTTGCAGAGAAAGCATTTGACCAGGTTAATTGGAAATTCCTTTTTATCATTTTACATTAATTTTAATTTAGTTTATCTTTTATGAACTGGATTAAGACTCTATACAGCTGTCCAACTGCATCAACCAGAACAAATCATTTGCCTTCTCCAAGCTTTAATCTTCAAGTGAGGCACCAGGCAGGGTTGTCCAGTCTCTCCCTCACTTTGTACCATCTTCATTGAACCATTAGCAGCAGCTATATGACAAAATGTGGATATTAGAGGTATCCTAACTGGAGAAATGAAATATAAGATAAGTTTTTATACTGATGATGTATTGATTTTCCTTGAGAACTCACGAAGCTCTCTTCTTCAGACAGTTACACTCATTGATAAATTTTCATCATTATCAGATTACTCCATTAACTGGGGTAAATCAATGGCCTTACCTGTAAATTGTAATTTTTAAAATATATCCACTATTCCATTACAATCAGGTAACATCAAATATTTAGGAATAAATATTTCCCTAGGCTCTCAGAGTTACTGCAACTAAATCACACTCGCCTTCTAAAAACAATACAAGACACTCTTGCGCGTTGGAGGACGTTACCTATATCACTCATGGGAAGAGTCGCAATTATTAAAATGATGGCCTTTCCTAAAATCACTTATCTATTTTCAGTGATTCCCACTCAACCACCTGTGGTCTGGTTTAAATCCCTTGACTCGTACATTAGTAAATTCTTATAGAAGAATAAGCCATTACATATTAGTTTAAAAACTCTACAAAAGGTGGACTTCTGGGAAGATGGCGGAGAGACATAACGCTTAAACAGAGAGCTCTCCCTAGTCGGATTAAAAATCTTTGGTAAATGGCCAACTCGACATAAATGGATCAATAAACCAAGGGATGAAAACACGAAGAAGCCGGGCACACGGACAAAAGCAGGGTAAAACTAAAGAATCCCTCTTCAACAATGCAGGAGAAATCGCTGAACACGAGGCCCCAAAAAAACGAGGTGACTACAAAGGAGAAAATGCAGGACGCCAAACTCAATATTATGAACACTGGCTTCGCCAATATAAGTAAGGACATAAAAGACTTCAAGCGACAACTCCAACAGGATTTAACGGCTCTTAAGGAAGAACTGAAAAAAGAGATGAAGGAGGAAATTATGGGCCTCCGAAAAGAAATGGAACGCAAGCTAGCGGAAACCATGGAGGAACTGCACACTCAACGGGCATGTATGGCAGAAGCACAGGCTTGAATATCAGATTTGGAAGACTGGAAGACCGAGGCAAGCGAGCGGCTGCAGACCCTGACAGCACAAACACAGAGGATGCAGGAAAAAATAACCGACCTGGAGAGCAGGTCCAGGCGGAGCAATATACGCATCTTCGGGATTCCGGAGGGCATTGAAGGCAACTCGATGACGAAATTCATAGATCAATTCTTAAAAAAAGAGCTTGAGCTGCCTGATGAAACAGACCTGCAGATCCAACGAGCGCACAGAGCCTTGGCACAGAACCCGAATTCAAACTCTACACCCAGGTCAGTTGTGGTAAACTTTCTAAAATACGACGTAAAGGAAAGAATCCTGACACAAGCGTGGAAAAAAAAAGATGCGAGTCGGCGACAAACAGATATTCTTTGACCATGACTACCAGACAGAAATTGTGCAGCAGCGAAAGAAATATGCCAATATTAAAAAAATGCTGAAAGAGAAAAAAATTAGATTCCAAACGCTGCTAACGAAGATGCAAATTCATTGGGAGGACGGCGTGAAAACCTACAACACGGCCAGAGAGGCAGCGCGGGACATGACGGAGCGAGGCTTTGTGGTGAGCGTACCTGAGGAAGCGGCTGGCGCAGCGGCGGCACGGAATGCATCGCGACAGCCGGAGTGGAGGCGAGTGAGTGGCAGAGGGCGGGAGACGGACGTGGCGCACCGGGCCCAAGAAAAACTGCAAGGCTTTCAACGGAAAGCCTAGGTTATAACAAAGATTAAGAAGGACACAGAAGAAATGAAGGCCAAGAAGACAAGGTAAAAGAGAAACAAACGGCTAGGAGAGGTTTAAGTGATTTTTGTTGGACATTTCTAGGCTAGTGACTATTACTTGGATAGTAAATACAGGACTAGGGAGGGCCCCTCACACGGTGAGGACATTCCCTCCACCCTCCAACAGGGACCAGTGGGCAGAAGAAAGGCCCAAAGTACGGAGGTTGAGATTCGTTAATGTGTTTTTGTACATATATGTGTTAGTTTTGTTGTTAAAGGGGTTAGGAGCACAAGTTAAAAAAAATGGAAAAACATGAATATGGTTAAAAATCTTAAGATAATGACATTAAACGTGAATGGTCTGAACTCACCTGTTAAAAGGGAAAGAATAATAAGAAAATTCAAGAAGGAAAAAGCCGAAATTATATTTATGCAAGAGACACATTTGAACAAGACAGAACATGAGAAACTAAAGAGATTTGGCTATAAGAACTCCTACTACAGTTCATTTAAGGGAGGAACTAAAAGGGGGGTTATGATACTAATTTCAAATAAAATACAATTTGAATGTGAACAAGAAATCCAGGATAAAGAAGGCAGATATGTAATAATAAAGGGAAGAATAGATGGTATGCAGATCACATTAGTGAACATCTATGCCCCACCAGAAAGTGACAAGGGTTTTTTTCAGCAACTGTTTGATCTCATAGCAACACACAGTGAAGGAGTCCTAATTTGTGGAGGAGACTTAAATGCCATCATGGATCATGAAGTTGACACAACAAGTGTTAAGAAGACAAAAAAAACATGTAACAAAGTTCATAAGAACCTCGCTGGCAGAAATGGGTATGGTAGACATATGGAGGGACCTGCACCCACTCGAAAAAGACTATACACATTATTCAGCAGTCCATAAAGTACACTCTAGAATAGATTACTTCCTTATGAATGAAGGTGACAGACACAGGGTGAGAAATTGTCGGATTGGAGGGACAGAAATATCAGATCATAATCCTATATACATGGAAATATATTTAAACAATAGAAAACGACAAACAACAAGGAAGCTTAATGTAGGACTATTAAATGATGAGAAAATGAAAGAAAGAATAAAGGTAAACATAAATGAGTATATTGAGGAGAATGATAATGGAGAAGTGGACCCAACAATACTATGGGATGCACTAAAAGCCGTGTTAAGAGGTAAATTAATCGTTGAATCAGGAAAAGCAAAAAAAGTCTAAACTGGAATCATATGAACAAAGATGTGAGAGACTGAGGGAATTAGAACGTAAACATCAAAGCACAAATGACCCAAAAATATATCAAGAAATTAAGGAAGAAAAAATAAAGATAAAAGAAATACAAATAGGTGAAATTGAAAGGAAAAATAGATATTTAAAACAAAAATATTATGAAACGGGGCCAAAGGCCACAGAACTGCTGGCAAAACGGTTAAGAAAACAACAAACAGTGAATAATGTATATAAGATTAAGGACCCCATCACAAATAAAACCACAGTTACCCCAGAAAACATCGAAGAAATATTCCATAAATTCTATCAAGAACTATACTCGCAACCTGAAGAGACAAATGTTAAGGATATTAAAAAATTTCTATGCACATTGGACTTGCCATCAATAGGAAACCAACAAAATGAAAAGCTAACAGCAGAAATAACAACACAAGAGATTAAAGATGTGATTAAGTCACTTAAAAATGGTAAATCACCAGGTAGTGATGGATACCCATCAGAGTTTTATAAACTGTTTATAGAAGAACTCATGCCACAGCTCCTAAAGTCATTTAATTGGACATTAAACAACAACAAAATACCTCCATCATGGAACAAAGCCATTATTTCAGTTATTTTAAAGCCAGGGAAAGATAGGGAACAATGCGGAAACTATAGGCCAATCTCTTTATTAAATGTGGATTATAAAATATATACAACAATTATCTGTAAACGAATAAAGACATTCTTGACAGAATTGATAGAGGATGATCAAACTGGTTTCATAGAGGGACGCCAAACACATGATAATATCAGGAGAACAATATACATAATTAATCAAATACATAAAGAAAGCACAGTAATAATGAGTTTAGACACAGAAAAAGCATTTGATAGGGTTAATTGGATGTTCCTATATAATGTGCTGAAACGCTTTGGATTTAACGAAAAATCAGTACAATGCATAAAGACACTATCAAAAACCTGTGGCAAGAATCAAGATTAACGGTAGCTTAACAGACAAAGTAAATATACAAAGATCAACTAGGCAGGGATGCTGCCTATCGCCCACCTTGTTTGCTCTGTTCATAGAGCCACTGGCTCAAGCGATGCGACAAAATAAGAAATTAAAAGGTGTAACAAAGGGAGCGGAACACAAGATTGGGCTATTTGCAGATGATATTATAGTTTACCTTGAACAACCAGATGAATCAATAATGGAAATGATGGACTTGATAGAAAATTTTGGAAAATTATCAGGATACAAGATAAACATAACAAAAACACAAATACTGACATTCCACTATAACCCTTTAAACCAGATAACTGATAAGATCAAACTAAACTGGAAACAAAAAGAAATAATACCTTGGAGTAAACATACCTAAAGATTTAAGCAAAATCTATAAAGCAAATTATGATAGGTTAGAACAAGAAATAAAAAAAAGATATTGATAGATGGTCAATCTTAAATATGGATCTGAATTCAAAAATTAAGACAGTCAAAATCAGCATACAACCTAGACTGCTTTACCTCTTCCAAGCTCTACCAACAGAGATTCCTGGTGCCCAATTCTCAAAGTGGGACAGGATGATATCGAGATTTGTTTGGGGAGGTAAAAAGCCAAGAGTGAAATATAAAACTCTCCAATTACCAAAAGAGAAAGGAGGCATGGGTCTACCGAGTCTAAAGGAATATTACTGCTCAGCACAAATAATATACATCATATGTTGGTGTGACGGAGGATATGAGGCAAAATGGAAAGAAATGGAAAAGGAAATTGAGGGACTCCCAGTACAAAGCATAATAGGAGATAAGGATGCATATAAGCAAATCAAACAAATAGACCCAATCACTAAATTTACTTTGGAACTGTGGTATAAAATAGTACAAAAGTATAATATAAAGGAGGACATAAAACTATTGAAATGGGTAGCATTTGACAGTCAGTTTGAACCAGCAAAGCAAGATAGGGGATACAAAAATCTGGTGAACAAGGGAATCACAGCATGGGGCAATATGGGGAAAAAAAGATTTCGGGAGTTTTGTAAACATGAGAAGAAAATTTAAACTAGAAAAATCTGAATTCTTCAGATATCTGCAGATGAGAGATTATTATATGAGGAAGATTAGGCATAACCTCCACACAGATGTGAGCGAGATTATACAATTCATTTTAAGCTCGTATGCAGGAAATAAAATAAGAATTATTTCAAAGCTATATCAGAAACTTACGGCAAACAAACATTCAAGTAACTATATAAAGGAGAAATGGGAGAAAGAGCTAAATTTAAACATAACAGAAGAAAACTGGCAAGAAATATGGAAAACACAACACACATCAACAAGTTCAAGGACATGGAGGGAATTTGGATGGAAAAACCTGATTCGCTATTTCATTACACCACAGATTCAAAGAAAATATACAAATACCCAATCTATATGCTGGAGGGGCTGTGGGGCTCAAAATGCAGACCACTCACATATGTTTTGGAAATGCTGCAAAATCTCATCATTCTGGAAATCTATACATGTGACAATACAGAGGATATTAGGATATAATATACCAATGAACTGTAACTTGATGTATTTATGTGATCTTAAAAGAGACAATGTAATACAGGCTGAGGACAGATATCTAGTTAAAATCTTGCTGATTGCATGTAAAAAAAACAATCACAAGAAAATGGCGATCAGAAGTTCTTCCTGACCAAGAGCAATGGACTGACATTGTTGAGGATATACATTTAATGGAAAAACTAACATATCGACAAAGAATGCAAGAAGGACAATATGAAAAAAAATGGTGGAAATGGACACACTACAAAGTGCAACAACGAGACAGAAATTGAAAGAATAACCAAAGACACTGGAAAAACCAGAAGAATTAAGAGATGGAAACTAAAAACTTGATGCTCCAACATTTGTCCCCCCCCCCCTTTCCTTTTTTTTCTTTCTTCCCCTAGCTCTTTTTTTTAATATAGAGACTGTGATCTGAATGTAATATGTATGATGAAAAATGAATAAAAATCAAAGTTACAAAAAAAAAAAAAACTCTACAAAAGGTAAAGGAATATGGTGGCTTAGATTTACAAAATTTTTATTATTACTTCTTAGTCAATAGACTACAGTTTGTTTCTAACTGGACAAAATCAACCCCATTGGGAAATCCATGGTTGGCTGTTGAACAGACTCTCTGTGGGTCTCTATTGTAGATATCTAGTGATATCTACAATATGAGCACCTCCTTTCTCAAAATGCACAGCAAAATATTAATCAAACCACTGACTCATCTCATTAATCTCTCCATTAGGTCTAGTACATTTCCATCTGGCTGGAAAAAAGCTGTCGTCATACCAGTTCATAAATCAGGCAGTAAAGACGATATATGCAATTACCGCCCAATCTCTATCTTACCAGTCCTATCTAAGGTTCTTGAAAAAGTTGTAGCTACACAGCTGATAGACTACTTACAAGACAGTCAACTTCTTCATCCACATCAATTTGGTTTTAGACCAGGATACTCAACAGAAACAGCAAATTGTTGCCTTATTGAAAACGTCAAACAGTCCTTGGACAGGGGTAATGTGGTAGGAGCTGTTTTTCTAGATCTCAAAAAGGCTTTCGATACTGTAAACCACAGTTTGCTTTTATCCAAAATGGTATCTTTTAACTTCTCCCCAAATACATTAGAATGGTTTGCATCTTATCTCCAGAATAGAGAACAGTGTGTAAAAGTTCACCAGGATAAATCCTCATTTTTAAACAACCGCATGGGTATCCCACAAGGGTCCATTCTTGGTCCTTTACTTTTCAGCATTTTTATTAATGACTTGCCGTTACACTGCTCAGCTGCAACATGCCAACTTTATGCAGATGATGCAGTTATTTACACAGCTGCCAAGACTCCAGCACAGGCTGCAGATGTACTGTCTACAAGTATGGTTGATGTCCAAGAGTGGCTCCTCAAGAACCATCTATTGCTGAACCTTCAGAAAACAGTCTCAATGTGCTTTTCAATCAAAAAATGTAACCTGCAACATTTTAAAGTTAATATACATGATCATGACATCAGTTTAGCTACAGAATTCAAATACCTTGGCATTGTACTAGATCCTCAACTCAAATTTAATCTTCATATAAAGAAAATTTCAAAAACAGTAAAAAAAAATCTGAACTGCTTTAAATTAATTAGATATTACATACCTTACGAAGCAGCTGCACTGTATATGCATTCTATGGTTTTTTCTCATATATCATACTGTTTGACAGTCTGGGCTCAAGCAGCCCCTTCCACAATAAGACATATAGGTTCATTATATAATCAAACCCTAAAAATCTTGGACAAAAAGCCCATTAGGTGGCATCACTGTAATGTTTTAAAAAAATACAACCTATTGAGTTTTGAGAGCTTCATTGACCTCTGTCTTCTGAAATTAACGTTCAAATGTTTCCATAAATCAGCACCCGAGCCACTTGCTGGTTTTGTCCAAAGACAGGACAGCAGCAGAGCCACCAGGAGTTCTGTTAACAATAACTGTAAAATATTCCACCGCAGAACCACATTTGGACAAACAGCTTTCTCTATAAAGGGCAGTCACATCTGGAACACAATGCCAAATGAAATTAAAATAATAACGGACTTTAAAACATTCACTAAAAATGTTAAAAACTGGCTGAAAAATAAACAAGAATGTACTCATGTATGAATTATTTGTCTGCAAAGTGAGAGTGAATGAAGGGAAGGAATAAATGTGTTTGTTTATAGTGAGTGACGGAGGGAGGAAGGCCTGAAATAGGCAAATGTGAGTTATGTTATATGTGTTAAATGTGAGTCAGGCTGTTATATTTGTGTATTTATAATATTTATGTTAAAGGTGAGTCAGGCTGTTATATTTGTGTATTTATAATATTTATAATATTTATAATTGTGTATTTATAATTTTTCTGCATTGATGTATGTGGTTATTGTGTATATTTTTATCTTGATTCTTTTTTCTAAAGCCCATCCAGGGACAAGAGTTGCAAATTAGCTAATAGCTATACACTCTATGTGCAACACATCAGATTGATTGTCTTTGATTAACTGTCTATGTTTATTGCACTGTCCCTGTCAAATAAACTAATCTACTACTACTAAAAAT
This sequence comes from Pholidichthys leucotaenia, assembly GCA_020510985.1. NCBI lineage: Eukaryota > Metazoa > Chordata > Actinopteri > Cichliformes > Pholidichthyidae > Pholidichthys > Pholidichthys leucotaenia. The sequence goes on along the minus strand of CM035845.1, from coordinate 145,917,464 downwards.
CTCTGAACTGCCTTCCATGAGACCCTGTGTCAAGTGTCATAACTTACAATTGCAAATATAAACAAAAATATATGAGAATTTAAAAACTCACCTTTTAGTATAGAAATGTCACAGTTTTACCAGATTAAAATTGTGGAATGAAAATCTCAGATTCACTAGAAAAAAGAACCATATTTATGAGAAAAACACGTTAGCAAAGAAAAATATACAAATTTATAACATTTCTTGAAAGGCTCGTTAAACACTATAAATTGGCTGTTTTATCTTTATTGTAATGCTCAAATATGTTTTGGTACAATTTTTGGTCAATGACATTTTGACCAAAATGCTGAACCCCCTCAGCCTGTAACTGGGTGTCTGTCTCTCTGTCTCCCAGATTTGGTGAACTGAAGGCTGGTTTTTGCATCTTAGGGATTCAGGCTTTGGCCGAAATGAATCTGTGGCATGGTGTCCTCTCATGGGTCCTTCAGCAGTATGAGAGCCAGGAGAATATACCAGCAAAAATAATGCAGATGTGGTAAGGAGCACTCAAAGTTTGCTTGATTTAAAAAGTGTACCAAGCAATTTTTCTGTGTTTATTTATCATTAAGTATGTTTCAGATAATTTGAATTACTCTAATTTTTTCCCTTCATGTTTTTAAACAATAAGTGAAAAGATGTATGCAATTTGTAAATATCATTGTGTTGCGCAGGGACTGCTGTTGTAACCTAAATATGAGAGAAAAGTTTCATATTCCAAATAATTGAGAAACGATATCATTTCAGAGGAACATTTATATTTCAAAAACCTTCAGTGAGAACTACCACCAAGCAACACTGTGTTTCAGTGCAGGGAGTCAGACTGTGTAACGCTTTTGGAGCTGAATTAAAATCATGTACAATGCTTGGTCAATTTAAACAAAAACTAAAGGAAGAAATACTCCAAACATACAGTATATACAAAATGACATGTAAAATCACATAAGGATTATCATATCCAGTCTGTGTTGTGCTGTGTTGTGATGTTTTGTGGTTCGATGCAGATTTTTTGGACCAAAACAACTGTAGCAAGTGTCCCAGTGTGTCTGTTAACATTGTTATTCAGCTTTGGGCCATATTACAGGATCTTCTCTGGGCTGCTCTTATATCCCACTGTGTCCATGCAAAAAGTAGGCCTGAATGTTTGGGTTATCTGATGATTTACTTTTGACCAATATCAGCAATTACTGGCTACTCTAATAACATAATTATAAGGCACAACATTTCCTTTTTTTTTTTTATATATTACTAGTGCATGCCCGTAGAACAATGTGGCAGCACGGTGGTGCAGTGGTTAGCACAGTGGCAGCACAGCAAGAAGGTCATGGGATCGATTCCACCCTTGACCATCGTGGGTTCGATCCCACCCCCAGACCATCGGTGACCCTTCTGTGTGGAGTTTGCATGTTCTCCCCGTGTCTGCGTGGGTTTACTCCGGGCACTCCGGTTTCCTCCCACATGCCAAAAACATGCAAGTTAGGTTAATTGGCATCAAAACTGGGGATTCTAAATTGTCCTTGGGTATGGATGTGAGAGTGAATGGTTGTCTGTCTCTCTGTGTTGGCCCTGCGATGGACTGGCGATCTGTCCAGGGTGTACCCTGCCTCTCACCCAAAAGATGCTGGGATAGGCTCCAGCCCCGCCGCGACCCGAAAGGATTAAGCGGTAGAAGATGGATGGATGGATGGATGCCCGTAGAACCAAATATTCCTGTCTGAAACAGGTTTCCCAATCAGGCTTTCCAGGCCCAAATGTAGGCTGTGTTTGAAAGTAAAGGGGTGTAGCTTATATGTTGGCAGTCACATGTTAGACTTTGACAAATATAAAAGGGAGTAAATGGCACTAAGATTTATTTGATTCTGTGAATATTAATTACAGAATACTCAAATATTGAAAATGAATGGGACATCCAATATTGGCAACTGTTTCAGATCCCTTGTTTATTTGTTTGTCAGATCACTTATTTGTGTGATCTTTTATCACTTATATTCATAATAGTGTATCTTCACTTTGGGGAATGGGAGTTGTTCAGCCATCATTGTAATTATTGTAGTTTACATCACTGTTCAGTGAAATATTGGAATTTCTTCTGTGTATTGTCAATAAACTCATGCAGTACTATTACAGGACACATTTAGAAATATTTGAGGCCCATTGTAGGGCATCAGTTTTGTTGAATCTAACATACCTTAAACCCCAGTTCTTTGATACGACAGCCAAATAATCAGACTGAGAGATGGAGTATACTTTTCTTTTTTTTTTACTGAAAGTGAGATATGGATACAAGCAGCGCTGGAACACAATTCTTTAGGCAAATACCCCGAGAGAGTGTGCTACCCCAAGATTGAGCCCTATAGTTTTTATAAACTTAACCACTCCCTCATGCAAGAGGGAGGGGTTTTACCGCATTGGATCAATACACTTCCGCTTATGTGGCAGCTCTGCTGTGTGCAGAGCTGATTACCTCCGCCAAGGAGGTAATGTTTTTGCCGGGGTTTGTCTGTTTGTCTGTCTGTTTGTCTGTCTGTCTGTCTGTTGGTTAGCAAGATAACTCAAAAAGTTTTGGACGGATTTCGATGAAACTTTCAGGCGTTGTTGGAAATGGTACAAGGAAGAACTGATTAAATTTTGGTGGTGATCCGGATCACCGTCCAGAAGAAAACCGCCATTACGGAAAATGCCATTTTCGTGAATAACTACTGAACCACTAATCCTATCATTGTCAATCCAATTGCTAGTCATATGTTTTCATGGTCAAGGAATCTGAAAACGTACACACAAACACTGTATGGGGGGAACTGTGGCCGCCATGTTTTTTCTCATATATCATACTGTTTGACAGTCTGGGCTCAAGCAGCCCCTTCCACAATAAGACATATAGGTTCATTATATAATCAAACCCTAAAAATCTTGGACAAAAAGCCCATTAGGTGGCATCACTGTAATGTTTTAAAAAAATACAACCTATTGAGTTTTGAGAGCTTCATTGACCTCTGTCTTCTGAAATTAACGTTCAAATGTTTCCATAAATCAGCACCCGAGCCACTTGCTGGTTTCGTCCAAAGACAGGACAGCAGCAGAGCCACCAGGAGTTCTGTTAACAATAACTGTAAAATATTCCACCGCAGAACCACATTTGGACAAACAGCTTTCTCTATAAAGGGCAGTCACATCTGGAACACAATGCCAAATGAAATTAAAATAATAACGGACTTTAAAACATTCACTAAAAATGTTAAAAACTGGCTGAAAAATAAACAAGAATGTACTCATGTATGAATTAATTGTCTGCAAAGTGAGAGTGAATGAAGGGAAGGAATAAATGTGTTTGTTTATAGTGAGTGACGGAGGGAGGAAGGCCTGAAATAGGCAAATGTGAGTTATGTTATATGTGTTAAATGTGAGTCAGGCTGTTATATTTGTGTATTTATAATATTTATAATATTTATGTTAAATGTGAGTCAGGCTGTTATATTTGTGTATTTATAATATTTATAATATTTATAATTGTGTATTTATAATTTTTCTGCATTGATGTATGTGGTTATTGTGTTTATTTTTTATCTTGATTCTTTTTTCTAAAGCCCATCCAGGGACAAGAGTTGCAAATTAGCTAATAGCGATACACTCTATGTGCAACACATCAGATTGATTGTCTTTGATTAATTGTCTATGTTTATTGCACTGTCCCTGTCAAATAAACTAATCTACTACATTATGGAAAATGCCATTTTCCTGAATAACTACTGAACCACTAATCCTATCATTGTCAATCCAATTGCTAGTCATATGTTTTCATAGTCAAGGAATCTGAAAACGTACACACAAACACTGTATGGGGGGAACTGTGGCGCTTGGCGGAGGTCTGTGCTCTCCGACTGCTTTTCTAGTTCTAACTGATTTCAGCAAATGAATTATAGGGTGTAAACTAAACTCTGCAGTGTAGCGTGTGAAGCAAGCAGATAAAGAAGTGTGAGAAAGACAGAGCAATCTTGTTATTTTACAGACAGTTTATATTTTAGCAGTATTTTGTTATTAAATGGTTTTTAAAACTTTAATGCTAAGATTGAGGCGGTGCTCATACTGAGCACCACGCTGGGGAAATACTGAGGCCAGTGATCTGAACCTTGAGGGCGTGACTGACAAAGACTCACAAAAGCCATGTTTACATGGGCACAAGTAACTGAATTAAAAACCTGATTGGAATAAAAATGCTTCATGTAAACACACCAATCTGAATATTCTGACCTGATCACACTCATTCGGATCAAAATTTCCTTCCGATTGAGACGGGTGGGTTATGCCGATTGTTAATCTGATTGGTGCGCATATAAACACTTATTCCGAAGTTTGGGTAGAAAAATATGTTTACTGCGCATGTCTGTATGTCAGCCACACATCGACATGACGTATTTCCGCCTTTACAGCAGCTAGCGGAAGACATGGCGGGAGTAAAACAAAACTGGTCTGTAAAAGCCAATTTTTATTGTCATTCAATCCATACAGCCAATCATGTACAGTAGAACAAAATTATGTTTCTCTTATCTACAATGTTAATCACATCTAGAATCAGAAGGGTCGCTGCCATGCAAGGCGCCGCCATAAATTTTCCCTCCTCCGTTCCATTATTGCTGAACACCAAGCTGGACGGCAGGAAGTTCCACTTTTATATGGTCTTTAGCATGACCCGGCTGGGATTTGAACCCCAGCCTCCTGGGTGTGGGGCGGATTCTCTACCAACTGAGCCACCACTCTGGTGGTAACGTCCTGCTGTCTCCCTCTGTTCACCATATGCAGAAGTATGTACTGCTGGGCTTGTAGCTTCATTACGGAGACCAGCCAAAGCAAAAGTACAGTCTGAATAACACAATACAGGTCCATTTCAAAAAGAGAAAGACACAAAGCGGGGTTTGTTTACATCGGAAGTTGCTTCTTCTTCTACTATTTCTGGAATGTCGGATAATTGTGCGCATGTCAAAATGATTTAGTCCGTTCAAACGTGTGACACATGGAAACACACGTCCTAATCGGATCAACTTTTTCAGGATCCATGTAAACAGTAAAGTTCTGATCTGAACTGTAATCAGATTGAAGAAATTTTGCACATGTAACTGTGGCTAATGTGAGCGCCGCGGCTCTACTGTAAGCATTTGTTTGTTATTGATGTGAGAAGCTTATTTAGTATTATTATTATTCCGCCTAAATGATTGCATTTTGACCCTCTAAACATTATCCAAAATGCATTTTTTCACACACCTCAGACCAGGTGAAAAATTTTATAAACTGGAAAACATATGTGCCCCATGCTGAAAATTTATCCAGCCTATGGTTGATATGTCCCGCATTCATGGAGCAAAGGTTGTAGGGCCTGCCCCCCATGTTTTTGTTTTTTTTTACCTTTGGTTAAAAAGGTGGATAGATATGAAAGATATGCCAAAATGTCAGAACACCGGAGGAGGATCCAAACAGCTGATCGCTGGAACCACAGAGCTCAGCTGTTTTCCATGATAACTCAGCCTCAGGCCAAAAGCACACTCCATGCATTATCTTTTTTTTCACTTTATTGAAAATTAATTTTTTTTTTTATCGCCATCAGTTAGCGTGCCTTTGAGCCAGGCCGTGTAAGCCGTGTTTGAAAGTGGAATACAGAGGTGTAGCCTATATGTAGGCAATCACGTTAGACTTTGACGAATATGAAAGGGACTGAAATTAGATTTATTTGATTGTGTGAATATTAATTACAGAATAATTGAAAATGAATGGGACATCCAATATTAGCCACTGTTTAAGAACCGCTTGTTTATTTTTTTTCCAGATCACTTATTTGTGTGATTTTTTTTTATGAGTTATTGAGCATTTTTGTTTCCAGTTTGGTGAAGGTTGTTGTTTAGTCAAACCGTGCATGTGGCCGCATATGATATGCAGTTGATCTGGGCATTCTACTTCACAATTATTAACTTTTAATAATTGTGCGAGCACACCAAGAGCAGCGTCACCGGTGAGTCATGGTCCTGCAAAGGGACTCCTGTGTACCGCTGACTGGGGCAGGCTGGGTGTTCCTCCCTGCAAAGGACTGTGGTCCGCCGAGTTAGGCTGCTGCTTCTCCCAGCATGTTATGTGTTGATACAACGGTATTCTTTGTCAGACCCGGTCCCCACTGATGCTCCGCCCAGTCTGCTCGCGCATCTCATATTCTCCACATATGCCGAATTATCCTTTAGATCTGCGCAATCACGGCAACTTTATAGTATAATTTTTTTAGGCATTAAATCTTCAGTATTATCTTTTTCTAGTCAAATTTGTCATTTTTCACTTCCTTGTTTTGTCCAGGGAACACTGTGGTAAGTGACAGGTTGCGATGCCGCGTATTGTCCAGTCAGCATGGCCGTGATGTGGCATATTGTCCAATGAGCACAGAGTCAATCTGAAACCCCGCCCACACTTCTTGAAGCCAGGACACAGAGAGCGGTCACACAGTGGTGGCTAAACTTTTATTGATAAAATTTACATATTTTGACTGAGCAACTCCACATTCGGGGATGCACACCCTCGTAACCTCAGGAAACCATGTTTAAAATCTGAGGCCAGTCTGACAAACGGTTCGAGAGATCTGTGTGGAAGAGACAGACAAATGCACACACAGAGATTTTGTGAATTTATAGATAGACGTGTAAAATGTACTATTGTTAGCACTTCTGTTTGTTTGAAGATGTGACATACAGTCATGTGAAAAAATTAGGACACCCCATTAAATATTCAGGTCTTTATTAATAAATGTTCACATATCTATGTCTAACCTTGTTTTTGTTTTAGTTGCATTTTTTTTAACATTTATTTTAGCAATTTTAAGTGCGAATGAATGTGGGGGTGTCCTAAAAATGATAGGGGTGTCCTAATTTATTCCTCACTATTTGTTTAGAATTGTATTTTACAGAAAATTTGAAAAAAAAGTCTTTAATTCGTTTTTAATTGTTTAGTTGTATTACATGAATCTCCCAGTATTTTTAACATTGATATTAAATATCCATATGTCCAAATATGTTTAAAAAAAACCACACAGGCTTATACAGGGTGTCCTAAATTTTTTCACATGACTGTAGAATGTCAACTGATGCAAATTTTCTCCTTTATTTTGGCAGCATACTTCTTTATTATAAGGTGGGTGATTCGGAAGTGATGCAGGAGGCAGCCAGAATTTGGTTACATTGTCCGTCCAACAGAGGAGCGCCGGGATTCGCCACAGTTGCAGAGCTGTATCTGCTGCATGTTCTCATCCCACATGGACATTCAGAGGAGGCTCGGGAGCTGATTGTAGGCGACATATGCAGTGGCGCCTTTACAGAGCAGCAGAGACAGATGGCGCTGGATGTTTTAGAAGAAACAGAGCGACACAGTCTAGAATCTCCTCTGAATGATGGCTCTGAATCCAGCATTTTTCCCGTCTCATCTCAAGGTCTCTTATTTCAGATCAATTCCTATACACACAAAGTTAGTTGCATAAAAATAGTTTTAATTTTGCTTGCTTTGCAGGTGCAGTTATCCATAAACTTAAGTCCATGCTCAGGTTTTTAAACAGACAATTCTACATAAGCAGCTCTGGTGCTCTCCGGAAACTTTTTCTAGCTGCTGTACTTCTCTACATGCTATTTGTCCGGCTGGACCCAGGTTAAATAAAATATCATTGGTATCATTATTGAGCTTTTAGAAGTAAATAAAATGTGGGACTGGCAATAAAATTCTCTTTTTTTTTCCCCTCTACAGCTCTTCCATCTTCCTTTCTGTGGATTTCCAAACTCCTGCAGATTCTCAAACAGATGTGGCAAGCCATGTTTGCACCATATTATCAGGCTGTCCCTCAGAGCAGAAAACTGTAGAACACTGAATAATTTCAGCATATAACCGTGGTAAATTCGTGCTGGACTGCTTTGTAAGAGGGCATAGATTGTCCCTTACTCATCTGTTTATCAAACCAATGAAGAGTCACAATAACGGCTTACATTCCAGCTGTATCTGCTGCTTTTTAAGGCAAAGGCTTGGAGCCATTGATATGTTTACCAGGCTGCTGAATGCTTTATTTTATTACCTAGTCTTAAGTCTTTATAGTAAACATGATTAAACTTCCCTTATATTTAGTCTGTCAGATTAATTATCTTGAACCAACATATGCCATTGTGGTCATGATTTTTATTTAGAAAGGAGACTGACTCATCACAGCCTGATTTCAGCAGCACTTAAACTATATGGTTCAAAAACGAGCAAGGAAATAAACTGTAGTCAATGTGGTTAAACAGGATTGTTAAAAGAAGAACACACAGTCAATAAATATCAACAAGGAGTAGAGGGAGTGAAGGTAGATGAGTTTAAATACCTGGGGTCAACCATCTAAAGCAATGGAAAATGCACAAGAGAGGTGAAGAAGAGAGTGCAGATAGGGTGGAGTGGGTGGCGATGAGTGTTGGGTTGATTTGTGACAGAAGGATAGCAGTGAAAGGGAAGATTTACAAGACTGCTGAGCTGAAAAACCAGTTGAAGGGTTTAATGTAGTGTGCATGGATGCAACACACCATCATCAATGGATTTGAAACTTCAGGAAAAGAGGATGATGCCTGTGTAAATTTTCATTAACAATGGCGCAGAAGATGCTCCCAGCCCATGGTGAGATGGAGTGCTCCCTCTCCTGTCACTTTCGTCGACCGAAGGTGTCACTCGTCTCATGAGGGGGTCTGCCGAAATTTGCGGCTCTCTTATCTCAATCCCTCCCGAGCAGGAAGGAAGACATCTAGTGTGGCTTCCCGTCGGCCGTTGACCCCTGCCACGAAGCAAGCCTGCTCTCGGCGGCTCCTGATGGGTGGCAGTCAGGGAGCTTGCTGGGGGAGAACCGCGACCGCAGGCAAGGTGCAGGAGGCCTTGGCCCGGCTGGAAACCCGGGGCGCACGGCTGAGGCAGATGTGGACACATCTGTCTCTCTAGGGAGTTGCAGTGAAAAGTAAAATGCCACACACTTCTTGTTCATTCATTTATTCTCCTACAAATAAACACATTAATGGGTAATAAGTCTGTGATGAAAATGAAAATGTGGATGGAATAAAAATCTTCAGACTGACGCACCTCCTCCCGTGCACCACACATCCCTATGGAACCCACACATCCTCCCTGCTCATTCATTCCCCTAAAAAAAAAATCCTACATTAATGCCTAATCTATAGACTCCAATGGTAAGTCTGCAATTAAAATGAGAGCGTGGATGGAATAAAAAAAACTATTTAGTGTGTGATCATATAATCGCCCATCATTTTTTAAAATTTATAATGACTTACAGCTCTATCCATTAAAATAACAGAAAATCCCAGTGCATACTGTTTCTTCATGAGCTCTGGAGCTGTGTGATTTCAAAACGCATCACTGAAATGGCATTAAACAATGCACTTCTGATGACAGACCTCCTTTTGCCTGATCAAAAGTGGATTGTCATGAATGCCTCATAATAGTGATGCACATTAGATTGCGTGCTGCCACACCTCTTTGAATTGAGCCTCCACCTCCCAGTGCAAAGCGGGCACACCGTTTACTGGCGGGCACACTGTTTACTGGTAATTAGATGGCATGCCACACACAAAAAACAGACAGTGCGCTGACAGAAGCTAATAAAAACACTGGTGTACAGCAAAAAGTCTAGCGGAAAAGTCCGCCGATGACCGTCAAAATAGAGCCCTGAATTATAGAATTTAATCTTCACTAATTCTGAGACTGCAACCTGTAATTTTTGTCATCAAATGCCCTGAAATCAAGTTGTATGTAGAACAAAACAGTGATTAAATAATAATGTTAGATTGTTTGTGTGGAAGTGCTTGAATGTGGAAAGTTAAATATTGAAAAGATAATCCCGCAAATTAATAGTGACAGCAGTGATAAATATCTTCATTTAAACAGGGAATGTGAATCAGATTTTTTTTTACTGTCTTGCAGCCTGTAAACAGTAAATTAATCTACACTATATTCATATACTGTAGTACTTTAAAAAACCTTAAAAGGTCTGATGACACGATTTTGACATTTTTTAGCACGTTGTGTAAACTCAAAAGTCATTGTCGATGATCAATATAACATTTACAACCACGCCTGCATAACATAGTTATCATCAAAAAACCGCAGCCGCTGACCGGACTGTGGTGCCGCCCACCAAATGAAGGAGAAGGCTGAAATGACATCAGAGACAGAACGGATGCTGGTTTTGTTGACTGGAATGCCAGCAGCTTTGTAGCACACAGTTTCTCTGGTTTCTTGCTTTAGTTTTATGGCTATGCCTTCGTGTTGTGTCGCAGGCTTAGATAAACAGCAGGCCGTGAAAGACGACATCACACGCTTCAGCTCCAACTGTCATAAGCCTCCTCGTGCGCTTTTACGCAGGAGGAGTGTCAGGAGCCAAGCCAGCTTGGTTTTCCCCGGCTCGGTCCTAACCTCTCTGTGGGTTTAGGTGCCGCTGTTTATGTATGTATAGTATGTATTTCAGTGTACTTTCCTCTCCTTAGCCACTGTCTGGCCGGCAGCTGTTAGACGGCCGCTTTGACCTACTTTCTGTGAGCGCATGCTGACAGCTCGCCGGTCCAGCCATGCCCCCTCTCTCCTTATCACCAGCTGATTCCCACTTCCGCTGATCATCTTTCCCGGTCCTCGTCCAGGTGCTTCTCGTCACACCGTCACCAGCAGTGCATGTACTTAGTGGCCGTTTGCCAGTCACACACTGCTGGTCCATAGTATTGTCATCTGTGCTGTTAGTCTGCCAGTATTTTCAGCACTCTCACGACGTGTTAGCCACTCCATGTTTGCCCTGGTTCTCGTGCCTCCTTGAAGCGATGTCGGCTCTGGGGCGCACCTGTGACAAACACATCTCCTCTCATTCGTTCGCTGGGTGATGCCGGCCCCCGAACGCCATCAGTAAGTGTGTTTGTGTTTTTTGTACGTCTTCACCTCTTTGGGAATTGTTTGTCTTTCTGTATTAAATGTGCTGTGGTGAACCCTGTGTGTAAATCCTCGTTATTTCATCCTCCCTCTCCGTGCACTGCGTAAGAGCACATGGAGGATCATGACAAGGAGCGCACGAGGAGGGGAAGGATGAATGGATTTACGTGCAGAATTCACCACAGCACATGTATTGATCATAAGATTGATAACAACAGTTCCCAAAAAGGTGAAGACTTACAAAAATAAATAGAAACACTTACAGTTGGCGTTTGGGGCTGACATCGCCCAGCGAACATGGAGAGGAGATGTGTTAACCATGGTTGCGCTCCAGGACTGACATTGCTTCAAGGGGTGCAACAGAACCACGGCTGTGTGGAGTGGCTAACACGTCGTGATAGTGTTGGCAATATTGGCTGGCTGACAACACGGCAGATGATGCACACCAAACATGAACAGCTGACTGTCAAAGAGAGAGGGCGCGTGGTCGGACCGGCGAATCTTGGACAATGCCCACCTGAAAGTGGGTCAAAACGGCTGCCCAACAACCGCCGGCCAGAGTGGCGGCTACAGGCATGGAAAAGAAAAGGAACACAGACATAAAAACAAGAACTCAAAAGATAATACATAATAAACCCGATGCCTGAGCCACGGAGAATACACTGCTATGATTTTATTGAAAAATCGGGTTTAAATAAATTATATTTATGAACAAATATTTTGTTGCAATATCTGTAACAAAAGCATAACACTCGGTGTTCCCCTGGTGTGTTTGTTGCTGCTGCTGCAGTGGGCATGTATGCCTCTCTACTGTCAGTCTCTGAGTCTGACTCACTAGGCACGATGCCTGCTTGGCACGGCTCAAACCTATAAGGTCTGATGCCCCCAGATTCTTCATTATCATCCCATTCTTTGGAACTATAATCATCTGAAGATTGGACAACACAAACCAATTCCAGACTACATGTGCTGGAATCATCGTCAATGTTTTCTACCGCTTCCATCCTGCGTGTACAATGGGCAGCCAAGCGCTGTGTTCTGTCACTGACGTCACAACATGGCCGGGAGGTTTTCCAGCCACTGACACAATTGGTGACGTGACGCTCATGAAAACGTCAGATATTCGCGTGAAAAAAAGCCTGTTTGACTTAGAACTGCACAGATCCACCTATTTTGTCATATTGAAATTATGTGTTGCAAAATTAGATGCAGTCAAAATCGTGTCATCAGACCTATAAAGTACTATTCCAAAGGAATTTTATACAAATTTGCCTTCTCATCATCCTGAACCAATCTAGTTGTGTTTTTGGATGGCCTAGTATTATTTAGATAGCACCGTTTTAATCATACTTGACCACTTAATGTGTTCTTGCACCACATTCACCCAGTCACACAGAGATTCATACATTGATTTATTCCATGTACAGTTTACCCATATTGTGCAAAATGTTATTTTTGTAAAATAATCCCTAGAAAATGCTCCATATGGGACCTCAGCACATGCTCACACACAACGCTGTCTCCCACCGCCTTTACCAATGTATACAATGGCCCCTAAACCAATGACATTTCATTACATTGTCAATGCCCTGTTATAGTCTAAGGAGAGATGCAATAAGATTTTCACCTTGAAAAAATGTTTCCAAAATTATTTTAATGGTACATCAACCTTTCATCAGGTAAATATCACTTTCACCACCATAGCCTGAGTGGGCCCACATTACTTATAACAGCTGTTTGTGGTGAGAACACTGAAAATATCTCAAACAAGTTCATTTTGTCTTCTTACTTGTTCTATTCACGCAAAGTTAAGAGATGTTTCATACCCTGACATGTTTCCACTGTAGTGAACACTAAAGACTACTAGTATGGCGACTGTGACCTCAGTCCCAGCAGCCAATCACAGGGCACAACTTTAGCCACAAACGACTAAGCACATTGTGATTGGCGGTTGGGACTAAGGTCATAGTTACCATAGTTGCAGTCTTTTAAGTGTTCCTACTAGCAACAAGAAAGTTACATAGTCCTGCTTTAAATGTAAAAATTAACATTGTGGAGGAACAAAATAAGTTCAGGCGTGACACGGCGAGCTGAAGGTTTAAGAGTTTTATTCCTCCATCATCATGAGACACACTGCAGCGCTGTGTGCTGTGTGCGCTGTTGTGAGTAAGCTCATGAGGCATGTAGAGTCAGCTCTTTTATACAGACGAGAGAATGCATGGCACATTTACGTACTGATATACATATTAGACAAGACATATCAATTGTGTGATTAACTGGCACCAGACTCCTCTCCTTACTCCGGGGATGTATAACAGTAGGACAAGAGAGAATGCATGGCACATTTACATATTGATATCAGTCCATACATATCAATCACGTGATTAACTGGTTGTCCCCCAAGGGGCTCTCTGTCCGTATGCAAATTGTCCTGCTTCATGCCCTAGCTGACTGTTATGAATGTCTAAGTAGATTGTGGTGGGTCACCACAGTGCTCCCCCCAGAACACTCAGCAGGGGTTGTGCCCCTTCCCCCCCGTCTGGCTCCAGCGCCGATAGAACTGTCGGAGGGCATGTCAGTCCGTGAGGGGGACGGGGGAGGGGTGGAAAGGGCAGTGTGCTCCGTTCCGAGTTCCAGCACATTGAATGGCCGTGGATCGTGGGCACACGGGCCGGTGCGCAATCATGCGTAATGGAACCAGATGGCGATCGGCCAGCTTTGGGAGTGAGGTGCGGGAAAAGCTCTGTGCAGGAAGAGGTTGAGGGGATGGGAATCAGCGAGTGCCGGCCCGGGACGTGGTGTCTGGGCCGCACAAAAATTGCGTGTGGATCCGCGATGGTGAGGAACTTAAACTTTCCCGTTAAACGTGGTGGAGATCCACAGCGGCTGTGAAAAAATTACATCTCTGACTTCTCTCGTGTTTTGGTCCAGCGAGGATGTGGGGAAGGCGAGTGGCCAAATTCCCCGAGGATGCGTAGTGGCTGTGATAAACTGAAGCGGTGTCAGGGACTCGGCAGTTTGGCTTTAGTGCGGGAAACGGTCCTAAAGTCATCGGGGAAAGCAATTGGCTAAATTCCCCTTGTGCGCTGTGGCTGGAAAACTCATACAAAGTCCTGTGTGCTGGCTGCACGTCCGCTCTAGGTGCGCGAGCAGCCCTGAAGGTTCCGAGGGTGGTGATCGGCTGTTTAACTCGGGCATGTGCAGTAATGGAGGACGCTGTGTCAGTCTGTGGAACCAATTTGTCCCTAGTGTGTGGCGCGCGCCTGGCGCAGTGATCACATAGTTGGCAGTTGCGCCGTCCTCGTAACCCCGCGATGTGCGCACCTGGCTTCTGCGGAAGGTCCATTGTCGAGAGGTGAGTCAGGGTCAGGGAGCTTGATGGAAATCAGCGCAGTCGGTGTCGATGATTGTCCCCATTCAGGCTGCTTCCTTCGTTCGCTCGTGTTGATCATGGTGCTGGTAAAAGATCAGGCGAGGGTCGCACCATGACGCATGCTGAGGCTTCCCGTCCGGGTCATCTCCGGGGTGTTCGCCTGGTGTTCCATTCTTCATCAAGGGTCACCAGTGTGGAGGAACAAAATAAGTTCAGGCGTGACTCGGTGAGCTGAAGGTTTAAGAGTTTTATTCCTCCATCATCACACGGCTCTCTGTCCGTATGCAAATTGTTCTGCTTCATGCCCTAGCTGAGTGTTATGAATGTCAAAGTAGATTGTGGTGGGTCACCACAACATCTACAACACTCTGATTCTTAAGCAGCCCATTGCTGCTTCAGGTGGTAAAGCTGAAGTTTGTAAAAACAGTTACTACAGGTGTCATCGGGTAGTCAAGGTTACTGGTTCTAATTTTAGGATCCCTAAGGTATTACCTTCTTAATGGTAAGCTTATATATGTGGATAATGCCAGATGTGACATGGGAACAACTGCAGTAAGGAAATGGCAAACAGATGAATGATATCTAAATTCAGCAGAGCTGGCGAAGAAAACATTCCTCTTATTGTTGCTTTGCTTTAGAAAATACCAAATTTTCAATATATTTACTCTAAACCAACTCTCTGCACCGTTATAAATCACGTTTTATACCTTGAGTGGATTTATTTTCATAAACCTCAAAATCGTATGACCTTGATTTCTTTTTCTGACTGATTTTGGTCTTTTTTTTGTGTCTTTAGTATCCAGTCGTGAAAAAATTAGGACTCCCTGTATAAGCCTGTGTGTTTTTTGTGGTTTTTTTTACGTATTTGTACATATGGATATTTAATATCAATGTGAAAAAATACTGGGAGATTCATGTAATACAACTAAACAATTAAAAATGAATTAAAGACTTTTAAAATTTTCTGTAAAATGTAATTTTAGGACTTCCGGTTATGGCTGCCACGTAGGACGGACGTGTCTCGCTCTGCTCTGCTCCTGGAAAAAAAAAAATCGGCAAATAACTCTCTCATTTGGGACAGAACGTATCCCAGCATTTGGGCGAGGATATGTCGGCGAAGCCTAAGGCTGGAAAACCAGGAAAAGGAAAAAGCGAGCCGCCGAAACAGTCCAAATTAAAGGACTTTCAGGTCTGTGACGCAGCAAACAAAACTCCATATATGGCGGAGGAGGCTGGCAACGGTGCGATATCTGCGGGGAATGGCGCAGATGCGCTGATGGCTGCCATGAGTTCAATGAGAGCGGACTTTTCCTCTAGATTTGATGGGATTATGACAGCGTTGGAAGGAATAAGAAAGGAATTGGGTGACTGTGTAGAACGAACGGCGCAGATGGAGCTCCGTCTCGCTAGTGCTGAAGATGACGTCACCCGTCTTCAATTAAAGGTGCGCACTTTGGAAAAAAAAAATAAATCTCTGGAAGATAATATTTTGGATTTGGAATCTCGGTCGAGACAGAATAATTTGAGGCTGGTGGGTCTTCCAGAGGAATCAGAAGGTCGGGACGTATGTTCCTTTCTGGAAAAGTGGATTCCGGAGGTGCTGGGCAGCGAGGAGTTGCAGTCAGCAGTGATTCTGGAAAAAGCACATCGTATTGGCCCACGGAGAGATAAGGGACCGCCGAGGACCTTAATTATGAAGTTTCTTAGCAACAGAGACAGGATGAAGATCTTCAACGCTGCACGAGCTAAAAAAGGAGAGATTAAACACCAGGACCAGCAGGTGCGGTTCTACCCAGATTTGGCCACAGGAATCCAGCAATTGAGGAAGCAGTTTGATCCCGTACGTAAGGAGCTGCGCAACCTTGGGATTCGTCATGGTGTAATCTATCCTGCGAGACTGCTGACCACGTATGAGGGCAGAACCCACATCTTCAAGACCCCAGAGGAGGCGCAGGAGTTCATCAAGAAGATCAAAGAAGAAGAAGAGACTGGTGGGAGCTAAGCATGAACAAAATATAAGGTAGAATAATTAAGCATTTGCACAGGCATCTGACTGACTTGAAGTAAATAGTAAGTTTACAAAATATAGATTGTATTATATATTAAAAAAACAAAACAAAAACAAAACAAACAAAAAAAAAAACTATGATGTACAAAGTTGTTAAAAATTTTGGAGTTAAGTTGGAAAACTACAGAGGAGAGTTAATGTTACGTCATTAAAAGCAGTAGAGTTAGGGTGATTGGGAGGATGAAGAAGGAGTGGCTTAGGCTGTTCCCCGTGGGTGTGGAACGGTCGATGGCTATATCGGGAGACAGAATTTTTCTTTTGATTTTGGGGGGTTTGCCACAAGTGTGGGAAGGGGAAATTTGTTTGTGTGTAGTTTGTAGGATGAATGTTCAACCACTCATGTTTTTGCTTCTCTGTATGAGCATGTTTACACTGCAAGGTAATCCCAAACTCTCTATTGATCATGGACCAAAGTGTTAATCTTAATTTAACTTCATGGAATTGCAGAGGTCTACAAAATTTAAAAAAACTTAAACAAGTTATGAATAAAATAAAGGACATGGGTTCAAGAATTGTGTTTTTACAAGAAACTCATCTGATAGAGGAGGATGTTAAAAGAATTAGGAGTAGATGGCAGGGAAGTGTATTCACCTCTTCATTTTCATCCCGAGCCAGGGGAGTTATGACTCTCATACATAAATCAGTTCCTTTTCAAGTGAAAAATGTAATTGGAGACAAATTTGGAAGATATGTAATCATTCAAGGTTCTTTGCTATTAGAAAATATAAATCTTGTGAACTTATATGGTCCCAATATAGATGATCAGAAGTTCTTTGCTAATTTATTTCTCATCTTATCATCACTTACAGGGCAACATATAATAGCAGGGGATTTTAATTGTACATTGAATCCAGGTGTGGATAGATCAACAGGACTGGATTGTACGCACATTGGATGTAGGATGACTATTAATCATTTTATGAAAGAATTGAGATTGTTAGATATATGGAGAGAAATGAAACCACAAGTTAAAGCCTATTCTTGTTATTCCAGTACCTACAAGACATTCTCACGTATTGATTATTTTTTGATTTCCACAGAATTAAGGTCCAAGATTCAAAACTGCTTTTATGATAACATCGTGATCTCTGATCATGCACCCTGTTGTCTAATATATGTAGATAAAAAATTGACAAAGGAATCAGGTAGATGGCAATTTCAGCATAAATGGCTTCAGGATGAGGAATTTGTCAAGTATATAGAAAAACAGATAGACGAGTTCTTTGACATCAATACTACACAAACATCAGCATGTGTAAAGTGGGAGGCTTTCAAAGCTTTTATTAGGGGACATATTATTAGTTATACAGGATCAAAATCTAAGAAGACTCGAGAGGAGAGAGCTAAATTGGAACATAAAATAAAAAGTCTTCAGGAAAAAGTGTATGCAGGAAGTGACCCAAGGTTGGAGAATGAATTACTGATTTTGAGAGCTGAATGCGACAAAAAATCAGCGAATAGAGCTGCCTCGAGTCTTCTAAGATTGAAACAATCTTTTTATGAACAAGGTGAAAAATCAGGAAAATTATTAGCATGGCAGATTAAACAATTGGAAATTAAAACACCAATTACCAGTATTATAAGTAACGGACAGGTAGTTATAGATCCTTTAGAAATTAATAGAGCCTTTAGAGATTACTATGAAAAATTATATGATACCAAAAATGAACCTGATTTAACAAAACTAAATGGGTTTTTGAACGAACTATCTATACCGTGTATACCAAATGAAAACAGGGAGATATTGGAGTCTAAAATTAGTCAAGAAGAAGTTGGGCTAGCCATTGATAATATGAAATCAGGAAAAAGTGCAGGACCAGATGGTCTTCCAGTTGACCTTTATAAAAAATTTAAGAATAAATTAATAAAACCTTTTTTGGAAATGGTTTTAGAAGCATTTCAAAATAATAATTTACCATCATACATAAATAATGCTTTAATTATACTGCTGCCAAAACCAGGTAAGCCCTCTAATAAATGTGAAAATATGAGACCAATAAGCCTATTAAACGCCGACCTTAAGATAATCTGTAAAATTTTAGCAAGACGAATACAAGAAATTTTACCAAATATTATTAATCGAGATCAGAATGGCTTTATAAAGGGTAGACAAGGCTTCCATAATGTAAGAAGACTATTTAATATTATTTATTTTAATAAAGAAGCACCGGATACAGCTCTCCTATCATTGGACGCCGAAAAGGCCTTTGATAGAGTTGAATGGCCCTTTCTTTTTGAAGT
Source organism: Pholidichthys leucotaenia (assembly GCA_020510985.1). Classification (NCBI taxonomy): domain Eukaryota; kingdom Metazoa; phylum Chordata; class Actinopteri; order Cichliformes; family Pholidichthyidae; genus Pholidichthys; species Pholidichthys leucotaenia. The sequence continues at coordinate 145,898,805 of CM035845.1, read as the reverse complement.
CCTACAAAGGTTTGGACTTGGAAATAATTTCATAAAATGGGTTCAAATAATATACAATAATGCTACAGCAGAAATCCTAACAAATAACAATATTTCAAAACCAATAAAAATCAATAGAGGATGTCGACAAGGCTGTCCACTTTCACCTTTACTGTTTACTATGGCAATTGAACCTTTAGCGATACGTTTACATTCACAAATATATGGAATTAAAGTTGGACCAACAGAACATAAAATCTCCCTGTACGCCGATGATATAATTTTGTTTATGTCGAATCTAAAAAAATCAATTCCAACCTTGTTGAATTTAATAAAGAATTTTGGGGAAATATCAGGATATAAAATAAATAAAACTAAATCTTCAATATTAATGCTAAATGAGACCCAGAGAAATTACCCAGCCCCTGAGGTAAATCAATTCAATGTTGTAAATCAGTTTAAATATTTAGGAATCCAAATTATGCCTAAGCTAGAATCAGTCGCCAGCGTCAACTATGAAGCCTTAATGTCAGATATCAATGAGTTAACTCAGAGATGGATGTCACTACCAATGTCGATGATCGGGAGAATCAGTATACTTAAAAGTAATATTTTACCTAAAATACTTTATTTATTTCAATACATTCCCTTATCACCACCTTTAGATCTATTCACAAGAATAAAAAAAAAGTTAGTGGAATTTATATGGAACAACAGGAGGGCTAGATTACGTTTGTCTTTATTATATTTACCATTTGATCGTGGAGGTCTGAAATGTCCAAATTTTATGTTGTATTATTGGTCGGCACAACTGAGGTCTATGACATATTATTTTTCATCAAATGATCTCCCTCACTGGACTGAAATGGAATCATACAATTTACCTTTACCTCTTCCCATATTCATATACTCAGATTCGGCAAAAAAATTACAAAAACAAGTTAAAAATCCATTTGTAAAGCATATGATCAAAATATGGTGTGAAGCTAAAAACTATTTAAAAGAACCACAGTTATTGTCACAATTTAGTCCAATATGGGGTAATCAATATTTTAAACCAGGGAGAGCGGACGCTGTATTTAAAGTATGGAATTTAAAAGGGATACAAAAGATTCAGGATTTATATTTGCCATGTGCAGACAACATAATGACTTTTGAAGAGCTGAGGATCAAATTTAATCTCAATAGAACACATTTTTTTAAATATCTTCAACTTAGAAACTTTATTTGATCAAATCAAAATAAAGCTCTCACTCGACCTATTTATTCATCCTTGGAAAAAATGATGATGAAAGATAGTAAAAGAAAGGGTATTATTTCAGAGTTTTATAACTCATTGACACTATCTTCAAGTGAAAATTCACTGAAAAGATTAAACTACTGGAAAGAAGATCTGCAAATTGAAATTTCAGAGGAACAATGGGAATTGGCTTGTACAGAAGCTCAAACCAAATCAATAAATGCACGCCTTAAATTGATACATTTCAAATGGTTAATGCGGATGTATGTTACACCGGAGGAGTTAAATAGATATAACAAAAATATACCAGATACATGCACAAAATGCATGGAAAGTAAAGGAACCCTATTTCATTGTTTATGGGAATGTAGATTAATAAGAATGTTTTGGGAAGAGGTGAGGGTAACAATTGAAAAAATAATCTCAAAACAAATCATATTGAATCCTAAACTGTTTTTGTTGGGTCTGTACCCAGAAAAGCATAATTTTAATAAAAGTGAAAGAACATTCATAGACCTCAGTTTGCTTAATGCCAAAAAATGTATTGCACTATTATGGAAAAAGACTCATAGACCAGATGTGACTCAGTGGTTAAGACAGATGTTAACAAACCTTCCATTAGAAAGAATAACATATATACTGAAATCAAAGGAAATTGTGTTTGAGAATATATGGAGACCTTTTATTGATTATGTAAAAAATTTAAACATAACTCTTGAAGAAGAAGGTGAATGATGTGTGTGGACCTTGTAAATTCCAAACTGGTGAACATAATATGTATACTAATGTATTGGATTGTCTAGACTAAACAGGAGCATTGTTGAAGACTTGATTTTGTTGGTGGTTGTTGGTGTTTTTAGTGCATTTTTTTTTTTTGTAGTACTTTAGTGTTAGTGTTTGATTGTTTGTATCATGTTTGTTAAAAAAAAAAAAAGGTTCAATAAAGATATTGTGGAAAAAAAAAATGTAATTTTAAACAAATACTGAGGAATAAATTAGGACCCCCCCCCCCATCTTTTTAAGGACACTCTCCACATTCATTACCACTTAAAATGGCTAAAATAAATGTTAAAAATGCAAATAAAAAGAAAAACAAGGTCAGACATAGATATGTGAACATTTCTTAATAAAGAACTGAATATTTAAAGGTGTGTCAATTTTTTTACATGACTAGATAAGAAATGTAGACCATTTAAGCAGATGATTTATATTATTTCTATAAAAATAACAAACATAAAAAGTTTAACATCAGGCCTGGCTGGAATGAGCATGTAGCTTCTTGTCATGCTGAAGCCAGTCAAGCCTACAAACACTGGGCCATGGCTGGAAGACTTAGACAAGGCCCTGAACTGGACCATAAAAAAACTTGCTTGTGCAGGTATGCTGTTTGCTTCATATCTAAAAATGAGCAAGCTATGAGAACTGACGCTATGGCCAACAAAATGTCATGAAACAATGCTACTGACTATAAACGGTGATCTGTATATGGATGACTTTGACGTGAGGACACCATGAATATACTGACACATGAGGTGAATGAGGCCGTACATCACCTGCCAAACAATAAAGCATGTGGCACAGACTTAATCACTGCTGACCATTTGAAAAATGCAAGTCTGAGGCTAGCTCCCCTCCTAGCTTTTACTTTTACTGGTTTTATGACCTATGGTATATTACCAGATTCAATGCTGTCCATCCTGCTTGTCCCAGTTATTAAGGACAAAGCAGGAAAAGTTGCCTGGATAACTATAGGCCTATAGCACTTGCCAGCATCCTCTCAGAAGTTCTGGAAAGAATCTTGTTTGACAGAGTAAATGGATATACTGTATTATTTCCTGTGATAATCAGTTTGGTTTTAAACCAAAGCATGGGACTGACGTGTATATATGCACTTAAGGAAATGGTTAACCTGTATACAGACGTGGACAAAATTGTTGGTACCCCTCTGTTAATGAAAGATAAACCCACAATGGTCACAGAAATAACTTGAATCTGACAAAAGTGGTAATAAATAAAAATTCTATGAAAATTAACCAATGAAAATCAGACAATGTTTTTGAATTGTGGTTAAACAGAATTATTTTAAAAAACAAACTCGTGAAACAGGCCTGGACAAAAATGATGGTACCCTTAACTTAATATTTTGTTGCACAACCTTTTGAGGCAATCACTACAATCAAATGATTTCTGTAACTGTCAGTGATACTTCTGCACCTCTCAGCAGGTATTTTGGCCCACTCCTCTTGAGCAAACTGCTCCAGTTGTCTCAGGTTTGAAGGTGCCTTCTCCAGACGGCATGTTTCAGCTCCTTCCACAGATGTTCAATAGGATTTAGATCAGGGCTCATAGAAGGCCACTTTAGAATAGTCCAATGTTTTGCTCTTAGCCATTCTTGTGTGTTTTTAGCTGCGTGTTTTGGGTCATTATCCTGTTGCAAGACCCATGACCTACGACTGAGACCAAGCTGTCTGACACTGGGCAGCACATTTCTCTCTAGAATACCTTGATAGTCTTGAGATTTCATTGTACCCTGCACAGATTTAAGACACCCTGTGCCAGATGCAGCAAAGCAGCCCCACAACATAAGAGAACCTCCTCCATGTTTCACAGTAGGGACAGTGTTCTTTTCTTGGTATTGTAGAGAATGCGTTCAAGAATGAGGCTGAGTTTTTCTCAGAGTCAACTTTGTTGAGTGAACACATGCTCTATCAATCTCTAGGCAGGAAAAGAGACTGAGCAATCAAATACCACATTCTTATACTCTGCTGGAGCCACGACCCTCGGTCACATGTTACTTAAGCAAACATATAATCACATGGTACATAGTCTCAGTCACAATGCACTCTTTCATGTCTCACTATTGTCTCTTATCCCTCAATGGTCCGGGAATCCTCCTGAGACGTCCTCTCCGAGACAAGGGCCAAAACTCACACCTACTCGTCATCTCCTGTAGATCTCTGCAGGTCCAGACCTCTTTTGTCCCACGAGACGTGGAGTCCCAATACACATACAGTCATACATTTGTGGGGAAATATGAACTCAATATATGCGCCACAGTATGCTTCATTTTTGCGTCTGTGAACATAGAGCTGATGTGCCTTGCCAAAAAGTTCCAGTTTTGTCTCGTCTGTCCATAGGACATTCTCCCAGAAGCTTTGTGGCTTGTCATCATGCAGTTTGGCAAATTCCAGTCTGGCTTTTTTATGATTTATTTTCAACAGTGGTGTCCTCCTTGGTCATCTCCCATGAAGTCCACTTTGGCTCAAACAACGACAGGTGGTGCGATCTGACACTAATGTACCTTGACTTTGGAGTTCACCTTGAATGTGTTTAGAGGTTGTTCTGGGCTCTTTTGTTACCATTCGTATTATCCGTCTCCTCCTGTGGCCACGTCCAGGGAGGTTGGCTACAGTCCCATGGATCTTAAATTTCTGAATAATATGTGCAACTGTAGTCACAGGAACATCAAGCTGCTTGGAGACAGTCTTATAGCCTTTACCTTTAACATGCTTGTCTATAATTTTCTTTCTGATCTCCTGAGACAACTCTCTCCTTTGCTTCCTCTGGTCCATGTTTAATGTGGTACACAGCATGTCACCAAACAGCACAGTGACTACTTGTCACCCTTTAAATAGGCCGACTGAGTGATTACAAGTTTGTAGACACCTGTGATGTTAATTAGAGGACACATCTTGGTTGAACATGTCCCTCTGGTCACATTATTTTCAATCTTTTCTAGGGGTACCATCATTTTTGTCCAGGCCTGTTTCATGAGTTTGTTTTTTAAAATAATTCTTTTGAACCACAATTCAAAAGCATTGTCTGATTTTCATTGGTTAATTTTCATAGAATTTTTATTTATTACCACTTTTGTCAGATTCAAGTTATTTCTGTGACCATTGTGGGTTTTTCTTTCATTAACAGAGGGGTACCAACAATTTTGTCCACGTCTGTAGGAGCAAACACCCATCTGTTCTTATGTGTTTTATTGATGCTTCCAAAGCATTTGATCGAGTCAGCCACAGAAAACTTTTTATTAAATTAAAGCAAAGAGGAGTGCCTGGGTACATCGTGAGGATTTTGGCCTATTGGTATTCTCACCAGAAGATGCGGGTTAAATGGGGAGGCAGTATATTGGCCCCATTTGGAGTTAGTAATGGTATGAGAGGGGGGAATTCTGTCCTCAGTTTTATTTAATTTATATGTCAATGAACTGTCCATGCGATTGAGAGCCTGTAACACTGAGTGTATGATTGGTGAAATGCTGGTCAACCATCTTATATAGGCGGCTGTCCTTGTAATCTTCAGTCCAAGTAGTGCAGGTTTGCAGCAGCTCCTTAACATATGTACAGAGTAAGGTACCATATGTACAGAATAAGGTCCAACTATTTGGAAGGAGTGAAGAAAAACTACGAGTCTGCAGCACAAGTGCTCAAACACAACTGTGAGACACATGGACACGGAGAAAGCTGTTACAAACTGGGAGCTTACCATGTCACAGGCAAAGGTGGAGTCGCTAAGTGTCTGAAAACAGCCTACTCCTGTTTCATGCATTCCTGCAACACTGGGGGAAAAAAGTCCATCGACGCCTGCCACAACATTGGCCTGCTCGCCCACGATGGACAGTCCTTGGAGGGAGGGCCCGATGTCACAATGGCCAGGCAGTACTACGAAAAAGCCTGCGCTGGTGGCTTTGCTCCCTCTTGCTTTAACCTCAGTACTTTATACATTGCAGGCAGTTCCAAAGGGCTTCCTACAGACATGTCTTTAGCACAGAAATACGCCAACAGGGCCTGTGAGCTGGAACGTGTGGGGGTGCACCAACGCAAGCCGCATGTACAAATTAGGGGATGGTACAGAGAAAGACGAGAAAAAGACCGAGGAGCTGAAGAATCGAGCCAGGGAGCTGTACGGTTTGGAAAAGGGAACGCAGCTAAAGTTTGGAGAGTAACTGTGACACACCTGGTTGAAGTGGCTTTGTTTTTGAGGACCTGCAAAAACAAACTTGAATGAGAGCGTTTTCTTTGGGGGGAAAAAAATTTGAGAAGTGTCTGTCATGGTCTGAGCGCCGATTTCGTCTGCGCTCGGGTCATGCAGTATTTTCCTCCCATTCTGTGTTAATTCCTTGTGGCTCTCCGAGCTTTTATTCTGAAAGCGTCTCGGAGGGGCTTCCGGCTGTCAGAGCTGAGCTCCTCCTGTGACAGCTGAATTGCATTCAGCTGATTGCCTCATCAGCTGATTAATCCTTAGCCCTACTTAAGGGAGCAGCTTAGGTTACTCCGGGCTGCGACCTCGCGCTCATGTACGAATAACACTGGTCTCCCCAACGTTAGGCTGGAGTCCCTATTTCCCGGTTCCAGTCATCCGCTTGATCCTCCATATTCCCAGTAAGTGTATTCCTTAGCCTATGTATATCGTCAGTGTGTCTTAGCCAGAGTCTTTAGTTGTGTTTTGCTCCACGAGGCTTATTATTTTGTATCATTGTTCCTGTCCTTAATAAATATGCAAACTCTACGGCTGCCTATAGTGTTTCATTAGTGGTCCGCCAGGACCGCACCATGACAGTGTTAGGTTTTAAGAAAATTGTAAATCAGGGAAAAGTCTTGATTTGTATTTGTGATGTATGGGGAAAAGTAAAGACAATCAATTGTTTTTTCATTACAACTGTATGATTTATGGTGTATGTAAGATAAGACGCATGCAGGTTCAATCTGAAGTTTTGGTCACAAAGTTATCAGTCCTCCACTGCTGTCTTGAGTTTTATTTGTGGATATTATTTACATGAGGTTAGTCACAATTTCAAAGAGTCGTATTTGAGCCTAAATTCAACCAAATCTTGTAGAACATTACAAATGATCAAACTTGAACGTGTGACTCTTGGGAACTCAATAAGATAATCATGAAATTAGATATTTTCATAGTTTTGCTGTTTAATTAGGGATCAAAACAACACAGCCATGGGAAACCTTTTGCTTTTGTTTTGATTCTTACTATTTTTCTCCTTTAAAAGTGCATGAGTAACAAAAACTGTATGGCCCAGAAACACACTTTGTTTGAAATAAAGCATTAGTCAGCTACAGGATTTGATAGTGAAAAGTTGTTAAAATTATCAACAATTTTAATTATTCCTACTATCAGAACACGCACACACGATGAGGTGACTACAGCCCACATCTGTGGAACAGCCTGTCGGAGAATATCAGGGCTACCGAGAATGTTCATGTTTTTAAAAGCAGGCTCAAGACCTACTATTTTAACCTTGCTTTTGATTAGTTTCCTTAATTCTCTTAATTTATGATTTTGAATATAATTTGTCAGAATTACTTATCTTACTGTGAATTATTAATACTTATGAATATGTCTGTTTGACTGTATTTAGGTGGTGTTTTATTCTTTGAGTCATCTTAACTGCCTAGTCCTTTTTATCAGCAAACTATTTTATTATTTATCAGTGACTTTTTAAATCACCCTGTCCAAGTTCTGGAGTTTCCTCATGGGAGGCCTTCCCATGGGGGGTTGTGCCTGTTTTTTGGCTGCGGGGCGCTGGCCTGTGATTGCCCTGGTCTGCCCAGCTGAGGGGGTCGTGCACTGTGGTGTCGACCCCTTGGGCTGGACTTGGGTGGTCTCAGAGGTGGTGTTCTTGTAGCCGTGGACTTGGCACTTTCCTTGCTGGTGATGGCTCCCTAGTGATGGTGCTCCCACACTTGGATCCTCGGTGGCCAGCCGTAAACCTTAAGCCATAAGTTTTACACTGATGAAAGTTTCTTTGTGTGTGCGTGTGTGTGTGGGGGGGTAAATTGTGTTTTATTTCAATGTGTGAATCACTTTGTGTTGCATCTTTTTGCATGAAAAGTGCTATATAAATAAAGCTGTCACTATGACATAAAATATAATCCCAGCAAGTGCTGTTTTAATATGTAGAACCAAAGAGGACAAATAGCTCAAATTCCCAGTTTTCAAATTGTCCAACAATGTTCTTCAGGTCTCTGAAAGAATTAAATATCTTGGACATTTTATAACTGATAAAATGAATGGTGATTGTAATTTATAGAGTATTGTTGTGGAGAAAGGAATAGGCGAAGCACGAGCTGAATGACACAAGGCTTTATTCTTTCTCCAGCAACATAACAGCAACAGTGAACAGCGCAGCAGCGCTACAGCGCTGAAGCCTCACGGTCTCTGTGCATTCTCCTTTTTATATCTTTATTCCCATGCATGGAGACCAGGGGCTTCCGACCTTAATACATTGTTGTATGAACAAAGAGAAGTATGGCACATTAACATAACATTACGCTGGCGCCGCTATTACACACTACTCTTCAGCGGCACCCGCAGATTTTACTCTCCCCAGGGGGCGCATAGACTCCACATTCCCATCTGATGCTCCCCGGTGATGCTTCCTCCTTTGGTCCATTATTCTCCCCTTCCCGCTGCCTTCTGGGTGTGAGAAAACCCCCGCACACTATGCCCCCACACAGCTCCCCCCAAACACCCAGAAGGGGCACTACCCCCCCCCCCCCCCCGTCCTTTGGGCTTGAGCTGGTTCCCATAGCGGCTGTGGTGGTGGGTTGCCAGTCCAGTCGAACTGCCCTGCTGGTGAGGTGTACCGGAGGGCACATCAGTCTGTGGAGGGAAAGAGGGAGGGTGGGAAAACACCTTATGCTTCGCCCCAGGTTCCAGCACATTGAACGGTCCGTTGCATGGTGGGCGCAACGGGGTCTGGTGCGCATCGTGCCTGATGGAAACAAAACTGGCATTCTGCAGGCTTTTTGGGACAAGGGTGCGGGGAAAGCGATGGTGGGTCAGCCCAGTATGTTAAAAGCCTCTGGGCCACGCAAAAATTGTGTTGGCGGATTGGCCTCGGGTGCGGGATTTTCTGGTAAAAACTCTCCGGGGATCCACAGCGGCTGAGAAAAACAAGTTCTGGCAAATCCTCCTTAGGTGTGGAGTACAGCCCTAAAAGGAACTCTGGATAGGCGGTTGGCCCAATTTGTGTCCGTGAGCAAAATGTCCTGATGGTGGATCAGTTAGCGACCGTCAAATCCTCCTTAGGTGCGGAGCGCAGCCCTAATAGGACCCAGGGAAGGCAGTCAGCCCAGTTCCCCAAACAAATGTCCTGATGGTGGATCCGTTGGTGGCTGTCAAATCCTGCTTAGGTGCGGAGCACAGTCCTAAAAGGAGCTCTGGACAGGCGGTCGACCTAATTTGTGTCTGTGAGCGAAATGTCCTGATGGTGGATCCGTTTCCTGCAGTAGTCCTTAGTCACTTGCATCGATGAGTTGGCCAGGTTCGCTCTCATAGTGGCCAGTCGGTTCCTGAAGCAGGCTTGTCGCCTGTTGCGTGGCACGTGTGTCCGGCGCAGCGACCACATAGCAGTATTTTGTGTCATCCTTTGCTATCCCACGGAGTGCGCACTGGGCTTCTATGTGCTGAAACCCCGCTGTCGGATCGTGAAGCCAGAGTCCGGGAGCTTGACCGAAACAGTGCACGCGGCGCTGGTGCTTTCCCTCTGGGTAGTCTCTGGGGCGGTGCTTGGCTCGCTCTCCATGGCGCGCCTTGGGCCACCAGTGTGGCTCGCTCTCCATGGTAATCAGGGTCACCAGTGTGGAGAAAGGGATAGGCAAGCGCTCTCCATGACACGCCAGGGTCACCAGTGTGGAGAAAGGAATATGTGAGGCATGAGCTGAATGACACAAGGTTTTATTCTTTCTCCAGCAACATAACAGCAACAGCGAACAGCGCAGCAGCGCTACAACGCTGAAGCCTCACAGTCTCCGTGCATTCCCCTTTTCATATTTTTATTCCCATGCATGGAGACCAGGGGCTTCCGACCTTAATACATTGTTGTATGAACAAAGAGAAGTATGGCACATTAACATAACATTACGCCGGTGCCGCTATTATACACTTCTTCTTTTCAGCGGCAGCCGCAGCTTTTACTCTCCCCGGGGGGAGCATAGACTCCACAGTCCCATCTGATGCCCCTCGGTGACACTTCCTCCTTCAGTCCATTATTCTCCCCTTCCCCCTGCCTTCTGGGTATGAGAAAAATCCCACACACTATGCCGCCACATTGTAAGCTTTATGCACAGGCGAATACCATTGTACGTAAGTTTAATTTTTGTTCCACTAAGGTGAAAGTGGCTTTGTTTAAAGCATATTGCACACCTCTATCCACCATATTCCTTGGTCCCATGATGCCTTCCGTGAATTATGGTAGCAACTTCTGGTACTAATTTAGAACATATGGTTGTCACTGAAACAGGACACTTTTCCTTGTATGACTTCGGCATCAGAAATGTGGGAACACGGCCTCTTGCACCTCAAAACAGTAATATAATCATACCACTTCCCATGACTATCAAGGGATGGGAAGATGATCTTAAAAAGTGGCCTGGCAGACAGAAGCTCCTTTAGTTAGCACCACTGCTAAGATGCTAACGCTGTAAACAAATGACCTGTGCTGGCAAAATGAGTCACTTTGAGGACATTTTCAAAACTGATGTAATGTTATTTCCATATTCTGTATTGAAAGACCTTCAAAATAATATTTAATTTGTAGGAAGTGTGCGAAAATCGACCCAGAAAAAGACGATTTTGAGGCGGATGATAAAATAAATGCAGCGATGAGATAGTTTTAAGGAAGTTTATTGAATCATACCGCCTTCACAGGATCCCCGCTCCGGTGCATAGTGTGAACAGACCGGAGCGGGATCCTCCAGCTCTCAGAGAAGAGGAGACACACGGTGTGTGTGTCCAGCAGTAGCAGTTGCAGAATCAGAATGAGAGAAAGTTTGAGTTACAGAGTTGCAGCATACTGTATATACCCAACTACAACAATACATCAAAGAGCACTCCCCAGCAGTTGGTATGATTAAAGAGATTGCAGAACAGGCATGAGACATTTGCATTTGAGAGACATACATCACAATAGGCAGATTTGCTAGACTCTGCTCCAGCTGCAGAACAAAGAGGTTACAAGGCACATCTACATATTGATCTCAGTTTCTAGGTCACAGTAAGGACAGGACGCGTGAACACAATGCATGAAAGGTGACATTAACATCACAGTAGAGAGCCAGAAGAAGCGGGGCTGCCTGTAGACATTAATACACACATTTCACTGTTCTGTTAATTGCTCTCTGTGTTTGTCCAGTCTGTTTGTGGGGGTTTACACCAAACCGCCACACGCTCCCCCCCAGAGGGCACGGCAGGGGGCCGAGACCTCGATAATCCATCTATGGGAGCGAGCTGTGGGAGAAGCTCCCTGCAGGTGGAGGGGGAGGGAGGAGGGGGGTAGTAAGTGCCGGCAGGGGACGGTGAAATCGTCCGAGCCGCGCAAAAATTGCTTGCTGCTCCGCGACGTCGAGGGGCTGTCCCGTTGCGCGTGCGGAGATCACAAGAAAAATTTGTCTCTGACTCCTCTCGTGGCCATGAAGAAAAGCAGGAGCGGCCATAAGAAAAAAATAAAAGCAGAGGGACTGGCGTGTTGACTTTAGGGCAGGCGCAACCCTAAAGCCTCGGGAACCGCAGACGGCTGAATTCCCCTTGTGTGCCGTGGCTAAGACCATAAAATCCAGTGAGCAAGCTGCGGGCCTCAGGTGTACGAGCAAGCCTGAAGGGCCAGTGTGCAGCAGAAGGAAGGCGGTCAGAAGAGCCGTATTTGTCCTGTGCGTGGTGCGCCGTCCTCGTAACTCCCCGGTGCGTGCGCCGGGGCTCGTGCGTGGGTGGGCCAGCTGGAGAGGTGAGTCAGGGTGCAGAATCTTGGTGGAGATCAGCGCAGACGGCGCCGTTAAACATCTATGATGGGCTGTGGCTGCAGATTAGTCATGGTGCATTGGAGCGTTGAGGGGAGATAGACGATCTTTGTTCCTCAGGCTCGGGTAGATGAGTAGGATCACTGAGAGGGAGGAGGAGCGGTGAGAGGGAGAAAACGTTGTGTCCCTCGGCCGGTCCAGCGTGGACGTCCCGATCTCAGGCGAGGGTCGCGCCATGACATTTTCTGCAGTTTTCCCGGTCGTGGGTGATGCCGGGAGAGGAGCTCGCCTGTGTTTGTTCCGCGTCGAGGTCTCCCTGAAGCAGAAGGGAGGGCGGATCGTTTGCATCAGGCTGCTGTGTTCGCTGGCAGCGTGTTTTTTTTCGGCGTCGAGTCGCCAGCGTGGTCGTCCGGACCAGAAGGTTGCGTTGCACAAAGCGTGTGCGTCTGCGGGGTCACCAGTGAGGCGGATGATAAAATAAATGCAGCGATGAGGTAGTTTTAAGGAAGTTTATTGAATCATACCGCCTTCACAGGATCCCCACTCCGGTGCATAGTGTGAACAGACCGGAGCGGGATCCTCCGGCTCTCAGAGAAGAGGAGACACACGGTGTGTGTGTCCAGCAGTAGCAGTTGCAGAATCAGAATGAGAGAAAGTTTGAGTTACAGAGTTGCAGCATATATACCCAACTACAACAATACATCAAAGAGCATTCTCCAGCAGTTGGTATAATTAAAGAGATTGCAGAACAGGCATGAGACATTTGCATTTGAGAGACATACATCACAATAGGCAGATTTGCTAGACTCTGCTCCAGCTGCAGAACAAAGAGGTTACAAGGCACATCTACATATTGATCTCAGTCTCGAGGTCACAGTAAGGACAGGACACATGAACACAATGCATGAAAGGTGACATTAACATCACAGTAGAGAGCCAGAAGAAGCGGGGCTGCCTGTAGACATTAATACACACATTTCACTGTTCTGTTAATTGCTCTAGCCGAGCGCTGTGTCTGTCCAGTCTGTTTGTGGGGGTTTACACCAAACCGCCACAATTTGTTTATATTTTAGCTAGGTTGAAAATTTGCGTTCGATCGGTCGGGAGTTATGTCTTCCACAAAAACATAGATATTTTTAGAAAGTACGATTTCTCAGCTTTCCAATGATACCAGGCACTCACGGGGGTTTTCCCAGGACTTTGCCTCTACCAAACAAACAAAGAGTCATGATTTATGACTCCTGGTTGCCTATACTCATAATGACGTGGTGTGCATTCAGACCAGCACGTCTCCATCGCAATAAAGTTGGACGCATTTTGTGAAAATATGTTGGACACAGTTAGATTTACCTTAGAGCAGACGTACGCCACAACACCATGCTTGGATGTCATCTGTCACCGTGTGGTGAGAAGCCTCCATTTATCCAGTCTATTGGCACAACCATGAACACCAGCAAGTGCCAGAACTACGCCAAAACATTCAAAAAATACAAAAACTAGAAGAGCTGAAATTAGCTGCCACTTGAGTGCAAAACATGTACAGTATGTGGACTATACATTAAAATGAATCTGACAAACTTTTAAAAATGCTATTTTAAATGCCCCTGCTACTTCACTCTCACTGACTGATTGAACAGGAGATCAGCTGAAACTGGAAGTTCCGCCCATAATCGTTCCTACAGCAACACCCCCCAGGAAAAAGGTGGATACACTGCACACCTGTGGATAACTCATAAAAAAATCTAATATGCAGTGGTTGCAAGTTGTGTACAATGATGCAATGAGAATTATTCTAAAACTACCTAGAAGGGGAAGTGCCAGTCAGATGTTTGTCTGCACAGGAGTGAGCACTTTTAAAGTGCTTTTAAGAAATTTAATGTTTAAATTTATGCAACATTTGGATGAATCTGACAGTGACCCCTGTTACATGGCCACAATACAATGATTACTGGCAATAAACTGGTAATGCCAATAATCAGTTTTCTTGTGTTTACATGCACTGAATAAATGGATTACTGGAGGATAAACCACTTGAGTTAATGACCCGTTACATGACCTTTTTCTGTTTACATGGCCACTTAAATAATCAGATCACTGCAGAAATCAGATCATAACCGGTTTATTAGTGTACATGTGAATGTTAATTCATTCATCCTCTTAATCCTTTTCGGGTCATGGGGGGGGGAGGGGGGGAGGGCTGGAGCCTATCCAAGCATCTTTGGGCGAGAGGCAGGGTCCACCCTGGACAGATCGCCAGTCCATCGCAGGGCCAACACAGAGAGACAGACAACCATTCACTCTCTCAGTCATACCTAAGGACAATTTAGAATCCCCTGTTTTTGATGCCAGTTAACCTAACTTGCATGTTTTTGGCATGTGGGAGAAATCCCGGAGTAAACCCACGCAGAACATGCAAACTCCACTCCGGGGGCTGGGATCGAACCCAGGATCCCCCAGCCACGGGTGAGTTGCTGTGCTGCCTCAGTGCTAACCACTGCGCCACCGCGTGGTAGGAGTGGTATTGATCACGTACATGTGAACGTGATCAATAGAATTATTGTGGCACTCTCAAATCCCATCAAGTGCTGTTCCTGCTGCAACTCTAAACTAAGATTACACTGGATCCAATGTATGTATTTATTTATTCTGAGCTAATTTTTAGAATTTTTCTATTTCGTTTTATGCTGTTTTATACTCACTTTTTTATATTCTCTTTTTTTATATGCACTGTTGTTTTTTAATTTTCTATTATTCTTTTTGTGTTGATCCGTGTTTTATGTACTTTTATGGACCTTGAGTCTGCAAATAAAAGCTTGCTCCCTTGCTTGTGAAAGGGAAGGGAGAGTCTCCACTGCGCATGTCAGTTAATAAGTTTCGATTCCAGCGAACGACCCAAAGAGAAACCTGTAAATGAAAGCGAAGAGGAACAAAAAATTGGCTGGCGACTGCTGGTTTAACACAGATGTTTTAAGGCTGGAGTCTCTCGGTATACAGGAAGCCAAACCTCGGCGTTGAACCATTTAAACTGACATCCTGAATAATGTCTGGTGGTTCCATCTGCCGTTTACTTCGCTTCCGGTGTTCTCTGAGAGATCCTTGTTCAGGTGAGTGGACCACAGTAACTAAGGATGCTGACAAAGCTTTAGATGATATGTATAAAACGTAGGATGTTTAGAATGTTCTCCACAGCTAATTTATTTCAACAACAGGCGGATATTAAAAGTTGATATTTCTTCTATATTTTTATTACCCAAGGATTTATCGTTGTTTAGCTCCAGCTTTTCTGTGTCCCGCTAGTTTAAATTAGTTTACTAATTAAATTTAGTTTATTAGTTTACCAAGGAGGTAATGTAATCGGGGTGGTTTGTCTGTTTGTCCGTCCGTCCGTTCGTTTGTTAGCAAGATTACGCAAAAACTACTGGACGAATTTTGATGAAAATTTCACCAGAGATAGCCCTTGGGCCAAGGATGAACCCATTAAATTTGGGTGATTTGAGAGTGCATACCTCCATCAAGGACCTTGTTTGAATTTATGCAGTAGGATTACACAAAAACTACTTGATGGATTTGGATGAAATTTTTTGCCAGAGGTGGTCCTTGGGCTAGAGAAGAACCCATAACATTTTTGTGATGATCCGAGAATGCATACCTCCACCAAGGCTCTTATCTCCTCACAGAGTGTTAGCAAGAATACTCCAAAACTACTGGATGGATTTGGATGAAATTTTTACCAGAGGTGGTCCTTGGCCTAGAGAGGAGCTCATAACATTTTCAAGATTCATAGATTTTATTTGTCAATACTACTTTATGTACAAGACATACAGGATAATGGAAATGTTTCTCTTCATTGGTGTGCGCAATATAAGAAAAAGGAATAAGGCTGAAAAAACAGCAACAGCAGTCTATGCACAGTAACGCTACCCATAGTGCAAATAACAATAAAAGATAAACCCAGGCATCCCATAGTGCAAATAAAGATAAATGATAAAAACCCAGCAATCCTATATACAGAAAAAAGTAGAGCAGTAATACTCGTAGTTGCAAGTTCGATGCAGTAGTGTAGATACAGACAGTGACAGATTGGACTTCAATATTTCAATAACAGACAGACAACAGCAGGTGTGGCATTTGTGCAAATGGTTGCAGTAAGGTGCAGGGACATACAGCAGCAAATGTATTACTGTTGGTGTGCCAGTCTTTCTGTGCAAACAGCTGAAGTAGTTATTGTGTGGGTGAGTGTTACCGGGGGGGAGGGGGCAGAGTTCAGGGTCCTGATGGCCTAGTGAATAAAGCTGTTTAGCAGTCTTGTGGAGTGGGCCTGGAGGCTCCGGTACCTTTTCCCCGAGGGCAGGGGGCTCAAGAGGGAGTGTGAGGGGTGAGAGGTGTTGCCTGCAATGTTGATGGCTCGGCAGGTGAGGTAGATGTCTGAGAGGGAGGGCAGAGGGGCACTGATAATCTTGCTGGCTGCTTTCACTTTACGTTGTAGTGTCTTCTGGCAGGAGGTGGTACAGCTTTCATACCACACCGTGATGCAGCTGATGAGGATGCTCTCAACAGTGCCCCGGTAGAATGAGCACATGATGGGAGTGGGGCTCGTGCTCTCTCAGTTTGCGGAGGAAATGGAAGCAAGTTTGAGCCTTCTTGGCCAGTGATGTGGTGTTGTTGAGGTCCTCATGTGCACCCCCAGGAACTTGGTGCTGCTCACCCTCTGCACAGCTGCTCCATCGATGATGAGAGGGGGATGCTGTGAGTGACCTCTCCTGAAGTTGACCACAATCTCCTTGGTTTTTCCCACATTCAGGAAGAGATTATTGTCTTTACACTTGACCAGTTGGCTCACCTCATTTCTGCAGTTGGCCTCCTCATTGTTGGTGATGAAGCCAACCACCGTCATGTCGTCCGCAAACTTAATGATGTGGTTGGTGTTGTATGCTGGTACACAGTCATGGGTCAGCAGGGTGAAGAGCAGCTGGCTCAGCACACACCCTTGTGGGGCCCCTGTGCTCAGTGTGATGGTCTTGAAGGCATTGCTGCCAACCCGCATGTTCTGTAGCCTCCCTGTGAGAAAGTCCAGCACCCAGTTACAGAGAGAGGTTTTGAGTCCCAGGTGTCTGAGGTTTTGTATTTGGTCCTGGGGGATGGTTGTGTTGAATGCTGAACTGAAGTCCAAGAACAGCATTTGCACATTGGAATTTTTTGAGTCCAGGTGGGTGAGAGCTGGATGGAGAGCAGCAGAGATGGCCTCTTCTGTGGATCTATTTGACCTGTATGCAAACTGAGATGGGTCGTGGGAGGGAGGGGGGGAGGATAAACTTGATGCTCTGCATGACCGGCCGCTCAGAGCACTTCATTACGATGGGGGTCAGTGTTATGGGCTGGTAATCATTGTTGCTGGATGGAGCGGGCTTCTTTGGGGCTGGTATTATGGTGGCAGTTTTGAAACATGGGGACAACAGCTTGACTCATGGAGATGTTGAAAATGTCGGCCAGGACATTCATGAGCTCCTCCCCACAGTCTTTCAGAACATGACCTGGTATGTTGTCTGGTCCAGCTGTCTTGCGTGGGTTGATCCTGGAGAGGGTCCTCTTCACACTAGCCGGATCCAGACTTCGTCGGCCTCCATCGGTCTATGATAGCCATGGAAGAGAATCCTAAACGTCTACTCTGCTGGAACAGCACCGCCTGTGGCTGAACAGGCCGATGCGCACCGGTGTTCTACCTTCCAGCGTTGGGCATTGGTAGGATTCAAGCCTGGGCAGGAAGATATGGAGGACAAGATGTTACCCATGCAGCATGTCCCCCCTCTCCACGTCACTGATGAATCCAAAGGAACAGCAGGGCTGCTATAGTTTGGCACCAGCGCCGTCGCAGGAGCTGCCAGAACGATGTTGAGCACAACAGAGAACTGCCTTAGGGGCTTCGACTCCGGATTTTTCCTCAGGGTTGACTCCCGAAGCCTTTCCCGTGACGGGGTGTGCCGCAAGGCAGCGGAGGTTTGAAATCAGGGTTTACCTTCCCCTAGATGGACTACCTTCCCTGGTTGATGAGCCACCATCTACCTGAAGCATCTGGTTTTAAGGCGCCAGAGATCCGCCCTCGCCCTTTCTCCTATTAGTAAAAGCAGTTCTGCCGGGCTTAGAGACTAAACCACACGGGCAGGCTAGGAGATGGACTTAGTTGTCAGAGGCTTTTCAAGACGCACGCCGTAAGGAGCATTTTATGAGCACTGGGAGCTTAACCCCAGTACCGCTCCTGGCTATGACAACCTTGGAACCAGGATCCAGACTTATAGCTTGCTCATCGTGGGGAGGAGTGGTCTTCTGTGCTAATGTGCTGCTTTGTGTTTCAAAGCAGCCAAAGTAGTCATTTAAGTTGTTAAGCAGTATGATGTCACTCTCACAGGTCTGAGGTGAAGGTTTGTAGTTGGTATAGCGTGTAGTAATTGATTATCAGTGTGATAAGGTACAAGGATTATTTAATTTATATTTAGAGTTGTGTGTGGGTACGGAGGTTTACTTCGTGACCACAAACACTCAAAAAACAAGAGAGAAACACTGGTAAAGGGGCACCAGTCCAACTTGAACAATTTATTAATAAATAATCCTTGAACCTTTCATTAACCAGTCTCAATATTTGTGAATTCTTCTGCTGTGACCCAGAAAAGCACACACAAAAGAAATCAAGCAGAAACTTCTGTATACTGTTAACAGTTTTAATAATCAAACTCAAGTTAAGTGACATTGCATTCAATTGATTTGTAAGCAAGTGAAATGATCAACAAGTATCAAATATCATATTATCTAGTAACACATTCCTGAGCATAAAGTCTTTAGTTAAACCTTGGTGGAAACAAGAGAAATCAGATTTTGAATTTGTAACTGTAATGCAGTGGGAGACTGTGGAGTAACTGTAACAAAAATACGCATAAAATTGGACGCAATTTTATGGAGAAAATGATGAAAGCTGATTTTATGAAAAAGGCACTTCTGAGTTAACCATGGGCTGCACGGTGGCGCAGTGGTTAGCACTGCGGCAGCACAGTTTACCCTTGGCCGGGGGATTGTGGGGATCGTGGGATCGTGGGTTCGATCCCAGCCCCCGACCAACAGTGATCTGTGTGGAGTTTGCATGTTCTCCCCGTGTTGCGTGGGTTTACTCCGGGATTTCTCCGGTTTCCTCCCACATGCCCAAAACATGCATGTTAGGTTAATTGGCTGTTCTAAATTGTCCCTAGATATCTGTTTCCTATAGGCCCTTAGAATAGAGGGTTAGTATTAATGAAAGCGCTTTGAGTGGTCTTTGTGACTAGAAAAGCGCTATATAAGTGCAGGTTAGTTAGTTAGTTAGTTACTCTAAAAAAACAGGGGTTATTGAAAAGAGAAATATTAATTTTCCTTCAGCTTATAGCTCTTATCGTAGCTTATGGACTAACTTTTAACATGAAAAATTGGTCATATTCAGTTATAATTAGACATCACATTTAGCCCAGCAGATAGGAAGTGGAAGTCTGGCTTATGAACAGCTGTGTCTTCAGAGTCCAGTGGTGATCTTGAATGCCAGCAGATGGCAAAAAGGAGGAAAGACTGCCAGCAGTCCTTTCCAGTTACAACGGTTATGGCACAGACTTAGCAGGGGGTGTCTGGAGATTGGAGCTGGCGATAGAATGAACGGCTGGCCCCCTGGGTAGGTGTGACGTCTCTTCTTAGGCAACAGATCCTGTCCTGGCCCACAAATTTAGAATGTCCACCAACCGAGAAGAAAACACAGGCTGAAGGAAAATGGATGTAAACAGTTCCACTCACGAAATCCTAGTTCTTCTGACTTCGTGATACGTGGATGAGGCAGTCTCGAGGGAAAAAGTTCAAAAATCATTATCAGTCCATTTTAACGGCGAGTTAAAGAAAATCAATAGGAAAAGTTCAGCAGAATGAACATGGCGTCTGAGGAGAGGGAAAAAGGCGTTCTGGAGTTTCACTCCATTAAGAAGGGTTGAGCTCAACAAAAAAGATAATCTCTCCTCAAATACCAGAAAACAGAAAAAGACTTAACAAAAGACAATTTTAAGAACACAAGACTTCTGAAACTGACAAAACTCACAGAAAACTCAACAAAAACTGAACTACTAGGGGTTTTCTCTATTTAACAGAGCGCGCTCCTTGGATCATAAAATATGACTGGCAGCAGGAAGAACCAGTTATCGGCTATCGTGGGAGATTTGAATGGGCTATGGTCCAATAAGAAAGCAGTCCTTTGTCTGTAACCGACCAATAGAATGAAAGGGGCGTCATCCAACAGAGACGGCCTGGTGATTGGCTGGTACCAGTCAGATGACTGGCGTAAGTTTCAGAAGGCATATTGTATACACATTTTAACGGTGAAATCATTATATACTTAATATAAAATCTAAGCTAACTTCAGTGATTCACGACTAACTTTCAGTGAACATGCACTTTTATAAACTTGTCCTTCTATAATTAACTTGCATTAGAATAAGGTTCATTTAAGCATTTTCAAACATGCAACACATTTAAAAATCAATGATTAATGAAACTTTTCAAACCCATCATTGTCCAACACAGAGGCGGTCATCTTCAACAGTGTTCTGAGCAGTATTTCCTGGAAAAATAAAGTCTTGAAGAGAAAGGAATATTTCAGCAGATAAAACAAAATTCCCATGTTGATTAAATCCAACATGTCCCTGAGTTGACAGAAGGGGGCAATGTTGAGCTGTGGATAATTCCTAGCAACCTGTGGAATGCAGTTCAAAGTATCTGGGATATCTCAAAACGGTACTTTAAGCATAAAACTGCCTTGCTGGGGAGGAAGCTCTGGGATTTATGACTTGAAACTAATCTGTTCCTGGCACAAAATGGGATCCTTATTGGCCCTTTTACCATGGAATGTGTTTTCAGACTATGGTCCTTAGGTGAAGGAAACAATTCTTGACCAGACTTTTGGGTGAAACAATTTCTCTAAGGTGAAGCGTGATTTTCTAGATTGGAGCCACATGGATTGATGCTATATTGGTGAGGGTCTGTATGTCACACCAGAGAGACTGCGCATCTCTGGTGTTGCTGAAGTGTCTAGATATTTTCTTGCTGTACTGTTGTTTTGTGCTCCTTGATACCACGGGACAGGTTGGCCCTAGCTGTTGTTAGTCCTGCGGTGTCGCTGGCCCTGAAGACTGTGTCCCGAGCCCTCAGGAGCCTGTGGACCTCTGCTGTCATCCATGGCTTTTGTTTAGCATGAACAGTGATGGTTTTGCAGTGAGTGACATCATTTAGCTATGCATGCTACAACAACCTCAGTGTATTTCCTTATGTTTGTGTGTACATTGTGAGTGGCTGCATGCTTGAAAGTGTCCCCGTCTGTAGTACTGAAGCAGTCTTTCAGAGCATCCAAGGCTCCCTCAGGCCACACATGTTCCTGCCTTTTTGTTGGTCTGAAGCTGGATTCATGCTACACCTCAGCTGTCCGCGTACGTGCAACCAGAAACCTCGCTTGACGAAATTTATGTCATTGTGTCCAGTCCGCTAGTGTCCGCATAACTCTTCTGTGGACGACCACGTGCAGCCCAAATTTTATGACCGCATGGCCTGCCCACAACCTGAACACGTTGACAGTGCATGTGCAAGACTGAACGTTCCATTCACGAGGTGGCGCTACCAACACAGCATACAAAGTAGACGAGGAAGACAACGAGGACACGGAAGGTGAGAATAAACATACATAAATCCTTTTGCAGCAGCAGCAGCAGCAGCTTGAGTGGAGAAGAGCACTGGAAAACAGTAATTCCTCCTTTTCCTTGAAATGATGCCATTGTTGTTGCTACAAAAAAAATGTACGTCGCTCTCATGTTTATAGCCGGTGAACAAACTGGCCTGTTAGCGCATTTGCACTATCCATAGGGCTAGGGCAAAACTACAAATAACAGTTGTGCACATGTGTCAACTGCTTGGCCTGGTAGATTGAAAAACAAGTGAGCATGTACAATGTCACAGAATTTTGGAAGGAGCTTAGACGGATTAGTAACAGTAAAACGCCTTTGCCCTGTACTTTGGAAGGCATTTCAGGTACAGAAAATATTGTGGATCTTTGGCGGCAACACTTTTACTCATTATTTAATTCAACTAAGGATGAAACTTACAAGGTAGGGAAAGTAGAAAGGGACGATTCGCTCCTGATTGACACTCATGCAGTGATCAAAGCCATTAGAGAGCTATCAGATAACAAAGCGAGTGGTTTAGACTGTATTTCTGCTGAGCATCTTAAATACGCTAGCTCAAGAATTGCTCCTCTTCTTGCAATCTGTTTCACCAGCTTCATGATTCATGGGATGTTACCAGAATCATTATTGTCTGTTGTGTTGGTACCAGTCATTAAAGATAAAGCTGGCAAGCTGTGTAGCCTGGATAATTACAGATCCATAGCTTTAGCCAATATAATATCTAAAGTACTGGAAAAAATCATGTTTGAAAAATTAAATGTATTCATCAAATCTACTGATCATCAATTTGGATTCAAACCCCATCATGGAACAGATCTGTGCATATATGCCTTAAAAGAAATTATAAATAAGTACAGAAATCAAAATTCTTCAGTTTTTCTGTGCTTTATTGACGCCTCCAAGGCGTTTGATCGTGTTAATCACAGGATACTGTTTAGGAAAATGATTGACAGGGGGGTGCCCAAGTACTTAGTACGTATCCTGATTTACTGGTACGCACATCAGAAGATGCTGGTGAAATGGGGGAAGAGTCATTCATCACCATTTGGTGTGAGCAGTGGTGTCAGACAGGGCAGTATATTGTCCCCTATTCTATTTAATCTTTACATGGATGAGTTGTCAAAGCAACTGAATGCCTGTAAAACTGGGTGTTTAATAGGGAATAAGTTAGTGAATCATTTTATGTATGCTGATGATCTAGTTATTCTCAGTCCAAGTAGTGCTGGTCTTCAGGAGTTATTAAGAGTGTGTAGTGCTTATGGAGAGGAAAATGACATAAAATATAATACAAATAAGAGTTGTGTGCTGATCTGCCGCACTAAAGAAGATTTGTTAATGAAATTCCCTGTCTTTGAATTGGCAGACAGGGAATTAATTGTCAGGGATAAAATTAAATATCTGGGACATGTTATTAATGATAGAATGACTGATGATGATGATATTTTCAGACAACGCTGCAAAATCTACATGCAAGCAAATATTCTTGCACGCAGATTTGGTTTTTGTTCAGATGAGGTGAAACTGGTTCTTTTTAAAACCTATTGTACACCTTTATACACTGCTCATTTATGGATAAATTATAGGAAACTAAGTATGCAGAAATTACAGGTTGCCTACAATGATGCCTTAAGAATTTTACTTAAAAAGCCTCGATGGTGCAGTGCTTCCGAGTTATTTGTCTCATCACGTGTAAATACTCTGCATGCAGTAATAAGGAATTTTATGTATAAATTCATCTGTCGGCTTGATGTATCTAGAAATGAAATCATTCAAGTCATGTCTAGCATTAAGCTCAGTTCTATTCGCTGTCAGTCACAGTTTAGAAGGCACTGGTACAGTAGTCTTTTTAAGTCTTTTTAAAGTCTGTACTGTCTTTGTACTTCTTTAAGCAGTTATGTCTTAGTGTTTCTTGTAACTTTTTGATTGTTTCAACTGTCTTGTTTTTTTTTTACTTTATTTGTTTACTTTTCTCTTGATGGACCTTGAGTCTGGAATAAAGTCTTTGATTGATTGATTGAATGCCGCATTCGTGCCGGGCTCGTCCAAAGCGCACATGGACCAAAGCGGACCAGAGGGGAAATGCAGCATGAATAAGGCTTAATGGCTTTCACTCTGAGTCTGTATGCAGGCCTTAGCAAGATGGTGATGTGATCAGAGAGACCCACATGGGTGGTGGGGCTCTGTATACACTATTGTGAGTTGTGTACACCAGGTCCAGCAAATTGTCTCCTCTTGTTGGAAAGTCCACATGTTGGTGTAGTTTTGGTAGGAGGGCCTTTAAATCTGCATGGTTGAAGTCTCCTGCTGTGATGAGGAATCTGTCTGGATGCGCTGTTTGTGTCTTACTTATAGCCTGATAGAGTCCCTTTAGTGCTTTACTCCTCTCGCCGATGGCGGAGGACGGGACATACACGGCAAGTAGCAGGACAGATGTAAATTCTCTCGGTATGTAGAAGGGTCGGCACTTGATGGTCATAAACTCCGCCAACGGAGAACAGTGTTAATGCACAACAGTTGCATCTCTGCACCAAGCGTCACTGATGTGAACACACGTGCCTCCACCTCGGGTCTTTCCTCCTTCCATAAACACCCAATCGGCACGATAGCATGTTAGCCCTGCTAACTGAATGGTAGAGTCTGGGATATTGTCATTTAGCCACGTTTCCATAAAGATAAAAACACAGCAGTTCCACACATCACATTGTGTAGTTCTCAGTAGCTGTATGTGGTCTATATTGTTGTCTAGTGAGCGTACATTGGCCAGAATGAGGGAAAGAATCGGGAGTCTGTGTGGGCTAGTGGCTTTGTTCGGATACCTCCGCTTTTACCTTTCTTTCGTCTTCACTCACACCGTCTGCGGCATCTCCATTTGGGATGGGACACAGCAGTCGAGTCCAGAGGTGTGGAGGTCTGGCGGAGAAGGATTAGGCCATGGGGTTCCTCTGTAACGCTCTGGTCCAAGACATAATGTTTGGTCATATTCCTTATCGCTAGAAGGCTGTGGCGACTGTAACTGTAGCGTCATATATGGACATTAAACACATGAATATACACTTAGATGTAATTAAATTAAAACAACACTAAATGACACAAAAACACAAAGAGAGGGGAGGCTGCTGTGTGTTCACGTGCCACCTAGTGGTGACATTTTGGTGATGATCCGAGAATGCATACCTCCACCAAGGCTTTTATCTTCTCAGTGTGTTCACAAGAATCCTCCAAAACTACTGGATAGACTTTGCTGCAGTTTTCACCAGAACTGCCTCGTGGCCTACACACTAACCCATTACACTTTGGAGGTGATCCGTGACAGACGAAAGGGGAGTTGGCAGAGGTATGCGCTTTCAGAGTGCTTTTCTAGTATATTAAATGTTTATGTTGTCAACGTGATATATTTAATCAGGGGTGTAGCAAGCTTTTCAAAAGTGTGGGTGTTGTGGTTTGGACAGCCAGGGGAGGGGGGTATTTAATACCCAAATTTTTTTACAAAAACTATGGTATTTATCATTACTTTCTGTATGTATGTATATATGTATTTACAGGACAAAGGATCAATGACAAAAAAGAATAGGCAACTTACATTGAAAAATAAATCGGTTCAAAGTAAATACATCTTTGCAAAAATCTGAAAAAGATTTTTCTTTCAATAAATAAAATATTAAACCTCCATTTATATAAGTAAATCCTTTAAAAAAATTAAAAAGGACATTACCTTATGAGCAAAATTAGCCAAAATCATCCCCTCTGTTAACCTGCCACCCTCCATCATCAAGGAGACTGCAAGGATAGTTTGTACAAGATAGCTTACTTTATCAGTGAGAAGACAGTGACAAATGTACAAGAAAAATTGTTGCAAATTCTGTAAGAAAAAAGTTGTAAATTTATGATTGTCATAAATCTGTGTGTGGAGGGGAAAGGTTGCAATTTCATCACAAAACATGGCAAATTTCCCGGAAAAAAGTACCAAATTTACAACAAAAATATGTGCCAGGAAAAAGTTGCCCATTTATATAAAAAAAATTGGAACTTTCCAAGAAAAATGCTAGTTTACAAGAA
Source organism: Pholidichthys leucotaenia (assembly GCA_020510985.1). NCBI lineage: Eukaryota > Metazoa > Chordata > Actinopteri > Cichliformes > Pholidichthyidae > Pholidichthys > Pholidichthys leucotaenia. The sequence goes on along the minus strand of CM035845.1, from coordinate 145,873,045 downwards.
AAACCTCACTAATTTGTGAGACAATTTGACAATTATGAAAGAAAAAGGTAAAAAAAAAAACAAACATAAAAATGCTCTACAAAAATGGGATTTTTTTCTTATATGTGCAACTTCATTGTTGTAAATTTATGACTTTTTTTTGGAACTTGCGTTTTTCGACATTTGGAAGTTGTGTATTTTCTCACAAAAATATAACTTTTTTTCTAGTAAATTTGGGATTTGCTTATAGTAAATTTGGGACTTTATTTTCCTTCTCTGGAGCCAGTTGACAGTTTCTTTGGCTGTGTGTTTGGGATCATTGTCTTGCTGAAATGTCCACCCTCATTTCATCTTCAGCATCTTGGCAGAGGGCAACAGGTTCTTATCAAGGATGTCTCTGTACATTTACCCATTCATCTTTCCTTCAGTTATATGAAGTCTGCCTGTACCATGTGCTGAAAACACCCCCACACCATGGTGCTTCCACCCCCAAACTTCACTGTTGGCATGGCGTTTATGGGCTGATGTGCAGTGCCATTTCTCCTCCAAACATGCTGTGTGTTGTAGCATCCAAAAAGTTCAATTTTGGTCTCATCTAACCAGACTATATTCTTCCAGTATTTTACTGGCTTGCCCAAATGTTGTGCAGCAAACTTTAAACGAGCTTCAACATGCTTTTTCTTCAGCAATGGAGTCTTGCGAGATGAGCGGGCATAGAGCTGATGTCAGTTGAGTGCATTACTTATTGTTTTCTTTGAAACAGCAGTATCTGCTAACTCGATGTCTTTCTGGAGCTCTCCATGAGTGGTCTTTGGCTCTTGGATAACTCTTCTGATAATTCTTTTGACTCCTCTGTCAGAAATCTTGCGAGGAGCTCCTGGTCGTTGCCAGTTTATGGTAAAATGATGTTCTTTTCACTTCCGAATGATGGTTCCAACAGTGCTCACCAGAACATTCAGCAGTTTAGAAATGTGCCTGTAACCAGTGCCATCACTATGTTTTACAACAATAAGATTGCGAAGCTCTAGAGAGAGCTCTTTGCTTCTACCCATCATGAGTTCTTTGTGGTGTGGCAATCTGATATTCACAGACCTTTTTAAAGACTATCAGTCAGGACTTAACCAGCTGAAATTAATTTGCACTGATGGGGGATGGGATGGCTTCCTAAATTCTGATGGATTTCAGCTGGTTTTATGCTTTTTTGCACCCCTTTTTCTTCATGTGTTCAATATTTATTCCCTATGCCATTCCACTTTATGAAATATAACTTGTTTTGTGAACACAGTTGCCTTAATTTCTTTGTATGTATGGATTACTTGGGTTGTTGCTGATATCTGGTGAAAATCTCAGGCCACTGGCTCCATCAGAAATATGTTTAATGAGAAAAATGTTGACGTGTTCGATACTTATTTTCCCCGCTGTATTTTTTTTGTGTGTGATAAATGGTCTGTATGGGTAACCAATCACTTAAATATTATTTAAGTTTATTCCTATTATTGACCAGACAATCACAGATACTCAACTGTCATATATTCCTGTTTTTTTTAAACAAGTTCCATACATAATTATCAGAGTAATTATTGAAAATGTCACTTGTTGCTCCTCAATTCAGATTCACTGTTTTTCTGTGGTCCAAGCTCAACCCTACCACCAAACTTCATTGAAAATATATCAGTAGTTGCTTTGGAAACTTAACCTCTTTGGCAGAGAAAACATCCATCCATCCATCTTCTACCACTTTTCCGGAGGTCTAGGTTGTGGAGGCAGCAGCTTAAACAGACTCTCTGGCCACCTGCTCCTGCTCTTTAGAGAGGATACCAAGGCATTCCCAGGCCAGCTGGGAGATGTCGTCTCTCCACCATGTCCTGGGTCTGCCCCGGGGTCTCTCCCCAGTGGGACATGCCCGAAACACCTCAAGTGGGAGGCATAAAGGAGGCATCCTGATCAGATGCGCAAACCACCACAACTGGTTCCTTTCAATGTGGAGGAGCAGTGGCTCTATTCTGAGCCTCTCTCAGATGACTGAGCTCCTCACCCTATCTCTAAGGGTGAGTCCAGCAATCCTGCGGAGAAAGCTCATTTCAGCTGCTTGTATCTGCAGTCTTGTTCTTTCAATCATTACTCAAAGCTCAGGACCATAGGTGAGGGTAGGAACATAGATTGACCGGTAAATTGACAGCTTTGCCTTAGAGCGCAACTCTCTCTTCACCACAACAGACCGGTACAACGTCCGCATTGCTGCAGATGCTGCTCTGATCCATCTGTCACTCTCCCGCTCCATTCTCCCCTCACTCGTGAATAAGACCCCAAGATCCTTAAACTCCTCCACTTGGGGCAGGGGCTTGTCCCCAACCCGGAGAGGACAATCCACCCTTTTCCGGCTGAGGACCATGGAGTTGGACTTGGAGGTGCTGATTCTCATCCCAGCCGCTTCATACTCAGCAGCAAACCATCCCAGCAAGACCTGTAGGTCATTGCTCAATGAAGTCAGCAGGACAACATCATCTGCAAACAGCAGAGATGAAATCCTGTTGTCACCGAACATGACACCCTCCATTCCCTGGCTACACCTAGATATCCTTTCTATAAAAATTATGAACAGGATCAGTGGCAAATGGCAGCCCTAGCAGAGTCCAACTCTCACTGGAAATGGGTTTGACTGGGTGTTGGCAATAACTGGAGTGGTGGCCTAGAGGTAGAGCATCTGCCCCACAACCAGGGGGTCATGGGTTCAAATCCCAGCCGGGTCATACCAAAGACCATGTAAAAATGGCACTTTCTGCCTTCTAGCTTGGTGCTCAGCATAATAGAATGGGGAAAGGAAAGTTAACGCACAGAGCTACCAGGGGACCCCCCCCCTTCCCCACTGTAGCTTTCACTACTTACAGTAGCTGTGTGGCCTGGAGTCAGAGAAACGGAGATAGGCGCCACCCCTATACACCACATGGGTGTATGGGTGGGGGGGGGTGTTTACAATACGAACCAACCTCTTGCAGTGGTCATATAGGCAACTGATAGCTCGGAGCAATGAGCCCGATACCCCATACTCCTGGAGCACCCCCCACAAGAGACCACAAGGGACGCGGTCGAATGCTTTCTCCAAGTCCACAAAACACATGTGGACTGGTTGGACAAACCCCCATGAACCTTCGAGGATTCTCGAGAGGGTAAAGAATTGGTCCGATGTGCCTCGGCCAGGACGAAAACCACATTGCTCCTAATGAATATGAGGTTTGACCAATGGCTGGACTCTTCTCTCCAGTACCCTGGCAAAGACCTTCCCAAGGAGGCTGAGAAGTGTGATCCCCTAAAGTTGGAACACACCCTCCGGTCCCCTTTATTAAAGAGAGAAACCACCACCCCAGTTTGCCATGCCAAGGGCACTGTTCCCAACTTCCACGCAATGTTGCAGAGGTGTGTCAACCATGACAGCCCTACAACATCCAGGGCCTTGAGGTACTCAAGGCAAATCTCATCCACTCCCAGGGCCTGGCCACCAAAGAGTTTTTTTAACCACTTCATCGACCTCAGCCCCTGTAATGGGTGAGTCATCCCCAGCTCTGCTTCCTCTGTGGAAGGCATGTCAGTGGGATTGAGGAGATCCTCGAAGTATTCCTTCCACCACCTGACGATGTCGATGCACCTCAGCTGCTTTGGGAGTCTCACAAGCCAACCAAGCTTGATAGGACTCCTTCTTCAGCTTGATGGTCCCCCTCACCACTGATGTCCGCCACTTGGTTCGGGAGTTGCCACCATGAAATGCACCAACGACTTTGGGGCCACAGCTCTGGGCAGCTGCTTCAACAATGGAGGTGGAGAACACGACCCACTCAGACTCCATGCCTCATGTCTCCTTCGGAATGTGGTTGAAGTTCTTCCAGAGGTGGGAGCTGAAGACCTCTCGGACAGGGGCCTCAGCCAGACATTCTCAGCACACCCTCAACTGTACATTTAGGTCTGCTGGGTTTGAATGGTATCCACCGCTGCCATTGGATCCAACTCACCACCAGGTGGTGATCAGTTGACAGCTCTGCACCGCTCTTTACCCGAGTGTCTAAGACGGTCGCAGGTCTGATGACACGATAACAAATCGATCATTGACCTGCAACCTAGGGGGTCCTGGTGCCAGGTGCACATATGGACACCCTTATGCTTGAACATGATGTTCATTATGGACAAACTGTGGTTAGCACAGAAGTCCAATAACTGAACACCACTCGGGTTCAGATCGGGCAGGCCGTTCCTTCCAATCACACCGCTCCAGGTTTCAGTGTCATTTTCCACGTGTGCATTGAAGTCCCCCAGTAGGACAATGGAGTCTCCAAGAGGCGCACTTTCCAGCATCCCAGTCAGAGACTCCAAAAAGCGTGGGTACTCTGAACCATCATCTGGTGTATAGGCACTAATGGTGATTAGGACCTGTTTCCCAATTCGAAGGCACAGGGAAACAACCCTTTCGTTCACTGGGGAAAACTCCAATGTAGAGGCAGCAAGGCGGGGGGATCCAAGAATACCCACCTCTGCTTGCCACCTTTCACCCAGGGCAATTGCAAGTAGGCCAAGCTCCAGCCCCTCTTCAGGAGACTGGTTCCAGAACCAGAGCTGTGTGTTGAGGTGAGCCCAACTATATCTAGCCAGTATCTCTCAACCTTGTGCAACAGCTCAAGCTCCTTCTCAACCAGAGAGGTGACATTCCACATCCCAAAAGCCAGTATAAAAAACCAGGGTTCAGACTGTCAAGGTCTCTGCCTTTGACCGCCACTTGATCCACATAGCACCGGACCCCCATGGTCGCTCCTGCAGGTGGTGAGCCCACTGGAGGGCAGACCCATGTAACTCCTTCAGGCTGAGCTCGGCTGGGTCCCATGGGCAGAAACCCAGCTACCAGACACTCAGGCATTGGCGCGAGCTTCAGCCAATCCGCAGCAACTTTTGCCCAGTTGTGGCATGCGGTGCTGCCGAAGATCATCTATAGTAACAATGATTCACTGCAGCAGAAAAACGCCAAAACAGAACACAGAAAAAAAATATGGCCAGGGCCATAACAATGTAGTTATTCTTCTTCTTCACCACCGGTGTGTTTCAACAACCTACTGACTTTGAATTATGAAACAAAGCTGCTAGATTTCTGTTCTATGTGGTGCCATAAAACAAACATTTCATGTGCTTTGTCAACTATAAAACAAGAGCACTCTGAGGCGAGTGCTATATCCCCCACCTCCATTTTCTTTGAAGATCCCAATATGCCATTGAAGGAGAGCAGTCTTCAACTTTTTCATATAACTACTGGGGCAAAACCAAATTATGATAACCCATTAATATACAACAAAAATAGTTATATATTGTAGTGATACAGAATGGTCAGTGAATGTATCATGCGCGCATGCGCATGGAGAGTTTCTACAAATAAATGAAGTGAACCTCCGCTCCGCTCTCGAGGTCCCTTTTATTATATATTTCATTAAGTACACAGTACAACACATGGTGTCAGAAGTCGGCGACCCGTCTCTAATATGAAGACAGAAGTTTTAAAAAGCATGTAAGTGAAGTTTCCTTCCAGTTGGGCTGTACAGAGGAAAAAAAAAAAAAAAAAAGTTTTCAAGTTCACGAGCTGAACTAGCTCGTTGTGGCTAACATTCCAAGCTAGCCACAACGTGACGAAGACGTCGGAAGGTAATGGATACGTTATTTTCCATAAGCCCGCCCGAGGCATTTGACTTCAGGGATGTCGCTAGTTGGCCAAATTGGGTCAGACGTTTTGAAAGATTCCGCATGGCTGCCGGACTCGACCAGAAGAGTCAAGAGTATCAAGTGAACTCGCTAATATACACTATGGGAGACTCGGCAGATGATGTGCTTAACACTTTAGCACTGGCTGAAGCGGACAAGAAAGACTATGAGAAAGTAAGAGACGCATTTGAAAAACATTTCATCTGTGAACATAACGTGATATATGAGAGGGCCAAGTTTAACAAACGCTGCCAGGAGCCTGGTGAATCAGCCGAGGCGTTCATCACAGCCGTCCACAAGCTAGCTGAGTATTGTCAGTATGGAATCCTCAAAGAGGAGATGATAAGAGATCGCTTAGTCGTGGGTATTAAAGACCACACGCTTTCAGAGAAGTTACAGCTCGACTCAAAGCTGACTTTAACGAAAGCAATGACGAAGATTCGCCAAAACGAGGAAATTAAAAAGCAACAAACCACACTGAGACAGACTAGCACGGATGGTGTTGAAGGAGCTAATATGGATGCAGTTAGGCTCAAGCACAAACAAAAATCGGGTCAACAAGGAAACAAAACAAATCACAGACCAGGTCAGACAAATGCAAAAGACAGATGTGGCAGGTGTGGAAAAGCACATGCAAATTCATTTAAAGAATGTCCTGCTCGCAATGCAGACTGCAAGAAATGTCAGAAAAAGGGGCATTTTGCTGCTTTGTGCAAAACAAAAATGAGAGTGGCGGAACTTCAGCAGAAGGACATGTGTGAAAGTTTGGAGACTTTGTTTTTGGGCACAATGACTACGGCACCTCCACCTAATGCTGCGTGGAAGAGGTCGATTGGAGTAAATGGCCAGCAGGTAGTGTTCAAGCTTGACACCGGCGCTGCAGTGACAGCCATCCCAAAACACATGTACTCTGAAAAGCTACACGGGAAACTTTCACCACCAAGCAAAAAACTGTGTGGACCAAGCAATGTTCCTATCGCAGTACAGGGATGCTTTACCGCCGACATGAGCTACAAGGGCTCTGTTGTGAAGCAGCAGGTGTATGTTGTTCCAGGGTTAGCTACTCCACTACTTGGCTTGCCAGCCATACAAGACCTCAGCTTGCTTAGTCAAGTAGATGCCATTGCAACAGAGAATGCTTATGTGAAGCAATATCCAATATAGCAATATAGGGCTGCACGGTGGCGCAGTGGTTTAGCACTGTGGCAGCACAGTTTTACCCTCGGCCGGGGGATCGCGGGGATCATGAGGTCGTGGGTTCGATCCCAGCCCCCGACCAACAGTGAGCTGTGTGGAGTTTGCATGTTCTCCCCGTGTTGCGTGGGTTTACTCCGGGATTTCTCCGGTTTCCTCCCGCATACCAAAAAAAAAACATGTAGGTTTAGGGCGCTCGCGCACGCAGCGACCAGCAGCCGGTGGCTTGTCACCAGACTGCAAACCAAGTCTACCTACGGGTACAAATAAGTAACAAAAAAAAAAAAAAAAAAATATCCCAGAGTGTTTACTGGTTTAGGGAAGCTAGAGGGTGAATATAGGATTAAACTGAAAGAGAATGCCACTCCATTTGCCCTAGCGGTGCCACGCCGCTTGCCTCTGCCATTAAGAGGGAAAGTTCAAGAGGAGCTGAATAGGATGGAGGCAATGGGAGTTATTTCACCCATAGAAGATGCAACTGAGTGGTGCTCCGGAATGGTCGTAGTACCAAAGCCAAACGGAAAAATCCGTATATGTGTCGACCTCACCCACCTAAATGACAACGTGTGCAGAGAAAGACACATCCTCCCTGCAGTCGATGAGACGCTTGCTAAACTAGCTGGAGCTAGAATTTTTTCAAAGCTAGATGCCACTGCAGGTTTTTGGCAAATTCCTTTGCATAAAGAATCGTCCCCACTCACCACCTTCATCACGCCATTTGGACGTTTTTGTTTCAACCGACTTCCTTTTGGAATATCCTCAGCACCAGAGCATTTCCAGAAGCGCTTGACACAAATGCTGGATGGCCTGGAAGGAACGGTCTGTCATGCAGATGACATCTTGGTGTTTGGAGCCACACCACAGGAACATGATGAAAGGCTGCATCGAGTGCTGCAACGCCTACAGCAGCGAGGCCTCACCCTGAACGACAAGTGCCAGTTTGCAGTGACTGAGGTGAAATTCCTCGGGCATATTGTCAGCGGAGAGGGAATACGGCCAGATCCCGACAAGATCAGGGCCATTGCGGCCATGCCACCACCCAAGGACGTGGCAGACGTCAAAAGATTCATGGGGATGGTGAATTACTTGGGAAAGTTTTCCCCAAACATTGCAGAGATCACAGGACCGATCAGGGACCTCCTGAAAGCTGATAACATGTGGACATGGGGGCCAGCTCAACAGACAGCCTTCGCAAAGGTGAAAGAAGAGCTCAGCTCATCGGCTGTACTTGCCCCATACTGCACTGACAGGCCGACTAGGGTGTCAGCAGATGCATCCTCCTACGGACTGGGGGGTGTTTTGTCACAACTTCAACCTTCAGGAGAGTGGAGGCCAGTGGCCTTTATTTCCCGCAGTATGACAGAAACGGAGCGTAGATACGCCCAAATTGAAAAAGAGGCCTTGGCCATCACGTGGGCGTGTGAACGGTTCCAAACTTACCTCCTGGGCCTGCACTTTGAGGTTAGAACAGACCACAAACCCTTGATAAGTCTCCTCAGCACAAGAGCACTTGATGAAATTCCCCCTCGTGTGTTGCGATTCAGATTGAGACTCCTGCGGTTCACATACACCATTGTGCATGTTCCGGGAAAAAATCTCATAGCAGCAGATGCTCTTTCAAGAGCTCCCCTTCAAGGTGCAACTACAGAGGAGGATCTCGTGCTCCAGAGTGACGTGAGAGCTCACATCAATGAAGTCATTCAGCAACTGCCTGCATCGCAAGAGAAACTGATGCAGATTAGGCAAGCTCAGGAAGAGGATCCAGTGTGTGCACGGCTGTCTTCTCTGATCCGCACAGGTTGAGACAGAGTTCAGCTCCGCAGCTGAAGTCCTATTGGCAGTACCGAAATGACTTGTTGATGGCTGATGGTCTCCTGATGAAAGGGAAAAGAATAGTGATTCCAGCAAGCATGCAACCAAACATTTTGGAAACGCTTCATCAGGGCCACCAGGGAATGGTGAAGTGTATGGCGAGGGCTCATGAAGCAGTATGGTGGCCAGGTCTGACACGTCAGATAAAAGAAAAGGTACGCCAGTGTGAAGTTTGTGCTAAGGAATGTCACAATGCACCAGAACCTCTCCTGACCACACCCTTGCCATCACGCCCATGGCAAAAGCTAGCCGCCGACCTGTTTGAATGGAAGAAAGGTCATTACTTGGTGGTCATTGACTACTACTCCCGATTCATTGAGGTTGCCAACGTCACAAGCACTCTAGCGTCAGCTGTGATTATTAAAATGAAAGCCATCTTCAGCCGTCATGGAGTGCCTGATACACTCATCACCGACAACGGCCCACAGTTTACAGCAGCAGAGTTTGCAGAGTTTGCTGCAGATTATAAATTCCAGCATCTCACCAGTAGCCCCCGTTACCCTCAAAGCAACGGAGAAGCAGAACGCGCTGTTAGAACCGTGAAGGCCCTGTTGCAGAAGAATGAGGACCCTCACAAAGCACTGATGGCATACAGAGCGACCCCTCTCGTTCATGGGGCATCCCCCGCGCAGCTCCTAATGGGGCGTAACATCCAGACACCTCTCCCAGTATGTCCAAGCACCCTCACACCAGCTTGGCCGGACTTGAGAGCTTTTGAGAGGAAAGATGAAGAGCTTAAAAGAAAACAGGCTGAGGGATATAACACACGGCACAGAGCACAGGAGAAGAAACCGCTCCAGCCAGGCCAGAGAGTCTGGATCAAGAACGAACCACGCACTGGAGTAGTTTCCGGATCAGCTGGGACACCGAGGTCCTACGTCGTTGACACGTCGAAGGGCAATCTCAGAAGAAACCGCTCTCATTTGAGAGTTGTGCCTTCACCATCGACCACCCCAGATCCGGGTATACGCACCAGAGTGGGCAGAGCGGTCAAGCCAGTCAAAAGACTGAATTTGTAGTATAGTGTTGTGTGTATACACGGAGCAGAATAAACCTCCATACCACAACAGAGAGGATCAGGTAGTCCACCCTGCCTCTCAGTTAAATTCTTATGTGTTACGAGTTTGAATGTTGCAGTATTGTGTTAGGGAAAAAAAAAAAAAAAGAGGGGACAAGAATGAGATGAATAATGAGATGCAGAAGGTGTAAATTCAAAGTTTATTTTGAGGATTTGATTTTTGTAAACAGCTGGGAAACATTGGTTTAAAAGGGGGAGATGTAGTGATACAGAATGGTCAGTGAATGTATCATGCGCGCATGCGCATGGAGAGTTTCTACAAATAAATGAAGTGAACCTCCGCTCCGCTCTCGAGGTCCCTTTTATTATATATTTCATTAAGTACACAGTACAACACATATATAACCCATAGTTATAGGTCAGGATCCCAGGGTGAACCTGTCTAGCAAATTTGGTGACCCTCTAGAGCTTTATGCGTTCTATAGCAAGAGGGCATAGGGAAGGGTAACCTTGACCTTTGCTCTTTTGACTCCAAACCCATAGTCAGTTGGGACAAGAATTGAGAACCGGTTGCTGTTGGGAGCCAGTTCTAAATTTTTCAAACACCCGGAATCGTACGTCGCTGATGTTATCAATTCTTCTTTTTGATGCTGCAGGTTTAAACACTTCTGTTTTTTCTAAAAAAACGGCATCACGCTGCCGTTACCAAGCAACGCCATGACGCTGTCCTTATCACAAGATAATGGCGGAAGAAAACGTACTCAATTCCAGTGTTGGGAGTAACGCGTTACTGTAACGCCACTACTTTTGCAGTAACATGTTGTGTAACAAAATTAGTTTAAAAATTCAGTGATGCATTTCCACAAAATGTGGAAAAAGTGAAAGGCTGTGAATACTTTCCGGATGCACTGTATGTACTTTTCCTTTTGTTTTTACAACTGGCACCATGGGACTGCACCAGTCAGTTGGATGTGTCACTCTCAATCACCCCCAGTGTTTCCATTCTTTTAAGTTCCTCCTGTGGCCGACACATATTGTGGGCTCACGCTGCCACAGAGACAGGACTGAATGTGTATTGTGGAGTGTCACGTCTGCAAGGACTAAGGACTCGAATCTACAGGAGGTAACAAGGAAGTGTGAGATTTGTCTCTTTGTCCCACAGAAGACGCCCCGGAGGGTATTCCGGTTCATCAAGAAATGAGAGACAATGGTGAAGCTTCAAAGGGATGCTTTGTAACTGTATGTTGACTGAAGACACCATGTGGCTTGAATTCTGATGCTGGAAATGTATAAAAGGGGGTTGAAGTATGATTCTTTCTCTTTCCTGCTTTGAGAATGCTAGAAGCTGCGTTCTGTCAAATAAAGCTGGTTTTATGACTGAAACTCAGCCTCATTATTTGAGCATGCTTCTACACTGGTGACCTACGACGGAGAATGAGCAGACAGAATTCTCCCGAGCGGGGCTCTGTGGAAGCCAGCCTGATGGCCGCCTCCACGATCCGGCTGCCCGATTTCTGGCAGCACAGCCCGCGCTCATGGTTTAGCGCAATCGAGGCGCAGTTCAACCTCCGGAGAATCTCCAACGATGACACAAGATTCTACCACGTGGTAGCGAAGCTGGACAGCAACACGGTCCAGAGAGTGGAAGATCTGGTTAATCATCCACCAGACAGCGACAAGTACAGCGCATTGAAGGACGCGCTGATCAGCCATTTCACCCCCTCAGTCCAACAACGAGCAGAGGGGCTCCTGGCGCTGACGGAGGCCGAAAACGATAGACCTGCGGACCTGATGGTAAAGATGCTGCAGCTCAAAGCCTCTGAGGATGGCGAATTCATTTTCGCCCACCTTTTCCTTCGAACCCTACCACCAGCAGTGAGAGTGGCCCTGGCAGAGTCACCCCGATTGGCCAAGCGAGACTACCATGGGTTGAGCAAGGAGGCGCAGAGGTTGGTCGACGCCCACAAGCGGAACGCGGTCTCGGCCGCGGCGGCCAGTCCAGGAACGGCGTCCGGACACAGTGCGGGTCCAGCGGCCGCGGCGCCAGACGCACCAACGACAGCGGCGACAGGAGCCAGACGACGCGGAGCGGAGAACGGCTCGTGCTTCTACCACCGCCGTTTTGCAGAGAGAGCGCACAGGTGCGTCCCACCGTGCAATTGTAAGCGCCAGGGAAACGCCAAGACCGAGGGCCGGTAGCAGCTGCGACCCTCGGCAACGAGAACAGGCTGCTTTACCTGACGGATGCACGCTCGGGGAAACAGTTCCTCGTGGACACGGGCTCTCAGCTGAGTTTCGTCACACCCACCTACGCGGAACGGCTGTCGCCTTCTAAAGCCCCCTGGGTGTCAGTGTCAGCAGCGAACGGCTCCACGATTAAAACGTTTGGTGAGAGGACCATGCTTCTGTCCTTACAGGGCCGTTCATTTGAGTGGACATTTATTGTAGCAGCAGTCAGTTTCAACATGTTAGGGGCTGATTTTTTGTGCTCACATGGTTTATTGGTTGACCTTGCTAATAGACGTCTGATTAATGCACTGTCCTTTCATTCTATTCCCTGCACAGCTCGGGTGGCCCCGCCAACTGCACATGCCAGCGTCTCAGCTGCGGGTGGTAAGTTTCACACTCTGCTTGCTCAGTTTCCAGCACTCACAGTCCCCACGTTTTCAGCAACGGTGGCCAAACATGGGGTAGAACATTTCATAACGACCACAGGCCCTCCCGTGTTTGCAAAGGCTCGGCGCTTGGACCCAGCTAAACTGGCCATCGCGCGCGAGGAGTTCACTAATCTGGAAAAACTGGGCATTGTTAGACGTTCCAAGAGCTCTTGGGCTTCGCCGTTACACATGGTCCCAAAAGCTGACGGCTCGTGGCGACCTTGCGGTGATTTCCGCAGGTTGAACAACGTTTCAGCTCATGACCGCTACCCGATTCCGCACATTCAGGATTTTTCTGTCCATTTGGCGGGGGCGCGCATTTTTTCTAAAATAGACTTGGTGCGCGGCTATCACCAGGTGCCAGTGCGCGCGCAGGATGTACCCAAAACAGCGGTCATAACGCCTTTCGGCCTTTTTGAGTTCTTGCGCATGCCTTTTGGCCTCAAGGGGGCCGCGCAGACTTTCCAACGCATGATGGATGCAGTTTTACGCGACCTGCCTTTCGTGTTCGTTTATTTGGACGATATTTTGGTAGCCAGCGCGTCCGAAGGCGAACATGAAAAACACCTCACAGCAGTTTTCCAGAGGTTGGCAGAGCACGGGTTAATAGTTAACCCAGCGAAGTGTCAGTTTGGGGTGGCGCAGATTGATTTTTTGGGACATCGCGTTTCGGCAGAGGGAGCAGTTCCCCTTCCAAATAAAGTGCGTGCCATAACGGATTTTCCGCAACCTCAAACGGTCAAGGCGCTTCAGGAGTTTCTAGGGATGGTTAATTTTTACAACCGTTTCCTCCCAGGCGCAGCACGACTCATGCAGCCATTGTACACCGCGTTAAAAAAACAAAAGCCCGCAAATAAAGTTGAATGGTCTCCGGAGCGGGAGCGCGCTTTTGCCCAGGTCAAATCAGCCCTGGCAAACGCAGTTTTGTTAGCGCATCCAGTTCCAACGGCCCGCATGGCGCTCACCACTGACGCTTCCGATGTAGCGGTGGGGGCGGTAGTTGAACAGTTTGTGGCAGGTACCTGGCAACCCCTCGCGTTTTTCAGCAGGACCTTGCGCGATAGTGAACGGAAATACAGCGCGTTTGACAGGGAGCTTTTGGCCCTACACTTGGCCATCCGTCATTTTCAGTTCTGGTTAGAGGGGCGACGTTTCACCGCTTTTGTGGATCATAAACCGCTAACGTTTGCGATGGCCAAAATTTCAGAACCCTGGTCAGGCCGGCAACAAAGGCAACTAGCCGCAATATCGGAGTTCACTACTGATATTCAGCATGTCGCGGGTAAACACAATGTTGTGGCAGACTGCCTCTCGCGTGCAGTAGCACCGCCAAGCCCCATAGGGGCAGACTCTGTAGCCATGGCCGCGGGCCCGGGCAGCGACGCGGGAGCGCGCGCAGCCCCAGTCTGTGTTGGGTTAGATTATGCAGCTATGGCTGCGGAGCAGGTTAACGACGCGGACGTGCGCGCGCTCCAGTCTGGACCAACAGGGTTAAGGCTGGAGCACAGGGTGCAACAAAACGGTATGCCCCCGCTAATCTGCAATGTCTCCACGGGACGGCCCCGCCCTGTGGTGCCAACCGCGTGGCGTCGCCGTGTTTTTGACTTGGTCCATTCTCTCGCGCACCCGGGGGTGCGCGCATCGATTAAGTTGGTGGGGGAGAAATTTGTTTGGCCCGGGTTGCGCAAACAGGTCAAGGAATGGGCAGCAGCCTGCGTAGCGTGTCAGCGAGCTAAAATACACAGACACACTAAGGCCCCGTTAGAACCTTTCCACATCCCCGCTAAGCGTTTTGATCACGTGCATATTGACCTGGTCGGGCCGCTTCCGTTATCACACGGGCACACACACCTTTTGACGATGGTAGACCGCACCACGCGCTGGCCAGAGGCGGTTCCTCTGGCATCAACCACAGCGGAAGAAGTTGCGCGAGCATTTTTAGCAGCATGGGTTGCGCGTTTTGGTGTACCGTCGGACATAACGTCCGACAGAGGTCCCCAATTTATTTCCGAGCTGTGGTCATCGACGGCCCGCAGCTTGGGGGTGAAGATTCATCGCACCACCGCGTATAACCCCCAGGCTAATGGTTTATGCGAACGCTTTCACAGGTCATTGAAAGCAGCCCTCAGAGCGTCGCTAACGGATACAAATTGGGTAGACAAACTTCCATGGGTGTTATTAGGGTTGCGTTCTGCACCTAAGGAAGATTTGCACGCTTCCCCGGCTGAATTAGTTTTCGCCCAACCGCTTCGTTTGCCCGGGGAATTTCTTCCTGATAATCCCGCACCTAGTGGCCCCCCCGCTCAGCCGTGGCAGAGCGGCTCAGGAGCAAACACACTTCCTGGCCCAATCCATCACAGTTTCCCACACGTTTTTGTGCCCAAAGCTTTAAAAAATGCAGAGTTCGTTTTTGTTAAACATGACGCCCAGCGTCCAAGTTTGCGGCCGTTTTACGACGGACCGTTTCGAGTGCTGGAGACCGGGCAGAAGCATTTTCTGCTAGATTTAGGGGGCAGACGGGAGCTGATTTGCATTAACAGACTCAAACCCGCTTTTGTTCTGGCTGACGAGGAGGTGCAGCTCGCGAGGCCCCCCTGCCGGGGCAGGCCACCGAGGGGACATTCTCCAAAGTCTTCACAGAGAGGTGCTAACGGCTTTAATCCACAGGTGCAGAGAGATGTTGCAGGTGCAGCCAAGCCAGGTTGCAGCAGATTCGGCAGAAGATTAAAACCTAGGCAGTTGGTGGATTGATTAGCGATGTATGGAGTGCTTTGTGTTTTTCTTTTTGTTATGCCATTTAGATTTTGCCTTACTAGACGTGTGGGGGGGGTAGTGTGGCCGACACATATTGTGGGCTCACGCTGCCACAGAGACAGGACTGAATGTGTATTGTGGAGTGTCACGTCTGCAAGGACTAAGGACTCGAATCTACAGGAGGTAACAAGGAAGTGTGAGATTTGTCTCTTTGTCCCACAGAAGACGCCCCGGAGGGTATTCCGGTTCATCAAGAAATGAGAGACAATGGTGAAGCTTCAAAGGGATGCTTTGTAACTGTATGTTGACTGAAGACACCATGTGGCTTGAATTCTGATGCTGGAAATGTATAAAAGGGGGTTGAAGTATGATTCTTTCTCTTTCCTGCTTTGAGAATGCTAGAAGCTGCGTTCTGTCAAATAAAGCTGGTTTTATGACTGAAACTCAGCCTCATTATTTGAGCATGCTTCTACACTCCTCAACTTTAGGCATTAAAGGCAACGGTACTCTTCGTGCCGTTGTTACTGCATATGGCACTGCCCCCTCTTTGAGATGTATTTTAACAGGCTCTGTTTTCAAAGTGCCATGCTCTCCAAATGTTCCTTTTATCTCTTCCACTCTTTTGACCAACCCCAGTGGCTACGGCCATCTCTCTGTCCTGCAGGTTGCTCAGTGTTGGGCCTGTGATCACATACATCTTTGTCTTGTGGTGCTTTCCCTTGTAGCTGAGGTCAGTTTTGAAGAACCCAAGGCATTCTAAGTGGCCCCCAGGACTGACAAGAGTGATATCTGGTTTCTGTAGAGTTTGGGTCTATTTCATTTTTCTAAAACCTTTGCAGCTTAACACTGTGGCATCGGCCCCTGTATCAATCTTGAATGGAACTGGTGTTTGGCCTAGGCCAAGAATCACTGTCAACTTTTCTAGGTGGCTGTCTGAATGAATGGACCCGAGATAAAATGCTCCTGCTTCCTCTGTCATGTCTGTGACCTCCATCACTGCCTTTGACCTGCACACGTGCTCCCAGTGTCCCTTTTTATTGCATTTCCTGCACACAGATTCCAAAGCTGGGCAACTTGACTTATCTTTATGATGCATTTTTCCACATCTTGTACATCTTCCACCTCTGCTGTCTCGTACATTCCTTCCACCTTGTTTAGGTCTGAAGCATTTTCTTTTGTCTCTCAACCCTGTATACTCTTTTACCTGGCTGATGCTTTGTCTCTTGTATGCTGTGTGAGGACTCCCCCTGCTGGCTAATTTGCAGCTCGACATCCTCAGCTTGTCTGACCATCTGTACAGCCACATCCAGAGTCAAATCTTTCATGATCTGCAGTCTTTTTGATAGGCTGATTGTGGGAATACATAATAAAAAGCTATCTCTGATATTTTCATTTCTTTTATCCCCAAAGTCACAGTGGTCAGACAGTTCATAAAAAGCCCTTAAGATCTCTACCTTCTCACCCGCTTTCTGTGTGTGCTGGTGGAACTGGGCTCTCTTGTGGATCATATTTTTCCGAGGCATGAAGTATTTGTCAGGCATCTTCAGGACTACGTCAAAGTCATTCTTACTCTCTCTCTTAGGGAATGTGAATGATTTCGTGATGTTTTCTTCCTCATATCCCATCGTATAGATTAATGTGCTCACTTGGACTGCCTTGTCCTCCTCGGTCAACTTTGATGCTGTGCGATACCATTGGAAATGCTGCCGCCACATCTGCCATTCCTCTGGCTTGTCAAAGCTGAAATTTTCCGGTGGCTTGAAATTCGGCATTTTCTTTAGCATGTGTCCTTCTCTGGTCAGATCACTTCTGACACCATGTCAAATCACAGGCAAAGGCTTGAGGGTTTCTTTATGAACTCTTTTTAATGAATGGCTTGTGTGCGCACAGATAGCTATTTTTCAAAAAAAACCTCCAACACTTCCCGCAACTCCCCTCACAGAGCCAATCAGCTCTCACTTTTGCTGCATACGCCATCAAGTAAAGTTAATCTATAAGTCAAGATGCTTCACTCGTCTAACATCCTTGACAATCCCCCCCTATTCCAACAGCGGGAGGCTGCTGCAGCTTTTCTACAGGTAACACACTCATAATGATGTATGATGCCAGCCTCAGCTGGAATATTCTGCAACGTTATGATTAGTTTTTGGGTCTGTCTGAATTTTTTCGGTAAGAGTATGATGCATACCTGGAGCCATTTAGGTTTCAAAGTACGTGAGGTTTTCACCTGAGGTGGGGGTCAGAAAATAGGCTATTAAGAGGCTATAAATATCCTATAATATAACAGAAAATATTGCATCTTTGCTCATTTTATTTTTGATTTTTAATTTCCATCCATCCATCCATCCATCCATCCATCTTCTACCGCTTTTCCGGAGGTCCGGGTCGCGGAGGCAGCAGTTCAAGCAGAGAAGCCCAGACTTCCCTCTCCCCAGCCACCTGCTCCAGCTCTTCAGAGGGGATACCAAGGCGTTCCCAGACTAGCTGGGAGACATAGTCTCTCCACCGAGTCCTGGGTCTGCCCCGGGGTCTCCTCCCAGTGGGACGTGCCTGAAACACCTCAAGTGGGAGACGTCCAGGAGGCATCCTAATCAGATGCCCATACCACCTCAACTGACTCCTTTCAATGTGGAGGAGCAGCGGTTCTACTCTGAGCCTCTCCCGGATGACTGAGCTCCTCACCCTATCTCTGAGGGTGAGTCCAGCAATCCTACGGAGAAAGCTCATTTCAGCCGCTTGTATCCGCGATCTCGTTCTTTCGGTCATTACCCAAAGCTCGTGACCATAGGTGAGAGTAGGAACGTAGATTGACTGGTAAATCGACAGCTTTGCCTTAGAACTAAGCTCCCTCTTCACCACAACAGACCGGTACAACGTCCGCATCACTGCAGATGCTGCTCCAATCCGTCTGTCGATCTCTCGCTCCATTTTCCCCTCACTCGTGAACAAGACCCCAAGATACTTAAACTCCTCCACTTGGGGCAGGAGCCTGTCCCCAACCCGGAGAGGACAATCCACCTTTTTCCGGCTGAGGACCATGGACTCGGACTTGGAGGTGCTGATTCTCATCCCAGCCGCTTCACACTCAGCGGCAAACCGTCCCAGCAAGAGCTGTAGGTCATTGCTGGATGAAGCCAACAGGACAACATCATCTGCAAACAACAGAGATGAGATCCTGTGGTCACCAAGTATGACACCCTCCATTCCCTGGCTGCGCCTAGAAATCCTGTCCATAAAAATTATGAACAGGACCGGTGACAAAGGGCAGCCCTGGCGGAGTCCAACTCTCACTGGGAATGACTCCGACCGAGTGTTGGCAATACGAACTAAACTCTCACAACGGTCGTACAGAGACCGAATAGCTCGTAACAACAAGCCCGATACCCCATACTCCCGAAGCACCCCCCACAAAAATCCACGAGGGACGCGGTCAAATGCCTTCTCCAAGTCCACAAAACACATGTAAACTGGTTGGGCAAACTCCCACGAACCCTCAAGAATTCTCGAGAGGGTAAAGAGCTGGTCCGATGTGCCACGGCCAGGACGAAAACCACATTGCTCCTCCTGAATCCGAGGTTCGACCAACGGCCGGACTCTCCTCTCCAGTACCTTGGCATAGACCTTCCCAGGGAGGCTGAGGAGTGTGATCCCTCTAAAGTTGGAGCACACCCTCCGGTCCCCTTTTTTTTTTCATTTTTAATTTATGAGGAAAAATCTCACAAATTTATCAAAGATGCAAATGTACAAGAAAAAAGCCCTAAATTAGTACTAAACACTAATTATGAGGAAAAAATTGATTTAACTAGGAAAAAAATCTTTCAAATTTACAAGGAAAAAGTAGTAAATTTGCCATAAATTCAGGACAAAAACCTCAAACTGTCCAGACTAAAGTCAGATCTCAGTAACTTCTTAACTATTTTGGGGTCATTACTCTTATGTATATCTGAGTAATAATATACAAAGATAACCTACTTTTACTTGTGTACAGTTTCAGGCAACTCTACCACCTGAATTAGAGATTTTTTTAAGTTGAAAATGTGGAAATTTTTATGTGAATTTGGAGAGTTCTTATTAAATTACCTACTTTTTCTTATGATTATTTTTTTTATTCTTTTTAAATTATAGCTTTTTTAAGAAACTTCATGAAAATTTTCACTCATGGAGTGACACTTTTTTCTTGAATTTGTGACTTTGGCATCATAAACTGGCATCTTTTTTTCTTCTGCCTTTGCATTTTTGCCTCAATAATTTTCTGTCATCTTTCCACTGTTTTTTTTTCCTTAAATTTTTTAAATTATTGCAAATGAGCTACATTTCTCTTGTGATTTTCTAACCTTTGTCTCAACAATTTATTATTTTTCTTTTTCTTAATGAATTTATTAAATCTTTTAAATAACTTCCTGTGTTTACATTCTCAGTGACTGTAATTGTACATATGTGATTTTTTTTTTCCTCATAAAAATGCAACTTTTGCCAAGAATTTGTAACTTTTATCTTTTAAATTCAAGTTTGTTTTTCTTGTAATTTTGCATTTTTTTTCCCTCATGAATTTAGTACATATTTTACATAATGGATCTGTCCTCCTTTCTTTCTTTCTTTCTTTCAAACCACAGGGATTTACTTCTTAACGGCAAATGTGGGATAATTCTTCCTCTTAGACCATGGTTGAATGTTGCAACTTAAAAAATTGGAGCAAAAATGCAAGGACTGTCCATCCATCCATCCATCCATCTTCTACCGCTTTTCCGGAGGTCCGGGTCGCGGAGGCAGCAGTTCAAGCAGAAGCCCAGACTTCCCTCTCCCCAGCCACCTGCTCCAGCTCTTCAGAGGAGATACCAAGGCGTTCCCAGACCAGCTGGGAGACATAGTCTCTCCACCGAGTCCTGGGTCTGCCCCGGGGTCTCCTCCCAGTGGGACGTGCCTGAAACACCTCAAGTGGGAAGCGTCCAGGAGGCATCCTAATCAGATGCCCATACCACCTCAACTGACTCCTTTCAATGTGGAGGAGCAGCGGTTCTACTCTGAGCCTCTCCCGGATGACTGAGCTCCTCACCCTATCTCTGAGGGTGAGTCCAGCAATCCTACGGAGAAAGCTCATTTCAGCCGCTTGTATCCGCGATCTCGTTCTTTCGGTCATTACCCAAAGCTCGTGACCATAGGTGAGAGTAGGAACGTAGATTGACTGGTAAATCGACAGCTTTGCCTTAGAACTAAGCTCCCTCTTCACCACAACAGACCGGTACAACGTCCGCATCACTGCAGATGCTGCTCCAATCCGTCTGTCGATCTCTTGCTCCATTTTCCCCTCACTCGTGAACAAGACCCCAAGATACTTAAACTCCTCCACTTGGGGCAGGAGCCTGTCCCCAACCCGGAGAGGACAATCCACCTTTTTCCGGCTGAGGACCATGGACTCGGACTTGGAGGTGCTGATTCTCATCCCAGCCGCTTCACACTCAGCGGCAAACCGTCCCAGCAAGAGCTGTAGGTCATTGCTGGATGAAGCCAACAGGACAACATCATCTGCAGACAACAGAGATGAGATCCTGTGGTCACCAAGCATGACACCCTCCATTCCCTGGCTGCACCTAGAAATCCTGTCCATAAAAATTATGAACAGGATCGGTGACAAAGGGCAGCCCTGGCGGAGTCCAACTCTCACTGGGAATGACTCCGACCAAGTGTTGGCAATACGAACCAAACTCTCACAACGGTCGTACAGAGACCGAATAGCTCGTAACAACAAGCCCGATACCCCATACTCCCGAAGCACCCCCCACAAAATCTACGAGGGACGCGGTCAAATGCCTTCTCCAAGTCCACAAAACACATGTAAACTGGTTGGGCAAACTCCCATGAACCCTAAAGAATTCTCGAGAGGGTAAAGAGCTGGTCCGATGTGCCACGGCCAGGACGAAAACCACATTGCTCCTCCTGAATCCGAGGTTCGACCAACGGCCGGACTCTCCTCTCCAGTACCTTGGCATAGACCTTCCCAGGGAGGCTGAGGAGTGTGATCCCTCTAAAGTTGGAGCACACCCTCCGGTCCCCTTTTTTGAAGAGAGGAACCACCACCCCGGTTTGCCATGCCAAAGGCACTGCCCCCGACCTCCACGCAATGTTGCAGAGGCGTGTCAACCATGACAACCCAACAACATCCAGGGCCTTGAGGTACTCAGGGCAAATCTCGTCCACCTCCGGGGCCCGGCCACCAAGGAGATTTTAAACCACCTTGGCGACCTCAGCCCCTGTGATAGGCGAGTCATCCCCTTCGTCCCCAAACCCTGCTTCCTCTGTGGAAGGCGTATCAGTGGGATTGAGGAGATCCTTGAAGTATTCCTTCCACCGCCCGACGATATCCCCAGTTGAAGTCAACAGTGTCCCATCCGCACCATACACAGTGTGGACGGGGAGCTGCTTTCCCCTCCTGAGCCGCCGAACAGTTTGCCAGAATCTCTTTGAAGCTGACCGAAAGTCTTGTTCCATGGCCTTACCGAACTCCTCCCATACCCGGGTTTTTGCTTCAGCAACCACCCAAGCTGCACTCCGCTTGGCCTGCCGGTACACCTCAGCTGCTTCGGGAGTCCCACAAGCCAACCAAGCTTGATAGGACTCCTTCTTCAGCTTAATGGCCCCCCTCACCACTGGTGTCCACCACTTGGTTCGGGGGTTGCCACCACGAGATGCACCGACCACCTTGCGGCCGCAGCTCTGGGCCGCCGCTTCAACAACAGAGGTGGAGAACATGGCCCATTCAGACTCCATGTCTCCAGACTCCCTCGGAATGTGGTTGAAGTTCTTCCGGAGGTGGGAGTTGAAGACCTCCCGGACAGGGGCCTCAGCCAGACGCTCCCAGCACACCCTCACTATACGTTTGGGTCTACCAGGTCTGAATGGCTTCCTCCCCTGCCATCGGATCCAACTCACCACCAGGTGGTGATCAGTTGACAGCTCTGCACCTCTCTTTACTCGGGTGTCCAAGACATACGGTCGCAGGTCTGATGATACGATAACAAAATCGATCATCGACCTGCGACCTCGGGTGTCCTGGTGCCAGGTGCACATATGGACACCCTTATGCTTGAACATGGTGTTCGTTATGGACAGACTGTGGTTAGCACAGAAGTCCAATAACTGAACACCACTCGGGTTCAGATCGGGCAGGCCGTTCCTCCCAGTCACCCCCCTCCAGGTTTCACTGTCGTTGCCCACGTGCGCATTGAAGTCCCCCAGTAGGACAATGGAGTCTCCAGGAGGAGCACCCTCCAGCACCCCAGTCACAGACTCCAAAAAGGGTGGGTACTCTGAAACATCATTTGGTGCATAGGCACTGGGGCACGCAAACCCCCCCACCACGATAAGGTGACGATCCATTACTTAAAAAATTGGAGCAAAAATGCAAGAACTGATTGTTTTTTAAAAAAATTTTATTTTTTTTTTTTTGGTCCCAGTCCAGCCCTGGCAAAGATGACTAGTAGCAGGTGTTTTTCTCTAATGGTTGCATTGTCAACTAGAAAAGCATTCAGAGAGTGTATACCTCCACCAAGGCTCCTTCCGTCTCTCATGGATCACCTCCAAAATGTAATGGGTTTGTGTGTAGGCCTAGAGCCACTTGTGGTGAAAATTGTATCAAAGTCTGTCCATTAGTTTTGGAGTATTGTTGCTAATACACTTTGAGAAGATGAGAGCCTTGGCTGAGGTATGCATTCTCAGATCATCACCAAAATGTGATTTGTGTCACCATACTGACTATGACAGTCAGTATGGTTTTAGAGTAGACAGATCTACTGTACATCTTTGGCACTGATCAAACTCACAGAAGAAATCACAAGTTGCTAAGATTAAAAAAAAAAAAAGATTAAAAAAAAGATTTAAAAAAAAAAGTTTGCTGTAGGAGTATTTATAGGTTTAAAGAAAGCTTTTGACACCATTGACCATAGAATTCTACTGAGTAAATTGGAAAGGTATGGGATAAGAGGCGTCAGACTGAGTTGGGTGGCAAGCTATTTAAATAATGGACAACAGTTTCTACCAATAGGTGAGCACAAATCACCATTCATGGACATCACTTGTGGTGTGCCCCAGGGGTCAGTTTTAGGACCCAAACTCTTTATACAGTATATAAATGACATATGCCAAGTATCAAAAATTCTGAAATTTATTTTGTTTGCGGATGACACAAATGTCCTTTGCACTGGTGAGAATTTACAGCAGGTTTTAGAGGTGGTCACTACAGAAATAAAAAGGATAAAGTGGTTCAACAAAAATAAATTATCTTTAAATTTGAAAAAAAAAAACCCCAAAGATTATGTTGTTTGGAAATCATAAAATAAATTATGAAATAATAGTAACGATAGATGATACCAGAATTGAAGTAGTACAGGAAAATAAGTTTTCTGGAGGTGACGTTGGATAATAAAATCTGCTGGAAACCTCACATCAATCACATCCGGGCCAAGCTAGCAAAATGCATAGGGATACTGGGGAAGACAAAACACATTTTGGACTATAAGTCATTATACTTACTGAACAATTCACTGTTTTTACCATATCTTTACTGTGTGGAGGTCTGGGGAAAGCCCTACAAAACCAACTTACAATCAATATATACTTTACAAAAAAAGCTGTCCACATTATTCCTGGGGGTGCCGCTGTAGGAACAATTATAGGCGGAACGTCCGGCTTTGGCTGAAGTAGTTAAATCGGTCAGCAAAAGTGGAGTAGCAGGGGCATTTAAAATAGTGTTTTTAAAAGTTTTTCAAATTAATTTTAATGTATAGTCCACATACGTGTTTTGTACTCAAGTGGCAGTTAATTTCAGCACTTGTAGTTTTTGTAATTTTTGAATGTTTTGGCATAGTTGTGGTACTTGCTGCTGGTGTTCGTGGTTGTGCCATAGACTGTATAAATGGAGGCTTCTCACCGGCAATGCGTAGATCATGCACTGAAAATGAAAAACGACTGTTGGTGTGATCGGTGGACAGACACAGGATAGAGCACACCAGGTATGTTTTCACTTGTATGAATGTCACATATCTGACGTTGATGTGTTATATGTCACCAGAATGAAGGCTGCATGGAGTAAAATAGTAAATAAAAAATAGTAACAGTTTGCTTCTTAAAGCTTAATGATTTAAGAAAGATATCAAATAGTTTTTGGGGTTTTTTTTGCATTCACTGCACTGCCTTGGAACGGTATGGACTAGCAGCTTCAGCATGCATTAATTTTTAAATTATCACAAAATATAGATCAATAAAATTTTGAACAATTGTCAGAAAAGGTCTGTACGTGCTAAGTTATATATAAGCATTCACGGCATGACAGCAGCATGAGCATTTTAATTTCAGGGTAAAACAAACAGCTGTAGCTGTCTGTATTTACCCCGACATTAAAACACCCAAGCACGGTGTTGTGGTTCTTTGTAGCTCTGACGAGATTCTGCATCTGCCTTGGGGTAAATCTGATTTTGTCCAACATCTTTTTTTTTTTTTTTTTTTTTTTTTTTTTAATTTAAGTTTTTGTAAAGGGTATACATGTCATTACAGCATTGCATTGTTTACATTTTCATCACATGTTCCCCCTTTTTTTGTTTTTTGACAACACTGGAAAAAAATTATTACAACACCCTTTTTTTTAAGTGAAAGAAAAAGAGAAACTAAAAAAGAACAAAAGAAAACCAAAAAAACAAAAGAGCAGAAAAATAAAAGAGCATCTGAGTAGCGTTGGGACAAAGAGAGGTGCCATTATTGAAATGGTATTTGTCAAAGATTAGACCTGATGGAAGACACATATGCGTTCCAGGGTTGCCAAAAGTTCAAGAACCCATCCATGTCCTGTCTCAGTGCAAATGTCAACTTTTCCATCGAATAAATATCCTGAATCACGTTAATCCAATCTTCAGGTGTAGGACAGTCTTTCGACATCCATCTTTTTGTTAGAGCTTTTTTACTTGCCAATATTAAAACAGTGAATAAATATTTTTCTCCTCGTCTTTCCAGTGATTCTGGTAGTAAACCCAAATACAAAGTTACACAAGAAAAGGGAACTGTTACTTAGAAAATTTTCCCCAATATTGTTTGTACATTGGTCCAATATTGGTGGATAACTGGGCATGACCAAAACACATGAAAATGATTTGCAGTCTTTTCACCACACAAGCGCCAACAATTCAACCCTTTACAAGTAAATTTGTTTTGTGCAGGTGTTCTGAAAAATCTTACCAAGTTTTTCCATCCAAATTCTCTCCACAGCAGGGATGAAGTACTTTTCCATTGTTGTTTATTTAGCTTTTCCCATATTTCCAGTTGTAAAGTGAAATTCCCCTCTTTTTCCCATCTCTCTTTTATATATGATGTGTTGTCTCCTTTTAAGTCTTGAAGACCATGGTATATTTTAGAAATGTATCTGATCCCTGGGATCCCTTTATATGCCATTAAGAAAACCTTCAGAACACCTGACTGGGCCCTTTCCAAATCCTCCTTTTTAAGGATTTTGTTTATGTGGCGTCTAAGCTGAAAGAACTTGTAAAGGTCTTGATTTATTAGACCTTGTTTTTTCAAATCTTCAAAACTTCTTAAAGTTTGCCCTTTAACCCCTTGCACTCCGGCCAATTTTCCTAAAAACGCCAAAAAATAATGTGCCCAAAGTAAATCGCAAGCTGTTATTCAACCCTTTGCAGCATCTTCATGGGGTTGGTCTTATTTAAAAGAAAACACTTTGAATTTTTTGGCAAAAAAAAACATGATCTCTCTAAGTGCTCTGGCCGCTGAGTTACAGTCATCTAAACATAGTGAACTTGAAGAAAATAAATTTGGCCTGGGTGTTTTTTTGGATACAAATGCTTGCAAATAACACACAGCTTCAGATCCGGACTGGAAAATGCAACAGAAATGTAGAACCAAGTGCTATCCAGCTGAGGTCCAAATTTTGTAACAATACCACAAAAAATGAATATATTACAGAGCTTTGTTCTCAGGCTGTTCCCAGGCGTTTTGGAACTGTGCCAAATTGTGCCAAATGGCACAGTTTGGAAAAACGTCTGTAACTGTTGAATAATTCAATGTAGAATCTTCATTTTGGGCTCTAATGAAAGGTCACATTCAGGGCTGTGTGTGTGTGTGGGGGGGACTACAAAGGACTGAGTTCGGCCCTCGCTACATGACGGATTACACTTGTTGCATGTTTCCACAGCAACGCTGTCACAGCGGCTTCCCCCCCCCCCTCGCTACTGGGTGTGTGTGTGTGTGTGTGAGGGGGGTTGTCTCCCCCCCTCGCTACAGAGGACGGCCATCGGCCATCGCTACATGATGGAATAGACTCATATGGCTATGTGGCGACCGCTGCGCAGTCAGCGCGGCTTCCCCCCGCGGACCGGGGGGCGTTCGGACCGTGAACGCCCCCCCCTCCGCTCCTCTTCTGCAGCGGGGGGGGGGGGGGCGTTCACGGCCCGAACACGGCAAATGAACCGTTTATCGCGGCGCACGCACTTCGTACTTCGTGCGCCGTACAGTTGTAATTTACCGATCGGTCAAAAGTCATTTTTTGATTACAATTTTCAGGGATAAATAATAACTTAGCTTATAACACCTTACCTCTTCACAGCAGCAGAGTCCTGGCGAACTTCTCTTCCCCATTGTCAGACGAACGCGACGCTGGTCCGCTCATTGATCCCGGTCAAAACATAATTCCATTATTGCGGTTTTAGCGAATGATTTACGACCTTTGTCGTCGGCCTCCGTCGGTCTATGATGATGGAAGAGAATCCTAAACGTCTATTCTGCTGGAATGAGTGCAGGTCCCACTTGTGGGTGTTCTCCATGCTGCTGGATCTGTAGCAGGTTCTTCCAGCGTCCTTTTTTTCATCTGCTGCAACAGTAAATCTCTCTTCACCCAGCCCGAACTTCTGTGCTTCAATTGGCTCCTGCATTCACAGTAGGCGGGTCCTCCTTCCTAGGTTTTCATTCATTGGTTCTTCAAGGTTTCAGAAATGCAATTCAAGGCTCTTATTAGTCGAATGAGAGGTCAATCAGATGAACTAATCTGTTCGCGGCTGTGTCTGCAGCTTTTATTTTCAGTGGCGCTTGGACGCCAACACCACCTACATCACCACCATCAGGACCATGCGTCCGAGAGCGCACGAGAGCACCCTCGTGCACACTAGGACGCAGAGACTTACCCATCCGCGGTACAACGGAGCGCAAGAGGTTAAAAAAAATCGTAATATTTTATCAGTCCATTCTCTTTCCACTTTTTAAATCTAGTGTCTGTTTTATTAGGAGTAAAGTCCTGATCATAGGAAATCCATTGCAATAATCGATAGGATTCTTTAGTTTGATTCTCTCTGACTATCTTAAACCAAATTTTTAGCGGGGTCTCTATCCATGGGTTAGTGTTGTTCAAAAGTTTAGGTAAGGCATTGTTCCCTATTATCCCCTGTAGGGGAATGTCACTTGTTGTTTGGCATTCTATCTCCTTCCATTGTGCAGTGTAGACTGGGTTACATATCTCTACTAAAGTTTTAATTTGCGCGGCTTTAAAATAGTCCCTGATATTTGGCAGCGCGAGCCCACCTTTGTCTTTGTTTAGCTGTAAGGTTCTATATCTGATTCTTGGTCTCTTGCCCTGCCATATGAATCTTGAGATCCTTCTGTCCAGTTCTTGCCATGTTTTTTTGGGAGGTTCTACCGGTATTGTCTGGAAAAGGTATAGAAGATGTGGAAGTATATTCATTTTGACTGCTTCAATTCTTTGTGCAGTACCCAAGAATGGTATCATATTCCATCTTGCTAGATCAGATTTTATTTTTGCCATCAATGGATCATAGTTTAGTGTTATAATTTTGTTGAGTTGTTTCGGGATATTGACCCCCAGATATTTCATAGTTTCCATCTCCCAGTTAGATTTGAATTTGCTTAGTAAATATTGATTTGGGTCATAGTTGAATGTTAAAATTTGGGTTTTATGCATGTTTAATTCGTACCCCGATAACTCTCCATACTCTGAAAAAACTGAGATTAGTTCTGGAAAAGAGGTGTCCGGCTGCCCCAGGTATATTAAAATGTCATCAGCAAAGAGTGCTATTTTATGTTCCTTCTGACCAAGTGTAATACCTTGAATTTTTTGATTCGGTCTTATCCATTGGCTCAGAGGTTCTATGAAGATTGCAAAGAGCAGTGGAGACAAGGGGCAGCCCTGACGGCATCCTCTTTCCAGTTCAAAAGATGATGATAATTTACCGTTAATCCTTATTTTAGTTGTTGGTTTTTTTATATAATGCCGGGCTAGTTCTAATGAAGTTGTTATGAAAATTGAAACTGGATAAGATTCTATATAGGAAAGACCAGTCAACCGAATCAAATGCTTTTTCAGCATCTAATCCCAATATGGCTGCATTTAAATTATATTTTTTTATATGATGAATTATGTGTAAAGTGCATCTAATGTTATCTTGTGTCTGTCTTTGTCTTATAAAACCTGTTTGGTCTAAATGAATTAAGTCTGTCAGTATATTTTCTAACCTTTTGGCAAGGATAGGGGTAAAAAGTTTATAGTCCTGATTTAACACACTGATTGGTCTGTAGTTGGAGCAGTCTAGTTTATCCTTTTCAGGTTTAGGTATGACTGCAATGACCCCTTCTCTCCAGGAGGGGGGGATTTTCCCTGTGTGGAGGACATAGTTAAATGTTTTCAGGAGGAGAGGAGATAGTTGCTGTTTAAAGGTTTTGTACCACTCTGCTGTATAGCCGTCTGCTCCGGGGGATTTGTTAGCTTTAAGTTTCATAATTGCTTTTTCTAATTCTTTAGGTTGTATTTCTGACAGTAGTTTTTTATTTTGTGACTCAGTAAGTTGGGGAAGATTTAATGTATTTAGGAAGGCTTCGGATGCGTTTTTGTGTTTTTTGCGGGAGTACAAGTTCTTGTTGTAATTCTTGAAGCTTTTAAGAATTTCCTGAATTCAATAAATTTTTTTTCCTTTGATACTGGGTCTCTGATTTTGTAGACTGCTCTCTCCGTTTGTTGTTTCCTCAATTTATAGGCTAGTAATTTTGCCGATTTGCTACCTGTTTCATAGTATTTTTGTTTCAGAAATGTAAGTTTCTTCTGGATTTCTATTGTGTAGATCTCGTTTATTTGTTTTTTAATTTCCTTAATTTTGATTGAGTCATTAGAATGAGTGTTGTCTTTGTGCTCTTTTTCTAGTTTCTTAAGTTCTGACTCTGTGATTAGTTTTTCTTGTCTCAGTTTCTTTTGGAGTGCCAGTTTTGCAATAATCTTTCCCCTTATTACAGCTTTGCATGCGTCCCACAGTATTAAAGGGGATACTTCTCCATTATCATTTTCTTCCAAATATCTGAGAATATCTGATTCCAATTCATCTTTCAGTGGTCCTTTCAGCACATTTGAATTTAATCTCCAAGAAAATGTATTATTTGTGTATTTTTGGATATTTAAGTCCATATAGATCGGACTGTGGTCAGAGAGATCCATCAGTCCTATTTTACATGTTTTTACTCTTCCAATGTCTCTATTAAACATAAAAAAATAGTCAATCCTTGAGTATGATGAATGTGGTGCTGAGTAAAATGTATAATCTTTTACACTGGGGTTGAATTCCCTCCACACGTCACAGATTCCCATTTCTTTTAGTAGCATCTGAGTTTTTCTACTTTGAGTGTTATTTTGATGTGGAGAATTACCTGATGCATCCCAGTATGGATTCAGTATTAGATTGAAGTCTCCACCACATATCACTAAACCTTGGACTTTAGTTATCATTAGGTCAAATACATTTTTATAAAATTTCCAGTTGGCCCCTGGAGGTGCATATACATTCAGCAGGGTGATATCTTCTCCCTCTAGCTGACCAAGTACCATGCTAAATCTCCCTTCTTTATCTTTGTGTTCTGAATTTTTATCAAATATAATTTTGGTTGAGATCAATGTCGCTACCCCCCTCCTCCTCCCTGACTTATATGAAGATGAAGAGATCAGTTTAAACCCTTGTCTATTAAGTTTAGTGTGCTCCACGTCTGTTAGGTGGGTTTCCTGTAAAAATATTATTCCTGCTTTGTCTTTTTTCATTTTGCCTAGAATCTTGGATCTTTTAACTGGATTCATGATCCCTTTTACATTATATGAGATTATTTTGGTTACACCCTGTTTCTCCATTGTATTGTCTTATTTAGTATAACAGTGTAATGCACCTGTCATCATGGATCCTGGACTACCTCACTAACCGGCCACAGTTTGTGAGAACCCGGGACTGTGTGTCCGACACGATCATCGGTAGCACGGGGGCCCCCCAGGGAACGGTTTTGGCTCCCTTCCTGTTCACCCTTTATACTGTGGACTTCTCACACAACACAACACACTGCCATCTACAGAAGTTCTCTGACGACTCTGTGATCGTCGGCCTCATCTCCAACGGAGATGAAGCTGAGTACAGAGGACTTATCCAGGACTTCGTGGACTGGTGCCATAGGAACTGCCTCCAGATCAACGTGAGGAAAACTAAGGAGCTGGTGGTGGACTGCCGCAGGCAAGGACAACCCCTCACAGCACCAGTAAACATACAGGGAACAGACATCGAGATGGTGACATCCTACAAATACCTGGGTGTTCATCTGAACAATAAACTAGACTGGTCACACAATACCGACGCACTCTACAAGAAGGGACAGCGCAGGCTGTTCCTACTGAGGAGACTCAGGTCTTTTGGTGTACAAGGGGCGCTACTGAAGACATTCTATGACACGGTGGTGGCATCAGCCATCACTTTTGGAGTGGTCTGCTGGGGCAGTGGCATTACAGCAGCCGATAGGAAGAGACTGAACAAACTGATCAAGAAAGCTAGCTCTGTCCTGGGGCAGCGCCCTGACCCAGTGGAGGAGATAGGAGAGAGAAGGATGGTGGCTAAACTGTCATCTCTGCTGGAGTCCGAGTCCCACCCTATGCAGGACATTCTGAACGCACTGAGGAGCTCATTTAGCAGCAGACTACATCATCCTAGGTGCGCAACCGAGAGGTTTCGCAGGTCCTTCCTACCTACGGCTGTCAGACTGTACAACCTAAGCAGGGCTGCTCACAGAAATAGCAAAAAAAAAAAAACGTGATGACCTAATAGTATTGAATGCAAAAGATGCAATAGACTTACACAATGGTCCCCTCCAGTATATACAACTAGGACATTATCGGTCGCTACGGAGGGTGACAATATGTATGGGTACATATTCATACTATGTAGGATAACTAAGTAGACGGTTATGCTGTTTATTCCATCTTGCTACAATGCTCCGCACTTTGTATATATATTTATATATTTATGTGTATGTACAGTGGGGTAAAAAAGTATTTAGTCAGCCACCAATTGTGCACGTTCTCCCACTTAAAAGATGAGAGAGGTCTCCAATTTTCATCATAGTTATACCTCAACTGTGAGAGACAAAATGAGGAAAAAAAAAAATCCAGAAAATCACATTGTCTGATTTTTAAAGAATTTATTTGCAAATTATGGTGAAAAATAAGTATTTGGTCAATAACAAAAGTTCATCTCAATACTTTGCTATATACCCTTTGTTGGCAATGACAGAGGTCAAACGTTTTCTGTAAGTCTTCACAAGGTTTTCACACACTGTTGCTGGTATTTTGGCCCATTCCTCCATGCAGATCTCCTCTAGAGCAGTGATGTTTTGGGGCTGTCGCTGGGCAACATGGACTTTCAACTCCCTCCAAAGATTTTCTATGGGTTTGAGATCTGGAGACTGGCTAGGCCACAACAGGACCTTGAAATGCTTCTTATGAAGCCACTCCTTCGTTGCCCGGGCGGTATGTTTGGGATCATTGTCATGCTGAAAGACCCAGCCACGTTTCATCTTCAATGCCCTTGCTGATGGAAGGAGGTTTTCACTCAAAATCTCATGATACATGGCCCCATTCATTCTTTCCTTTACACGGATCAGTCGTCCTGGTCCCTTTGCAGAAAAACAGCCCCAAAGCACGAAGTTTCCATCCCCATTCTTCACAGTAGGTATGGTGTTCTTTCTCCTCCAAACACGACAAGTTGACTTTTTACCAGAAAGTTCTATTTTGGTTTCATCTGACCATATGACATTGTCCCAATCCTCTTCTGGATCATCCAAATGCTCTCTAGCAAACTTCAGACGGGCCTGGACATGTACTGGCTTAAGCAGGGGGACACGTCTGGCACTGTAGGATTTGAGTCCCTGGTGATGTAGTGTGTTACTGATGGTAGCCTTTGTTACTTTGGTCCCAGCTCTCTGCAGGTCATTCACTAGGTCCCCCTGTGTGGTTCTGGGATTTTTGCTCACCGTTCTCGTGATCATTTTGACCCCACGGGGTGAGATCTTGCGTGGAGCCCCAGATCGAGGGAGATTATCAGTGGTCTTGTATGTCTTCCATTTTCTAATAATTGCTCCCACAGTTGATTTTTTTCACGCCAAGCTGCTTGCCTATTGCAGATTTAGTCTTCCCAGCCTGGTGCAGGTCTACAATTTTGTTTCTGGTGTCCTTTGACAGCTCTTTGGTCTTGGCCATAGAGGAGTTTGGAGTCTGACTGTTTGAGGTTGTGGACAGGTGTCTTTTATACTGATAATGAGTTCAAACTGGTGCCATTAATACAGGTAACGAGTGGAGGACAGAGGAGCCTCTTAAAGAAGAAGTTACAGGTCTGTGAGAGCCAGAAATCTTGCTTGTTTGTAGGTGACCAAATACTTATTTTCCACCATAATTTGCAAATAAATTCTTTAAAAATTAGACAATGTGATTTTCTGGATATTTTTTTTCTCATTTTGTCTCTCATAGTTGAGGTATACCTATGATGAAAATTGGAGACCTCTCTCATCTTTTAACTAACTAACTAACTAACTAACTAACTAACTAACCTGCACTTATATAGCGCTTTTCTAGTCACAAAGACCACTCAAAGCGCTTTCATTAATACTAACCCTCTATTCTAAGGGCCTATAGGAAACAGATATCTAGGGACAATTTAGAACAGCCAATTAACCTAACATGCATGTTTTTGGCATGTGGGAGGAAACCGGAGAAATCCCGGAGTAAACCCACGCAACACGGGGAGAACATGCAAACTCCACACAGATCACTGTTGGTCGGGGGCTGGGATCGAACCCACGATCCCACGATCCCCACAATCCCCCGGCCAAGGGTAAACTGTGCTGCCGCAGTGCTAACCATTGCGCCACCGTGCAGCCCAAGTGGGAGAACTCGCACAATTGGTGGCTGACTAAATACTTTTTTACCCCACTGTATGTATATCCACTGCTCTTATTTGTATCTTCCGTATCTTCTTAATTATTGCTTTGAGTGTTGCTATCCCTGTGCTGTTGCAATCCTGGAATTTCCCCACTGTGGGACTAATAAAGGCTTATCTTATCTTATCTTATCTTCATGGCCCTCTTTTATGCTACTCAGAAACTGAAAGAACATTAAGAACATAAAAAACATTGAGAACATAGTATATAAAACTTTAAAACAAAAAACTGTCAAAAGATCTTCCTGAGCTGAGGTCTTTTTAGCGACCTTAGAAGAGCCTTGATGGTGCGTTGGCTCTGAGGGAAATTCCTCCAACTTTGTTACGTGTTGAGGGCCCTCTCTTACCCCTGTAAGTTGTCACATGTTTTTAACGTGATTTTCAGATCCCAATCCGAATTTGTATAGATTTTTAAAAATTTTTTTTTTTTTTGTGCCTATACCCTATGAAATTATGCGCTACCTCCCACCACCATCACAGCAAACAATCACGTTAATACAGTATTTGTTAGTGTGGAGAGTTCATGTGGTTCATTGTCACATTTCTATTTTAACAAGTTTTTTTTTTTAAAGACTTATTTGTTTCTAATATTATGACTGTTCCATGAAATGTTTTACCACTTCATATTTGCTGATTCTGCATCTCCTTTAATGTTTGTTACCTTGTAGGAGGAGGGTTGGATGCGCAGATTGATTAAAAATATCGTTATTCCCTCCTGAAAGCGTTCAGTTTTTCCTTATAGCCCTGGCGCTGGGTTTCCCGCTGCTGGCCCGTGGATTTTGAGGGTCTCTGTGTGCACCACGTTTGAGCCTTGATTCTTTCGATCGGGTCTGCTGCGGGTTTATACACCGTTACTGGGAGCCCTCTTCTCGCCATATCCCTGGTTGCTTCTTCCGCCGAGTTGTAGAGACACGTCTCTTCCCCGTAAAAAACCCGCAGCTTCGCCGGAAATGGAGTTTGAAAGCGCAGTTTCTTCTCTCTTAGTACCTTTTTAGCGTCGTTGTATTCCCGACACTTTTTAAGGACCTCCGGGGCGTAGTCATGCTCCACAAAAACTTTTCTTTCTTGGTGCATAAATCCTTTTTTCTGCCAAGCCAGTCTCAAAACCTCTTCTTTTGTTCTGAAGTTGGAAAACTTCACCACCACCGATCGTGGGGGAGCTTCCGCCGACGGCCTTGGGGCTAATGAACGGTGCGCCCTTTCTATTTTCAAATCGGTGGATTGGGGAATTTCCAACTTCTCTCTCAGTATGGTTTCCACGCATGCAGCCATTGTGGTGAAACCGTCCTCGACTCCTTCTTTCAGACCATGAATTCTTATGTTGTCCCTTCTTAGTCTTCCTTCCAGGTCGGTTAGCTTAGCCTCCAGTCTTGTCTGTCGTTTGAGTAATTCCAGCGTGGTTTCTTCCAGCCCTTTTATTCTTTCCTCTGCTTCCATGATTCGGGCCTCAGCCTGGTCCACTCTGTTGTTTGTCCTTTTTATTTTGACTTTAATTTCACGAAATTCGGCCCAACACTCTCGGCGAAATTCTCTTAATTCTTGAAGTACCGTTTTTAAGCTAACCGTGTTGCTAGCCTCATTCTGCTCCTCTATTTCCAAGTGGTTGTTGTCCTCCAGGTCAGATTCTCCGGCTGATGCACATCTTGGCCTGGTAAATGTCGATCTCTTCTGTTTTCCTTTAGGCATAATGACTTTGTCTTTTGATTTTCACTCTTCCATAAATCCGTTAAATCTGATTTTCATGGTATTTTCATGGATGGGGTCTGGGAGCTTCAGCGTTAAGCTGCTATCACCATGGTGTCCAGACCGGAAGTCCCATGTCCAACATCTTTTAACAAAATGCATCCGACTTTATTGCGGCGGAGACATTGGTATATCTCAGAACTTTTATTTGTTTACAGCGTTAGCATCTTAGCAGTGGCACTAACTAACAGAGCTACTGTCTGCAAGGCCACTTTTTAAGGTCATCTTATCATCCCTCCATAGATGTGGGACGTGGTAGGATTATATTACTGTTTTTGAGGTGCAAAAGGCTGTGTTCCCGTATTTTTGATGCCAAAGTTGTTGTTTTTTAACAAGGAGAAGTGTCCCGTTTCAGTGACAACCACATGTTCTAAACTAAGGATAAGCCATCTTTATTGTCATTCAAATCCATACAGCCAGTCATGTACAGTAGAACGAAATTATGTTTCTCTTATCTACAATGTTAATCACGCACATATATAAAATCAGAGGGGTCGCTGCCATGCAAGGCGCCGCCATAAATTTCCCTCCTCCGTTCCATTATTGCTGAGCACCAAGCTGGACGGCAAGAAGTTCCACTTTTATATGGTCTTCGGCATGACCCGGTCAGGATTTGAACCCCGGCCTCCCGGGTGTGGGGCGGATGCTCTACCAACTGAGCCACCACTCCCATACGAGTAGTGTACTGGTACTAGTACTAGAAGTTGCGCCCATAATTCACACAAGGCATCATGGGGGCTAGGAATAAGATGGATAAGGATAATAAATAATGTAGAATATAGAGACCACACCAGTTCACTATTTTTAAAGTCATATACAATAAGGTTCATGGATTTAGTCAAATTCAAGACTGCACAAATAATGTACAAGGCAATTAATAATCAACTTTCAACCAATATACAAAAAAATATTCAAAGAAAGAGACAATGATTACAATTCAGTCCCTCCAGGATTTTGCAGGATGTTTTCATGATTGAAGCGGCCCAAAAAGCCTGAATTCGCGGGAGCTTTTTAAAAAAGTTGCAATAAAAGTTGCGATGTTTTTAGAGTGTTTTTTGCACTAAAAATTGTGGGAAGAATTACAAATTTAAAAGCAGATGTTTTTTCCAGTTTACTGCAGTGATATTCTATATAATGATATAAGAAAAGTACTGGATTGTCAAAAATTTCCTATTACAGTGATTTGTAAATTAAGCAGAAACTTCTGCTATACAGAAAAAACTTTTGTGCAACAGCAAATACAGACTTTAACCCAATGACTGTGGATGGCACTCCGTTGTGCCGTCCGCCCCTGGTGAAGGTTTTTTCAAGAAAATATTCACTTAAGATGTCAGAGATTTCCAAAGCTGTAACTTGAAAATGGTAAGAGATAATGGCTTACTGTCAATTAGAAAGATGTAGAATATGATCCAAAGTTTGAGATAGGAGAAAATTTACACATCTAATTTGCATAATGCTATGGCCGCCATATCGAATTGCATAACTTTCAGTCAAAATTGGACTTTGGACATATTTACACAAAGAATGGTTCTGCTTTTTGTCACCGTTTCTTGTTTTGGGCATTTTGTTATCTTATCTTCAAAGTATATGAACCAGAAAATCAGTACAATGCAGTACAGTGTAAACAAAACAATAAACAAACACAGACATTCATCACTTACCGCCGGCGAAGATGGCTCGCTTCGCCC
This sequence comes from Pholidichthys leucotaenia, assembly GCA_020510985.1. Lineage (NCBI taxonomy): Eukaryota > Metazoa > Chordata > Actinopteri > Cichliformes > Pholidichthyidae > Pholidichthys > Pholidichthys leucotaenia. The sequence continues at coordinate 145,836,120 of CM035845.1, read as the reverse complement.
TTTTTGCAGCATCTTGGTCGTTATTTTCTCTTCTGTTGGGCATTTTTGCTTTCTCTCCCACATCCAGAAACTGATTTGATTATCCCACCTCAATTTCACTTTTATTCCACTGCTATTTATGTTATACGATGACATGGGACCAGAGCGATTTTTCCCAGTCACGTGGCGCTGGGGGCAGGTGAAAACCAACCGGCTTCGCGTACCATCTGTTATAACAAAATATAAACACTTACCTTCATAAGCTAAATAATCTCTTTTTTGAATCATAGTTGGCAAAGTTGGGAGTAAATGCTCCCCCATCCACGACGGAGTACGTCCACAGTAATCGGTAACGTCCATTTGTGTTTGTCTAAAAATTTCTTCCTCTGTGGTGTAAATAAGGATGCTTCTATGTCCGCCATAGTTCCTCCAAGGCAAGAGCAGTAAGTTATGTGTCTGCCACATTGTGAGGTGGAATTCTTAGTACAACTGGGAAGTATTTGGCACATCACATAACATCATATGAAAGGCGGTCTTGACACATACACTTGTCTCTTCTGACACACATCTTTCATTTACGGCGGGATGGTGGAGGGGGGGTCATTTGTCCGTCCAGACCGGAGATCCACAGCTTTAAAGCTCATTGACCAGATGTAGTCATGATTTTACCTCTAAAGATGTGTAAAATGTTCAAACACTGGCTATAGTGTTAGATTTGCTTGTTGTGTTTGTGGTTTTACGGCGTCTCTCCTCATGCGTGCTCCCACAACGGGGTCTTTTGGGGCAGGCAGATGTTTTTTCAACACAAACCCAGCACTTCGTACACGTGGTCAGGATGGAGATGTGGCGAGACATCCACCGGCAGGCAGGCTGGGGGAGACGGAGGAAGGGACGGTGTTGGAAATCTTGCGGGTGAGTCTTTTTTTTAAATCACGCACTCTGTTTGCTGATGTGTTCTGTTAATACTCACTATAAATACGGAAGTGAACATGGTGCCGCGATGCATTTGGTTGGTTAGACTGAGCATTTGAGCGCCAGTCAGAGACAAATTTGATTGGTGAAATTGGCGGAAGTTAATGAGGATTGGTCAAAATCATGGGAAAGTTGGGGTGATTGGACAAAGTTGCAAGGTATAACCCAAGAACCACCTCTGGTGAAAATTTCATCCAAATCCATCCAGTAGTTTTTGTGTAACCCTGCTGTGCAAATACAAACAAAGCCCTTGGTGGAGGTATGCACTCTCAGATCATCACCAAAATCTAATCATCTGTTCCCCATACCATTACACACATTTCCTGAAAATTTCATCAAAATCCATTCATACCTTTCTGAGTTATGTTGGTAACAGACAAACCAACCAACGCCACTGAAAACATTACTTCCTCTCTTGGCGGAGGTAATCAACTACTGTGCGCTCTTTGAATTCGAGAGAAAGAAGCTGTTGTTTTGGTATAAGCAAAATATTAAATCCAAGCTGTCACTGTTTTTATGTATCATCACGTACCATGTTCACTAACTAGAAGCCACGGAGGAAATGTATGAAAGATGATAACTCAAACAAAATAACGTGTCAATCAATCAATCAACCAACTTTAAAGCACTTGAAAAAGCAACACTCGCTACACAAAGTGCTGTACAAGAAGAAAGCGCATGAAAAACAAAAGCAAGGAGCAGGACACTAACACAAAAACAATATAAAACCAACGAGAGAGAGAGAGAGAGAGAGAGAGAGAGAGAGAGAGAGAGAGAGAGAGAGAGAGAGAGAGAGAGAGAGAGAGAGAGAGAGAGAGAGAGAGAGAGAGAGAGAGAGAGAGAGAGAGAGAGAGAGAGAGAGAGAGAGAGAGAGAGAGAGAGAGAGAGAGAGAGAGAGAGAGAGAGATTTTGATTTTTAAAAGATCTTTAATAAACACATTTGTCCATCAGTCAATACAATTTCTATGTCATGCTATATTACACAGAAAATTAATCCCCCAAAAAACGCCCCAAAAAAAGCTGTCCATCATGAACTGAACAGAGGACATTCTCCAGGGACCAGAGGGTCCTGAAACCTTCCACATCCCCATTCCCCATAAAAAACTGAAAGTCCAGCCTGATTCTGGCTTTAAGTAGCCTCACAAATAAAATTTTGACATCAACATCACTCTCAACATTCTCAAGTTTTCTTCTCCGGCTTACATAGATAGCCAACTTTGCCTGCCCTAAAACAAAGTTCAGTAGTTGACACTTCTGCTTAAAACGACGATTGTACATAAAACCACAAATGAAAACCTGCTTAGAGAAAACTTCCTTAAAAATATGAAAAAGTTCTGTGAGAAGTTCAAAGAGGCCACTCAGGCGCTGACATTCAATAAAACAATGAAAAACAGTCTCCCTAGAGGAACAAAAAACACACTGATCACTGACACTGCTGTTAATCACAGAAACAAAAGCATTGACTGCTATAATACCATGCAAGACCCTCCACTGTAAGTCTCCATGCCTCTTAGGGAGAGGGGCTTTATAAAGAGCCCTCCAGGCAGGCCGATGCCCTTTTCCTAGCTTAAAATAGGCTCTCCAAGGAGTGTCCACACAGGTGTTCAATCTGTCCTTGTTGAGTGCCATCACAACCAGTCTGTAGAGTGCCTTACCACTGGCTCCTCCAAAGTCCACACCAGTGGGAGCACAGAATGCCAGTAAGGAGCAAGGAGCGACGTCAAAGTCCATATAGAGCGTGAGAGAGGGAAAGGGGTCAGTGCTTTCCGGCTGCAGCGTGCCATTGCTAAAGTCCAAGAGTAGGGAGTGCTCAAGTCCATGAAGCTCCTGTTTCCAGTGTGCAAGAAGACCATCGATGAAACGATTCGACCTGACACCAAGATGAGCTGCTAAAGCTGAGGCGTTGTTGAGGCCAGGACCAGCCAGTTCCACCACTTGCTTCAGAGTGAGAACGTTCCTGGAACACAGCCTATCAAGGAAGGTCCTTCCAACTCCCGGCAGGACACCAAGGCGACCACCAAAAACCAGCGGCTCCCTCAACAACCAGTAGAGGGAATCGCATGGCCCTCTTTGTTTTTTAAAAAGAGTCCACACTGAAAAGAGACTGCGGTAAAAACTGGGTAAAGACAGTGCATTAGAGTTCTTAAAATCCATTAAAAACACAGGGAGGTCTAGCCCAAGCCCAAGGACTCTCTGTAAAATAACACAGGCCAAAGGCCTCCATACCAGGTCCTGGGGGCCCGTCAGCAGTCTCTGTATGAAAGTCAGTCTAAAAGCAGCACCTCTACTAGCTAAATGAATCACTCCTTGCCCCCCCCTCCTCTTTGGGAAGAAATAACAGGGCTTGAGGAACCCAGTGGAGTCCACCCCCCCAAAAAAAGTCCACCAAAACAGACTGAATTTTGGACAACAAACCAGCAGGGGGGTCCATGCACATGAGGCGGTGCCACAGGGATGAGGAAACAAGATTATTTAAAATGAGCACTCTTCCTCTAAAAGATATTCTTGGCATTAGCCACTTCCATTTGTTTAGTCTCCCGTTAATTTTCTCTATGACCCCATCCCAATTTTTTTGCTCAAACTGCTGATTTCCAATAAAGACACCAAGATACTTAAAACCTCCTTTTTTCCAAATCAACCCACCAGGCAGCGTAAGCTGATTTTCTAGTTTCTCCCCCACCATCAGAGCCTCGCTTTTTCCCCAGTTTATTTTTGCAGAGGAAAGTTGGCCAAAAAGATTGACACTCCTAACCAGAACGTCAATGTCACTCTGCTTATTTAGCAGAATGACTACATCATCTGCATAGGCCGACAGCTTGAACGTGGTGTCACAGCCAGGAAAAGTGACTCCTGATAGGTCCCTTCTCAGGCAGTGAAGCAAAGGCTCTATGGCGAGGGAGTACAGCATCCCTGAGAGAGGGCAGCCCTGCCGAACCCCCCTCTGGACTTTTAAAGGGGCAGACAGGCCCCCATTTATCTTCAGTACACTCTCAATGTCACTGTACAAGACCCGTATCCTGGCTATGAAGCCTGGGCTGAACCCAAAAGCTGTTAAAACTGTCCATAAATATTGGTGTTCAACCCGATCAAACGCCTTTTCCTGGTCAATTGAAATCAAACCAGTTTCTACCGCCAATGAACCAGAGACCTCCAAAATATCCCGAATTAAAGTGACGTTGTCACTAATCAGCCTGCCAGGCACACAGTAAGTCTGGTCTACATGAATGAGCTCGCTCATCACCTTTCTCAGTCTTCGGGCCAGAGCTTTTGAGAGAATCTTATAGTCTGTGCAGAGCAGAGAGACCGGCCTCCAGTTCTTTAGGCTCTGGAGGTCCCCCTTTTTCGGCAACAGTGTGATGATGGCCCTCCTGCAGGTCGTGGGTAGGGTCCCCCTTTCCAAGCTATCTTGGAGAACCTCCAGCAGGTCTGGACCAAGCAGGGGCCAGAATTCCTTAAAAAAGTCCACAGAGAGACCATCTATGCCTGGTGATTTTCCATTCTGGAGGCTCATTAGCGCCGTATGCAGCTCAGACAGAGACAGTGGAGCATCCAAGCCGGCAACAAGGTCCTCTGAGAGCACTGGAAGACCATCAAGGAAAACCTGGCCCAGTGACGTGTCCTCCCTCCACTCTGCTCTAAACAATTCACTGTAAAAGCTAGCAGCTTGTTTCCTGATCTCTGCTGCTGTGGAGATTGTTCTCCCGTCATCGCCCAACAAGGAGTGAATGAGCTTTCTCTGTCCATTTTTCCCCTCCAGTCCAAAAAAGTACTGGGAGGGCGAGTCCATCAGAGCTACATCCATGTAGCGCGAGCGGACCAGAGCACCCTGTGCGGTGACCCCTAGCAAGCTAGCCAAGGCTGACCTTTTTGACTTAAGAGCCTCTAAGTGCTCCTGTTTTCCGGTAGAACTGAGTAACTCCTCTAGCTCTACCACCTCAGTCTCCAGAACTTTCAAGGATTGGGTCAAGCTACGAGTGACATTTTGAGTGTACTGTTGGCAGAATTGTTTTATCTGTGCCTTCCCAAAATCCCACCACATTTGGAGAGAACTAAAAGAAGATTTTTGTTCCCTGTGTGACTTCCATACATCATGAAAAACTCCCTTAAAAAACACATCATTTAAAAGTGTATTATTAAAATGCCAAAAAGCACTCTTACACTTTACATTTTCAATGAAAACAGAACAAATCAGCAGGCAGTGATCAGTGAAACCAACAGGACAGATACAACTATTTTTAAAAACACTCATTTGGTGTTTAAAACCATAGAAACGGTCTAACCTAGCCATAGATAAGAGGTTATCTTTAGCATGGCTCCAGGTGTACTGCCTCAGGTCCCCATGATGTGATCTCCACACATCGGCCATTTCATGTGCCTTCACTAGTTCCCTCAGCCTATTGGCAGAAGCAGGGTGAGGTTCCTGATGGTTCCTGTCCAGTCTGTGGTTTAATGTACAGTTAAAATCACCCCCCAGAAATAAAAAACTATTTGGATCACAGGACTTAACCGTATCCGAAAGCACGTCAAAGACCCTGATCCTCTCTGCTCTCTGTGTTGGCACATACACGTTTATAAAAACGAAGTTCACGTTTTCAAACTGTACCTTTAGCAAGAGTACATGTCCTTTCACCACCTCTTCTACCTCATAAGAGACAGGCACACAACCCCGAGAGAAAAGTACAGCCACCCCTCCACTATTATTGGATTTGTGGCTAAAAAAAATGCAGCCATCCCACTCTTTTCTCCACTGGCACTCAATGTCTACAGTGCTGTGAGTCTCCTGGACCATCAGCACGTCAAGTGCCTTTAAATTAAAAAGCTTGTATAAAGAGGCCCTTTTTTACATCATCCCTGGCCCCGTTTATATTAAGAGTGCCAATTCTAAGGTGGGGCATTAAAAAGGATAAAAATAAGGTACAGTAAAAAAACACACACATAGCATAAAAGGGAAGAAACAAACTAAGAGTCAACATGACTGTTAGTAATTTGTGATTTCAGTTTGACAACCAGTTTCTTTAAACGAAAAATTTCCTGATCAGTAAAAGTCTCATTCCCATCATTCGGTTTCATCAGCCTGCGAGCTGATGCCACAAATAACTCCAGATCTGGAAAGTAATTTTCCACTTTCACAGCTCTGCTCCCCTTAGTCACCTGGAGAAATTGTCTAATTTTAGCAAAACAATAGGAGCTTTGCTCCTCCTGCGTCTGCGTCTGCATCAGTTCAGACTCATCTCCACTTTTGTCAGAAGCGCTCTCATTCAGTAAATCTAAATTCCCAACCCTACTAGATTTAGCAGAGCTCTGCAAGTTTTCCGCACTTTTCCTTTTTTGTGCAGCTTTAAAAGGATCCTCTTCAACAAAACTACATTCCTGCATTTCTTCATGAAACGCAACGTTTGTCATGCAGTGTTTGCTCTGTGTGTCCGCTACAGCCTCAAACCGCTCCTCCCCCGCCTGCAAAGTCTGTTCATTCACGTTCCTTCGTTTAACTGCACTTTTACTTACACCCTCCACCTGTCTACCCCGGGCGACAGGCTCGTCACAATGATCAGAGCTGCCGCCAGACAGAAATTCCCCACCATCACTGTTTGGGGGGACAACTACCGCGCCCGCCGCGGCCACCCCAGCAGAGGCGGCCGCGGCCGCCCCAGCACAAGCGGACGCGGACGCGGACGCGGACGCGGATGCGGACGCGGACGCCCCCGCAGAAGTAGAAGCGGACGTGGCCGCGGACGCGGCCGCGGACGCGGATGCGGCCGCAGTCGCGGCCACGACCGCCCCAGCAGAAGCGGGCGCCGCAGCGGCATCCGCCGCACCACATGTAGCGCTACCCTCCGGACCACCAGAAACAGCGGTGTCACCTTTCTTACCGCCAGTGCTCTTTGTGTTCGCCTTTTCAGGACATGACCTAATAAGATGGCCTTCTGCGCCACACGCAAAACACTTCATGGTTTCAGATGTTGCAAACACCAAGTAGCTAAAGCCGTCAATCCTGAAATTAAAAGACGCGTTCAGTTCAGCAGAGCTGTCTTTCAACACCATGAAACACTGCCTCCTATGACATACAACATGCTTCAGCAGGGGTGATTTACTACCCAGAGAGACCATTCTGATAGGGGACACAACCTGGCCAAAACGGGACAACTCTCTAATCAGCTGATCATTTTTAACGAAAGGAGGAGCGTTTGAGATGGTGATCCTCCTAGACGGGTTCGCCAGCGGTAAAACGGGAGTAAAAGTGTCACCTATGACCACTCCCTGTGCCACCACCTGATCAGCTTTCTCAGTCGAATCCAGAAAGATCACAATTGCGCTGTTCATCCTCGATGCTGATTTTATGCTGCCATGCCCAACCACCTGTCCTACAGCGAGGCTGGCCTCCTCCACAGAACAGGGAACTGTCGGGAGGATTCTCACACCATGACGCCGGGTTAAGCGCTCAAACTCCACACCACCATCAATCACCGGCATGATGCCGGCCGGGAAAAACCGGCAGCAGAAGCTACCGTTCCCCAACACACTCACTCCAACACTCACACCCCAGCACACACACACTCAACCCACTATATTAAACACACACACCTCAAACACACAAGATAGAGAAAAAGTTAGAAAATACAAAGTTTAAAGTACTCACTCGACACCACTCCACACCCCTGCTCCCACAAACGCCCACGCATGCGCACGAGAGAGAGAGAGAGAGAGAGAGAGAGAGAGAGAGAGAGAGAGAGAGAGAGAGAGAGAGAGAGAGAGAGAGAGAGAGAGAGAGAGAGAGAGAGAGAGAGAGAGAGAGAGAGAGAGAGAGAGAGAGAGAGAGAGAGAGAGAGAGAGAGAGAGAGAGAGAGAGAGAGAGAGAGAGAGAGAGACACTTTGACTTTTAAAAAAGGCTTTATTGCACATTTCAAAAATGCAGAAAGACCAATATCAGTTGTCCAAGTGTGTCACATCTCAAAAGTGCAAACATAACTCATCCCCCTGACCCACTGAACACAAAACATTCCCTACAGCCCATCTATTGATGAACGCCTCCAGATTGTCTACCATTTGATAGTAAGAGAACTCTACCCGGAGTCTGACTGTCAACAAGACCTTGAAAGCGGACACAGGATCCACATTGCCAGCATTGCTTGCCCGATTTTTCCTCGTCAGCCAGATGGCAAGCTTCGCAGTCCCGGATAGGAAGTTCCATCAAAGTGTGGGCAGCCTTCCTTGCCACTTTGTACTTCGGATCGTAAATGAACAGACCAAAAGAGAAACGTTCACCCAAAGCCCGAAACCACTGGCGCAAAATGTCAAAAAGTCCAGATAAACGAAAACAGTGGACAAACAAATGGTTGAGGGTTTCAACTTGGGAACAAAACAAACATTCCCCCCCCACAGTCGGATCAAGGTGTGCCCTGTATTTATTTGTGGCTATTGCCCCATGCACAATCCTCCACTGGAGATCTGCTGTGCGTTTCTCAATAGGTTGCTTGTACATGCACCGCCAGCTGCCTTTTGGGGAGACCCCTGGCCCCAAACAACCCGCCCACCTCGACTCTGTGACATCCTTCAGAGAGCGCAGATTCAGAACCTTCACACAGATGTGATACACCGCCCTTGTCCCGACAAACTGGAACTTGCCCAGGCGAGGAATCCTGAAGGTCAGTAGGTGATCCTCTCCTCCCTGCCACTCCCCCACATCCGGAGTTATGGAAATTGCAGGAAAGGTGGACGCAGTGTCCTCATCCCATTGATTGGAAAGAGTGCGGTTCGTCGCAAACACTCGAAGCGGCTGCGGCAGGGCGGCGCACACGTCCTCCACCACCCTTTGCAGCAGTCTGACAGAGGTAATTTTTGCACTCCGCCTCAGTGTATCCATCGATGTGGTCGACACCCTCATAAGATGACCCAGCTTGGTACGGCGTGCCTCCCGCAAACAACTCCGCAGACTGGCAGACTGCAGCACCTCTGCTGCGATGAATCGATTGAAAAACAGTGGTTCTTCGAACAGCCACATGCCCGGCGCCTCGTCACGGAAGTGGGCCACGTTGAAGACTCGCCATGCATGCAAAACGGACGTGTAAAAAGCAGATAGTCCAGTAAGGTCCACCTCCCCAGATGTCACGAGGAAGAGCTGCTTATCATAGCCCAAGTGACCAACTCTCCTCAAAAGCAGCTTAGCAGTGTCCATCCAGCAGGGTCCGCATCTGTAAAGGAGTCGTTGTGCAGTTCGAAGCCTGAAGCTGGCGATCTTGGAATGTATGTCCACCAGGCCCTGTCCCCCCTCGGCCACAGGCAGGTAGAGAACTGGCGCGCGGACCCAGTGGCGACCAGACCAAAAGAAGTCCACGATTGTCTTCTTTTTTTTTTTTTTTTTTTTTGTTACTTATTTGTACCCGTAGGTAGACTTGGTTTGCAGTCTGGTGACAAGCCACCAGCTGCTGGTCGCTGCGTGCGCGAGCGCCCTAAACCTACATGTTTTTTTTTTTTGGTATGCGGCAGGAAACCGGAGAAATCCCGGCGTAAACCCGCACAACACGGGGAGAACATGCAAACTCCACACAGCTCACTGTTGGTCGGGGGCTGGGATCGAACCCACGATCTCATGATCCCCGCGATCCCCCGGCCGAGGGTAAAACTGTGCTGCCACAGTGCTAAACCACTGCGCCACCGTGCAGCCTGAATGTCCTGAATGTCTGAATGTCCTCCACGAGGCTCCTTGGCGGTGTCAAAGCCACCAGCCTATGCCAGAGAGTCGAGGCAACCAGATTATTCACGACCAGAACCCTGCACCTATATGACAGCTGTGGTAGCAACCATTTCCATTTAGAAATGCGAGCACACACCTTGTCCTTAACACCCTCCCAGTTCTTTCATTTAAAAGCCTCCGTACCCAGAAAAACCCCCAACACTTTGAGACCGGCCGTCCCCCACTGAAGGCCGCCGGGCAGGTGAGGGACGGCTTGACGCGACCAGTGGCCCACCAATAGACCCTCACTCTTGGCCCAATTAACCCGTGCAGAAGATGCCCTTTCATAAACTGTCAAAGTGTCCACCAGACGCTGCACATCCCCGTTGGAGGTGATGAAAACGTCGACGTCATCCGCATAAGCAGACAAGACAATCGGGCGGCCACAGCTTGATGGCCCCAGCAGAACCAGACCACCCAGCCGAGCGCGCAACCTGCACAGCAAAGGCTCAATAGCCAAGCTGTACAGCTGACCCGAGAGTGGACACCCTGGCGTATTCCCCGGTGTACAGGGATTGGCCGACTCAGTCCCGCCCCCACCTTCACCAAACACTCAGCTCCGGTGTATAGCAGATTGACCCACCTCAAAAACATATTTCCAAAACGAAACCCCCTCAGGGTAGAAAACAAATAGGAATGGTCAACCCTATCAAAGGCCTTTTCCTGGTCCAAAGACACAATTCCAAACTGTAAGTCATGACATTTACTGAGCTGGAGAACGTCACGTATGAGGAAAACATTGTCCATAATGCTCCGGTCAGGAATACAATATGTTTGATCCCTATCCACAATCAAACCCAAGACAGTGTTCAGTCTGTTTGCCAGGGCCCTGGAAAGCACCTTGTAGTCCGTGCAAAGAAGAGCCACAGGCCTCCAGTTTTTCAGCAGGGCCAAGTCCCCCTGCTTTGGCAACAGAGACAGCACTGCACGGCGACATGAGACAGGTAACGTTCCTTCCCTGTAACAGGCCGTCAGAACGTTATAGAAGTCTGGTCCAACAACATTCCAAAAATGCTTAAATTCTGAAGAAAGGCCATCCAGTCCAGGCACGCGTCCCAGCGCCAGCTGATTCACAGCCACAGTCAACTCATCCAATGTCAGGGCACAGTCCAGAGCGGCCCTGTCATCCTGGCCGAGCACCGGAAGGGCCTCGAAGAGCTGATTTTGAGATTCTTTGCAACACGTTCCCGCAGCAAACAGGGCCCTGTAGTAATCCACTGCATGGCGGCGCATCTCGGACGGGTCCGTAGTCAGGCGACCATCTGGGAGTGTCAAGCAAGCCATCAGCTTCTTTGTCGCAGTAGACTTTTCCAAATTGAAGAAGGACGTTGGTGCATCCATGTCCTGCAGGCGAGTGAAGCGCGACCTCACTAGCGCCCCCTCCACTCTGCCCTGCAAGAATGTGCGCAGGGCCGATCTCTTCTCCTGCAGCAAAGGACCAGCGGTAGAATCTCGACCCGTAACCAAGCTGGCCTCCAGCCTCTTTACAGCGTCCTCCAGTTCACTGACCTTGGCGTTGATAATGGCAGTTGAGTACGCAGCGTACCGTTGACAAAAAAGGCGAATTTGCACTTTTCCAACATCCCACCACTGTTCGAGGGAACCAAAACGAGCTTTCGTGGTCCTCCAGTGTTCCCAGAAGCACACAAAATACTGACAAAAGGCATTGTCCTGTAGGAGCTTGTTATTGAAGTGCCAATATGACTTTGCCCGTTTCCCTGGTGAGTTCAGTAACACCGCAGTAGCCAGGTGATGATCTGTGAAACCGACGGGACTTATGTTACTGTGAAGGAGGCCGGGGCTACAGGTTCTAGAAACATATATCCTGTCTAATCTAGCAGCACTGACAACCCCGTCAGTGACCCTGACCCAAGTATACCGTCTCGCATTGGCATTTTTCAATCTCCACGTGTCCACTAAGTCTAACTGCACAGTGAAATTTTCCAAGCATCTAGAAGACTGCAGATGAGGTTCTGCATTAGTGCGATCTACAGTGAAGTCCAAGGTACAGTTTAAATCACCAGCCACAACAAGTTGGTCTTGGTGATAGCGCTGCAATTCAGTAGTCACTGTATTGGAAAAGGCAACCCTTTCCGCGCCGTGGTTTGGCGCGTAAACATTAACCAGGCAAAACACGGAAACCCCCACTTGCGCCCTAACTAGATGCAGCCTGCCCCTCACTATCTCCACCACCGATAAAATTTGTGCATTTGCTGATTCCCCAAACAAAATGGCCACTCCCGCACTTAGATTTGTGCCGTGACTGAGTGAAAATGGGCCTTTCCACCACAAGCCCCAGTCGACTTCATCCGCCGAAGTGGTATGAGTTTCCTGCAAAAACAAAATGCTGAGACCCTTCCGTTTGAACAGGTCACTAACGAATCCCCTTTTATGATTACCCCTGCCACCATTGATGTTTAAGGTCCCTAATTGTATTTTCTGCATTATGGCGATATTTGTGAGGAGCACCGTGCTTTGCCATGGAAATCATTCCATCTTTGCGTGCTTGGCCTTTTGTCCCCCTGCTGATTTACGCAGGGCTGCGAGGTGCTTCTTCAGGCGGTAGCGTTTTCTTTCATCCAGGAGGTCAACACCAACCTCCTTCCTCAGTACATTAACAGACCAAATAAATTTGTCAGTGTCACTGAAGTAATCTGCAACGTTAACGGCCCTATTATTATAGGTCCCATCCAGGAAAGCATTTATTCCGTCTAGTGAATACAAATGCGCATTGGCATCGCCATTAGCCCCAATAGACTCATTTTTAGCAGACTCTGCGTCAGTTCCACACTCCATTCCCTCAGCAGCACAACTCTGCTGACTGTCAGATTCAGCTGGCACGTCAGCTGGTGCAGCTGATCTTTCATCAGTCACGCGCTGACTGTCAGATTCAGCTGGCACGTCAGCTGTTGCAGCTGATCCTTCATCAGTCACGTGGTCCGGGGCGGCGCCTATCTCAGTCGACCGGCGTTTTTCCGCCTGCTGCTGTGAAGTCGCAGCAGGCTGCGGAAGCACAACCGCTGATGTCACACAGCGCGATGCTGAGTCCACGTCATGGACCGCTTGTGCACCATCGCCATTCACGCCCCCAGCTGCAGGCCGCGCCGCGGGCGCCACAGGCCAAATGTCCACAGGCACAGCGGCAGGCCCCGGAGCACGAGCAGCGGAAGGCCTGGCGAGGCCTCCGCGGCGGAAGCCCCCGCCACGCCGTCCGCAGCAGCGTCGCGAGCGGAAGGCGCACCGGCCGCCCCAGCCGCGGCCCCACCAGAGCCCCCCGCCGGGCGCCTGTGCGGGCAGGCAAAACGTTTATGGCCCACATCGCCACATTCAAAACACTTCATCTGTCCCGCACTCGCATACACCATATAGTAGCCGTCCCCGTGTTTGACCCGGAAGGACGCTTCCAGAGTCTGAGTGGGCAAGTCTAGAAACATGAACACCTGTCGCCTGAGTGATCTCACATGGTCTAAGTCGGCTTCCCTGATTCCCAAACTGACGTGTTTAAACGGGCCCGCAAACTTCCCGAATCTGCGGAGCTCTGCCGCCAACTGCTCGTCAGTAATGAAAGGTGGAACACCCGAGACGGTGATAAGCGTTGATGGAACTGCTAAGGGGGACACCTGCACATACACGTCCCCGATTACAATACCGCTCGCAACCAGAGCGTGGACATCCTCCTCAGTAGCCAGAAACACAACTACAGCCCTATTCATCCTGGACGCATAGCGGATCGCAGCAGGGCCCACCTGGGCCGGCACAGCCAAAAGGACCCCCTTCACAGTAACAGTGTCGTCTGGGGGAATGATCCGCACCCCCTGGCGGATAGATGGAGGTGGCATTTCCAAGGTCGCCATCCTCCTCCCCCCAAAACAAGAATTTATTATGCGGGCAGCGATGGAAAAATGAAAAAAAAGTCCCAATAGACCACGGAGTTCCCTATTTCCTCCCTCCTTCTTCGGCCGCCGAAAACAGAGAGAGAGAGAGAGAGAGAGAGAGAGAGAGAGAGAGAGAGAGAGAGAGAGAGAGGGAGAGAGAGACTTCGAAAAAAGCTTTTATTGCACACTTCAAAAAAATGTAAGCACACCAACATCATTCCTCCAAGTGTGTCACATTGGAAAAAGTGCAAACTGAAATGTTCCCCCCCCCACACAACACAGAGCAGTCCCTGCAGTCCACCTTTTCAAAGATCCAGTTCTGTGACAGTCAATTACAGTCAATTAAATGTCATATATCAGTGTGTTCAAACAATATCCCAAAAATGGGTAAAACAGGCAGAGGAATGACCGCCATTCATTCCTCCTGTCGGGCGCGCTTGACCGGCGTTCCCCCTGCTGTTTTACGCAGGGCTGTCATGTGTTTCTTGAGGCGATAACGCTTCCTTTCATCCAGGAGGTCCAGACCAACCTGTCTTCTTAGCACATCCACAGACTTAATGAATTTATCAGTGTCACTGAAGTAGTCGGCGACCCTAATGGCTTTGTTATAGGTTGCGTCCAGAAATGCATTTATTTCTTCCAGTGAATACAAACTCGTGTTTGTACTGCATTTTGCCTCAATAGACTCAGCATTAGACACAGTGTCGTTCTCAGATTCCATTTCTTCGTCAGCACAACTCAGCTAACTGCTCGGTTCTCCCGGGCCAGTGGATTCATCATGGGCCACATTTTCCTGGACGCCACCCTCTGACTGTCGCTGATCCATCCCCCGCTGTGTAACGGTAGCAGCCTCTGGAAGCACAGCCGCTGATGTCACACAGCGAGATTCTGACGCACCATCAGTTCGGTGCTCCGTCCCCTCCTCCAAAGCGGCAGCAGCTGGCGGAGGCACAGCCGCTGATGTCACACAGCGAGATGATTGTGACGCACCATCAGGTCGGTGCTCCGTCCCCTCCTTCGAAGCGGTAGCAGCTGCCGGCGGCACAGCTGTTGTCGTCACACAGCGAGATGATTGTGACGCACCATCAGTGACCTTTTTGGTGACATCGCCATCCACACTCCCGACCGCAAGCTGGGCTGCGGGCGGCGCAGCCGGGCCGTCCACAGACACAGCGGCAGGCTCCGGAGCTGGGGTAGCGGGAGCGGAGGCTGCGCCGCCGTCCGCAGCTGCGGCGTGAGCAGAGGGCTCGCCGCCGGCACCATCCGCGGCCCCATCAGGGCCCTCCACCCGCTGCCTGTGCGGACAAGCGAACCGTTTATGGCCCACGTCTTCACATTCAAAACACTTCATCTGTCCCGAGCTCGCATACACCATGTAAGATCCGTCCCCATGCTTGACCCTGAAGGAGACTTCCAGAGTCTGAGTGGGCGAGTCGAGAAACATGAACACCTGTCGCCTGAGCGATTTCACATGTTTGAACTTGGCGGCCTTGCATCCCAAAGGCAGAGTCGTAAACGGGCCCGCAAACTTCCCAAATCTGCGGAGCTCCGTCGCCAGCTGCTCGTCAGTGATGAAAGGTGGAACACCTGAGACGGTGATTCTCGGACACCTGTACATACATTTCCCGGATCACCACACCGCTTACAATCAGGGTGTGAACATCGTCTTCAGCCGCCAGAAACACAACCACAGCTCTATTCATTCGGGAAGCAACGCAGACCGCGTCAGGGCCTACCTGCTCGGCCACAGCCTCCAGGACCTCCTCCACAGAGAGAGAGAGAGAGAGAGACCTGACTTTGAAAAAAGCTTTTATTGCACACTTCAAAAAAAACGTAAGCACACCAACATCATTCCTCCAAGTGTGTCACATTGGAAAAAGTGCAAACTGAAATGTTCCCCCCCCCACACAACACAGAGCAGTCCCTGCAGTCCACCTATTCAAAGATCCGTGACAGTCAATTACAGTCAATTAAATGTCATATACCAGTCTGTTCAAACAATATCCCAAAAATGTGTAAAACAGGCAGAGGAACGACCGCCATTCATTCCTCCTGTCGGGCACGCTTAACCGGCGTTCCCCCTGCTGCTTTATGCAGGGCTGTCAGGTGTTTCTTGAGGTGAAAACGTTTCCTTTCATCCAGGAGGTCAAGACCAACCTGCCTTCTTAGCACATTAACAGACTTAATGAATTTATCAGTGTCACTGAAGTAGTCAGTGACTTTAATGGCCTTGTTATAGGTTTCATCCAGAAAAGCATTTATTTCTTCCAGTGAATACAAACTCATGTTTATACTGCATTTTGCCTCAATAGACTCAGTATTAGACAGTGTCGGGATCAGATTCCATTTCCTCGTCAGCACAACTCAGCTGACTGTTTGGTTCTTCTGGGCCAGTGGATTCATCATGGGCGACATTTCCTGGACGCCACCCACAGCAGCTGACTGTCGCTGTTCCTTCCCCTGCTGTGAAACGGTAGCAGCCTCCGGAAGCACAGCCGCTGATGTCACACAGCGAGATTCTGACGCACCATCAGTGACAGTTTGGGCGCTATCACCAGCGACGCTCCCGGCTGTAAGCTGGGCTGCGGGCGCCACAGCTGGGCTGTCCACAGACACAGTGGCAGGCTCCGGAGCAGGACCGGCGGAAGGCCCCGCAACGTCGTCCGTAGTAGCGGCAGGAGCGGAGTCCGCGCCGGCAGCCTCAGCTGCGGCAGAAGGCCCCGCCACGCCATCCGCAGCAGCAGCGTGAGCAGACGGTGCACCGCCGGCACCAGCCGTGGCTTTATCAGAGCTCTCCGCCCGCTGCCTGTGCGGACAAGCGAACCGTTTATGGCCCACGTCTCCACATTCAAAACACTTCATCTGTCCTGAGCTCGCATACACCATATAGGAGCCGTCCCCGTGTTTGACCCGGAAGGACACTTCCAGAGTCGCAGTTGGCGAGTCCAAAAACATGAACACCTGTCGCCTGAGTGATTTCACATGTTTTAACTTGGTCTCTTTGCATCCCAAAGCGACAGTTCTAAACGGGCCCGCAAACTTCCCAAATCTGCGGAGCTCCGTCGCCAACTGCTCGTCAGTGATGAAAGGTGGAACACCTGAGACGGTAATACGCGTTGATGGGACAGATAATGGGGACACCTGTACATACGTTTCCCCGATAACAACACCGCTGGCAACCAGTGTGTGGACATCCTCTTCAGCAGCCAGAAACGCAACTACAGCTCTATTCATTCGGGACGCAAAGCAGATCGCATCATGGCCCACCTGCTCGGCCACAGCCAGAAGCACCTCCTCCACAGCAACGCTGCTGTCCGGGGGAGCGATCCGCACCCCCTGGTGGATAGACGGAGGTGGCTTTTCCAAGGTCACCATCCTCCACCCAAAAAAACAAAAACTGAAAATGCGGCCAGTAGTGGGGGGGGGGAGAGGGAGAGGGGGGGAGAGAGAGAGAGATATTTGTAATGGCACCTTTGACCTTTTCACCCCAAACTTTGTCAAAGTTTAGGGTCACAGGGTGAACCTGTGTACAATGTTTGGTGACTCTAGCTTTACTCGTTGTGTAGTAATAGTGCAATGGGAATGTTAATTTTGACCTTTGACCCTAAGCCCATAGTCAGGTCAGGCTGTAAAGCTGGATTCATGCTGCACCTCCGCTGTCTGCGTACGTGCAAACGGAAACCTCAAAAAAAAAAAAATTACATCATCGTCTTCAGTCCACTAGTATCTGCAGGACTCGTCTGTGGACAACCACGTGCAGCCCAAATTTTATGACCGGGCGGCCTGCCCATGAACTCAATGCATTGACAGCACATGCACAAGACTGAACATCCTATTCACGAGGTGGCGCTACCAACACAGCATACAAAGACAAAGTAGACGAGGAAGACAACGAGGACATGGAAGACGAGAATACACATACATGAATCCTTTTGCAGCAGTTTGAGCGGAGAAGAGATGTGGAAAATGGTAGTTCCTCCTTTTCCTTGAAACAACACCATTGTTGTTGCTGTAAAAAAATGTGCTTCACTCTTGTAGTCATAGTGGGTGAACAAAATGGCGTGTTAACGCATTTGCGCTACCCATAAGGCTGGGGTGAAACTGCAAATAACATTTGTGTGCATGCGTCAACCGCTTGGCCTGGTAGATGAAAAAAAGTGGGCATGTACAACGACACGTGCGCACCGGGTTCATCCAAAGTGCACGCGGACCAGAGGGGAAATTCAGTATGAATAAGGCTTAAATCATCCAAGATTTGTCTTGGAGACAACTGTGGTATCAGTTTATAAAGGCTATATGATTTCTTTCAGTAGTTATCACATTTACAAGATTTAGGGAAAAACTGAACTCTGACCTTTACCTCAAGGTCTGTAATTCCTGCAAAGATCATCTGATCACAGTCAAATTGCAATATGCATATTATCAGTGTATATTAAACCCCGGTACAAAGTTTCAGAACATTTGGAACAAAACTGGAGGAGGAGTTGATTTCACAAAACAGTTACTGTCTATTAACTGAGGTGAAATAGGACATCATAAGTCAGGGCCTATAACTCCTACAAAATTCATCCAATTGGAGCCAAATTGCAACATGCACATCATCAGTTTATATCAAACACTGGTACCAAGTTTCAAAACAATCAGAACAAAACTGTAGGAGGAGTTGATTTCACAGAAGTGGGACAGACGGACGGCCGCCCTGTAACATAATGGACGGCTGTCCCATAACATAATCCCCCTTCGGTCTTGGTCTTCAACCGGCAGGGGATAATGATTGATGTGGTATTCATATACGTAGCATAGGTATTTCAGATGGGTGTTCTGAGCAGCTGTATTGACAAGCTGAACCCACACCAGTCAGCTTAGAACTCTGGTGGAACATTTTTTTATTTATTTTCACTCATACAAATGACCCCAGGATTCTGGGGCTCCTTGGTGGGTGAGCAATGCTTGACCTGGCCATGGCTTACAGGATTTGGGGTATTACAAAATAAATGAGCTGTTTAACTGTTCTGATGATGTATTACAGGAATGAGAGGCCTTGCCAATGACCATCTCTCCTGCTGTGTGAACTCTCTACTACAGACCCTCTCTGCTACCACGGAAATAGCAGATGTACTGGAACGGTAACTAAGCCAAGTATCATAGTCATTGGCTGCATTAGTATTGCCAAACTATACACTATACCAGGGGTGTCCAGTCATGTGCCATGGAGGGCCAAGACCCTGCAGGCTTTACCTCCAACCAGTGTCTTCAACAGCAGATTTCACTGAATTTCTTCCCACTGATTGCTGATAAGTGAAAACACCTGCTGAAGAGACTGGATAGAAGAGAAAACTTGCAGGGTCTTGGCCCTCCATGGCACATGATTGGACACCCCTGTACTATACAGTACATATTCAATGTGTTATATTTTATCTTCATCCCATCTGTAATTGGTTCATAGTAGTAGCAGTATTTAAAGGTGCAGTGTATAATATTCAGGGCAATCTACCAGTCAGATTTCAAAATGCACCAATTCACAGTTTAAAAATCATCACCATTTTCCAAATCATAAGGAAGAATCTGCAGAAACCATTTATTTAATTAAAGTTTGACATAAAAACTTGTTCAAAAAAATGTTCCAATATGGCTGCCTACATAGAGAATGACTTCCTACCCATGTATAAAAAATGTATCTTAAGGCATAGAAAATGCAACAACTTTTAAATAAGAATGAATATATAACAGTGATAACAAATGTAAGCTTTTATGCTGCACTGAACTTCAGGATTCAGATTACTCCAAAATTTTACACACTGTACCTTTAAAAAGATTAAAAAAACAAGTCATGGCTTATGAAGTGAACAATATTTTTCCAGAAGATATATTTGACACAAAACAACACTGCACATAACCACAGAACACCATACCCAGAGTGAATCATTGTGGTGGCAAGATCATGGTGTTTTTTTGTTTTTTGTTTTTTTGGCCATTTTTTTTTTAAGCTTAAACTGAGGCTTTACTCAAGGTGGAGACAAGTATGAATAGTCTCAAACACCAGTTGATTTAGGCACAAACTCCTCAGGCTTCTGCTAAAAATCTGGTGATAAAGAGGTATATAACCTCTCAGCACAGCAGTGTACCAAAACATACTGAAGATTAAAAGAAGATGAAAGTTGTGGATTGACCCAACAAGAGCTCAGATCTTATGTATCTTGGTGTCATCCATGTTTCATTTAAAAGGGAAAATGAGATAATGCAATGGCACTGTATTTATCATCCATCCATCCATCTGGCTGTCCATTTGTCCACATTTGAGGTGAATCGGTACTCCTCCAAGGCATTGCATCGATGCTCAAAAAAACTTACAAAATTACACCATAAAAATGAAAAAAATACTCTCAAAAGCAAGTTTTTATGTTTCTTGTAAGTGTAAAAAGGTAAGATTAATAGATATTTATCACTTTCACAAGGTGGGAAACATCAGGTGTAAGGGTGGATAATTGTAATGTCCCCCTCCATCTAAAGAAAGTTCTTGCAGCCATGCGTCAGGACCAGTCTCAACCTGCTCCCCATCGTGACTTCCTCCGCTGTTTGGATAAAAACTCTTTTCGATGTAAGAAGAGCCATGAACGTATTCACCAAATGTCTTTTATTGACTTAATATTGACTCGGTGTAGTCTACAATTTCACAGTATGAATGCTTTTTTGTAGTAAATACCCAGCATGACGCCGATGAGGTGTTCCTCTTCATTCTGAATGTCATTCAGCGACAAATGGACAAGAAAACCCTGGTTGGTATTTAATCAAATTTCTTGTTATTCACCTCTAAATGTGTAATTTCTAAAGCATTTTCCTGCATTTGATCTTTCTGCCAGGCCACTGAAATTCAGAATCTGTACAAGATCTCCTTGGAGACGCACCTGCAGTGTTTGGAGTGCTCATCTCTTCAAACTCGGAGCAGTTATGTGCTCAGCCTGCCTCTACACATAAAGGAGGATCACAATTCTCTGGTGCCATTTCTTTTTTTGGTCAATAATATTTAAACAATTGGGGATTTTGGTGTCTACACTTTATGACAAGATCAGACAGTACTAGTGTCTTTATCACAGGTTATTACGAATATAGTTTTCTTCTACAGAATGACATTAACATGAATTAAATCAAACTAATTCAATGAAATCACATTTCTCATATTTTACATTAACTATTAAAGATGTTCATTTATTGAGCTAAAACATTTGCAAATGAACCATGGCTCACACAACTCATACTCATTACATACAGTGGTGTGAAAAAGTGTTTGCCCTTTCCTGATTTTTTTTTTTTTGTATGTTTGTCACACTGAAATGTTTTACATCATCAAACAAATTTAAATATTAGACAAAGATAACATAAGTAAACACAAAATGCAGTTTTTAAATGAAGGTGTTTATTATTAAGGGAAAAAAAAATCCAAACCTACATGGCAATGTGTGAAAAAGTGATTGCCCCCTAAACCTAATAACAGGTTGGGCCACCCTTAGCAGCAACAACTGCAATCAAGCGTTTGCGATAACTGGCCATGAGTCTTTTACAGTGCTGTGGAGGAATTTTGGCCCACTCATCTTTGCAGAATTGTTGTAATTTAACCACACTGGAAGGTTTTTGAGCATGAACCGCCTTTTTAAGGTCATGCCACAGCATCTCAATCGGATTCAGGACAGGACTTTGACTAAACCACTCCAAAGTCTTCATTTTGTTTTTCTTAAGCCATTCATAGGTGGACTTCCTGGTGTGTTTTGGATCATTGTCTTGCTACAGAACCCAAGTGCACTTCAGCTTGAAGTCACGAACAGATGGCCGGACATTCTTCTTCAGGATTTTTTGGTAAACAGCAGAATTCATGACCCTGAAACAGCAAAACGGCCCCAGACCATCACACTAGCACCACGGTATTTTACTGTTGGTATGATGTTCCTTTTCTGAAATGCTGTGTTACTTTTATGCCGGATGTAATGGGACACACACCTTCCAAAAAGGTCAACTTTTGTCTCGTCAGTCCACAGAGTATTTTCCCAAAAGTTTTGGGGATCACGATGTTTTTCTGGCAAAACTGAGACGAGCCTTGATGTTCTTTTTGCTCAGCAGTGGTTTTCGTCTTGGAACTCTGCCATGCAGGCCATTTTTGCCCAGTGTCTTTCTTATGGTGGAGTCATGAACACTGACCTTAACTGAGGTAAGTGAGGCCTGCAGTTCTTTGGATGTTGTTGTGGGGTCTTTTGTGACCTCTTGGGTGAGTCATTGCTGCACTCTTGGGGTAATTTTGGTCGGCCAGCCACTCCTGGGAAGGTTCATCACTGTTCCATGTTTTCGCCATTTGTGGATAATGGCTCTCACTGTGGTTTGCTGGAGTCCCAAAGCTTTAGAAATGGCTTTTTAACCTTTTCCCAACTGATAGATCTCAATTACTTTGTTTCTCATTTGTTTCTGAATTTCTTTGGATCGCAGCATGATGTCTAACTTTTGAGGATCTTTTGGTCTACTTCACTTTGACAGGCAGGTCCTATTGAATTGATTGAGAACAGGTGTGGCAGTATTTGTGTTTATGATGATTTTGTGTTTGCTTGTGTTTGAAAGAGTCATTGTCGCCCACGACAGACTGCTATGATGATGATGATGATGATGATGGGTGGTGCGGTGGCGCAGTGGTTAGCACTGTGGCAGCACAGCAACTCACCCTTGGCCATGGGATCCCTGGTTCGATCCTAGCCCCTGACCAACAGTGATCTGTGTGGAGTTTGCATGTTCTCCCCGTGTCTCTGTGGGTCTACTCCAGGATTTCTCCGGTTTCCTCCCACAGGCCAAAAACATGCAGGTTAGGTTAATTGGAGACTCTAAAGTGGCCCTAGGTGTGAATGTGTGTGTGAATGGTAAAGGGATAGCGCCGTACCATGGCTGCTTCGTCCATCCAGGTGGATGCCCTCAATTTCCCCTCTGGGGATCAATAAAGTATACAAAATCAAAAAAATCAAAAAATAATGATCTGAAACATTTAAGTGTGACAAACTTACAAACAAATGAGACATCAGGAAGGGAGCAAACATTTTTTCACACCACTGTATGCTTAATAACTATTTTAACACTTCAGTGGTATCATACAGTATATTGCAGTTTGGACACAGCTGTTTGTGTCAGTATTTGAAGCGAAATACCCTGTTATAAGTGAGTCACGAAAGCTCATTTGGCTATTGGAAGGGTAGTTGGTGGCTTAAATAGCAGGCAGTCATGCAGGATGTGGTAGTTTGGACCTGTGTTTTAGAAATAAAGTTTGATTGATTGATTGTGTTGTTTGCTGCTTTTCCCCTTTTGTGACTTTCAAATTTGGCTTTCAGGTTTGGGTTCTCTCAGTCACAGGTTTAGGCATTAAATAAATGCTTTATCAAAGTCAGCATTCATACTCTGCTTCATAGTTGAGAAACAGCTTTGTTTTCAAATCTCACAATCCTCACAGTTTCCTCTCTGTCCCCTTGGGAGCATGATATATGAGCACACACAGCTCCCACTTTTGAACACTGGACAAAACAAGCATTAGAAGTTGTTGGTACTATGATTAGTTGGGGGAAAAAACATGTAGAATTTCCTAAATTCATAATTTGAAGTAAAACAATGAGAGGGGGAGAGTGTCAGCAGGAGTACAGTTTATGGGTGGTATCTCATTGGGTTGCAACAGCTTGCGTTAGTTGGAGATAAAAAATGTGCGACAACTTCGCAAATTTGCGACAGTTTCACTTGGAATCACACAGAATTGGCACTTACGACAGAGAATCCTGACCATTCTGCTGTTGACAGGTACCAATCTGCTCCAGCTGCCAAAAAGTACCATTCTGGTGCTGGACTATCCTTCCCTGCTGCAGCTGCTTTTTTCCTCCAGTCAGTCACAGTTTAGTTTCATAAATCCCCATCCCCTCACAAAGTTGTTTAACTTTTTTTGCACTTTCTGACTCACAGAAACTAAATTGGGAAGGGTTCTAGGCAGGTTTGAGACACCTGTGATGACTCTGCTTATTCTGAGAGATGAGTTGTCACACAAACTTTATGAAAATGTTCAAAATTCCTGTGACAGGAGAGTGAGGTCCTGTGACTCACGAGAGGAAATTGCGAACCCCCTTGAACGTTTGGAGAGATTTTGGAAACCCCCTTGCGAATGCCGTTCTCCAATCAGTTACAAGCTTTCAAAGCCCAGGGAGATACTACTCCAAGCTACCCGCTGAGGAAGACTGTAGCTTAGTGCATCACAGCCAGAACTTACCGTCCTGAGTACAGCAACCCTGCAAGGTGTCTTGTGATTCACTGACTACAGCCGTGGACAAAATTGTTGGTACCCCTCTGTTAATGAAAGAAAAACCCACAATGGTCACAGAAATAACTTGAATCTGACAAAAGTGGTAGTAAATAAAAATTCTATGAAAATTAACCAATGAAAATCACACAATGCTTTTGAATTGTGGTTCAACAGAATTATTTTAAAAAACAAACTCATGAAACAGGCCTGGACAAAAATGATGGTACCCCTAGAAAAGATTGAAAATAATGTGACCATAGGGACATGTTCAACCAAGATGTGTCCTCTAATTAACATCACAGGTGTCTACAAACTTTTAATCAGTCAGTCGGCCTATTTAAAGGGTGACAAATAGTCACTGTGCTGTTTGGTGACATAGTGTGTGTTCTGGCCCCGGATTATGAGCTGCATTTTTGGCGTGCAATAACTGAGTTTGACACATCTTTAATGTCCTTGCTTTCGACTTTAATGCATCAAACACCGCTGAAACATATCAAACACAAGAAATATTATTTCAGCTGTGGACACAAAATTCTAGTATTGCAGAAATTAAATCATACTGCATACACACAAATGTAAACATTTATGATCTCAAATTGATAGATTTTTTTAGGTTTACTGAGTTGTTGCAAGAAAGCTACCAGCAAAAATTATGCAGCATTTACTGTAAACAAATACAACAGATTATCAAATCCACATTTAAAAATTGTATGGTTTGTGCACATCAGATTTTCATATTAGAAACACACACAAAAGTTTCTATTCTTTGGACATGTGCATATTCAGACGACCATCATTAAACTTCAACAGAGTTAAACATTTCACTGACCACTTTGCCGGGTCGCAGCCTTCCGAGGGCAGAAATTCCTTGCAGGCTCTCACATTTTGTCTGCAATTAATAGCCCGGAATAAATACCTTGTAAATTGGTATTTCAGCTAATTTAAAGTCAAGATGTCAATTCAAAACATAACAATAAAATTGACTAGAACTAGGCATCCAGTAAATAATGAAGGATTGCCAGATTTGCACTTCTAAAAACTACCAAGGCCATGCAGGCTGGGGATTGTAGCAGTGACTGACCAGAATAATACTGCATTTACTTCAAGTCAAAAATACATCCCTATTCACAAATGAAGCTTCAAAAATTACTTTTTCACAACTATTACAGGTTTTTTTTTGCACATGCATGGAGACTAGGTGAAGGGTTACATAGGCATGGATTACCACTGACAGTCACATGGTCTAGTCACACTTCAACAAACTTCAAAAATATCATCATCTCTCAAACAACCTACAAAATATTGGGTAGATAATTGGATATGAGGGATTATTTCATCATTATGACAGTTTCACCCTACCTGGGCTGAGGTAAGCAGCTGGATGGCTTTGGATTTTTGTTTTAGCCAGCCATGCTCAATCCATCTGTTGCCGTATTCTGCTGGGCAGGAAGTCTCAAAATCGTCTACTTCCTGTTGTGAATAATACTTATACCTCATGTATTTTTGATGACAAATTATTTCAATAATTTTTAAATCTCAAAGGACAAATTTCCAAACCTAGGTTTTTTAAAAAATATGGAGGGAATTAAAAAAAAAAAAAAAAAAGGTAGGGAGTTCCCAAGGGATTCCCCAGAGGTCAAAGGTCATTTCCATGTTGGGGGTTCCCCCAGACACAAAGTAAACAACTTTGACTGGCACACAGAGCCAGGCTGTGAGTATATATACCTGCCAAAACAAATCTTTGGGAGGCATTGCTGTACAACCAAAAGTCAAATACTGGAAAGGATGTCACTGTTGACATATATAGCAGGGAAATTACAACAGTCACAAGAATTGCCATGTTTCTCACATGGATCAAACAAACACAGCTGCTGCCATTACAGTGTGTACTACACTAAACATGGACCAGAGGAAGCAAAGGACAGAGTTGTCTCAGGAGATTAGAAAGAAAATTATAGACAAGCATGTTAAAGGTAAAAGCTATAAGACCATCTAAAAGCAGTTTGATGTTCCTGTGACTACAGTTGCACATATTATTCAGAAATTTAAGATCCACGGGACTGTAGCCAACCTCCCTGAACGTGGCCTCAGGAGGAAACCTGATGAAGAATGGTAACAAAAGAGCCCAGAACAGCCTCTAAACACATTCATGGTGAACTCCAAGGTCAAGGTACATCAGTGTCAGATCGCACCATCCGTCGTTGTTTGAGCCAAAGTGGACTTCATGGAAGATGACCAAGGAGGACACCACTGTTGAAAACAAATCATAAAAAGCCAGACTGGAATTTGCCAAACTGCATGTTGACAAGCCACAAAGCTTCTGGGAGAATGTCCTATGGACAGACGAGACAAAACTGGAACTTTTTGGCAAGGCACATCAGCGCTATGTTCACAGACACAAAAATGAAGCATACCAAGAAAAGAACACTGTCCCTACTGTGAAACATGGAGGAGGTTCTGTTATGTTCTGGGGCTGCTTCGCTGCATCTGGCACAGGGTGTCTTGAATCTGTGCAGGGTACAATGAAATCTCAAGATTATCAAGGTATTCTAAAGAGAAATGTGCTGCCCAGTGTCAGACAGCTTGGTCTCAGTCGCAGGTCATGGGTCTTGCAACAGGATAATGACCCAAAACACACAGCTAAAAACACCTAAGAATGGCTAAGAGCGAAACATTGGACTATTCTAAAGTGGCCTTCTATGAGCCTTGATCTAAATCCTATTGAACATCTGTGGAAGGAGCTGAAACATGCCGTCTGGAGAAGGCACCCTTCAAACCTGAGACAACTGGAGCAGCTTGCTCATGAGGAGTGGGCCAGAATACCTGCTGAGAGGTGCAGAAGTCTCATTGACAGTTACAGAAATTGTTTGATTGCAGTGATTGCCTCAAAAGGTTGTGCAACAAAATATTAAGTTAAGGGTACCATCATTTTTGTCCAGGCCTGTTTCATGAGTTTGTTTTTTAAAATAATTCTGTTGAACCATAATTCAAAAGCATTGTCTGATTTTCATTGGTTAATTTTCATAGAATTTTTATTTATTACCACTTTTGTCAGATTCAAGTTATTTCTGTGACCATTGTGGGTTTTTCTTTCATTAACAGAGGAATACCAACAATATTGTCCACAGCTGTAATGTTAAAAGCCACATCGCCCAGCCCTAGGTCTATTTACTGTGAGTAGTATTTTTTAAAATCGCTTTAAGGTGTATTTAGAACCTTTTATCATTTCAGGAAAGCTGCATTGCCTCCTTCTTTGAGCATCAGGAGTTGCATGGCAGAAACTGCTGCTTTTGTGTGGAGTGTGGCCTCAAGAAACCATCTAAACAGGTAGAATTGGGTTCCAATATTACTCAAGACAACTGTTATGCCGTCATTAACTTATATGTCCATTTTGTGCTTCAGGGTGTTAAACTTCTCTCTCTGCCTCATATCCTGTGTATAAACCTGAAACGATTTCGGAATATTCATGGCTTCACCCGAAAACTTGAGTGCATGGTCACTTTTCCAGAAATCTTAGACTTGTCTGAGACTCTCAGAGAAGCTTTCTCCTCAGACTTTGCCCAGGTATTTGAATTTTCTTTCCATGATGTGGATATTACAGTGGTTCTGTTCTTAAACTGTAATTTTGTCTTGCAGAATACTTGCAGGTATACACTCTATGCAGTGGTAGTGCATTCAGGAAGTTCAGTGTGTGGACACTACACAGCCTACGTTCGCCACAGCACGAACAGGCTTTGGTACTATGCGAATGATAGCCATGTACAGAAGGTGCGTCCAGTCTGAAGAAAAAATATAATCAAAATGTAACGTTTAACACCATGTAAAGTTAATGTGATTTTTAAAAATGTTTGCTGATTCTGCAGGAAATTTTTAATTGTATTTTTTGATTAATGTAGTGTGTAATTTTTAATGAACTACGCAGGTCTCCTGGGAAGATGTGCAGACTACATATGGAGGGGGTTACAGGTAAATTTCTTATAGTTTATTGCGGTTAGTATGGGTTATATACAGTAATGTTCTATTAAAAGAACAAAGGAGTATGTGATTATTTGCCTTACTTCTAACTTGAAGGAACTTTTTAGCGATATGGAGTAGGGGCTTTTCAGCACAGCAGAAACTTTTGTGTGAAGTAGATGTATGTGATTGGTCTAAAAGCAACATGTTTGTAGGACAGGCAACCAGCATATTTAAAAATCTGCATAATATCAGGTGTTTAAAGGCATTCAAGGGAAGATTTTTCTAGAGTGGACTAAAATACTGACCTTGTTAAACTCGGACTTATGTTCCATCTACTAGTGTTGTAGTCGAGACCAGAGTCGACCAAGACCACTGTGTATGTACAGTCGGTCTTGGTCTCAGTCCCTATCTTGGTCTTGAGTGACTCTGTTCTTGACAAGGTCTCGACTACAACACTACTATTTTGCCCATGATCTTCTTGGATGTTTTTGGCTTTGGGGTTTTTAAAATAAGTACCTCTGGTGATTTTCAGGTGCTCAGTTAACTAATTTGTCTTTTAAGAAAATTTGGAATAAAATTATATTGTTGCATGAATAAGATAAGATAAGCCTTTATTAGTCCCACAATAGGGAAATTCCAGGATTGCAACAGCACAGGAATAGCAACACTCAAAGCAATAATTTAGAAGATAAGAAAATAAGAGCAGTGAATATACATACACTACTGTTCAAAAGTTTGGGGTCACTTAGAAATTTCCTTATTTTTGAAAGAAAAGCACTGTTTTTTTCAATGAAGATAACTTTAAACTAATCAGAAATACACTCTAATATCTAATATACATCGCTAATGTGGTAAATGACTATTCTAGCTGCAAATGTCTGGTTTTTGGTGCAATATCTACATAGGTGTATAGAGGCCCATTTCCAGCAACTATCACTCCAGTGTTCTAATGGTACAATGTGTTTGCTCATTGCGTCAGAAGGCTAATGGATGATTAGAAAACCCTTGTGCAATCATGTTAGCACAGATGAAAACAGTTTAGCTGGTTAGAGAAACTATAAAACTGACCTTCCTTTGAGCAGGTTGAGTATCTGGAAAAAATTATTTCAAATACAAATCATTATTTCTAACCTTGTCAATGTCTTGACTATATTTTCTATTCATTTTACAACTCATGGTGGTAAATAAGTGTGACTTTTCATGGAAAACACAAAATAATTGTCTGGGTGACCCCAAACTTTTGAATGGTAGTGTATGTACACATAAATATATATACACACAGTGCAGAGCTTTGTAGCTAGATGGAATAAACAGCATAATCGTCTATTTAGTTACCCTACATGGTATGAATATGTACCCATACATATTGTCACCCTCCATAGCAACTGGTATTGTCCTAGTTGTATACTGGAGGGGACCATTAGTGTAAGTCTGTTGCGTCTTTTGCATTCAATACTATTAGGTCGTCACGTTTTTTTTGCTATCTCTGCGAGCAGCCCTGCTTAGGTTATACAGTCTGACAGCCGTAGGTAGGAAGGACCTGCAAAACCTCTCGGTCGCGCACCTAGGATGATGTAGTCTACTGCTAAATTTGCTCCTCAGTGCGTTCAGTATGTCCTGCATGGGGTGGGACTCGGACTCCAGCAGAGATGACAGTTTTGCCACCATCCTTCTCTCCCCTATCTCCTCCACTGGGTCAAGGCGTTGCCCCAGGACAGAGGTAGCTTTCATGATTAGTTTGTTCAGTCTCTTCCTATTGGCTGCTGTAATGCCGTTGCCCTAGCAGACCACTCCAAAAGTGATGGCTAATGCCACCACCGAATCGTAGAATGTCTTCAAGAGCACCGCTTGTACACCAAAAGACCTGAGCCTCCTCAGTAGGAACAGCCTGCGCTGTCCCTTCTTGTAGAGTACGTCGGTATTGTGTGACCAGTCTAGTTTATTGTTCAGATGAACACCCAGGTACTTGTAGGATGTCACCATCTCAATGTCTGTTCCCTGTATGTTTACTGGTGCTGTGAGGGGTTGTCCTTGCCTGCGGCAATCCACCACCAGCTCCTTAGTTTTCCTCGCGTTGATCTGGAGGCAGTTCCGATGGCACCAGTCCACGAAGTCCTGGATAAGTCCTCTGTACTCAGCTTCATCTCCGTTGGAGATGAGGCTGACGATTGCAGAGTCGTCAGAGAACTTCTGTAGATGGCAGTGTGTTGTGTTGTGTGAGAAGTCTGCAGTATAAAGGGTGAACAGGAAGGGAGCCAAAACTGTTCCCTGGGGGGCCCCCGTGCTACCGATGATCATGCCGGATACACAATCCCGGATTCTCACAAACTGTGTCCGGTTAGTGAGGTAGTCCAGGATCCATGATGGCAGGTGCTGGTCCACCCCTGCGCACAGCAGCTTGTCCTTCAGGATCATCGGTTGGATGGTGTTGAAAGCACTGGAGAAGTCAAAGAACATGATCCTCACCACGTTCCCGGGCTTCTCCAGGTGGGACAGGGAACGGTGAAGGAGGAAGATCACTGCATCCTCCACCCCAATGCCATGCTGGTAGGCGAACTGGAGTGGATCCATCGCTGGTCCCACCAGGGGGCAGAGGTGAGCAAGGAGCAGTCTCTCCAGGGTCTTCATCATGTGAGACGTCAGGGCCACTGGTCTGTAGCTGTTCAGGTCTTTGGGGTGGGAAGTCTTTGGTACAGGTACCACACAAGATGTTTTCCACAACTGTGGTACCCTCCCCAGCTTCAGGCTCAGGTTGAAGATGTGCTCCACAATCCCACACAACTGGTCTGCGCAGGACTTGAGGAGCTTCGCGCTGATGCCGTCTGGTCCCGAGGCCTTCCTCGCCTTTGATCTTCCTCAGCTCCGTCCTCACCTGGGTCTTAGTGAGAGTCAGGTTGGGGGGCTGTGTGCTGGGAGTGGGGGGGTGTTGGCGGAGTGGGGTGTGGACAGCAGGTCTCGATGACTTTAGAGGCAGCAGTGGTTGGTGTGCAGTCGGGGGGGGGGGCGGTTGGTCAAACCTATTAAAAAACAGGTTCAGATTGTTCGCCCGCTCCCTGCCCCCTGTGGCCTGGGAGGAGGTATTCTAGAGCCCAGAGATGGTTTTAAGGTTTCTCCAGACCCCGCCAATGTCGCTCTGTTGCAGCTTGTCCTCCATCTTCTTCCTGAAGTTGTCCTTGCCTTCTCTGATCTTCCTCCTCAGCTCCCTCTGTACGGACTTCAGCATCTCCCTGTTCTCCGACCTGAAGATACTCTTCTTCTCTCTCAGAAGTGTTTTAATCTCAGGGTTGATCCAGGGTTTGTTGTTCGAGCAACACCGTATGGTCTTGGTGGGTACGGTGTTGTCCACACAGAAGATGATGTAGTCCGTGATGGTGTGAGTGAGGCCATCGATGTCCTCACCATGTGGATTGCAGAGCTGCTCCCAGGCAGTGGTTTCAAAACAGTCCTTTAGAGCGTCCATTGCCTCCTCAGACCATAACTTCACCGTGCGCATAACCGGAGGTTGTCTGTGTACTAATGATTTCATTGTTAAAAAAAACTATAAAGAAGAAATGAAACTAAAACTATATATTGAACATTCCTAAAAACAGTAATGGAATGGGTTGATTAAAGGATACTATTTAAAATTTAGTGCAGTTCCACCTTCTGAATATTAATAAGGCTGGTGTTACTGGAGTGGTGGCCTCCTTGCTGTAGAGCATCTACCCCACAGCAGGGAGATAGTTGGTTCACACCTCAGTCAGGTCTTACCAAAGACAATAAAAATGGTACTTTCTGCCTTCTACGTTGTTGCTGCTCACCATAATAGAATAGGGAAAGAAAAGGCAATTACCTAGCCACAGGTGGGAGCACAGGCCAGTGTACTCCTTGTGCTGGTCCCAAGCCCAGGTAAATTGAGTGGGCTGCATCAGGAAGGGCTTCGGTATAAAATCCTTACCAAATCAAATATGTGGCTCATCACAGTATGAGATGACGATACACTGCGGCGACCCCAAAAGGGAGCAACAGAAAGGATAATAATGTAGTTGGTGTTGAATACAAAATATCTTTAGGAAAATTTCCAAATAAAAGTAAGCATTTATTGTATCTGTGCCATCTTCTATGCACTATTCAGTGTACTATAGTACACATTTTACAATGGTATATTTCTTATGTGTATACACATGAAATATGTACTGGAATACAACATTTTAGTCCATATTTTAGCCATCATGGCACTGCTACGCAAGGGTTTCAAGCAGTAGTGACATGCATGCATTTCTTAGCTCATTGCCTGTATGTACGTATGTATGTGTAACCCATATCAGATATGTTTCTAAGGAATGGAGCTTCAAGATTCATTAATGAATAATGTTTTCCTGTTTTTGTTTGACTGATACCATTGATTTAACAGCTCCTGCTTCCTTTATTTGAGCACATAAACAATTTTGCTTAACTCACAGAAAACAGAAGTGATGCTCATTGTTTTTGTGAGAAAAAAGAAGCATATTTTGAGAATAAAGTTCCAAATAGTAATAGTATGTAAATTCCATTTATATCTCACTTTTTATGCGCTGAGTGTGTGAGTGTACAAGACATTTAAATTTTTGAGGGGAAAAGTTGCAAGTCTCATCAAACAGTTAACAAACAGACACCGTCGGCGTCTGCTTGTAAACTGTCACAGCGCTGTCAAAGCGTTACCTTGTCTGTTTTTGTTTGTTGTATTAGCTCCGTTTTAAATTTTTATCTCTATCTCTTTTACTGATATGAACTTTTTACTTACTGTTAGCTTAGTAAATACGACAGCCCGAACAGGCACACAGGTGAATCAGACCCCTATCAGGGCTGTTCACCAGGTTAGGCTAACCTGTTTTAGCTAGTTAGCTAGCCACTTCTGGCCTGGAAAGCCATGGCTCCATCCCCAACTTTTGTCAGCTGTGTTTCCCTCTCTAAGAAGATTTCTGAGTTGGAATTGAGACTCTCTAAAATGTATAAGATTCGGGAGGCTGAAAACCACCTGGACACTATTATTTTTGGACGGACATCGACCCCAGCGACAGACTCGCAGCTAGCAGAGACGGCTACTTACCTGGGTGAAATTAGCACATCGCCATCCACTTCCACCCCTGCTCCGGTCACCTCAGCTGTCCAGGACTCCAGCATCAAACACTGGCTTCAGCTTGGAGCTAAACCCAAAGCCCCGGGTGGTTCGTCACAGCCTCAATGCACGCCCTGGACCATGGTTGGGCCAAGTAGCAAACGTTGAGGATTGACCAGACATGGCCACGCCTCCTCCCTTCCCCTTTTGCTAGAGAACAGATTCAACATCCTTTCCCTGGAAGATTTCCTCCCACCTGGACGTCGATCTTCCTCCCATGGCCTTCCCTACTCCTTCAGCAGCGGCCCAAACCCGCAAGCCCCGGATCAAAACTGCCTTAGGTGTGCCAAACTATACACCAGCTCCAAAAAGAAGAGAGCGCATCCCCCCGCATCACCCCCGCATCACCCCCGCATTGGCACCCCGCCGCCACTGCAGCAACAACGGCAAAATTATCAACCATTTCACAAGACACCGACAAAGTCCCCCCAGACGACGCTGGTAACTGATGATTCAGTAATGAGGAACGTCAGAAGCAGGTACTGTGTTACAACATTTTTTCCTGGGGCTAAAGTGTCAGACATTGAGGCTCTTACCCCTGACCTATTAAATGAATACCCCCACGCTAAAACTGTCATTGTGCACGTTGGATGCAACAACATCCCAGATGAAACATCAGAGATCTTAAAGAGTGACTTCAGGAGCCTTCTGTCCACTCTTATGAACTGTGGCAGACGTGTGTTTATTTCTGGGCCACATGCTCATTTTAGAAGAGGTTGCAATTATTTTAGCAGAACTCTCAGCCTTAATACCTGGTTGTGTTCAACATGTCCTACTTTTAACATTGATTTTATAGACAATTTCAACCTGTTTTGGAACCGCCCATCATTTATGAGGTCAGATGGCATCCATCCAAATAGACTCAGTGCATGTGTTCTAAGGGACAATCTGTTTTATTCCATTCAGCATTTTTTAGTACAGTGACTGAAAGCTGGTATGTTAACTCACCCCAAAGTACCTGGGTCTGCCAACCAGCCCTTTTTTGCTTCCACTTCTCATATTAATTCTATTAATCCAAATAATTCTTACTGTTTAGATCAGTCTTCAATTCATAACCCCACAGAGATTGTGTCTGTCTCCCGTTACCCAAAACATTATAATCCAAGACAAATACAACATAACTTGATAAATACACGCTTCTCTGCAGCTTCTCTTCATCCGCCACCCCTCAACTTAGCCCCTGTCTTTCCCATCAGAGAATCATTGTCTGCTCCCTCCAAAGTTAATAAAAATATAAGGTACTGTATAAGCATCCCAAAGTGATTATACAAAAGGTTGGTAAAACTCAAATTAAACATCAAGTCTCTAAATTTAATGATTTGGCGTCCCTTCCTCCTCATAATTTAAAAGTTAAATGTGGTTTGTTAAATATTAAGTCTCTAGCTCCCAAGTCTCTGCTAGTCCATGATCTGTTAATTGATCATCAGATTGATTTAATATCCCTTACAGAGACTTGGTTAGGGCAGGAGGATTATGTTGGTTTAAATGAATCACCTCCCTCTGGCTATTTAAACTATCAAAATCCCAAGTCGTGGTCTGGTCGTGGAGGAGGAGTAGCAACAATTTACCATTCTAAATTACTAGTTAATGTAAAGCAAAAAACATGTTTTAATTCCTTTGAGGGCCTGGTCCTCAGTATTGGGCATGTTAGCACTTTTAGGTTAAACCCAATTTTCTTTGCCGTAGTTTATCGTCCTCCCTCAGCCTATTCAGAGTTTTTATCCGAATTTGCCAAATTCTTAGCTGATTTAGTGCTGAAATCAGATAGAATAATTGTAGTAGGGGATTTTAATATAGGGCAGCGCGGTGGTGGAGTGGTTAGCACTGCGGCAGCACAGCAACTCACCCTTGGCCATGGGATCCTGGGTTCGATTCCAGCCCACGACTAACAGTGATCTGTGTGGAGTTTGCATGTTCTCCCCGTGTCTGCGTGGGTTTACTCCGGGATTTCTCCAGTTTCCTCCCACATGCCAAAAACATGCAAGTTAGGTAAATTGGCATCAAATTGGGGATTCTAAATTGTCCTTAGGTATGAATGTGAGAGTGAATGGTTGTCTGTCTCTTTGTGTTGGCCCTGTGATGGACTGGCGACCTGTCCAGGGTGTACCCAGCCTCTTGCCCAAAGATGCTGGGATAGGCTCCAGCCCCCCCGCGACCCAAAAAGGATTAAGCGGAAGAATATGGATGGATGGATGGATTTTAATATACATGTAGATGCTGATAGTGACTGTCTTTATATGGCATTTAATTCAATATTAGACTCAATGGGGTTTTCTCAGAAAGTAGAAAATTCTATCCATTATTTCCACCACACATTGGACCTTGTTCTGACATATGGCATAGAAATTGAAAATCTGGTATTGTCTCCTCAAAACTCTGTACTGTCAGAGCGTTGTCTGTTAACCTTTGATTTTACTATTTCTGACTATTTGATTCCTAAAGAAAAATATTACTACAGCAGATGTCTTTCAGATAATGTTGTTACCAAATTTATGCAGATTGTCTCCTCTATGCCATGTGTCAACACAATGGAAATAAGCTATGGAGAGCTTGCTCCTTCTGTAATTGATAGCATGGTAGATAGTGTTACAGCTTCTCTGCATCAGACTGTAGACATGGTGGCCCCTTTAAAAAAGAAAAAGTCCAATCAGAGATTTCTAACCCCGTTCAACACAGAAACTCGCAGCTTAAAACAGAAGACTTGTCAATTAGAAAGAAAATGGCGTTCCACTAATTTAGATGAAATCTATTCAGCTTGGAGAAGTCATCTTTTAATTTATAAAAAATCTCTTAGAAAAGCTAGA
Organism: Pholidichthys leucotaenia; assembly: GCA_020510985.1. Lineage (NCBI taxonomy): Eukaryota > Metazoa > Chordata > Actinopteri > Cichliformes > Pholidichthyidae > Pholidichthys > Pholidichthys leucotaenia. The sequence continues at coordinate 145,800,359 of CM035845.1, read as the reverse complement.
ACAAGTTATTACTCTGCATTAATAGAAGAGAACAAGAATAATCCCAGGTTTCTTTTCAGCTCTGTAGCCAGGCTGACAAAGAGTCAGGACTCTGTCAGTCCTTGCATTCCCTTAGAGCTTACTAGTCAGGACTTTATGAACTTTTTTAATAATAAAATTTCATCTATTAGAGATAAAAATCAGTCAGATTCTTCCCACCGTTAACTTAAATACAATAACTACTACAACTCCTTCAACTGATATCTGTTTGGATAAGTTTACTCCAATTGACCGTTTAGAGTTAGATAAAGTAATTTCCTCATCCAAGCCTTCAACTTGTCTTTTAGACCCTATTTCTACCAGGTTATTTAAAAAAGTCTTCCCATTTATTGGTAGTCCTATTCTTCAAATAATCAATTCTTCATTAACATTAGGCCATGTACCGCAGGCTTTTAAAACTGCTGTAATTAAACTCTTACTCAAAAAGTCAACGCTGGATCCAGGAGTTTTAGCCAACTATCGACCAATCTCTAATCTTCTTTTCATTTCAAAAATCTTAGAGTTGTTGCTACACAACTATTTGACCACTTCCAGGGAAATGGTATATTTGAAGAGTTTCAATCTTGGTTTAGAATCCATCATAGTACTGAAACAGCCTTAGTGAAGGTCACTAATGACCTCCTTATTGCATCTGATAATGGACTTGTTTCTGTACTTGTCCTTTTAGACCTTAGTGCAGCTTTTGATGGTATCGACCATAATATTCTACTTGATAGATTAGAAGACTATGTTGGACTTAATGGAACTTCATTGCAGTGGTTTAGATCTTATTTGTCTGATAGGCTCCAGTTTGTTCATGTCAATAATGAGTTTTCGTCCATCTCAAAGCTTAGTCATGGAGTTCCACAGGGATCTGTGCTAGGCCCTACTGTTTTTAGTTTATATATATGCTTCTGTTAGGCAATATTATTAGAAAGCACTGTATACATTTTCATTGTTATGCAGATGACACACAATTACAGTATACATGTCAATGAAGCCAGATGATAGTAATCAGTTAGCCAAGTTAGAAGCCTGTCTTAAGGAAATCAAAGCTTGGATGACTTGTAATTTCCTGCTATTAAATTCAGATAAGACTAAGTTATTCTTGTTTGTCCAAAAAAACCTTAGAAATACCTTTCCAAACCAAACTTTTAGTTTGGATGCGGTTACTCTTTCTCTTAATAGTTCTGTGAGGAACCTTGGAGTTATTTTTGATCAAGATCTGTTTTTCAATTCACATATTAAATTTGTTTCTAAGACTGCCTTCTAATATTTGCGTAATATTGCCAAGATTAGGAGCATCTTGTCTCAGAGTGATGCTGAGAAACTCATCCACGCTTTTGTTAGCTCTAGATTAGATTATTGTAACTCTTTATTATCAGGTTGTCCTAAAATATCTTTAAAAAGTCTTCAGTTGATCCAAAATGCTGCTGCAAGAGTTTTAGCCGGTACTAGAAAGAGAGATCATATCTCTCTGGTTCTGGCCTCTCTTCATTGGCTTCCCATAGAGTTTAGAATTACGTTTAAAATCCTTTTTCTCACTTACAAAGCTCTTAACAATCAGGCCCCTTTTTATTTAAAAGATCTAATACTACCCTATCATCCTAACAGAGCATTACGCTCCCAAAATACTGGTTTACTTGTAATACCTAGAAGCTCCAAAAGTACAATGGGAGGCAGAGCCTTCAGTTGGGCTGCACGGTGGCGCAGTGGTTTAGCACTGTAGCAGCACAGTTTTACCCTTGGCCGGGGGATTGCGGGGATCATGAGATCGTGGGTTCGATCCCAGCCCCCGACCAACAGTGAGCTGTGTGGAGTTTGCATGTTCTCCCTGTGTTGCGTGGGTTTACTCCGGGATTTCTCCGGTTTCCTCCCGCATACCAAAAAAACATGTAGGTTTAGGGCGCTCGCGCACGCAGCAACCGGCAGCCGGCGGCTTGTCACCAGACTGCAAACCAAATCTACCTACGGGTACAAATAAGTAACAAAAAAAAAAAAAAAAAAAACAGTTATCAAGCTCCTTTCCTGTGGAACCAATCTGGATTCGGGAGTCAGACTCGATCTCTGTTTTTAAGAATAGGGTTAAAACCTTACTTTTCGATATAGCCTACAATTAGGGAGGAATCATGTGTCTATGAACCCTCCATTAGTTATGCTGCTAATAGATTTAGACAGCCAGGGGACCTCTAATAATGTACTGGGCTTCACTCCTTTAATGTTTACTCTCTACATGTCTGTTCTTTTCATCTTCTGTATCCCATCAACCCCCAGCCAGTCGCAGCAGATGACTGCCCCTCCCTGAGCCTGGTTCTGCTGGAGGTTTCTTCCCGTTAAAAGGGAGTTTTTCCTCTCCACCGTCACTAAGCGCTTGCTCACAGGGGATCGTCTGATTGCTGGGGTCTTTCTGCAATTGTGGGGGTTTCCCCTACATTTGAAAGTGCTATGAGATGACTGTTGTTGTGAAATGGCGCTATATAAATAAAGTTGAACTGAACTGAATTGAATCATCATCATAGCAGTCTGTCGGGAGCAACAATGACTGTTTCATTTAGGTCTGATCAGATTCCTCCTCACAGCTCTGTCCTTCCCCTTCCACTGCTAGGAACTCCTGACCTGGTTAACCCGGGTGATGTCTGAGCCGGTATGAGTTGCCTTCTAATTGAGGAAAAAAAACAAAACATGGTTTTGACGGAAAAAAGTTGGACATTTACAAAAAACCCACCTTTGTTTTGCATATTTTATATGTAAAAAACATTCTTATCTCTAATTTTGATCGGCCAGTTTGTACTTGCAAGTATAACTCTACTGTTTTAAATTATTTTTAAAGAGTTTTAATTTTTTTTTAAATCTCTTTTTGTACAGTAGAAGGTACCAAACCCCAGTCTATGGGAAAACATAGACTGAAGCTAGTTTTATACTTCACACATTGGACATTTTGAAGAGTTACATTTCTTTTCACATTATTCTTTAAAATTCTCTTGAGTTCAACATTCTAATTCATGAAACTTGTTAATACAACTATACCTTCAGCAAGGAGTGGCAGAATGTGTGACTCTCACACTGCTTGAGTTAAATTTGAGTTTTTATATGCCATCTCTAAAGACCAGATGTATTATGGTATTATGATGTTTCCGTCTGTCCGAATTTGGCTAACTTCTACAGTTTTCAAACTAGAACTTTTTCATTTCACACAGTGTTTGTACATGTACTGTATTGAAGATGTGCATATTGTAGGGGGTTAAATGATTTTCTGCTATTTTCTCACAATTTGTTCCACTTTGAATTGTAGATTGTTTTGCTTAAACTCCTTGCAATTACGTGGTTATTATTAGTTTTATTACATATCTAGAGTATATTGAATCTTGAATTTGTAATCAGTTTTTTGGTTGAAGGTGTTGTGTGCTGGTTATGCACTATCAATAACGGCTGTGGATGAGTGTTTAATGTACTGTGTGCGGTGCTCGTTATTAATAATATTTTCAGTTCTATTTATGTGACCCCCACTGATAACTTGGAGCTGTTATCTTGCAGAAAAAGCTTTAAATCTTGAGACAAAGCCCTGCTGTCTGGTCCTAGGTCAAGATTAAAGACTAAATGTGACCATGTTTTTGCCATGAGCACTCAAACTTTTGAACTTCTAAACAGAGGAAATCTGTCTCGTCAGTCATGTTGTCTTGTCTTTGAACACAGTGCTCTTTTTTGTGTGAAACCAAGCTGTTTTCTTTTCACTTCTTCTAATTATGGAAAATTTGATCATGTTCTCCTGTTCTGCTCTTCCTTATTTATCATGAAATGTGTTTGTTTTCTTTTTCAGGCACACAGCATACATGTTAATGTACAGAAGAGATTCAAAAGAATAGGGGAGACATCTGGAATTTTCTGGTGGAGAAAATGGATGAAGTTACCGGGGGAGTGGTGTAATATGATATGAGGAAATTTTTATTCTTAGGATAATTTATTGTAATTTGGGGTTTTATTGTCCGTGCTGAAAATTACTACACTTATTCTAAACTTAATGCATTTATTAAGAACTAGTAAAAGTGCTCAGAGATCATGTACACCTCTGTCAGCACTTAATAGGGTGTTCTGTATCCAGATTTGTATTTGCATATCTCATATACATCTGTATTTGTCATTCAGTGCAACAAATAATAATCTGAGAAATTAAAGAGAATGTGGAAAAATGTCATATCACCCAATGTTAAAGAAAGTAAAAAAATTGTGGATGTGACCCTTGATTGGGTTCTTCTGTGGCCCCTCAGACCATATATCAAACTTAAATGAAATCAGATCAGTAGATTTTGAGTAATGCTGTTAACAGTCAGACATACACACAAACAACCTCCTAAGCCCATCCAGGGACAAGAGTTGCAAATTAGCTAATAGCTATACACTCTATGTGCAACACATCAGATTGATTGTCTTTGATTAATTGTCTATGTTTATTGCACTGTCCCTGTCAAATAAACTAATCTACTACTACTAAGCAGAGGTAATGAAATTACCTTAGTCATTTTTGTCAAAGACCAGTACCACCTCACCACCTCCATAACCGTGTGGTACGCAGGAGCCACTGCCAGGGACAGACTAAGGCTGCAGCGCGTCGTGCGCACTGCTGAGAAGGTGATCGGCTGCAAGCTCCCATCTCTCCAGGATCTGTACATCTCCAGGACCCGGAGGCGTGCTGGCCGGATCATAGCCGATCCCTCACACCCTGGTCACGTACTGTTTGCCCCCCTCCCCTCTGGTAGAAGACTTCGGTCCATCCAGACTAAAACCTCCCGTCACATGAACAGCTTCTTCCCCTCTGCCATTAGACTGCTGAACACTAAGTGACTTATTGACTCTCGTGCACCATGTACAGCAGCTCAACCAGACTCATGTCAATCATCACTGTTTTCTTCCTGCATTACCGACTGCACTATATAGTTCTCCACAGTATCTGCTGCTGGCTAATATATATTTTAACTGTTGACCAGTATCACTTAATCTTATCCTACACTTTATTACATGTATAGTTTATTTCTCTTATCTTATCATGTTTAATGTTGCAGCATTGTACCGAGACAAATTCCTAGTTTGTGTACTACATGAACAATGGCAATAAACCTGATTCTGATTCTGATTCTGATTCAGTAGGTGGAGTGCAAGACTCAAAGCAGTAAAGGGTTTTCCAGCGTTAGACCACACTGTGAATGACTCTGGGGGTTGGTCTGCTTAGCTGAGATAGTCACGGTTTGGGGGAAATACCTGCAGTAAGCCTCAGTCTCCATTTTCCTGACAATGGTGTATATGACTCATTCATAAAGAACAATGATTTTTTTTTTTCATTTAGGCTAAAAGCAAAAATTATTTAATTTTACAGTGATCTGTGTGGAGTTTGCATGTTCTCCCCGTGTCTGCGTGGGTTTACTCCGGGATTTCTCCGGTTTCCTCTCACATGCCAAAAACATGCAAGTTAGGTTAATTGGCATCAAACTGGGGATTCTAAATTGTCCTTAGGTATGAATGTGAGAGTGAATGGTTGTCTGTCTCTCTGTGTTGGCCCTGCGATGGACTGGCAATCTGTCCAGGGTGTACCCTGCCTCTCACCCAAAGATGCTGGGATAGGCTCCAGCCCCCCCGTGACCCAAAAAGGATTAAGCGGAGGAAGATGGATGGATGGATGTTGCATTTTACGGCTACCTGTAGGCCTGTTATCTGCTATTAAAAACTAGTTTATGATGGCACACCTTAATGTTTTATGCATTTGCTTATACACCAACTCCCGGAAGAGGTTAAGCGCTGCTGTTGCAACCATACGGTGTGTAAGAAATTGGTATAGCAAAGCCACTAAAGTTCCCACTCGCTTGGCCAAGAGCTGGGGGACCGTGTGAAAAGGAGCCTATGTGCGGCAGAGCTCTGACAGGATGGAACATGTCTACATGGTGCCAGAGGCAGCTGGCCCCATGCTTAGTCATCTTGATGCTGAGAAGCACAAGTGCAGCTTTTCTGTGCAGGGGTATCTTCTTTGTGCATTCAGAGCACAGACTAGGGGAATAGGTGTGTGGGTCCTAATATGAGTCACTCATAGATATTGTGACGTAGCAGGGTTCACACAAAGAAAGAGGAGCAAGATGGTTGTGATGAACAGGCTTTATTTACACACCACCAACCCCCAACCTCCACTTAGTACGCAGAGCAGTGGAGGTCATTCCCACAGACCTCTGTTTACATTACGGTTACACACACATGATACATCTTGCCCTAATCCTGCTAAACACTGCTGGGTCATTATAATGCAGTTATAATGACACAGCAGTATAACCCAGAAATAACACATTTAACACACACAGTAACGTTTCAAACTGGCAAAGCATGCTGGGAAATCCCTGGCCCCCTTAAAATGGCCCCGACGTTACACTGCCCCCCCCCCGGACTGGTTTCTGTCCCCAGAAAAATTAAAGTCCAATTTAAAAGTCCAATACAAACTCATCCAGGTGTCGGGGCGGTCTTCGGCGCCGGTGGCCAACACGTACAGGCCCCCTAGTGTCCATCCGGGTCTCGGTCGGGGTATCGGGCCGGGATGGAAGCTCCGGTCCGTCCACCAGCGGTGCAGATGGCCGATACGGGGCGAGACGGTCACGATGAAGGACCACAACCCGGTCCCTTTTTCTAAGCCTCACCCTGTACACCACATCTGACAGTCTCTCCAGGACCACGCATGGCCCCGACCACTGGCTCGCCAGCTTCGGTGATCGTCCTCTCTTCCTCTCAGGGCAGAAAACCCAGACTCGATCCCCCGGTGCAAAGTCCCTCCCCTGGCAGCGGGAGTCGTATGCCCGCTTCTGCCGACCCCCTGCCGCTGCCAGGGCCTCTCGAGCCAGCTCGTGCACCGTGTGGAGACGTTCTTTCAAACAAAAAAAATAATCCAATCCGGGTTTTCCTTCCACCTCCGGCTCGGGGGGGCAACCGAATACCAAATCCACCGGTGTGCGCAGCTCGCGTCCAAACATGAGCGCCGCAGGGGTGCACCGGGTAGATTCCTGAGCTGCCGTCCGGTACGCCCACAAAACAAAAGGCAGGTGCAGGTCCCAGTCTCGCTGTCGCTGGTCCACTAGGATAGCGAGCTGGGTGGTGAGGGTCCGGTTGAATCGTTCGACCAGGCCGTCGCTCTGTGGATGCAGTGGGGTGGTCCGGGTCTTCCGGATGCCCAGCCGTTTGCAGACCTCTCCGAAGACCTCCGCCTCGAAGTTCCGACCCTGATCGCTGTGCAGCTCCTCCGGTGCGCCAAAACGACAGAACATTTCATCCACCAGCTTTGATGCCGTCGTAGTGGCGCTCTGATCCGGGACCGCGTACGCCTCTGGCCACTTAGTGAAATAATCCGTCGCGACCAGCACGTAGCGGTTCCCCCGGTCCGTGGTCGGGAAAGGGCCCAGGATGTCCACTCCCACTCGCTCCACCGGTGCTCCCACCCGGTACTGCTGCAGGGGAGCGTGGGATCGCTGAGTTGGTCCCTTCTGAGCTGTGCATGTGTCGCAGCGATGAACGTGGAGCTCCACGTCCTGATGACAGCCAGGCCAGTAGAACCGGGCCCGAAGGCGCTGCAGCGTCTTTGTCACCCCGAAGTGGCCCGCTCCTACCGCCCCATGAACCAGCTGGAGTACTTTGGGCCGGAGTCGACGAGGAACCAGCAGCTGCCAAATGTGCCGCTGCCCAGCTGGAGTCTGCCACTGTCTATACACCACGCCCTCGTGACAGCGGAGGTTGGCCCACTGGGAGTGCAGGGCCTTAGTCTCTGGGTCCAGCGGTGACACAACCTCCCAGGCGGGCCGCTGTCCTGCGTCCAGCCACTGCCGAACCCGCGAAATGACCGGGTCTCTGTCCTGCTCGCTCTGCAGCTGCTGCGTGCCAAGAACCTCTGTGACGTCATCGCTGGGGAGAGCTGCCTGATCATCTGAGGAGGGGCTGTGCGTCGCTGCGTGATTCCTGCTCGCAGTGGCTCGGAGAGCGGCAGTCCGTGGGGCGATTTGGTCCCGATCTTCAGCCCGTTGACAGTGACGACACTCCTCTGTCGCGCAGGGGCGCCGAGACAGCGCGTCAGCGTTGGCATGGAGGCGGCCTGCCCGATGCACAATCTGGAAATTATAATCCTGCAGTGCCTCCAGCCACCTCGCCAACTGTCCATCCGGTTCTTTGAAATTTAACAACCAGGTCAGGGAAGCGTGGTCCGTCCTGAGCTGGAACCTCCCCCCGTACACATACGGGCGGAAGTGACGCAGTCCTTGAATGACAGCCAGCAGCTCTCTGCGGGTCACACAGTAATTTCTCTCGGCTCTGCTGAGAGTGCGGCTGAAGAAAGCGACTGCCTGCTCTCCGTGTTCTCCCTCCTGGGATAGCACCGCCCCGATGCCCTGGTTGCTGGCGTCCGTGTCCACAATGAAAGGGCGGCTCGGGTCAGGATACCGCAGGACGGGGGCTCTGATGAGCGCTGCGCGAAGCTGGCAGAAAGCAGCAGCGCAGCTGTCACTCCACTGGAACAGGCGTCCTTTCTGCGTCAGCTGATGCAGCGGGCTGGCAATGGTGGCGAAGTCTTTCACAAACTTCCTATAATAGGAGGCCAATCCAAGAAAACTCCTCAGTTCTCCAACGTTCCGCGGCACCGGCCAGTCTCTCACTGTTGCCACTTTTTCCGGGTCAGTGGCGACCCCCGCTGCGCTGACGACGTGGCCCAAAAAGGTGGTCTCTCGCCGGAACAGGTGGCATTTCCTAGGGTGTAACCGTAGCCCCGCCTGCTGGATGGCTCCCAGCACCTCTCGGAGATTTGACAGGGCGCTGTCAAAATCAGCTGCATGCACCAGCAGGTCATCCAGGTAAACAACGCAGCGACTCCGCGGCACGTGAGCCAGCACTCGCTCCATCAAGCGTTCAAAGGTGGCCGGAGCGTTGCAGAGTCCAAACGGCATCACTTTAAACTGGTACAGTCCCTGCCCGATGGAGAAGGCTGTTTTTTGGCGGGCCTCGGGTGACAGCTCTACCTGCCAATAGCCGCTGCGTAGATCCAGCGAGCTGAACCAGCTGGAGCCGGCGATGTGGTCCAGTGCGTCATCGATGCGGGGCAGGGGGTAGGAATCTTTCCTGGTGGCATCGTTCAGGCGTCGGTAATCCACACAGAACCGCCACGACCCGTCCTTCTTCTTGACCAGCACCACAGGCGCTGCCCAGGGGCTGTTAGAGGGCTCAATAACATCTGCCTCCAGCATTTCTCGCACTTTTTGTTCCGCCGCTGCCCGCCTTGAAAAGGGCAGCCGGCGTGGGTGGAGTCGAATCGGCCTGGCCTCACCGGTGTCGATCTCGTGCTGCACCAACCCGGTCCGGCCGCATTCCTCATCCTTCGCAGCAAAAACACCCACGTAATAGTCCAATAGCTCCCGCAGCTGGCGTCTCTGTTCCGGGTCCAGCCCGCTGCAGCTCCGCTGAAATAATTCCTCCACTGCCTGCTGCGTCTCCGCTGACACGTTGACCCCTCCCCTTGCTGTCCCTGTGTGTGCTCGTGCTCCCTCTGTCCGCGCTGGTGACGTCATCGTGTCCAGTCCTCGCGGTGACCTGCCTGGTCCGGTCTGTCTTGGCGATCCCTCGATCGTGCGTGCCCCCGTGTCCCTTCTCTGGGTTCTGCTGTGGAGCGTGATGGTCCGGTTTCCCAGCTGGAGGGAAGGTCCGGTGGTGTCGATCTTGGCACGCCAGGCTGTGAGCAGGTCTAGTCCAATAATACAGGGGTCTTGGATGTCAGCCAGCCAGAACGGGTGTCTTATGTTCTGACCGGCCACCCCCACCACCAGCACTCTCCGCCCCTTCAGTCGGGCGCGCTCACCGTTAGCTGTGGTGACGCAGCGCTCGGTGGGTTCCCACCCCCGCGGAGCCGTCTTGCTCGTGCCCGGCAGTACGCCCGGTCGAACCAAGGAGATTGTAGAGCCGGTGTCAATCAGGGCCCGGATCGACGTCTTCCCCAAGCTGCACTGTAGATAGATCCCTGGAGAGTGTCCAACTCGGCCCACGCGCGGTGCCGGCTCCTCGGGGGAAACATCTGCTGGAGGTGGCCTGTCCCCGTTCACGCCACCTTGCTCTAGTTTAACGCCGGCGAGGGGCCGGTTTGTCGTGGGGTGGGTGCGGGGCAGTATCGCGCGATGTGTCCCATCTCTCCGCAGCGGAAGCACCCTTCCTCGCGCCGCCGAGGCCATCTTCTCCGTGGACGCGCCGCTGTGGTCTGCCGTAATTCCTCCTCCTCCCCCTCGCTCTCCATCGTAGCCTTGTAGGTTCTCCGGCTGTGCGTTGCTGCTTCAGCGGTGCGACTTATTAGCGGCTCTGCCCGCTCTGCTTCTGCCACTGCAGTCTTCCAGTCACTCGCGGCGTGGAGCCGTACGTGGCTCTGGAGCTGGGCCGGGCGGAGACCTTGGATGAAGCTCCGGAGGGCGAGCTTCTCTACTGCCTCCGGCGCGAACTCTGGGTAGCTGCGCCGGGTTAACAGCCATATATCTGCAGCATAGGCTCCTAATTTTTCCTGGTGGTTCCGGCGGCGGCGGGTCAGCTGTTCTTGGGCGTGCTCAGCGTCCGCTATTCTCCCAAATCGTCTCTGGAGCGCCCCTTGTAGTGCTGGCCAGCTGTGGTGCTCCCCGGGCCGGAGATCAGAGAGCGTGCAGAGGGCTTTCCCTTCCAAGGCCAGCGCGACCTGTACGGCGGTTTCCTCTGGTGACCAGCCGTTCAGCGCCGCAGTCAGCTCGACCTGTGTCAGGTAGTCATCTAATGTGGCTTCGCCGTTGAAACGGGGAATCTTGGCCCGCTGCCGAACAGGTGGGGTGGTCGTTTCCTGATCGATCGCCACCCTTGATCGCCGTGGGGTCGCCAGCCCGTGCTGTCCTAAGAAGGGTGGAACGTTTGCTCTGTTCTGCCCGCTCTGTCTTGAAAAAGACAGGAGGCGGGGTGCGCTGGCCCCGTCAGGTCCGCCGCTCCGTTCGTCCCGGCTCCGGGCTCCCGGTGGTGATGCCTCGGTCTCATCATCCATCATCAGCTGAGCAATGGCCTGCTCCAGCTGCTGGATCTCCATTCTGATCGCTTCCATTTGCTCCATCCCACTTCTGACACCAGTGTGACGTAGCAGGGTTCACACAAAGAAAGAGGAGCAAGATGGTTGTGATGAACAGGCTTTATTTACACACCACCAACCCCCAACCTCCACTTAGTACGCAGAGCAGTGGAGGTCATTCCCACAGACCTCTGTTTACATTACGGTTACACACACATGATACATCTTGCCCTAATCCTGCTAAACACTGCTGGGTCATTATAATGCAGTTATAATGACACAGCAGTATAACCCAGAAATAACACATTTAACACACACAGTAACGTTTCAAACTGGCAAAGCATGCTGGGAAATCCCTGGCCCCCTTAAAATGGCCCCGACGTTACAATATGGTCCACCATTGTGCATGTGATGTCAGATTAGAACTCTTTCTCTGATTGAGGTGCAAAGATCTCTTTGATGTAACTGGATAGCCTAGAAACAATGGACATTTAGATTTAAAAAGTACATCATGCACTATAGTTCCATTTAGCATATAAAAATGTGTTCTTTGTAAGTTTCAAACATATAATACAGCCATGCATTAAATGTATGCAACTAAAATATTAAACCCTCTCTTGTCAGTTAAATACACACTGCCTTTATTTAGTTAAGCTCTGAAAGAAACGAGCCGATAGGGCTGGGTGATACACAAATATACTCATATCGATACATTCTACTATGCACAATACATAAAATGCCTTTATTGCAGATATCGACCATAAATTGTCATGGTAGTGTAAGCTGTCAGCATTTTGAGATATCACTTGATATGTAAAGTGCCATATAAATCTAATCTGTGGCGGTTCGTTTTAACCCCACAACAGACTAAGGACACTCAGCCCTCTTTTCTCTGTTTTTCTGCTGCATTACTGAGAAGCAATGTGCCATTCATGTATTTGTGATGCAAACATGCATGTGTTGTGATGTAATGCGCCATTCTGTATAGTGTGCATATGGCTTGTCCTTACTGTGCTTTTTCTGAGCATCTTAGATGTGCTTTGGTGTATTAATGTCTACAGGTAGACGAGTTTCTTCTGTCTCACCTATGTGATGTTAATCAATGCCTTTCATCCTTTGTACTCATGAGTCCTGTCCTTACTGTGACCTAGAGACTCAGATCAATATGTAGATGTGCTTGTTAGCCTCTTTGTCTTACACTTAGAGCGAGGTCTAGCTAATCTGCCCATTGTGATGTATGGCTTACAAATGCAAATACCTCCTGCCTGTTCTGTTGTCCCTTTGATCATTCTAGACTGTGGGGTATGTCTTTTTGATGTATTGTTATGATCAAGTATTTAAGGTGCAACTCTGTAACACAATCTCTCTCTCTTACTCTCTCACTCTGATCCTGCAACAGGTGGACACACTGTGTCCGCCTCTCTTTCTCTGAGAGCCTAGGGATCCCGCTCCGGGCTGCTCCACTATGCACCGGAGAGGGGATCCCGTGAAGGCGACATGATTAATAAAATCTGCTTAAAACCACAGCACTGCTGCTTATTTTTTCATGCCGCTTCACTGGTGACCCCTCGAACACGCACACGTTTTGTGCGAAAGCAACCTTCCGAGCTGGACAGCCACACAGCTGCGTTGGTGGCCCCTTGAAGACGCACACGCTTTGTGCAACGCAGCCTTGTTTTGGATGGCCACGCGGGCGAACCGACGCTGAAAAAAACGAGCGGCCAGCGAACGCGACACCCGGGCATGAATGCTCCGTCGCAGCGGCCTACTGGTTCCCCCTCCCTGCGGCTTCAGGGAGACTTCGACGCGGAGCCAACACAGGCGAGCCGTTCTCCGGACATCACCCACGACCGGGTAAACTGCAGAAAACGTCATGGCGCGACCCTCGCCTGAGATCTGCACCACCACGCACGGGACGCATACGGCTCTACAGACCCCCATCATCCTTCGCGCTACACACAGAGCCTTCAGGGCTGCTCTCACACCTGGAGGCACGCACGCAGCATGCTCGAAGGATTTGTTAATGGTCTCAGCCATGGCACACATAGGGAATTCAGCGGTTTTGCGGTTCCCGAGGCTTTAGGGTTACGCCTGAACCTAAAGTCAACACGCCAGTCCCTCTGCCCTCATCACAGCCGCCATTCAGCCTCGTCTTTTCTTCATGGCCGCACGAGCGACAACGATTGTCTCCTCCCTCTCACCGCTCCAACGCAGCTGCACGAGCCCGGGGCACAAAGATCGTCTATTGCCTCGCACGGCTCCAACGCGCCTCCTCGAGCCCGAGGGACAGAGATCGTCTACTTCCTCACACCGCTCCAACGCAGCTGCATGAGCCTGAGGAACATAGGATCGTCAATTCCCTCCCCCCGCTCCAACGCATCTGCACGGGCCTGAGGGACTAAAGATCGTCTATTTCCTCTCACCGCTCCAACGCACCATGGCCAATCTACAGCCACAGCTCAACCTGGATTTATCGGCGCCGTCTGCGCCGATCTCCACCAAGTTTCTGCACCCTGACTCGCCACTCCAGCGGCCCACCCACGCACTGAACCCCCACGCACGCATCGGGGAGTTACAAGGACGGCGCATCACGCATGGGACAAGTAATGGCTCCACAGACTGCCTTCCTCCTTCGCCGCTGCCTTTCAGGGCTGCTCGCTCACCTGAGGCACGCATGCAGCATACTGGAAGGATATGTTAACAGTCTCAGCCACGCCACAGACCGCCATCGTCCTCCGCCGCTGCCCACAGAACCTTCAGGGCTGCTCGTTCACCTGAAGCAAGCACGCAGCTCGCCACTGGATTTTTTAATGGTCTTAGCCACGGCACAACGGGATTTCAGCCGTCAGCTGTTCCCGGGAGCTTTGGGGTTGCTTCAGCACCCAAAGCCAACAGTCCCTGTGTTTTGTTTACTTTTTTTCTTACAGCCACCCCTGCTTTTCTTCATGGCCACGAGAGGAGTCAGAGACTAGTTTTTCTTCTTGTGATCTCCGCACGTGCAACGGGACAACCCCTCGACATCACGGAGCAGCAAGCAATTTTTGCGCGGCTCAGGACGATTTCACAGCTCCTGCCGGCACTTACCACCCCTCCCCCTCCGCCTGCAGCGAGCTTCTCCCACAGCTCGCTCACACAGATGGATTATCGAGGTCGCGGCCCCCTGCCGCGTCCTCTGGGGGGGAGCGTGTGGCGGTTCGTTTTAACCCCACAACAGACTAAGGACACTCAGCCCTCTTTTCTCTGTTTTTCTGCTGCATTACTGAGAAGCAATGTGCCATTCATGTATTTGTGATGCAAACATGCATGTGTTGTGATGTAATGCGCCATTCTGTATAGTGTGCATATGGCTTGTCCTTACTGTGCTTTTTCTGAGCATCTTAGATGTGCTTTGGTGTATTAATGTCTACAGGTAGACGAGTTTCTTCTGTCTCACCTATGTGATGTTAATCAATGCCTTTCATCCTTTGTACTCATGCGTCCTGTCCTTACTGTGACCTAGAGACTCAGATCAATATGTAGATGTGCTTGTTAGCCTCTTTGTCTTACACTTAGAGCGAGGTCTAGCTAATCTGCCCATTGTGATGTATGGCTTACAAATGCAAATACCTCCTGCCTGTTCTGTTGTCCCTTTGATCATTCTAGACTGTGGGGTATGTCTTTTTGATGTATTGTTATGATCAAGTATTTAAGGTGCAACTCTGTAACGCAATCTCTCTCTCTTACTCTCTCACTCTGATCCTGCAACAGGTGGACACACTGTGTCCGCCTCTCTTTCTCTGAGAGCCTAGGGATCCCGCTCCGGGCTGCTCCACTATGCACCGGAGAGGGGATCCCGTGAAGGCGACATGATTAATAAAATCTGCTTAAAACCACAGCACTGCTGCTTATTTTTTCATGCCGCTTCAAATCCACTATTATTATAATTTTTTTTTTTTTTTTTTTGTTACTTATTTGTACCCGTAGGTAGATTTGGTTTGCAATCTGGTGACAAGCCACCGGCTGCTGGTCGCTGCGTGCGTGAGCGCCCTAAACCTACATGTTTTTGGTGTGCGGGAGGAAACCGGAGAAATCCCGGAGTAAACCCGCGCAACATGGGGAGAACATGCAAACTCCACACAGCTCACTGTTGGTCGGGGGCTGGGATTGAACCCACGATCTCATGATCCCCGCGATCCCCCGGCCGAGGGTAAAACTGTGCTGCCACAGTGCTAAACCACTGCGCCACCGTGCACCCCCCTAATTTATTTGTCTGGTTGAAGTTCAGCTTCTCTCCCCTCTCATACAGCTGTACTCAGTCGCTCCCCCCACGTCCCCGCGCCATGTTTCATATCGGGGTCATTGCCAGGTCTGTGTTTTTCCCACAGTTTTTTTTTTTTTCTTAAGAAGCTGCTTCTTTTGAGCCTGTTTTCGTGGAGCAGAGACGCTTGTTTTTTATGCACAATCTGGCAACACTGGCAGAACACAGGGAAAGGGGAAAAAATGATGCAGTGGAAGCAGACTTGAAGGAAATAATTTCGAGGAGAAAAAAGCACCAGCTCCGTTGTCTGGCACTGGCAGTGGTTTGGATTTAACCCTATGAGTGTGTATGTTGCCAAACTGCGACATAACCCATAGTGGTCAAGAGTGGTAAATATTTTTTGTCAATAAAATACAGTAGTTCAGATTTCCAAGGCTATAACTTGAAAGTGGTAAGAGATAATGGCTTACTGTCAATAAGAAAGATGTAAAATATGATCCAAAATTTCAGATAGGAATAAATTTACGCATCTAATTTGCATAATGTTGCGGCACCTCTTTAAATTCTATAACTCAGTCAAAACTGGACTTTGGACATATTTACACATAAAATGGTTCAGTCTTTTTACACCGTTTTTTGTACAGAGGTACCTCATCATCTTATCTTCAAAGCACAAGAACAAGAAATCAGTACATTTAAAAAAAACCCAGAAATTTCTCACTTTTGACAAAGAGTGAGAAGGCAGGCACAGTGCCGCACTCTGCCACTAGGGGCACTCAAATTCTCACACTCAAAGGGTTAAGAAGGTAAAAACTGACCAAAATACAGTTTTGTGCAAATTATGTTGCAAAGCCATTGTCTTTAAACGTAGAAATGCAACTAATTTGTTTTACCACTTGAAATGTCATCCACGATAATATGAAGAATGCACTGAAATCCGCTCAACATCTCAGGGAGCCCCTACAAAAAAAAAAAAAAAAATAAAAAAAAATAAAGGAACCAGCCCTAAAAAAAATGGCTATATGACTTCTTCAGTTAGGCCAGCATGGTGGTACAGGTGTTAGTACTGTTGCCTAACAGCTAGAAGGTTCCAAGTTCAAATCCACAGGCTAGCAGGGGTAGGAACCTTTCTATGTGGAGTTTGCATGTTCTCCCTATCTTGTGTGGGTTTGCTACGGGAGCTCTGGTTTCCTCCCACAATCCAAAGACACACATGTTAGGTTAATTGGTAATTCTAAATTGTCCCTATATCTGTCTCCTATAGGCCCTTAGAATAGAGGGTTTGTTCTAGTGGAGTGTTTTGAGACTAGAAAAAGCACTAGAGTAAGTAAGTACAGGTACTTATCCCTTCATTTGGAAAATTTATCCCATACAACAAAAGTACAAAATGGAAAGGGATCACAACTACAGTTACAAATTATACTGCCAAAGACATAGCCGTTACTGTTTAAAAGATGACCAAACAAAAAAGTGGACTTTAATTTATATGGATTTAAAATATCTTTTGCCAGAATTTTTGCTTAATGTACTTTTTATTATGTTGAGTCCTTTTTTTGTTTTGTTTTTGTTTTATTGGTTTTACTACAGGCCATAATAGGAAAGGCCACCATTATATATTGTAATTTGTTGCAAATTTATGAGTGGGGTTGCGTCGCTGGTTCAATAAAGTTTGATAAATTTAACGTGACCCCCCCCCCCCATGCAATTTTTAAAAATGGAATAAATGGGTCTATTTTCATACCAGTGTCATTTTATGCAAAGATTTTACATTTATTCAGTGGTTCATCAGCGATCTCAAGATATTGTGATAAAATCCTAAATGTATGGCGATGCATGTTAAAAGTCATATCACCCAGCCCTACAAGCCGATTGTGCTTTTTGGATTTTATAACGTCACACACCAAGAAGCCTCACCTTCAGTTCTCTAAATTAGCATAACAAATACACCCTGACTGCCTGCTCGTGATTGGTTCATACAACAAAACTTTACCCAATCACATTAAGGGCTTAATATTAATATTGTTAAGCAGGCTGAAAACCAGTTATTTGGGGCAGAGCTTTTCAGACAGATTTTTGAATGAACTGTAAAACAGCAGAGAAATGTTTTTGGTCTTTGGAACCACTCCTGTATTTTCTTAAGAATGTCAAAACCCCAAATTATTCCCTGGAAACTGTACAGTATGGGGCCTTTAAGCTATACCTGAGGAGGAGAGACTCGGGGCCCGATTATGATGATCTAAAGCACACTTTTGTTCCACACTTTGTGACTTCCGCCGGTGAAGTCTGTAGTTTCTGTCAGCGTATTACCTGTTTTTCCACTGTGCTCCCTCGCCACCTAAATACTGACTTACTCTGCGTGCAGTTTGTGCTCATAGGAGGGGACTCACTTAAAGTAAGTGATGCTCGGTGTGAAGTTAAGCACATTGGTGTTATTTACCTTTTGTTCTTATTAAAGACAAAAATAGAAAGATGTTTTTACCTTCTTAACATGTTTCGACTGTTCACTGCAGCCTTCTCTGACAAAGTGACACTTCTGCCTCTTCTCAAGTGAGGCAGAAGTTGATAAGAGGCCTTCACTTCTGCCTGTTATCAAGTTTAAAAGGCATGAGCATGTTCATACAGTGGAGATCAAAATTTGAGAATGTACATATTAATACTTGATTTGTTCTAATATATGTTATTCTTCATTGTTCAGAATTTGACAGAATATCAGCTGTAGCTATACCACTGCTGTACTAGCATGTTTTTTTTTTTAAAAAAAAACCAAGGCACTTCAGCGCAAACATTTATTTTGTAAAAACACAGTGAGCAAAATTAGAGAACAGTGACCACGGTGCCAGAAGAGAAGATTTAAACAATGGGTTTTTTTTTTTTTTTTTGTTTTTTTTTTTTTTTAGAGCTATAGGATTCAAAAATTAATAGGAATTGTAGAAGCCCTTGCTTTCAATGACTTCAGCACATCTGTGCCTACAGGACATCACTTGTTTCTCACACTGCTCTGGTTTGGGGAACATGATTATGCAAAGACTCAATGGGGAATCGGTTCAACAGTGCAGCTGGAATTGCTCGCCAGTTCACTGCTGAACAGGGCAAGGATCTGTCTTGGCACACAGTGTCTCTCCGTTTAAGACAATTTGGACTCAAAGCTCACTCTGCAGTGAACAAACCTCTCATCAGCAGAAAGAATAGAAGAGGCTAGACTTGCCTTTGCTGAGGAGCACATTGTATGGACAGAGGAGAACTGGTCCAGAGCGCACTTCAGTGAGGAGAGTAAGTTCAATTTATTTGGGTCTGATGGGAAACAATATGTTCAGCATCAAACTGGGGAAAGACTGAACCCAAAGTGTGTAAAGAAGTCAGTTAAATTTGGAGTATCATGAATGAATGAATAGTTTGGGGGATGTTTTCTGCAGCAGGAGTTGGGCCTCTTGTACAGCTACATGGCTGGTTGAACGCAAATGTTTATGTGAACCTCCTTTGGCAACATGCAATTCCTTCACTGCAGTTGTCTCCCAATCAGCCCACAATTTTCATGCAAGACAATGCCCCCTGTCACACTGCAAAACAGGTTAAACAGTTCCTTGAATCTAACAATATTGAAACAATGAATATCCTGCCTCTCGCCCAAAGATGCTGGGATAGGCTCCAGCCCCCCCCCCCCCCGCGACCCAAAAAGGATTAAGTGGAAGAAGATGGATGGATGGATGGATGGATGGATGAAATGGCCAGCCCAGAGTCCAGATCTAAACCCCATAGAGAATCTCTGGAAAATCCTTGACAACAAAGTAATGGTTAAGAAACCCAGTACAGTTACTGAACTGTGGAAGAGACTGAAAGAGGAATGGACCAAGATCAAACCATGTCTTTGGATTGTGGGAGGAAACCGGAGCACCCAGAGTAAACCCACACAGTACAGAGAGAACATGAAAACTCCACACAGAAAGGTTTCTCCCCCTGCCAGCCTGGAGATTTGAACATGGAACCTTCCAGCTGTGAGGCAACAGTGCTAACCACTGTACAGTGGTTTAGTTTTCATATGATAAAAGACTGAACGACTTTTGCTCTCATTTACATTTTCAGTTTTTGATTGTAGACTTACAGACAAGTACACAAATGAAGGATTTATTTATTAATCCTCTCCTTATGTCAACATAAAGTGGGTCACTCTTTTCTAAAATTTAAATACCAGACTTTATCAGGCCAGCAGTGTGCATGGGCCTTAAACACACTTTTATTTTTTCATGCAGGGTCTTCAGCACAAAAATGGATTTGTCCTCAGATCTGTGTATTAAATGTCCAACCAGAGGAAATAACATGCTAGATCACTGTTATACTTCAGTAAAGGATGCATATCGCGCTGTTCCCCGCGCTGCGCTGGGACTGTCTGATCACGTGATGGTTCACCTCATCCCCACATACAAACAAAGACTGAAACTCACTAAACCTGTTGTGACCACCACAAAGAAATTGACCATTGAAGCTGGAGAGAAACTGAACACATGCATGGAAATAACTGACTGGGACATGTTTAAAAGAGCCACACATGATCTTAATGAGTACACATACACTGTGAACTCATATATCAACTTCTGTGAAGAGCACATTCTCCCATCGCGCACCAGGATAAGATATTCTAATGACAAGCCTTGGTTCACAGCTAAGCTCAGACGGATCAGGAAGGAGAAGGAAGCAGCGTTGAAAAGTGGAGACAGGGACTGCTACAGGGAGGTCAAATATCGGTTTAACAGAGAGCTGAGGAGAGCTAAATCTGTATATTCTGAGAGACTCCAGCAGCAGTTCACTGCTAATGACTTGGCTTCTGTGTGGAGAGGACTGAGGCAAATCACCAACTATCGGCCTCAGGCCTCTAAAGGTCAGGATGACAAAGCCCTTTGTCAAAGACTGTCCCAACACTATGCCCGTTTTGACACCTCGTCAGCTGTGTCCAACTCACCCACTCCACCCAGCTCCACTGCCTCCTCAGCCCCTAATTCATCAAGAGCGGTCCCCCCCTCCTCCTCCTCCTCCCCCCCCCCTCCCCTTGTCATCAGTGAGCAGGACGTGCACAGACAGTTCTCCAGACTGAACCCGCGCAAGGCCCCCGGGCCGGACGGTGTGTCTCCCTCCACCTTGAGACACTGTGCGAAAGAGCTGGCTCCTGTCTTCACAGACATTTTTAACACCTCCCTTAAGCAATGTCACGTGCCGACCTGCCTCAAATCCTCCACCATCATCCCTGTCCCCAAGAAGCCACGGATTACTGGACTTAACGACTACAGACCTGTAGCGCTCACCTCTGTAGTCATGAAGTCCTTTGAGCGCCTGGTCCTGTCTCACCTCAAGTCCATCACCACACCCCTCCTAGACCCGCTGCAGTTTGCCTACCGTGCTAACAGGTCTGTGGACGACGCAGTCAACCTGGCCCTCCACTCCATCCTGCAGCACCTGGACTCCCGGGGAACCTACGCCAGGATTCTGTTTGTGGACTTCAGCTCCGCATTCAACACCATCCGCCCCGATCTGCTCCAGGACAAGCTGTCCCTGCTCAACGTGCCTGACTTCCTCTGCAGGTGGATCACCGACTTCCTGACGGACCGGAGACAGCATGTGCGGCTGGGGAAGTCTGTCTCAGACTCTGTTAGCATCAGCATTGGATCACCCCAGGGCTGTGTACTTTCCCCCCTACTCTTCTCCCTTTATACCAACTCCTGCACCTCCTCCCGCCAGTCTGTTAAGCTGATTAAGTTTGCGGACGACACCACCCTCATCGGGCTCATCTCCAACGGTGACGAGTCCGCCTACAGGGAAGAGGTGGCCCAGCTGGTGTCCTGGTGCAGCCACAACAACCTGCTCTGAAGACAGCGGAGATGATTGTGGACTTCAGGAAAGTCACATCCCCCCTGCCCCCCCTCACCATCACAGGCTCTCCCATCACCTTTGCAGATTCCTTCCGCTTCTTGGGCACCACCATCACCCGAGACCTCAAATGGGAGCCAACCATCAGCTCCCTCATCAAAAAGGCCCAGCAGAGGATGGTCTTTCTGCGGCAGCTGAGGAAGCTCAAGCTACCCACCAAGATGTTAGTGCAGTTCTACACGGCCATCATTGAGTCCATCCTCACCTCCTCCATAACTGTGTGGTACGCAGGAGCCACTGCCAGGGACAGACTAAGGCTGCAGCGCGTCGTGCGCACTGCTGAGAAGGTGATAGGCTGCAAGCTCCCATCTCTCCAGGACCTGTACATCTCCAGGACCCGGAGGCGTGCTGGCCGGATCATAGCCGATCCTTCACATCCTGGTCACGTGCTGTTTGCCCCCCTCCCCTCAGGTAGAAGGCTTCGGTCCATTCGGACTAAAACCTCCCGGCACATGAACAGCTTTTTCCCCTCTGCCATCAGACTGCTGAACACTAAGTGACTTTTGACTCTCGTGCACTATGTACAGCAGCTCAACCAGACTCATGTCAATCATCACTGTTTTTCTGTTGCATTATTGACTGCACTATGTGGTACTTCACATTATCTGCTACATGCTAATTTTTTAAAACTGCCTTGACTAGTACTACTCATTATTACTAGTATTATTATTATTACTTATTATTACTTATTTTTCTACACTTATTGCACGTTTCTAGTCCTTTAGTTTTTTAGTTTATCCCTTTTTCTCATTATGTTTTTAATGTTGCAGCATGGCACCGAGACAAATTCCTAGTTTGTGTATCACATGAACAATGGCAATAAACCTGATTCTGATTCTGATTCTGACATCTAAATGCTGTTACAGTGGTGTGAAAAAGTGTTTGTCCTCTTCCTGATTTCTCATGTTTTTGTATGTTTGTCACACTTTAAATATTTTAGATCATCAAACAAATTTAAATATTAATCAAAGAATACAAGTAAACACAAAATGCAATTTTAAATGAAGGTATTTATTATTAAGGACTAAAAAAATCCAAACCTCCATGGCTCTGTGAAAAAGTGATTGCCCCCGTTAAAACATACATTAACTGTGGTTTATCACATCTTTGGAAAGCTGAGTTCAATTTCTCTAGCCACACTGAGGCCTTATTACTGCCATTGTGGAAAATGTGAAAATGACGAGGCAGAGTTTATCTCACGAGTCAGGTTTATTCACATCTTCCAACATCATCAAAAACAGAAAGAGGAAGAAACCCAGACATTCGTCCTTTAAATACCTCAGGACTTCAAAGCACACAGTCACATTGTATTTAATCCCAAGTAACAATGCATCTTCTTTCAGATCTTAACACCTCCACCCCCAGCCTCTGGCGGCCAGGAAAATCCCCCCAGGCCGTCTCTTTGCATACCAAAGCCTAAACTTTCACATCCTCCTGTTATCTCCAAAGAGACACGGTCCTTTGTTCAATCTAAGATGTGAAGCCTAAAGTGGTATACATATGAAGCATGAAGTGATGTACATATGTGCATATGTGTCCCACATGACCCCCCCCCAAACATCTAAGATGGAACAACGGAATAACAGTCTGCATGTCATGATAAACCATTACACATCAGTCCACGTGCTGCTTGGGCCTCAGTCTTCTCCCGTATCTGCTGTAAGCGGGCTTTACCACTTCCGCGGCGTCATCCTGCTGGGGAGCTGCTGTCTGAGGGCGAGAACTGTTAGTCAATCGCTGTGGGTGTTCTGGGGAATGTCCCCTAGGGGGTCTGCCGCGCCGAGGAGCCCTGGCCACAAGCACATCCTCGTCTGCCAACACAAAGGCGGGTTTGAGCCTGTTTATGCCAATTTTTTCTTTCCTGCCCCCCAAATCTAGCAAAAAATGCTTATCCCCTGTTTCCAGCACTCTAAATGGTCCATCATAAGGTGGTTGCAACAGTGGGTGATGGGCATCGTGTCTGACAAAAACAAACTCCGTGTTTTTTAAGGCCTTAGGCACAAAAACGCGCGGAAAACTGTGGTGAACGGGGCCAGGCAGCGTGCCCGATTCCGTGCCACTCTGCAACCGCTGGGCCGGGGAGCATTCTGGAGCAGGATTATCTGGAAGAAATTCCCCGGGCAGCCGAAGTGGCTGCGCAAAAACTAGCTCAGCCGGGGAGGCTTCTAAATCCTCTTTAGGTGCAGAACGCAACCCCAATAAAACCCACGGTACCTGTCTACCCAATTTGCATCCGTAAGCAACGCTCTGAGAGCCGCTTTCAATGACCTATGAAAACGTTCGCATAACCCATTAGCCTGCGGATTGTACGCGGTTGTGCGGTGGATCTTTACCCCCAGGCTGCGGGCCATTGCTGACCAAAGCTCGGAAACAAATTGGGGACCTCTATCGGACGTAATGTCCGACGGGACTCCAAAGCGCGCTACCCATGCTGTTAAAAACACGCGCGCCACCTCCTCGGCTGTGGTTGACGACAGTGGGACCACTTCCGGCCAGCGCGTGGTGTGGTCTACCATTGTCAGAAGATGTGTGCACCCCTGTGACGGCGGGAGGGGGCCTACGAGGTCCACGTGAACATGATCGAACCTCTTAGCCGGGATGTGGAACGGCTCCAAGGGGGCTCTCGTGTGCCTGTGTACCTTGGCTCGTTGACAAGCCATGCAGGCTGCCGCCCACTCTCTAACTTGTTTGCGCAGGCTCGGCCAAACAAATTTCTCTCCCACCATTTTGACCGACGCGCGCACTCCCGGGTGCGCCAGAGAATGAATCGAGTCAAAAATGTGGCGGCGCCACGCGGCCGGTACCACAGGACGCGGTCGCCCGGTGGAGACATCACAGATTAGGGGGGGCATACCGTCTTGCAGCACCTTGTTCTCCAGCCTTAACCCTGTTCTTCCAGACTGGAGCGCGCGCACATCCGCGTCGCTACTCTGATCCGCGGCCATGGCTGCATAATCTATCCCTACGCGGACTGGGGCCACCACGGCGCGCGAGAGACAGTCTGCCACTACATTCAGTTTACCTGCCACATGCTGAATATCGGTAGTAAACTCTAAGATTGCGGCCAGCTGCCTCTGCTGCCGGCCTGACCACGGTTCTGAAACCTTGGCCATCGCGAATGTTAGCGGCTTGTGGTCAACGAACGCGGTGAAACGGTGTCCCTCCAGCCAGAACTGGAAGTGGCGAATGGCCAAGTGGAGAGCTAACAACTCCCTGTTGAATGCGCTGTATTTTCGTTCACTATCACGCAAAGTCCTGCTGAAAAAGGCAAGCGGCTGCCAAGCCCCGGCTGCATGCTGCTCCACGACCGCCCCTATGGCCACATCTGACGCGTCAGTAGTGAGCGCTATGCGGGCCGTTGGGTATGGATGTGCTAACAACGCAGTGTTTGCCAGGGCTGTTTTGACCTCAGAGAATGCTCGCTCTCGCTCCGGAGACCATTCGATCTTATTTGTGGGTTTTTGTTTTTTTAGTGCGGCATACAATGGTTGCATGAGCTGCGCTGCGTGGGGGAGGAACCGGTTATAAAAATTCACCATTCCCAAAAACTCCTGTAACGCCTTGACTGTTTGTGGCTGGGGAAAATTTGTTACCGCGCGCACTTTGTCAGGCAGCGGAACCACTCCTTCTGGGGAGACGCGATGCCCCAAAAAAATCAATCTGCGTCACCCCGAGCTGACACTTTGCTGGGTTGATTATTAACCCGTGCTCTCCCAACCTCCGGAAAACTGCCGTGAGGTGGTTTTCGTGTTCGTCTTCGGACGCGCTGGCTACTAAGATGTCATCCAGGTAGACGAACACAAATGGGAGATCGCGCAACACCGCGCCCATCATGCGTTGGAACGTCTGCGCAGCGCCCTTAAGCCCAAACGGCATGCGCAAAAACTCGAATAGGCCAAACGGAGTTATTACCGCTGTTTTGGGTATGTCCTCAGCGCGCACTGGGACTTGATGGTAACCGCGGACCAAGTCTATCTTAGAGAAAACACGCGCCCCCGCCAAATGAACGGAAAAATCTTGGATATGCGGGATTGTGTAGCGGTCGTGCGCTGTGGCGTTGTTCAACCTGCGGAAATCTCCGCAAGGTCGCCACGAGCCATCAGCTTTTGGGACCATGTGAAGCGGGGAAGCCCATGGGCTGTTCGAACGCCTGATGATGCCCAGCTTTTCCAGGTTGGTGAACTCCTCGCGCGCTATGGTCAGTTTAGCTGAATCCAAGCGCCGAGCTTTTGCAAAAATGGGCGGTCCGGTGGTAGTAATAAAATGTTCCACTCCGTGTTTAGCGACGGCTGCTGAAAACGTGGGAACCGTGAGTGCTGGGAACTGAGTGAGCAGTGTGTGGAACTTACCGCTTGCCGTTGCGACGTTGGCTTGTGCTGTGGGCGGGGTTACTCGGGCTGCACAGGGAATAGAATAAAAGGAAAGTGCATTAACCAGGCGCCTGTTAGCAAGATCAACCAACAAACCATGTGAGCACAGAAAATCAGCCCCCAACATATTGAAACTCACTGCAGCTATAACAAAAGTCCACTCAAATGTACGGCCGTGTAGGGACAGAAGCAGGTTCCTCTCACCAAAGGTCTTAATCTCTGAGCCGTTCGCTGCTGACGCCCCGTGACCTCCAGGGCCCGCCAGCCGGTCAGCGGAGGTAGGCGTGATGAAACTCACTTGGGAGTCTGTGTCCACGAGGAATTGCCTCCCCGAACGCGCATCCGTCAAGTAGAGCAGCTTGTTCTCTTCACCGAGGGCTGCAGCTGCTACCGACCTCCGGTCTTGGCGTTTCCCGAGCGCTTGAACTGGCACGGTGGTATACATTTGCGTGTCTTCTCTGCAAAGTGGCGATGGTAGAAACAGAGGGTGTCTCCTCCACGATCCTTGGCCCCTGCCGCCGCTGTCGTCGGTGGGTCTGCTACCGCCGTCTCTGGCCCCTCGCCATCTCTGGCCGTCGCGCCGAACTCCGTCGCTGCCGCGGTGGCCGTGTGCTGTTTGCTGGTGTTGAGAATCCGGTGCGCCTCCTTGGCCGGCGCGCGCAAGTCCCGCTGGGCCAACAACGGCGAACTGGCCAGGGTCACTCTTGTGGCCGAAGGTAGGGTTCTCAGGAAAATGTGGGTGAAGATGAAGTCGTCGTTGTCTGAGCCCCTCAAGCTCAGCATGTTCTCCATCAGGTCAACGGGCATGCCATCTCCCAAGTCGTTCAGAGCCAGGAGTCTCTCCGCTCTCTCCTGGACTGAGAGAGTGAAGCGCTGGATGAGCGCAGCCTTCAACCCGCCGTATTTGTCGTCGGCCGGTGGCTGCTCCACAAGGCTCTGCACATGCCGAGCCATGCGGTTGTCGAGCTTGGCAATCACATGGTAGAACTTCGTGTCATCTACTGTTATCCCCCGGAGGGCGAACTGTGCTTCGACCAAGTGGAACCAGGAGCGCGGGTTGTCTCGCCAAAAGTCCGGTAGCTGGACAGTAGCGGCATACGCTTGGCTGGGAGCTCCTGACTCGGCTGGCTTGGGGGAATTTCTTTCACTCATGATACGTCTTAGGGTCACCAGTGTGGAAAATGTGAAAATGACGAGGCAGAGTTTATCTCACGAGTCAGGTTTATTCACATAAAGAGGAAGAAACCCAGACATTCATCCTTTAAATACCTCAGGACTTCAAAGCACACAGTCACATTATATTTAATCCCAAGTAACAATGCATCTTCTTTCAGATCTTAACACCTCCACCCCCAGCCTCTGGCGGCCAGGAAAATCCCCCCAGGCCGTCTCTTTGCATACCAAAGCCTAAACTTTCACATCCTCCTGTTATCTCCAAAGAGACCCTGTCCTTTGTTCAATCTAAGATGTGAAGCCTAAAGTGGTATACATATGAAGCATGAAGTGATGTACATATGTGCATATGTGTCCCACACCATACCTGTTCTCAATCAAGAAATCACTTAAATAGGACCTGCCTGACAAAGTGAAGTAGACCAAAAGATCCTCAAATGCCAGACATCATGCTGTGATCCAAAGAAATTTAGGAACAAATGAGAAACAAAGTAAGTGAAATCTATCAGTCTGGACAAGGTTATAAAGCCATTTCTAAAGCTTTGGGACTCCAGCGAACCACAATGAGAGGAATTATCCACAAATGGCGAAAACATGGAACAGTGGTGAACCTTCCCAGGAGTGGCTGGCCAACCAAAATTACCCCAAGAGCGCAGCAACGACTCATCCAAGAGGTCACAAAAGACCCCACAACAACATCCAAAGAACTGCAGGCCTTACTTGTCTCAGTTAAGGTCAGTGTTCATGACTCCACCATAAGAAAGAGACTGGGCAAAAACGGCCTGCATAGCAGAGTTCAAGACAAAAACCACTGCTGAGCAAAAATAACATAAAGGCTTGTCTCAGTTTTGTCAGAAAACATCTTTATGATCCCCAAGACTTTTGGGAAAATACTCTGTGGACTTATGAGACAAAAGTTGAACTTTTTGGAAGGTGTGTGTCCCATTACATCTGGCATAAAAGTAACAGTGTTTCAGAAAAGGAACATCATGCCAACAGTAAAATATTGTGGTGGTAATGTGATGGTCTGGGGCTGTTTTGCTGCTTTGGAAGACCTGCGGTGGTAAATGGAACCATAAATTCTGCTGTCTACCAAAAAATCCTGAAGGAGAATGTCCGGCCATCTGTTTGTGACCTCAAGCTGAAGCGCATTTGGGTTCTGCAGCAGGACAGTGATCCAAAACACGCCAGCAAGTCCACCTCTGAATGGCTTAAGAAAAACAAAATGAAGACTTTGGAGTGGACTAGTTAAAGTCCTGACCTAAATCTGATTGAGATGCTGTGGCATGACATTAACAAGGTGGTTATGCTCGAAAACCCCCCAATGTGGCTGAATTATAACAATTCTGCAAAAATGAGTGGGCCAAAATTCCTCCACAGCGCTGTAAAAGACTCATTGCCAGTTATCATAAATGCTTGACTGCAGTTGTTGTTGCTAAGGGTCGCCAAACCAGTTATTAGGTTTAGGGGGAAGTCACTTTTTCACACAGGGCCATGTAGGTTTTGTTATATATATGAGAATTGTGTTTCGGAGCTTGCCATAGCCCAGCCAGGGGTGGGGAGAACGATGACATAAGGTGGGCTACGGCTGTAGTATATATTGTGTTGTACATTGGAATAAAGCAGTTCAGTGTTCAGTTAATGGTGACTCCCGTCCCTCATTATTCAAACATAACATTTGGCGACGAGGAAAATGGGAGCGTGTGTCAGGGAACCACCTCTGTTCCTGCAGTCCCTGGGCACACCGGTTATACCGTGGACCCGCTGAAAGGGCATGTTTGATGTGTATGTGGCTGTGGCCGGCCTGGGTGATGCCAGCGAAGAAAGATGGAGGAGTCTGTTCGTCCACCACCTCGGTGTAGAGGGGCAGAGGATATTTTTTGGGCTGTGTGGCAGCAGTTTGCTGGAAAACGGGTTGGAGCTAATGGGCAGTACCTTCGAGGACCATTCCACCGTCACTGAATGGAGGTACGAGTTTTTTGACCATCAACAGCGAACTGGTGAGTCCACTCGCTCTTTCATTATGGAGCTACGCAGCCTAGCGAGGGAGTGTGCTTTCAGGCCTATTGAGGAGGAGTTGGTCCGGGATAAGCTAGCTCATAGCACCAACAATGTGTGGCTGAAGAAGAAGCTAAGGCTAGCCAGAGACGCTCTCTCGCTTGAAAATGTGTTGGATATGGTTAGACAGAGGGAGTCTCCAATACTGCAGAATTTGCCATCGCTAGCTAGCAAGAAGTTGGGTACCCGCGTTTTCCCGCCGAGCACGGACGTTAGCATGCTAGCTAAGGCTTGGCGGTGGACTTGCAAAAGGCAGCAGAGGAAGAGGCGGAACAGGGCCCACACCTCTACTGCTAGGCCGTTGGCGGCAGAGCCCAGCGACACCGGGCGTGTGTGTGTGTAGCACATATGGGAAAGGGGCAGTTGAAGTGGTATGTGCTTAAGCTGGATGGTGTGGACGTGCCTTTGATGGTGGACTCGGGGGCCAGAAGGTCTATCCTGTGCATGGCCATGATGAAGAGGCTGTTCCCCAGGAAAACCATCAACCCTGGGGCGGTGAAGATGTTTGGTTATGGTCACGCGGAGATTGAAATGGCAGGTATGGCCATCTTTTCGGTGATGTGTGGGTTGAAGACGGTGCCCAGTTTCACGTTCCATTTGGCGCACCGGGGG
This sequence comes from Pholidichthys leucotaenia, assembly GCA_020510985.1. NCBI lineage: Eukaryota > Metazoa > Chordata > Actinopteri > Cichliformes > Pholidichthyidae > Pholidichthys > Pholidichthys leucotaenia. Next base: position 145,770,910 of record CM035845.1, on the reverse strand, counting down.
AAGACCTGTTGTGAATAGAACTGCTAGGTGAGCTGGGATTTTCCATAAAGGACCCAGAGGGCTCAACGGTGCTGACGGTGTACCCCGATTGGCACCTCCTTTGGCCGGCATTGTTTGAGGGCCTGGGATGCATCAGGGCATTCCATCATGGCCTGCTCATTGATACGAGCGTGGCGCTGAAGATCCAGCCACTACGATGGCTTCACCTCGCGCTGCGGGATGACGTCACTGCAGAACTGTCCATCCTCTGTCCTGTCAACTGTCCAGGCATCATTGAGAAGGTGGATGCCTCGCCTTGGATATCCAACATCATGTTAGCCAAGAAGAAATCGGGGGGCATTAGACCATGCATAGACCTCAGGATGGTGAACAAGGCAATTATCCCGGACCAGAACCCACTTCCAACTATGGAGGAACTCACGGCGACATTTAGTGGGTCACAAGTGTTTACCAAGCTGGACCTCTACCAGGGCTACCTGCAGGTGCCCCTCCGTCCTGCCAGCAGGAACCTGACGGCGTTCGTGACTCATATGGGGGTTTTTAGGTACACCTGGATGCCGTTTGGCCTGAGCTCCGCACCCAGCTGCTTCCAGAAGATTATGTTGACAATCTTGGCTGGTCTCAGGGGTGTAGTCACATATTTGGACGACATTGTGGTGCATGGTGCGTCGCGACAGGAACACGACGAGCAGCTGGAACGGGTCCTGGAGGTACTACGGGAACACGGGGTCACTTTGAATAGTGAGAAGTGCATCTTCACAGCGGACTCCATAGAATTTGTGGGGTTCTGGCTGAACGGGAGGGGGCTCCAGCCTCATAGACTCACACGTGGAGGCGGTCCTATGCCTTCCGGAACCTTCAACACCCGCACAGATCTCATTGTTTCTGGGTATGGTAAACTTTTATGGATGTTTCTTTTCTCTCTACTCAGAGACGATTGAACCCCTCCGGGCCCTGTTGAAGCAGGATGCACCGTGGGAGTGGACTTCAGCCTGCTCGGCGGCGGTTGCCAAGTTGAAACGGCAGCTCATCTCTCCTCTAGTGTTGGCCCATATTGACCCTGGCCGACCGACCATTGTCACTTGTGATTCTTCTGGCTCGGCAGTAGACACAGTGATGTCCCAGGTGCAAGATGGCACGGAACGCCCGGTGGCGTTCGCATCGAGGTCCCTCTCGGCAGCCGAGTAGAAATATGCGGTGGGGGAGAGGGAGGCGCTTGCCTGCGTCTGGGCCTGCAAGTGGTGGCATATTTACCTCTACGGGCACCATTTCACCCTGAGGACGGACCACTGGGAGCTCACGGCTTTTGCTGGAGATGTTGGGTTTGGGACATAGGCCTCTGAGAATCCATAGATAGTCAGAACGGCTGAGGGCCTACAATTTCACCACCCAGTTCACCCCCGGCAAGGATAACACTGTGGCGGACCTACTGTCCCACGTCACGGCTAACTCCATGTTATGGGACAGCGACGATGATGACGACCTAACAGAGGTGGATTTGGTGAATGCACTGCATGGGACCCTCTGGGATATAGTGTCCCCTCAAGAGCTTCAGGTGGAATTGGAACAGGACCCGGTGCTGACACAACTATGCTCAGTGATTGGGGGGGGGTGGCCCACAAAAGTGCAGGGTGAGTTAGCACCTTTCCAACGGGTCAAAGATGAGCTGAACTGTTGGGACAATGTGTGTATGGCAAGGGGACACTGCACTTTGATCCCGTCATCCCTGAGGTCACGTGTTCTGACATGCTCCACGAAGGACATTTGTTCATGGTCAGGGTGAAATAATGCAGCAGGGATTCAGTTTGGTGGCCGGGTATCAATAAAGACATCGAGACCATGGTGAAACATTGTGTGCCATGATTGGAGAGTGGGAAGACCGGCGAACCACCCCACCCACCCCTGCGGCTGGTGGCGTACCCTGAAGGTCCATGGAGGCACGTGCATCTGGATATTTGTGGCAAGCTGCATGCAGCACCCTCGAACAGTCGGTTTCTGCTCGTGGCCTATGACCTATTCTCAAAGTGGCCAGAAGTACTGCCAGCCAACTTGGTTATGATGAATGTGGTTACGAACTTCCTGTCGTCCCTGTTTGCCAGGTGGGGGGTACCGAACATGATCATGATGGACAATGGCCCGCAGTTCACCTCCAGGGCGTTCAAGGAGTTCTTGAGCAGTAAAGGTGTGGAACATGTCAAGATGGCGTTCTGTCATCCCCAGGCAAACGGGGGCATTGAGCGGTTCAACAAAACGCTGAAGAATGGACTGAGAGCCCATTTGGCAGACGGTTTCACTTTCCCAAACGTTCTGCAGAGCACACTGCTCCACTACTGGGCGACGGCCCATGCCACGATGGGATGTTCCCCAGCGGCTCTCATGCTGGGGCGTGAGATGCTCCTGCCAGTGGATTGACTGAGACCACCCACAACTTGCCCTCCGAGAGATGCAGACTCTACACAGGACTGCGTGGCTGAACGACAGCGGAAGATGAAACGCCGGTTTGACAAGCGACCCAGAACAAGAGCTCACGAACTGAAGGTGTCAGACCAGGTGTGGATCAGACACCCTAATCGCACCCATAAGCTGCATCCATTGTGGACTGGGCCCCTGCGGATCGTGAGGCAGCGGGGCCGTGATACAATTGAGCTTGCAGATGGGTCCCGGTGGCACTCCAGCAGATTGAGGAAGTCACCACCGGAGCAGAAGACGGGAACTGCAGCGGGGTGGTCTGATGTGAGCTGGGACTGGGGGGACTGGAATGACGAGGGTCCCCAGGTGTGGCTGATGGTGTCCGGTGCAGAGTACCCCCCTAGGGGACGCCTGGCTAGAGTTTGTCAGAGGCCCAGGTACTTGGAGGATTATGTATTGAGAACTGCAATGTTTGACGCCTGTTGGGATTAAGCGGCAGAATAATCTGCTCCAACAGGGTGGGGCGTTCTGGCAGTCTACCCAGACGCTCGTTTAGTCGGCCTGGTTTGGCCTGGTTGGTGTGATGGTTATATGTTTAAAAAAAAAGAGAATTGATGGAAATGTTTGCATTAATGTTAATATGTTCATTGGGGAAGTCAGGGGTCTGGGGCTTTGTGAAGTGGGAGAATTGTGTTTCGGGGCTTGCCGTAGCCCAGCCAGGGGTGGGGAGAACGATGACATAAGGTGGGCTACAGCTGTAGTATATATTGTGTTGTACGCGGGAATAAAGCAGTAAAGCGTTCAGTTAATGGTGACTCCCCTCCCTCATGATTCAGACATAATAGGTTTGGATTTTTTTTCCCCCTTAATAATAAACACCTTCATTTAAAATTGCATTTTGTGTTTACTTGTGTTCTCTTTGTCTAATATTTAAATTTGTTTGATGATCTGAAACATTTAAGTGTGACAAACATACAAAAAATGATAAATCAGGAAGGGGCAAACACTTTCACACAACTGTATTTACTTATTTGAATGGAGGTTTAATATTGTATTTATTGTAAAACAAACCGGAGTGGTGGCCTAGTTGATGGAGCATCTGCCCCACAACTGGGAGGTTGGAGGTTCAACTCCCGGCTGGGTCATACCAAAGTCGATATAAAAAAATAGTATTTCCCACCTTCTAGCTTGCTGATCAGCGTAATAGAATGGGAGAAGGAGAAGTTGTTTGTGGCGGCACCTTGCATGGCAGCGACCCCTCAGATTCTACATGTGATTTACATTGTAGATAGGAGAAACATAATTTTGTTCAACTGTACATGATTGGCTGTATGGATTGAATGACAATAGAGATGGCTGCTTCTTCTTTTTCATATTTTTGCAAAGATTTTTTTGTCTTTTGAACAGATTTATTTTTTAATGGAAGCTGCCCCTTTTTTGTCATTGACTTTTACATAATTAATGATGGCGACCATGGTCTCTGTGTGAGTTGATAATTTTGTAAAAATCTGTGAGGCTGTGGAGGATGCATTAGACGAGACACGACCTGACGACACAACTTTACTTCCTCCAACAAGCAGAACAGACTGAACCTGGGTGCCGGAGTGAATCCCCTTATATAGCTTTATTCCCGCTCCTGGCACCCGGAGTACACACATTTACATACAGGACATCAGAGCATGACACAACACAATACTTTCATGCCTGGAATCCCAGGTGTGAAACCGTGTCTTCCCCCAAACACAATGCATTCGCGCCTGGCATACCAGGAACGAAGGCGCATCTTCATTTGGTTTATTACCCCCTGGCGCTCTGGTGTCAGTCGTTGGCTCCTCTCTTTTCTTCTCCTCATTTCCATCTCTCACTCTCTACCCCCTATTCCCCACAGTCACTAGGTGGAGTATAATTCCCCATTGTGCTACCACACAGCCCCCCCTTCCCCCTGAACACCCAGAAGGGGCCTTAACCCTCCAGTCCTTTAGGCTTGAGCAAGCGCCCAAACTGGCTGTAACGTGGAGCTGCCGGGCCGGTCGAAGTGCCTTCCTGTCGAGGTGGGTCGGAGGAAAACTTGGTTCCAGGTGGACAGTCTTCTTGAGGGGGAAAGGGTGGGGAGGGGAAAGCTTTAGTTTCCTGAAAACAGTTCTCTGCAGGGGGAACACAAATGCGGACCCCCCATAGGTGGGCGTCCGTGCCGGGGAGCCTGGGCCAGCACCACCTGCTCATCTGCCAACACATAAGCGGGCTTCAGCCTGTCTTTGCAGATGGTTTCCTTACGCCCCCCAAAATCTAACACAAAATGTTTTGCACTTGTTTCCAACACTGAACGGGACATTGTACGGCGGATGCAGTGGGGTTCTGTGGGCATCGTGCCTAACAAAAACGAATTTGGCGTTCTCCAAACGCTTTGGAGCAAAAGTGCGGGGAAAACAATGGTGCGCTGGCCCTGGGACGTTGCCAGTGTCTGCCCCGGAAAAACGGGGCACGGGTGGGTCTACCTGGCGTGGGGCTCTCTGGCAAAAATTTCTCCGGGATCCGCAACGGATGACAAAAAACGAGCTCTGTCGGGAAAGCTAATCTTCCTTAGGCGCGGAGTGCAACCCCAGTAGGACCCAAGGCAGGTGGTCAACCCAGTTTGCGTCCATTAGCGAGGATCTGAGTGCTGCTTTAAGCGACCTGTGAAACAGCTCGCACAAACCATTAGCCTGTGGGTTGTACACGGTGGTGCGGTGGATTTTGACCCCCAGGCTCTCAGCCATCATGTGCCAGAGTTCCGAAAGAAATTGTGGACCCCTGTCGGAAGTGATGTCCGACGGGGATCTGAACTGTGCGGCTCAAGATGACAAAAATGCGTGGGCCACCTCAGCGGATATGATGGAAGTCAGCGGAACTGCCTCTGGCCAATGTGTGGTGCGGTTCATGATTGTCAAAAGGTGTGTGAACCCCTGTGATGGCAGAAGGGGACCCACTAAATCCACGTGTACGTGGTCAAACCTCCTGGCTAGAATTTGGAAAGGCTCGAGGGGGGCATTGGTGTGACTCTGCACCTTAGCTCGTTGGCATGCGATGTACGCTGTGGCCCATTCCTTCACATCCTTGCGTAAGTGAGGCCAGACGAATTTGGACCCCACCAGCTTAACCGAAGCTCGTATGCTGGGATGTGAAAGAGAGTGGACGGACTCAAAAACACAGTGGCGCCAAGAGCTCGGAATCACCAGGTGGGGACGACCGGTGGAGACGTCACAGAGCGGGGGGGGGGGGGGGCTCCCTTCTTGTACCGCCTTGCTTTCCAGTTTTAATCCGATACCTGCGGATTGGAGCATGCAAATGTCCACGTCTGCGGTTTGGTCGGCGGCCATGGCGGAGAAATCAATACCCACGTAGACTGGAGAGACCAACGTGTGTGACAGGCAGTCTGCCACGACATTAAGTTTACCGGCTACGTGTTGGATGTCAGTCATGCACTCCGAAACTGCGGCCAAGTGCTGTTGCTGCCGAGCCGAACATTGTTCTGAGACTTTGGACATCGCGTAGGTTAGTGGTTTGTGATCAACAAACACAGTAAACTCACAACTCTCAAGCTAGAACTGAAAATGACGCGTAGCCAGGTGGAGAGCCAACAACTCTCTGTCAAAGGCGCTATACTTACGCTCGTTATCGCACAAAGTACAGCTGAAAATGGCGAGGGATTGCCATGAACCAGAGATGTACTGCTCCACCATGGCTCCTACCGTGACATCAGACGCGTCTGTGGTGAGCGCTATTGGTGAGCACTATCGGTGAGTGCTATCGGTGAGTGCTGATGGGGCTGGGTGGGCCAGCAAAGCCGCATTAGCGAACACTGTCGATGCTGTCCGCGGGTTTCTTTTTTTTTTACCGCGCCGTACAGCGGTTGCAGCAGCTGGGCTGCCTGGGGGAGAAAACGGTTGTAAAAGTTGACCATCCTCCAAAATTCCTGCAGCGCCCTCACGGCCTGAGGACACGGAAAATCTGACACCATACATACCTTATCCAGCAGCGGGATCACGCCCTCCGGCAAGATGCGGTGGCCCAAGAAGTTGATTACCAGCAGACCAAGCTGACACTTTGCCGGATTAACAATCAGCCCGTGTGCTTCCAGCCATTGCAAAACTTGCTTGAGATGGGCGAGGTGCTCCTCCTCCAGCGCGCTAGCCACCAAAATGTCATCTAAGTAGACAAAAACAAATGGTAAGTCATGGAGCACCGCGTCCATCATCCTTTGAAAAGTTTGTGCTGTGCCCTTTAACCCGAACGGCATGTGTAAAAACTCGAAAAGACCGAAGGGAGTTATTACCACCATTCTGGGGACGTCCTCAGTGCGAACCAGGACCTGGTGGTAACCGCGGACCAGATCCACTTTTGAAAAAATGTGCGTCCTGGCCAGGTGCACGGAAAAATCTGGGATGTGCAAGATGGAGTAACAGTCGTGTTCAGTGACATTGTTCAAGCAATGCATATCACCGCACGGCCACCACAAACCATCAGACTTGGGGACCACGTGCAGTGGGGATGCCCAAGGGCTGTTGGAGTGCTTAACGATCCCTAGGCATTCTAAGTTAGCGAACTGCTCGCACACGATGGCTAGCTTAACTGTGTCCAGGCACCACGGATGCGCAAAAACTGGCGGGCCCTTCGTGGTGATAAAGTGCTTAACCCCATGCTTGGTTACGGTAGCGGAAAAGGTGGGCACCGTGAGTGTGGGAAACTCGGAAAGCAAACGCTGGTACTTATCCTTGGATAGACACTGAGGCTGGTACTTATCCTTGGATAGACACTGAGGCTGTTGTGTATTGTTCTCCACTGGCCAGTGCAAATTAAATTTGCTGAAACTTTAATCCTGCCGGATTTTTTTTTGACTATTGGTTGAAAAAATTTTTCCAACACAGGGCAATGATGAAAAAGAAACAGCATTCACTAAAGATCTGTTCGCAATATCAACAAGGAGACCATAAGCACACAGAAAATCAGCACCTAAAATAGGAACCGAACATGCAGCTACCACAAAGTCCCGCTTGTAATTGCATCCATGCAAACATACAGTGGGGCAAAAAAGTATTTAGTCAGCCACCAATTGTGCAAGTTCTCCCACTTAAAAGATGAGAGAGGTCTCCAATTTTCATCATAGGTATACCTCAACTATGAGAGACAAAATGAGAAAAAAAAAAATCCAGAAAATCACATTGAAGGATTTTTAATGAATTAATTGGTAAATTCCTCGGTAAAATAAGTATTTGGTCAATAACAAAAGTTTATCTAAATACTTTGTTATATACCCTTTGTTGGCAATGACAGAGGTCAAACGTTTTCTTAAGTCTTCACAAGGTTTTCACACACTGTTGCTGGTATTTTGGCCCATTCCTCCATACAGATCTCCTCTAGAGCAGTGATGTTTTGGGGATGTCGCTGGGCAACACGGACTTTCAACTCCCTCCAAAGATTTTCTATGGGGTTGAGATCTGGAGACTGGCTAGGCCACTCCAGGACCTTGAAATGCTTCTTACGAAGCCACTCCTTCATTGCCCGGGCGGTGTGTTTGGGATCATTGTCATGCTGAAAGACCCAGCCACGTTTCATCTTCAATGCCCTTGCTGATGGAAGGAGGTTTTCACTCAAAATCTCACGATACATGGCCCCATTCATTCTTTCCTTTACACGGATCAGTCGTCCTGGTCCCTTTGCAGAAAAACAGCCCCAAAGCATGATGTTTCCACCCCCCTGCTTCACAGTAGGTATGGTGTTCTTTCTCCTCCAAACATGACAAGTTGAGTTTTTACAGTAAAGTTCTATTTTGGTTTCATCTGACCATATAACATTCTCCCAATCCTCTTCTGGATCATCCAAATGCTCTCTAGCAAACTTCAGACGGGTCTGGACATGTACTGGCTTAAGCAGGGGGACACGTCTGGCACTGCAGGATTTGAGTCCCTGGCGGCATAGTGTGTTACTGATGGTAGCCTTTGTTACTTTGGTCCCAGCTCTCTGCAGGTCATTCACTAGGTCCCCCCGTGTGGTTCTGGGATTTTTGCTCACCGTTCTTGTGATCATTTTGACCCCACGGGGTGAGATCTTGCGTGGAGCCCCAGATCGAGGGAGATTATCAGTGGTCTTGTATGTCTTCCATTTTCTAATAATTGCTCCCACAGTTGATTTCTTCACACCAAGCTGCTTACCTATTGCAGATTCAGTCTTCCCAGCCTGGTGCAGGTCTACAATTTTGTTTCTGGTGTCCTTTGACAGCTCTTTGGTCTTGGCCACAGTGGAGTTTGGAGTCTGACTGTTTGAGATTGTGGACAGGTGTCTTTTATACTGATAACGAGTTCAAACAGGTGCCATTAATACAGGTAAGGAGTGGAGGACAGAGGAGCCTCTTAAAGAAGTTACAGGTCTGGGCGAGCCAGAAATCTTGCTTGTTTGTAGGTGACCAAATACTTATTTTACCGAGGAATTTACCAATTAATTCATTAAAAATCCTTCAATGTGATTTTCTGGATTTTTTTTTCTCATTTTGTCTCTCATAGTTGAGGTATACCTATGATGAAAATTGGAGACCTCTCTCATCTTTTAAGTGGGAGAATTTGCACAATTGGTGGCTGACTAAATACTTTTTTCCCCACTGTACATTCACCAACCTTTCTCTAAACGTCTTGATGGGGGATCCGTTGGTGGCCGATAATGATGGACCACAGCCTTCTGCCAGCCTATCCGTGCTGACTGGCAAAATGAGGCTCTTCTGGGAGCCAGAGTCCACCAAGAACTATCTCCCAGAACGTGTGTCCTTGATGAAAAGCTGTTTCTCCCTGTCGCCAGCGGCCGCAGCTGCTACTGACTACTGGCTGGTCCGTTTCTGCGTCCTCTGGAAACGACACGGCGGCAGACAACATTGCGTGTCAGCGCCAAAACGCTGATGAAGACACACTGGATCATTCCTGTATTTCTGAGTGGCCGTCTCAGCCACCACCTGTGGCTCCTCGACTTCGTTAAACTCCGCCGACAATCCCGGTCTGACTGCCTGGGCGCCAAAACTCTTGTTCACCAGGATAATGCAGTCTGCTTCCTCTGTCAGCGAGTGGTAGTCCCTGGCCGCCAGCAGTGGTGAGTTGGCCAGGATAGCCTTTGCTAAAGCTGGTAGCTTCTTCAGGAAGAGGTGGGCAAAGAGGAAAGATCCGTCGTCTGCGCCCAGCAAAGCCAGCATGCTCTCCATTAACTCCACAGCTGATCCGTCTCTTAATTCCGTGTGTGAGAGGAGTCTCTCTGCTCTCTCTCCGGTAGAGGGGACGTAACACTGCAGAAGTAGCTGTTTGAGAGCGTTATATTTGCCCTGGGTTGGGGGAGTGCGAAGCAGGCTCATTGTGCACCAAGTTGCGCGTGGGTCCAGTGAAGCCACCACGTAATGGTACTTTGTGTCATCCTCTGAGACTCTGCGGAGAGGGAACTGGGCTTCCACTTGAATGAACCAAGCAGCCTGGTCGTGGAGCCAAAAGTCCGGGAGTTTGACAGCCACAGCGCACGTAGCGGGGGGAACCCCAAGTGCAGATGTTCCCACCGAGGTGCTTGGTCTGTCTTCCATTTTCTTTTTTTTCTCATTTATGTTTTTATTAGAAAAGGATGCCATTTTTACAAACATAGCATTCAGACATTTACATCATATTCCTTCTCATTTGTTTTATAGGAACAACAACAACAACAAAAAAAAATTAAAAACCAAAAAAAAAAAAATAAAAAAACCCCCAAAAACCAAAAAACCAACCTGAACTGGGGGCTTATAGTCATTCCTTCTTCTCATATGGAAGAATAAATAAACAAAATTTCAGTCTTACTAAGGTGATTCAACAAGGATGTTTACATCTGGAGTCATACAAAATCATTCCGAATAGGGGATATAAAATGAATCCACTTGTTCCAAATTGAATAAAATTTTTCTCTTTGAATTCTTCTGTCTTCCATTTTCACGTCTTGAGGTCACCAGTGTAGAGGATGCATCAGATGAGACACTAGCTGACAACACACAACTTTATTTCCTCCAACAAGCACAACAGACTGAATCTGGGTGCCAGAGTGAATCTTCTTTTTCAGCTTTATTCCCACCCCTGGCACCCGGAGTACACACATTTACATACAGGACAACAGAGCATGACACAACACAATACTTTCATGCCTGAAATCCCAGGTGTGAAACCGCGTCTTCCCCCAAACACAATACATTTGTACCTGGCATACCAGAAACAAAGGCGCATCTTCATTTGGTTTATTACCCCTCAGCGCTCTGGCACCGGTTGCTGGCTCCTCTCTTTTCTTCTCCTTGTTTCCATCTCTCACCCTCTACCCCCATTCCCCAAAGTCACTGGGTGGAGTATAATCACCTGTTGTGCTACCACAAGGCATTAAATATGTCCATAAGTGTATAGGTATTAAAATGAATATACCAAACAAGACCAGTAAAATTTGCAATACTGTATGTAAATTTCCTCTTTTCATTATTTAGAAGAGCTTTTTTGGGGGGGTGGGGGTGGGGGGTGACACTCAAAATGTCTGTGCACATCACTAAACTGGGTTTGTTAAACTGGGTTCGTTAAAGATGCTCTACTAGTAAAAAACTGGAAGTATACAAAGAATAAGACCAGTAGAATGAATGAATGATGAATGAATAAATGTGTAAACTAAAAATACTACAGGTCCATTCTCAAAAGTGCATTATAGACAAAGAGGATTGGAAATACTGATGACAGTAAATATATTCTCAAAGACAGATAAACAAATCATGTACTACCATCAAATTGTCCATAACAGTGGTGCTTTCTAGCCAAGGCTTTTGATAGAAATGGCCCAATCTTAAACCTTGGAATTTTTTTTATTTACCTTTTGTTCTTATTAAAGACAAAAATAGAAGAGAGATGTTTTTACCTTCTTTACATGTTTCGACTGTGCACTGCAGCCTTCTCAGAAGAGTCAGCTGATTGCTGCCAGGTGTCATTTTATCAGCTGACTTTCGTAGGCGGGGCCAGCCCAGCAGACCTATCAGATCCACCGAGCTGGCCCCGCTTTCCAGCACATGACAGGCTGCCTGGAGTTTGCCAAAAGGCACCTGAAGGACTCTCAAACCATGAGAAACAAAATTCTCTCGTGTGATGAGACAAAGATTGAACTCTTTAGCATGAATGCCCGATGTCATGTTTGGAGGAAACCAGGCACCGCTCATCACCAGGCCAATACCATCCCTACAGTGAAGCATGGTGGTGGCAGCATCATGCTGTGGGGATATTTTTCAGTGGCAGGAACTGGGAGACTAGTCAGGATAGAGGGAAAGTTGAATGCAGCAATGTACAGAGACATCCTGGTTGAAAAACTGCTCCAGAGCGCTCTTGACCTCAGACTGGGGCGACGGTTCGTCTTTCAGCAAGACAACGACCCTAAGCACACAGCCAAGATACCAAAGGAATGGCTTCAGGACAACTGTGAACATCCTTGAGTGGCCCAGCCAGAGCCCAGACTTGAATCCAATTGAACATCTAACTAACTAACTAACTAACCTGCACTTATATAGCGCTTTTCTAGTCACAAAGACCACTCAAAGCGCTCTGGAGAGATCTGAAAATGGCTGTGCACCAACGCTTCCCATCCAACCTGATGGAGCTTGAGAGGTGCTGAAAAGAGGAATGGGCCAAACTGCCCAAAGATAGGTGTGCCAAGCTTGTGGCATCATATTCAAAAAGACTTGAGGCTGTAATTGCTGCCAAAGGTGCATCAACAAAATATTGAGCAAAGGCTGTGAATACTTATGTTCATGTGATTTCTTAGTTTTTTATTTTTAATAAATTTGCAAAAATCTCAAAACTTTTTTTCATATTGTCATAACAGGGTATTGTGTGTAGAACTTTGAGGAAAAAAATTAATCAATTTTGGAATAAGGCTGTAATGTAACAAAATGTGGAAAAAGTGAAGCGCTGTGAATACTTTCCAGATGCCCTGTAAAGATAAAGCTGTTGATGGCACATTTACACCATCTGAACCAATCTGTAGTTGGGTGCTTCTGGGGTCAATTTTACATTGCAGCAAGCTTCACTATCTGCTCATGTGTTTCCATCATCTCATCTTTCACTAAATCCAGCAAACATTGTTTTTGACTATAAATAAATAAGTCTTCTAAATTATGTTGAGTGATTTCTTAAGAAAATGGTTGGTTTTTCAGGAGGATCATCATGTGATTGCCACAATTTTGGCATTAGCCAACTCAGGCCAACTACATATACAAATATTATAGCCTTACAGTCGACATTACTCTACTAGGCTTATCACAGTATTATGGTGCCTTTGTTTTTTTTTTTTGTTTTTTTTTTATTTAAGTTTTTGTAAAGGGTATACAGGTCATTACAGCATTGCATTGTTTACATTTTCGTCACATGTTCCCTTATTTTTTGCTATTTGACAACATTGGTAGGATAGTTATTACAACAACCCCCCCCCCTTTTTTTTTTAAAGTGAAAGAAAAAGTGAAGTTAAGGAGAATTAAATAAAAAACAAACAAACAAATGAATAAACAAACAAACAGAACAGCAAAAAACAAACAAACAGAAAATTAAGTAATTAAAAGTAAAAGAGCAACTGAGTAGTGTTGGAACAAAGAGCGGAACCATTATTGAAATGGTATTTGTCAAAGATTAGTTCTAATGGAATACACATATGCGATCCAGGGTTGCCAAAAGTTTATGAACCCATCCATGTCCTGTCTCAGTGCGAATGTCAACTTTTCCATCGAGTAAATGTCTTGAATCACGTTAATCCAATCTTCAGGTGTAGGACAGTCCTTCAGCATCCATTTTTTAGTTAGGGCTTTTTTACTTGCCAATATTAAAACATTGAATAAGTATTTATCTCCTCGTCTTTCCAGTGAGTCCGGTAATAAACCCAAATACAAAGTTACAAAAGAAAAGGGAACTGTTATTTTGAATATTTTCCCCAATATTGTCTGTACGTTGGACCAATATTGGTGGATAACTGGGCATGACTAAAACACATGAAAATGATTTGCAGTCTTTTCACCACACAAGCGCCAACAGTTCAACCCCTTATGGGTAAATTTGTTTTGTGCAGGTGTTCTGAAAAATCTTACCAAGTTTTTCCATCCAAATTCTCTCCACTGCAGGGATGAGGTACTTTTCCATTGCTGTTTATTTAGCTTTTCCCATATTTCCAATTGTAAAGTGAAATTCCCCTCTTTTTCCCATCTCTCTTTTATATACGATGTGTTGTCTCCTTTTAAGTCTTGAAGACCTTGGTATATTTTAGAAATGTATCTGATCCCTGGGATCCCTTTATATGCCATTAAGAAGACCTTCAGAACACCTGACTGGGCCCCTTCCAAATCCTCCTTTTTAAGTATATTGTTTATGTGGTGTCTAAGCTGAAAGAACCTGTAAAGATCTTGATTTATTAGACCTTGTTTTTTCAAATCTTCAAAACTTCTTAAAGTTTGCCCCTTAAAAAAATCGTAATATTTTATCAGCCCTTTCTCTTTCCACTCTTTAAATCTAGTGTCTGTTTTATTGGGGGTAAAGTCTTCATCATAGGCAATCCATTGCAGAAGTCGATAGGGCTCTTTAGCTTGATTCTCTCTGACTATCTTAAACCAAATTTTTAGTGGGGTCTCTATCCACGGGTTAGTGTTATTCAGGAGTTTAGTTAAGGCATTGTTCCCTATTATCGCCTGTAGGGGGATGTCACTTGTTATTTGGCATTCCATCTCCTTCCATTGTGCAGTGTAGACTGGGTTACATATCTCTACTAAAGTTTTAATTTGTGCAGCTATAAAATAGTCCCTGATATTTGGCAGTGCGAGCCCACCTTTGTCTTTGTTTAGCTGTTGGGTTCTATATCTGATTCTAGGTCTCTTACCCTGCCATATGAATCTTGAGATCCTTCTGTCCAGTTCCTGCCATGTTTTTTTGGGAGGTTCTACCGGTATTGTTTGGAAAAGGTATAGAAGACGTGGAAGTATATTCATTTTGACTGCTTCAATTCTTTGTGCGGTACCTAAGAATGGTATCATATTCCATCTTGCTAGGTCAGATTTTATTTTTGTCACCAGTGGATCATAGTTTAGTGTTATAATTTTGTCGACTTGTTTCGGGATATTGACCCCCAGATATTTCATAGATTCCAACTCCCAGTTAGTTTTGAGTTCATTTAGTGAAAAATGATTTGGGTCATAGTTGAATGTTAAAACTTGGGTTTTATGCATGTTTAATTTGTACCCTGATAAATCTCCATAGTCTGAAAAAACTGAGATTAGTTCTGGTAGAGAAGTGTCTGGCTGCCCTAGGTATATTAAAATGTCATCAGCAAAGAGTGCTATTTTATGTTCTTTCTGACCAAGTGTAATACCTTGAATTTCTTGATTTTGTCTTATCCATTGGCTCAGAGGTTCTATGAAGATTGCAAAGAGCAGTGGAGACAGGGGGCAGCCTTGACGACATCCTCTTTCCAGCTCAAAAGATGATAATAAATTACCGTTAATCCTTATTTTAGCTGTTGGTTTTTTATATAATGCCTGTATAGTTCTAATGAAGTTGTTATGAAAATTGAAACTGGATAAGATTTTATAGAGGAAAGACCAGTCAACCGAATCGAATGCTTTTTCAGCATCTAATCCCAATATGACTGCATTTAAGTTATATTTTTTTATATGGTGAATTATGTGTAAAGTGCGTCGAATGTTGTCTTGTGTCTGTCTTTGTCTTATAAAACCTGTTTGGTCTAAGTGAATTAAGTCTGTCAGTATGTTTTCTAACCTTTTGGCAAGGATAGTGGTAAAAAGCTTATAGTCCTGATTTAATACACTGATTGGTCTGTAGTTGGAGCATTCTAGTTTATCCTTTTCAGGTTTAGGTATGACTGCAATGACCCCTTCTCTCCAGGAGGGGGGGATTTCCCCTGTGTGGAGGACGTAGTTAAATGTTTTCAGGAGGAGAGGAGATAGTTGCTGTTTAAAGGTTTTGTACCATTCTGCTGTATAGCCATCTGCTCCTGGGGATTTGTTAGCTTTAAGTTTCATAATTGCTTTTTCCAATTCTTTAGGTTGTATTTCTGACAGTAGGGTTGTATTTTGTGACTCCGTAAGTTGGGGAAGGTTTAATGTGTTTAGGAATGTCTCGGATGCGTTTTTATGTTTTTTGTGGGAGTATAAGTTCTTGTAGTAATTCTCGAAGCTTTTAAGAATATCCTGAATTCTGAATTTTATTTCCTTTGATACTGGGTCTCTGATTTTGTAGATTGCTCTTTCCGTTTGTTGTTTCCTCAATTTATAGGCTAGTAATTTTGCCGATTTACTGCCTGCTTCATAGTGTTTTTGTTTCAGAAATGTAAGTTTCTTCTGGATTTCTATTGTGTAGATCTCATTTATTTGATTTTTAATTTCTTTGATCTTGAGCGAGCCATTAGAATGAGTGTTATCTTTGTGTTCTTTTTCTAGGTTCTTGAGCTCTGACTCTAGTGTGATTAGTTTTTCTTGTCTCAGTTTCTTTTGGGTTGCCAGTTTTGCAATAATTTTTCCCCTTATTACAGCTTTGCACGCATCCCACAGTATTAAAGGGGATACTTCTCCATTATCGTTTTCTTCCAAATATCTGAGAATATCTGATTCCAATTCATCTTTCAGTGGCCCTTTGAGGACACTTGAATTCAACCTCCAGGAAAATGTATTATTTGTGTATTTTTGGATGTTTAAATCCATATAGATCGGACTGTGGTCGGAGAGATCCATCAGTCCTATTTTACATGTTTTTACTCTTCCAATGTCTCTATTAAACATAAAAAAGTAATCAATCCTTGAGTAAGATGAATGTGGCGTTGAATAAAAAGTATAATCTTTTACATTGGGGTTGAATTCCCTCCATACGTCACAGATTCCCATTTCTTTTAGTAGCATCCGAGTATTCCTATTTTGGGTGTTATTTTGATGTGAAGAATTACCTGTTGCATCCCAGTATGGATTCAGTCTTAGATTGAAGTCTCCACCACATATCACTAAACCTTGGGCTTTAGTTATCATTAGGTCGAATACATTTTTATAAAATTTCCATTTAGCCCCTGGTGGTGCATATACATTCAGCGGGGTGATATCTTCTCCCTCTAGCCGCCCAGTTACCAAACTGTACCTCCCTTCTTTATCTTTGTGTTCTGATTTTTTTTTCAAATGTAATTTTGGTTGATATCAATGTCGCTACTCCCCTCCTCCTCCCTGATTTATATGAAGATGAAGAGATCATTTTAAACCCTTGTCTACTGAGTTTAGTGTGTTCCACGTCTGTTAGGTGGGTTTCTTGTAAAAATACTATTTCTGCTTTGTCTTTTTTCATTTTGCGTAGAATCTTGGATCTTTTAACTGGATTCAGGATCCCTTTTACATTATATGAGGCTATTTTGGTTATACCCTGTTTCTCCATTGTATTTTCTTATTTAGTATAACAGTGTGGTGGCCTTCTTTTTTGCTACTCAGAAACTGAAAGAACATTAAGAACATAAAAAACATTAAGTACATAATGTACGAAACTTTAAAACAAAAAACTGTCAAAAAAACTTCCTGAGCTGGGGTCTCTTTAAAGACCCTGTAAGAGCCCTGATGGAGTGTGGGCTCTGAGGGAAATTCCTCAAACTCTGTTATGTGTTGAGGGCCCTCTCTTACCCCTGTAAGTTGTCCCATGTTTTTAACATGAATTTCAGATCCCAATCCGAATTTGTAATGATTTTTTTTTTAAATTTTTTTTTTTTATGCCTATACCCTATGAGCTTGTGTGCACCCTCCCACCCCCATCACAGCAAACATTCACTCTAATACAGTATTTGTTAGTGTGGGGAGAACATGTGGGTCATTGTTACATTTCTATTTTAACATGATTTTTTTTTTCCCCTTTAAATTAAGAAGACATTTGTTTCTAATGCTAAAACTGCTCCATGAAAGGTTTTACCACATGCTGATTCTGCATCTTCTTTAATGTTTGTTACCTTGTAGGAGGGGGGATGGAAGTGTAGAGTGACTGAAGAGAGAAAGAAAAAAAAAAAAAAAAAAAAAAAAAACCAAAAAGGTCGCTATTCCTTTCTGGAACTGGAAAGCTTATCTTTGTAGCTCTGGGGCTGGGTGTTCCCGCTGCTGGCCCGTGGATTTTGAAGGTCTCTGAGTGGACCACGTTTGAGCTCTGATTTTCTCGTTCAGATCCGCTGCGGGTTTAAACACCGTTACCGGGAGTCCTCTTCTTGCCATGTCAGTTGTTGCTTCTTCCGCTGAATTGTAGAGACATGACTCTTCCCCGTAAAAGACCCTTAGCTTCGCCGGAAATGGCGTCTGAAAGCGTAGATTCTTTTCCCGTAAAACCTTTTTGGCGTCGTTATATTCCCGTCGCTTTTTAAGAACTTCAGGGGCGTAATCGTGTTCCACGAAGACTTTTCTTTCTTGATGCATAAATCCTTTCTTCTGCCAAGCCCGTCTTACAACTTCTTGTTTTATTTTGAAGTCGGAGAATCTTACCAACACTGAACGTGGGGGCGCTTCCGGGGCTGGCTTTGCGGCTAATGTGCGATGTGCCTTTTCTATCTTCAAATCGGTGGATTGTGGAATATCCAACTTCTCTCTCAATAAGGATTCCACACATTCTGCCACTGTGTTGAAACCATCTTCAGCTCCTTCTTTCAGACCGTGAATTCTGATGTTGTCTCGTCTCTGTCTTCCTTCTTGGTCGGCTAGCTTAGCCTCCAGCCTTGACTGTTTTCTGTGTAAATCCAGTACAGAATCTTCAAGCACTTTTATTCTGTCTTCAGCTTCCAAGATTCGGTTTTCGGCCTGGTCCATTCTGCTGTTCGCCTTTTTTAGATCCTCTCTGAATTCAAGAAATTCGGCCCGAAATCGTCGTAATTCGTCAAATAGCGATTTCAAGCTAATCCTTTTGTTAGCTAGGCCCAGGCACTCATCTTCTGAACGGAGGTCTTCTGGTTCCGATTCCGCGGCCGCTGTGCGTCCTGATCTGGGGAATGTCAGTTTCCTCTGCTTTTGGTTAGGCATGGTGTTATTGTCTTTTGAATTTTAATCTTCCAAAAATCCGTTAGGTCTGATTTTGAGGAGGTTTTCCTTGGATTGAGTCTGGGAGTTTCACCGTTAGGTTGCTATCACCATGGCGTCCAGACCGGAAGTCATGGTGCCTTTGTTTTACAGCAAAAGCAGATTAGGATCTCGACCTATTCTGTACTTTCACTTTTGTTATGAGAAATCCATTCCAAATTCCTGATGTGGCAGCTCAGTGTTTAACCAGTTTAATTATCAAAACTCTTGCTCACAATTTTATTGGTTTATTTTCCCACACTTGCAAACTGGATATTTAACTAGACTGATGCTGATGCTGTCAGTATCTTAGGAAGTACCATTTTTCTCAGAATTACAGTAGAATATAAAGTTGTACAATATTTAAAAGCTACAATAAATGCACCTCATCTTTTTGCTAAGTAACATTTGGTATATGCATCCACACCAGAGAGATAGTCTTGATTATTTTTTTAAGCAGGTCACATGTCATTTTATAATTACCAGAATCTGATAGATTACACTAACTCTGTTTCCAAATGTAACAGAGTCAATAAAAGCATTCCGACTTGGCTTGCCATGTGAGTTTACCCTCTTAATGACTTGGTTAGAATGCTGCACCCTGAGCGGGAAGTTGTGAGTTTGAACCCCTGGTTGGATGTCACTAATAGGGCTTCACAGCATGTTGTGCCCTTGGTCATCCATCCATCCATCCATCTTTTACTGCTTTTCCGGAGGTCTGGGTCGCGGAGGCAGCAGTTCAAGCAGAGAAGCCCAGACTTCCCTCTCCCCTGCCACCTGCTCCAATTCTTCAGAGAGGATACCAAGGTGTTCCCAGACCAGCAGGGAGACATAGTCTCTCCACCAAGTCCTGGGTCTGCCCCAGGGTCTCCTCCCAGTGGGACGTGCCTGAAACACCTCAAGTGGGAGGCGTCCAGGAGGCATCCTAATCAGATGCCCATACCACCTCAACTGACTCCTTTCAATGTGGAGAAGGAGCGATTCTACTCTGAGCCTCTCCCGGATGACTGAGCTCCTCACCCTATCTCTGAGGGTGAGTCCAGCAATCCTACGGAGAAAGCTCATTTCAGCCGCTTGTATCCGCGATCTCGTTCTTTCGGTCATTACCCAAAGCTCGTGACCATAGGTGATAGTAGGAACGTAGATTGACTGGTAAATCAACAGCTTTGCCTTAGAATTCAGCTCCTTCTTCACCACAACAGACCGGTACAACGTCCGCATCACTGCAGATGCTGCTCCAATCCGTCTGTCGATCTCTCGCTCCATTTTCCCCTCACTCGTGAACAAGACCCCAAGATACTTAAACTCCTCCACTTGGAGCAGGAGCCTGTCCCCAACCCAAAGAGGACAATCCACCTTTTTCCGGCTGAGGACCATGGACTCGGACTTGGAGGTGCTGATTCTCATCCCAGCCGCTTCACACTCAGCGGAAAACTGTCCCAGCAAGAGCTGTAGGTCATTGCTGGATGAAGCCAACAGGACAACATCATCTGCAAACAACAGAGATGAGATCCTGTGGTCACCAAACATGACATCCTCCATTCCCTGGCTGCGCCTAGAAATCCTGTCCATAAAAATTATGAACAGGATCGGTGACAAAGGGCAGCCCTGGCGGAGTCCAACTCTCACTGGGAATGAATCCAACCAAGTGTTGGCAATACGAACCAAACCCTCACAACGGTCGTACAGAGACCGAATAGCTCGTAACAACAAGCCCGATACCCCATACTCCTGAAGCACCCCCCCACAAAAAATCACGAGGGACGTGGTCAAATACCTTCTCCAAGTCCACAAAACACATGTAAACTGGTTGGGCAAACTCCCACGAACCCTCAAGAATTCTCGAGAGGGTAAAGAGCTGGTCCGATGTGCCACGGCCAGGACGAAAACCACATTGCTCCTCCTGAATCCGAGGTTCAACCAACGGCCGGACTCTCCTCTCCAATACCTTGGCATAGACCTTCCCGGGGAGGCTGAGGAGTGTGATCCCTCTAAAGTTGGAGCACACCCTCCGGTCCCCTTTTTTGAAGAGAGGAACCACCACCCTGGTTTGCCATGCCAAAGGCACTGCCCCCGACCTCCACGCAATGTTGCAGAGGCGTGTCAACCATGACAGCCCAACAACATCCAGGGCCTTGAGGTACTCAGGGCGAATCTTGTCCACCCCCGGGGCCCGGCCACCAAGGAGATTTTTAACCACCTTGGCGACCTCAGCCCCTGTGATAGGCGAGTCATCCCCCTTGTCCCCAAACCCTGCTTCCTCTGTGGAAGGCGTATCAGTGGGATTGAGGAGATCCTCGAAGTATTCCTTCCACCGCCCGACGATATACCCAGTCGAAGTCAACAGTGTCTCATCCGTACCATACACAGTGTGGACGGGGAGCTGCTTTCCCTTCCTGAGCCGCCGGACAGTTTGCCAGAATCTCTTCGAGGCCGACCGAAAGCCTTGTTCCATGGCCTCACCGAACTCCTCCCATACCCGGGTTTTTGCTTCAGCAACCACCTGAGCTGCACTCCGCTTGGCCTGCCGGTACACCTCAGCTGCTTCGGGAGTCCCACAAGCCAACCAAGCTTGATAGGACTCCTTCTTCAGCTTAATGGCCCTCCTCACCACTGGTGTCCACCACTTGGTTTGGGGGTTGCCACCACGAGATGCACCGACCACCTTGCGGCCGCAGCTCTGGGCCACCGCTTCAACAACAGAGGTGGAGAACATGGCCCATTCAGACTCCATGTCTCCAGACTCCCTCGGAATGTGGTTGAAGTTCTTCTGGAGGTGGGAGTTGAAGACCTCCCGGACAGGGGCCTCAGCCAGACATTCCCAGCACACCCTTACTATACGTTTGGGTCTACCAGGTCTGAATGGCTTCCTCCCCTGCCATCGGATCCAACTCACCACCAGGTGGTGATCAGTTGACAGCTCTGCACCTCTCTTTACCCGGGTGTCCAAGACATTCGGTCGCAGGTCTGATGACATGACAACAAAATCGATCATCGACCTGCGACCTAGGGTGTCCTGGTGCCAGGTGCACATATGGACACCCTTATGCTTGAACATGGTGTTCGTTATGTATGGATAGACTGTGGTTAGCACAGAAGTCCAATACTGTAACTGAACACCACTCGGGTTCAGATTGGGCAGGCCGTTCCTCCCAATCACCCCCCTCCAGGTTTCACTGTCGTTGCCCACATGCGCATTGAAGTCCCCCAGTAGGACAATTGAGTCTCCAAGAGAGAACACCCTCTAGCACCCTAGTCACAGACTCCAAAAAGGGTGGGTACTCTGAAACATCATTTTGTGCATAGGCACAAATGATGGTCAGGACCCGTTTCCCAACCCGAAGGCACAGGGAAGCAACCCTTTTGTCCACCGGGGAAAACTCCAATATAGAGGCAGCAAGGTGGGGGGGGATACAAGAATACCCACCCCTGCTCGTCGCCTCTTGCCCGGGGCAACTCCAGAAAAGGCCAAGCTCCAGCCCCTCTCCAGGAGACTGGTTCCGGAACCAGAGCTGTGTGTTGAGGTGAGGCCGACTATATCTAGCCGGTATCTCTCAACCTTGTATACCAGCTCAGGCTCCTTCCCCACCAGAGAGGTGACATTCCACGTACCAAAAGCAGGTTTAGAAAGCTTGGGATCAGTCCGCCAAGGCCTCCGCCTTTGACTGCCACCTAATCCACATAGCACCGGACCCCCATGATCCCTCCTGCAGGTGGTGAGCCCACTGGAGGGTGGACCCATGTAATTCCTTCGGGCTGAGCCCAGCCGGGTCCCATGGGTGGAAACCCGGCCACCAGATGCTAGCCTTCGAGCCCCTCCCCCAGGCCTGGCTCCAGGGTGGGGCCCCGGTAACCCCATACTGGGCGGGGTACACTGAATCCTTGATATAGAATTTATCATGAGAGTCTGTTGGATTGTTCTTAGTCTGGCTCTTCACCCAGGACCAGTTTGTCTTGGATGACCCTATCAGAGGCAAATTGCCCCGGACAACATAACTCTTGGGATCACTGGGGCATGCAAACCCCCCCACCACGATAAGGTGACGATCCATGAGGGGGGCCCTTGGTCATACAAAGAACAATTCCTTCCTATTGTAGTGTTCTAATTAATTATGCATGTCATGTATGTGTGAAGTAGATGTAAGTTCAGCACCTGTCAGGCACTACAGAGGCCCTAACCACATTACAGATGCTTTCAGTACTCATGATAATAAAATCCACAACATATGCAACTCACCCTAAAGCAGTTTTAGGTACTTTTCTTGCATGTGCCACAAATGCTTTGACTCTATTGTTTACTTGAGCTGGTATTTCTGGATGTGGTTACTCATACACTTTATGGCAGATCATAATCGGCTGCAATTAAGTTTTAGCTCTTTATCATGGACAGGTGTGTGTGCGCGCACACGCATGTGTGCGCACGCGTGCGCGCGCGCACACACACACACACACTATGGCAAGTATTCGGACATTCATTCAATATATTCTTTAAGTTCATTGAAAATATTCCATTTTTCTTTTTAATATATTTTTTCCTGAATGGCATGCCATAATATATATATATACAGTGGATATAAAAAGTCTACACACCCCTCTTCAAATTCCAGGTTATTGTGATGTAAAAAAATGAGACTACGATAAATCAGTTCAAAACTTTTTCCACCATTAATGTAACCTATAACCTGTACAACCCAATTGAAAAACAAGCTGAAATCTTTTAAGGGGAAAAATAAAAAAAACCCAACCTTACAATAACTTGTTTGCATAAATATACACACCCTGTTATAAGTGGGGATGTGGCTGTGTTCAGAATTAACCAATCACATTTAAACTCATGTTAAATGAGAGTCAGCACACACCTGCCACCATTTAAAGTGCCTGTTAACCCCAAATAAAGTTCAGCTGTTCTAGTAGGCTTTTCCTGACATTTTTGTTGTCACATCTTACAGCGTAAGCCATGGTCCAAAGAGAGCTTCCAAAGCACCAGAGGGATCTCATTGTTCAAAGGTATCAATCAGGAGAAGGATACAAAAGAATTTCCAAGGCATTAAATCTACCATGGAACATAGTGAAGACAGTCATCATCAAGTGGAAAAAATATGGCACAACAGGGACAGTACCAAGAACTGGATGGCCCTCCAAAATTGATGAAAACTCGAGAAGAAAACTGGTCAGGGAGGCTACCAAGAAGTTGACAGCAATATTGAAGGAGCTGCAGGAATTTCTGGCAAGTACATTGTCGCCCCCGACAGACTGCTATGATGATGATGATGATGATGATGACTGGCTGTTTAGTACATGTGACAACAATCTCCCGTCTAGGGTGGCAAGACAGAAGCCTTATCTTATGAAGAAAAACATCCAAACCCAGCTACATTTTGCAAAAACGCATTTGACATCTCCCAAATGCATGTGGGAAAATGTGTTATGGTCCAATGAAACCAAGGTTGAACTTTTTGGCCATAATTCCAAAAGCTAGATTTGGCGCAAACACAGCACTGCTCATCACCTAAAGAACACCATACCTACAGTGAAGCATAGCGGTGGCAGCATCATGCTTTGGGATTGTTTTTCTTCAGCTGGAACTGGGGCCTTAGTCAAGGTGGGGGGAATTATGAACAGTTCCAAATACCAGTCAGTGTTGTCACAAACCCTTCAGGCTTCTGCAAGAAAGCTGAAGATGAAGAGGAACTTCACCTTTCAGCACAATGACCCAAAGCACACATCCAGATCAACAAAAGAATGGCTTCACCAGAAGAAGATTAAGGTTTTGGAATGACCCAGCCAGAGTCCAGACCTGAATCCAATCAAACATCTGTGGGGTGATCTGAAGAGGACTGGGCACAGGAGATGCCCTTGCAATCTGACAGATTTGGAGCATTTTTACAAAGAAGAGTAGGTAAATATTTCCACATCAGGATGTGCCACACTGATAGACTCCTACTCAAAAAGACTGCTTGCTGTAATAAAAGCAAACGGTGCTGCAACAAAGTATTAGTTTAAGGGTGTGCATATTTATGCAACCAGGTTATTGTAAGTTTTTATTTTTTATTTTTCCACTTAAAAAAATGTCAGTTTGTTTTACCATTAATTGTCGAAAAAGTTTTGAAATGATTTATCTTGGTCTCATTTTTTACATCACAAAAACCTAGCATTTGAACAGGGATGTTTAGACTTTTTATATCCACTGTATGTATATATATATATATATATATATATATATATATATATATATATTTATATATATATACACTACCGTTCAAAAGTTTGGGGTCACTTAGAAGTTTCCTTATTTTTGAAAGAAAAGCACTTTTTTCAATGAAGATAACTTTAAACTAATCAGAAATACACTCTATACATTGCTAATGTGGTAAATGACTATTCTAGCTGCAAATGTCTGGTTTTTGATAGGTGTATAGAGGCCCATTTCCAGCAACTATCACTCCAGTGTTCTAATGGTACAATGTGTTTGCTCATTGCGTCAGAAGGCTAATGGATGATTAGAAAACCCTTGTGCAATCATGTTAGGTCTGCAATGCTGTAATTGCTGCAAATGGAGGATTCTTTGACGAAAGCAAAATTTGAAGGAAAAAATTATTATTTCAAATACAAATCATTATTTCTAACCTTGTCAATGTCTTGACTATACTTTCTATTCATTTTACAACTCATGGTGGTAAATAAGTGTGACTTTTCATGGAAAACACAAAATAATTGTCTGGGTGACCCCAAACTTTTGAACGGTAGTGTGTATATATACAGTGGGGTAAAAAAGTATTTAGTCAGCCACCAATTATGCAAGTTCTCCCACTTAAAAGATGAGAGAGGTCTCCAATTTTCATCATAGGTATACCTCAACTATGATACTTATTTTACTGAGGAATTTACCAATTAATTCATTAAAAATCCTTCAATGCGATTTTCTGGATTTTTTTTTTCTCATTTTGTCTCTCATAGTTGAAGTATACCTATGATGAAAATTGGAGACCTCTCTCACCTTTTAAGTGGGAGAACTTGCACAACTGGTGGCTGACTAAATACTTTTTCCCCCACTGTATATATATATATATAAATATATGTGTGTGTGTGTGTGTGTGTGTGTGTTTAAATTCATTAATGCTTTTTCATCATTGTTGATGTGTATTTACCAGTTACTAAGTGAGCTGTGATGTGTGGTATTTGGCTATTCAAGAGCAACTCTTAAAGTTTCCCTTTTCTGTGTGTAGAGGATTTCACAAGTTCAGATCAGCCTGGTTCTGTTTTTTTTTTTTCTAAATCCACAAGCTGACATGCATTTTAGCCTTTGATGTATTTGTTGATGATGATCACACATCACGTGCCAAAGAATGGCCCTATACTCTGCTATAATGGAAAGTCAGAAAGCAATAAAGGAGCATGAAAACTCAATACTCAGAGCCCGCAACTCAGCCTTCAGACAGCTCTCTGTACAGCACTGGTAGAGCTAACCTGAGGAGAGGCATAAAACTCGCTAAGAACGCCTATAGGAGGAAGGTGGAGGGCTTCCTCACAGATAACAACCCTCGACAGATGTCGAGAGGCATCCAAGCTCTCACCAACTACAGGGGCCAGGGCCCCCCAACATCAGACAGCAGCCTCACTCTGGCAGAGGAGCTTAATAGCTTCTTTGCCCGGTTTGAGCACCACCACCCCAAACTTGTTCCCCTCCCTTCCCCCCTCTCTCTACAGGTGTACGAGGTGAGGAGGCAACTGAAAGCAGTGAACCCCGCAGAGCTGCTGGTCCAGACGGCATCCCAGTAGCGGTGGTTAAAGCATGTGCAGACCAGCTGGCAGAGATCCTCACCAAGTTGTTCAACCTCTCCCTGAAGCACGCCACCGTCCCCTCCTGCGTTAAGGCCTCCACCATCATCCCCATCCCCCAAAAGTCCGCAGTTGACAGCCTGAATGACTACAGACCCATAGCACTCACGTCTGCAGTCATGAAGTGTTTTGAGCAACTGGTGTCCCAGCACATCAGGGACTGTCTTCCCCCCTCCTTTGACCCCCACCAGTTCGCCGACAGGGAGAATCAATCTATGGAAGATGCCATCTCCACCACTCTCCACAGAGCGCTGAGCCACCTGGAGAACCCAAGGAGCTACAGTATGTGAGGATGCCCTATATGGACTACAGCTCAACTTTCAACACCATCATCCCGGACATCCTGATCAACAAACTGCACCTCCTCCAGATCCCCCTCCCCCCACCTGCTCCTAGGTAAAGAACTTTCTCACCAACAGCCCACAAACAGTCAGACTTGGCCCCCACCACTCCTCCACACTGTCTCTCAGCACTGGCTCCCCCCAAGGCTGTGTGCTAAGCCCTCTAATGTACTCCCTGTACAACTTTGACTGTATTCCAACCCACCAAACCACTGTCATCGTGAAATACGCGGACAACACCACCTTGGTCAGGCTCATCACCAAAGACGATGAGAAGGCATACAGGGCGGAGGTCAAGAATCTGCTGCTGTGGTGCCAAACAAACAACCTGAAACTGAATGTCCAAAAAAACCAAAGAACTCATACTGGACTTCAGGAAGACCAGACAGGACCCCCACACCCCCACACCCCTTCCTTCATAAATGGCGACCGCGTGGAAAACGTCCCCGCCTTCAGGTTCCTGGGCACCCACATCTCCTCTGGCCTCTCCTGGACTGTCAACACCAAGGCCCTGGTGAAGAAAGCCCAGCAGCGGCTGCATACATCCTGGACCAGAAGCTGCTGCTGGCCTTCTATCGCTGCTCAGTGGAGAGCAGTGTTGGGCAAGTTACTAAAAAATAGTAACTAGTTACGGTTACTAGTTACTTCTTTTCAAAAGTAACTGAGTTACTTTTGAGTTACTGCATGATTAAAGTAACTAGTTATTTGGAAAAGTAACTTTCACGTTACTTTTAAATACATACTTAAATCATTTTACACACAGCAAGATCAAGGGCCCCTTGTTCTCATCAGAAAAAAAGAAGAAAAAGAAAACTGATGAGAAAAAAGTCTAATCTTACAGAGAAAAAATGTCTCAGATTTACATAAACTATTGTAATCAGTAGAAAGTCAGAAATTTACTAGAAATAAAGCTGTAAATTCACAGAGAAAATTCTGAACCCACTTGTGGGCTGTTTTTGGTCCATGAGCTATATGTTTGACACCCCTGGACCAGCCCATTAAAAACACATACTTAGAGGATTTACTTCTATGAAATAGTTGCATATCACAACAGCATGTAAATGAATAAGATAAAATAAAACAGAAAGCACAGATAAATGAAAGTTCATCGCTTAGAAGAAGCTGTTCTTTACTGCAACAAATCACAGTCACTTTTTCTCTGTGCATAAGAAAATTCACACAGTTACTTACACAACTTACACATTTACACAACTGCGGACATTAAATGTGAGCTTCTTGCTCAAAAAATACTCATGTTTTACCACAGAAGTAGGAGCTGTTGGGAGCTACTCACCGCACAGACAACAGACAATCAGGGCTTGATATGAGAAGTTGCCACCGGGTTGCGGTGTGAACTGGGGCAGGATAGGAAACCGACCCACGGAGGAGACTGACGACTGCGCCAGTGAGAACAGGAAGACTGTGCAGAGGGTCATCAACACCACCCAAAAAATTATCGGCAGCCATCTGCCCTCCCTGGAAGACATCCCCAGATCCTCCTGTCTCAGAAGGATCAAGACCATCACAGGAGACCCCTCACATCCCACCCACCACCTCTTTGACCTGTTTCCCTCTGGACAATGGTTCAGATCGATCAGGTCCCACACCTCCAGATTGACAAACAGTTTCTTCCCCTGGGCCATCCGAACTGCAAACAGTCAGAGGACCCACCCCCTCCCTCCGAATGCTCACATGCACAGAACTGAGGATCCTTTAATTGTCACAATAACTCACCTGTCTTTGCACTCTGCAGTTTCATGTAAACTGACCCATCCGTGAAATCAGTGCTGTACATATTTTTCAAAATCCTTGGGGCCATTTTACTCAATTGTGTGTTCTGCACTCCACACTTAGATACATACATGTAGTTCCATCCATGAAGCCACTACTGTACCTGTGTATACACCTATGGGCTATTTTTATTTTTATTTCAGCCATATGTTTAATCGTGTGTTCTATAACTGTGCTTTATTCAAATTCTTCTCTCTTACTTTATTGCGCAGTAGCCTGGTGGAGCACTCACAATTTTGTTGTGCCTTACAACTGTACAGTGACAATAAAGCCTATTCTATTCTATTCTATTCAGGATTTATTGTGTTAGTGTGACTAAAGCTAGACTTTTAAAATACATATAAATGTTTTGGACACTCGGGTAGAGAGAGGTGCAGAGCTGTCAACCGATCACCACCTGGTAGTGAGCTGGATCAGACAGCAGAGAAGGATATCATTCAGACCTGGCAGACGCAAACATGTAGTGGGGGTGTGCTGGGAAGGTCTGGCTGAGGCCTCTGTCTGAAAGTTCTTCAGCTCCCACCTCCAGAAGAACTTTGATGACATCCTGAGGAAGTCTGGAGACATGGAGTCTGAATGGGCCATATTCTTCACCAGCATTGTTGAAGCAGCTGCCCAGAATTGTGGCTGTAAGGTCATTGGTGCCTCTCGTGGGATCAACACCCAGTGTAACAGGCCACAGTATACCCCAGTCCAGACTATCCCCAAGGTTAAAGCGGCCTAGGCTAGATTATACCCCGGGTATTCTGTATTACGGAGTATGAATTGGCCTAGGCAAAAACTACTGGATGGATTTTGGTGAAAATTTCACCAGAGGTAGCCCTTGGGCCATGTATGAACCCATTAAATTTTGGTGATGATCTAAGAGTGCATACCTCCACCAAGGACCTTGTTTGTATATGTGCAACAGGATTACACAAAAACTACTGGATGGATTTGAATGAAATTTTCACCAGAGGTGGTCCTTGGCCTAGAGAAGAACCCATAACATTCTGGTGATGATCACAGGAATGCATACCTTCACCAAGCATCTTATCTTCTCACAGTGTGTTAGCAAGAATCCTCCAAAACTGCTAGATGGATTTGGATGAAATTTTTACCAGAGGTGGTTCTTGGCCTAGTGCAGATTCAAAACTCTTTCGCAGTTTTTAAATTGTGTTGGCAGGGCAAGTAAAACCAGAATTATGATAAACAATTTCCATCATGTTTTTCCAACTATTTTCGTCACTTTTGGTGTACACCAGAGTGGTGGCCTAATTGGTAGAGCATCCGCCCCACAACCGGGAGGTCATGGGTTCAAATCCTGGCCGGATCATACCAGAGATCATATAAAAATGATACTTTCTAGCTTGGTGCTCATCAAAATAGAACAGGGAAAGGAAAGTTAATACAAAGAGCTACCAGGGGACTGATCCCCACCCCCACTGTAGCTTTCACTACTCACACTAGCTGTGTGGCCTAGGATCAGTGAAATGGAGATAAGCGCCACCACGTGGTGTCCTACATGTTGTGGAAGGGATTAACTTGGTGTACATTTGGAATGGCTGAAGTGGAAAGTAAAACTGAAAGTGAAGATTCTAAGTGCTATGTTTGACTTTGGTAGACAATGTAAACACTGAGATATGGTTTTAATATTGCAGTGATGGATTTCAGCTGGTTTCTTGGCTTTCTATAGCTTTTTGCACCTCTTTTTCTTCATGTGTTCAATACTTATTTCCCATGTCATTCCACTTTATTAAATATAACTTGTTTTGTCAACAAAGTTGCCTTGATTTCTTTGTATGTATCGATTACTTGGGTTATTACTGATATCTGTTGAAAATCTCAGGTCAATGGCTCCATCAGAAATATATTTAATGAGAAAAATGTTAACAAGTTCAATGCTTATTTTCCTTGCTGTATTTCTCTGCCACTCCTGACTGTCTCATAAAGGACCACACTTTATGGTTATGGTCTGAGGAGGCAATGGACACTCTAAAGGGCTGTTTTGAAGCCACCGCCTGGAAGCAGCTCTGTGATCCACATGGTGAGGACATCGATGGCCTCACTCACACCTTCACGGGCTACCTCAGCTTCTGTGTGGACAAATCCGTTCCCACCAAGACCATACGGTGTTGCTCAAACAACAAACCCTGGATCAACCCTGAGATAAAAACACTTCTGAGAGAGAAGAAGAGGATCTTCAGGTCGGGGAATAGGGAGATGCTGAAGTCCGTACAGAGGGAGCTGAGGAGAAAGATCAGAGAAGGCAAGGACAGCTTCAGGAAGAAGATGGAAGACAAGCTGCAACAGAGCGACATCAGCGGGGTCTGGAGGAACCTCAAAACCATCTCTGGGCTCCAGAATACCTCCCCCCAGGCCACGGAGGGCAGGGAGTGGGCGAACAATCTGAATCTGTTTTTCAATAGGTTTGACGAACCGCCCTCCCCCCTGACTGCACAACAACCACTGCTGCCTCTAAAGACATCAAGTCCTGCTGCCCACTCCCCACTCCACCAACACCCCCCCACCACTTCCAACACACAGCCCCCCATCCTGACCCTGACCAGGACCCAGGTGAGGACGGAGCTGAAGAAGATCAAGGCGAGGAAGGCGACGGGACCAGACGGCATCAGCGCAAAGCTCCTCAAGTCCTGTGCAGACCAGCTGTGTGGGATTGTGGCGTACATCTTCAACCTGAGCCTGAAGCTGGGGAGGGTACCACAGCTGTGGAAAACATCTTGTGTGGTACCTGTACCAAAAACTTCCCACCCCAAAGACCTGAACAGCTACAGACCAGTGGCCTTGACGTCCCACTTGATGAAGACCCTGGAGAGACTGCTCCTTGCTCACCTCTGCCCCCTGGTGGAACCAGCGATGGATCCACTCCAGTTCGCCTACCAGCATGGCATTGGGGTAGAGGATGCGGTGATCTTCCTCCTTCACCGTTCTCTGTCCCACCTGGAGAAGCCCGGGAATGTGGTGAGGATCATGTTCTTTGACTTCTCCAGTGCTTTCAACACCATCCAACCGATGATCCTGAAGGACAAGCTGCTGTGTGCAGGGGTGGACCAGCACCTGTCATCATGGATCCTGGACTACCTCACGAACCGGCCTCAGTTTGTGAGAACCCGGGACTGTGTGTCCGACACGATCATTGGTAGCACGGGGGCCCCCCAGGGAACGGTGTTGGCTCCCTTCCTGTTCACTCTTTATACTGCGGACTTCTCACACAACACAACACACTGCCATCTACAGAAGTTCTCTGATGACTCTGCGATCGTTGGCCTCATCTCCAATGGAGATGAAGCTGAGTACAGAGGGCTTATCCAGGACTTCGTGGACTGGTGCCATTGGAACTGCCTCCAGATCAATGCGAGGAAAACTAAGGAGTTGGTGGTGGACTGCCGCAGGCATGGACAACCCCTCACAGCACCAGTAAATATACAGGGAACAGACATTGAGATGGTGACATCCTACAAGTACCTGGGTGTTCATCTGAACAATAAACTAGACTGGTCACACAATACTGACGCACTCTACAAGAAGGGACAGCGCAGGCTGTTCCTACTGAGGAGACTCAGGTCTTTTGGTGTACAAGGGGCGCTGCTGAAGACATTTTATGACACGGTGGTGGCATCAGCCATCACTTTTGGTGTGGTCTGCTGGGGCAGTGGCATTACAGCAGCCGATAGGAAGAGACTGAACAAACTGATCAAGAAAGCTAGCTCTGTCCTGGGGCAGCGCCTTGACCCGGTGGAGGAGATAGGAGAGAGAAGGACGGTGGCTAAACTGTCATCTCTGCTGGAGTCCGAGTTCCACCCTATGCAGGACATACTGAATGCACTGAGGAGCTCATTTAGCAGCAGACTACATCATCCCAGGTGCACAACCGAGAGGTTTCGCAGGTCCTTCCTGCCAACGGCTGTCAGACTGTACAACCTAAGCAGGGCTGCTCGCAGAGTAGCAAAAAAGACGTAACAACCTAATAGTTTTTTGAATGCAAAAGATGCAATAGACTTACACAATGGTCCCCTCCGGCATACAACTAGGATAACACCGGTCGCTATGGAGGGTGAGAATATGTATGGGCACATAATCATACCATGTAGGATAACTAAGTAGATGGTTGTGCTGTTTCATCCCATCTAGCAACAATGCTCTGCATTGTGTGTGTTTATGTATTTACATATTTATTCCATCTAGCTACAATGCTCCGCACTGGGTGTGTTTATATTTATATATCTATATATTTATTCCATCTAGCTACAATGCTCTGCACTGTGTTTATATATCTACATATTATTCCATCTAGCTACATTGCTCCGCACTGTGTGTGTTTATATATTTTCATATTTATTCCACCTAGCTGCAATGCTCCGTACTGTGGGTGTTTATATATCTACATATTTATTCCATCTAGCTACAATGCTCCGCACTGTGTGTTTATATACTCATATAGTTATTCCATCCAGCTACAATGCTCTGCACTGTGTGTCTGTGTGTATATATATATATATATTTATAGTAATATGTACATATGTATATTAGCTGCTCTTGCTTTTTTTTCTTGCCTTCTGATTGTTGCTATCCCTGTGCTGTTGCAATCCTGGAATTTCCCCGTTGTGGGACTAATAAAGGCTTATCTTATCTTATCTTATCTTATCTTACTTTGTGCTTTCTCAGTTTTAGATTCTGATACTGTATATACAATAAATTAGCTCTTTATAAAATGTTATGAGCTCTCTAAATAATATTTTGAGCTTGATTTGGACTCAGGGTAATTATTCAGTGTGTCATTACTAAAAAGCTGATTTCTTTATTTTGTTGTCATCCAGTTACATCTATTTTGACATTTTGTAAGACATGCATTTTCACTACATGCAGTCCACTGTAGTCAAAGTCTGCTGTACTCAGTACTGGTCGTGGTTACTTGGCATCGCAGGTAAAAACCAGAAAAGCACTCGGAGAGCGCAGACCTCCGCCAAGCGCCACAGTTCCCCCCATACAGTGTTTGTGTGTACGTTTTCAGATTCCTTGACCATGAAAACATATGACTAGCAATTGGATTCACAATGATAGGATTAGTGGTTCAGTAGTAAAAGCATTACCTCTTTGGCAGAGGTAATAAACTGAAGTGTTGGTGTTGTGTCCATCTCCTCCATCTGCAAACTCTCAGGCTGCGGGCGTTGCAATTCATCGCACAACCGCGTACAACCCACAGGCCAATGGGTTATGCGAGCGTTTTCATAGATCACTGAAAGCAGCACTCAGGGCTTCACTGACGGATGCAAATTGGGTAGACAGGTTGCCGTGGGTTTTATATTGGGGTTGCGCTCCGCGGCAAAAGAGGATTTGGAAGGTTCCCTGGCAGAGAGCTTGTTTTTGCGCAGCCACTATGGCTGCCCGGGGAATTTCTGCCAAATAATCCGTCTCCGAACAGCTGGCCGTCTCAGCTTTTGCAGCGTAGCGCAAATACAGGCATGCTGCCGGGCCCTGGCTACCACTGTTTTCCGCGTGCTTTTGTGCCTAAAACTTTGAAGAATGCGGAGTTTGGGTTCGTCAGACACGACGACCAGCGCCCTCCATTGCGCCTGCACACATGTTGAAAATGGCCGTATCTCACAATGTTAAAGAATCCTTTTAAAAATTCCTGTATCCAGACGGTGATCCGAATCATCCCCAAAATTTAATCAGTTCTTCCTTGTACCATTTCCAACAACGCCTGAAAGTTTCATCGAAATCCGTCCAAAATTTTTTGAGTTATCTTGCTAACCAACAGACAGACAAACAGACAAACAGACAAACAGACAAACGCTGGCAAAAACATAACCTCCTGGCCTGCGGCCTGGCAGAGGTAATAATATTTTCATCACACGTGTCCATATCAATATCTGCTATTGTTACTTTCTGTTTGCCATCAAGTGCTTGTCTTTAGTTTTAAGTATGGGCAGCCTGGATTCAAAACTTGGGCTTGATGATAAGATAAGATAAGCCTTTATTAGTTCCACAATGGGGAAATTCCAGGATTACAGCAGCAAAGGGATAGCAGCACTCAGAGCAATAATTAATAAGATAAGAACTGGTTAGCCCAAGCAGTAGATTAATATGCACACAGATATATACACAGTGCAGGGGCATTGCAGCTAGATGGAACAAACAGCATTACGGTTTGTTAAATTACCCTGCAGAATATGAATATGCACCCAGACAGTATATTTTGCATTTGAATCACAGTGTTGTTGCCACCCTCAGTAATGATTGTTATTGTCCTAGTTGTGTATTGGAGAGGACAATTTCTATTGTGCAAAGTTGCAACGTTTAGTGCATTTAATACGACCTCTATGAGCAGCCCTGGTTAGTTGATGATAGTTATATTAATGATAATTATATTAATCTTTTTTAACCAGTAGACAGTGTTTTAGATTCTTTTACTGCAACAACTTTTTCCAGTCTCACCATGTTTCGCCCAAATTTATTGCTGAGATTTGTATTTTGTAGTGATGTTTGAGCAGTTTGAACTCTTTCATTCTGAATTTACAGTACATCTTCTTGTTTTGTTTTTACTGTCTTTAAAAAAAGAACTGATTCCCGCAATGCCTGATTGCACTTCTCCTTTTCTGCTAACAGCAGATTGTGAATAGTGGTTTCTTGCTAAATGTGCAAGAATACTCTTTGAGTTGTGCACCTTCAATGATGTCAAAATGGGGACCTTCAAACAAGCCCAACTTTTCTGATCTTGTTTAATCTACATCTTAAGGCACGTCTTTGGATTTGTTTGGGATGGTAAAAAAGGCCATCATAGCTCTTCTCTGAGTGTGTAACGAGGTCTCAAATAGAACATGCTGTCTGTGTTCATCATGCAGGCTTGGTGACCATGGTGAGGTCTGCTTTTGTAAATAGGAAATAAGAACTGTAGGCAAATGTCTGCTGGATGACTTAATTTTTTTCTTCTCATATTACAAGAAAAAAGTAAATCAGATGAAGGAGAAGTAAAAATGTGTTCTTGATAATAAAAAACTAAATCTGCTTCATAAAATTGATCTAAAGCCCAACATTAAACCCAATAACCTACACATGCGATGGTGAATAGACTGCATTGACATCTTTTTTATGATTGGCCATGTCAGTGTTATCTTTCTTCAGCAAGTTCATAAATTTTCTTCTCATGAGTGAGAGGGGGAGTCCGGTCAACTCAACATTTTCCTCTCTCTTCCCCACTTCAGTTGTCCTCCCTGAGATTCTTAGCAGTCTATAAGTAATAAAAGGAACATCTGCCGATTTTTTATAGGAAAAGAGTCAAATTGTGTTATAAGTGGATAGCAAAAGGTAAAGTGTGGCTCGGATTCGGTTTGGATGGATTAACTTTCCTCTGATTCAAGATTAGTGGCTGTGCTATTTAAAGGCTCATCAATCTCACTTATTATTTATATTCATTATGAAGAGGAGGGGTTAGTTTCAATAGGATGCACACGTCAGTTCTGACAGGAGGTGACCTGAGGCCCCTTTGTAATTGTGGTCTTGATATGTGGGGATATATGACCTCATGCCCCACCCTTCATAAGTCTATCGTTACCCTTCAGTTAGCGTCTTATCTTGTCTGCTTATCATTGGACTCCTGATCGTGGGATGATTAGCCAGTGTCTCAGAAGCTGCTCGGGTTACTGTTGAAATGGCTGTTCTGATGCCCCAAGTAGCTGTCTGTCTGCATGCATCCCTCCCCATACTTGACCCTCACTGTGAATGTATTTTTATTTATGACTCATTGAACATATTTTCATTTTGTGGTGCTTTTCAATAGGTATGTCACTAAAAAAAACAAAAAACCCCCAAGTCTGTTGTAACTTTTAAAATCAAATCAAACTCATCTTAACATCCAACAGCGTCACAACAAATCGTCGCCTTCACTTGGCATCCTCAAATTAAAACCCTCCCTCGTCTGTCTCAGTGTACAGGAATGACTGGAATTGCACCTTGGGGCTCACCACTGCCTCAACACTCCAGTTCTCAGCGAGTGATAAGCTCACAATAACCTGCTGACCAATGCACACACACATTTTAGTTTGTTTGTGTCTGCATGTCAATCACTTACTACACCAGAGCTTCAGTTAATAATTTGCAAGACAAGAAGTTATAGCGAAAGTGACCTGAAAGCAGACAGTGCTATTTTTGTTCCTACTTCCCTCTGGTGCCCCTTGCCATGTTTAAGAGACTTGACCCGGGTCTCACTGCTCACTTGCTCTGTTATATGGGCTGGGCACCTTGAGAAGTGAGCCATCCATTGTCAAACCTCTTTGACCTGCTCTTTTCTCCAGCCTCTCCTATTTCCGCACAAAGACTCTCTAATGCCAGGTAGCTGGTGCTGGCATTCCTGTTGCATTCCACCATGGGGAAGTTGCTGGGATAAGGATGAAAAATGCCTGAAACAAAGGCCTACTCTCATTCACAGGGTTTAGGGTTCTGTGGGAAAGTCCAGGCTGGACAGAGGTTGGATAGCAGAGGAATGCAAAGCGGAGCATAGCTCACACAGTCTCTATGACACAGACCCAAAGACACATTGACAAGGCAGAGGTCTTCTTACATGGAAGAGTCAGGAGTCATGAAAGAGGTTGATAGGAGTCAGGATAACAGCAGTATATCCTTCATTTATTGTGTTTACTCGTGACTGTTAAGTTGTGATTTCAGTAAACACGATGGCTATGGCTTTAATAGGCTGTGGGTAGAAAGTGGTTTAGATCTTGACATGGTTGTCTCCTGCTTTTTGCTATTTATTTAACTATATTCTAATAAGTCTGTAGATATTTCCAATGTCTTTCAATTTTAATTGATATAAGTTCAGCACTTTTTCCAGCACTGATCAGAAAAGTAGTTCAACATCCCTGACAGTTTATGAAAGATGCACGGTGTTATGGTGACATCACCCACCATTTTCAAAGTCCTGATATGATTTTTTTGAACATTTGCACTGTCACCCTTTGCTGCTTTAAAACCAGATGTAATGAGAAGTGTTTGTTTTTAAGCATCGCTGCATCTCAGATACTTTCTGTTTTGGAATGTCTTATGCTAGTCTTTGTGTGGAATGTAAATACATGAACATGTGCCACCATGGGTTTTCTTTAGAGCTCTGTTTTCTTGGTTGCTAGAGTCTCCGGTCACGGGAATCTTGGAAACATACAGATGTGGACAAAATTGTTGGTACCCCTCTGTTAATGAAAGAAAAACCCACAATGGTCACAGAAATAACTTGAATCTGACAAAAGTGGTAATAAATAAAAATTCTATGAAAATTAACCAATGAAAATCAGACAATGCTTTTGAATTGTGGTTCAACAGAATTATTTTATAAAACAAACTCATGAAACAGGCCTGGACAAAAATGATGGTACCCCTAGAAAAGATTGAAAATAATGTGACCATAGGGACATGTTCAACCAAAATGTGTCTAATTAACATCACAGGCGTCTACAAACTTGTAATCAGTCAGTCGACCCATTTAAAGGGTGACAAGTAGTCAATGTGCTGTTTGGTGACATGGTGTGTACAACACTAAACATGGACCAGAGGGAGCAAAAGAGAGTTGTCTCAGGAGATTAGAAAGAAAATTATAGACAAGCATGTTAAAGGTAAAGGCTATAAGACCATCTCCAAGCAGCTTGATGTTCCTGTGACTACAGTTGCACACATTATTCAGAAATTTAAGATCCACAGGACTGTAGCCAACCTCCCTGGACATGGCTGCAGGAGGAAACTTGATGAAAAATGGAAGAGATGGATCATACGAATGGTAACAAAAGAGCCCAGAACAACCTCTAAACACATTCATGGTGAACTCCAAGGTCAAGGTACATCAGTGTCAGATCGCACCATCCGTCGTTGTTTGAGCCAAAGTGGACTTCATGGGAGATGACCAAGGAGGACACCACTGTTGAAAACAAATCATAAAAAAGCCAGACTGGAATTTGCCAAATTGCATGTTGACAAGCCACAAAGCTTCTGGGAGAATGTCCTATGGACAGACAAGACAAAACTGGAACTTTTTGGCAAAGCACATCAGCGCTATGTTCACAGACGCAAAAATGAACCATACCAAGAAAAGAACACTGTCCCTACTGTGAAACATGGAGGAGGTTCTGTTATGTTGTGGGGCTGCTTTGCTGCATCTGGCACAGGGTGTCTTGAATCTGTGCAGGGTACAATGAAATCTCAAGACTATCAAGGTATTCTAGAAAGAAATGTGTTGCCCAGTGTCAGACAGCTTGGTCTCAGTCGCAGGTCATGGGTCTTGCAACAGGATAATGACCCAAAACACACAGCTAAACACCCAAGAATGGCTAAGAGCGAAACATTGGACTATTCTAAAGTGGCCTTCTATGAACCCTGATCTAAATCCTATTGAACATCTGTGGACTGAGCTGAAACATGCCGTCTGGAGGAGCCACCCTTCAAACCTGAGACAACTGGAGCAGTTTGCTCATGAGGAGTGGGCCAAAATACCTGCTGAGAGGTGCAGAAGTCTCATTGACAATTACAGAAATCGTTTGATCACAGTGATTGCCTCAAAAAGTTGTGCTACAAAATATTAAGTTAAGGGTACCATCATTTTTGTCCAGGCCTGTTTCATGAGTTTGTTTTATAAAATAATTCTATTGAACCACAATTCAAAAGCATTGTCTGATTTTCATTGGTTAATTTTCATAGAATTTTTATTTATTACCACTTTTGTCAGATTCAAGTTATTTCTGTGACCATTGTGGGTTTTTCTTTCATTAACAGAGGGGTGCCAACAATTTTGTCCACGTCTGTACATGACAAGGCACAAGATGTAACATTTGTTTTAAATACATCAGTTTCAACATCAGCGCTAACTGTAAATGCAGACGAGACGATGTGAATCAAACAGTCGCTTTTGTCACATTAACCCAGCATTCTTTTTTATTGTGTTACTCTCAGACAGAGCAAGGTAGCTGTGTATATGCACAAATATTTGAAGAACTTTATAAGGCCAGAAGCATTTGCAGTGTCCCCCAATAAAAAACACATTTGTAATAGTCACAGGAAAAAATTTAATTTTGGGCACTTGGACTGCAATTGGAAAGACTACTGACTTGACAGTTGTCCAGAAGACAGTCATTAACATACTCCACAAGGACAGTAAGTCCCATAACATCATTGCTGAAAAGGCTGGCTGTTCAGAGTGCTGTATCTATCTTTCTTTATATATATATATACACTACCTTTCAAAAGTTTGGGATCACTTAGAAATTTCCTTATTTTTGAAAGAAAAGCACTTTTTTTCAATGAAGATAACTTTAAACTAATCAGAAATACACTCTATACATTGCTAATGTGGTAAATGACTATTCTAGCTGCAAATGTCTGGTTTTTGGTGCAATATCTACATAGGTGTATAGAGGCCCATTTCCAGCAACTATCACTCCAGTGTTCTAATGGTACAATGTGTTTGCTCATTGCTTCAGAAGGCTAATGGATGATTAGAAAACCCTTGTGCAATCATGTTAGGTCTGCAATGCTGTAATTGCTGCAAATGGAGGATTCTTTGACGAAAGCAAAGTTTGAAGGAAAAAATTATTATTTCAAATACAAATCATTATTTCTAACCTTGTCAATGTCTTGACTATATTTTCTATTCATTTTACAACTCATGGTGGTAAATAAGTGTGACTTTTCATGGAAAACACAAAATAATTGTCTGGGTGACCCCAAACTTTTGAACAGTAGTGTGTATATATATATACAGTATATATATATATATATATATATATATATATATATATATATATATATATATATATATATATATATATATATATATATATATGTAACGGATGCCAACTAGCACTGTTCGGCGTAGAACGTTAGTAAACCTCCCTCCCAAAAAGCCTCATACAGTATCGGTAGCGCTGAGCTATCGGTCGGACCTTTAGCTCAGCGCGATCGTGCTGTGTCTCCCATGCTCGAACTGTGTAGTTGACTGGTAGGTCGCGGGTTCGTGTCCCCGAGTGGGCGAACTGCGCAGGATGACCTCAGTTACATATATATATATATATTCTCTGTGTGTGTGTGTGTGTACACTACTCACAAAAAGTTAGGGATATTTGGCTTTTGGGTGAAATTCATGGAAAATATTAAAAGTTCACACTACAGAGGTATTATATTGTGAAAGTAGAGCATTTAAGTAGAAGCATGTAATGGTGATTTCCTCATCTCAAACAATTTATTGAAACAAAAGCCAACAACAGTGGTGGGGATACCACAACAAAAAATGTCAATGTCTCAACTTTTTATGTGTCCATGAGCATCAATTACAGCTTGACAATGGCGTCTCATGCTGTTCACAAGTTAGCTTATTGTCTGCTGAGTCATGGCTTTCCACTCTCCTTGAAGGGTGGCCCACAGGTCATTGAGGTTGTTGGATGCAGGGTTACGAGCCTCTACACGGCGTCCAAGCTGATCCAATAGGTTGTCTATGGGATTCAGATTTGGAGAAAGTGCAGGCCACTGCATTTGAGATACCCCAGCCTCCAGCAGCCTTTCCCTAATGATTTGACATCAATGAGCTGGAGCATTGTTGTCCATGAAGATGAAATTAGGCCTGTGTTGTTCATGCAGGGGCAAAATAACTGGTTAATGATGTTATTCAGGTAGTATCGGCTTGTCACTGTACCATTCACAAGGTGTAGGGCAGTTCTGTATTGACTAGGCACACCTGTCCAGACTGTAACATGGTGACAACAGTAGCTGAAGCATAGTGCTCTCCTTGATGTCTCCAATATCATTGGTGGCCATCATTTCTGCTCAACGTGAATTGACTTTCATCAGAGAACAGTACTGAGGACCACTGGTCCCTTGTCCAGCTTAAATGCTCCCTGGCCCATGCAAATGATAATGCCTGTGCCTGGTGGTGTGGTCAGGTACCCTTGCAGGTCACCTAGCATGCAGACCACGCTGATCTAAATGGTATCGAATGGTGTGACGTGACACTTGGGTGCCTCTCACCTCCCTTAAATGTGCCTGGAGTTGAGTGGCATTCATCATCCAGTTCTGCAGGGCACTGTTCACAATGAAGTGGTCATTAGTGTGGGATATGGCCAAAAGCCATCCACTTCTATGCCTTTCTGTGACTTTTCCAGTCTCTCTGTATCTCTGTTGCAACCTGGTGATGACACTCTGTGACACTCTAAGCTCAGTGGCCACTTGCCTCTGAGAACATCCTGTTTGAAGCCTTGCGATAGTGAGGTACTGTTGATCAATTGTTAGGCGTCGTCTTGGTCTCATGATGTCAAAATGTGAACAACATGATGAAAAGGACTGTTTTAAATACCAATTCTAATTGAACCAGAAAATTTATTGGTCGATTGATGGATCAAACACCTGTTGTGAGTTTTGCCGTTAAGCACCTTGTTAGAGAACAGCAAGTTATGCAAAAAATTACTGAAACATTGAACAGTTGGACATGTGCATTCAAAAGGTTAGAGTAGGTCAAATTAAGTTCACCTGTAAAGGTTATAGTGCATTTTAGGTGCATCCTGAAATTTCACCCGAAAGTCGAATATCCCTAACTTTTTGTGAGTTGTGTGTGTGTGTGTGTATACAGTGTACAATATTTGCCCCCTTCCTGATTCCTCATTTTTTTGTACATTTTGTCATGATGACGAGCACAGTGTACGCACTGTGCTCATGTTGTCAGTTTATTTCTGTTTATTTCCTGTATTTCCTCATTTTGGTGTTATTATTTGACCTTATGTTGTTGCATGTATTATGTATTTGAATTTGCCATTTTCGGTCTACGCTCTTGTTTTGACAGTGTGCTTTGTTGACTTCCTGTTTTAGCTCAAGTTCGCGATATAGTACAGCTGTCATCACTCTGGTTAATTCTTCATCGCTCTTGCTCTACACCCTGTTCCCATTTGTGG
This sequence comes from Pholidichthys leucotaenia, assembly GCA_020510985.1. Taxonomy (NCBI): domain Eukaryota; kingdom Metazoa; phylum Chordata; class Actinopteri; order Cichliformes; family Pholidichthyidae; genus Pholidichthys; species Pholidichthys leucotaenia. The sequence continues at coordinate 145,728,515 of CM035845.1, read as the reverse complement.
TCATTTCCTTTGCCTTATTTAAGGGGCTGTGCACGATTGTCCGGCGCAGCACCCTTCTCAACGAACGGATGTAAGTTCCTTTTTGCTTCTTTGCAACTTTGTGCATTTCATGTTAATCCTCTGTATCCAACTGCCGTGTGTTCCACGCTTTCTCTGATTGTCCCAGACGAGTGCTCCTCGTCTTATTATTTCTCGTTGTTGTATCCTGCCTTCGGTCTATGTTTAGTAAGCTTGCTCTCCTTATACTGTAGTGCTTTTGTGTTCTGCTATTATTAAATGTGCAAACTCACAGCCGGCGTTCGGTACCTTTATCCTGCCCTGAAGGGCGTTTATGACAGAAGGGTGCTGCCAGTGTAGATCACCAGCAGCTGTGAGTTTGCTCTTTTGTTTTTTCCCGCCCACATTTTTGTTTTTGTCCAGAGTTTTTGGGTGTGATGACCACCATAGGCTTCCGTTTATTTGTACTGAGTGAGGAGGAGTATGAGGTGGCAGAACTCATTGTGAATTTTGCCTCAAAGGCTCGAGCCACCCACACTCCCGAAGTCGCCTTTGGATTGATGGACAGCACGGCCCGGCTGATTGAGGCATGTCCCAGCTACCCGGGTCTTACTACTCTCCTCGCCACAGTGGTCAAGTCCCAGCAGCAACTCAGTGAGCGGGTGAGGGATTCCCCTTCGGTGCAACCTGGTCTGACAAAGAAACGTTCCCGGGTGCCTCATCCACCTCGCCAGGAACCCGTGCCTTCGCCCATCCACCAGACGGCCCTGGAGCTCCTGGAGGGACATTGTCTGGCTCTGAAACAGCAGCTGATACCATCAAGCCCCGGGAATTCAGGCAAGTGCTTATTCATTCTTTCTCTTTCTGCTGAAACCTCTTGCATAATTCCTGGTGGTGAGGCTCAGACATGACAGCCCACTGAGTCCTCACCATCAGCTACTGTTACCATTTCCTCACCTGGATCTCCTGTCTCCTTGAAATCTTAGAATTAGAATTAAGTTAGTTAACTTAGTCAACCTGTGGGCAGTGCGGTGGCGGAGTGGTTAGCACTGCGGCAGCACAGCAACTCACCCTTGGCCATGGGATCCCTGGTTCAATCCCAGCCCCTGACCAACAGTGATCTGTGTGGAGTTTGCTTGTTCTCCCCGTGTCTGCGTGGGTTTACTCCAGGATTTCTCCGGTCTCCTCCCACATGCCAAAAACATGCAAGTTAGGTTAATTGGCATCAAACTGGGGATTCTAAATTGTCCTTAGGTATGACTGTGAGAGTGAATGGTTGTCTGTCTCTCTGTGTTGGCCCTGTGATGGACTGGCGATCTGTCCAGGGTGTACCCTGCCTCTCACCCAAAGATGCTGGGATAGGCTCCAGCCCCCCCGGGACCCCAAAAGGATTAAGCGGAAGAAGATGAATGAATGAACTTAGAATTAAGTTTAAAATCGTTCTTCTCACTTTCAAAGCTCTAAACAATCAGCCTCCTTTTTTATTTAAAAGATCTGATACTACCCTATTATCCTAGCAGAGCACTACGCTCCCAAAATGCTGGACTACTTGTAATACCTAGAATCTCCAAAAGTACAATGGGAGGCAGAGCCTTCAGTTATCAAGCTCCTTTCCTGTGGAACCAGTTACTAATCTGGATTCGGGAGTCAGACTCGATCTCTGTTTTTAAGAATAGGGTTAAAACCTTCCTTTTTGATATAGCCTACAATTAGGGAGGGATCATGTGTCTCTGAACCCTCCCTTAGTTATGCTGCTAATAGGTTTAGACAGCCGGGGGACCTCCAATAATGCACTGGGCTTCACTCCTTTCTTCACTCTCAATGATTTTTTTTTTTTTTTTTTTTTGCTGGTCATTAACATCTGTTTGTTTTCTCCCATAGATTGAGTCCCCATCGTGCTGTTTGCTCTCTACATGTCTGTTCTTCTCATCTTCTCTATCCCCTCACCCCCCAGCCAGTCGCAGCAGATGACTGCCCCTCCCTGAGCCTGGTTCTGCTGGAGGTTTCTTCCTGTTAAAAGGGAGTTTTTCCTCTCTACCATCACCAAGCACTTTCTCACAGGGGTCACCTGATTGCTGGGGTCTTTCTGCAATTGTGGGGGTTTCCCCTACAGTTGAAAGTGCTATGCGATGACTGTTGTTGTGAAATATAAATAAAGTTGAATTGAATTGAAATGTCCGTCTGTCCTGGGAGGGAGCCATTGGATGACGGAGGGGCCTATGGATCCTGAGGGCCATAGTCCAGCCCCACCACCACACCCTGCGAGGGAGAAAAGCGCATTCTGCGTCCTGAAGCCTGTGCCGACAAGGGAGCGTCCCCTGGTTTTGGTGTCGCGGGACCCGGCGCCATTGGTGAGGCATTCTCTGGTTCCACTCCTCAGGGCTAGGGGCTTACCTTTGTCGAAGTCTGTGCCGACAATCCAGTGTCCCCGGACTCCGACATCTCGTCAGATGACCTCTGCTGCTCCTGGAAGAACAACATTTGGCTCGTCTGCTGCAGCTTCCATCACACCCCAGAAGGAAAGGCAAGTGTTTTTTCATTCCTTCCTTAATAATAAAGAACTATCTTGCCTAACTCCCGGTGGTGAGACTCAGTTCCTGCAACCCACTGTAGCATCAACGTCTCCTCAGGCCAATCCAGGAAATCACTTTTCTTCATTTTACAGAAATTTCACTTTTCTTCATTTTAAAGCAACTCTTACTCAAGGTCTGGTCAAGAATGCTGTGTCTTCAGCAGGACCCCAGTGTAAACAATTTCACTTTTGTAGAGAGACTTGAAAAGGATTTGCTTTTAAAGGCTTAAGTGGACCATAAATTCTTGAAGTCAAGATCACAAAATGGACAGTTCGTGCTGATAGTATCCGCTTTACAGGAAATGATGCTCTTAAAAAGTCATAAACATCTTAAGCTGGCAGATATATGGCCCTTTGCTTCCTTTAGACATTACCAGAACACTCTAGCTCCCCCCCCCCCCCCCGCTCACATTCCAGAGACCTAAAAATTATCTACAGCTCAACAGTACTTCCTAGTGGACATCTACAGAATATGTTTCATTGTGTAATCTGACTGTTAATTCTCATTAAACATTAAGCTTTTCTTCCAGCTTTCATCTCCCCGGGATTCTAAGGACACTGTGAAAATCATCACCCTTTTGATCACCAACCATGGTTTGCAGTAATTCATTAATCCTTGATTTATATGTGAGTGCATGTATTAGGAATACGTATTAGGAATGTTTATTTTCATGAGTGTTATTCAAATGAATGTTAATATTATTAGTAATGGTATAAATGCATGATCACTGATCACTGATGCCCTGAGTCACTTAATTAGTTAGATTTTACATTGAACACATAATTTCATAAGAACTGAATGTTTATCAATCTGTCCGCTATCACTCATGATAACCAATCACTAGGCTGCCTTCCACTGGATAACGCCCCTTTTCATTTGATTGGCTGTTCCCAAACAAAGAGATGTTCCCTCATTGGAAAAAAGCCCATTCAAACTCCTCTTTATGGAAGATGATTGGCCTGTCTTGCGGCCGGCCCTGTTTTATGACCCAGCAGCGTGCTTCAGTTAAATGTATGAGAGCCACCCTGCATTTAGAAGTTACGAGAAAAAAAAAAAAGATATTCTAAGATACAAAAAAGAGAAGATCTAGATCGGAAAAAGAACATTTCTTAAGCCATTTATAGGTGGACCTGCTGTTGTGTTTTGGATCATTATCCTGCTGCAGAACTCAAGTGCGCTTCAGCTTGAGGTCACGAACAGATGGCTACCACCACCATTTTTTAGTGTTGGTATGATGTTCCTTTTCTGAAATGCTGTTACTTTTACCCCAGATGTAATGGGTCATACACCTTCCAAAAAGTTCAACTTCTGTCTCGTCAGTCCACAGAGTATTTTTCCCCAAAGTCCTGGGGATCATCAAGATGTTTTCTGGCAAAACTGAGACAAGCCTTTATGTTCTTTTTGCTCAGCAGTGGTTTTCGTTTAGAACTTTGCAATGCAGGCCATTTTTGCCCAGCCTCTTTCTTATGGTGGGGTCATGAACACTGACCTTAACTGAGACAAGTGAGGCCTGCAGTTCTTTGGATGTTGTTGTGGGATCTTTTGTGACCTCTTGGATTAGTCGTTGCTCTGCTCTTGGGTTCACCACTGTTCTGTGTTTTCGCCATTTGTGGATAATGGCTCTCACTGTGGTTTGTTGGAGTCCCAAAGGTTTAGAAATGGCTTTATAACCTTTTCCAGACTGATAGATCTCAATTACTTTGTTTCTCATTTGTTCCTGAATTTCTTTAGATCACAACATGATGTCTAGCTTTTGAGGATATTTTGGTCTACTTCACTTTGTCAGGCAGGTCCTATTTAAGTGATTTCTTGATTGAGAACAGGTGTGGCAGAACGGGGGGGGGGGGCACTTCTTCACACAAGGCCATGTAGGTTTGGAATTTTTTTTTACCCTTAATAATAAATACCTTATATTGCCCACCCATATTCCATCCAAGAATTCAAAAGAAAAACAAACATTCTTATCCTAGTTGAATGTTTTTTTTTTCTTGGATTTTTTCTGACTTTTCATGCAGTTAAAGTGGACTTTTAATTTTCCTTTTTTTTTTTTTTTTTTTTTTTTAAGTTTTTGTAAAGGGTATACAGGTCGTTACAGCAATGCAGTGTTTACATTTTCATCACATGTTCCCTTATTTTCTGATATCTGACAACATTGGAAGATTAATTCTTACAACACCCCTTTTTTTTTTTTTTTTAAAGTGAAAGAAAAAGTGAAATTAAAGAGAAAAAAAACAAGAAACAAATAACAAAAAAAAAACAAACAAACCAGTAAAAAACAAACAAAAAGAAAAAGTAAGTAAATAAAGATAAAAGAGCATCTGAGTAGCGTTGGAACAAAGAGCGGAACCATTATTGAAATGGTATTTGTCAAAAATTAGATCTAATGGAAGACACATATGCGGTCCAGGGTTGCCAAAAGTTCATGAACACATCCATGTCCTGTCTCAGCGCGAATGTCAACTTTTCCATCGAGTAAATGTCTTGGATCACGTTAGTCCAATCTTCAGGTGTAGGACAGTCCTTCAACATCCATTTTTTAGTTAGAGCTTTTTTGCTTGCCAATATTAAAACATTGAATAAGTATTTTTCTCCTCGTCTTTCCAGTGAGTCCGGTAGTAAACCCAAATACAAAGTTACAAAAGAAAAGGGAACTGTAATTTTGAATATTTTCCCCAATATTGTCTGTACCTTGGTCCAATATTGGTGGATAACTGGGCATGACCAAAACACATGAAAATGATTTGCAGTCTTTTCACCACACAAGCGCCAACAGTTCAATCCCTTATGGGTAAATTTGTTTTGTGCAGGTGTTCTGAAAAATCTTGCCAAGTTTTTCCATCCAAATTCTCTCCACTGCAGGGATGAGGTACTTTTCCATTGCTGTTTATTTAGCTTTTCCCATATTTCCAGTTGTAAAGTGAAATTCCCCTCTTTTTCCCATCTCTCTTTTATATAAGATGTGTTGTCTCCTTTTAAGTCTTGAAGACCTTGGTATATTTTAGAAATGTATCTGATCCCTGGGATCCCTTTATATGCCATTAAGAAGACCTTCAGAACACCTGACTGGGCCCTTTCCAAAACCTCCTTTTTAAGTATATTGTTTATGTGGTGTCTAAGCTGGAAGAACCTGTAAAGGTCTTGATTTATTAGGCCTTGTTTTTTCAAATCTTCAAAACTTCTTAAGATTTGCCCTTTAAAAAAATCGTAATATTTTATCAGCCCTTTCTCCTTCCACTTTTTAAATCTGGTGTCTGTTTTATTAGGAGTAAAGTCCTGATCATAGGCGATCCATTGCAGAAGTCGATAGGGCTCTTTAGTTTGATTCTCTCTGACTATCTTAAACCAAATTTTTTGCGGGGTCTCTATCCACGGGTTAGTGTTATTCAAAAGCTTAGGTAAGACATTGTTCCCTATTATTGCCTGTAGGGGGATGTCACTTGTTATTTGGCATTCGATCTCCTTCCATTGTGCAGTGTAGACTGGGTTACATATCTCTACTAAAGTTTTAATTTGTGCGGCTTTAAAGTAGTCCCTGATATTTGGCAGCGCGAGCCCACCTTTGTCTTTGTTTAGCTGTAGGGTTCTATATCTGATTCTAGGTCTCTTGCCCTGCCATATGAATCTTGAGATCCTTCTGTCCAGCTCCTGCCATGTTTTTTTGGGAGGTTCTACCGGTATTGTTTGGAAAAGGTATAGAAGACGTGGAAGTATATTCATTTTGACTGCTTCAATTCTTTGTGCAGTACCCAAGAATGGTATCATATTCCATCTTGCTAGGTCAGATTTTATTTTTGTCACCAGTGGATCATAGTTTAGTGATATAATTTTGTTGAGTTGTTTCGGGATATTGACCCCCAGATATTTCATAGATTCCAACTCCCAGTTAGTTTTGAGTTTGCTTAGTGAATAATGATTTGGGTCATAGTTGAATGTTAAAACTTGGGTTTTATGCATATTTAATTTGTACCCCGATAAATCTCCATACTCTGAAAAAACTGAGGTTAGTTCTGGTAAAGAAGTGTCCGGCTGCCCTAGGTATATTAAAATGTCATCAGCAAAGAGTGCTATTTTATGTTCCTTCTGACCAAGTGTAATACCTTGAATTTTTTGGTTTTGTCTTATCCATTGGCTCAGAGGTTCTATGAAGATTGCAAAGAGCAGTGGAGACAGGGGGCAGCCCTGACGACATCCTCTTTGCAGTTCAAAAGATGATGATAAATTACCGTTAATCCTTATTTTAGCTGTTGGTTTTTTATATAATGCCTGTATAGTTCTAATGAAGTTGTTATGAAAATTGAAACTGGATGAGATTCTATATAGAAAAGACCAGTCAACCGAATCGAATGCTTTTTCAGCATCTAATCCCAATATGACTGCATTTAAGTTATATTTTTTTATATGATGAATTATGTGTAAAGTGCGTCGAATGTTGTCTTGTGTCTGTCTTTGTCTTATAAAACCTGTTTGGTCTAAATGAATTAGGTCTGTCAGTATATTTTCTAACCTTTTGGCAAGGATAATGGTAAAAAGCTTATAGTCCTGATTTAGTACACTGATTGGTCTGTAGTTGGAGCACTCTAGTTTATCCTTTTCAGGTTTAGGTATAACTGCAATGACCCCTTCTCTCCAGGAGGGGGGGATTTCCCCTGTGTGGAGGACATAATTAAATGTTTTCAGGAGGAGAGGAGATAGTTGCTGTTTAAAGGTTTTGTACCACTCTGCTGTATAGCCATCAGCTCCTGGGGATTTGTTAGCTTTAAGTTTCATAATTGCTTTTTCCAATTCTTTAGGATGTATTTCTGACAGTAGTGTTTTATTTTGTGACTCCGTAAGTTGGGGAAGGTTTAATGTGTTTAGGAATGCCTCGGATGCGTTTTTATGTTTTTTGTGGGAGTATAAGTTCTTATAGTAATTCTCGAAGTTTTTAAGAATATCCTGAATTCTGAATTTTATTTCCTTTGATACTGGGTCTCTGATTTTGTAGATTGCTCTTTCTGTTTGATGTTTCCTCAATTTATAGGCTAGCAATTTTGCCGATTTACTGCCTGCTTCATAGTATTTTTGTTTCAGAAATGTAAGTTTCTTCTGGATTTCTATTGTGTAGATCTCATTTATTTGGTTTTTAATTTCCTTAATCTTGAGCGAGTCAGTAGAATGAGTGTTGCCTTTGTGTTCTTTTTCTAGGTTCCTAAGTTCTGACTCTAATGTGGATAGTTTTTCTTGTCTTAGTTTCTTTTGGGTTGCCAGTTTTGCAATAATCTTTCCTCTTATTACAGCTTTACATGCATCCCACAGTATTAAAGGGGATACTTCTCCATTATCGTTATCTTCCAAATATCTGAGAATATCTGATTCCAATTCATCTTTCAATGGTCCTTTCAGGACATTTGAATTTAACCTCCAAGAAAATGTATTATTTGTGTATTTTTGGATATTTAAGTCCATGTAGATCGGACTGTGGTCGGAGAGATCCATCAGTCCTATTTTACATGTTTTTACTCTTCCAATGTCTCTATTAAACATAAAAAAATAGTCAATCCTTGAGTAAGATGAATGTGGAGTTGAGTAAAATGTATAGTCTTTTACACTGGGGTTGAGTTCCCTCCACACGTCACAGATTCCCAATTCTTTTAGTAGCATCCGAGTCTTCCTGTTTTGGGTGTTATTTTGATGTGGGGAATTACCAGAAGCATCCCAGTATGGATTCAGTCTAAGATTGAAGTCCCCACCACATATCACTAAACCTTGAGCTTTAGTTATCATTAGGTCGAATACATTTTTATAAAATTTCCAGTTAGCCCCTGGGGGAGCATACACATTCAGCAGGGTGATATCTTCTCCCTCTAGCCGCCCAGTTACCAAACTGTATCTCCCTTCTTTATCTTTGTGTTCTGATTTTTTTTCAAATGTAATTTTGGTTGATATCAATGTCGCTACTCCCCTCCTCCTCCCTGATTTATATGAAGATGAAGAGATCATTTTAAACCCTTGTCTACTGAGTTTATTGTGTTCCACGTCTGTTAGGTGGGTTTCTTGTAAAAGTATTATTCCTGCTTTGTCTTTTTTCATTTTGCCTAGAATCTTGGATCTTTTAACTGGATTCAGGATTCCTTTTACATTATATGAAATTATTTTGGTTACACCCTGTTTCTCCATTGTGTTGTTTTGTTTAGTATAACTGTGTGGTGGCCCTCTTTTGTGCTACTCAGAAACTGAAAGAACATTAAAAACAAGAAAAACATTAAGAACATAGTGTAAAAAACTTTAAAACAAAAAGCTGTCATAAGAACTTCCTGAGCTGAGGTCTTTTTAAAGACCCTGTAAGAGCCTTGAGGGAGTGAAGGCTCTGAGGGAAATTCCTCAAACTCTGTTACGTGTTGAGGGCCCTCTCTTACCACTGAAAGTAGTCCCATGCTTTTAACGTGAGTTTCAGAACCCAATCCAAACTTGTAATGATTTTTTTTTTTTTCCTTTTATGCCTAAACCCTGTGAAATTGTGTGCACCCTCCCACCCCCATCACATCAAACATTCACGCAAAAACAGTATTTGTTAGTATGAGGAGAACATGTGGATTATTGTCACATTTCTATTTTAACAAGTTTTTTTTTTTTTATTACAAAGACTTATTTGTTTCAAATAATATGATTGTTCCATGAAATGTTTTACCACATGCTGAATATGCATCTCCTTTAATGTTTGTTACCTTGTATGAGGGGGGTTGGATGTGCGGATTGATTCAAGAGAAAAGAAAAAAAAAAGGTCGCTATTCCAACCTGAAAACGGATAGTTTATCCGCGACGCTCTGGTGCTGGGTTTCCCGCTGCTGGTCCGTGGATTTTGAAGGTCTTTGTGTTGTCCATGTTTGCGCTTTGATCTTCTCACTCGGGTCTGCTGCGGGTTTAAATACCGTTACCGGGAGGCCTCTTTTCGCCATGTCAGCTGTTGCTTCTTCCGCCGAATTATAGAGACACGTTTCATCGCCGTAGAAGACCCTTAACTTCGCAGGAAATGGTGTCTGAAAGCGCAATTTCTTCTCTCTTAACACCTTTTTCGCGTCATTGTATTCCCTGCGCTTTTTAAGGACCTCCGGGGCGTAATCGTGTTCCACGTAGACTTTTCTCTCCTGGTGCATAAATCCTTTTTTCTGCCAGGCCAGTCTTACAACCTCTTGTTTTATTTTGAAATTGGAAAATCTTACCAACACCGAACGTGGGGGCGCTTCCGCCGCCGGCCTAGCGGCTAATGAACGATGTGCCTTTTCTATCTTCAAGTCGGTGGTTTGTGGAATATCCAATTTCTCTCTTAGTAAGGATTCCACGCATTCTGCCATTGAGTTAAAACCATTTTCGGTTCCTTCTATCAGACCATGAATTCTTATGTTGTCTCTTCTTTGTTTTCCTTCTTGGTCGGTTAGCTTAGCCTCTATAGCTGCTTGTCTTTTGCGTAGGTCTAGCACAGAATCTTCGAGCACTTTTATTCGATCCTCTGTTTCCAAGATTCGGTTCTCGGCCTGGTCTACTCTGCTGTTTGTCCTTTTCAATTCTTCTCTGAATTCCCGAAATTCGGCCGTAACATCTCGGCGAAATCGTCGTAGCTCCTCAAATAGTGATTTCAGGCTAACCCTTTTGTTAGCTATCACCAGTTCCTCGTCTTCTGAACGGAGATCTTCCAGTTCGGATTCTCCGGCCGATACGTGTCCTGGCCTGGAGAATTTCAGTTTCTTCTGTTTTCCTTTAGACATGATGATTTTGTCTTTTGATTTTCACTCCTCCAAAAATCCGTTAAGTTTGATTTTCAAGGTGTTATCCTGGATTGGGTCTGAGAACTTCAGTGTTAAGCTGCAGTCGCCATGGCGTCCAGACCGGAAGTCTCTAATTTTCCTATTTTAAAGTGAACTGATAGAGATTTTTTTGGACTTTCTTTTCCGGCCTCATCTACGTCTGACCCCGTTAAGAAACTAGGAGCTCATGGGTGAAACTGACTAAAACGTTCTTCCTTCAGTCTTTGTTTTTTTCCGTGGGCCGGAGACATATTAAATTTGGACCAGTTACCAAAGGACTCCACGCCTGCTCCAAGACAGCTTTCACTGCCGCCTGTTCACTGTCTGCCCTGTGGAGCCCCTGGCCGAGTCTACGCTTCTTACAGTTGTGAACCATCTGAAAACTGAGCAACAGTCGCTTTCTCCCTGGGTCCTGACCTTAAAACCCTGGCTGGCACCGACCACCACTGAACACGTGGACCTACAGCTGTTCGTAAGTGAGACTCCCATTGTTCCTATCTGCTGGGTTTAAACGTGATGTCCTAAAATTTCAATTACAATTGAACATAACCAGTATTTGATGTTACAATTAGTCACTCAGCCATAGGACAAAGCTATAAATTGAAGGAAAATTCTTATTCATTTTTTTAAGTAACCTCCTTTCATTTTTGTAGATTAATTCAGAAGCTCCTTTTTAGATAATCAGCTTATGGAATTTTTCCCAATAAAATTGCATTCTGGTTTTGTTGGATATTTCAGCCTTCCATTGGATTACAACTGAAACATAAAATCTGGTTTCCTCTTGGTTCCACAAAAGTCTAACTCTAGATTTTATGTTCAGGAATCCACTAACAGTTGATGTGATATTGAACACCTGTTTATCATTTGAATCTGTTTATCCATCATTTGAATGCCATATCATGTAACCTGAATGAGTTTAATTTAATAAAACTGTAAATGAGAGAAGTTGAAGCATTTTCCTTTTGCATATATGTTTTCTAGATCACGGCAGGAAAAGAACTCACTTAAATTTTGAGACTGATTCATTAAGTAATTGAAGGTACGGAAATTAATTAATTGAAATTAATTCATTAACAAGTTGTTCTTTTAGAACTGGTGCCCTCTTTTTACAAGTACTTTCCTATTTTATTTAGTGAGTGTAGGGGCGACGATTTAACTCTGTCCCCTCGCACACCCACTATTAAATAAAAATAAATAATTCCTGTACCTTATTACACTATATTTTATTAAATATCGCTACACCGCTGAGTTCTCACCACCTGCTGCTGATGTTAATTCCTCACCTAGTCCCTCCTTGTCTCCTGCTATTTCCCCTGAGTGTCCACCGGTCCTGGGATTGAGCCGCCGGACGATGGAGGAGCCTGCGGTCCTGGAGGACTTGTTTCCAGCCCCGCAGCCACGACCCGGACGGAGGAGAGTGCTTCCTGTAACCTGAAGCCTGTACCAACAGCAGACTGTCCCCTGACTTCAGCTACGCAGGAATTGGCGCCACACCGGATGAGCCACCTGCATCGGCCACTTTGACTGGAGGTCCTGGGGTTGCACCCACCATCATGCCTGCTGCTGGGGTCACTGCAGCAGGTTCGCCGGAGTCCTGGATGGCAGTGGAGCTTGAGTCCAGGCAAGTACTCTGTTCTGTTCCTCCTTCTGAAGATTCAGAGAAATCTTGTATGGCTTCTGGTGGGGGGAGTCGGATGCAGATGTCCTCTGCTCCTGAGTTCACCTCTCTGGGCTCCACTGCTGCCAGTGATTCTTCTCTGGCCTCTTCTCTGTGTTTGTCTTCCAAGGTGACCACGCCGAGTGAGAACACCCAGATGGAGGGACTCAAGTCGCCCCTGCCTGGATCACCAGAGTCCTGGATGACAGTGGAGTCCAAAACAAGGCAAGTGCTCTGTTCTATTACCACCTCATCAGATCTAGAGGTTTCTTGTCCTGCTCAGGGTGGGAAGAATGAGTCGCAGTGGTCAACTGCTTCTGGTCTCTCCTCACTGGACTCCACTGCTGCCGGTGGTAGTAACCCAGCGTATGTTTTTTCTCTCCTGCTTGAGCCCTCATCTGGGTCCGCTGATGGTCATCCTCCTTCTCCGCCCAAGGCCGCCGTAGGTTTCTCTCCTTCACCTGAGGCCGTCGTGGGTTCTCCTTCTCCGCCCAAAGCTGTTGCGGGTTCTCTTTCTCCTCCTGAGGCTGTAGTGGGTTCTCCTTCTCTGCCCGAGGCTGTTGTGAGTTCTCCTTCTCCACCTGAGACTGTCGTGGGTTCTCCTTTGCCCGAGGCTGTCGTGGGATCTCCTTCTCTGCCCAAAGCCATTGCGGATTCTCCTTCCCCGCCCAAGGCCGTTGTGGGTTCTCCTTCTCTGCCCAAGGCCATCGTGAGTTCTCCTTCTCCGCCTGAGGCCATCGTGGGTTCTCCTTCTCCACCCAAGACCATCGTGGATTCTCCTTCTCTGCCCCAGGCCTTCGGGGGTTCTCCTTCTTCGCCCAAGGCTGTCGTGGGTCCTTCCTCCCTGCCAGAGGCCTCTGTGGGTCCTTCCTCTCTGCCAGAAGTCTCTGTGGGTCCTTCCTCCCTCTCAGGGGTCTCCGTGGGTCCTTCCTCCCTGCCCGATGTCTCTGTGGGTCCTTCCTCCCTGTCCAAGGTCTCCGTGAGCCCAGTGCTCCAGTCCCCAGCCTCAGTGGGTGCTTCATCTCAGGCTGAGGCTTCCATGGGTGCTGCTCCCCAGTCCGGGATCTCCGTGGGTGCTATGCCTTGGTCCAAGGCCACCGTGGGTGCTACGTTGCCTGTGGTCGCTGCGGGTCCTCTCCCTTCACCTGTGGTCACCACGGGTCCTCTTCCTTTGCCTGTGGTTGCCGCGGGTCCTCTCCCTTCACCTGTGGTCACCGCAGGTCCTCCCCCTTTGCCAGTGGTCACCTTTGCTCTGTAGTCATCGTTGGGTCTCAGGTCCCCCCAGCCTCTGACTCTCTTATTCCAAGCTGCCGTTCCTGCAGTCAAGGAGCAATGTTTGTACCAACTACAGCCTCCAGGAGGGGGCAGGTCATGCTCCATGGTCCGGGTGCTTTGGGATGCTGGGAGACCACCTGATGGTCTGTGCCATTTGGTTGGGTGGCTTATAGACTCTGGCAGGCCACCTGATGGACTGTTCCCTTTGCTGGGGTGGCTCTGGTATGCCAGGAGGCCACCCAGTGGACTGCGTCATCTGCCTGGGTGGTCTAGGTACTCTTACAGGCCACCTGAACTACTTCATTGTGTATTCTTGCCCTTGTGTTCTGTTACCCCTATTCTGTTTAATGCTATGGGTCAGGAGCATTTTTTGTTGTTTCTCCAGCACATTCACGGACATGTTCACCTCCACGTTGCACGGCCGCTGGATCTCAGCAGGACGAAACCTGTGCTGCACCCAAGTAAGCCTCTCTGTCTGTAGTCCGTCACAAGTGAGGAACAAAAGTAATTGTCTTCTGCTTGTCTGTTCCAGGGTTGCCGGGTCTCCGTCCAGGGCGCTCAGCTCCAGTGACCAGAACACTATCCACGCACTCACACTCGCACTTCACACTCTCACTATCTAATAAAGATTATTGTCACTATCTGCCCGTGTCAGTGTCTGTCTCCTGGGTCCTAAACCATGTCAGTACGACTCCGTCATGTTGACCCAGCGGACAGTTCACTGTCGCGCCAAATCAACACTCTTAGCGCCCGGGTAGATTTACTAGCTCACCAGCAGACAGTAATCTTAAATCAACTATCCTTAATTAATGGTTGGCTGGATCGTCTGGAAGGACACCAGACGTTTCCCCCGACCGCAAATATCTCAGCCCCTGCAGGCTTAGCGTCTGGACAAGCTAACACCTCCTCGTCCTCTCGCCTCACCCCTATCCCCACACCTGCCCGGTTCAGCGGAAAACTCGGGGAAGCTTGAGGATTCCTGTTACAATGTGAGTCAGTTTTTCTGCGTGTTCCGGGGGATTTCACTCATGATTCTAGTCGGATTGGCTATGTCATAAATTTGCTGGCAGGAAGAGCCTTAGACTGGGCGTATTCAATCATGGCTAAACCAAGCTATTCCCTGCTTACCTACCAGGAGTTTGTGTCTGAGTTTATGTCCGTGTTTGACCATACTGATAGGGGTGAGGTGTTGACAGAACGGCTGCTGAGCTTACAACAGGGAAAGAGATCAGCTGCTGATTACGCTATTGACTTCCGGGTCCTGGCTGCAGAGATTGGGTGGGGGGAGCCATCACTATGTGGCATTTTCCTACGTAGTCTTAATGACGAGCTAAAGGATGAGTTAGCGGCACGGGACAAACCGAACAATTTGCGGGATTTGATTGCCCTAGCGGTTAGTCTTGATAGCAGATTAAGGGAGCGGGCGGCTGAACGGCGTACTACTTCCCGTTCGGTTAAACTCCGCCCTCGCGTCCCTAACTCTCCTCTTCTCGCTTTACCCGCGTCAGAGGAATCCCCGGATCAGGAAGCCATGATCATTGGCCGGTCTAAAGTGTCAGCAGCTGAGAAACAACGCCGCAGGGATCAGGGCCTTTGTTTCTATTGTGGGAAAGAGTCACATGGGGTGTTCGAATGTCCCAATAAGTTAAAAGGGAGGGCCCGTGGATCACAGTAGGGGGATTCACGGGCAAGAACTCAGAAGAACCCCTCACTTGTTGTCGATTACCTCTCAGACTCATCCATACACATACAGAACACTCCACACTAGCGTTAGTAGATTCTGGAGCTGAGCAAAATTTCATTTCTAGAGACCTGGCAACCCGAATGGGCCTTAGCTGTCAGACTCTAGACCCCCCTGTCAAACTGATCACCTTGTCTAAAGCATCTTTGACCACCATAGCCCATCAGACGGACCCCGTGTCAATTATTGTATCAGGAAATCACAGGGAGGAAATTCAGTTTCTAGTGCTGCCCGTTTCTTCTTCGCCCGTTATTCTGAGGTACCCCTGGCTGTGCCTACATAACCCCACCATTGACTGGCAAGCTGGGAGAGTAACGGCATGGAGTACGTTTTGTCTTAGCGCCTGCCTCCAATCAGCGGTGTGCGCCCCATCCGTTAAGGTGCCTCTGCCTGATTCATCTCCACCGGACTTGTCCAAGGTGCCAGAGGTCTATCACGATTTGGGGCAAGTGTTTAGCAAGTCTCGGGCGTTGTCCTTACCCCCCCATCGCCCGTATGACTGCGCGATCAGCCTGAAGGCTGGGGCCCCTCTTCCTGCTAGCTGCCTTTACAGCCTATCAGCCCCGGAGCGCGAGGCCATGGACACGTACATCAAGGAGTCCTTGGCCTCTGGTATCATCCGCCCGTCATCTTCGGCAGTGGGAGCTGGATTTTTTTTTGTTGGAAAAAAGGACGGTTCACTACGCCCCTGTATCGACTTCCGGGGACTGAACGAAATAACAGTTAAAGACAAATATACTTTGCCCTTGATGAACACTGCTTTTGACTCCCTCCAGGGGGCATCCTGGTTTACTAAACTGGACCTTAGGAATGCCTACCATCTAGTGCGCATAAGGGAAGGAGATGAGTGGAAGACGGCCTTTCGGACCCCCAGCGGACATTTTGAGTATCTTGTAATGCCGTTTAGGTTAACTAACGCTCCAGCCGTCTTCCAGCGTTTGATAAATGATGTATTACGGGATTTTCTGAACTCGTTTGTTTTTGTTTATCTTGATGACATTCTCATCTTCTCCCGCACACTAGAGGAACATCGGCTGCATGTCCGCAGGGTACTACAGCGCCTCCTGGAGAACCAGCTGTTCGTCAAAGCTGAAAAATGTGAGTTCCACACTGATCAAACCTCTTTCCTTGGGTTTATTATAGCTCGGAACCAGGTGCTCCCTGACCCAGCCAAGGTCAAGGCGGTTGTGGATTGGCCTGCACCCACCTCCAGAAAGCAGCTTCAAGGTTTCCTGGGGTTTGCTAATTTTTATAGGAGGTTCGTGCCAAATTTTGGTAATATTGCCCGTCCTTTGACTGCTCTCACCTCCCCTAAGACCCCGTTTTGCTGGAGTAAGGAGGCAGCTGGAGCGTTTGAAAAGCTCAAGAGGGAGTTCGCCTCGGCCCGAGTCCTTACTCAGGTGGACCCGAAGCTGCAGTGCTTGGTGGAAGTGGACGCTTCTGATTCGGGAGTTGAAGCAGTACTCTCCCAACGTTCTCCTGAGGACGGTAAGATTCGCCCTTGTGCTTATTTCTCTCACCGTCTCACCCCTGCAGAGAGGAATTACAGCATCGGAGACAGGGAGTTACTGGCAGTGAAACTCGCCTTGGAGGAATGGAGACATTGGCTGGAGGGGGCTGCTCAGCCGTTCGTGGTTTGGACTGATCACCGCAACCTGGAGTACCTCAGGACGGCGAAGCGCCTGAATGCACGCCAGGCTCGCTGGTCCCTCTTCTTCGGCCATTTTAACTTTACCATCACGTACCGGCCGGGAAGCAAGAACGGTAAGCCGGATGCCCTCTCAAGGCAGTTTGACACACCATCCTCTGAGGACCAGGAGACCCCTATCCTGCCGCCGTCCTGCGTCGTGGGCGCCCTGTCCTGGGGAATCTGCAAGACGGTTCGCCAGGCTCAGAAGACCGAGCCAGATCCCGGGGGGGGGGGGGGGGCCCGGGCCGTTTGTTTGTTCCACGCGCTATCCGAGGCAAGGTGATTGAGTGGGGTCACGCTTCCAAGTTGGCTTGTCATCCTGGAGTGGGTCGGACTGTGGATCTCCTCCAAAGGACCTTCTGGTGGCCAGGGTTATGGAAGGACGTTGTAGGTTACATCCGGGCCTGCGCTCAGTGCGCCACCGGGAAGACGACATCATCCCCCCCGGCGGGCCTGCTACACCCGTTGCCGGTTCCTTCACGCCCCTGGTCTCACGTAGCTATGGACTTTGTGACTGGTTTACCCATTTCACATGACTACACCACGGTGTTAACCATCGTGGACCGGTTTTCGAAGGCAGCCCATTTTGTGCCACTTCGGGGTTTGCCTTCGGCCCAGGAAACTGCGGATCTCCTTGTGCAACATGTGGTCCGTCTTCATGGCATCCCTGCTGATATTGTGTCAGATCGAGGACCTCAGTTTGTATCACAGGTTTGGAAGGCTTTCTGCACGGCACTGGGAGCCACAGCCAGCCTCTCCTCTGGTTATCACCCTCAGAGCAATGGCCAGTGCGAGCGGGCTAATCAGGAGCTGGAGGCCGCCCTTCGCTGTGTCATCTCCTCCTGCTCATCCTCCTGGAGCAAGTTCCTGCCTTGGATTGAGTACGCTCACAACGCCACGATCTCCACGGCTATGGGCGTCTCCCCGTTCAAGGCATCATGCGGGTTTGATCCTCCGTTGTTCCCGGAGGAGGAAAAGGAGGTAGCAGTTCCTTCAGTCCAGGCACATATCAAGCGCTGCCGGCGAGTTTGGCTCCTCGCTCGCCAAGCCCTGCTGAAAACTACCAAACGCAATATCCAGGTGGCCAACTGGCATAGGAGACCCACCCCGGACTATAAGGTGGGTCAGAAGGTCTGGTTGTCAACCCGGAATATTGGTGTACCGGCCGAAAAACGTAAGCTCACTAAGCGCTTCATTGGCCCCTACACCATTAATCGTGTTATTAACCCTGTGTCTGTGCGCTTGTCTCTCCCCTCTTTGATGCGTATCTGCCCCACCTTTCATGTCTCCCAGGTCAAACCGTACGTCTCTGATCCCCTGTGCCCTGCTCCCGTGGCTCCCGCACCCCCGAGGATGATCGATGGCCATCCGGCCTGGGGGGTGACTGCCATCCTGGATGTCCACAGGCGGGGTCGTGGTCTTCAGTATTTGGTGGACTGGGAGGGCTTTGGACCGGAGGATCGCTCTTGGATTCGCCCAGCGTTGATCCTGGATAAACAGCTGATTCGCGATTTTCATCGGGCGAATCCAGGTAGGATTGGGCAGGTGCCTGGAGGCACTGCTAGAGGGGGGAGTACTGTCATGGCGGCCTCTGGGCCGTCATTGGCGTCATCAACTCCAGCTGCGCACAGACCAACAGGTGTTAATCAACGGCTGTTAAAAGCCAGCGTCGCTGACAGCCCGGCACAGAGCCGTCTGTCCTCCTCGTCGGAGAATGAGCCTGAACTCCGCTCTCGGGCCTCGTCAGGATTTTCTCTCGTCTCGTCTAGAACCTCTCTTGTCTCGTCGAGAACCTCTCTTGCTTCTTCAAGGACTTCTCATCAGAGCCAGCCAAGTAAGAGAACAATCTGCTACTCAACCCCTTGTCTATACCCCTGTGCACAGGTGGACCTCCTTGGCGGCGGACCTGCGTCCCCAGCTGACGGGGTAACGCCATCACGCACACGTAGCGCTTCGCTACCACCACGTCTACCGGTACGTCTTGCTCCTCAGATTCCAGAACTGTTATTGTATCAGTTGCAGGAGTATTGGCCACCGCTATCAGTGGAGTCACTGTCATCAGCAGCAACTACATCATCATCACCACGTTCTGTGGGATCACTCACCTCGTCATCGTCAGGATTATCATCGTCCCGGTCTGTGGTGTCACAGCCGGTGTCAACAGAAGGACTGCCCTCGTCACAGCCACGGGTGGTATCTCCAGCACATTCACGGACATGTTCACCTCCACGTTGCACGGCCGCTGGATCTCAGCAGGACGAAACCTGTGCTGCACCCAAGTAAGCCTCTCTGTCTGTAGTCCGTCACAAGTGAGGAACAAAAGTAATTGTCTTCTGCTTGTCTGTTCCAGGGTTGCCGGGTCTCCGTCCAGGGCGCTCAGCTCCAGCGACCAGAACACTATCCACGCACTCACACTCGCACTTCACACTCTCACTATCTAATAAAGATTATTGTCACTATCTGTCCGTGTCAGTGTCTGTCTCCTGGGTCCTAAACCATGTCACTCCTTATACAAATAATCAAGTCAGTGGCGGTAATGCACCTGTGATCTGGTTGCTAGCTGTCAATCAAATCTAAAAGAAGAACTGGCTCGTGCCCTACACACGAACCCATTACATTTTGGAGGTGATCCGTGAGGGACGGAAGGATTCTTGGTGGAGGTATGCACTCTCTGAGTGCTTTTCTAGTTTTTGTTGAGGTTTGTTTGTTTTGCTTTGCTTGTTCTGTCTTGTTTGCTTATTCATTACTATTTTTGACATTTCAGTATATGGTATGTAAAATTATAATTTTGGTACAAAATCACTGTATGGTTCCATCCATCCATCCATCTTCTTCCGCTTAATCCTTTTCGGGTTGCAGGGGTGCTGGGGCCTATTCCAGCATCTTTGGGCGAGAGGCAGGGTACACCTTGAACAGATTGCCAGTCCATCACAGCACCAACACAGAGAGACAGACAACCATTCACTCGCACATTCATAACTAAGGACAATTTAGAATCCCCAGTTTGATGCCAGTTAACCTAACTTGCATGTTTTTGGCATGTGGGAGGAAACTGGAGAAATCCCGGAGTAAATCCACACATACACGGGGAGAACATGCAAACTCCACGCAGATCACTGTTGGTCGGGGGCTGGGATCGAACCCAGGATCCCCCAGCCAAGGGTGAGTTGCTGTGCTGCCGCAGTGCTAACCACTCTACCACCGCACTGCCCCACTGTATGGTTACATGTTCAAAATTAAACGAAGTGAATTTAATTGAACATGAGGCCCCTGGTCATCCAGTATATTCAGGTAGTCAGCTGACCTCATTCTTTGGGCATATAACATTGCTGAACCTAGACCTGACCAATGACTTTTTTTTGGCCAGGCAGTGTACTACACACCGGGGTAATGCAGTATACAGAGAAAATAAGAGAACTGAAAATATCACACAGGTTGTGTAAAATATTGAGGTGTCTGTGCTACATGTGTATCTGTGGAGCAGCTTTTAGCAACTTTGGCTCACACCTCTCTCTTCTTGAGCTTCCTGCAGCCATCAGGGTTGACATTTTAACTGTAACTGCATTTTTACAATTCATTTGAAAAGAATATTGTATTTAAGGACAGTATTGACAGCTTCCATCAAAACAGCACTGCATAATTCATAAGTAGGATCATTTGATGGTCTGTAGTTTAAGCAATACCTTCTTGTCCAACAACTTCTTTCAAAAGGTTCCTAGAAGTTTTTAGTTGAAAAGCAACTACTGTTAAATGCTGTTTATTGATTAGCTACATGGAATTTAACTTTTAAGGGTTTAGAGATGATAGAAATCTCTTATTGTTTCTTTGTTTCTCATCTTTATCCTGCTCTATATTTTACAGTAATCTTATTGAGCTTAACATAATGCTTATCATACAGACTTCAGCAGGGAAAATAAGTATTAAACACGTCAATATTTTTCTCATTATACACAACCCAAGTAATCCATACATACAAAGAAATCAAGGCAACTGTTCACAAAACAAGTTATATTTAATAAAACTACTGCATACCTGTGCCTGCCCGTAGAAACCAAGTATAAGCAAGTATCTCTCATGCCCGTAGAAAGCAGGTGTAAGCAAGCACGTCACCACTCGTTCAGTAATGCTTGCCTTTGATCTTTGATGATGTCATAGGGAGTCCTCTGATCTTTAATGATGTCATAGCAAGTCCTATGATCTTTGATGATGTCATAGCGAGTCCTATGATCGTGAGTGACGTCTGCCTTTGATCTTTGAAGATTTCATAGCGAGTCCTATGATCTTTGATGATAAGGATAAGGACCGGCACTTATATAGCGCTTTTCTAGTCTCAAAGACCACTCAAAGCGCTTCACTAGTACTAACCCTCTATTCCAAGAGCCTATAGGAGACCGATATCTATGTCGTAGCAAGTCCTATGATCTTTGACGATGTCACAGCAAGTCCTATGATTGTGAGTGATGTCTGCCTTTGATCTTTGAAGATGTCATAGCGAGTCCTATGATCGTGAGTGATGCCTGCTTTTGATCTTTGATGTCCTATGATCGTGAATGATGCCTGCCTTTGAAGATGTCATAGCGAGTCCTATGATCTTTGATGATGTCATCATACAGACACCATAGGCTGATGACATAGTGCGTCCTTTGATGCCTGCATTTGATCTGTGATGATGTCATAGCGAGTCCTATGATCTTTGATGTCATAGCGAGTCCTATGATCGTGAGTGACGCCTGCTTTTGAGCTTTGATGTCCTATGATCGTGAATGATGCCTGCCTTTGATGATGTCATAGCGAGTCCTATGATCGTGAGTGATGCCTGCCTTTGATCTTTGATGTTCTATGATTGTGAGTGATGCTTGCCTTTGATCTTTGATGTTCTATGATCGTGAGTGATGCCTGCCTTTTATCTTTGATGTTCTATGATCGTGAGTGATGCCTGCCTTTGATCTTTGATGTTCTATGATCGTGAGTGATGCCTGCCTTTGATCACACACAGATACACACACAGATTTTCTTGAATCACTCTATACTATGGTGTCTATATGACATCATATAGACATGTAGAGATCATAGGAACATCATAGGCAATCCTATGATCTTTTAACGAGTCCTATGGTCATGACAGACAGACACACAGAGATTTCTTGAATTATCTATAGAGCACCTGTAAGCTGGTTGCCAACCGCCAATGAAATCTAAAGAAGAAGACACAGGGAATAAGTATTGAACACGCTTGGTGAAATTCATTTTTCAAATCTTTAGTATTTCAGTATTTTATATTTCAAATCATTTCAGATCTTTAGTAGAAAAGCCTTTGTTGGTAATAACAGCTTCCAGGGAGACCTGGCTGGGAGATGAAGAGACAGCCACAGCATGAAGAGGCGGCAGCTCTCTGCTGAAGAAGAAGGCGATTCAACCAGGACACAAATTCAACTAGGAGGAATGGAGGTGGGAAGTTAGGAAGAGGAAGTTTGGAGCACGGTGGAGTCTAAAAGAAAGAAAAGTAGACATCAAGAAACTCAATCAAGACCGTTATCAAGTGCTGAGGAATCAGAGGATGAGCGATCTCGGAATGAACAGAAGGAGTGGAAAGTAATCATTAAACTTACTCAGGAAGGGGAATCGTTTCATGAGTGGAACCCAATTTAGCTCACAAATGCAATTAATTGGTTACTTGGAGAAGTTTTAAATGGAAGGGTTCTTCGTAGTGGTTCATTGCTGGTTGCATGTAAAGACAGTGTTTAACAAAGAAAACCAATCACAGTCACTCAGATGGAGGGAAAAATGTGCAGTGTTCAGTATTGGAAGGAAATAAGGCAATGAGAGGAGTGATATCTGGCATTTCAACAGCTGTCTCAACTGATGAAATAATGAGGAACTTAACTGGAGCAAAAGTGACAGAAGTACAGAGACTGAAAACTAATAGAAATGGCGAAAAATGTGATAGTCTGTCGGTAATATTAAAATTTGATGAAACAAGACTGCCAAGTAAGGTTGTATTGTAGAGAGGTGTAGAGACTGGGTTAATCATCTCAGACTGGATGCAGAGGGTAAACAGAGAAGAACAATAGCTAGGGAGATCATGATGAGATAGCAGGAAGAAGGAGTCGGAGGGGGGAGAAAGGATGAATGTATTGTGATGTGAAATGTCAAGCAGATGTGAGATGAGCGGTTGGTATACAGGAAAAGGAGAACCCATGGTGTATTGAGACATGCTTTTTCTGTGTATGACTGATGAGAGAGTGAATAAAGTCGTCTGCTACATGAATCAGTCTCGTTATTTACACTCTCCACACTGGTGACCCTTTGACGAATTATGGAACACGAGGCAAGAACACCGGAGTCGGCCCTGACGGGAAGCCCCAGCGACGCGGCAAGCATCCCAGAGACGGCCCTGATGGGAACCCCCAGCAACGCGTGCGCTGTTTCGGTCAAACTACCAGACTTTTGGTTGCACAACCCGCGCTCTTGGTTCCACCACACCGAGGCTCAGTTCGCCCTCCGAGGAATAATGGCAGACGACACCAAGTACTACTATGTGGTCGCAGCGCTGGACGCTCGCACGTCTCAGCAGGTAGCGAGCCTGCTCGAACAGCCTCCAGCCCACGACAAATATGGGGCTCTCAAGGCTGCGCTGACCCGGCGCTACATGCTCTCGGACTGTGAGAGAGCAGAGAGGCTCCTGAGGCGCTCCGAGTTAGGAGATGGTTCGGCGGTCGAAACTGATGGAGAAGATAGTGGCATTAATGGGCATGGACGACGGGCATTTTCTGTTTGCCCACCTTTTCCTCCGGAACCTCCCAACAGAGGCGAGAGCGGTTCTGGCCAATTCACCATTGCTGGCCGCGCGTGACTACCAGGCGCTAGCCCAGGAGGCAGATCGGATCATCCTCACCACCAGAGCCCTCACAGGGAACGCGGCGGCATCGGAACCCTGCAAGACGACCAGCGGAGGCGAGGAGCCACCGACGGTAGCGACAGCGGGGGCCAGGAAGCGCCAGAGAGACACGCTCTGCTTCTACCACCGCCGCTTCGGCGAGAACGCACGCAGATGTGTGCCACCGTGCCAATTCCAGCGCTCGGGAAACGTCAAGGCCGGCAGTCGGTAGCAGCTGCGACCGCCGGTGAAGAGAACAAGCTGCTCTATGTGACGGACTCGCGCTCGGGGAGACGCTTCCTCGTAGATACCAGAGCCCAGAAGAGCATCATCCTGCCGTCCTATGCCGACCGGCTAGCAGGACCTAGCGGCCCCAGGCTGGTAGCAGTAAACGGCTCAGGCATTTTATTTTGTTTTTCTTAAGCCATTCATAGGTGGACTTGCTGGTGTGTTTTGGATCATTATCCTGCTGCAGAACTCAAGTGCGCTTCAGCTTGAGGTCACGAACAGATGGCTACCACCACCATTTTTTAGTGTTGGTATGATGTCCCTTTTCTGAAATGCTGTTACTTTTACGCCAGATGTAATGGGTCATACACATTCCAAAAAGTTCAACTTCTGTCTCGTCAGTCCACAGAGTATTTTCCCCAAAGTCTTGGGGATCATCAAGATGTTTTCTGGCAAAACTGAGACAAGCCTTTATGTTCTTTTTGTTCAGCAGTGGTTTTCGTTTAGAACTTTGCAATGCAGGCCATTTTTGCCCAGCCTCTTTCTTATGGTGGAGTCATGAACACTGACCTTAACTGAGACAAGTGAGGCCTGCAGTTCTTTGGATGTTGTTGTGGGGTCTTTTGTGATCTCTTGGATTAGTCGTCGCTCTGCTCTTGGGGTAATTTTAATCAGCTGGCCACTCCTGGGAAGGTTCACCACTGTTCCATGTTTTCACCATTTGTGGATAATGGCTCTCACTGTGGTTTGCTGGAGTCCCAAAGGTTTAGAAATGGCTTTATAACCTTTTCCAGACTGATAGATCTCAATTACTTTGTTTCTCATTTGTTCCTGAATTTCTTTAGATCACAACATGATGTCTAGCTTTTGAGGATATTTTGGTCTACTTCACTTTGTCAGGCAAGTCCTATTTAAGTGATTTCTTGATTGAGAACAGGTGTGGCAGAACGGGGGGGGGGCACTTTTTCACACAAGGCCATGTAGGTTTGGAATTTTTTTTTACCCTTAATAATAAATACCTTCATTTAAAAACTGCATTTTGTGTTTACTTGTGTTATCTTTGTCTAATGTTTAAATTAGTTCTACAGTACAGGTGTTGTGGGCTGATAGGCAGATGGAGGTACAGGTTACTGGTGGGTGCTGGGACATTGAAACTATATTTACATTTAACTATATTCACATTCATTTACCATAATTTGAATAATGAGACTTGAGCACACCCCGGATCTCTTCCTGCCCCCTGCAACTGTCTTCCCATACACCAGCCGGTGGAGCGTTGTCAGAAGAGGAATCACAGATCACACTGCTCTCTCCATACACTCATAGTGGAGTGTCATAGGACGGGGAAATGGACATGTATGGTGCTGGTGTGCATCCTGACCAGATAGCAGCCCGAGGACTGCATGTAAAGCCTGATTTATGCCTCTCCGTGGATCTTATGCTCTGTGTGTTCACAGGAGCATATTGTGCAAATAGGCTGTCCAAACTGCTTTTCCAACACAGCTGTGGAAGGAAATATCATGCATATGCTAACATACTGTTAGTATTTCATTGCTGTTTTCGGTTCCCTTTGTTTTGGCCTACTGTTATTATGATGAGTTCTACCATAGTTTACAAATGCCACATTTCCCAGCTTTAGTTTTTTTGTTTTTACTTTGACATTTCCATAACGTTGGTTTCCAAAACTCACAACAAGGTGTTGTAGTGGATTTAGATTAATGGGTTTATAGGTTTTTTATTGTTGGTACAAGTATTAATGTAAATATGAATGTGAGTAGGAATGAAGACTTCCTTTCATTACACTCATATCCTTGTGGGGCACCAGTCCAGACGATGGACAATTTTATTAACAATTCTTTATTTGTACCAATGATGAATCAGTCTAAAAAACTCTTGTGAGTTCTTGTCTGCTGATAATCAAGAAGATGGACATGAAATCAAACAATAACTCCCACATGTCTTTCAATGGTTTAATAAGAAATGTCAGAATAGGTTAACATATTTGGATAATGCTAAAACAGAAAATTCAACATGTATCATGGGCACCATAGACTATTACTGAGTTACTTGTGAATCAAGCATTTGTGGAACCAAGTAAAGCATAGTTTAACTTGTCAGTATACTGGAAATTGGAAAACCATAAAATAGCATTGGTCAAGAAAAGTGGATGCAATTTTATGAAGAAAATGATGAACTATCTGATAAACTATCTAGAAAAATGGAAAATCGGTATTACTCTGAAAAAGAATGTACATTGATGAAAGGACAAAATGCATTTTGAAATTCTGATGGGGGTTTGCATGAAATTAAGTTTAAATAACTAATACCAGGATAAACAACAGACCGTCAGCCAAGCAGAATCATTGTGTCCCAGTGGGTAGCTGGCGGTCCATTGGATTCTGTTTCAACTGGACCGGTGTGTGTTCTGTTGGAAGACTGGCAGACAGGCTCCTTACCACGGTTATGGCCTATTCCTGAGATCACAAAGGGGCTGGTTCTTCAGCAGGCTGGCTGCGGTCTTCCCTTATGCACTGAAGAAGGAGTTTGTTTATTGTACAAAGTCTGATCAGAAAGTCAAATTGGGACAAAAACACGCCACAGATCCGTTTCTTAAGATGTATGTAGCTTGAATGAGTTGATTTAAGCTTAGACAAAATCAAACAAAATCTTCTTCCACGGTAATTTAAAGAAAAGGATTATAATAAGGGAAAGTGAATTTTAAAGAAAATAAACTGTCATGAATGGGGTTGATGTCTCAACTCTGTTCCATGATTTGCGGCTGTAGTTCCCTGATTGTTGTTAATTATTCCCAGCTGGCAGATTATTGGAGCCTCTGAGCCTGGGCTCCCTGCCAGCCTACAGCCACGCCTCTCCCTCTCTGCCAGCGTCCACCAGCTGTCTGTTGTTTTTCATTTGTCCTTGCACACACACATTCATTGCCCAGCCGGGGCTCACCATGGGAGCAGTGAGGTCCCAGGCTGGGACCACCGCTGGTGCAACTCTGTCCCAGGCCAGGACCACTGCGGGTGCAGCCATGGCCCAGCCCTGGTCCACCACAGGGGCGACCGAGCTCCAGTCCCAAGCTGGGACCACTGAGGGTGCTGAAGGCCAGTCTGAGGACACTGGGGTCTCCTCTTTCCTTCCTGAGGCCTGCTGGGTGTTCCTTCTTCTTCTGCTGAGCACCATCAGGGTCCATCTTCCTCCGCCACCAGTAACCACAGGGGTCCTCCTTCCCCTGTCCGGCCACCCACCTCTTAGCCTTCCGGGGGGTAGGCCGCCGCCTCATCCACCCCTCCGGTCCTTGTGGCTCAACTATGCGGGCTGGCTGCCCGAAGGACTGGGTCTCTGGGTCAGGTGGCCCAATTTCTCTGGCAGGCCACCTGACGCTGTTCAGGCAGGCCGCCTGCTGGCCCTGGGACTTTGGCCAGCCCCCTGAACTTTGGGACTCTTGGGTCTTGGGGGTGGGGGTGGGGGGTTAGCTTTTGGTTTGGGGTTGGGTGCTTTCGTGTTTTGCTCTGTTCTGTAGTATTATTTTTTCTTGCTTGTTTAATTCCTCCTGACCTGTTTACACCCACCTCCCGTCCTGGTTAGTGGTGATGGGTTTCTGGGGGGGGGGGGGGGGGGGCAGGTTTTCCTTCTGTGTTGTTTGATGGTACAGTGGGTGTCTGGCATCCACTCCTTGAGGGGAGGGCTCTGTCATGAATGCAGTTGATATCTCAACCCCGTTCCATGATTTGTGGCTGTAGTTCCCTGATTGTTGATAATTATTCCCAGCTGGTAGGTTATTGGAGCCTCTGAGCCTGAGCTCCCTGCCAGCCTACTGCCACACCTCTCCCTCTCAGCCGGTGTCCACCAGCTGTCTGTTGTTTTTCATTTGTCCTTGCACACACACATTCATTCTGACGCACATACGCAGACACGCACCATGCACGCACCCACACTTACATGCATCATTTAGTACACATACACACATAGTACACATACACACACCTCATGCACTGAGGGCTGCCGCCGCACCTTCTTCCACTTGCTGCTCATTAGTCCACAGGGTATTTATGTGTGGCAGTGGGAACACTCAGTGTGGCGGCGTTAGTCTAGAGCCTGTAGTCAAAGTTCGATGTTCTGGCTCACTCACAGTTGGATTCTCCTTTTTTTTGGACTTTTGATGGCGTTATTGTTTCCAGAGCCAAGTAGTGCTCCAACCCTCATGTAAGTCTTCCTCTTCATTATTATTAGCCCTTCCTTTCTGCTGCCCAGTTCCATCTGGGAGTGCGTGGGGCTTGCCAGTGGAGTTCGGTCATCTTAATCAACACCCATCGTGAACTGTTTTCACTGGACACTTTGTATGTTTTTCTGTTTAATAAACAAGTTCACTTCACCAGCGGTTGGGCTCATATCAATTCATTTGTGCGCTGCGCAAATACGTAGCGAACATGACAGAAATAGGATTTTCACAGAACTTGGAAGACTCTGGGCTTTCTTAAAAGGCTCCTTACAGCCTGACCAATGCCGGATAACTGAACAAAGGAAAGTTTATTTTCGGGTGTGGCAGAATCTCACTGAATTTCATGAAAGTGAGCTGAACCAATTACATTTGAGCTTCCTTTTCAACAGAAGTCATAAATTCGACCTAAAAAGGAGATGCAGTGAAGCCTGGAGCTCTACTGGTCAGTTAAAGTCCAGCTATGGTCTCCCAAAGAGCAGAGAGAGGAGGGGGAGAGACATTTGATATGAGAAGTGAGACCCCCCCTTAAGACACATATGTTGCTGAATAAAGCATAAATTCCTTAAACTTTAGTGACTAAGATATTCTACTCAATAATAAGGGAACATACAATGTCTCTACATTGTAAGTGTAATTAATTTGTGATAGTAAGCATGCAAAAATTAACTTCTTCCTGAAAATAAAGCAACACCTATTAAATCATATCAATAAAAACATTTCATCACAAAAGTCCATCCCAAGAGTTCAACCATGTCTTCAGTAGTGGATACTGTCTTGAGAGAAAGAATATGAATTAATTTATTTGTCCATAATGCATAAATTCCACTGCAAAGAGAAAAAACTTAAATTTTCCTGATTCGTCCACCAGATGGCACTGTGAAACTCTCTGGTTGTTTACTGGAGAATCTTGACTCCCAAGTCTGGATTATATCAACCTTAAATCTGTCGATTTGGGGCATTCCTTCCTGGAGAAGGGATTAACTTCCACTTTATGGCCGATGGATAGTGTTACAGCTCTGGTCCCTGGGTATTGGAAGCAGTTCATGACCAGACTTTTGAGTTGAAACAATGTTCTTCAGCAAAGATTGATTTTATAAATTGGAACCAAAAAGGGTTAACGCTACAGTGTCCAAAAACACACGATGGATATAATCTGGCTAAGTCCCTGGCCATCGTATCATGAACATACTCAGCGCCAGTGACGTGCGGTCAGACTTATGGGGGGTGAGGCACCCACAAACAAAAAGTCAGATTTACAAATGTATGAACACAATAGCATAAGCTTGGATTTAATTTCAATTGAAAGTTTGCATGTTTTATGATCTGCTAATTGAATCTGCTAATTGAAATTGTTTGATCTGGTGAAATATAAAACTGCAAGAATAATGTACAAAGTAAGGAATAATTTACAGCCAGTCAACATCCAAAACATGTTCTCTGAAAGACAAAATGGTTATCATTTGGGGGGGGGACACATATATGCACATATGTATATCACTGTATGATTCATACGTATACCACCTTAGGCTTCACATCTGAGACGGAACAAAGGACTGAGCTGCTCTGGAGATAACACGAGGATGTGAAAGTTTAGTCTTTGGCATGCAAGGAGACAGCCTTGGGGGATTTCGCCCAGCGGCCAGAGACTGAAGGTGGGGGGTGTTAAGATCGGGAGGAAGTTACATTGTTACTAGGGATTAAGTGCCATGTGACTGTGTGTTTTGATGTCCTGGTATAAAAGGGACAGATGTTGGGGGATTCTTTCTCTTTCTGTTTTTGGATGATGTTGGAGAATGTGAATAAACCTGACTTGTGAAATAAACTCAGCCTCGTCCTTCCACATTCTCTACAGGGGGGTATTTATAAAGACAGTGGGTGTATGAACAACAAGGAGAAGCTTTTGTGTTTTGATAAAACAGTGTCCAAACATTTTGACTTTAAAAAAAAAGTACAAAAAGGAGAAATTAGATAAAGAGGGGGGGAAGATGGTTTTGTTAATCGCTAGGGTTTGTTAGGAAGAGATTATATAATCAGTGGGAATTTTTCACACCTTCAGGGACCCTAAAGGCCCCTACCAGCTCTCTCCCCATGATTCCGACCCAAATCATGACTCTGCCACCACCTTGTTGACATCGCAGCCTTGTTGGGATGTGGTGGCCATCCATCAACCATCCACTACTTCATCCATCTGGACCATCCAGGGTTGCATGGCACCCATCAGTAAACAAGACTGTTTGAAAATTAATCATGTATTTCTGGGACCCACTGCAACCGTTTCTGCTTGTGAGTATTGGTTAGGGGTGGCCGAATAGTAGGTTTATGCACAGCTGCAAGCTTCTGGAGGATCCTACACCTTGAGGTTTGTGGGATTCCAGAGGCACCAGCAGCTTCAAATACAGTACCTGTTTGCTGCTTTGTAATGGCCTTATAGCAGCTGCTCTCTTAATCCAATGAATTTGTTTAGTTTTTTGGTTTATTTGTCAGGGACCATGTACAGAAAAAAACAAACACAGGGTAAAGATGCTCCCACATGCATTCTCACTAATTTCCATCTGTAGTTCCTAAGGCAGGCAGGAAGATACTAAAAGAAAAACAATACATAAAGCAAGCAGTTCAGGTTGGGTTTCAGAAACTGTTGACCCTGAAACAAGCAGGGAGTAAGTTTAAAAGATAAAAAAAGAGATGGCACACAGAAAAACAATTTAAGAGTACAATTTCAAATCCCATTTAAGGGGGAGAGTCAATGCTGGCAGGCTTGATTACTTAAAATCCATTTTTTTAGTTTCTGTGGTAAAGTCTCTGTAATTTGTTCTGGTCTTCAAAGCAGTGGGGAGCTTGTTCCATTCCGTTATAGCTTTGTATGAGAAGTCTGATTGTCCAAAAGCAGCTTTTACTCTGGTGTATGGTTTAGAAATCGGGTACACAAAAGTCTTAAGGGACGGGGATGTAAAACCTGTTACAGTCTGAGCGCTGATTTTTATCCATGCTCAGGTTGTCCAGTTTGTCTCCAGCTCCACCCTGTTCCGGGCCTGGTCTTATGGCCTCCTCCGAGGTTCGTAGTCTTGACAGCGTCTCAGCAGACTTCCGGCTGTCAAGCCCAGCTGCTGTGGGACAGCTGTCTGTTATCATCATTAATTATCTTTCCCCGCTTCTGACTGGTTTCTGTCCCCCATTTAAAGGAGCAGCTGAGAATGACTCCTCGCTGTGACCTAAAGGAAGAGACCCGTACATCGTGCTTCCCCGTGTACGTGACTGGAGTTCTTACGTCCAACTCTAGTTCCCTCAGTGACTCTGTTCCTCACCCTCCAGTAAGTGCTACTGCTCAGCGTGGGTTCCGTCCTCGCTGCCTTCCTTAGCCTATCACCCGAGGTGGAGTTCTATTTAGAGTTATGAGCGTGTTTTTGCCCCTCGTGGCTCTTTACTTTGTCGTTTGTGTATTTAAGTCTTTTGTTAATAAAACTCATTGGTTGTCTATAGCGTCTCCTTAATGGCTTGCGAGAACCATTCATGTCAGTAGGTCGCAGCCAAACTGAGACGCCGGTGACCGTGAGTTTTGCCAAATTTGGACTTGTTGTTTTTCCCCTGTCTGGGTACTGGTGAGCTGGGATTATGTCGTCCTTCAGGAGCCGCGTTCGGCGCCTGGGATACGAGCTGGCAGAGGCCCTGGATTACGTGGATGGAACGCTTTTCACCGCAGGCCTCTATGACATTCCCAGTGATGTACGCTGGCACCTGGACCTCACTGAGGACATAATTAACCGCCTTCCTCGCTACTCTAACCACCCTGAAGTCAAGGCGAGGAGGGCAGACATCTCTGCGCTCCAGGAGAGACTCCGTGGGCTGGAGGGAAACTCCTGCAGGAAGACGAAGACAAGGCACCATCGCTCCTCGCTTCGAGATCCCGTTCCTGCCTCCGATCCTGTCCAGGAGTTCGAACCACCCCGGGGTCACCCCCAAGGAAGAGTGACGTCAGTCGGGATTCCCCCAGAGAGAATACAGGTGATAGCAATCTCCATCCGGGACTGAGTGGCTGCAGCCCGCTCCGCCGTCCATCCCACAGAAGTCATGAAGCACTTGACGGCGGCAGTCAGGCTGGTAGAGAGGAACCCTGAGCTGAGTGATTATCCGGAATACGCTGACCTGCTCGCTTCCATCTCCGCGCAGGAGCGGTGGTTCCCCGACCTCACATTCGCCTCGCCCTCGGCCAGAAAACGTCGCTCCCAAGCTACTTGTACACCTCAGCGAGAACCCCGTCCAGATCCAGCTCCGGGTAGCCACACGAACTCTGTCTCCCAGACAGCTGTAGTCTCCGTGTCTCGCCGAAGAGGTGAATCAGCTGCTCCCGCTTCCGGGTCATCTCTCCCTGCTGTTCCGTCAGCTCCTAGTTCCCGGTTCACCTTGGCTGCTTCTCCCTCCTCTTCGACATTCACCCCAGCCGCTGTGAGTTGCATGAGTCCGCCTCCGGATGCCCCCGGCCCTGATCTGGTGCGAGAGGCTCCTCCTCGTCTTCCCGGGGGGTCCTCCACTTCCATCCAGCGGGGAAAGGGAAGTTTCAAGTCCACTGCGGCGGGTTCCACTGATCCTCCGGGAATCAGGCAAGTGTTTTTTCACTCTTCTCCTGTATTGGGAGGGTTGCCTTGTTTGATTCCTGGAGGTGGAGTTCGGGGTTCACAGTCCCCTGAGCTCTCTCCACCTGCTGCAGTCATGAAATTTTTTTTTTTTTTTTTGTTACTTATTTGTACCCGTAGGTAGACTTGGTTTGCAGTCTGGTGACAAGCCACCGGCTGCTGGTTGCTGCGTGCGCGAGCGCCCTAAACCTACATGTTTTTGGTGTGCAGGAGGAAACCGGAGAAATCCCGGAGTAAACCCGTGCAACACGGGGAGAACATGCAAACTCCACACAGCTCACTGTTGGTCGGGGGCTGGGATCGAACCCACGATCTCATGATCCCCGCGATCCCCCGGCCGAGGGTAAAACTGTGCTGCCACAGTGCTAAACCACTGCGCCACCGTGCAGCCATATATATGCCAAATATGAACCTGCACCCTCTGTGTCTCTTTCCTCCGAGTGTGCCCCGGTGCTAGGACTACACCGTTGGACGAGGAGGGAGCCTGCGGCCCTGGAGAGCCTGGTTCCAGCCCTGCAGCCAGGTCATGGGCAGAGGAGGAGGTCGGACTGCCGTTTAGAACCTGCGCCGACGATCAAGCGTCCCCGGGCCTCCACGGAGGAACGGTTCGGCCCAGCAGGATTCAGATCCCCTGCCACCACGCCGTGCGGGCCCTCAACGTGGATGTCGGCGCCTGGAAATCTTCAGACTGTGAGAACCATCATGCCGGCTGCGGAGCCTGTTGCAGTTGAATGGCAGCCGGAAAATGAACTCCTGCATGTTGAACCTGGAGCATCGAAGTCCTGGACTACAGTAGAACCCGAGATCAGGCAAGTGCTCTATTTTGTTTTTCTCTTCTATATTCTGGAGCATTATTGCCTGTCTCTCGGGGGGACGAGCCGGGTGCAGCCATCCGCTGCGCTCGAGCCTGTCTCGCCGGGCTCTGCCGCTACCGGTGATCCTGATCCCGGTTCCCTTTGTTCCTCTGAGCTTTTCCCCAGGGTCACCGGAGATGAATCCGCTCTGGTTGTCGCTACGGGGGTCCCAGGTCTGTGCACGGAGTTCACCCCTGGTGCTGCACTGGCCCAATCGGGGCCCACCTTGGGTGCTGGGTCGGTCCGATCGGGGCCCATCGTGGGTGCTGCGCCGGTCCAATCGGGCCCATCATGGGTGCTGCACCGGTCCAATCGGGGCCCATCATGGGTGCTGCACCGGCCCAATTGGGGCCCATCGTGGGTGCGGTGCCGGCCCAATCGGGGTCCATCGAGGGTGCGGTGCCAGTGCGGTTAGAGGCCAGTGAAGGAACTAGGGGTTCGTTTTCCCCGGACGTCGGGCTGATTCCGTCCCTTGCCTCTGTTTTTTCCCGGCCGGGTGCCATTGGGGTTCCACTCGTCCGGGTCGGCTTCCTCCTGCTCTCCCCCTCAGTGAGGAAGTCGCGTCTAAGTTTCTCCCTCTGCTCTCGGTGGTCTGAGGACGGCGAATGACCGCCTGCTGAACCATCTGGTTGGTTCAGCGATCTGGGTCAGCCACCTGAGGTACTGTTTTCCCGAGCCTGGGACTTGGGTAGGCTGCTCGAACTGTGGGTGTCTCCTCCGGCCAGGTGGAATCCGGGTTTGGGTCGTCCGCCTGACGAACTGCCGTGTGGGTTCAGCGAGCTGGTCCGGCCACCTGAGGTTCAATTTTCCTAAATCGGGGATTCGGGTAGGCCACCCGAACTGTTTTTTCCCTTTTCCTGTAGTCAGGTGGAGTCGGGATGCAAATAGACTACCTGAACTGTCATTTTCTGCCCCTCTCTACCTTCCGGCGCCCCTGGAAAATTGACTGCTTGTTGTTTGGGTTTGGATTGTCCTCCTTTATGTGACTGGTTTTCTATGACCTTCGGGACATGTGGTTTGCCTTGTCCTCGCCCTAAGTTCATTCTGTGTTTTTTTTTCTCTTTTTTTTTCTCTTTTCTTTAAAAAAAAATGGGACTATGTCGCTTTTACTCTGCATCTTGGTTTTTGTCGTTTTGCCCTGCCTTCTGTGGTTGTTCGTATTAACCTTATGGTCATTGCAGAGGAGGGGGTGATGGTCGTTTTGTTTAAAACTGTCTATATGGCATACTTAACTGTGTTCTGAGTTAGACCTCCAGGTTCACTATTTTTTTGCTGATTGGTAGGGTCTGTTTGCCTGCTCTGTAGTTCTGAGTTTTTTTTTTCTCTTCCCAGTGTTATATGGTACTGGTAGATTTTCAAGTATATCTGTATTTTTGTTTTCCTTGTGGCCTGCTGGGGCAGTATGTTTCATATATCTTTGTTATTCATTCCACTGTACCTGGGGTTCTCTCTATGTTTTTTTTTTTTCCCTTGATTTTCTCCCTCCTGGCCTGTTTCCCCCTCCACCCTCCCTGGGCCGGTCCTGGTGGCCTTCTGTTTGAGGGAGGCGGTAAGCCAGCGCCGGGAGGCACTGCTTGGGGAAGGGGGGGAGTACTGTTACGGTCTGAGCCCTGATTTTTATCTGTGCTCTGTCCAGTTTGTCTCCAGCTCCACCCCATTCCGGGCCTGGTCTTATGGCCTCCTCCGAGGCTCGTAGTCTTGATAGCGTCTCAGCAGACTTCCGGCTGTCAAGCCCAGCTGCTCTGGGACAGCTGTCTGTCATCATCATTAATTACCTTTCCCCGCTTCTGATTGGTTTCTGTCCCCCATTTAAGGGAGCAGCTGAGAATGACTCCTCGCTGCGACCTAAAGGAAGAGACCCGTACATCGTGCTTCCCCGTGTACGTGACTGGAGTTCCTACGTCCAACTCCAGTTCCCTCAGTGACTCTGTTCCTCACCCTCCAGTAAGTGCTACTGCTCAGCGTGGGTTCTGTCCTCGCTGCCTTCCTTAGCCTATCACCCGAGGTGGAGTTCTTTTTAGAGTTATGAGTGTGTTTTTGCCCCTCATGGCTCTTTACTTTGTCGTTTGTGTATTTAAGTCTTTTGTTAATAAAAATGCAAACTCATCGGTTGTCTATACCATCTCCTTAATGGCTCGCGAGAGCCATTCATGTCAAAACCATGGATAATTTTAAAGACCAACCATATATTTGCACACATGATCATGTTTTCAAAGCTTAACATCTTGTGTTTGGCAAGTATATCCCAACCACGCGACCACACTGTCATGTCTTCTGTCTGGCAGGAACCTTCCTCATTATGCCTTTATCTGCATAAATCTGTATGTGCTCTGAATCACCTACAAATTTCTTCACAGTACGATGATCACGCTTAAGTTTTTGTGAAATATCGGTTTTCATAACTTGTCCAAGGCATTGCACTATTTGATGCTATTCGGCAGCAGAAAGATCCCTTTTCTTCCCCACACTGCATTAAACCCTTCCATCTATTGTCATGGGAAATGTACGGTCGTTACTGGGAAAGGTAGATGAGCTAGCGGCTATCTGCCGTTACGATAGCACATATCGGGAGTGCTCTCTCCTTTTGTTTTCTGAGACATGGCTAACTGAACTAGCAGCAGATGCTAACATTGAGCTGGAGGGTTTCCACATGATACGGGCAGACCGAACACCAGACAGTGGCAAAGCAAGGGGCGGTGGAGTGATAATGTATGTTAACAACAACTGGTGCAGACCGGGACATATCACTGTTAAACAACGACACTGCAGCAAAGACATTGAGTTGCTAGCTGTTAGCATGCGGCCTACATATCTCCCGAGAGAACACTCACACGTAATCTGCATTGTTGTTTATGCAAATCCGACGGCGAACGCTGGCACAGCGCGTGACGTCATCCATTCAGTAACCAGCAGGCTGCAGACAGAACACCCAGATGCTCTTCTCCTCATCTCAGGCGATTTCAACCATGTTTCACTATCTCCCATTCTACCCACGTTCACCCAGTATGTCACATGCCACACTAGAGACAATAAAACACTGGACTTATTCTACGCAAACACTAAGGAGGCGTACACCTCATCACAACTCCCCCCACTCGGGAGATCGGATCACAACTTGGTTCATCTCCGGCCGGTGTACAAACCCCTAGTGCACAGACAACCTCCGGCCATGCGCACAGTGGAGTTATGGTCTGAGGAGACAATGGACACTCTAAAGGGCTGTTTTGAAGTCACCGCCTGGAAGCAGCTCTGCGATCCACATGGTGAGGACATCGATGGCTTCACTCACACCTTCACGGACTACCTCAGCTTCTGTGTGGACAAATCCGTTCCCACCAAGACCATACGGTGTTGCTCAAACAACAAACCCTGGATCAACCCTGAGATAAAAACACTTCTGAGAGAGAAGAAGAGGATCTTCAGGTCGGGGAATAGGGAGATGCTGAAGTCCGTACAGAGGGAGCTGAGGAGAAAGATCAGAGAAGGCAAGGACAGCTTCAGGAAGAAGATGGAGGACAAGCTGCAACAGAGCGACATCAGCGGGGTCTGGAGAAACCTCAAAACCATCTCTGGGCTCCAGAATACCTCCCCCCAGGCCACGGGGGGCAGGGAGTGGGCGAACAACCTGAATCTGTTTTTCAATAGGTTTGACCAACCGCCCTCCCCCCTGACTGCACAACAACCACTGCTGCCTCTAAAGAAATCAAGTCCTGCTGCCCACTCCCTACTCCACCAACACCCCCCCACTCCCAACACACAGCCCCCCATCCTGACCCTGACCAGGACCCAGGTGAGGACGGAGCTGAGGAAGATCAAGGCGAGGAAGGCGTCGGGACCGGACGGCATCAGCGCAAAGCTCCTCAAGTCCTGTGCAGACCAGCTGTGTGGGATTGTGATGTACATCTTCAACCTGAGCCTGAAGCTGGGGAGGGTACCACAGCTGTGGAAAACATCTTGTGTGGTACCTGTACCAAAAACTTCCCACCCCAAAGACCTGAACAGCTACAGACCGGTGGCCTTGACGTCCCACTTGATGAAGACCCTGGAGAGACTGCTCCTTGCTCACCTCCGCCCCCTGGTGGAACCAGCGATGGATCCACTCCAGTTCGCCTACCAGCATGGCATTGAGGTGGAGGATGCGGTGATCTTCCTCCTTCACCGTGCTCTGTCCCACCTGGAGAAGCCCGGGAATATGGTGAGGATCATGTTCTTTGACTTCTCCAGTGCTTTCAACACCATCCAACCGATGATCCTGAAGGACAAGCTGCTGCGCGCAGGGGTGGACCAGCACCTGTCATCATGGATCCTGGACTACCTCACGAACCGGCCTCAGTTTGTGAGAACCCGGGACTGTGTGTCCGACATGATCATCGGTAGCACGGGGGCCCCCCCCAGGGAACGGTGCTGGCTCCCTTCCTGTTCACTCTTTATACTGCGGACTTCTCACACAACACAACACACTGCCATCTACAGAAGTTCTCTGATGACTCTGCGATCGTTGGCCTCATCTCCAGTGGAGATGAAGCTGAGTACAGAGGGCTTATCCAGGACTTCGTGGACTGGTGCCATCGGAACTGCCTCCAGATCAACGCGAGGAAAACTAAGGAGCTGGTGGTGGACTGCCGCAGGCATGGGCAACCCCTCACAGCACCAGTAAATATACAGGGAACAGACATCGAGATGGTGACATCCTATAAGTACCTGGGTGTTCATCTGAACAATAAACTAGACTGGTCACACAATACTGACGCACTCTACAAGAAGGGACAGCGCAGGCTGTTCCTGCTGAGGAGACTCAGGTCTTTTGGTGTACAAGAGGCGCTGCTGAAGACATTCTATGACACGGCGGTGGCATCAGCCATCACTTTTGGAGTGGTCTGCTGGGGCAGTGGCATTACTGCAGCCGATAGGAAGAGACTGAACAAACTGATGCAGAAAGCTAGCTCTGTCCTGGGGCAGCGCCTTGATCCAGTGGAGGAGATAGGAGAGAGAAGGACGGTGGCTAAACTGTCATCTCTGCTGGAGTCCGAGTTCCACCCTATGCAGGACATACTGAATGCACTGAGGAGCTCATTTAGCAGCAGACTACATCATCCCAGGTGCACAACCGAGAGGTTTCGCAGGTCCTTCCTGCCAACGGCTGTCAGACTGTACAACCTAAGCAGGGCTGCTCGCAGAGGTAGCAAAAAGATGTAACAAACTAATAGTTTTTTGAATGCAAAAGATGCAATAGACTTACACAATGGTCCCCTCCAGCATACAACTAGGAAAATACCGGTCGCTATGGAGGGTGAGAATATGTATGGGCACATAATCATACCATGTAGGATAACTAAGTAGACGGTTATGCTGTTTCATCCCATCTAGCAACAATGCTCTGCACTGTGTGTGTTTATATATTTACATATTTATTCCATCTAGCTACAATGCTCCGCACTGGGTGTGTTTATATTTATATATCTATATATTTATTCCATCTAGCTACAATGCTCCGCACTGTGTGTTTATATATCTACATATTATTCCATCTAGCTACATTGCTCCGCACTGTGTGTTTATATATTTACATATTTATTCCACCTAGCTGCAATGCTCCGTACTGTGGGTGTTTATATATCTACATATTTATTCCATCTAGCTACAATGCTCCACACTGTGTGTTTATATATTCATATATTTATTCCATCCAGCTACAATGCTCTGCACTGTGTGTCTGTGTGTGTGTATATATATATTTTATAGTAATATGTACATATGTATATTAGCTGCTCTTGCTTGCTTGCCTTTTTTTTCTTGCCTTCTGATTGTTGCTCTGAGTGTTGCTATCCCTGTGCTGTTGCAATCCTGGAATTTCCCCGTTGTGGGACTAATAAAGGCTTATCTTATCTTATCTTACCTGTGGCATGCTTAATAATGTGGAATATCCTTCTTAAGTAGTTTTCCTTTAATTGGGCTCACCTGGCAAACTAATTATGACAGGTGTCTGAGATTGATGTCAGTGATCCAAAGAGCCCTGAGACACAATACCATCCATGAATTTCAATGAAAAACCAAAAATTGAATGTTTATGACTGTCATGGTCCATGTGCTGACTCTGTCGGTACTCGAGCTGTGCGTTAGTTCTCCGTTCTCTCCTCTGGCGCACTTCTAGACTTTTATTTTGAGAGCGTCTCGGCAGGGTTTCTGGCTGTCAATGGAGCCCTGCTGAACGGCCTGATTCCAATCAGCTGATGATCCTTCATCAGCTGATTAATCTATTCAGCACTATTTAAGGGAGCAGCTCTGTTTGCTTGGGGCTGCGACCTCGCCTGCTTTCTAGTCTGGCTTCCCTAACCCTGAAGTCAGTTCTTCCCAGCGTTCAAGTTCTGCCCTCGCTGACTATATGTAAGTGTTCTGTCCTTATTTGTGTTTTGCCCCACGAGGCTTATTAATTTGTCATTGTGCCTTTATTTAATAAATGTACGAACTCACGGCTGCCTGCAGCGTCTCATTGATGGCTCGTGAGAGCCATCCATAACAGTGACACTAAAATCCTGTTTGCATAATAATTTGGAATGCAGTGTCACGTCTGCTGCTTAATCTCGCAGCGAACAGTTGAATTAGTTTGAGCCCAAACCACAGGTGAAGCGAACGAGTTTATTAATAGAACGGGACAACTCAACAATACAAAAAAATACAGAAAAATGTTCAATGGGAAAACACAGTCAGGCACACAAGCATTCGGAGTCCGAGCTCAGTTGGATGAAGGAGGAGCCCCCCGCACTCCCAGGGCGGAACCGGGCAGTGGAAAAGAAGGGCAGTTAATAACAAAGGAAGACTTACATAGGGCGTTGGAGGTCAGCGGGCTCTGGGAAAAAACAACACCGTGGTAGTCCAAGGGAAAAGAGAACCCAACAGCTCCAGGACATCAAGTAGGCAGGTGACCATAGACTAGACTGTGCAATGTAGACTGACGCCATGACACTGAATGCTCCTACTGTCACCAAATAAATATCAAACGGGCTAATGAGTGACAAGTGGACGCAGGTGTGTGGAGGGAGTCTGTGTAAGAGTGTGTGTGTGTATGCATGTGTTTGTATGTGAACAAATAAGAAAATAACTAACAGCTGGTGAGTGCCTGGCCGAGAGGGGGGTGTGGCTGTAGACTGGCAAGGGCCTAGCACAGGGCTCAACCTGCCAGCTGGAACCAATTAACAACAAATCAGAAGCCTCAGCCACAAATCATTGGCGGAGCCGAAACACCAGCTCCGCATATGACATGCAGTATATATACAGATATATACAGTATATACGTATATATACAGTATATATGTGTGTGTGTGTGTGTGTATGTGTGTATGTATGTATGTGTATATGTGCATGAAGGTATATAGGTATGTTAATTAGTTAAGGCTGGAATAGGACAAGGTTCCAAGGTTCCAAGGTTGTCATAGCCAGGAGCGGCACTGGGGTTAAGCTCCCAGTGCTCATAAAATGCTCCTTATGGCGTGCGTCTCAAAAAGCCTCTGACAACTAAGTCCAACTCCTAGCCTGTCTGTGTGGTTTAGTCTCTAAGCCCGGCGGACTGCTTTTACTAATAGGAGAAGGGGCGAGGGCGGATCTCTGGCGCCTTAAAACCAGATGCTTCGGGTAGATGGTGGCTCGTCAACCTGGGAAGGTAGCCCATCTAGGGGAAGGCAAACCCTGATTTCAAACCTCCACTGCCTTGCGGCACACCCGGTCACGGGAAAGGCTTCGGGAGTCAACCCTGAGGAAAAATCCGGAGTCGGAGCCCCTAAGGCAGTTCTCTGTTGTGCTCAACATCGTTCTGGCAGCACCTGCGATGGTGCTGGTGCCAAATTGTAGCAGCCCTGCTGTTCCTTTGGATTCATCAGTGACATGGAGAGGGGGGACATGCTGCATGGGCAACATCTTGTCCTCCATATCTTCCTGCCCAGGCTTGAATCCTACCAACGCCCAACGCTGGAAGGTAGAACACCGGATCACTGGAGAGGACACTCCAGCTTCACCTTTGGCGTAGACAAAACACAGGGAATGACAGTTACCGGTTATAAGCCACTGCTCAATTGGCGTAGAGTGCGGCGCCAGGGGTTGTTCCCGACGGTGGGAGGGATCACCAGATCTCACTGGACAGCTACCGCCCGCCTCAAGCTGGGCAGCCCCCAGCCAATAAGGTGTTGTCCCGCCACAGCTTGCTTTCCTCATTGGGTGCATGGGGATGAGGAGAAGTCCGAACAGCAGGCTGAGAACCTTCGCACCAGGCAAGACAAAAAAACAAAAGAGACCAACTCTAAAACTGGGAACTTGGAACATCCGCACTATGATGACAGGACTCGCTGCTAACCTCAAGGACATCAACAACACCAGGAAGACTGCCATCATCAATAATGAGCTGAAGAGACTGGGAGTGGATATCGCCACTCTCCAGGAAACATGGTTGGCTGACGCAGGCACACTGAGAGAGAAGGACTACACGTTCTACTGGCAGGGAAAGGGCAGTGACGAACACAGGGAACACGGAGTGGGCTTCGCAGTGAAGAACACCTTGCTGAAGATGGTGGAACCGGGCAGCAATGGCTCTGCACGACTCCTCACCCTCCGCCTCAACACCACTCAAGGCCCAGTCACCCTCGTCAGTGTGTATGCCCCAACACTGACAACCACACCAGAGGCAAAAGAAGAGTTCTACGAGAATCTCGCAACAACTGTCAGGATCATCCCCAACTCTGAACAGCTCATTCTCCTTGGAGACTTCAATGCCAGAGTGGGTGCTGACCACGACTCCTGGCCCTCCTGTCTTGGACCATTTGGCGTGGGCAGAATGAACGACAACGGACAGCGGCTGCTCGAGTTCTGCACATATCACGATCTGTGCATCACAAACTCATTCTTCAAGACCAAGCCCCAACACAAGGTTTCCTGGCGACATCCGCACTCAAAGCACTGGCACCAGCTGGACTTGATCCTGACCAGGCGCACCTCACTGAAGAACGTGCTAATCACCCGTTCGTTCCAGAGTGCAGATTGCGACACAGACCATTCATTGGTGTGTTGCAAGGTCAAGCTGCAGCTGAAGAAATTCCATCATGCTAGACAGCCTGGAAAGGCACGGATTGACACCAGCAAGATGGCCCAACCAGAACTTGTTGAGCAGTTTGCCTCCACCTTTGAGAAGGAACTCGGTGTACCACAAGAAGGAGAATCTGCAAAGCAGAAGTGGGAAGAGCTGCGAAACACCATCCACCGCACAGCCTTGGCTACCTTTGGGAGGAAGACCTCGAAGTCACAGGACTGGTTTGATGCCAAGTTGACCGAGATGACCCCCGTCATTGAAGCCAAGTGCTCAGCACTTGCTGAGTACAAGAAGTACCCAAACGAGAAGAATCTCCAGATTCTCAGGGCTGTGAGAAGCAAAGTTCAGCAGACTGCTCGACACTGTGCCAACGAGTACTGGACTCAGCTCAGCCAAGACATTCAAACCGCTGCCATAACAGGGAACATCCGTGGTATGTACGATGGCATCAAGAAAGCACTTGGTCCGGCTCAGAGCAAGACGGCCCCCCTCAAATCCTCCACTGGGGAGATGATCACAGAAAAGAACAAGCAGATGGAGAGATGGGTGGAACACTACTCCGACCTCTACTCCAGACAGAAAACCGTGACACCGTCAGCCCTTGATGCCATCGACTGCCTGCCATCCATGGACGAACTTGATGCTGAGCCAACCATCAACGAACTCAGCAAGGCCATTGATAACTTGGCCGCTGGCAAGGCACCTGGCAACGACGGCATACCCCCCGACCTGATCAAGCACTGCAAGACCGCCCTACTGCTGCCATTGCATGACGTCCTCTGCCAGTGCTGGAAGGAAGGTGCCGTACCACAGGATATGAGGGACGCCAAGATCATCACCCTCTACAAAAACAAAGGGGAGAGAAGTGACTGCAACAACTACAGGGGAATCTCCCTCCTCAGCGTTGTTGGCAAAGTGTACGCACGAGTTGTTCTCGTTCGTCTACAGAAGCTTGCCGAACGTGTCTACCCCGAGTCTCAGTGTGGCTTCCACGCTGAGCGATCGATGGTAGACATGATATTCTCCATCCGCCAACTCCAGGAGAAATGCAGAGAACAGAACATGTCCCTGTACGTCGCCTTCATCGACCTCACCAAAGCATTCGATCTGGTCAGCAGAGAGGGCCTCTTCAAGATCCTGCCAAAGATAGGATGCCCACCAAAGTTGCAAAGCCTCATCGAATCGTTTCACACCAACATGCAGGGGATAGTGCAGCACGACGGCAACGTCTCAGAGCCATTCAACATACGCAGCGGAGTGAAACAGGGCTGTGTACTTGCGCCAACCCTCTTTGGGATTTTCTTTGCTATGCTCCTGAGGCATGCCTTCAGCACAGCAACAGAGGGAATCTACCTGCACACAAGATCTGACGGCAGGCTTTTCAACCTTGCCCGCCTGAAAGCCAGAACCAAAGTACGCGAGGCTCTAATCAGAGA
This sequence comes from Pholidichthys leucotaenia, assembly GCA_020510985.1. Classification (NCBI taxonomy): domain Eukaryota; kingdom Metazoa; phylum Chordata; class Actinopteri; order Cichliformes; family Pholidichthyidae; genus Pholidichthys; species Pholidichthys leucotaenia. Next base: position 145,684,480 of record CM035845.1, on the reverse strand, counting down.
CATGCTGTTCGCAGCCGACGCTGCAGTCGCAACCCACACACAGCAGGAGCTTCAGACCCTGATGGACCGCTTCTCCCAGGCATGCAAGGACTTCGGGCTTACCATCAGCCTGAAGAAGACTAACGTCTTGGCGCAAGGCACGGAAGCACCACCAACCATCACCATCGACGACTACGAGCTGGAGGTCGTGAATCAGTTCACATACCTGGGGTCCTCGATCAGCAACAACCTCTCCTTTGATACAGAGATCGACAAGAGGATTGGAAAATCAGCCTTCACACTCGCTCGCCTCACCACACGAGTGTGGGAGAATCCCAAACTCTCTGTCAAGACGAAGATGGCAGTGTACAACGCCTGCATCATCAGCACACTGCTCTGTGGGAGTGAGACGTGGACAACATACTTCCGGCAGGAAAAGAGACTGAACTCCTTCCACTTGCGCTGCATTCGCCACATCCTGGACATATCCTGGCAGGACAAAGTGCCCAACACAGAAGTTCTGTTCCGCGCCGGCCTTCCCTCCATGTTCACTCTACTCAGGCAGTGCAGGCTCTGCTGGCTAGGCCAAGTTCACCGTATGGAGGATGGCAGAATCTCCAAAGACGTCCTCTACGGAGAACTGGCGACTGGCAGGAGAGACGTTGGCCGCCCACAGCTGAGCTCTAGAGACGTCTGCAAGAGAGACATGAAGGCCCTGGAGATCAACACAGAGCGCTGGGAGGACCTTGCAACGGACCGCTCCAAATGGAGAGGCACCCTGACCAGACAGCTCAAGGCGGGTGAAGAGAAACTGACTGCTGCAGCAGATGAAAAAAGGACCCGCAGGAAGAACCGCCACAGCTCCAGCAGCACGGAGACCACCCACAAGTGTGACCTGTGTGACAGGGACTGCCATTCGCGCATCGGCCTATTCAGCCACAGGCAGTGCTGTTCCAGCAGAGTAGACGTTTAGGATTCTCTTCCATGGTCATCATAGACCGATGGAGGCCGACGGACAAGATAAGCTTTGCTTCAATCCTGTTCCTTTTTTGACAGCACTTAAATTTTTATTTTTATTCTTGTTTTTATTTTGTTCGAAATAAGCAGAATCAATCAATTGAGCATTATAAAATCCAATTATATAAATAATTTATTAACAAAACAACTAAGGCATTTTACTGAATTGCCTCTTGATAGAATGCACAGTCAATTTATGTTCAGTTTTGCAATGTATGTCTTGAGTTTTTATTGTGAAGGAAAGAAGCACAAATAGTAGTACACTCCAGTTGCTTTTGCTTTGCAGAAAGGCAGTTAAAGTTCTGCTGACTAACTTCATGCCTCCATGTTTTCATTTCATTCAATTCTCCTGAATATAAACAAAGTGCAAAGACCCTTGACTACACAAATAAAATGTATTAAAGGTGTCACTGACTGCACTTTTTCCCATGTTTTAATAGTTCACACGTCTTAATGTAATGTTTGTGACATATTTTGTTCACATTTTTTGTAATTTTTTAAAATTATTGAAACAAACTTGTTTCTCTGATTTAAAGCCTGTCACTTTAAGAACCATCCTTCACCGTTTGAACTCCGTCCTCCCTCTTACTTCAGTTAGCCATTATAGCTGACTAGCTTCTAGCCTCCCAGCCCGGTTGAGCAGAGCTCTGGTTCACCAATCCACACTCGATAGTGTATCTCATGTCAGTCCAGTCTATCTCCCAATAATTCTGCCATGATTCCATAACACCGCATGCCGGACGATCGCTGCAACCTGAGCTGAACTACCGACAGGGGCACGGGGGAGGGGGGCATAACCCCACCCTGCCACCACTTGCCCCCAACTCAAATCAAATCAAATCAAATCAACCTTTATTGTCAAGTTGCTGTACATACAACTGTAGTGCAGGCAAGATGAAAGTACATTTCTCTAGGCATCCATATAAGTAAAAAGAACATAATTTAAGACAAACTCATACACACCCTCACCCCCACCCCAACACAGCCATTCACACATCCCTGAGACATATTTGAAACTAACTAGAACTATAATATACAAATAATATACATAATGTCCATAAGGTGCAGTAGTACTGTATGTATGAAAGATTCCGGATCAACTGTTCAGCATCCTAACAGCTTGTGGAAGAAAGCAGTTAATCAGTCTGGTGGTTCTGCCTCTGATGCTCCGGAATCGTTTGCCAGATGGCAGCAGTTCAAAGTGTTTATGCAGAAGGTGAGAGTGGTCCTTGACAATGTTCAGTGCCCTGCTCCTACAACGGTTCTGAAAAAATTCTTGGACAGAGGGGAGGGAAACTCCAATTACCCTCTCAGCTCCCTTAACTATCCTCTGCAGGGTTTTTTTTGTCTGACATACTGCAGCTGGAGTACCATGTTGCAATGCAGTACGTCAGAACACTCTCCACCACACCTCTGTAGAAGGTCCTGAGGATGCAGATGGGGAGAGAGGCCTGTTTGAGTTTCCTCAAGAAGTGCAGTCTCTGCTGGGCCCGCTTCCTGATCCCCAAGGAATTCTTGCTCCAGGTCAGGTCCTGCGAGATCTGCACTCCGAGGAACTTGATGTTCTCCGCTCTCTCTACCAAACGGCCGCCGATGCTGAGAGGGACGTGTTCAGGCCGTGACCGCCGGAAGTCGATAATCATCTCCTTCATTTTGTCCACGTTGAGCACCAGATTGTTCTCCCTGCACCAGCCCTCCAGGTCTCTAACTTCTTCCCTGTACATTGATTCCTCATCCTTCTGAATAAGTCCCACCACTGTGGTGTTGTCTGCAAACTTAATAATCTGGTTCCCCTCGTGTCTGGATACACAGTCATGTGTTAGAAGTGTAAACAACAGTGGACTGAGTACGCAGCCTTGAGGGGATCTGGTGCTCAGCGTGATAGAGTTGGAGGTGTTGTTTCCAACACAGACAGACTGAGGCCTCTCGGTTAGGAAGTCCAGGATCCAGAGACATGTGGCGGTGTTCAGGCCGAGAAGGAGTAATTCCTCCATCAGTCTCTGGGGGAATAATGGTGTTGAATGCTGAACTGAAATCAATGTACAGGAGTCTGGCGTAGGTGTCTTTCTGATCCAGGTGGGTGATGACAGAGTGCAGGGTGGTGACTATAGCATTCTCCGTGAAGTGGTTTGAACGATATGCAAACTGGAGTGGGTCATGTGATGCAAGGAGGCAAGCTGTGATGTGTGGTTTGACAAGCCGTTCAAAACACTTCATCACAATTGGTGTCAATGCAACAGGACGATAGTCATTCAGACAGGACACAACTGGTTTCTTTGCCACCGGTATTATGGTAGAGGTCTTAAAGCATCTCTGAACAATGGTCTGACTCAGGGAGATGTTATAAATGTCAGTCAGGACATCCGGCAACTCACTCACGCAGACTCGGAGCACATGTCCCGGGATATTGTCCGGACCTGCAGCTTTACGTGGGTTGACCCTGACTAGGGTCCTCCGTGTGTCCGCTGCGTTGATGATGATAGCTGGCCCAACAGATGGTGGAGATGGGCCAGCCCTCCCTCTGACTGTCAGGTTTGATGCTTCAAAGAGTGCAAAGAAGTTGTTGAGCCTGTCTGGAAGTGAAACGTCATCATCATCAACCCCCTGCCTAGACATAATCCGTCAGTGCCCGAACTCCCTGCCACATCCATTTGGTGTTCCTTGTGTCACAGAGGTGTCCCCTGGATTTTCTCCGCATAGGCACGTTTCGCCGTCTTAATACCCTTTGAGAGTGCAGACCTGGCTGAGCGGAGGGCAATCCTGTCCTTCACTCTGATGGCTGCATCTCTGGCTGTGAGCAGCGAGCGCACCTCTGCAGTCATCCAGGGTTTATAGTTGCAGTGAAGGTCCTCACAATAGTGACATCCTCTGTGCACTTCGCGATGTAGCTGGTGACCATTTCAGCATACTCCTCCACATCTGTCCTGTCTCCCTGGGAGGCTGCAATTTTGAAAACCTCCCAGTCTGTATGCAGAAAACGGTCCTGAAGTGCCGAGGCTGCACTCTCTGACCAAATCCTGATTTGTTTCTCTACTGGCCTGCTGCGCTTCAGTAAAGGTTTGTAGGCAGGCACCAGCATCACGGATAGGTGGTCAGAATGGCCGAGGTGGGGGCGAGATGTTGCCTTATATGCATCTGGGAAGTTTGTGTACACCAAGTCCAACATATTCTCTCCTCTGGTCTTAAAATCCACACATCGTTTGAACTTGGGGGAGCACAGTCTTTAAACTGGTGTGATTAAAATCCCCCGCAACCACCACAAAACTGTCCGGATGTGAAGTCTGAAATTCACTGATAGTGTTGTGCAGCTCTCCGAGTGCCTCGTTAGCATTAGCTTTAGCATTAGCACTAGGAGCTATGTAAACAGCAGCTACAAACACATTGGTGAATTCCCTCGGCAGATAGAATGGCCGACAATTCACGATAAGGAACTCCGCCAATGGAGAGCAGTGTTTAGTTACTAACGTGGCATTAACACACCATCCATCTTCTTCAGCTTAATCCTTTTCAGGTCGCGGGGGGGCTGGAGCCTATCCCAGCATCTTTGGATGAGAGGCAAGCTTGGGAGCTAACCGGGCGCCAGTCACAGCAGCCGGAGCCTCTTGCTGTGGAAAATGCCACGGACATGGATAGTGAAGATAGCTGGGACGATGAAGATGCAGAAGCCAACGCTACCAGCTGAGGGTCTGCCCTGGGAAATCCCTTCGCATGGATTGTGGGTCTGCTAAGAACCGAAATAGGGCTAAGGACTGTCCAGCGAGAGGAGCACGTTGTAACAGATGTGGTCGCTTGAACCATTTTGCCAGGGTGTGCCGTGAAGTTAAACAGGAGAGCCCACAGAATAAATCGCTTCGCCCGCCCCCGACAACCATCCACATGCTCTCCCCTGACACGAACGGATACATGTTTTGCTCAGTGGGGCTGGACAACGTGGAGCTGCCGCTGTTGATCAACACGGGGGCCGGGGGGTCGTTGCTGAATTGGGTCATGATGAAGAAGCTTTTTCCCCACCACAGGATTAGAGGTAGCCCAGCTCCGTTGTATGGTGATGGAGGTGGAAGACTGGACACAGTCGGGACTTTGGAGTTGACTGTTTGGTGCAAGTCTGCGATGGTGCTCAACGTCACGTTCCACGTGACAGCACGGGGCGATAACATCATGGACTGTGATTTATTTTACGGACTGGGTTTCACTATTAAAGATGACGCTGAGGAAGAGTGGTCGGGCTGTGGCCAGTGGAACCCTACGATTCCGGCGATCGATGAGGACGTGGTGTGAGATAAAGAACTAACGGACGCCACGTTGGTCAAACAGGACCAGTTTCACTCAGATTCAGCGCAGGGGGGGTCTCAGTCCCTGTGCCTGGGAAATGGTGGAGGGAGCCACTGAGTGCGACGGCGAAGTGTCTGCAAAGGGGAGTGGCGCCAATGTGTTAGCCCCGGAAGGCTCCGGAATTTGGCTGCAATGGGACAGGGGGTCTGCGGCTACAAGGACGCATGATACAACAGCTTTAGAAGAGGTCGGGTCAGGACCGAGAAGCACGGAGGATCAGCGTGCCCGACAACATCTCAAGCCAAGCCGGGCCCCGTTGAGGGTTCTGGATTGGGTTTGGAGTCAAGATGAGGAGCGTCCGCGGCAAAGGTGGGCCAGACAACAACCTGAGGAATATTGGGAGTGTCTGCGCATAGTGGACAAACTGGACGCAGTGCACTTCAGGCTGTCTGACAGCTCGGTATGGCATGCAAATCGGCTTTGGTGTGTCTGGGAGAAGACTCCGGGAGATGAGGCTGGACGTGGGACGAGGTCGATGGCAAGTGGCTTCAGCATCCGGAGGGTCAGCCATCACCCCGGGGATTGGCTGTTTCCAGCGGCACATCTGCTGAGAGGGTGCCCTGGGCCCCCATGCCAGTTCTATCCTGTCACCCAAAGAACTGAGTGTAAATAGTATATGTTAAGTTTCTGGTGTTAGGTGAAATGTTATATATGGGATTATTTTGTTTTCTTTAGTTTAGGAACACGGCGCAGTTTTAGCTTATTCATGGACTTTTGCTTTATTATAGCAGGTAGCAGAATAATTCACCATGCCGTGTGGGCAGGACGGTAGTCTACCTGTCCTCCCTATTTTAGGTTCTGTTGTGTGAATGTGTTAGGCCATTTAGAGACAGTTTTCGTTTGTTAGTGCTTGATTGGGGTCCCAAATTGGGGAGGGTCATGTGTTTTCCATGAAAAGTCACACTTATTTACCACCATGAGTTGTAAAATGAATAGAAAATATAGTCAAGACATTGACAAGGTTAGAAATAATGATTTGTATTTGAAATAATAATTTTTTCCTTCAAACTTTGCTTTTGTCAAAGAATCCTCCATTTGCAGCAATTACAGCATTGCAGACCTAACATGATTGCACAAGGGTTTTCTAATCATCCATTAGCCTTCTGACGCAATGAGCAAACACATTGTACCATTAGAACACTAGAGTGATAGTTGCTGGAAATGGGCCTCTATACACCTATGTAGATATTGCACCAAAAACCAGACATTTGCAGCTAGAATAGTCATTTACCACATTAGCAATGTATAGAGTGTATTTCTGATTAGTTTAAAGTTATCTTCATTGAAAAAAGTGCTTTTCTTTCAAAAATAAGGAAATTTCTAAGTGACCCCAAACTTTTGAACGGTACTGTGTATATATATATATATATACGTATATATACAGTGGATATAAAAAGTCTAAACATCCCTGTTCAAATGCCAGGTTTTTGTGATGTAAAAAAATGAGACCAAGATAAATCATTTCAAAACTTTTTCGACAATTAATGGTAAAACAAACTGACATTTTTTTAAGTGGAAAAATAAAAAACTTACAATAACCTGATTGCATAAATATGCACACCCTTAAACTAATACTTTGTTGCAGCACCGTTTGCTTTTATTACAGCAAGCAGTCTTTTTGGGTAGGAGTCTATCAGTGTGGCACATCCTGATGTGGAAATATTTACCTACTCTTCTTTGGAAAAATGCTCCAAATCTGTCAGATTGCAAGGGCATCTCCTGTGCACAGGCCTCTTCAGATCAACCTTCAGATCATATATATACACAGTGGGGCAAAAAAGTATTTAGTCAGCCGCCACCAATTGTGCAAGTTCTCCCACTTAAAAGATGAGAGAGGTCTCCAATTTTCATAATAGGTATACCTCAACTATGAGAGATAAAATGAGAAAAAAAAAAATCCAGAAAATCACATTGAAGGATTTTTAAAGAATTTATTTGCAAATTATGGTGTTAAATAAGTATTTGGTCACCTACAAACAAGCAAGATTTCTTGCTCTCACAGACCTGTAACTTCTTTTTTAAGAGGCTCCTCTGTCCTCCACTCGTTACCTGTATTAATGGCACCTGTTTGAACTCTTTATCAGTATAAAAGACACCTGTCCACAACCTCAAACAGTCAGACTCCAAACTCCACTATGGCCAAGACCAAAGAGCTGTCAATGGACACCAGAAACAAAATTGTAGACCTGCACCAGGCTGGGAAGACTGAATCTGCAATAGGTAAGCAGCTTGGTGTGAAGAAATCAACTGTGGGAGCAATGATTAGAAAATGGAAGACATACAAGACCACTGATAATCTCCCTCGATCTAGGGCTTCACGCAAGATCTCACCCTGTGGGTCAAAATGATCATGAGAATGGTGAGCAAAAATCCCAGAACCACATGGGGGGACCTAGTGAATGACCTGCAGAGAGCTGGGACCAAAGTAACAAAGGCTACATCAGTAACACACTACGCCGCCAGGGACTCAAATCCTGCAGTGCCAGACGTGTCCCCCTGCTTAAGCCAGTACATGTCCAGGCCCGTCTGAAGTTTGCTAGAGAGCATTTGGATGATCCAGAAAAGGATTGGGAGAATGTCATATGGTCAGATGAAATCAAAATAGAACTTTCTGGTAAAAACTCAACTTGTCGTGTTTGGAGGAGAAAGAACACCATACCTACTGTGAAGCATGGGGGTGGAAACATCGTGCTTTGGGGCTGTTTTTCTGCAAAGGGACCAGGACGACTGATCCGTGTAAAGGAAAGAATGAATGGAGCCATGTATTGTGAGATTTTGAGTGAAAACCTCTGTCATATCCGGCTCTAGGGAGCCGGGCAATCAGAGCCAGGGACAAGCCAGTGAGTCGAGATGTTTTATTCTGGGTAAGGGATAAGGGATGAGGAGAGCACAGACACTCATACAGACGTACATTCTCAGGCTGCACAGCGCAGGGGTAGGTAGCTCGTACCGGACATGGGGGTAACAAGACGTGCATACTCACAGCGGGATACAAACACCGGAATGCTGCAAGGGGAGTTGAGGCTGACACCAGACGAAGGGGCTTCAGCCTAGCAGTGCTTATGTCGCAGCCCCGAATGATCGAAGCTGCTCCTCTTTATACTCATTAACAGCGCCCCAGCTGATGAGGATTAATTGGCCCCAGCCGTCCCGTGACACTGACAGCTGGGAACCAGCTGAGGCACTGCCCAATGAGAGGCAGGGATAAAAGGAGCATGGGCTGAGCGCCGAGCCGGCGTCTCACCCCATGGTGACAACCTCCTTCCATCAGCAAGGGCATTGAAGATGAAACGTGGCTGGGTCTTTCAGCATGACAATGATCCCAAACACACCGCCCGGGCAACGAAGGAGTGGCTTCGTAAGAAGCATTTCAAGGTCCTGGAGTTGCCTAGCCAGTTTCCAGATCTCAACCCCATAGAAAATCTTTGGAGGGAGTTGAAAGTCCGTGTTGCCCAGCAACAGCCCCAAAACATCACTGCTCTAGAGGAGATGTGCATGGAGGAATGGGCCAAAATACCAGCAACAGTGTGTGAAAACCTTGTGAAGACTTACAGAAAACGTTTGACCTCTGTCATTGTCAACAAAGGGTATATAACATAGTATTGAGATGAACGTTTGTTATTGACCAAATACTTATTTTTCACCATAATTTGCAAATAAATTCTTTAAAAATCAGACAATGTGATTTTCTGGATTTTTTTTTTCTCATTTTGTCTCTCATAGTTGAGGTATACCTATGATGAAAATTGGAGACCTCTCTCATCTTTTAAGTGGGAGAACATGCACAATTGGTGGCTGACTAAATACTTTTTTATCCCACTGTATATATATTTTATTGTGACGCGCACCTCCGTTGATGTCACCGTTCCGCCCTATAGAAGGCCGGGGTTGGCCGTCTTGCTTTCTCTTGCTCGCCTGTGTCTTGGCCGGGGCCTTGTCTGTGGCTGCCATATCCAGTGTCTTCAATAAAGCTGTGTTCTACAAATCACCTCGCCTCATCTGTGAACCAGGGCAATATCATACATAACACACTGGGCGGCTCACATTCCAGCCTCGAAGTGGGGCCGGGCAACGACTTTCCGTTCCACCGAGAATGATCCTTCCGCAAGTTGGATCGCCTTCTCTGAACCCTGGCTTAAAGTCGTCTTCTTCCAGCTATTGGCGGGCGGGAGTATGGGTGGAGATAATTAGAATATTCATAGATCCATGCATACTTAAGTAGGTGGAAGATGTAAAAAGCTCTTTCTAAGCAATTCTAAGGCAATGAAAATTTTTTTTGTGTATAAAAAGCCACGATATACAATACACATTTGTTTTTGATTGTGTTTTTGGTGGTTTTAGAGCTGCTGGAGTGCATCTTTAAATGATGAAAAAAATTAAAATTTTGCAATCTTCTATTTTTTTTAGATACACCTGTATTTTTAATGTCATACAAGGTCATGAAGTGCATTCTTACAACATCACAGGCTGAAGTTAAGTGTCTTATCTTGCTTCACCCACAGGCCCGCCCTGGAGCCTTATCTGACGCTCAGCTTGAGAAGCTTTAGAGGAGAATTTGCTGTCAAAGCTTCTTCATCCTCCCACAACAAATAGCAACAGACAGTCTTGATAATGCATCTACAGCTATGAGAAAAACCATGAGATGAGCATAATTTAAAGTGCTTGATGGTTGAGGCTTTTGAAAGTGGCACCTTCCATGTTTTAGTGATTTAATAAGGAGTACAGGTAATTATTTTCAGACCCATTTTAGGGATGGATCTAAGGATAGCACTGTCACTTGATCAAATTGTTGTTCAAATATTTTAAGTATTTGATAGATTGCCTTGATAGTCTTTCCAGGTATTTATGGTGCCCTGAAGATAAAATGTAATAACTTTGAGCTCATCTTTTCAAGTTATAGTTTGTCACATACTTGTATGTTTTGGATTTTCACCAACTTTATGTAAAACTAAAAAAAATCCCATCAGTCTCAGCTGCTGCAATTTGAGGAAGTTGTTTTTAAAAATGGTTAACATTGCAAATGATTTACCTGCTTGACTTTGGCATTTTTAGCTGAAAGTTGTTTTTGGCCTGATGCTCAGATAGCTGTGCAGAAAGTATTTTTAATTAGTACAATTACTGCTGTACTCAGACATTAAATCAAAGAGATTCCTATTCAAAAGAAGAATTTGTATGGAAGTCATAAAATTGTTGCTATCATTTGTAGTCTAGTTTTGACTAATTAAAATTTCAAGCAGTTTGGTTATATATGGGGAAAATTGGAATGCTTTTTATAACCTTTTTAAAATTTTCTTCAAAACATGGAGAGATGTAAGCTGAAATCTTGGCTATGACAACCACTGGCAGTATCAGAGGCCCGAAATCCTTGTTTGCTGCCTTCACACCGACTCATGGGTTTGGATGTTATGACAGATACTGTATGCATCAACCAATTAACTTCTTTTCCACCCTATATATATTTTGGCAGTCAGAATCATTGTAAAATTTTCAGTTGAGGGAATGTTTTTGTAAAGATTTTTGACGGAAAGTGGTAAGTTACAAAGATCAACTGTAACTCAACAGGAGGAAATTTCCACAATTCCGTTTCATTTTATTTAATGATTTAGTTACCTTAAATATTGCTGATTAATGAATACCAAAGTAACTGACAGTTTCTGTCATTGTTGACTAATGTCCCCGTAAGGAATACAATATTATGTTCTTTTTGCAGAGCAAGAAATAAAGTCAAGAATGTATTGATGAATGCCATGTTCAAAAGCACTCTTTAAGCAAATACCAGTGCTGTCTTGCAGATGTGTTACCATGCAGCTTCTTTGTAAAAATTATTTGAAAAATTGTTTAGTGTATTTCTAAAAGGTACAACACTGTAAATGATATGACGAGGGGCAGTACTGTCATTTTTGACTTGCATTTTACAACCACAGATTGTGTGGCAGTGTTTGAAAAGTTAAATATTCTTGATTTGACATGACTTTTTGCAACACTTAAAATATCTGTGATACGATTTGGTCGAAATCGGCAGTTCAGTGGCGTAGTAGTTAGCACTGTGGCAGCACTGTAAGAAGGTCATGGGATCAATTCCACCCCTGACCATCGTGGGTTCGATCCCAGCCCCTGACCACCAGTGACCCTTCTGTGTGGAGTTTGCAGGTTCTTCCTGTGTCTGCGTGGGTTTACTGGTACTTCTGGTTTCCTCCCACAGGCCAAAAACATGCAAGTTAGGTTAACTAGCGACTCTAAAGTGACCATAGGTGTGAATGTGTATGTGAATGGTGAAGGGACTGGCGCTGCACCTTGGCTGCCTCATCCATCCAGGTGGATGCCCTGTAATTTCCCTCTTGGATTAATAAAGTATACAAAAAAAAAAAAAATACCGCAGGGTTTAATTATTATAGTATCATTGATCAACCAGTTTAAGCAGGTTTCCTCAGAACTGTTATGTCCAGAAACCCAGAATGACCAATGGAGAGCTAAGCTGGACTTGAACACAAACTTTATTATAACAAGCTATTGATAATACAGTGCAAGTTTATTATGGCTAAGTGCTATGTTGCTAAGAAACAGGAGAGGCCTAAGATGGCCAACCCTCTCCATTAAATCATCCGGCATGATGATGTCACCCTGATGGCTGCATCACCACGTCAGCGCTCATTAATCCCTGTAGTGCCACACTACATTCACCCCCCTTGGAAAAACACAGAACAATATGCATAGCCCAATCAACCCTCCCCAATGTAGCATTACATAAACAAATCTAGCAAGGGCTAGCGGGTAGACCACTGCACAGCCCAGTGTGGCTGAGTGGGTTATTCTGCCACTACACATTGCCAGCTGTGCCCCTAGCTAAACAGTCTTTCTTTCTTTTGCTTTTCTGTGAGGAAGGTAGTCCATCTGGAGGGACCTTGTAGCGAGCCTGTGGTACATGCCTCTCCCTGGACTGGGACCATCTTCCACAAAACTCCAGTCCGGGTCTGATGGAAAAATTCTTCAGCCAAAGAATCAGGCAGGATTGAAGTTTTAGCAAATTTAATTTGCACTGATCAGTGGAGAACAATAAGTGATACACTCAGAGTTGGCTCTGGCAATTGTTCTGAATCACATACACAACTTTCAATCTTTAAACGTCCTGTTATCTCAGAACTGTCCATGAGAAAATATCTGCTTCAGGCTGGTTCTGCTAAACTGTCTCCCTTCTCAGACACAATCAAAACAGCACAAAACGTTCGCATGAGAACAATCAGATAAATGTCCAGCTGGTCGACCTTGTACACAATTCACCCAGACTCTGAGGTACCGTAAAACGGGACTATAAGGGACGGCGGGGTAATAAGGGACACTTTTCTGGGAAATGTTTTAAATGTAATTCTGCTTTTTTTATTTTGCATTTTTCCTGTGGGAATCCACGGCTGGATTGTGGGCTGGATTCCCACAGGAAAAATGCAAAATAAAAAAAGCATAATTACATTTAAAACATTTCCCAGAAAAGTGTCCCTTATTACCCCGCCGTCTCTTATAGCCCCGTTTTATGGTACCAAAGATGAAGAACACAAAATTATTCCATCACCCCTCCCCACCCGATGCCATGCAAGGCATCATAAATGAAAAGTGATAAGTTATGGCATCTAAAACCCCATCTGACAGCTATGCTAAGCTCCAGTGCGTTGATGTGCAACAGACCCTAACTAGCTAGTGATGGGGAAAGTCCGCCATCATCCCTGCTGCCCCAGGCGCTGCCTGACATTTTAGTCCTTTAGGAGGATAAATGGAACAGTAGAACTTACTAATTAATGATAAAAGTAATTAATGATAAAAACATTAAAATCAAAATGATAATAAAGTAGGGATATAATAGTAAGGATATAATAAGGATATATGTGTATGCTTGTATTAAAAGAAAGCATAAAAGATGAAAACAAAGGAAAAATAAAATTTAAAAACAGAAATAAGAGTAACATAGAAACAAAATAAAAAGTTAAAATAATAAATGCATTTACAGGTAGTACATTTCAACTTCACATCATGATCATGCAACTCCTTTCGGTTTTCTGCATGTCAATCATACTTTTACTCTGTACTTGGGCCATGGAGAGACACCTTGAGCTCACACTGTTTGTTCATCATCCCCATCATCCCCGGCAACTGCTCCATGGTACATCACAAAATTAACATGCACAAGTCTCATTATCATATTACGGATGCAGGGAATGACACAAGAAAAGACCAGAAATATTACCACAAAAATCACTAACAGGTTCATGATGAGACTTCTCCATGAAGAAAATAACCAACTAAACCAGGTGTGTTCATCAGTGACAAAGCAGTCAAATTCTGTATGGCTGACGTGACCATCTGCATCATTTTCAGGGATAAAAGTACAACAATAATCACCCACAATTACACACACACACACCCTCAGGTGGCAATTATTTGATCAAGAACCATTCTATTTTGAGTCAACTTAAGTCTAAGAGCTGTTAACTCATTTATACCAGAAAAAAGCAGACAAAGAAAAATTCACAAATGATTGTAATCTATAACTAGTTGTTTCAATCCACAAGGTGTTCTTAGCCACTCCCACCCAGGGAAACAAGGAATGGAGTACCTTCTGCCCAGTAGTTTCTAACTTGAATTCTTTCGGCACATCTGTGCCCCAGATGGGATCATGTGGTGAAAAAGAGACATCTCTCTTTACCCTGCCCGCCTGTCCTGCCAACAATATGATGGTATGGTCAATCACCACCACGGGGGCACACGCCCCTCCCCAGTTCATGGGCAGGTGTGAGTAGGCACAATGGCCACACAGCCACCAACCCTCTGTCATCATATACATGCTGTACTTGTGAGAATCACAAATTGCGACACTACAGAGCTCCTGCAGGGTGACATCGCCTTCCAGACTTCTAGACTGACAATAAGGATCTTCAGGACAGCTTTTACCCACTACGCCGGTCTAGCAGGTAGCAGTAGAGGGGCGAGATGCACTATGTACTGTTGCATACCTGGAAAATGATAAACTGCCCAAAGAGACGTTTTCACACCCTTTCAGACAAAAGGAAAAATTCCCCGGCGAGGTTAATCTTGCCTTCACCGAGTCATTGTGTCTCTGGTCAGTGGAGTCATAGTCAATGTGGCAGGTGTGGTTCAAGTTAATGCTTGCTGTACTATTTCCATACATAGCCTCGTGCAAGAAACAAACAGCTTCTGACAGTTCCATTGGCTTAGCAGTAACAGATATCTGACCAGCTGAGAGTGGGAGCAAAGAACACAACAGTTTGAACAATTAGCTGTTTTGGCTGTGTAGTTAGCATACACTACCGTTCAAAAGTTTGGGGTCACTTAGAAATTTCCTTATTTTTGAAAGAAAAGCACTTTTTTTCAATGAAGATAACTTTAAACTAATCAGAAATACACTCTATACATTGCTAATGGGGTAAATGACTATTCTAGCTGCAAATATCTGGTTTTTGGTGCAATATCTTCATAGGTGTATAGAGGCCCATTTCCAGCAACTATCACTCCAGTGTTCTAATGGTACAGTGTGTTTGCTCATTGCGTCAGAAGGCTAATGGATGATTAGAAAACCCTTGTGCAATCATGATAGGTCTGCAATGCTGTAATTGCTACAGATGGAGGATTCTTTGACGAAAGCAAAGTTTGAAGGAAAAAATTATTATTTCAAATACAAATCATTTTTTCTAACCTTGTCAATGTCTTGACTATATTTTCTATTCATTTTGCAACTCATGGTGGTAAATAAGTATGACTTTTCATGGAAAACACAAAATAATTGTCTGGGTGACCACAAACTTTTGAACGGTAGTGTACTTCCACCACACATTACCAGCATAAACATGGTCATCATAGCCTGGTCCTTCTAGCCAGTCGTGATGCACGTGAATAACATACCTAGCCCTGAGATAAATAGGTAACGGTGTCCCTAAAAGTAACCAAATCAACAGTGTCACCACAAGGATGATGATGATGATGATGATGATGGTGAAAAAACAGGTGTACCATTCACATCCTTCTGCTGCCAACCTTCTCCCTCTTGCATTTTACCTCTCCATGATAAAAAAACAGTTGTTTCGCTGTACAAGCCGTTGCTGGGCGCCCGAGGGCACCGTCAGTTGAACACTTGTATAGAGAAACAATGACTTGCTTGTATAGCTAAACAGTTAAACAGTCTCTTGCTGAGGGTTCTGAGTGGGGTAAAGTTTGCAATGTGTTAAATGCACCCAAGAAACACGTCCTTTGACTTTCACGGCTGTTGGTGTAGCCAGGATGACCTTGTGAGGTCCTTGCCAGGGATCGTCGGCCCAGTTTTTCTTTTTAATGGCTTTGATGAGGACCAAATCTCCTGGTTTGGCTATGATGGGCGCATCCCCGTGTTCCTTCCTGGGAAGAGCAGCATGTACAACATCTCTGTCAGTCAACATTCTTTGCATGTAATCAGCTAAACACACTTCCTCATCACCTAAATTAAATGGCCTTAATGGTGCGAGTAGGTAAGGCTTGCAATACATTATTTCAAATGGAGACAGCCCCCCCTTTTGAGGGTATTACCCTCATATAAAAAAAGGACTAGGGGTAGGCAATATATCCAATTTTGTCCTGTTTCCACCATTGTTTTTTTTTAAGCCTTTCTTTAATGGTCCTAGTTGTGCATTCCACCAATCCAGCTGAGTGATTTTTCAAGTTAATGTTAAGTGCTGTACCTAAGTGTGATATA
Source organism: Pholidichthys leucotaenia (assembly GCA_020510985.1). Taxonomy (NCBI): domain Eukaryota; kingdom Metazoa; phylum Chordata; class Actinopteri; order Cichliformes; family Pholidichthyidae; genus Pholidichthys; species Pholidichthys leucotaenia. The sequence continues at coordinate 145,668,423 of CM035845.1, read as the reverse complement.
ACCTGATTAACAAAATGTGTTCCATTATCTGAGTAAATCTTTTCAGGTATTCCAAATCTTGGTACTATTTCAGTTAAGAGTTTGCTACCATAACAGCATTTGGATGAGTGCAAGAGAAGGCTTCTGTCCATTTAGCAAATGTATCAATAATCAACAAACAATATTTCTTCCCTTTACATTTATTTAGTTCAATGAAATCCATACAAATGTTTTGAAAGGGATAAGCTGATGCTGGGGAAGTACCCTTCTGAGGTCTTAAGTGTCCCTGAGCATTGTTTTTTGCACAGATTAGGCATTTTTTTACAAAATTGGGTAGCAAATTGGCTAAACCCATAAGTGGTAAAAGATTTACTCAACGGAGAAATCATATCCCCTGCTGGTACTGTTATGAATGGCCCCTCGGGGCAGAGAGACAGACCCACACGCTGAACTGCGAGTTGTGAGATTTATTGAAAATAACAAAAACATAAAGTCCAAAACAGTGCTCAAACACAAAATTCCAACAAGAGAGAGTAACTTACCATTTATGCACCAGAGCGAGGACAGGGCTCTGGTGGAGACGAGGAGAAACTCAGGTGAGACTTACTCAAGACAGCGGCAGCAGGAAATGAAAATGCTGTCCTTAAATAGGATCAGAACAAATAACACAAGTAATTCCAGGTGTGGGGTCACATGAGGGGTCAGAAGGTAGCAATGATTAATAATTTGGATCAGCTGGAAGTAATAAGAGGAGAGCGACTGGCTGACAGGGCTACGCCCACACGGAGCACCAACCAGGAAATGCCCTGACAGCTGTCAACCACAACAATAAGGAATTAGAAGAATAAATTACAAACAAGTACAAATTGAGAAATAGATACCAATTGATACAGAATCAGAACATAGTAAAACTAAGACATAAAAAGGAAAATAAAAAACATTGTGGGGATAACAAAAATCAAATGGCACAAAATACAACAAATATATAAATACAGAGAAAAAACCATGAGACTGAGCATGGTGGAAACCTCCAGTGCTCAGCTCGTAACAGAGCCCCCCTCTCAAGGGGTGAATCCCAAACACCCCAGGGTAACATCAAAAGAAAAAGAAAGACCCCCCCCCCCCAACAGGAGGATCACAACAATAATCCACCCAGGGTGGGTGGTGGGGGGAACAGGCTGAAACAACCCCCCTCAGGACCCACACCAGGCAAAACTCCAACCCTCCTAAGCCCCCTGGACTGAAGAGCTAGAGAGTTCAGGCGGACGGCCAGAGTCCCAGGCCCACCAGGTGTCATGATGGAACGAGTTGGGTGGCCTCCCAGAGAACGTGGGCCACCCAACTCCGTGGCACAGTCTGTCGGGTGGTCTGCTAGAGTTTTTCAACCACCTGAACAGAAGGGGTGGTCCAGGAGGCGGCTGCCTAACTGGAGGCCTTAGTGGTGAGCATGACAGGGGAGTTGGGGAAACCATGATGATGTCAGAAGGAGGAGAGGGAACCCTGATGGCCTCGGGCAGAGGAGAGGGAACCCTGACGGCATCTGGCAGAGGAGGGGGAACCCCGACGGCATCTGGCAGAGGATTGGGAACCCTGACGACATCTGGCTGAGGAGGGGGAACCCCGATGGCATCTGGCAGAGGAGGAGGAACCACCACGGCGTCTGGCAGAGGAGGGGGAACCACAACGGCATTTGGCAGAGGAGAGGGAACCATGACGGCATCTGGCAAAGGAGGGGAAGCCACGACAGCGTCAGGCAAAGAAGGGGAAACCACGATGGCGTCAGGCAAAGGAGAGGGGACCACAACACCCTCGGACTGGCCAGCAGCACCTTTAGTGGTCCCGGACTGGGACATAGTAGCACCTGCGGTGGCTCTGGACTGGAGCAAGATTGCACCCGGGGTGGTCCAGGATTGGGACAAGGTTGCATCTGCGGTGGCTCTGGTCTGGAGCGAGGCAGCACCCACGGGGGGCCCGGACTGGGCCAGAGCTGCACCCATAGTGGGCCCAGATTGGGCCAATGCTGCACCCTCGGAGGCCCCGGGCTGGAACAGAGCACCCGCGATGACCTCCACTGGAAGGGAAGCAGCACCCACGGAAGACCCGGACTGTGCCACAGCTGCACCCTTGATGGACCTGGACTGGGCCAAGGCTGCACCCTCGGAGGCCCTGGGCTGGGACGGAGTGCCCGCGATGACCTCAGTGGAAGGAGCTGGACCCATGATGATTTTGGGTGGAGAGCCTGGACCCACGCAGACTTCTGGCAGAACTGGATGATCCTTGGTGACCCTGGGGGAAAGCTCAGGCAAAAGAGGCAGAGAAACAGGGTCAGGGTCACCGGCGGCAGTGAAGCCCAGCTAGGTGAGCTCAGGCACAGCTGACGGCTGTGCTTGGCCCTCTCCACCAAGAGCCAGGCATGATTGCTCCAAAATAGAAGCAACAAAGCCTGCCTGATCTCAAGCTCCACCGCCGTCCAGGACTCTGTCGATCCAGGCGATGGTTCTTTGGGCCCGGCCCTCTGGAGGTCCAGCTCCGATTCCACTGTGGCGGCCCCTGCAGCAGGCATGATGGTCGATGTAGCCCTGGGAACCTCCAGCGATGTGGCCCACGCAAGTGGCTCACCCAGCGTGGCAACAGGAGGTCAGTTTCCTGCTGGTGCTGGATCCTGCTCAGCTGAAGCCTGGGGATGCTCCCTCATCGGCACAGGCGTCAGCTCGGTCTCCACGCTTTTCCTCCATTCGGGGCATGGCTACGGGGCTGGAACCAGGTCCTCCAGAGCCGCAGTCAGCTCCATCGTCCAGCGACTCAGTTCTGGGGCCGGTGAACACTTGGGGAGAAAAGGAGAAGACACAGAGAGGGCAGGTGAAAAGTCTTTTGCTGCAGCAGGCGGTGAGGGCTCAAAGGACTGCGGGGGATTGAGCCTCACCACCGGGAATCAGGCAAGATAATACATATGTTGGTAAAAGAGAGTGAAATGACGCTTTCCTGTGTTCCCGGGGTATGATGTTTTCTGCTGCAGCAGGTATGGAATCTATTAGAAAAATCCTTGAAGACCTTTAGTCAAAAACCAGGCTGGATCAGAGTTTCAGCAAATTTAATTATACTGGCCAGTGGAGAACAAAGCAAAAATAGTCTCAGAGCCTATTCACACATCATTCTGACTCAAACGCACATCACTCAATTCTTTAAGCTCCTCATTATCTCGGAGGTAGAGGAGCAAATTACCCATCATGATTGGTCCAGTACATCTGGTCAAAACTTGGTGTACAGATTAACTTTTCCCAGGTCATTCTGTCCCAGCTACACAGGAGCCATGCAGACCAAACTAAAAACAAGATGATAACTAGTGCAGCAGTAGCCTTGATATTTTTACACAAACTGTAAGTTAGACTCTGAGACCAAACAAAGACAAATATAAGACAAATATGGAAAGACAAATATAAAACAGATATGGAATTTTCCTATCTTAATCAATCCTCTCCGTGGCCTCAGCGGTTGTGGGCCCCTCAGTGAAATGTGGAGGAGCTGCTCCTGCAGCCACGGTGACGGGTGGAGCCGGGAAGGAAACGGATGACCTCACAGCAGTGGGAGGAATTGCTGAGGGGATGCAGTAAACAGCAGCTGCGGCTAAAGAAGAAGCTGGCGGAACAGCTGGAGAGGGAAAACACTGAGGCTGCACTGCTGCGGGAGTCTTCTGCCTTGGCGAAGGGGAGGTTGCTGTCTGAGCAGTGGAGGTGTTCCTCCAGCGACAGTGTCTTGGAGCGGATGGCAGAGACGTCGGCTCCTGGAGCAGAGGAAGAGGGTCCGTTGGAATCTCCTTCAGTTCTTGGGCGAGATCTGGAAGGAGCCATGGCTTAAACTGAAGAAGGAGCTCAGTCTCTGCTATAAACACCTGCCTGCACTCTTCCTGCTCCTCGGCCGATGGAGCAGGCTGGTGTTTAGGAGGAGGAGGAGGCAGAGCTGCTGCCAGAGAACGGCGAGAGGCTGGACGCTTCCATGTGCGCGGGTGCTTGCTCTTCATCGGTGCAGGCCCAGACATATGAATTGATTCCCCCAGCCCTTGAGTCGATGATGGTGGGAGGAATACCAAGAGAAGTAGGTCATTGAGCTCCGGGTGGTTCCATAGGCTGGGCCATGTCTCGAGTACCTGCACCGCACCCTCCAGACACTCTCGGGCCACTTCGGGGGTACGGGAGGCACGGGTCTGTGTGGTGATGTCCTCCAATATGTACACAGACCACCGCTCTGCTTCGCTCAATCCCAGGATTGAAAAGTCTGGGGTAACAGACATGATAGCCCCACAGAACAGGTGAGTGATAACAAAGGCGAAAATCCACAACTCACAGCAGCTGGGTCATTTCCTGGCCACTGTCTTCTGTAATGAATGGCCCCTTGGGGCAGAGAGACAGACCCACATGCTGAACTGTGAGTTGTGAGATTTATTGAAAATAACAAAAACATAAAGTCCAAAACAGTGTTCAAACACACAATTCCAACAAGAGAGAGTAACTTACAAATTACGCACCAGAGTGAGGACAGGGGACTAGTGGAGACAAGGAGAAACTCAGGTGAGACTTACTCAAGACAGCGGTGACATGAAATGAAAATGCTGTCCTTAAATAAGGTCAGAACAAATAACAAGTAATGCCAGGTGTGGGGTCACATGAGGGGGCAGAAGGTAGCAATGATTAATAATTTGGATCAGCTGGAAGTAATGAGAGGAGAACGACCGGCTGACAGCTGACAGGGCTATGCCCACACGGAGCACCAACCAGGAAATGCCCTGACAGCTGTCAACCACAACAATAAGGAATTAGAAGAATAAAATATAAACAAGTACAAACCGAGAAATAGATACCAATTGATACAGAATCAGAACATAGTAAAACTAGAAAAGCACTCGGAGAGTGCAGACCTCCGCCAAGCGCCACAGTTCCCCCCATACAGTGTTTGTGTGTACGTTTTCAGATTCCTTGACCATGAAAACATATGACTAGCAATTGGATTGACAGTGATAGGATTAGTGGTTCAGTAGTTATTCAGGAAAATGGCATTTTCCGTAATGGCGGTTTTCTTCTGGACGGTGATCCAGATCATCCCCCAAATTTAATCAGTTCTTCCTTGTACCATTTCCAACAATGCCTGAAAATTTCATTGAAATCCGTCCAAAACTTTTTGAGTTATCTTGCTAACCAACAGACAAACAGACAGACAGACAAACCCCGGCAAAAACATAACCTCCTGGCGGAGGTAACTAAGATATAAACAGGAAAATAAAAAACATTGCAGGGATAACAAAAAACAAACGGCACAAAAATACAACAAATATATAAATACAGAGAAAAAGCCATGAGACTGAGCATGGCGGAAACCTCCAGTGCTCAGCTCGTGACAGCTACATGGGAAAGCCCATGTAGCAGAACAACAGTCTGGTGGGATAATTTGGGTGACAAAATGGGTTTGTTATTGCATCATTTGTTTTTTTTTTCCACAATATTTTTTACTGAACCTTTTTTTTTTTTTTTACAAACATGGCACAAACAATCAGACACTAACACAAAAGTAATTTAAAAATTAAAAAGACAATAACAAAAAAAATAAATAAATTGTGTAATAAAAACAACAACAACCATTAACAAACACAAGTCAACAACAATGCTTCTCTGTTTTGTCTAGGTAATCTATTACATAAGAATACATAATATACATTCAACAGCTTGGAATTTGCAAGGTCCACACATATCATTCACCTTCTTCTTCAGACGTTATGTTTAAATTCTTTACATGATCAATGAAAGGTCTCCATATATTCTCAAACACATTTTCCTTTGATTTCAGTATATATGTTATTCTTTCTAGTGGAAGGTTTGTTAACATTTGTCTTAACCACTGAGTCACATCTGGTCTATGAATCTTTTTCCACAGTAGTGCAATACATTTTTTGGCATTAAGCAAACTGAGGTCTATGAATGCTCTTTCACTCTTATTAAAGTTATGTTTTTCTGGATACAGACCCAACAAAAACAGTTTAGGGTTCAATGTGATTTGTTTTGAAATTATTTTTTCAATTGTTACCCTCACCTCTTCCCAAAACATTCTGATTTTTCTACATTCCCATAAACAGTGAAATAGGGTTCCTTTACTTTCCATACATTTTGTGCATGTATCTGGTATGTTTTTGTTATATCTATTTAATTCTACTGGTGTAACATACATCCTCATTAACCATTTAAAATGTATCAGTTTAAGACGTACATTTATTGATTTGGTTTGAGCTCCTGCACAAGCCATTTCCCATTGTTCGTCTGAAATTTCAATTTGCAGGTCCTCTTTCCAGTAATTCAGTCTTTTCTGTGAGTTTTCACTTGAGAATAGTGTCAATGAGTTGTAAAACTCTGAAATAATATCCTTTCTCTTACTATCTTTCATCAAAATTTTTTCCAAAAATGAATAAGTAGGTCGGGTGAGAGCATTATTTTGATTTGATCGAATAAAATTTCTAAGCTGAAGATATTTAAAAAAGTGTGTTCTATTAAGATTGAATTTAATCCTCAGTTCGTCAAAAGACATTATGTTATCTGAGCGTGGCAAATATAAGTCTTGAATCTTTTGAATCCCTTTTAAATTCCATATTTTAAATACAGTATCCTCTCTCCCTGGTGTAAAATATTGATTACCCCATATTGGGATAAATTGTGACAGTGAATCAGAATCAGAATCAGAATCAGAATCAGAATCAGCTTTATTGGCCAAGTATGCACAACACATAGAAGGAATTTGACTTTGGCTAAAAGCTTGCTCTCGTTGTTCAGGTGGAGGATTTAAATAAGGATTCAATGACAACAGAGTATGTACAGTAAATTACAGTCTGTCCACGTTTCTATAAAAGGATGCAAATATATACAGGAATATATGCAGTTATTTACTCAGACTAACCACACTTTGCAGAAATATATGAAAAAATATACAGTCACACAGTATTTCAATGTGAACTCAGATTCAGTGATATAATGTGAATGAAGTAAAAAGCAGTGTGAGAGTTATGTGCAATGTAATAATGGTTGAAAAGTCATGAGTACAGCAACAGGTAGGACTAGGTGAATGTTAGGAGTTCATCAGAGTGATGGCTTGAGGAAAGAAACTGTTCCTGTGACGGGTGGTTTTGACCTTCAGTGATCTGTAACGACGACCAGAAGATAGAAGTTCAAACAGTTAGTGGCCGGGGTGTGATGGGTCAGCACAGATGTTTCCCGCCCATTTCCTGGTTATGGACCGATATAAGTTCTCAATGGAGAGTAGGTCAGTACCAATGATCCTCTCCGCAGACTTAATGATCCGCTGCAGTCTGGTCTTGTCCTGTTTAGTGGCAGATCCAAACCAGACAGTGATGGAAAAGCAGAGGACAGATTGGATGATGGCGGTGTAGAAGACAACCAGCAGCTCCTGAGGCAAATCAAACTTCTTGAGCTGACGCAGAAAAAACAACCTCTGCTGGGCCTTTTTCCGGACAGTGTCTATATGGGAGGATCACTTCAGGTTCCGGGAGACTGTGGTACCCAGAAACTTGAAGGAGTCCACAGTGGACACTGTGCTGTTGAGGATGGTGAGTGGGGGGAATGAAGGGGGGTGTCGCCTGAAATCCACAGTCATCTCCACCGTTTTGGCTGGGTTAAGTTCAAGATGGTTCTGGCTGCACCAGAGGATCAGCTGCTCCACCTCCCGCCTGTATGCAGACTCATCATCATCCCGGATCAAACTGATGACTGTGGTGTCGTCCGCAAACTTCAGGAGCTTCACCGAAGGGTCCTCTGAGGTGCAGTTGTTGGAGTAGAGGGAGAAGAGCAGTGGGGAAAGGACACATCCTTGGGGGGCGCCAGTACTAATTTTTCGGGAGCTGGATGTAAATCTCCCTAGCTTCCCCTGTTGCCACCTGTCAGTCAGAAAGCTGGAGATCCACTGGCAGGTGGAGGGGGGCACCTTGAGCTGGAGGAGTTTCTGATGAAGAATGCCTGGGATGATGGTGTTGAACGCTGAGCTGAAGTCGACAAACAGGATCCTGGCGTATGTCCCTGGGGAGTCGAGGTGTTGCAGGATGTAGTGTAGTCCCATATTCACTGCATCATCCACTGACCTGTTTTCTAAGCTGAAGATATTGAGTGAGTGTGATATTGAGTGTGGTTCTTTTAAATATTTTTTGGTTTCACACCATATTTTGATCATGTGCTTTACAATTGGATTTTTAACTTGTTTCTGTAGTTTTTTAGCCGAGTCTGAGTATATGAATAAGGGAAGAGGTAAAGGTAAATTGTAAGATTCCATTTCAGTCCAGTGAGGAAGATCATTTGATAAAAAATAATATGTCATAGACCTCAGTTGTGCTGACCAGTAATTCAACATAAAGTTTGGACATTTCAGACCTCCACGATCAAATGGTAAATATAGTAAGGACAAACGTAATCTAGCCTTCCTATTGTTCCATATAAATTCCACTAACTTTTTTTTAATTCTTGAGAATAGATCTGAAGGTGGTGGTAAAGGAATGTTTTGAAATAAATAAAGTATTTTTGGTAAGATATTACTTTTAAGTATATTAATTCTCCCGATCATCGTCATTGGTAGTGGCATCCATTTCTGAAGTAACTCATTAATATTTGTCATTAAGGCTTCATAGTTGGCATTGACGACTGATTCTAGCTTAGACAAAATTTGAATTCCTAAATATTTAAACTGATTTACAACATTGAATTGGTTTACCTCAGGAGCTGGATGATTTCTCTAGGTCTCATTTAGCATTAATATTGAAGATTTTGTTTTGTTTATTTTATATCCTGATATATCCCCAAAGTTCTTTATTAAATTTAACAAGGTCGGAATTGATTTTTTAAAATTCGACATAAACAAAATTATGTCATTGGCATACAGGGAGATTTTATGTTCTGTTGGTCCTACTTTAATTCCATATATTTGTGGATGTAAATGTACTGCCATCGCTAAAGGTTCAATTGCCATAGTAAACAATAAGGGTGAAAGTGGACAGCCTTGTCGACATCCTCTATTGATTTTTATTGATTTTGAGATATTGCTGTTTGTTAGGATTTCTGCTGTAGCATTATTGTATATTATCTGGACCCATTTTATGAAATTATTTCCAAGTCCAAACCTTTGTAGGACTTCAAAAAGATAGGGCCATTCGACCCTATCAAAGGCCTTTTCGGCATCCAGTGATAGGAGAGCTGTATCCAGTGCTTCTTTATTGGAATAAATAATATTAAATAGTCTTCTTACATTATGGAAGCCTTGTCTTCCCATTATAAAGCCATTCTGATCTTGGTTAATAATATTTGGTAATATTTCTTGTAGTCGTTTTGCTAAAATTTTACAGATTATTTTAAGATCAGCATTTAATAGGCTTATTGGTCCCCCTAATAAATGTTTTCACATTTATTAGGGGGTTTACCTGGTTTTGGCAACAGTATAATTAAGGCATTATTCATGTATTGTGGTAAATTACCATTTTGAAATGCTTCTAAAACCATTTCCAACAGTGGTTTTATTAATTTAGTCTTAAATTTTTTATAGAGGTCAACTGGAAGACCATCTGGTCCTGCTCTTTTCCCTGATTTCATATTATCAATGGCTTGCCCAACTTCTTCTTGACTAATTTTAGACTCCAGTATCTCCCTGTTTTCATTTGGAATACATGGTATAGATAATCCACCCAAAAACCCTTTTAGTTTTGTTAAGTCAGTTTCATTTTTTGTATCATATAGTTTTCCATAATAATCTCTAAAGGCACTATTAATTTCTAAAGGATCTATAACTACCTGTCCATTACTTATAATACTGGTAATTGGTGTTTTAGATTCTAATTGTTTAATCTGCCATGCCAATAATTTTCCTGATTTTTCACCTTGTTCATAAAAAGTTTGCTTCAATCTTAGAAGACTCGAGGCAGCTCTATTTGCTGATTTTTTGTCATATTCAGCTCTCAGAATCAGTAATTCATTCTCTAACTGTGGGTTACTTCCTGCATACACCTTTTCTTGAAGGATTTTTATTTTATGTTCCAATTGGACTCTCTCCTCTCGGGTCTTCTTAGATTTTGAACCTGTATAACTAATAATATGCCCCCTAATAAAAGCTTTGAAAGCCTCCCACTTTATACATGTCATTGTTTGTGTAGTATTGATATCAAAGAACTCCTCTATCTGTTTTTCTATGTACTTAACAAATTCCTTATCCTGAAGCCATTTATGTTAAAAATGCCACCTAACTGGGTCCTTTGTCAATTTCTTATCTACATATACTAGACAGCAGGGTGCATGATCAGAGATCACAATGTTATCATAGAAACAGTTTTGAATCTTGGACCTTAATTCTGTAGAGATAAAAAAATAGTCAATACGTGAGAATGTCTTATAGGTATTAGAATAACAAGAATAGGCTTTGACTTGTGGTTTCATTTCTCTCCATCTATCTAGCAATCTCAATTCTTTCATAAAATGATTAATGGTCATCCTACATCCATTGTGCGTACAGTTCTGTTGATCTATCTATACTGGGATTCAATGAACAATTAAAATCCCCTGCTATTATATGTTGCCCTGTAAGTGATGATAAAGTGAGGAAAAAATTAACAAAGAAGTTTTGATCATCAATATTGGGGCCGTATAAGTTCATCAGATTTATATTTTCTAATAACAAAGATCCTTGGATGATTAGATATCTTCCAAATTTGTCTCTAATTACATTTTTCACTTGAAATGGGACTGTTTTTTGTATGAGAGTCATAACTCCCCTAGCTCAGGATGAAAAAGATGAGGTGAACACATTACCTTGCCATCTTCTCCTAATTCTTTTTACATCCTCCTCTAATAGATGAGTTTCTTGTAAAAATACAATTTTTGAATCTATCTTTTATTTTATTCATAACTTGTTTAAGTTTTTTAAGATTTTGTAGACCTCTGCAATTCCATGAAGTTAAATTAAGCTTAACGCTTTGATCTATGATCAATAAGGAGTTTGAGATTACCTTGCAATATGAACATACTCTTACAGAGAAGCAAAAACATGGATGATAGAACATTCATCCTACAAACTAAACAAAAACAAATTCCCTTTCCCCACATTCGTGGTAATCCCCCCAAAATCAAAAAATTCCATCTCCCGTTATAGCTAGTGACTGTTCCACACCTGCGAGGATCAGTCAAACCACTCTCTTTCTCCTCTCAATCACCCTGACTCTATTACTATTTTTATGACATTAACTCTCTTCTGTAGTTTTTTCAACATAACTTCAAAGTTTTATAGCAACTTTGTACATCATAGCTTTATTTTTTTCTAATACAGTCTGTATTCTGTAGACATGTTATATGTTTCAGATCAATCAGATGCCTGTACAAATGCTTAAATGTTCTACCTTTGTCATGTTCATGCTTAGCTCCCACCAGTCTCCTTTTGGATCTGCTTAATGAGCTCCTGCGCCTCTTGAGGAGTCTTAAAGGTGTGGGTTCTCCCTTTATATGTGACCAACAGTCTTGCCGGATGAACCACTCCATGACGAATCCCGAGGTTGCGCAGCTCTTTGCGGGCGGGGTCGAACTGCCTCCTTAATTGTTGAATTCCTGTGGCCAAATCTGGGTAGAACTGCACCTGTTGATCCTGGTATTTAATTTCCCCTTTAGCTCGCGCCGCATTGGTGACCGTCATCTTGTCTCTGTAGCTGAGGAACTTCGTAATCAGCGTCCTCGGTGGTGTCTTATTATCTCTCGGTGAGCCGATTCGGTGGGCGCTCTCTAAGACGACCGATGACTGCAGGTCCGCGTTGTTCATAATCAGCGTCCTCGGTGGTGTTTTTATTATCTCTATTGCATCATTTGTAGAGTTTTGAAGTGTTGTCAAATGTTGCCCCCTTTTTATCCACCGGTAAATTTCAGCTTGTGGTAATGTTTCCTGGGTGTCAGTGAGCATGTCATGTGATAGCTGTTCTGTCTGTCATATCCGGCTCTAGGGAGCCGGGCAATCAGAGCCAGGGACAAGCCAGTGAGTCGAGATGTTTTATTCTGGGTAAGGGATAAGGGATGAGGAGAGCACAGACACTCATACAGACGTACATTCTCAGGCTGCACAGCGCAGGGGTAGGTAGCTCGTACCGGACATGGGGGTAACAAGACGTGCATACTCACAGCGGGATACAAACACCGGAATGCTGCAAGGGGAGTTGAGGCTGACACCAGACGAAGGGGCTTCAGCCTAGCAGTGCTTATGTCGCAGCCCCGAATGATCGAAGCTGCTCCTCTTTATACTCATTAACAGCGCCCCAGCTGATGAGGATTAATTGGCCCCAGCCGTCCCGTGACACTGACAGCTGGGAACCAGCTGAGGCACTGCCCAATGAGAGGCAGGGATAAAAGGAGCATGGGCTGAGCGCCGAGCCGGCGTCTCACCCCATGGTGACAGAGCCTCCCCCTCACGGTCGGGCTCCCGAACGACCAGGAACATCCCAGCCCCCCCCCCCCCTCCCCACCTAGGGCGGGCGGAAGGGAGGCAGGACCGGAGGGGAAGATGCAAAGGGAAGGACAAAAAAAACAATAGACCAATGTAGGGCAGAGAAAAAAAACCCCAAATACAATACCCTACAACACAGGGAAAAGGATTAACCCAGAGCACAGTTAGGGAGAAAACTGAGTTAGGACACAGGTAGGGAAAATACCAAATATGACTACAGACAGCATACAAATAACGTATAGATCGGGGCAAAAAAAAGAAAACCAAAAACCCACCAAAAAGGTGGCAGGAATGAATAAAGCAATCACAGAGTATAGTTAAGGGGAACAAAACACACTACTCCATAATGCACCAACAAGACAAAGGTCAGGACAAAAAAATGATGAAAAACGCTGTGCATGGATACTAAAGAAAACAAAACACACAGCACTGAATATATAAAAGATCACCTAAAGAAACAGAGGTGACAAGGACAAATGGGTAATAATGAAGTACGGTTAAGTGGGAATGAAACACATTACTTCAAACAATAACAAACACAGTCAATGTTAAAGTCGGGGCTAGGGAAGGCCCCCCATGAGGATAATAAGACAGAATGGGGTGATCACAGAGTATGGTTGAACAGGAAACCACACGCATACTCCATGATGCACCGACGAGGCCAAGGCTAAGGTAAGGATGAATGAAAACGCTGAGTAAAGATAAGAAAATGCAATACACAGCGCGATACATAAGGTGAGTCACCAAGAGGAAAAAAGGTGACAGGGTAACAGGATAACAATACGATAAAAATGCTGAGTATGGTTAAAAAAAAAACAACACACAGCACAAAAAACATATATTCCCCTAATGGACAAAGAAACTACACCCGAGTGACTTCAATAATAATAAAAGAAGTAAAGGACACCCGAGGAGACGGCAGGCAGAGTCCAAAACGGCCGGAATTGTTCTGGTAATCTCCCCGCCCATTGTCCAGTTGGCAACCCGGGGAAGAGAAATGTTCGGACGGCGAACTCTGGGCCCAGATCCCAGGAATCCAGTCCAACGGCTGCCGAACCAGGCCGCCCAAAGGCAAACACAGACCAGTGGGGGGAAACCAGATCGCCGAACCGAAAGTTTTGCGGGTCGGGTCGTCGACCCGCATCACTCAACCACCAGGACCGTTGAGACGGACGAAGGGTCAGAGCGGATCCCGGTGGAAGAGGCTCAGGGGAGAGCCGATGACGAGGGCGGCGGGCCTCAGGGAAACGGCCACCTCCTCACCGGACCTGGACAACACTGGGGCAGCACCCACGTCGGACCCCGATCGGGCCTCAGGCGAACCCACGTTGGACCCCGATTGGGTCTCGGGCGAACCCACGTTGGACACTGCACCAGAACCGACCTCCAACGTTGAACCCGGACCCTCCAGCACCACGAGGAACAGCAACTCCTCGCCGGTGACCCTGGAAGAAGGCTCAGAAGAGAAAACCGAACCGGGATCAGGATCACCGGCAGCGCCAGAACCCGGCGAGACGAGCTCAGACGCAGCGGGCGGCTGCACCCTGCTCGTCTCCCCTGGAGATAGGCTGAAGTGCTCAAAGATAAAAAGAGAGAAAAGAAAGGAGAGCACTCGCCTGATCTCGGGTTCTGACGCCGTCCAGGACTGCGAAGATCCAGGATCCGTCGTCAGGAGGTCGTTGTCAGGCTCCCATCTAGCCGCGTCGGGCCCCGCAGCCAGCACGATGGTCAGCGCAGCTTGAGATCCCTCCAGCTCAGGTAACCCCGCCGACGATCCACTCGGCGTGAAGCCAGAAGAATCTCGTCCCGCTGGACCGAACCGCTCCTCCGTGGAGACCCAGGGACGCTCAGTCGTCAGCGTAGACTCCACACAGCAGTCAGTCCCCCTCCTCCGTCCGCAATGTAGCAGCGGAACCACAGGCCCTCTCCATATCCCACCACGTTGACCCGGAGCCGGGGACCGCTCGGCGGAGAGAGACACAGAGGATGCGGGATTAGGAATACAGGTTACAGCAGGTGGGGAGAGTTCAGGGAGCTGCGAACCCTGAACTTCTCCTCCAGGGATGTGACAGAGCAAATCATTAAGCAGGTGTGAAAAAACAATGACTTGCCTGCCCCCTGGAGGTTGAGTATCGCCTGCTGTAGTGGAATCTGCTTCTTCCTCTCCCCGCCCGGCGATAACGGAGGACCCCCCGGGAATTCGTCTGAGGATCGCTCGCGTTGTCTCCAGCAGAGAGCTCACCAGGCCGGGATTCCAGGCACACACAGCGGTCAGGAAGCGCGTCGAGGAGGAGGGGGAAACAGCCGGGGTGAGCCAGCCCGAATGTCCAGGAATGACAGCGGGGGAACGAGGCTCAGGGGACGAGGCTGTTGAATCTCCACACTGACGAGGCGAAGGGATGACAGCTGCGTGGGAGGAACGGTCCTGACGATGACCCAGAACTGGATCCGGACGAGGTTCGTGCAGAGGTGACTCGGCGATGTGATGACGACTACTCCCAGGGGACGAAGCGAGGGGGAAACCCAGGATTCGCCACTCCAGATCGGAGATCGAGACGAGGAAGGCGTCGAGCATGGGAAAGCTTCGTAGCCCTGAAGTCCTCACCATCAATCTCACTGCCGCCGCCACATGCCTGAAGGTGGTGACAGGAAACACAGTAGAGCTCGCGACAGCCACTCGACCCCGGACATAACTGCTGTCAGCTGCGGCTCCTTGAAGGGAATCCCGAGTGACGTGGCGCAGGTCGGGGGAAGTCCTCTGGTTGGCGCGAACTCCCGGACTGGAATGACGGCAGGAACGGGACTCCGAAGCGGGGAAAGACGTCGCCCACTTCGACTCCCTGCCGGGATTTCCATCCACCCCGTGGAGCTTCTCTCGCTGTGTACCTGCAGCGTCTATCCTGGCACTGTCCTCCAGATGGTACAGAGAGTGAGGGTGACAGTCCAGGAGTTCCTCAGCACGGCCCGGATGCCAGCGTCTCGCGTTGGAGGCGTCGTGCAGGGTGAAGAACGTCCCGTCGACAGCCTCCGAGATGGACCTCAGCTCGTCGCCCTGGCGCCGGAAGTGACTCCTGGGAAACGGCATGCTAGCAGCGCTGACACCCGGACAGAAAGGTACATTTCCACGGCGACTCACGGCCGCCGGCAACTCTTCTGGCTGCGACATACTGTCATATCCGGCTCTAGGGAGCCGGGCAATCAGAGCCAGGGACAAGCCAGTGAGTCGAGATGTTTTATTCTGGGTAAGGGATAAGGGATGAGGAGAGCACAGACACTCATACAGACGTACATTCTCAGGCTGCACAGCGCAGGGGTAGGTAGCTCGTACCGGACATGGGGGTAACAAGACGTGCATACTCACAGCGGGATACAAACACCGGAATGCTGCAAGGGGAGTTGAGGCTGACACCAGACGAAGGGGCTTCAGCCTAGCAGTGCTTATGTCGCAGCCCCGAATGATCGAAGCTGCTCCTCTTTATACTCATTAACAGCGCCCCAGCTGATGAGGATTAATTGGCCCCAGCCGTCCCGTGACACTGACAGCTGGGAACCAGCTGAGGCACTGCCCAATGAGAGGCAGGGATAAAAGGAGCATGGGCTGAGCGCCAAGCCGGCGTCTCACCCCATGGTGACACTGTCAGTGTTAAAAGAAGAGATGCTGTGGTGTGGTTTCCTGTATGACCTTGTGTAGCTGCTTTTGTGGTGTTGTCTGCAAAGTGGTTGCCCTTAGAGATTGGATCTGTGCCACTGGTGTGTGCGGCACATTTGCATATGGCCAATTTGGAGGGAAGTTTTACACTGTCTAACAGTTTTAAGATGAGATCTTTGTGTTGGATTGGCTTTCCTGTTGATGTAATCATGCCTCTTTTTTCCACTGTTGTGCAAAATGATGGATCGTAGAAAAAGCATATTGGCTGTCCGTATATACTGTGAGTGCTTTTCCCTGGCCTAATTTGCAAGACTCTGTTAGAGCAACTAATTCAGCTGCTTGTGCAGAATAATGTGATGGGATTTTTTGTGCCTGTAAAACTGTGTCATGGGTGACCACTGTGAAACCGGACAAGTTTGAACCAGTACAGTCACGTTTGGAGGAGCCTTCAACAAACAATGTGAGATCAGAGTCCTCCAAAGGTGTGTCCTGCAAATCAGGGCATGGCAATGTTTCACTCTCGATTTCTGGCAGTCATAGGTTTGCCTTGTGTTGAAATTGGCAAAAAGCTTGCTGGATTTGTTACCGTGCAACATTCAATGGTTAGATGAGGCTGTGATAATAACACTGTCATGCGTGTAAGGTGTCTGGATAGTGAGAGAATTGATATTTTACTTTGTGACAAGATAACTGATACTGCATATGTGACCTTTAGGGTCAAGGGATGAAAAAGAACGAGCCCTGCTGAGGCCTGCACCGCCATAGAGGCAGCTATGACAGCCTGCACACATGGCGGCACTGCCCTTGCCACAGGGTCTAACCTTGAAGAATAAAATGCTATTGGACGCATTTTCGTACCACTTGCTTGGAGAAGGACTGACGTCATGTGTCCCTCTCTACAATCAACCATTTGCACAAATGGTTTTTCATAATTGGGGAGGGCCTGGATGCCAGTGCTGACCAGAAGTTTTTCCATTTTAACAAAATCCTCTTCTGCCACTCAACTTTGTCCACCTGAGCCATGGGTGTTTTGTAAATGAGATCAGATAAGGGTTGTACTTTAAATGAATAATTTGCAATCTAAGAGCGACAGTAATTTAATGTACCCAGAAATGACATCATGTCTCTTTTTGTGATGGGTTTTGGTGCTGACAAAATGGCTTGTTTTTGAGCAGGATCAACATGTCTGCCTGCTGCTGACAGAATGTGCCCTAAATATTTGACCTTTTTTTTCCACAACTGTAACTTTTCCTTGTTGGCTTTGTGACCTTGTTCTGCTAGAAATCACAGTAAGGCAATGGAGTCTTGTTTGCATGTTTCTTCATCAGGTGATGCCAGCAAGATGTCATCAATGTAAAGGAGCAACTGGCTCCCATTATGAGGAATAAACTGTGCCAAATTTGCTGTCATTGCCTGTGAAAAAATAGTTGGTGATTCACAGTAACCCTACGGTAACCTGGTGAATGTGTACCTTTTGTTTTCAAAAGTGAATGCAAACCAAAACTGATGATCTGGATGTATTGGGATACTGAAAAAAGCGTTGATGATGTCTATCACCGTGAAATATTGCATGTGTGGTTGCAGGTCATTTAACAAAGTGTGTGGGTCAGGGACAGAAACAGCTCTTGGGGTGACTGCTTTGTTTATCTCCTGAAAGTCCTGGACCATCCTTCAGGCGGAAAATGGTCCAGCCTTCTTTACAGGAAACAAAGGCGTGTTACATGGAGAACTTGGGCATGGTACAATGACCCCTACTACTTTCAGTTCCTCTATCACTGGTTTGATGCCCTCTTGTCTCATGGCCGCCAATCACGGCACGCACGCACCTGCCTGTCATCTCCTGTGGCCTATTTATTCCACCAGGACCAGTGCTCAGCGCAGAGTCGTCTGGTTTCCTTACCTGAATCCTGCTACGCCTGCCTCCGTGCTTTCCAGCACTCTACGCTTCTATACATCGGCTTCCAAGCCTTGCTGAACCCTGTCCAGGCCTGTTCCACCCGGACCAACTACTCAAGTAAGCCTTCACGCTTCTCACCCTGTCTGCTTCCCCTGTGCACAGGCGGAGATCCGCGGCGGCGGTCCTCCCTTCCTTCCAGGCAGCGGACTCACTCCCTCACCTCCAGCTCCTCGGCCTCCAGCGGACACTATCTTCCTGGCTGCAGCTTCGGCGCTTCCTGGGCTTCCCTCAACACCCTCTGACAGTAAGCGCAGTAACATCTCGAGAGCTGCATAGGCTAAGCTGCAAACTAACGGCCTTTTTTTTTTTGTTTTGTTTTGTTTTTTGTTACTTATTTGTACCCGTAGGTAGACTTGGTTTGCAGTCTGGTGACAAACCACCGGCTGCTGGTCGCTGCGTGCGCGAGCGCCCTAAACCTACATGTTTTTGGTGTGCAGGAGGAAACCGGAGAAATCCCGGAGTAAACCCACGCAACACGGGGAGAACATGCAAACTCCACACAGCTCACTGTTGGTCGGGGGCTGGGATCGAACCCACGATCTCATGATCCCCGTGATCCCCCGGCCGAGGGTAAAACTGTGCTGCCACAGTGCTAAACCACTGCGCCACCGTGCAGTGGTTTGTCTCGTTTCAGGGTTGCCAGGTTGTATGGTGCTCTGCCGGCCCCAGCTGGAGAATACAGATCACACTACACCACATTACACTACACACCCTGCACGCAAGCATCCATTTACTCACTGGTTCAATAAACAACGTTAATTGTGTCTATTCTGAGTCATATCTGCTCTGTGGGTCACCAATACCATGTCATCTTGGGCCTCAGGACGTAGAGGATACTGTCTTTGGTATGGTCTATAATGTGATTTCGCCTTTATTTTGACCAACTCTGCATGTTTTATTAACCCTACATCTGCATTCCCTGTTGACCACAGTGAATTTGGAATTTGTAAGAGTGTATGTTCCTCTTCTTGTATTAATGTAAAAAGTGATCAAATGGGTATGCTGGGAACATCAGTGTGGACCTCTTTTTTGCACTGTGGTCACCCAGTTCAAGGACAGTGAGTAGGTATCAAGTTTTGAGGAATATTTAATCTTTGAGTTGGAAGTTTGCTTCCAAGACTGACCACATTCCTCTGCTATGGTCACAAACCGACCTACATCCTTCCAGTCCATGTGTTTGGGTTTGACCAGTGAGATGTGGGGAGCCTCCCAGTGTTTAAAATGCCTGCTATCCTCATCAAACAACACGACAGATACCCCCACATATCCCCTTGGTGACTATAGATCCCCTTGGTGAATATAGATGTTTTAATGACCAATTTGGAGGATGGATTTGCAAGGAATGTTTTTTCATAATTTGGGTCTGGGCCACTCAAATGCCTGTTGTACATGTTGTAATAATATTGATCTGTGGCCTGATGTTTAGTAGGGATTTTGGATTCAAAATATTGCATAGCTTTTGTGTGCAGGTCTGATGTCACTGAGTGTGGTCCGGCAGAAACCAAACACAGTGAGTAGCAGTACCTGGGCACATTGAAATCCTGCAATCCATTTATTCCTTAGACATGTGGAAAATGTGATGCTGTCATACTATTAGCCATTGGGATTGTGGCAATATTGAGGGCTGTGAGGAGATCCCTTCCCAGAAGGTTGACAGGGCAGGCTTCAGACAATATGGCACAACTTCTGCCATGTCACCGGTGACAGGGTCTTTTACCTTGACATTTTTTGAAATGTGCTCTGTTTTTAATTTACCGTTTGCGGCTTTTACAGTTATTTTTTCATTTGATTTTGTAAAATTGTGAATGTCTGCACCTGTTATTACCAATCTGCACACTCCTGTGTCACATAGAAACTTTATTGGAATGTCCTGAACCTGCAACATCACTTCAGGTAAACACTACATTGTCAACACCAAATCAAAGTCAGGTAAATGGAAAATGTCTGTTATGTCAGTGTTAGCGTCAGGAGTTGCACTTTGGTGCGGTCAGTCAGGCAGTCAGCTCGTGAGGTCCTCCATCCCCTCCCCACTGTTGCTGGCATTCAGGACATTGCTTCCGCCAATGGCCCTTTTGCCCACATTGATGACAAATGTTACGTTCCCCTTGCCACGGCCATCCCACCCCACGCCTCCTTCCATCTCCTGTCCATCACTGAGGTCTTGCTCCGGTGCCACCCTGAAAGATAGAATTGGGGGGAGCTCGCCGCCCGCCCCTTGTGTCAGTCATCACATAAACAGGAGTTTGTTTTTCTTTCAGTTTTTTTTCTCCTTCTCTTTACTTTTCTCCTCTATTGTCTCTGCATGTTTTGCATAGGTTAACACATCACCAAATGCACAGGTGCGGTATGTGACCAAATCTTTGTGGCCGTAATCAGCCAGGTGTGGGTGCATGTTTTGCAAAAAGACACTTTTCAAATGCTGCCAATAAGGCCCCACACCTGAATCATTCTCGGCCTTTGTTAAACCAGAATGGCTATCAAAAACCTCTTGTAACCTGGTTCTATAGGCCTCAACACTTTCATCCTTCCTTTGTGTTGTGGTTTGAATTCTGGTCCAGTTATGCTTCACACGCCATTTATTTAGAATGTGATCATTTAACTCTCTTACACGATGTTGTAAGTCAGTACTTTTTGGAGGAAGAATTCTACCAGTGGCATCTCTTGAACTCTAATTTCCCGACACAGTACACCAATCAACTTTCAAAACCTTTCTGTAAGCTTGTTCTGTCTCATGACCATTTAATTTAAAGCTGTTAAGGAGATTTGCTATTCCTTCAAAAAAACTGTAGGTTTATCTTTTGGATGCAGAATTTCTTTCACTGCTTCAGAGAAATCCGCATCAGTCCATGGTCTGTAGACCAGAACTGTGGGTTGAGACTGTGGTGCACCTGGGTTAGCCTCACCTTCTCCCGGTGGTTCTATATAAGCTGGATTTGAAAGTTCGATCATAGGATATTGTTCAGTGACAGCATATGCTTCATAATTTTCAGGCTTAATGGGTGGAATTGATGGAGAATGTGAATAAGGGTGTGCATTTTTACTTAACTCTTTGGCGCCCCTTGGTGGCTGATCCCGGGTACCCCAGTCCTTCTTTTGCTTTTTGGGTTTTACGTCAGCAGGCAGAGGAGTAGAGACGAGCAGAGGTGGGGTGACATCAGCCGCAGCTTCTCTAGCCTGGAGTTCTGTGAGATCGGGGTAGATGGGCTCAACAGCAGGGGGATTTGGAGAAGGAGCAGAAACATGGCCCCTTGCCCCCATGTCACACTCGTCATGCACCATGGAAGAGACGGAACACATATTAGTCAAATCCTTTTTTTTTTTTACCATGGTCAATTTTTTAAGATTTATCATTAGATTTAGACTTTACTGTCACAAGGTCCAAGTCACCCTGTCGTTTTTTTGTTTTCTTTTTGCCATCTCAAGCCACTGCTGTGCCTCAACTAAGCCATATTTCAGCTGCTTTCACCTATTGTCATCTGATACCTGTTTTATTTGAGAAACGAGATTTTCGCAGTTTGTCACTTTTAACCATCCTGAGAAGCCAAAATGCTTCCGCCATTTTGCTAAATACCGAGTACTATCTTTATCCTTCCTGTGCATATATTTGCCATCCCCTGTTTAAACGAAAATATCATTCTCATCCTCTCGTGCTCCACAACAGCACGCACATTCTCTCTTCCTGCCACGTTGCAAGATCTTGCTCTCTTCTCAGCCGTCAACTGGGAAGTCTGGTTGTTGTAGTGTGTCACTATCATCATTGTTAAGATCTACACTGGGTTGCTGTGTCCCGGGATACTCGGTAGGGGCGTCGCCATCTCCTGCAACTCCCCAACAGCTCCTGTGGGCTCATGCTGGGTGAGGATCTGCGGCGAGTTCGGTTGCTGCCCCCTCTCCGGGCAGTGTTCCTCCTGTGTGCATGGGACGGCTGTACTCTCATCATCGTCATCCTGTTGTGTCTTGTCCCACACATCGTCATCGCCTTCAGGGTATGTTGTGTCCCATCGTAATCAGTCAAACGGAGTCCGTTACTGTCGCAGATAGAGAAGCCCAGTTGGTAGAACAAGTCACATCCTAATATGTTGTCTCCATGTGTGGTCACTTGAAAAACGAAGTCAGTAATGACTCTTGACGTGTAGCGAATCATTAGTGTGATGGTCCCTATGTTGCTAACTCTGTAGCCACAATACCCATACAGCGCCCTTGGGTTCTTGCCAATTGTGTGGTTGAGGAAAAACTTCTTCACCGTGGCCCAATTCAACACTGACCTCACTGCAGTGGTGTTGAGCAGGAGTGACAAGTTAACGTCATCCATCTCCACCATGCAGAATGCATACGTTGCACCTCCAGACCCTACCGTGTGGATGGTCATCGCTGGTGGGTGACTTTGTTTTGCCAGTGGGCTCGGCAGTGTCGCTGACTGGCAAATTTTAACGAAGTGGTTAAATTTTCCTCATTTCTTGCATCGTTGCCCCCTTGCCGGGCAAAAACACGCTCTCTCTCGGTGCATCGGGAAACCACAGCTACTGCACGTGGAGCATTTTGTAGCAGTCCTCCGGTCCATGGTTTTCGCTTCAATCTCTTCTGCTGTGTCACCGGGATCCTCCATGCTCACTGCGTATGTCAGTGGTGTGTGGCTTGGCTGTTGCTGCTGTTGCTGCACACCTAGCTCCGATGCTAACCTGTTGGCAGACTCTAGCTGGAATGCTAGCTTGACGGTACTAGCTAGCGTCATGTCGTTTAACACCGTTAGCATCTTCATCTGTAGCTGCAGGTTGCTAGTGTGCTCGGCCAACTGGTCCTACACCATTTCATCCTCCAACAACCCAAACCCGCACATGCTAGCTAGGTGGCAATGGCCCACGATGAATTGCTGTGTTATCTCTCCAATTTTCTGTCGCTGTAGGCGGAACCTAATATGCCACCCCAATACGTTGTCTGGTGTGGCAAAGTAACTAGCAAGCAGCTCTACAGCATCAGCGAACGAGTCCGTTGGTCCTAGCGTGTGGAAAATGCGTTGTCCTTCTATGCCCAGATTGTGAATTAACAGAGCTCACTTCTGTACCTTGTCCAGTTTGCCCAGGTTCAACGCTGACACATACGTTTCAAAGGCATCAAGCCAGTGCGACCAAGAAAAGGGCGGCTCACCGGGGTACTCCAGAAATGGTCTTAGTGGCTTCAGGCACGCTTCCATGGTTTTACTTTCGTCGCCAAATGTTATGTCTGGAAACCCAGAATGACCAACGGAGAGTTGAGCTGTGCTTGAACACGAACTTTATTATAACAAGCTATTGATAATATAGTGCAGGTTTATTATGGCTGAGCGCTATGCCGCTAAGAGCCGAGAGAGGCCTAAGATGGTCGACCCTCTCCATTTAACTGTCTGGCATGATGATGGCACCCTGATGGCTGCGTCACCACGCCAGTGCTCATTAATCCCTGTAGTGCCACACTACAAGAATGACCCATTTCAGTGTATTTTTTCTGCAAAATGCTCCAAGTTCCAGTTCACTCCGTCCCCCCTTTTATGTCACTGCTGAGATCTGTAGGTAATGCCATATTGAGGCTAATGTTAAAGCAGCACTATGTACCTTTTTTGAACACTGAAAAGTCTGCAGCTGGTGGCAGTGGTGGTCTCACGGTTAGGGATGTGACTGGTGACTGGAGGGTTGCCTGTTCAATCCGTGAACCAGCAGGATCAGATCTGGGTGGGGCAGATAACATAACAGTGTTTTCCCCAGCCTCCTAAACCCCATTGTGGTGCCGTTGAGCAAGGCGCTTAACCCCAACTGCTCAAGTGGAGCTGCTCAGTGGCCACAGGCCAATGTGTGGTTGTTCTGGGCTGCTTCCAGGTGTGAATGTGAACAGGGTGTCCTTGAAAAAGAGAGGGTGCCTCTTAGTGGACCTTCCCTGTATAAATAAAGGAAAAATAAAAAAATAAAAAAATAAATTTGTGGTGTTGGCGTTATTACGTTAATCACCCATTAATGCTTCGTCCCGTTAACCGCGACAAATTTTGTGATCTTGGTTAACCGCAGTTAATGGCACAAAGTGCGAACAGTACTTTTTTGGCCTGAACTGCACTCCGTACAGAGCTACGGAAGCCGGTCTTCTTGCTAGTGACAGACAATGTGCGTGCCATACAGACATTGTGAAGTCAAAACAAGCTGTATCACTACCATGGAAATCCTCAAAATGCAGTCATGTTTAAGTTGATGTTATCTGTCGGAGCTCTCACCTGGATAATTGTCACAGCCTACTCCAAAACTTCGCCTGGATGTCGGTTGTTGTCATGAATTCCTGCCTGATTGAGGCAGGAAGAATTAAAACCCAAATGCAGGAGTACGTTGTGTGTTGTACGTTTAGTGTTTTACACTATAAAGATAAAAATGTAATTATTAAACATTAAAATACTTGCTAAATCAAAATTTTAGACTCAAATGAAACCTTTAGCTACCATGGAAATTGATTTAGCTTTGTATTGGAAATACCAAAATACAAGCTAATGTCAGACTAGCTGGGAAATAAACTTGCTGAGTCAACTGCTCCTTTTAAGCATTATGATTAAAATACTGTGGTAGAAATTCACCATTTATTATTCACATCTTTTATTGTAGTGGGAAATTGTTGCTCATATATTAACCTGTTGTGTAATGATTGATTTAGACGACATACTCAGTAATGTAGTGTTGTGGGACACATATGTGGGTTTCATATGCTTCACATGTATATTACTGTATGCTTATTGTATGCTTCACGTCTCAGAGGAACAAAAGGACTGAACCTCCTAGGAGATAACAGGAGGATGTGAAATGTGGCCTTTTGTATGCAAAGAGATGACCTTGAGGGATTTCCTGACCACCAGTGACTTTAGGTGGAGGTGAGAAGACCTGGAAGAAGACGCATTGTGACTTGGGATTAAAAGACAATGTGACTGTGTGCTTTGATGTCCTGGGGTATAAAAGGGACAGATGTTGGGGGATTCTTTCTCTTTTCTGTTTTTGATGATGTTGGAGAATGAAATAAACCTGACTCGTGAGATAAACTCAGCCTCGTCATTTCCACATTCTCCACAGTGTCTACATATTCAGTGCATAGTGTGAGAGGTGAATAATAATGAATTTATGCTCAGCATGCATGTTTTATCTCTCCCCTGTACGGAAAGACATTAAGGTAGAAGCCAATGCGATCTCAGCCTGTTATGCTTTACCGAAGAAAGATAACAAAACAAAGAAATCAATTGTGATGCGCTTTGTGAACAGGAGGGTGAAAAATGACATACTGAGGCAGGCCAAAAAACTAAAGGAAACTCAAGTTTACCTAAATGAACACCTGACAAAAAAAACGCTGAATTAGCACGGCAGGCACGGATGCTAAAGAAACATAATAAGATACAGTCAACCTGGACAAGAAATTGTAGAATTTGGATTAAACTAAATGGAACACCTGAGCAAGCAAAAAGTATAATGATCAGAGATGCTACTGACTTAGATAAATACAAATGAACACTGACTATGAAACACAGAGTGAGGAAACTCAAACTCTAAAAATATGCCACTATGCTGAACATAAACCACAAGAGATGGAGAATGATATTGATCCTGATAACCACTTTTTCAATAATATTCATAACCACTGTGAATATTACACTGAAAAGCAATTCAAAAGTCAAGTGCAATTAGATGGTAAACTGTCAATAATACACTTCAATAGCAGAAGTCTTAACAAAAACTTCTCACAGATTCAGGACTATTTAAAACAGCTAAACAGAAAATTCACAGCTATAGCAGTCTCTGAAACCTGGCTTAATGCAGACCAGGCTCCCCTGATGGCAATAGAGGGATATCAGATGTTTAACATTAACAGATCTCAAAAAAAGGGTGGTGGTGTTGCACTGTATATTGATGACCTATATAGATGTAAGCTTGTAAATGAAATGTCCTTAGCACTACCAGGGATTCTGGAATGTGTTACTGTTGAGATTGACCTAGACAAAACAAAAAATCTAATCATAAGCTGCATATACAGAACGCCGGGAACTTGCATTGAGACATTCAGAGATAAATTAGTCGAGCTGTACAATAATATTACTAGTAAGAAAATGGTAGCAATTTGTGGAGATTTCAATATTGACCTACTTAATCCACATCAACAAAATGTAGTTACAGAGTTCATGAACTCTATGTACAGCATGAGTCTATATCCCACAATAACACATCCCAGTAGAATCACAGCTCACTCTGCTACACTTATTGACAACCTGTTTGTCAATGTTCTCGACAAGAAAATAGAAAGTGGATTATTGATAAATGATATAAGCGACCACTTGCCAATCTTTGCACTTATCCATGGCCACACGGGGCCCAACCCAGAAAAAATCTCAAAATCGTTCAGACACAAATCACCAAACGCAATCAGTTCTTTTAAAGAGGACTTGCTGAAGCAAGACTGGACAGAAGTCTATGTATCAGATGTAAATGAAGCCTATGACACATTTACAAACATTGTAACCACTCTTTATGAAAAAAACTGCCCATTAGTTAAAAAAAAAGCTTAAACACAAATTTACTGACAAACCATGGCTAACCAAAGGACTACAAAAGGCGTGTAAAAAGAAAAATTTATTATATAAAGCTTTCATAAAGAAAAAGACAAAAGAAGCAGAGCAGCGGTATAAAACATACAAAAATAAGTTAACATATATAATAAGATGTAGTAAAAGAGACTATTACAGTAAAGAACTGGAAAAAAACAAAGACAATATTAAAAATACATGGACAATAATCAACAGTATCCTTGGAAATAAAAGCAGAAATACCAGCTACCCAACTAACACTCCAAAAAATAATAAATCGACTCCGAATGTGAATATAGCTTCACCTGCAGATGAATTTAATAATTTTTTTGTTAACATTGGACCTAAACTGGCCCGAGAAATACCCACTACGGTGCCAACAGGTGATTCAATATGCAATAACACTGCTGTAAAAGACACCATCTTCATAAAGAACACAGACGAAAGAGAGGTCATTGAAATTGTTAAATCGTTCAAAAGTAAAACATCTACTGACTGCGATGGTATTGATATGCTACTAGTCAAAACTGTTATCGAATGCATAGTGAAACCACTGACGTATATCTGTAACCTGTCTCTCCAATCAGGTATATTTCCCAATGCAATGAAAATAGCTAAAGTAATTCCGATTTACAAGACAGGCGACAGAGGGGAACTCTCCAACTACAGACCAATTTCACTATTACCGCAATTTTCCAAGATACTTGAAAAAATATTCTATGAGAGAATTGACAGCTTCATACTGAAGAATGATTTATTGTGTGAGCAGCAATATGGGTTCAGACACAAAAGGACAACAGCATATGCCTTAATGGAATTTACAGAAAAAATATCAACAGCCATTGAAAATAAAGAGTATTCAGTTGGAGTATTCCTGGATCTTAAAAAAGCATTTGATACAGTAGATCACAATCTATTATTAAAGAAACTACAAAATTGTGGTATCAGAGGGGTAGCACTGTCCTGGTTAAGAAGTTACTTAAAGAATAGATATCAGTTTGTATGTGTTAACAACAAAAACTCAGAGCTACTGAAGGTCACCTGTGGAGTCCCACAGGGTTCAGTTTTGGGACCATTATTATTCAATATGTATATAAATGATATATGTAAAGTTTCAGAAAAAATGGACTTAATATTGTTTGCTGATGACACTAACCTGCTATGCAGTGGAAACAACTTGGAACAACTTCTGGATACACTCGGAAAGGAATTAGGAAAGCTGAAACTGTGGTTTGATTCAAACAAATTAACGCTCAATTTAAGCAAGACAAAATTTATAGTCTTTAACAACCATCACAACTACCCAGTACCCAAACTCAGTGTAAATGGTGTAGAGATTGAAAGGGTATCCGAAACTAAATTCCTTGGAGTAATAATTGATAACAAACTGTGTTGGAAGCCACATATTAATTATATAAAAGGTAAAGTATCCAAATCAATTGCAATATTACACAGAGTGAAAAATTTGCTGAATCAACCCACACTATACACCTTGTATCATTCATTAATACTCCCATACATGACATATTGTAATGAAGTATGGGGAAATACATATAAAACAAACATATATCCACTCTTTATGCTTCAAAAGAGAGCTATTAGAATAATCAACAAAGCAGCTTACAGGGAACCAACAAACCCACTTTTTCTTAAACAAAAAACTCTCAAGTTGAAAGATCTGATCGACTTTAAAACCGCAATAATAATGTTCAAAGTGAAGAATCTATCACTGCCCGCAAATATCCAAAAGTTGTTCCAAACAAGGGAGAAACGATATCACTTCAGAGGAACATGTATATTTCAAAAGCCTACAGTAAGAACAACTACCAAGCAACACTGTATTTCAGTGCAAGGTGTCAGATTATGGAACGATTTTGGACCTGAATTAAAATCATGTACAAAGCTTGGACAATTTAAACAAAAACTAAAGGAAGAAATACTCCAAACATATTTACAAGACGACATGTAAACTCACATAAGGATTGACATTTCCAGCCTGTGTTGTGTTATAGCTTAGTTTTTCTTTTTTCTCTGTGACACTATGTCTTAGATTTGTTTTTGAATAGTAACCGCTTAACTTAGACTAGCTCAGTTTTCTTTTTCTCTCAGTCATATTTTGTCTTAGCCTTGTTTTAAATTGTAATCGCTCTTGTCTTGTTTTCTCTTTTTTCTCCTTTGAATTCTTGGATGGAATATGGGTGGGCAATATAAGCTGCGGCTTCAGCCATCACCCATTTCGGATAACTCACGTGGAATTGTATAGTAGAAGGAGTCTTTGTCTAATTTGACCTTGTTGTTATATTATACAGTTTCTTTTAACCTGTAATGTACTATCCGAAATAAATAAAATTCATTCATTCATTCATTCAATGTTCTCAGTGAGCAGGGGAGTGGGTGAGCCTTGTGGGAAATAACTGTTAAGATTGTCAAGTAAGGTCAAATCACATTCTTGTGAGTCGTGTGCTCCGACAGTGTGTCTTTGGGTCTTATCTTCAAGGCTGCTACCATATTTGGATCAGAGAGGAATACTATAAAGGAAGCAAAGCTGCTGACAAGAGCAGAACAGTGAGAACAGATTGTGTCTCTTCTCCACTCTTCTCTTGTATACAGAGAAATAAAGGTTATCCAGCTGGCAGAATCGTCTCTCTTTATTTCACTTCAGGACACTAATAATAGGCTGTAAAATTCGGTTACATTCCTGGTGTCAGAAAGTGGGATAGTTGATCGCCACTCTTTGTCCGTCGATGCAGGCTGATCACCCCGAACGGAATTTGGCTCTTTCGGCCTAGTTTGGCGACAGGAGTGCAGCGGTGGCGAAGGGGTGACACACTATCCAGAAGAATCCATTTTACAAGTCTTCTAAAGTTAAAGTAAGTAAAATTTATTGTGCCCTTTATGCAAATTGTATTGGTAAATTGTCAGTTGTGTAGTTCACCTCACTGGACCAATATCTGTGCATGTCCAGTGGGTTAAAGTCCCGTGGTAGGACAAATTCTGGGGTCCGGCGAGTTGATCTCGTGGCAGGACTAAATTGAAGACGGTGTACAGTACCTGTTATAAACAGGTTTGGGAACATAGTCTGAAGTCACAGTGAGATGTGTTGAGGCACGCCTGGGGTTGCCTGGGGTGACCAGCGGTCAAGATAAGGACACATGAGGCACGCACTTAAGATGTTTAGTGGTGTTTTAACAGGAGTTTTAACAGGTACTAGAAAGAGAGATCATATCTCTCCGGTTCTGGCCTCCCTTCATTGGCTTCCCATAGAGTTTAGAATTAAGTTTAAAATCCTTCTTCTTACTTACAAAGCTCTAAACAATCAGGCCCCTTTTTATTTAAAAGATCTGATACTACCGTATTATCCTAACAGAGCACTACGCTCCCAAAATGCAGGATTACTTGTAATACCTAGAATCTCCAAAAGTACAATGGGAGGCAGAGCCTTCAGTTATCAAGCTCCTCTCCTGTGGAACCAGCTGCCAATCTGGATTCGGGAGTCAGACTCGATCTCTGTTTTTAAGAATAGGGCTAAAACCTACCTTTTTGATATAGCCTACAATTAGGGAGGGATCATGTGTTTCTGAACCCTCCCTTAGTTATGCTGCTAATAGGTTTAGTCAGCCAGGGGACCTCCAGTAATGCACTGGGCCTCACTCCTTTCCTCACTCTCAATGAAATATTTTTTTTGCTGGTCATTAACATTTGTTTGTTCTTTCCCATAGATTGAGTCCCCATCGTGCTGTTTGCTCTCTACATGTCTGTTCTTTTTTATCTTCTCTATCCCCTCACCCCCCAGCCAGTCGCAGCAGATGACTGCCCCTCCCTGAGCCTGGTTCTGCTGGAGGTTTCTTCCTGTTAAAAGGGAGTTTTTCCTCTCCGCCGTCGCCAAGTGCTTGCTCACAGGGGATCGCCTGATTGCTGGGGTCTTTCTGCAACTGTGGGGGTTCCCCCTACAGTTGTTAGTGCTATGAGATGACTGTTGTTGTGAAATGGTGCTATATAAATAAAGCTGAATTGAATTGAATTGAATTGGTGTTTGGTGGTCATATTGGTCAGTAATGGGGTCCTGCGAGTCAGGACCTAAACGGTGTCCCTCCGGCGTGAGCGGCCCGAAGGTGAAATTTATGACTGACAAGTATGGTCCTGAAAGTGTGGAATTTATTGAATTTATTGAGGAGTGGATCTGCCAAGCTGAATTTCCTCCGGGGGGCGGGGGGGGGGGGGGGGTCCTTCTTACTTGAAACAATTATTGCTTTGAGAAATATGATTAATGCTGACAGAAAGTTCAGATATGTAAAAAAAAAGAAAAGAAAAGAAAAGAAAAAGAATGAACAGGCAAAGAAAGACAGACAACATAAAGCATAACATTTATCACATTCTGCTGGGGATCCCATTCCTCCTCCCTACAAGCGTGACCATCCGGTCCTCTCACTTCCCCTCCCACTAACCCTTTTACTGCGGCATTGTATCCAGCTCTGCCTGGGCCATTTTCACTCACACCTGAAGATGATATGTCTCCCCCCGAGCAGAAGCACATCCAGTCTGAACAGAAGACACTGTCAGGTGCTATGAAGCATAAGGGACAATGGGAACTTGAGGAATTGTTGGGACCTTGTTTTCTCCATGGAAAACAGACCTGCACCTCCACTAACTACTTCACATTTTGAAAATGCCATGTTATCTTATTGCTCTGTACTGTCCTGCCAACTTCAAAACATTTCACAGCAGGTAAAGGCTGCCCTGCTTAGGCCAGCAGAGGGAGTCCTGCACGACATCAAACCCGGTGACTGGGTGGTGGTGGTCATCAAAAGCTTCAAACGAAAGAACTGGCATAGTAAATGGTGGTTGGGTCCATACCAGGTCCTTCTGACGACTTTCACGGCTGTGAAGATCGCGGAAAGGGCGACGTGGATCCATGCAACGCACTGCAAGAAGATCCCAGAAGTCAAGCCAGAAGAACCTAGACCAGACACGGACGAGAAGCAGAAGAGAAGTGGTCAGCCATGACCACCATCCTATGTTGTAGGCCTGGACGAGAAGAAGATTACCAAGTAACGCCTTTTGACAACAGGTGCCCACCTGTTTACCTGTGCAAAGGTTTGCTGATGGTGCCTCTGGTGTCCGGCGTAACGTTTGCAATAGAGAAACAGATGGGGCACACATGATAAGAGGGGAGACATACTGTTAGGTTCCCCTGCTAGAGTCCCACCAGACATGAATGACCAGGACATCGATCATCCTTTGCCACAGCAGGCTGCCAAAGCACAGACCCTACAGAGACATCAGGAGAAAGAGTGCGACAGCTGCAGCTGGATCACTTTTGTTGTGATGCTGTTGGGACTTATTATATGTCTGCTAACCTGTTAATTTTTCTTACCAACACAGGAGAACCCCATAGTGAGCAAAAGAGCACAGGTTGACCCTAATTCTAGACAGATTTTGAATGCTTACTTGTTTTCCCCTGGGTGGGGGGAGAAACCTCACCAATGTTTTCCAACTCAATATATGGTATTAATCTGTTGTGTTCTTCCCCTTATCAGGTATATGATTTCGAAGTTATTTGTTACCAATATGCTACACTATATGCCCACAAATGCTTCTGAAAGTTCAGCTCTAAATTATACTGCTTTGGACATGTCTCAACTTCCCGTCCACGATGATTATGGAAACTGTGTTACCAATTCCCTTGATACATAGTTCACATGGTGTAGGTGAATGCTTCCCTACTTTGCTTGCTCCACATCGAGTACTTACACCCTCAAAAACAGCTTCTTTGTGACCCTCCACACATGCTAATTTCTATGTCATGGCTGATGACGTGTTAGTTTAAACCTGTTACGGTGTACTTTCACTGATGTCTTTGCTTTGACTGTCTTGTACATTTTTTAGTGATCATATACGATCAAGAGAAGGGAAATGTGGTAGAAATTCACCATTTATTATTCACATCTTTTATTGTAGTGGGAAATTGTTGCTCATATACCCTGTTGTGTAATGATTGATTTAGACGACATACTCAGTAATGAAGTGTCTACATATTCAGTGCATAGTGTGAGAGGTGAATCATAATGAATTTATGCTCAGCATGCATGTTTTATCTCTCCTCTTTATGTATCCAGCTGGCAGAATCGTCTCTCTTTATTTCACTTCAGGACACTAATAATGGACTGTAAAATGATCCTGAAGGACAACCTGCTGTGCGCAGGGGTGGACCAGCACCTGTCATCATGGATCCTGGACTACCTCACAAACCGGCCACAGTTTGTGAGAACCCGGGACTGTGTGTCCGACACGATCATCGGTAGCACCGGGGCCCCCCAGGGAACGGTTTTGGCTCCCATCCTGTTTACCCTTTATACTGCTCACACAACACAACACACTGCCATCTACAGAAGTTCTCTGACGACTCTGCAATCGTCGGCCTCATCTCCAAAGGAGATGGAGCTGAGTACAGAGGACTTATCCAGGGCTTCGTGGACTGGTGCCATAGGAACTGCCTCCAGATCAACGCGAGGAAAACTAAGGAGCTGGTGGTGGACTGCCGCAGGCAAGGACAACCCCTCACAGCACCAGTAAACATACAGGGAACAGACATCGAGATGGTGACATCCTACAAGTACCTGGGTGTTCATCTGAACAATAAACTAGACTGGTCACACAATACCGACGCACTCTACAAGAAGGGACAGCGCAGGCTGTTCCTACTGAGGAGACTCAGGTCTTTTGGTGTACAAGGGGCGCTGCTGAAGACATTCTACGACACGGTGGTAGCATCAGCCATCACTTTTGGAGTGGTCTGCTGGGGCAGTGGCATTACAGCAGCCGATAGGAAGAGACTGAACAAACTGATCAAGAAAGCTAGCTCTGTCCTGGGGCAGTGCCCTGACCTAGTGGAGGAGATAGGCGAGAGAAGGATGGTGGCTAAACTGTCATCTCTGCTGGAGTCCGAGTCCCACCCTATGCAGGACATACTGAACGCACTGAGGAGTTCATTTAGCAGCAGACTACATCATCCTAGGTGCGCAACCGAGAAGTTTCGCAGGTCCTTCCTACCTACGGCAGTCAGACTGTATAACATAAGCAGGGCTGCTCGCAGAGATAGCAAAAAAACATGACAACCTAATAGTACTGAATGCAAAAGACGCAATAGACTTACACAATGGTCCCCTCCAGTATATACAACTAGGACAGTATCGATCGCTACGGAGGGTGACAATACGTATGGGTACATATTCATACTATGTAGGATAACTAAGTAGATGGTTATGCTGTTTATTCCATCTCGCTACAATGCTCCACACTTTGTATATATATTTATATATTGATGTGTATGTATGTATATCCACTGCTCTTATTTATATCTTCCGTATCTCTTAATTATTGCTCTGAGTGTTGCTATCCCTGTGCTGTTGCAATCCTGGAATTTCCCCATTGTGGGACTAATCAAGGCTTATCTTATCTTAAAATTTGGTCACAATACTAAATGATTGCTAGAATACACCTTCCAGTATCTTCAGCTAACCCACAGTTGTTTACTATATTTGTACTACTGCTGAAATGCTGAGTATACGTATTTGCATTTTAGCAAAAATATTTAGTGTGAGCCTTAAGATTTATGACATTTAACATTTATAGTTAATTTTTACATTATACATTGCTGCAAATGTGATAAAATGCAACTTGAAAATATATTGTATTTTTAAAGATGTTTAAAGCTAAAGTTGGAAAATATTCAGCCAAAACATGAGCATGAACTAAGGGACATTACTGATAACTGTAATATTTGAAATGCATCAACTGAGACTATGTTAATATAATACACACAATATATCATTTGTTGGATATCTCACTGTATTTTCACAGTCCATTAAAGTTTAATTGTTCTTTTCCTTAACTTTTAGAAAGTTATACATTAGTGTTTGCAGCAGAAATGTATTTTTGTCAAACCAGAACCTGTAGCAAAATGACAAATTTGATTTGATTTGATTTTGTATACTTTATTGATCCCCAGAGGGGAAATCATGAAGTTTCCAAATTTCACATAACTTTAATGTTGCTTTATGAGAAATGCTTGTCATTTTTGCATGGATAAATACTGACATAAGTTTTTTTTATTGTTGGTCTTGATTTCACATGGAGATTAAATCACAACCGAACACACCTAAACAATTAAAACTGTCATTTGTTTATACTCTGATCTGCAGTCTACTGTCAGCTCAGGCTATTTATCATTCTTAGTATGGTTGTGGGGCGTTGGAGATGGAGCATGTGGGGAAATGAGAGGAGATCTGTTGCAGCCCACAGGCCCCTTCACATTTTGTGATGTGGCTTTAAGACTTCCTGGGAAAAGCAAGGTCTTCTGGGATACCGCTTGTCTTCTCCAGATGTATGTGAGTGTATGTTGTGAATGAGTACATGTGCCTTATACTGTATGTTAGTGTTTTTATAACAGCAGCTCTCTGCTTTATCGTTAAACTGCTTCTGCCCTTTTGTGAGTTAGTCCACCGTTGGTTGATAGCAGTTTTTCAAGGAATGAGGGAGTGTCATTGTAAAATGAAAGAACAAGCCCATATTCCAGGTGATTTTTCTTCCAGGTGGCACAGAGCCACTGATATGAAAGGTTCCGCCTCTGAAAATACTTCCGCTCTACATCTATGAAAGGCACCGGTCTTAAAACACAGTGACACTCCCATTGTTTTCTAACTGACTGTTATCAGTCTTACTCAAATAAAGTGCTGCTCATGAGGTAAACGGTGAACTATTCCAACCAAGGGCGTAACTATGGTTGCAGACTTTCATTCATGCACAAATATCAGTAACCTGTTGTACCTTAATAATTTTCCTTCAATCAGGGAACCAGGTTAATTCAGTGGATAGCAGTTATATGTGCCATTGTAATTAAATGCAGTTTACTTTAATTGGCGGACTGATCCCAAGCTTTCTAAACTGGCTTTTGGTACGTGGAATGTCACCTCTCTGGTGGGGAAGGAGCCTGAGCTGGTGTACGAGGTTGAGAGATACTGGCTAGATATAGTCCGCCTCACCTCAACACACAGCTCCGGTTCCGGAACCAGTCTCCTGGAGAGGGGCTGGAGCTTGGTCTTTTCTGGAGTTTCCCCAGGTGAGAGGCGACGAGCAGGGGTGGGTATTCTTGTATCCCCCCACCTTGCTACCTCTATATTGGAGTTTTCCCCAGTGGACGAAAGGGTTGCTTCCCTGCGCCTTCGGGTTGGGAAACGGGTCCTGACCATCATTTGTGCCTATGCACCAAATGATATTTCAGAGTACCCACCCTTTTTGGAGTCTGTGACTGGGGTGCTGGAGGGTGCTCCTCTTGGAGATTCCATTGTCCTACTGGGGGACTTCAATGCGCACGTGGGCAACGACAGTGAAACCTGGAGGGGGGTGATTGGGAGGAATAGCCTGCCCGATCTGAACCCGAGTGGTGTAGAGTTATTGGACTTCTGTGCTAACCACAGTTTGTCCATAATGAACACCATGTTCAAGCATAAGGGTGTCTATATGTGCACCTGGCACCAGGACACCCTAGGTTGCAGGTCGATGATCGATTTTGTTATCGTGTCATCAAACTTGTGACTGTATGTCTTGGACACCCGGGTAAAGAGAGGTGCAGAGCTGTCAACTGATCACCACCTGGTGGTGAGTTGGATCCGATGGCAGGGGAGGAAGCCATTCAGACCTGGAAGACCCAAACGTATAGTGAGGGTGTGCTGGGAACGTCTGGCTGAAGCCCCTGTCCGGGAGGTCTTCAACACCCACCTCCGGAAGAATTTCAACCACATTCCAAGGGAGTCTGGAGACATGGAGTCTGAATGGGCCATGTTCTCCACCTCTGTTGTTGAAGCGGCGGCCCAGAGCTGCGGCCGCAAGGTGGTCAGTGCATCTCGTGGTGGCACCCCCCGAACCAAGTGGTGGACACCAGTGGTAAGGGGGGCCATTAAGCTGAAGAAGGAGTCCTATCAAGCTTGGTTGGCTTGTGGGACTCCCGAAGCAGCTGAGGTGTACCAGCAGGCCAAGCGGAGTGCAGCTCGGGTGGTTGCTGAAGCAAAAACCCGGGTATGGGAGGAGTTCAGTGAGGCCATGGAACAAGACTTTCGGTCGGCCTCAAAGAGATTCTGGCAAACTGTCCGGCGGCTCAGGAGGGGAAAGCAGCTCCCTGTCCACACTGTGTATGGTGCAGATGGGACACTGTTGACTTCGACTGGGGATATCGTCGGGCGGTGGAAGGAATACTTCGAGGATCTCCTCAATCCCACTGATACGCCTTCCACAGAGGAAGCAGGGTTTGGGGACGAGGGGGATGACTCGCCTATTACAGGGCCTGAGGTCGCCAAGGGGGTTAAAAATCTCCTTGGTGGCCGGGCCCCGGGGGTGGACGAGATTCGCCCTGAGTACCTTAAGGCCCTGGATGTTGTTGGGCTGTCATGGTTGACACACCTCTGCAACATTGCGTGGAGGTTGGGGGCAGTGCCTTTGGCATGGCAAACTGGGGTGGTGGTTCCTCTCTTCAAAAAAGGGGACCGGAGGGTGTGCTCCAACTTTAGAGGGATCACACTCCTCAGCCTCCCTGGGAAGGTCTATGCCAAGGTACTGGAGAGGAGAGTCCGGCCGTTGGTCAAACCTCGGATTCAGGAGGAGCAATGTGGTTTTCGTCCTGGCCGTGGCACATCGGACCAGCAGTTTACCCTCTCGAGAATTCTTGAGGGTTCGTGGGAGTTTGCCCAACCAGTTTGCATGTGTTTTGTGGACTTGGAGAAGGCATTTGACTGCGTCCCTCGTGGTTTTTTGTGGGGGGTGCTTCGGGAGTATGGGGTGTCGGGCTTCTTGTTACGAGCTATTCGGTCTCTGTACGACCATTGTGAGAGTTTGGTTCGTATTGCTAACACTCGGTCGGAGTCATTCCCAGTGAGAGTTGGACTCCGCCAGGGCTGCCCTTTGTCACCGATCCTGTTCATAATTTTTATGGACAGGATTTCTAGGCGCAGCCAGGGAATGGAGGGTGTCATGCTTGGTGACCACAGGATCTCATCTCTTGTTTGCAGATGATGTTGTCCTGTTGGCTTCATCCAGCAATGACCTACAGCTCTTGCTGGGACGGTTTTCCGCTGAGTGTGAAGCGGCTGGGATGAGAATCAGCACCTCCAAGTCCGAGTCCATGGTCCTCAGCCAGAAAAAGATCGATTGTCCTCTCTGGGTTGGGGACAGGCTCCTGCCCTAAGTGGAGGAGTTTAAGTATCTTGGGGTCTTGTTCACGAGTGAGGGGAAAATGGAGCGAGAGATTGACAGACGGATTGGAGCAGCACCTGCAGTGATGCGGACATTGTACCAGTCTGTTGTGGTGAAGAGGGAGCTGAGTTCTAAGGCAAAGCTGTCGATTTACCAGTCAATCTACGTTCCTACTCTCACCTATGGTCACGAGCTTTGGGTAATGACCGAAAGAACAAGATCGCGGATACAAGCGGCTGAAATGAGCTTTCTCTGTAGGATTGCTGGACTCACCCTCAGAGATAGGGTGAGGAGCTCAGTCATCCGGGAGAGGCTCAGAGTAGAACCGCTGCTCCTCCACATTGAAAGGAGTCAGTTGAGGTGGTATGGGCATCTGATTAGGATGCCTCCCACTTGGTGTTTCAGGCACATCCTACTGGGAGGAGACCCCGGGGCAGACCCAGGACTCGGTGGAGAGACTATGTCTCCCAGCTGGTCTGGGAACGCCTTGGTATCCTCTCTGAAGAGCTGGAGCAGGTGGCTGGGGAAAGGGAAGTCTGTGCTTCTCTGCTTGAACTGCTGCCTCCGCGACCCGGACCTCCGGAAAAGCGGTAGAAGATGGATGGATGGATGGATACTTTAATTGTATCCTCAGTTCCTTGTCATCCTACGTTATGTAATTAAACTTACATGATATATTCAAGCAATATCAAGAAGTGCTCTTGTAAGTTAATATCAGCTCTGCTTTGATGCATGGTTACATCAGTCTCAAGATATTACAACAACTTGACCTTAAGTGTGATATTGCTTCTCTACAGGAGTTCTACAAACACAGTTTATTAGCAAAACGAAATAAGTGACAAATAATTGTGATTTGTTAGTTTATTTATTGTTATTTTGCTCCACTAATGATAAATAATTATGCAACTCAGCATTTAACCCTAGAACACTTTAGCTATAAAAAGTAACATCATCACTTTCGCCGGGTAATTTTTACCCGGTATAACATATCCAACAAAAAGTACTTGTCATAAAAAATAGATCAAAATATGACAACACATGATAAATTAGAGTGGTTTTCTTTTATTACCTCCGCCAGGCCGCAGGCCGGAGGAGGTAATGTTTTTGCCAGCGTTTGTCTGTCTCTTTGTCTGTTTGTCTGTCTGTTGGTTAGCAAGATAACTCAAAAAGTTTTGGACAGATTTTGATGAAACTTTCAGGCGTTGTTGGAAATGGTACAAGGAAGAACTGATTAAATTTTGGGGATGATCGGGATCACCGTCTGGATCCAGGAATTTTTTAAAGGATTCTTTAACATTGTGACATAGGGCCATTTTCAACATGTGTGCAGGTGCAATGGAGGGCGCTGGTCGTCGTGTCTGACGAACACGAACTCCGCGTTCTTCAAAGTTTTAGGCACAAATGCACGCGGAAAACAATGGTGGGCCGGGCCCGGCAGCGTGCCTGTGTTTGCGCTACGCTGCAAAAGCTGAGACGGGCAGCTGTCCGGCGCCGGATTATTTGGCAGAAATTCCCCGGGCAGCCATAGGGGCTGCGCAAAAACAAGCTCTCTGCCGGGGAAGCTTCCAAATCCTCTTTTGCCGCGGAGCGCAACCCCAATAAAACCCACGGCAACCTGTCTACCCAATTTGCATCCATCAGTGAACCCCTGAGTGCTGCTTTCAGTGATCTATGAAAACGCTCGCATAACCCATTGGCCTGTGGGTTGTACGCGGTTGTGCGATGAATTGCAACGCCCGCAGCCTGGGAGTTTGCAGATGGAGGAGATGGACACAACAGCAACACTTGAGTTTATTACCTCTGCCAAGGAGGTAATGCTTTTATTGCCATCTGTCTGTTTGTCTGTCTGTCTGTTACCAACATAACTCAAAAAGTTATGAACGGATTTTGATGAAATTTTCAGGAAAGGTGTGTAATGGCACAGGGAACAGATGATTAGATTTTGGTGATGATCTGAGAGTGCATACCTCCACCAAGGGCTTTGTTTGTATTTGTGCAGCAGGATTACACAAAAAATACTGGATGGATTTGGATGAAATTTTCACCAGAGGTGGTTCTTGGCCTAGAGAGGAACCCATTACATTTTGGGGATGATCTGGGAATGCATACCTCAGCCAAGGCTCTTCTCACAGTCACAGTCAGCCACAAAACTCCAAAACTAACGGACAGACTTCGATGCAATTTTCACCACAAGTGGCGATAGGCCTACACACAAGCCCATTACATTTTGGAGGTGATCCATGAGAAACGGAAGGAGCCTTGGCGGAGATATGCGCTCTATGAGTGCTTTTCTAGTTTTCAACTGTGGCATGTGTAACAAAATGAAAAAAAAAATGTCATAGGAGGACCCCCATAAAATGCTCCAAAATTACTGAAAAATTAGGAATTCATGAACAAAAAATTCCTAAAAAAAAAAAATAATGATACTGGAAACTTGGTCTTTGGTCCACCCATTCCTGGGACATGTGAGACTTCCCTGGTGAAGGCACAGACTCCTTGACACGCGAACAGCTGCAGGAGAGAGGAAGAAAAAATGGTATTTTTTGAGTGGGTAAAAATGACCAATTGACTAAAATATTGTTTTCACCATATGAATTCCCTTTGAAATCACCACTTTGTGATATTTATTCATAACCATTGCACTAAATAAGGATAGCATGCAAATTCCAGGACCACTTTTACTTACCTATTCCTTACAAGCAGTCTCACATATCCCAGGAATGGGTGGACCAAAGACCAAGTTTCCAGTATCATTATTTTTTCTTTTTAGGAATTTTTTGTTCATGAATTCCTAATTTTTCAGTAAAGCATGTCCTCCTATGACATTTTTTTTTATTTTGTTACACATGCCACAGTTGAAAATAAAAGAAAAACACTCTAATTTGTCATGTGTTGTCATATTTTGATCTATTTTTATGACAAGTACTTTTTGTTGGATATATTATATTGGGTAAAAATTACCCGGCGAAAGTGATAGTGTTACTTTTTATAGCGAAAGTGTTCTGATTTTATACACTAACACTATCACGGGGTGAAATCCACCCAAAACGTATTTTACCCTCTTTCACCATTGCCGGGTGAAAATCACCCAAAAGCATGCCTGTAGGAAAAAGTGGGCTTTGGGGTAGGGAAACACCCACACCTTCAAAGATGTCAAAAACAATGGTGAAGCTACCCAGGGACCCATGACACTCAGAAAAATGCAACATATTGAAAATCATGTAAATACATTTGCTCGGGTGAAAATCACCCGGCGATAATGCTCTCGGGTTAAAGGTGATTGAGGTAACACTGTGACCTCCTGGCAAGGTGTTGCACTTACTCTTCCCCCACTATAATACTGTACTTGTAACAGACTCAATAAAAGCATTTCTACTTGGCTTGGCAAGTGGGTTGACCCTCTTGGTGACACAGGTAGAGTGTGGAGCGGGAGGTTGTGAGTTCAAACCCCCTGTTGGATGCCACCAGTTGGACTTGGCCCATCCCTTTGGTCACAAATGGCATTTGTTGGCAGGACTTGATGGTGGCATATCAGTCCCATCCCTAGGTGCCAGCAATGTGTTGGCCCATCCCCTTGGTCACATACTAGTTAAGTGTTTTTCAACCTTTTTTGAGCCAAGGCACATTTTTTACATTGAAAAATTGAACAGCACACAACCAGCCAAAAATATTACAAAATGACTTACTGTACCGTGTTACAGTACCGTGTTATGTAATGACAACTTAGTCTTGTAATTTAATTGCACACACTCAGTGTGAAACCTGGGCCTGTTGAGTTATGTCTTTACATGTCATGCCCACCTTTTTTTTTTTTCCCCCTTGTCCTGTCAGGCAGCTAGGCAAACAGAACAGGGATCTGTCACCCTTATTGTGCCAAAACAGATTTACTTTGCCAAGAGGAGCTTATACAGTACCTAACTGTGTATTGTACAGTATATTGTTGTAAACTTCTCCTGTAATAACTTTTAATACTTTATTTTAATTGTTTTACCCATGGAAGACCCAACAGGATGGGGAAGAGGGAAAGGAAGTGTGTGAAGGGGGAAAAGAAAAGGGAGGGGAACAGACAAAAAAAACAAAAAAAAAAAAAAAAACAACAACTAAAACAAACAAAAGACAAACTGCTTCTTCCATCGAAGATGTCTCAACACGAGTCTGGTTTCCGCACCTGTTAAAGGAGAGACACTTGTGCGTGTATGTCTGTGTGCATATATATGAGAACGCGCACAAAATAAGTGTGTGCATGTGAGTGGTTTGTCAGGAAACATAAGAGTGGAGGGCCGGTCGCAGCAGCTCTCCCCCTGGGAACCCTGAGCAGGCAAGGCAGCGCCACCAACCCCCAGCCCCAAGGTCAGCAAGCTCCAGGAAAGCCAGGCATCTGCCCCCGGAGGGACGATCAAGGGAGGCCAGGCTGCTCAGCGGCCAGCGCGGTGAGCCCACACCCCCGGACCCGCCCAACCCCCACCCACCCCCCAGCAGGGCCAATATCCGCCCACGGGCCCCAGGCACCAGGAGGCCAGTGACTCCACCCCCCGGGACAGAGACCAGCCTGCGCCCCCCGGCGCGAGCCCCCCAGGCACCCCCACAACGGGCCCGCCCCAGCGCCTCTGTCGCACACCCCGGGAACCCCACGTCCAATGAAGTCCCCCCGTCCAGGGGAGCCCATGTTGCCGAGAGGCACTACCCCCTTAATCCAGCACCTCCCGACTCGCAGACACACCCCTCCCCGCACCTTCACACCCACATGCTCCCATGCACACCCCTGTCACTCACCCAGACCGACCCATTTTCTCTCACTCTTGTACCCATTCAAATTCACTCCTCATTCACCTTTGTTTCATAAGGCAGCTGCAAAGCAGATGCAGTGAGCCTGAACACGCACCAGTGCCTGGCAGTGACCAGGGAGACCACCGGCGCAGGCCACAGAAGCAGACCCCCACCCCCGGCGCCCATCTGTGCAAACAATCAGTAGACCACCGCAGGCGCCCCAAGATGCCACCCGGTATGCAAAGCGCTGCACAAAACTGACCCACCACTACCACCTCCATTCATTACCCCCTCACTTTCACTTAGACTCATATTCAGTCCCCCTCTCACTTCCTTGGTTGTATCTATATATTCAGTAGCACCCAGGGATTTTGACAACATGATAGGTCCCAGGCTCCCCACCAGGCCCCCACGCCCCCAGCAAGAGCAGGGCA
The DNA here is from genome assembly GCA_020510985.1 of Pholidichthys leucotaenia. Taxonomy (NCBI): domain Eukaryota; kingdom Metazoa; phylum Chordata; class Actinopteri; order Cichliformes; family Pholidichthyidae; genus Pholidichthys; species Pholidichthys leucotaenia. The sequence goes on along the minus strand of CM035845.1, from coordinate 145,625,317 downwards.
ATAGGGGTGGGGGAAGACCCCCACGCCGTCCCCCCGCACAGAACATGGTGGGTGGGTGTCGGTTATATGATATAATTGTGTGCAAGATGTTAGTGCAGTCAAGATGTTAGTGCAGTTCTACACGGCCATCATCGAGTCCATCCTCACCTCCTCCATAACCGTGTGGTACGCAGGAGCCACTGCCAGGGACAGACTAAGGCTGCAGCGTGTCGTGCGCACTGCTGAGAAGGTGATCGGCTGCAAGCTCCCATCTCTCCAGGACCTGTACATCTCCAGGACCCGGAGGCATGCAGGCCGGATCGTAGCCGATCCTTCACACCCTGGTCACGTACTGGTTGCCCCCCTCCCCTCAGGTAGAAGACTTCGGTCCATTCAGACTAAAACCTCCCGGCACATGAACAGCTTTTTCCCCTCTGCCATCAGACTGCTGAACATTAAGTGACTTATTGACTCTTGTGCACTATGTACAGCAGCTCAACCAGACTCATGTCAATCATCACTGTTTTCTTTTGCATTACCGACTGCACTATGTGGAACTCCACAATATCTGCTACTTGCTAATTTATTTAAAACTGCTTTGACTAGTATCACTCATTCTTATTCTACACTTATTGCATGTTTAGTTTTTTAGTTTTTTAGTTTATCTCTTTATCTTATGTTTTAATGTTGCAGCATTGCACCGAGACAAATTCCTAGTTTGTGTACTACATGAACAATGGCAATAAATCTGATTCTGATTCTGATTCTGATTCTGAAATGTGTGGACTACCAAAGTGCAATTAAAATTGGGGGGATAGTGATTGGAGCATCGCTAGCCACTGCGATGGGCAGCAGGGCCCCCATCCCCCCAATTCAAAGACGTGCATGTTAGGTTAATTGGTTGTTCTAAAATTGTCCCTAGATATCTGTCTCCTATAGGACGTCGCCCGGGTTAACAATGCCAGGGGTTCCCGGCAGCAGAAGGTGAGGGACAGAGCTGCATGGAGGAATCTGATCAGACCTAAATGAAACAGTCATTGTCGCCCCCAACAGACTGCTACGATGATGATGATGATGATGACAGGCCCTTGGAATAGAGCAGTGCTTCTCAATTATTTTTTGCAAAGCCCCCCCTAGGAAAGAGAAAATATTTCGCGCCCCCCCAACTCGCCGCAGTGACTATAAATAAGATCATTATCTATAAAAATTGTATAAGTATACCTAAAATTGTATCCTTTTTAACATTAACAAAAGAAAAAAGCAATATAAATCAACTTTCAACAAATATTAACTTTATTTTGCCACACAGAAACCCTGTTATAGTCTAAAACAGAAAAAAAAAACTTAAAGTGCATCAAAGTGCCTGAAAAAAAAAATATGTCAATCCTTATTTAAACTAGAAACATTTTTGACCAACTGAACCATTTGATGCTGAGAAAAATAATTCAATCAATAAATAATATTAAATGTTAACAGTACCAATATATTTAACATTTTAGTCTGAAGAAAAAGGTAGAAAAAGGCAGTATCAACTCCTCTGCAATTGTGTGGGGTTTTTTGCACTGCGCAACTTGGTGCGCCACTTTAAATGATGCTGAAAGTGCTCGCTGGTTTACTGATGTAGCGTTCACAAAGCGGGATGATTGTTGGCCGTACTCCGCACGTTTTCGCTGAAAAAAATCAAGCGGCTTATCAACGTGTTGAGGATGTAATGTCTGTAGGTGACGTCTTAATTTATTTGGCTTCATGCTGTCCGCTGCCAACACTTTCAGACACAGTGAACACACCGGTCTTTCCTCGTCTCCCACCGTAGTCAGAGTGAAGCCAAGCGCTAGATAAGCTTTGTCATATTTCCTCGTCTTAGCTTTTGGGAGACTTTCATTTGTCTCTTTACCTGTGTCGCTCTCCGCTTTTCTTTTCGTTACTGTTAAATATTTCTCCATGGTGTCTCTCGAGGGGTTTGTTGACAGCTGTCACGCCGCGCCGCTCATCAGCGGCGCCACCTGCACACACACCTGCACATCATCAGCAGTGAGGAATATAAGCCGCCTCACCCTGAGCTTCGGCCTGAAGCCGTCAGACTTCGCCACTCATCATCGTGAGTCAACCTTTCCTTCAGCACGACGCTTTTGGTAAGAAGCCCTTACCTCCCTTCTCTCCAGTTTGCTCCCCTGTGCACAGGTGGATTCCTCGGCGGCGGACGACGCCTCTCCCTCGCCATTCCTCGCTGCTGCACCGAGCCCTGCAGGTGGCTGTCTTCCGGGTCCCGTCCTTGTGGTGCCAGTCATCTGTCCCTTGCAAGTAAGCTCCTCTCTCGCTCATTCTCCTCCTGTGTTGGTGTGTGCCCGTCACCCTGTGTCCTTGTGCTCTTTCCCATAGGGTTGCCGGCTGTACGGTCTCCTGCCTCTGTGCCCGAAGCAGACGCCGCCACCAATACATTTACATCCCGCAGACACACATTCATTCACCCCTGTTGCTAATAAACTATTTGAACTTCTCTGAGCCTGTGTGTGTGCGTCTCCTGAGCCGTGCGTTATGTCAGTACGGCTTCAGCAGAGCGGCTCGGCAGACGGCGGGCTCGCACACCGGCTTACCAACCTCGAGGCTCGGGTGGATCAGATAGCTTATCAGCAACAGGTGATCCTAAATCAATTGATCATTATTAATAACCGATTGGACCGCCTGGACCCCCAGCAGCCGTTCCCCCCGGCTCATCAGGGTGGCTCGGCTCCTGCCGCTCCAGTGGCCGTCCAGCAGGCTCCGGTAGCACCGGTGCGGCTCACACCCATTCCGACCCCCGCCCGCTTTAGCGGAAAGCTCGGCGGAGCGCGGGGGTTCATCATGCAGTGTGAGTCCGTATTCCACCGCGTGCCCGGAGACTTTCCCTCGGATCATAGTCGGATTGGTTATATCGGGAATCTCCTGGAGGGGCGAGCGTTGACTTGGACCTACGCCGTTATGGCGAGGCCCAGTTACGCCACCCTCACTTATGACCAGTTCGTGAGGCGCTTCCTGGAGGTCTTTGACCATTCACGAACCGAGACGGTCCAGGTCGACCGGCTTCTCGCTCTCCAGCAGGGAAGCCGGTTGGCCGCGGACTATGCGGTCGACTTCCGGGTAGCAGCGGAGGAAGTAGGCTGGGAGGAACGCTCCCTCTGCGGTCTTTTCCTCCGCAGCCTCAATGACGATCTGAGGGATGAACTGGCTGGGCGGGACCTCCCTGAGACGCTAGCGGAGCTGTCTTCCCTTGCCATCAGCTTGGATAACAGGCTGCACGAGCGCTCCTCGGGGCGGAAGTCGTCATCTTCTCACCCTCGCGGAGCCTCGTCGCGCCAGCCCCAAGCTCGCCCCCTGGTGACGCCGCCACCATCGCACCCCGAGGAGTCGGAGCCGATGGTGACGGGTTGGACAAAGCTCTCCCCGGCGGAGAGACAACGCCGCCGTGCGTTGAATCTCTGCATGTATTGCGGAGATAATCAACACACGGTAGAGCTTTGTCCACAAAAGCCAAACGGGGGGGTCCGCGAGTCACTGTAGGGGGCCTCGCGGACGTCAATCGGTTAAGTCCCCTCACTCAATTAAAGCTGCCCATCCGTTTCTGCCACAACCCCATTGGGCACCTCACCCACGCACTGGTGGATTCGGGCGCAGAGGGCAGCTTCATTTCACAAAGCCTGGCAACCCGATTGGGCATCCGCTGCCAGGCGCTCAAAGACCCCATCTCCCTGGTCAACCTCTCCCGTGCTTCCCTTGGGAGAGTCACGCACCAGACCATCCCGGTCCCGGTGATCATCTCTGGTAACCACCGGGAGGAGATAACCTTTCTCATCCTGCCCAACTCTGTGTCGCCCGTCATCCTGGGGTATCCCTGGCTACGCCTCCACAACCCTGTCCTGGATTGGAAGTCAGCTGGGGTATCGGCATGGAGCACGTTCTGCATGGGCACCTGCCTTCAGTCCGCTGCCTGCTCTCTGTCCGCTTCTTCCCCCGCTACGGACGCTGCACCCCCGGACCTGTCCCTGGTGCCTCTGGAATTTCACGACCTGGGCATGGTATTCAGTAAGACCAAGGCCATGTCTCTCCCTCCTCATCGGCCCTATGACTGCGCCATCAACCTCCGCCAGGGGGCACCCTTACCTTCTGGTCGGCTCTACAGTCTGTCGGCGCCGGAGAAGGAGACGATGTCTATCGGGCCCTAAATGACATCACGGAGAGGGATCGTTACACCCTGCCCCTCATGGACACCGCTTTCCACTCCCTCCAGGAGGCGACCTGGTTCACCAAGCTGGATCTACGCAGCGCATACCACCTCGTCCGGATCCGGGAGGGAGATGAGTGGAAGACAGCCTTCCGTACCCCGAACGGCCACTTTGAATACCTGGTAATGCCGTTCGGGTTGACCAACGCTCCTGCCGTCCTTCAGCGCCTCATCAACGACGTCCTCCGGGACTTCATCGGCCTCTTTGTGTTCGTCTACCTGGATGATATACTCATCTTCTCCAAGTCCAGGGACGAGCACCAGGTCCATGTGAGGCGGGTCCTCCAAAGGCTGCTGGAGAACCGGCTATACGTGAAGGCTGAGAAGTGCGAATTTTTTGCTAGAACAACATCCTTCCTGGGATTCGTCATCGCTCACAACCAGGTGCGTCCAGACCCAGAGAAGGTTAAGGCGGTGGTAGAGTGGCCTACACCTGCGTCGAGGAAACAGGTGCAACAGTTCGTGGGATTCGCGAACTTCTACCGCCGCTTTGTCCCAAACTTCAGCACCATCGTCGGACCGCTGACCCGCCTCACGTCCCCTAAGGTCCCGTTCCGGTGGACCGAAGAGGCCGCAGCTGCTTTTCAGGCGCTGAAGGCGGAGTTCTCCTCCTCCCGGGTCCTTCGCCAGGTCGACCCCGCGCTGCAGTGCATCGTGGAGGTGGATGCTTTGGACACAGGAGTGGGGGCGGTGCTATCCCAGCGGTCGCCTGACGACGGCACCAAAAGGCCCTGTGCCTTCTTCTCCCGGCGCTTGTCCCCGGCGGAGAGAAATTACGACATGGGGGACAGAGAGCTCCTCGCCATCAAGCTCGCGCTGCAAGAGTGGCATCACTGGCTAGAGGGGGCGGACCTGCCGTTCGTGGTCCTGACGGACCACAAGAACTTGGAATACCTTCGATCTGCCAAGCGCCTGAACGCCCGCCAGGTGCGCTGGTCCTTGTTCTTCGCCAGATTCCAGTTTTCCATCACCTTCAGGCCTGGCTCTAAGAACGGCCTGCCCGACGCCCTCTCTAGGCAATTCGCCCCCGAGGATTCGGAGGACTCGCTCCACACCATCCTGCCCAGGTCGTGCGTCGTGGGAGCCATCTCCTGGGACATAGAGAGCAAGATCCGGAAGGCGCAGGAGGTGGAACCTGACCCTGGCGGCGGACCAGAGGGAAGACTATTCGTGCCATCTGCGGTTCGAGGAGAGGTCATCCACTGGCTACACACCTCCAGGCTCACCTGTCACCCTGGCTCCTCCCGGATGATAGACCTCCTCCAGCGGTCCTTTTGGTGGCCGGGCCTGCGGAGGGATGCGGCCCGCTACGCCCGGGCTTGTCCAATTTGTGCCACCAATAAGTCGGGAAACGCCCCTCCAGCAGGTCTGCTCCAGCCCCTGCCCGTCCCTGGCAGGCCCTGGTCGCACATCGCCCTGGACTTCGTCACCGGACTCCCAGTCTCCAACTCCTACGACACCATCCTGACCATCGTGGATCGCTTCTCCAAGGCGGTACACTTCGTTCCCCTGCGAGGTCTCCCTACTGCCCTGGAGACGGCGGACCTCCTCATCCAACATGTGGTCAGGCTGCACGGGATTCCGGTGGACGTGGTCTCGGACTGGGGGCCCCAATTTTCCTCTGAGGTTTGGAAGTCGTTTTGTAACGCCATCGGAGCCAAGGTGAGCCTCTCCTCCGGCCATCACCCCCAATCCAACGGGCAGTGTGAGCGGACCAACCAGGAGCTAGAGGCTGCGCTCCGCTGTGTGACTGCATCCAAACCCACGTCCTGGAGTAACCATCTTGCCTGGGTTGAATACGCCCACAACACCGCTCGCTCTTCTGCTACAGGGATGTCCCCCTTCAAGGCGTCCCTGGGTTACGACCCCCCGCTGTTCCCGGCGCAGGAGAGTGAGGTAACTGTCCCTTCAGTTAGGGCGCATCTCAGGCAGTTCCGCTCCATCTGGGCATCTGCGCGTAATGCGCTTTTAAGCACGGCGGAGCGCAACAGAACTGTGGCGGACCGGCACAGAAGACCTGCCCCGGCGTACAGAGTTGGGCAACGAGTCTACGTGTCGACCCAGGACGTAACATTGAAAGGCGAGAGGAGGAAGCTGGCACAGCGCTTTATGGGACCCTACCCCATCACCCGGATCATCAACCCGGTAGCTGTGCGTGTGGCTATTCCCCCCTCCCTCCGCATCCATCCCACCTTCCACGTGTCCAAGGTGAAGCTGGCAGTCTCCGACCCCCTTTGCCCTCCTCCTGCTGCGCAACCCACGCCCCGGATGGTTGGTGGCCATCCGGCCTGGGCCGTCTCTTCCATCCTGGACTCCCGGCGCCGGGGTCGTGGGTTGCAGTACTTGGTGGACTGGGAGGGCTATGGGCCTGAACATCGACAGTGGGTGTCCCGGTCGTTTGTATTAGACCCCTCGCTCATTGCTGATTTCCACCGAGCGCACCCAGAGAGGCCATCGCCAGGAGGCGCTGCTAGAGGGGGGAGTACTGTCACGCCGCGCCGCTCATCAGCGGCGCCACCTGCACACACACCTGCACATCATCAGCGGCGAGGAATATAAGCCGCCTCGCCCTGAGCTTCGGCCTGAAGCCGTCAGACTTCGCCACTCATCATCGTGAGTCAACCTTTCCTTCAGCACGACGCTTTTGGTAAGAAGCCCTTACCTCCCTTCTCTCCAGTCTGCTCCCCTGTGCACAGGTGGATTCCTTGGCGGCAGACGACGCCTCTCCCTCGCCATTCCTCGCTGCTGCACCGAGCCCTGCAGGTGGCTGTCTTCCGGGTCCCGTCCTTGTGGTGCCAGTCATCTGTCCCTTGCAAGTAAGCTCCTCTCTCGTTCATTCTCCTCCTGTGTTGGTGTGTGCCCGTCACCCTGTGTCCTTGTGCTCTTTCCCATAGGGTTGCCGGCTGTACGGTCTCCTGCCTCTGTGCCCGAAGCAGACGCCGCCACCAATACATTTACATCCCGCAGACACACATTCATTCACCCCTGTTGCTAATAAACTATTTGAACTTCTCTGAGCCTGTGTGTGTGCGTCTCCTGAGCCGTGCGTTATGTCAACAGCAATTTAAAAAGTTTTAAACTCCCGCACAGACTTTGACAATGAGAGCGCCACTGCACCACCTGCTGCCGTGGATGTGCAATTACACTTTACACGGCAAAAGCAAAGCCTGTTCCCCGGGGTCACACGCGCCCCCCCCGGCATCGCATCGCGCCCCCCTATTTGAGAAGGACTGGAATAGAGGGTTAGTACTAGTGAAGCGCTTTGAGTGGGCTTTGAACTAGAAAAGCGCTATATAAGTGCAGGTCCTTATAACAAAATATGGAAAAAGCAAAGCGCTGTGAATACTTTCCAGATGCACTGTATACCCACCGCTGTTGTTGGCTTTTGTTTCAATAAATTGTTTGAGATGAGGAAATCACCATTGCTTCTACCTAAATGTCCTACTTTCACAATATAATATATCTGTAGTGTGAACTTTTTACATTTTACATAAATTTCACCCGAAAGTCAAATATTCCTAACTTTTTGTGAGTAGTATATTTTCCGGGGGTGGGGGGTGGGGGTTGCATAGCCATTTAATATTTTATAAATTGAACAGGTAAATTTGAGTGTTTTATAATTTTTGGTATTCGGCGGTATCATTATTAAGCTTTTAATTTTTAGATACTTGTGCGGTAGGGGGGACTCGCGGTCCTGCAAAGTACAGTGGTACCACGTGATTGAAGCAGCAGTCAGGACTCCCGTCTCCCACTGACTGGGCAAGCTGGGCATGCCTCTCTGTGAAGGACTGTGGTCTGCCCGGTCAAACCACTGCTTCTCCTAGCATGCCCTGTGTTGGATACACCAGTGTTCTTTGTCAGACCTGGGTCCCCGTTGACGCTATGCCCAGTCTGCTCACACGCCTCGTATTCTCCACATATGACGAATTATACTTTAGACCTATGCAATCACGTCAACTTTATGGTGTAATTTTTTTAAGCATTAAATCTTCAGTATTATCTTTGTCTAGTCAAATTTGTTGCTTTTCGCTTCCTTGTTTTGCTCATGAAGCTCTGTGATTACTAATGCCGTGATGCTGTGTATTATCCAATCAGTACGGAGTCAATCCAAAACCCTGCCTACACTTCTAGAAGCCACAGCATGAGGAAAAAGAGTGGTGACTAAACTTTTATTGATAAAAATGACATATTTTGACTGAACAACACCATACTCGGGGATGCACACCCTCGTAAGCTCAGCAAAGCACTTATAAAATCTGAGGCCAATCTGACAAATGGCTTAAGAGATATGTGAGGAACAGACACACAGACACACAGACACACACACACACCCCTACACACAGACAGACAGACAGAGATTTGTTGCATTTATAGATAGATTATAGTAATTTATTACCACGTTATCCTGAAAATTCAATAAGAATTCTCCAGTTAATCCTGGATCAATATCAAAATACCGCCCCCATATCTGTCGGCCATCTTATTTTTAAGACCTCATTGTATCGCATCATCCTGACATTACAAGCTCAGAACGCAGAATGTCTAGCTCCTAGAGTCTCTAGAAGTACAGTGGGAGGCAGAGCATTAGGTCATCAGCCTCCTCGCTTATGAAGCCATTTACCAGCCTGGGTCTGTAAGGCAGACACCCTCTGCTTTTTAGTTACCGGTAACTTAAAAGAAATGTTGACAACAGAAATTTACCAAATTTGACAACTTTAAGTCATCCAAATCTCAATGTTGTTTGAGAGAGTGGCAAAGTTCAGTTTTAAATTTCTTCTGTGATTGTTAGTTTATCTTTGTCATGGTGCATTATTGAACACTTAAATAAATGAGATGCATGGTTAGATTTTAAAGAAATCATGTTTGTGGCTATGAACTATCTTTTAAATTTTGATACTTTCTTGCTTTTTGATAATTGAGTGCTGAGAGGCCCAGCCCTCTCTGATCTGCACCCTGTTATGGCGGAGTGGGAGGATGACATCATATTGGTCTCGGAGCGGCGGCTGGTAATTGGCTCCTTCTCCTCCTTCCAGAGGCATGGGCCCAACAGAACACACAAGTGGAGCCAGGCAATGCAAGTCAGATGTACTGAGTTTTTCCAAAGGGCTGATGGGGCCTCAGTGCAGACTGAAAGCCAAGAGGCCTCAAAAAGGGGTGTACTGATCCAACTGTAAATGTCAGAAATGAATGAAGGACCTCAACTCAAAATGAAATCTGATATTGTGCCGCAGGCTATCCCGTTTGATCTGCTGCACAATCCACAGCTGAAGTTTTCTGGATAACTGTGCCTATTCACCATGATATGACATTGCAAAAGCATTTTCATATGTACTGTATATTCTGCGAGAGCCAACTTCAATGAGCACTCAGCCCACACAATGTTCCATTACAGTGAAAAGGGATGAGCACACCTCTTGACTACAGAGGAACCACAGCCAGTGGCCACTTTAATATTAAAATCAACACACAATTTCTCAATTTTGCAGAAAATCTCATGATATGCAATGTGGATGCATTACTGACAATGGATGACGCAAAGCTCCAGAAAGTATTATTCTGAAATTCCCTGCACATGTGAATAATGGCCAAAGGAGGAAACATCTGGAAATCAGATTTATCCTCTGCAGGTTGTGTCTTAGATGAAACTCCCATCAGCAGGACAATAACATGTAAAAACTCTAATCCCATTAGTTGTTTTTTAAACAGCTGTTTGATGTGGCAACATGAGAGAAGCATAATTGTTTGCAGTGAATCAGTGAATAAGACCTGCTTCTACCCTGTGGCCACTCTCATACACAGCATAAGGGTCAGGCAGGGCTGTTGGATAACATTGCTCTAATAAAGCGCAGTCGTTATCTTTTATAGCAGCTGCTCAGTCATGCCACCATGTTTCCTGCCATCACGGTGGTTGTACAGAAAACAGAGGTCTGCCGATCTTCTGATTACACTGGGGATTACTTAAACCTCTTTGTTATCATCTAACAGAAAAGTTGTGAGAACATGTTTGGTGTTTAAACCCTGTGTGGGAAAACATGCGTTCTTGCCGTGTTAAAAGAGGGTGCAGTGCTCACAGCATGTTGGCACGTGCCCGTCCGCCTGTCTGCTGCCCTTTATTGTTTCCTCACATCAAGCAAGTTTTCGCGGGATGCTTTTATGATTGTTGCGGGCCAAAAAGCCTGAATTCGTGGGAGCTTTTTAAAAAAGTTGCGACAAAAGTTGCAATGTTTTTAGAGTGTTTTTTGCACTAAAAGTTGTGGGAAGAATTCCAAATTTTAAAGCAGATGCTTTTTTCCAGTTTACTGCAGTGATATTCTATATAACAATACAAGAAAAGCACAGGATTGTCAAAAAATTTCCTATTATAGTGATTTGTAAATTAAGCAGAAACTTCTGCTATACAGAAAAACTCCTGTGCAACAGCAAATACAAACATTAACGCAATATCCATTATAGCAGCTAAAGTGCATTGAATGCATGTTAAAGAGTAGAGATTTGGAAATTATTGGCAGCACCTTCATTTGAAAACTCCCTACGGTTCTCAACCACTTGGTATTGAGCGGAAAGGAAAAAATAAATAATTCACTCTGTTACATTGTCTTGGCTGTTGGAGTCTGTGTTTTTCTGAAAAAAAAAAAAAAAGTACAGAGAATATTCTCTCTCTTTCCATGCCTACCTACTTGTCTGCTGCATGTCGGTCTTCTGACACACACATCTTTCATTTACACTGGGATGGCAAGGGGGGTGGAGTGGGAGAGGTTGGTGGGTGCGTTTGTCCGTCCACACTGGAGATTGAGTTTTAAAGCTCATTGACCAGATGTAGTAATGATTTTACCTCTAAAGATGTATAAATGTTCAAACACCGTCTGTAGTGTAGTGTACTCTCCTCACGTGCACTCCCGCGACGGGGTGCTTTTGGTCAGACGCATGTTTTTCAACACAAACCCAGCACTTCGTACACGCGGTCAGGACGGAGACGTGGCAAGGCATGTGGCAAGGCATGAGGTGGAGGAAGGGACGGTGTTGGAAACCTCGCGGGTGAGTGGTTTTTTTTTTAAATCACACACTCTGTTTGCTGATGTGTTCCATTACTCACTGTAAACTATAAACTCACTACTCACTGTAAACATGGAAGTAAATGCGATGCAGCAATGCCCGTTTCAGTGCCAGTTAGAGACAAATTTGATTGGTGAAATTGGTGGATGTTGACAAGGATTGGCCAAAATTGCGGTAAAGTTGCGGTGATTGGACAAAGTTGCAAGGTCACGCAATAATTGCGCTGACTGGCTGATTTTGCGTGAATTGGTGCGATCGCAACATCGTGAAATCCTAGAGATAAATGGCTGTCAGTTGTGAAAAAGGAGGCTGCACTGCACTTGCAGGTGTTGAGAACTTCAGAGTTCCTGTCATGGCCGAGATGCAACTCAGTGACTGTGGTCAAAAACAACTGACTGAGCAAAACAGTTCGAGGTGCGCTACTCTCACTGGAATGGATCTTTGAATGCCTTCAGTCTCAGTGCTCTGTCCTGCTCTGAGCTGTGAAGATGTGCCCTTCTATTACCTAAAGTGATGGTGTTGTTGCTTTATGAACTATAAGAATCAGTCCTTTGGTAGCTCTGTGTGTCATCTTTACTTTTTGCGTTCTAATACCAAGCATCAAGCGGGTTTTTGGCATAACCAGAGATGGTTGATATCAACAGGGGAAGAGGGGCTAAGCCCCCCTTCTCCCTTTACTTGAAAAAAAAAAATATTTATAGATTATTTATGAATTAAACATTTTACTCAATGTTTTGTGGGACTTTAAAGCTGTAAGAATAACTCACAAGAAAACACTATATAAATGACCTGCATTTTTGCAGCCCAAACACTGTAGCACAACCATCCATTTATACTTGTCCATTTGTAAGTGTCAGGTATGAGACCTTCCCCCTCACCCCTCAATTTGCTTCATATGTGGGGTAAAATCAATTACCCCATAGGCTACTGATTGTTGAACAATGACAGCAGATTGTTGCTTGCTGAGCTCAGCACCGGACGGCCGCGCCTTGGACACAGTCCAAGGATGGATAATTTTTTCACACGAGTTGTTCAGAACTCCTTATACAAAGATATAGAGTGATGATAATCAAGTCAGTGGCGGTAATGCACCTGTAAGCTGGTTGCCAACCACCAATCAAATCTAAAAGAAGAAGAAGAAGAAGAAGACAGCAGAGATTAGGTACAGTACAGTGGCAAGTGGGAGAAAGGATGTCAGGGCAAACCTCTGGCAGGCAGGGAAAATGGACTCAGACGCAAGCAGTCTTCTCCAGTTAGAACACAGTGTAAGATAAATATGGCTTATTTCACACAACACTACTATTGAGTCCAACAATATAACCATGGAATTAAAAGTAAGCATTATGCCCTTTGAAGCAGAATTTGTTTATTCTTGGCCACTCGGGGCAGCACCACAGGCTTAAAAGCAACTCAAATGCATTATTCCACCTTCTGGCTTTGTTGAGGTCATAGTGTTAACAAACGGGTGTCTGTTTGCACATCCAGCAGCAACATTTATATCCCTCTTTCTTCATGGCATCCACCATTTAGATCTGGATCTGGTCTCCAGCAGCTCCTGTGGGAAAACTAGCAGCTAGTTGCTAATTTTTCCCACCATAAAACCAAAGCAATGCACTGAAAGGCACTTAGAAGAATTTAGGGCAGAGGTCTGCAACCTGTGGCTCAGGAGCATCATATGGGTCTCTTGTCTATAATTAATGGCTCCCTCTGACTCTGACCCACACAAACTGATTAATCAATGAGTAAAAGAAAGTAAGTTTATGTGATTTATGAAGGGGAAAAATTGTACTTTCTGCATTCTAGTTTGGAGCACACCATAAATAGAATGGAGAAAGGCAAGATGGTTACCCAGCCACAGGAGGAACCATAAAGCCAATGTACTCCTTGTGCTGGTTCCACGCCTGAGTAAATGGGGATGGCTGCGTTAGGAAGGGCATCAGGAATCCTTGCCAAATCAAATATGCAAAATCATTACCTCCGCCAAAGGGGGAGGTTATGTGATCATTGGCGTTGGTTTGTCTGTCTGTTTGTTTGTCTGTTTGTTAGCAAGATAACTCAAAAAGTTATGGACGGATTTTCATGAAATTTTCACAGATTGTCAGAAATGGGGTATCCTACAGGTGATTAGATTTTGGTGGTGATCCAGATCACCGTCCACAAGAAAACCGCCATTACGCAAAATGCCATTTTCGTGAATAACTACTAAACCACTAATCCTATCATTGTCAATCCAATTGTTGTGAAACCAATTGCTAGTCATATGTTTTCATGGTCAAGGAATCTGAAAACGTACACACAAACACTGTATGGGGGGAACTGTGGCGCTAAACTGCCATTACGGAAAATGCCATTTTCGTCAATAACTACTGAACCACTAATCCTATCATTGTGAATCCAATTGCTTGTCATATGTTTTCATGGTCAAGGAAACTGAAAACGTACACACAAACACTGTATGGGGGGAACTGTGGCCGCCATTACGGAAAAGGCCATTTTCAAGAATAACTACTGAACCACTAATCCTATCATTGTCAATCCAATTGCTAGTCATATGTTTTCATGGTCAAGGAATCTGAAAACGTACACACAAACACTGTATGGGGGGAACTGTAGCGCTAAACCGCCATTACGGAAAATGCCATTTTCGTCAATAACTACTGAACCACTAATCCTATCATTGTGAATCCAATTGCTTGTCATATGTTTTCATGGTCAAGGAATCTGAAAACGTACACACAAACACTGTATGGGGGGAACTGTGGCGCTAAACGGCCATTACGGAAAATGCCATTTTCATCAATAACTACTGAACCACTAATCCTATCGGTTCCAAGGTTGTCATAGCCAGGAGCGGCACTGGGGTTAAGCCCCCAGTGCTCATAAAATGCTCCTTACGGTGTGCGTCTCGAAAAGCCTCTGACAACTAAGTCCAACTCCTAGCCTGCCCGTGTGGTTTAGTCTCTAAGCCCAGCGGAACTGCTTTTACTAATAGGAGAAGGGGCGAGGGCGGATCTCTGGCGCCTTAAAACCAGATGCTTCGGGTAGATGGTGGCTCATCAACCTGGGAAGGTAGCCCATCTAGGGGAAGGTAAACCCTGATTTCAAACCTCCGCTGCCTTGCGGCACACCTGGTCACGGGAAAGGCTTCGGGAGTCAACCCTGAGGAAAAATCCGGAGTCGGAGCCCCTAAGGCAGTTCTCTGTTGTGCTCAACATCGCTCTGGCAGCTCCTGCGACGGCGCTGGTGCCAAACTATAGCAGCCCTGCTGTTCCTTTGGATTCATCAGTGACGTGGAGAGGGGGGACATGCTGCATGGGTAACATCTTGTCCTCCATATCTTCCTGCCCAGGCTTGAATCCTACCAACGCCCAACGTTGGAAGGTAGAACACCGGTGCACATCGGCCTGTTCAGCCACAGGCGGTGCTGTTCCAGCAGAGTAGACATTTAGGATTCTCTTCCATGGTCATCATAGACCGACGGAGGCCGATGCCGAATCCTATCATTGTGAATCCAATTGCTTGTCATATGTTTTCATGGTCAAGGAATCTGAAAACGTACACACAAACACTGTATGGGGGGAACTGTGGCCGCTATTACGGAAAATGCCATTTTCGTGAATAACTACTGAACCACTGCTTGTCATATGTTTTCATGATCAAGGAATCTGAAGACTGTATGGGGGGAACTGTGGCGCTTGGCGGAGGTCTGCGCTCTCCGAGTGCTTTTCTAGTTATATGCTGTGACGACTCAGAATCGGAAGCAGCCAATAGGTGTGTGTGTGCATGAACGGGGGAAAACTATAAGTGAAAAAAGCAAGTTTGGGGGGAGAAAATAGAAAATTTATGAGAAAATAACATTTACAGGAACCCACAACCTCCTGTGGGCCTGATGCTCTACCACTTGGCCACCACTCAGATGATGATAGGTCTGTGGGGACAGATTTGTATATATGAGAGTAAAAAAACCTTTTCTACTAATAATGCTGACAAACCAGTTTACATTTCCTCTAAGTAGAAACTTAAAAAGTCAGCAAACTACTGCCCAGTGTTGAGTTTCCTCTCTCCTGGTTTAGGGTAAGTGCTGACTTGGGGAGTTCATTAAACATCATGAATATCTCTTTTATTATATTGTGGTGACACCAGCACACTGCGGATGGACATTATCTCACACCCAGAAGCAGACAGAAGGGCTGAACAATGGACTGAGGGAGGTAGCTACAGTACATATGATAGAGGGTTCAATAAAGAATCTGTGTCGACCTACGCTCGTGCCTCGCCTCTACATCCTTCCCTTCCACCCTCTACATTGATGACCCTGGACATGAATGGACTGTCTCTCCCTTCCGCCACGCCGTGGACGCCTTCTTCTCCTCATTGGTGACCTGACGTGTAACGGACAGTCTACTCCCTCTCACCACGCTGTGGACTCCGGAGTACCAGGGATCGCCGGCATCTTCTTCATCCACACTGTAGTGCGCGCGCCTGTGACTCTCTCCACGATGGCGATCTCAATGGCCGGAGAAAGAGTGCGGCGCGGGGACTGAGACACACGAGGATCAGCGAGACGAGCGCCACACAGAGACAGCCTGAATGGGGAAGATCGGCGCAGTCTGCGTTGATTTCCATCAGGCTCCCTGACCCTGACTCACCTCCCGACAGCGGAGTTTCAGCGCACAGAAGCCCTGTGTGCACACCGCAGGATTATAAGGACAGCGCAACTTGAAGCTACGTGTTTATTTATCTTTTTTTCATATGAAAGACAAAAAATAAAATAGAAAAATGTCTTTACCTTCTTTACATGTTTCAACTGCACTGCAGCCTTCGTCAGAAGAGTCTTCGTCATGTCTTTCATATGAACAAAAGATAAATAATTAAAAGAAGACAAAATGAACCTATTTGACGTATTACATTGAAGCTACGTGGCCACAGCGCACTCCACGCACCAGGGACAAACCGGCTACATAGACTTATACGTTGTCCTCCGCTGCTGCACATTCCCGGGGTACATGGCCAACCGCCATCCTTGGAACCTTTAAGGCTGCCCTTGCACCTAAAGCAGCTGTGCAGCCCACACACAGGACAAGTTTTCGTTTCTGAGCCGCTGCACACCAACGGGGATGGAGCCGATTGCTTTTCCTGATGCCTGTAGGGCTGCTCCTGCACCTAAAGCAAAACTGCCAAGTTCCCTGACACAGCTTCAATTTTTTCACAGCCACTACGCATCCTCCGGGGATTGGGCCGATCGCCTTCCCCAGATCCTTGCTGGACTGGACCCATACAAGGAGGAGTCAGAGACTTCAATTTTTTTCACAGCTGCTGTGGATCACCGAAAGGGTTACGGGGAAAGTCCCTCACCCGAGGCTGATCTGCATGCAATTTTTCCGTGGCCCAGACATTTTCGACGTTCCGGGCCGGCACTCCATTGATTCCCGCCCACATCCCCTTTGTCCTCCACATCGCTATGCCCGCACCTCCATCCCAAAAGCCTGCCGATGGCCAGCTTTGTTCCTTCAGCACGAGACGCAATGGCCCCATGCGCCCATGAACTCAGAACTCAGAACTCAGAACTCAGAACTCAGAAAGGATTTGTTGCCAAGTACATTAACAGTAAACAACTGATAACATACGAGGGATTTGACTTGACACAGAAAACGACCTGCATTTCCGGTGACGCGGCAGCGTCTGAAAACGCGCCTGTCATCAGATGGGTACAGGATGCATAGGGAAGAAAAGGATAACACAATAGGAAAGAGCAAAAAACCATTGATTGTCAGAATACCGGTCATATATGATCAATATTATGATTACAAGAAAAAAAGCCCTCAATGCACAATTAGCAGACAAAAATGTACACAAAGACACAAAGGGAGCAGTGAGTGAATGATCTTTTTCATCAGTTTATTTGAGTCAGTGTGGGTGTAGTGTTGAGTGTAGGTGTTTGTATCAGTTAAGAACAACAAAGTCTCTTTGGCAGGAGATGTTTTGTCTTAGTGGCTGGCATTTGTCCTTGAGCCATGCAGCTGGCTGTCCATAGAGTCAATGCAGCTCAAATGTTTTGGAAACAAAAAACTGCAGATAATCTGGAGGACTTGTGTGAGGGGGTCAGATTAGTCGAATAGTACTGATCCCAGAGAAACTCAGAGCGGAGCAGACAGTGTTTTTCACCCCTCCCTCTTTCCCTCCACGGACTTGCATGCCCTCCGACGCTCCTCACCAGCAGGACAGTTCGACTGGAGTGGCAATCCCCTGCTGCAGTCTCCACGGGCGTCGAATTGAGCCCAAACGACAGGGGGTCATAGCCCATTCTGGGTGTTGACGGGGGGGGGGCAGTGTGGTGACACCAGCACACTGCGGATGGACACTATCTCACACCCAGAAGCAGACAGAGGGGCTGAACAATGGACTGAGGGAGGTAGCTTCCCACGGGGGTAATTACACCAGACTTTAAGGCACCTTCGCCACCTGCTGCTATAAGCTACAGCACAGGGAGACGAATGTATTGTAGGAAGGTAACATGTGTTATGTTAATCGTGCCACACGGTGCTTTTGTATGTAACGTGTTATTATAATCTTGCCACTCACACTTTGTCAGACCTTATGTAATATGCGCCAGCCTCAGTTTCTACGCGCAGATCAATAAAGCTTTATAAGAGAGCGCAGAGAAACTGAGGCAGGCCTTTCCAGACTAGGCTCTCCACGGTCCCAGCGTCCACGCAGGGGTCACAGGCTGTACATATGATAGAGGGTTCAATAAAGAATCTGTGTCGACCTACGCTCGTGCCTCGCCTCCACATCCTTCCCTTCCACCCTCTACAATATAACAATAATTAATACCCTAGTGGTAGAGCATTTGACTCAACAAGCGGGAGGTTGTGGGTTAATGCCCCAGCTGGGTCACACCAAAGACGATATAAAAATGGTACTGCCTGCCTTCTAGCTTGGTGCTCAGCATGATAGAATGGGGGAAGAAAAGTTTGTTACCCAGCCACAGAGGGAGCACAGGCCAGTGTACTCCATGTGTCTGTGATAAATAATAACAATAATATTGGATTAGATTTATATGGAGCTTTACATGTCAAGTGCTATCTTAAAGCGCTTACAGTGAGTCCATTATTCATTCACTCCAGATAGACATTGATAGTGGTAAGCTACCTCTGTAGCCACAGCTGCTCTGGGGCAGACTGACGGAAACATGGCTGCCAATCCGCGCCAACAGCCTCTCTGACCACTACCGAACATTTATACACAGTGTCACGGACACTGGAGGAAAGGTGGGTAAAGTGTTTTACCTAGGAACACAACGGCAGGATGGCTGGGGAGAGCGGGATTCGAACCGCCAACCCTCCAGTGATTGGACGACCCGCTCTACCTCCTGAGCCACTGCCACCCCTCAAATGGGGGGGGGTTTGTCAGGAAGGGCATCCGGCATAACAATACTTGCCAAATCAACTTGCAGATCATTGCGATGTCAGGTGATGATTTGCTGTGGCGACTCCAAAAGAGAGCAGCTGAAAAAAGAAAAAAAATTATATAACATAATAATTTGATTGAGTTATGTAGAACATTAACATTAGAGAGGTCAGATTGCTCACAAGAGGAAAGTTATTCTTCATATTCTTCACACTGCATTGACAAGCAGTAAATAATATCTCGAAAACTAAATACTCAAAATGTGTATTTATTTTTACTTTGTAAAGTACAACTATGCCTTAAGTGGTGACAAGTGGTGAAAGATACTGTAGCTTTGGGTGTGAAGCATTTACTATGTTAATACTGAATTAACTTTTTCACTTCCAGCCATGAGCCATGTGAGGACACCAAGGTCATTTTGAGAGGGCATTGAATTCAGTGAAACTTTACAAAAAAAAAACAGGCAAAGCTAAAAGGAAAAATTTAGCTTGTTTTTCATTTTTTTGTTGGTGCTGATGCACATCCTGTCTGCCTCAGCTGGTGAACTAGCTGTCCAGGCATAAACTGCGCCTGAGGGAGGAAATGATTATAGCATAAGGGAATGTGTTATCATTTTCTCCTTCTTGTGCATGCTCCCTCAACCAGCTGAATGTCATATATTTGTATTTCTTATCTGAAAGGAAAAAAATACATTTCACAACTTGGACAAAAACGAGTTGTCTTCTGCAATTTATTTATTTTAGATTTGGAGACTTTCTGTCTGTCATGTCAATGTGATTAATCCAGAGTGGACATATGCACAGAAATATCAAATGTCATGTAGGCTGTCATCTGGCTGCACGGTGGTAAAGTCTGTATCATGTTCCCCGTCCATCAAAGGTTGCTCTCTGGAGAAAGTAGACCCAGCTGTTGTTGACCATTGATACCTTTGTTGTTCCTGTTTGTTGAACTGTAATAGCTGCTGTTGCAGCCCTGTCAGCTTGCCTTCATAATCTGTCTGTTTGTATTTAGGATTCCTGCCTCATTCTGTCTCACAGCAAAGTTGCACTTGAACCTCACAAGCCTACTTTCACTCATTAACCTATGACATGTTTATATCACGCATGCTGACTGTGGTAATAAAGACACTGCAGGTGTAGGCAGACTCGTTTAATACAGACGCAAGATCATGGCATCAGACCTCTTTCAGGTGATATGAATTATTTTCTTGTATCATTTAAATTTAAACATTGTTTATAAAATTTGATGAGGTTGCAGGAGCTGGTGCTTGGCTAATAAAAAGATAGGCTTATATTTCCTGCAGTGCTATTGAGACTACTTAATATCTTGTTTCCTCTCCATTAGCATTAGAATTATGTACAGGCTCATGTACAAAGCATTAGAACCTTACATTCATAAAAGACAGATAAAAGTGAAACTATTCCTACATCACGAGGTAGTATTAAATAGCTATACTGTTTACAGGAATTACAACATTTAGATATTGTCCACAGTGGAGGGAAAATGAGCTTGTCCTCCAAGAGAAACCAACCCTGAAGCATTTTTACCAACAGGAATGACGAATTTTTGAATAAAGGAGCCATCTAACTACCCTACACTTATATAGCACTTTTCTAGTCACAAAGACCACTCAAAGCGCTTTCACTAGTACTAACCCTCTATTCTAAGGGCCTATAGGAAACAGATATCTAGGGACAATTTAGAACAGCCAGTTAACCTAACATGCATGTCTTTGGATTGTGGGAGGAAACTGGAGCCCCCGGAGTAAACCCACGCAGCACAGGGAGAACATGCAAACTCCACACAGAAAGGCTCCAACCCCTGCCAGCCTGGGGATTCGAATCAGGATCCTTCTAGCTGTAAGGCAACAGTGCTAACCACTGCACCACCGTGCTGCCCATCTACTGGTTGTAAAAATAACTATGTGCAATGAGATGACTGAAGGAGAGCGCTGCAGTTTGGATGAGACTTTTAACATGTGAGAGGTTTATTCCCTCACCCTGCCCTATCCTTAACCTTTTCCCTTTTTTGTTATTTTTAGTGCAAACCCAAACTACACCTGTAATGTGAAGAATGTATAAAATATATTAATGAATTTCTAAAATGTGAATGGAACCCTAGAAGTAAGCAAAGTGATAGATTTGCAGTTGAACTTGAAGATGGATCTTTTTTACACCCTCACCCCAGCTTTTGAAATGTGATGAATTTATGTGGGTTATCAGGAAGACAGGGACTTATGACAACATTAAGCATATCAGTTAGAGGACAGATTAAGGAAAGCACTTCATGTCTCTACATTGACATTTTATTGAATTAACTTTCCTGGGTGAAGGGTCACACCAAAAGTGGAAACAACGATGGATTGATCCATCAACTGATGGATCGGTCCATCGGACAAGAGGCTGTAATGGGATGCACAACCGGCAGAGGGAACCCAGAATTAAGTCTCTTATGAAGTTTCGCATTATACTTATCAATCATTTTAACAAAACAAGAAAAAAAATCTTCCATAAATATGTTAGCAGAAAGGAAGCGACGATTACCTGGCTCAGGCATATATTTATCATTTTTCTTACTCTCATTTGTGAATGTATATCTCACAAATCTAGGGGGCATCAGTGATTGACTTTAGCAAGTTCTTGTTTGAAAGTGGCTGTAATTACAAAAAACCATATATATCATGGACATGGTGACGCAGGCACAGATGACATCACCCCGCCGTGACTATATTAAGACTAACGACGGGAGACGTGGTTTTTGGCGCTCCACCTCTAGCCTGCTACACTGCCTGTGCCCTACTACTGTTAGCTTGTTATACAGTGGGGAAAATAAGCATTGAACACCAACATTTTTCTCATTAAACATATTTCTGATGGAGCTATTGACCTAAAATTTTCACCAGATATCAGTAACAACCCAAGTAATGCATCCATACAAAGAAATCAAGGCAAATGTGTTTACAAAACAAGTTATATTTAATAACGTGGAATGACACAGGGAATAAGTGTTGAACATGCTTGGGGAAATTCATTTAATATTTAGTAGAAAAGCCTTTGTTGGTAATAATAGCTACCAGACACCTCCTGTATGGAGAAACTAGGCGCAGACACTGCTCAGTGATTTTAGCCCATTCTTCCACACAAACTGTCTTCAAATCTTGAAGGTTCCGTGGGTGTCTTCTATGAACTCTGATCTTCAGTTCGTTCCATAGATTTTCAATTGGATTCAGGTCAGGTGACTGACTGGGGCATTCTAGCAGCTTTATTTTCCTTCTCTGGAGCCAGTTGAGAGTTTCCTTGGGTGTGTTTGGGATCATTGTCTTGCTGAAATGTCCACCCTTGTTTCGTCTTCAGCATCTTGGCAGATGGCAACAGGTTCTTATCAAGGATGTCTCTGTACATTTGTCCATTCACCTTTCCTTCAACTATATGAAGTCTGCCTGTGCCATGTGCTAAAAAACACCCCCACACCATGATGCCCCCACCTCCAAACGTCACTGTTGGTATGGTGTTTTGGGGCTGATGTGCAGTGCCATTTCTCCTCCAAAAATGTTGTGTGTTGTGACATCCAAAATGTTCGATTTTGGTCTCATCTGACCAGACTATATTCTCCCAGTATTTTACTGGTTTGTTTGATGATGGGTTTTATTGTGAAGTGCGGTGTGATGACGCCGCCTTCCGGGTGCGCCATCACACCGCCCTATAAATAGGGGAGTCCACCATTTTGGGCTTCCTCTTGCCCAGATGACCAACACTGTATAGCACCTACTATATAGCAACCTGTTTAATAATAAAGTACCGTTCCAGTGCAACCTCTTGTCCGTCTCCTTTTGCGCCAGGTTTGTGGACATAACATTTGGTGACTGAGGATTAACCAATGGAGGCGTGCATAACACCACTGCAGCCTTTTCCAGGAGCTTCCCGGGGAGCCACCGGTCCCATGGCCTCGCTGGGTGGAGACTTTTGAAAACTACCTCATAGCGTTAGACCGAGGGAAGCTGGATAAGGTGAGAATGCGAGCGCTGTTTGTCCACAACCTCAGCATCAAAGATCAGAGGATTCTACAGATGCTTAGCAAGACGGACTCGTAATGGCTAACCACTTCACCACTCCGGACAGCGTGACGGTATGACAGATTCAGTTTCGCCAGAGACGCCAGGGCATCGGTGAGGCTATTCAACACTTTGTTGCTGACCTAAGACAGTTAGCCAGTGTGTGCCATTTTGGGCCGTTAGAAGACGAGTTGGTGCAAGACCAATTGGCCGAGCACACGTGTAGTGCCGCGATACGGGCTAGGTTGCTAACAGCATCCAATGACTTAGCGCTAGCTAGGGCAGCTGAGCTAGCTCTTCAGCTAGAGGCCACGGATAAGCTAGCCTCGGAGCTAAATTAGCACCAGTCTCAGAAGACACCAGAAGGGACGACGTCGGTGAATGCAGTGGACTCGGAGGACGAAGGGAGCATGGCAGATGACTATGAGCTGTATGCAGTGAGCCGTAGGTCTGCTCCTGAGGACCCCCTCTGCAGGGGTTGTGGGTCCCCAATGCACCAGAGTTACTGTATGTGTGAGCATGCCCGGCATGAGGGAAGCGCTGCAGCAAGTGTGGGCGCATGAATTATTTCTCCAGAATGTGTCGGTCCTCAGCATCGTGGAGCCTGCCAAGTAGACCAGCTCGCCCGCCTATGACGACCAACCACTCAGTGAGCACTAAAGCCAATGGGCTTTCCTACTGATGTAGCTTTGCCATTAATACTCGACATGGCAGTGGTGTGGTCAGTGCTAAATTGGGCCATGGTAAAAAAGTTTTTCTCGCACCACAGGATTGGGAAGAACCCGGTGCCACTGTATGGCTGTTGCGGTGGTAGACTGTGCAATGTTGGGACTGTGGAGTTGACTGCTTACTATAACACAGAAGCGGTGAACGACTTCTTGTTCCAGGTAGCAAAGCATGGTGACAATATTATGGGGTGTGACCTGTGCTATGGACTGGGTTTCACCATTAAGGACAGTGCTGGATTCGAGTGGGCTGCATGTGGATGGTGGAAATCGCCGGACCCGGTGGATGACGTCATAGTGTGGGATGAGGTACCAGCTGGCAGTGCCGGAACCAAAGCACATGTTTCTGACTCTCAGGAGGACAGCTGCTCAGTGGAGGAACCAGATGACTCCAGTACCTGTGCTCGGCCAGCTATTTTGGGAGCGACTGAGTTAGTGAGCGGAGGGTCCGTTCTGACGAGTTTCACCAGGGAAGCATCAGATGTTTTCAGTGCCAAAGTCAAGCTTTGGATGATGACGGATGAGGGGTCTGCTGCGATGGTGGTGGCTGCTGTGCTGTGCCAGTTACAAAAGTGCGAAACAGGAAAAAGACACGGTGCTGCCAAAAACTACAGCAGCACATCAAACCAAGCAAGAAGCTGCTCCGGGTCATGGACTGGGTTCGGGTTCGTGCCGAGGAGAGACCAACTGGCTGGATCGCAGCCGGTGGGACATTGGGTGCTGCTGAGGATTGTGGCAAAATTGGGAGCAGCGTGTTTCCGGCTGGCAGACAGCTTGATACGACATGCAAACTAGCTGCGGCGTGTCCAGATGGACGTTCTGAGTGACAGGGCTGCGCAGGAGTCGGCAAAGGTGGTGGGAGACATGAACTCTTGTGTTTTGAAGATCAGCCCTTGTCCTGGGGGCATGCCACCTCCAGGGGCATGCCCACCACAGGGCGCCAGTACCTGCTAACTCCAGGTCTTTCTGGAGCTCTCCACGAGTGGTCTTTGGCCATTGGATAACTCTTCTGATAATTCTTTTGACTTCTTTGTCAGAATTCTTGCGAGGAGCTCCTGGTCATGGCCAGTTTATGGTAAAATGATGTTCTTTCCACTTCCGAATGATGTCTCCAACAGTACTCACTGGAACATTCAGCAGTTTAGACATGCGCCTCTAACCAATGCCATCATTATGTTTTGCAACAATAAGGTTGTGAAGTTCTAAAGAGAGCTCTTTGCTTCCATTCTTTGTGGTGTGACAATCTGACATTCACAGACCTTTTTAAAGGCTATCAGTCAGGACTTAACCAGCTGAAATTAATTTGCACTGATGGGGGATAGGATGGCTTCCTAAATTCTGATGGATTACAGCTGGTTTCTTGGCTTTCTATGCGTTTTTGCACCTCTTTTTCTTCATGTGTTCAATACTTATTCCCTGTGTCATTCCACTTTATTAAATATAACTTGTTTTGTGAACACTGTTGCCATGATTTCTTTGTATGTATCAATTACTTGGGGTGTTACTGATATCTGATGAAAATCTCAGGTCAGTGGCTCCATCAGAAATATGTTTAATGAGAAAAATGTTGATGTGTTAAATACTTATTTTCCCCATTGTATATGTTCCATGAGTTGCTAGCTTGTATTATTAAAGCAAACCTTCAGCACCCAGAATGTATCCGCTAGTCCTTGCTTCCAGACATAACAATTGGCGACGAGGATGGGATACTAATCTTCTATAGGAAAATAAGCCATTTTCCAGAAGATGGAAGCATGTTTAGCATCCCTACCACTGTTCCTCGCAACCCCAGGTGAACCACTCATCCCATGGCCTCGTTGGTTTGAGACATATATGTCGGCTATGGTTAGCAAGGTTAGCAAGCTTCGTCTACGTGCTTTGCTGATTCATATCCTGGGCAGCAAGGGACAGCATGTGTTTAGAATGTTGGGACCTGCGGATACATACGACGAATACGTCACCCTGCTAGCCGGACATTTTGCGACGCCCGAGAGTGTGCTGGCAAGGAGAATTAACTAACTAACTAACTAACTAACCTGCACTTATATAGCGCTTTTCTGGTCACAAAGACCACTCAAAGCGCTTTCATTAATACTAACCCTCTATTCTAAGGGCCTATAGGAAACAGATATCTAGGGACAATTTAGAACAGCCAATTAACCTAACATGCATGTTTTTGGCATGTGGGAGGAATTAAGTTCTGCCAATGCCGACAGGGTCCGGGAGAGATGACCCAGCAGTATGTTGTGGACCTCCACTGTCTAGCGAACATGTGCAGGTTTGAGCAGCTGGAGGACGAGATGGTGCAGGACCAGTTAGCGGAGCACACCAACAACCCAAGGCTGCAGGTGAAGCTGTTAATGGTGCTGAACGACCTGCCACTGGCGAAGGCAGTGGAGTTAGCATTCCAGCTGGAGACCGCTGCCCAGCTAACATCGCAGCTAGGTGCTTTACAGCAACAAACCCTGATAGTTCATGCAGTTACCCCGGCAGAAGAACCCGTTAACACCGCAACCTGCTTGGAGGATGCCGAGATGAACACCACGGGACGACATGACATTATGAGATGCCAAGTGTGTGGTAACTGGTTCCCCTGTGCACCAAACAAAAAAAATATGGATTTATAAATAATGGCCTTGGTTAGGGTGACAGATAGGGTGTCAATGATTATTTCTGGCTCGTACCTTATGATTGATAAATTCAAAGCCTATGATTCTGTGGTTTTCCTCACTTGTTACATCTGGCTTAACATCAGTTCAGAGCTTCAGTTTAGAATCTCAGCAGATCTTCCTATATGTACCAAAACTGTAGCTCAAAAGTTCCTCACCTTACAATGCCACTCTGTATCGTCTCAAAGATGGTGATGTCACCATTATCCATGTTGTTTTCCTATTTCAATAACACTTCAGAAATATGACAAATGGCACTAAAAACAACATGCTCTGCAGGTGACTGGGGATCAAATCCACTCTAGCATTTGTGGTTTACTTCCAGGTTAATAATTTACTTTTTAAATGGACAGTTATAGGTGCTTAAATTTACATTAATAGCTAAGGTTTGCCACTGAAACCTCAAGGATATGGAAGGGTGAGGGTCTATTTTTAACAGATCACACCTTTAACCCTCAGTCATCCCATAGCTTGTTTTTGTCAAACATTTAACTATAGGGCATAATACTTGCTGTTATCCAGCCATCCATTCATCCCCTGCCGCTTAATCCTTTTTGGGTCCCGGGGGTGCTGGAGCCTATTCCACCATCTTTGGGCGAGAGGCAGGATGTGGCAAAGTGGCAAAGAAACCAGTGGTGTCCTGTTTGAATGACTATCGTCCTGTTGCACTGACACCAATTGTGATGAAGTGTTTTGAGCGGCTTGTCAAACCACACATTACAGCCTGCCTCCCTGCATCACACGACCCGCTCCAGTTTGCATATCGTTCAAACCGAGCGGTTTGAACGATATGCAAACTGGAGCGGGTCGTGAACGTGATGTGATGCTATAGTCACCACCCTACACTCTGTCATCACCCACCTGGACCAGAAAGACACCTACGCCAGACTCCTGTACATTGATTTCAGTTCAGCATTCAACACCATTATTCCCCAGAGACTGATGGAGAAATTACTCCTTCTCGGTCTGAACACCGCCACATGTCTCTGGATCCTGGATTTTCTGACTGAGAGACCTCAGTCTGTCCGGGTTGGAAACAGCATCTCCAAGTCTGTCACGCTGAGTACCGGATCCCCTCAAGGCTGTGTACTCAGTCCACTGTTGTTTACACTTCTAACACATGACTGTGTATCCAGACACGAGGGGAACCAGATTATTAAGTTTGCAGATGACACCACGGTGGTGGGACTTATCCAGAGGGATGAGGAATCAATGTACAGGGAAGAAGTGAGAGACCTGGAGGGCTGGTGCAGGGAGAACAATCTGGTGCTCAACGTGGACAAAACGAAGGAGATGATTATCGACTTCCGGCGGTCGCAGCCTGAGCACGCCCCCCTCAGCATCGGCGGCCGTTTAGTGGAGAGAGTGGAGAACATCAAGTTCCTCGGAGTGCAGATCTCGCAGGACCTGACCTGGAGCAAGAATTCCTTGGAGATCAGGAAGCGGGCTCAGCAGAGACTGCACTTCTTGAGGAAACTCAAACAGGCCTCTCTCCCCATCTGCATCCTCAGGACCTTCTACAGAGGTGTAGTGGAGAGTGTTCTGACGTACTGCATTGCTACATGGTACTCCAGCTGCAGTATGTCAGACAAAAAAGCCCTGCAGAGGATAGTCAAGGGGGCGGAGAGGGTAATTGGAGTCTCCCTCCCCTCTGTCCAAGAACTTTTTCAGAACCGTTGTAGGAGCAGGGCACTAAACATTGTCAAGGACCGTTCTCACCCTCTGCATAAACACTTTGAACTTCTTCCATCTGGTAAACGATTCCGGAGCATCGGAGGCAGAACCACCAGACTGATCAACAGCTTCCTTCCACAAGCTGTCAGGATGCTGAACAGTTGACCTGGAATCTCTCATACACACTACTGCACCTACGGACATTTTGTATATTATAGTTAGTTATTCTTTTTTTCCCCAAGTATGTCTCAGGGATGTGTGAATGGATGGGGGGGTGGGGGTGGGGAGGAGCTATGTGGGAATGTGTCTTAAATCATGCTGCTTCTTATATGGATGCCGAGAGAAACGCAATTTCATCTTGCCTGCACTACAGTTGTATGTACAGCAATATGACAATAAAGTTTGATTTGATTTGATTTGATTTGAGGATACACCTTGAACAGATTGCCAGTCCATTGCAGGGCCAACACAGAGAGACAGACAACCATTCACTTTCACATCCATACCTAAGGACAATTTATAATCCCCAGCTAATACCAGTTAACCTAACCTGCATGTCTTTGGCCTGTGAGAGGAAACTGTAGTACCCAGCGTAAACCTACACAGACACGGGGAGAACATGCACACTCCGTACAAAAGGGTCACCAATGGTCTGGGGTGGGCTCGAATCCATGATGGTCAGAGGTGGAATCGATCCCGCGACCTTCTTGTTGTGCTGGCACAGTGCTAACCACTCCGCCACCGTGCTGCCAACTTGCTGTTAATTATCACTGATGGCCCTCGCGAGCCATCATAAGACGCCACAGGTCACCGGTGAGTTTGCAATGATGTTTATTAATGACGATGAACAGAAGATAATACACAAATGAACGGAAAGTAATGAGCCTCAGTGGGCTAAAACACACTACAAGGGAACAGAGACTGTAAGGCTGAACGAGCTCACTTACAATATCGGATAAAGACGAGGGATGATCGTAGGCGAGGAATCAAATGAGGAATATTGACGTACGAGACGAGGAACGCTCGCTCGACGTCTAAACACAGGGGAGTTTCAACAGAGACTGCTGCATTCAGCGTCCGCTTAAATGCCGGCCGCTAATGAGCCACGAATGCAGCACAGCTGGCAGGCTTTGACAGCAGGAAGCTCCTCCGAGCGCTGTCACAATAAGAGCCCGGGGAGCCAGAAGGAAATCACTGCTGTCAAGCCTGCAGGGGATGATGTATGACTCGAGCGCGGACGAGATCGGCGCTCGGATCATAACAGTACCTCCCCCCCAAGGGCAGGCTCCGAACGCCCAGAGACACCCAAGGCCCCCCTCCCCCCAGGGTGGGCAGATGGGGGGACAGGCCAGGGGGGAGAGGACCAGCACAGACCAAAAAACCATGATGATAACAGGAGTGCGCAGGCAGACAGAAAAAAAAAAAAATGACACTCCCATGCCCAAATCAAAACTAAGGCAGATCACAAATGAAGGGGGAAAAAAACATGAGGGAACAGGGGATAAACAAGACAATCAGAGTACGGCTAACGAACACAGGATAATTAGGACAGGGAAAAACAAAACACCAAGAGTTATGCACATTACTTACTCAGACAGGAGAGGGGAAAAGAAAAGAAAAAAAAACCCACGCTAAACAGCGGTGAATACATGGATCAAAAAATAGGGCAAAAGACAACACACCTAAGTGACCTTAACATTCAGAGAAAACAAGGAACACACAGGGACGACGGCAGGCAGAGTTCAAAGAGAGGAAAACAACAAGTTCAGGCGGCCTGCCCGTGTTCAATGTCCAGATAACCAAATGGGGAAAAGGGAAGCGTTCAGGCTGCCTACCCCAGTCCCAGACCCGGTAAAACAGGATCCCTGGTGGCCGGACCAGGTCGCCAAGCAGACAGTCCAGTGGGTCGGGTGGCCGACCCAGAACGCCAAATGGGCGAGGCAGTCCTTCAGGCGGCCGACCCGCATCGCTCAGCCACCAGGACGGCAGGGGAGAGAACAACAACGGCTTCCCTGCAGAAGGGGATAGTGAGGGCGAGCTGGGCCGAAAATGAGGAACCCCAATGGCCCCCGGTGGAGATGAGCAGTGATGATAATCCTGAGGATGAGGATGAAGAAGATGAGCCGGTCCAGTGTCCGGTGGCAGGGGATCTGCAGCTCCCTCACCGACCTTGGATTCTGCTGGTGCTGCACCTGCGATGGACCCCGATTGGGTCACGGCTGCACCCGCGATGGACCCCGATTGGGTCACGGCTGCACCCGCAATGGACCCCGATTGGGTCATGGCCACACCCACGATGGACCCCGATTGGGCCTAGGCTGCACCCGCGTCGCACCGCGACTGGGTCGGCGCCGCACCAGTACCGATCTCCAACCGCAAACCCGGAACCTCTGGCACAGCGAACGGAATCAGCTCCACGCCGGTGACCCTGGGAGAAGGCTCAGGAGAGAGAAAAGAACCGGGATCAGGATCACCGGTAGCGACAGAGCCCTGCGAGACGAGTTCGGGCACAGCGGATGGCTGCCCCTGGCTCGTCTCTCCGAGAGACAGGCAAAAGTGCTCCAGAATAGTAAGGAGAAAAACAAAGTAGAGCACTTGCCTGTACTCGGGTTCTGTCGCTGTCCAGGACGCCGACAATCCGGGCTCAGACGGAAGGAGATCGTCTTCTGGTTCCCACTCAGCTACGTCAGGCTCCGCAGCTGGCATGATGGCTTCCGCAGCCTGAGGACCCTCCGGCACAGACGTCCATGCCGACGACCTGCACGGCGTGGTGGCTGGGGACCCTCCTCGACCCGCTGGACCGGACCACTCATCTGTGGAGACCCGAGGATGCTTCGTCGTCGGTGCAGGCTCCACGCTGCAGTCCGCTCTCCTCCTCCACCCACGATGTGGTTGCGGGGCTGGAACCAGGCTCTCCAGAACCGCAGCCCCCCCCCCCCCATCCGGCGACGTTGGCCTCTCGTCGAGGACCGCTCAGCAGAGGGAGACACAGAGGAAGCGGGTTTAATAATAGAAGCTACAGCAGGTGGTGGGAGCTCGGGGGACTGCGAACCCTGAACTCCACCCCCAGGAGTCAGACAAGGCAAATCACAATTATGAGGAGATGAGTGAACTTGTACTTGCCTGTCTCCCGGAGGCAGGATGGTGCCTGCTGTAGCAGACGTTACTCCTCCCTTTCCCTGCCGGATGGTGACAGAGGGCCCCCTGGGAGGACGAGGGGGAGCCGCTCGCGATGGATCTGGGACGGGGCTCGCCGAAACAGGACTCTGGGCACACACAGCAGCCGGGGGAGGCGTCGAGGAGGAGGGGGCGACAGCCAGGACGAACTGGGCACGGAGCGCTGACGGGACAGCAAGAGAAGATGACCCGGGGGAAGAGGCTGCGGGGATTCCCTCCTGGCGAGATGCTGAGGAAACAGCTGACTGTGGGATTGAGTCTCTCTGGCGGCCTGGAACAGGATCCGGACGGGGTTCTGGCTGAGGTCTATAGCTGGTGTGACGACAGTTTCTTGCAAGGGGCGAGGCGAAGGTGAGGTCCGGGAATCGCCGCTCCTGTGTGGAAACAGAAGCGAGCAGGTCGGCGTACTCAGGGAAGTCACTCAACTCTGGGTTCCTCTCCACCAGTCTGACTGCCGCCGTCACATGCTTAATTATCTGCGTGGGGTGAACAGCAGAACGAGCTGCCACCACTTGATCCCGGATGGAAGAAGCTGCGAGTTGTAGCTTCTCCGGGGGATTCCCGAATGATGACACACTCTGGCGGGGATCACCCCTGGGCGGTGCGAACTCCTGGACCGGAATGGAGACAGGAATGGGATCCGGACGTGAGGAGCGAGGATGCCTCCTCTTCGGCTTCCTGCTGGGGTTTCCCTCCAGCCCACGGAGTATCTCGCGCTGTGCGGCGACGTCATCCCTCCTCGCGCTGACTTCGGGGTGGTCGGCGTAGCGGGGAAGATGATTCAAAACGTCCTCAGCACAGTCCAGGTACCAGCGCACGTCGCTGTGATAGTCGAGGAGGGAGGCGGAGATGAGCGTTTCATCAACGTATTCCAGGGCATCCACCAGCTCATAGCTCTGACTCCTAGCGCGGCCCCTCCGCGACGGCATGCTTCCAGCACGCAGTACCCAGACAGGAAAGAGCAAAGTCCAAATGCAAACTCACCGGGAACGGCGTCTCGGTGTGGCACCTCCGTTTAGGCGTCCTGGCAGCAGTCTACTGTCACGGATGGCCCTCGCGAGCCATCATAAGACGCCACAGGTCACCGGTGAGTTTGCAATGATGTTTATTAATGACGATGAACAGAAGATAATACACAAGTGATCAGAAAGTAATGAGCCTCGGTGGGCTAAAACACACTACAAAGGAACAGAGACCGTAAGGCTGAACGAGTTCACTTACAATACCGGATAAAGACGAGGGATGATCGTAGGCGAGGAATCAAATGAGGAATTTTGACGTCTGAGACGAGGAACGCTCGCTCGATGTCTAAACACGGGAGTTTCGACGGAGACTGCTGCATTGGGCTGCATTCAGTGTCCGCTTAAATGCCGGCCGCTAATGAGCCACGAATGCAGCACAGCTGGCAGGCTTTGACAGCAGGAAGCTCCTCCGAGCGCTGTCACAATAAGAGCCCGGGGAGCCAGAAGGAAATCACTGCTGTCAAGCCTGCAGGGGATGACGTATGACCCGAACGCGGACGAGATCGGAGCTCGGATCATAACATTAATAAGGCTTTATTTTGTTGATTTCTTTTGGAATCTTGTAAGCCAATGGTGGGTGTCTTCATTTTGTTTACATACAGTCTTTAGTTTTATATTGTAATAATTTTAATTTTCCTTGTGCGGTTTTTATACTTTTATACAGTATGTATTGAACAATATGTCTATAGGGTGAGGTACTAAGACTTCCAAAAGTTTGATTGTTCCTCAAAACTATGTTTAGCAGTATCTTCAGCTTTGTAGATCAGAGGTCATGAGTTTTAAATATAAGTTGTGATGTGAGAATTATACCAGAATACAGTATTTACATTATTGGCTGTCTGAAATCAGGAAACCCTTTACAATGCAAATACATACCCTTCCCCTTCACATCCAACTACACATATCAGTTTGACAGCTGCGACTGTGGAGGGTGGATAAAGGAGCCGCACCTTGAAAGCGCTGGCAACTTTTCATTTCTAGTTAACAGCCACATATGTCAAACCTCTCCTCCCACGCTACACATTTCACACATTCCTAAAGAGTGTTTGCTTTAATACCAGGTCATGAGAAGGAATCCTGTGTGCTATTGTGTTTATCACCAGCTTCTGGAGAAAAATTCATCTTGTGCAATTCTTTCTTTGCCCAGTCATCATTTTTTGCTTTACGATCGGAACTCTTGCTTCTCCCTGTAACTATTCATGTCTTCATGGGCTAACCATAAAGATAGTCTCCCCGTGCTTTCATTTCCCCAGTGGCAGTGAGAATCCTAACTGAAGCCCTGAGGTCTAGCCATGGCTCCAACCATAACATATGCCTTGCTACTTCCTGCTATTAATGATTACATAATGTTCAGAAACAAAGATGGCAAATTTATGGAATAATGGCAATTTCAACACTGATAGGGAAGTTTCTAGACTCTGTTGAAAGCACAATGTTATTCCCTGAGATCTAATATAATCACTGCAGACAAACTAGCTGGTCTTTAATGCACTCATTGAAATGTTGGTTTAGTGACGCATTTTGACCACTAAGTAAGACAAACAGCTGCAGGTATCTGATGTACTATTGCGTGTGTATTATACTTTTATTAATCCCAGAGGGAAAATCAACGGCATCCACAGTGAGGTGCCAATCTCTTCACCATTCACACCTAGGGCCACTTTAGAGTCTCCAGTTAACCTAATCTGCATGTTTTTGGAATGTGGGAGGAAACTGGAGTACTCAGAGTTAACCCACACAAGCGTGGGGAGAACATGCAAACTCCACACCAATCGGCCCTGCTAGCTGGTGAACTTGAACCCACAACCTTCTTACTGTGAGGTAATAGTGCTAACCGCTGCACCAACAGTGGTTAGCACTGCATGTGCATTTTTTAATTCAATTAATCAATTAATTTCTAATTTACATTTTGCCACTGGGACGGATAATGAGCCAGTTCAATGATATTTCTTATTATCTTTATGCTGACGATATTCAGTTGTATTGCTCTTTTAAAGAGTCTGAGTTTTACATGTTATCATCTTTAACTAACTGCTTGTCTAACATCAAACGGTCGCTAAGTGCAAACTTTTTACAGCTTAACTCAGACAAGACAGAGACATTAATTATCGCTCCTGAAAACAAGATCCCGCTTATTAAGCACCACATGGGTACCCTAGGTTCCTCTGTCCAGGCGAGTCTTCAGAATCTTGGTGTCAGTTTTGACTCGGCTATGTCTTTTGAGCACCACATTAATCAATTAAACAGAAATTGTTTCTTCCATCTGAAGAATATTTCCAAGTTGAGAACCCTGGTGTCAAAGGCGGAACTTGAGATGATTATTCATGCTTTTATTTCTTCTCGCTTAGACTATTGTAATAGTCTTTTTAATTGTCTGAGCCAAAAGCATCTTCAGCGCCTCCAGGTTGTTCAAAATTCGGCTGCCAGACTTTTAACTCACACTAAGAAAAGGGCTCATATTACACCGGTTTTGGCAGCACTTCACTGGCTTCCAGTTGGTTTTAGGATTCAGTTTAAAATTTTAGTTCTTGTTTTTAGAGCGATTCATGATCAAGCCCCTAAATACATCACTGAGCTGCTTAATGTGTATAACCCCTCGCGGTCTTTGAGGTCCTTGGATCAACTTTTACTGGCTGTCCCTCAAACCCATTTTAAAACTAGATAGTGATAGAGCCTTTCAGGCAGTGGCACCAAAATTGTGGAATGCTCTACCATTGTCTTTGCGCTCAGCAGACTCTGTCGAGGCTTTTAAAAAGCAGCTGAAGACACTGCTGTTTAAACAGGCTTTTTAGTTTGATTTGGTTTTTATGTTTTTTAATGTTTTTATGCCTTTATTATTGCATTTGTGATGTTGTGTTTTATTTTATTGTGCAGCACTTTGTGATCCTTTCTGTGAAAAGTGCTATATAAATAAATTGTACTTACTTACTTACTTACTTTTGTGTGTACAGTATGATGGTCACTACAGTGATATCATGGACAGTTCTGAGGTTGCAGAGTGACAGCCAGAACTTCAGCAGCACTCTCTGGGGACTAGGCCTCAGTCCTGGGAAGCAGTGGCCCTGAATCAAGCAGACCATTGCAACTTCTGACTGTTGCAGTACTGGGAACCTCCTCCTTTCCCAGCGTGGCTTATTGATTGACATATCAACAACTACGAGTATTGGCTCTGTTCCTTCCACACTTTCGGTGGGAAGAGCTGACGAGTTTCTCTTCGCTGACTGAAGGCAAAGAGAAAAAAAGGTTTCTTCTGGGCGGTGACTGTTGTTAACAAGCCTGATGGACTAAACAAGGCAGTTCTTGTGGGAATCTTTTGCTGGATCAAATGTCCTCTTTCCAAGAGTGTAAAATGATTTTGTTTGTGTGCTGCATGTTGTATCATGATCAGTCTGATCCACCCCTCATAGCTGGGGGGGGCTCTTAGCTCGGTAACAAAGCCTGGTGTCTGGTGTTGTAAGCTTGTTATTTGATTAAGACTAATCTCTAGGTTTTGCTTTCCACTGGTTTTGTCTCAGGCGGAAGTACTTTTTGCTTTCTTTCTATGCCTAAATTTACACTCAGCCTGTTCAACTGGATTTTGAGCTCTCTGACCTGAAAAGGGCTGCACCCAAACTAATGTATGAGGGAAAAAACATGAGAAAATACAAATCAAGACTGTTTCACAGAGACATTTTAGGAGAAAATATTGCTCAAAGAGAATATTTACATTCTATTTACATTCTCTTTATTTTCTTTTTGAGACTGTCATATTGACACCATTCTCATAGCTGAATCCACTTATCCAGTTGAATCAAATGTTGATGAAACTCTTCAAAAAATGGTCAAAGAACAGGAATTGAGTACATGCATAAAATATATATATTTTTAAAATTTGCTCCAACACAAAAAGACAGAATGCCAACACTTTTTGCAAATATTGGTTGCAATGTATTACTGTAATAACAATAACAACTGTAAGCAAGGCCGCCTTAATGAACGGGCTAGGCTGGGGTGAAGTCCAGGGCCTATCATGAGCCATTAAAAAAGATCATTGTTATTAATTGGTCAAGTTCTATGTCCATCACTTGATATTTGTGTGTGGCTGGCTGCTGATTGGTCCAATTTACATGAGGCCCATGTGGGTACCATGTAACAATAGCCTATCAGAGGAACTGTTTTGACATGTGACTATGCAAGCGCCAGTGAGAGGTAAGAAGTAATTAGCTCGGTTGTGGAGAATGGGGAAAGATGAGGCTGAGTTTATTTCTCAAGTCAGATTTATTCACATTCTCCAACATCATCCAAACACAGAAAGAGAAAAGAGAATGAATCTTCCAACATCTGTCCCTTTTATACTCAGGACATCAAACATACAGTCACATGGTACTTAATCCCAGTCACAATGTAACTTCCCCCCGATCTTAACACACTCCACCTCTCAGTCTCTGGCCGCTGGGCGAAATCCCCCAAGGCTATCTCTTTGCATGCCAAAGACTAAACTTCACACCCTCGTGTTATCTCCAGAGCGGCTCAGTCCTTTGTTCCGTCTCAGATGTGAAGCCTAAGGTGGTATATGTATGAATCATGCAGTCATATACAAATGTGCGTATATGTGCCCCACACGGTCAAAATGTCCGGAAAAAAGTTTGTGAGTGGCGCTTATAAAATTATTGAGAGGAAACGAGCTTAGGGAAAACGAATTTCTCAAAAAAATAAATAAATAAATAAATAAATCCCAAAGAGTAAAGCATTTCTCTAAGCTGGAGCAACGAGTGGAGGCGGGGCTGCTAATTACTGCACCAAGGAGACAGGTGGACCATTTAAAGCACTCACCTGGAGGAAAAGACCACCAGATCCTGCCGAAAGAGAGCAGGCCAGTGGAGAAGGCGAGCTGAGAGATGGAGACCAGCACAAGAAAAGCCAGGTCACTTGGAAAGGCCATCATTGCTTACATCGGACAGCTGTGCTTGGGACAGTAGACAGGGAGCTTGGTAAAAAGATACAGTAGATAGATAGATGTACTTTATTGATCCCAAACTGGGAAATTACAGTGTAACAGCAGCATGACAGTTGACAGCCAAACAACAGAAACACACACGACAGACAAAGGGGTTACCCATGGAAAGTAAAAAAAACTAACACACGACTATAGAACCTATATACATCATGTGGGCGACCCCCACAGCCTACGGGTCAAGCAGAGTGCTCAGCTGGAGCAATTAGCAGAACAGTGAGATGTATGGACTGATATCAGTAGGCAGCCTCTCTTTGTCTAATTCCGGTGCCAGTAATCCTGCTATTGATATGTGTGACTCTAATGCAAATGTCCATGCCTTCCTGCTGTTTACTGTGATGCTAATGTGCCATGCATGCATTGTCTAACTGGGTATATAAGTCAACTGTATATCGCTTGCTCTCTCTCTTATTCTCCCTTTTTGACCACTCTGATGACTTGCTGCTACTAGAGACGGAGGGATCGCTCCAGCGCGCTGCCACAGCGCTGGGGTGAACTCTCGTGATGGAGGATGAATAAAACACCCTTTTAAACTTCAGTTCACCGTGTCCTGCCTGCACTTATTCCATGCCTCCACACTGGTGACCCTTATTTGATCCTCCACACTGGTGACCCCATAGGAAAGAACACGCTGACGACAACGAACGCAGCCCCCGGCGGTGACTCCGACGACGAACGAACGCAGCAGCCTGACGCAAATGGACTGCCCTCCCTTCTGCTACACGGGAGACCTCGACGCAGAGCCAACACCAGGCGAACTCCCCCAGAGATCATCCACGACCGGGAAAGCTGCAGAAAGCGTCATGGTGCGACCCTCGCCTGAGATCTGGACATCCACGCTGGGACCGGCCGAGGGACAAAGATCGTCTACTCCCTCTCACTGCTCCTCCGCATCCACACGAGCGCGCACGCACCTCGTCCTCTCTCCACGACGGCGACCTCCAGGGCCGGACGGAGAACGCAGCGCGTGGACCAGAACGCACCATGACCCGGCACGAGCGAACGACAGCAACAGCCCAAACAGGGAAGACTATCGGCGTCGACGACGCTGATTTCCAGCAAGCTCCCTGACCCTGACCCACCTCTCAACAGCGGACCACCCACGCACCGAACCCCCGCACGCACACCGGGGGGTTACGAGGACAGTGCACCACGCACGGGACAATACCGGCTCCACAGACTGCCATCGTCCTCTGCCGCTGCACACGCCCGAGAAACACGGCCGATCGCCATCCTCGGACCCTTCAGGGCTGCTCACACACCTGAAGCAGACACGCAGCACACAGGACTTTGTATGGGTCTCAACCACGGCGCACAATGGGAATTCAGCCGTCAGCTGTCTCCGAGGGCTTTAGGGCTGTGCGCGCACCTAAAGCTGACACGCCAAGTCCCTCACACAGCTTCAGCTCCTGTTTTTCTTCATGGCTCGCAGGACTTAACCGCGAGAGGAGTCAGAGACAAATGTTTCTTCTCACAGCCGCTGTGGATCTCCGCCACGTTCAACAGGAAAGCACCTCACCATCCACACGCAATTTTTGCGCAGCCCGGACAACTTTGCCGTCCCGGGCTGGCACTTGCTACCCCCACCCCCTCCATCCCCCTCCTCCGGCACAGAGCTTTTCCCGCAGCTCGCTTCCAAAGCCGGACGATCGATGCCTCAGCCCCCTGCTGAGCCCTCTGGGGGGGAGTGGTGTGAGCAACCCCCACAGCCTATGGGTCAAGCAGAGCGCTCAGCTGGAGCAATTAGCAGAACAGTGAGATGTATGGACTGATATCAATAGGCAGCCTCTCTTTGTCTAATTCCGGTGCCAGTAATCCTGCTATTGATATGTGTGACTCTAATGCAAATGTCCATGCCTTCCTGCTGT
Organism: Pholidichthys leucotaenia; assembly: GCA_020510985.1. Taxonomy (NCBI): domain Eukaryota; kingdom Metazoa; phylum Chordata; class Actinopteri; order Cichliformes; family Pholidichthyidae; genus Pholidichthys; species Pholidichthys leucotaenia. The sequence goes on along the minus strand of CM035845.1, from coordinate 145,586,438 downwards.
TTACTGTGATGCTAATGTGCCATGCATGCATTGTCTAGCTGGGTATATAAGTCAACTGTATATCGCTTGCTCTCTCTCTTATTCTCCCTTTTTGACCACTCTGATGACTTGCTGCTACTAGAGACGGAGGGATCGCTCCAGCGCGCTGCCACAGCGCTGGGGTGAACTCTTGTGATGGAGGATGAATAAAACACCCTTTTAAACTTCAGTTCGCCGTGTCCTGCCTGCACTTATTCTGTGCCTCCACACTGGTGACCCTTATTTGATCCTCCACAATCACAGCTTAATATATGATGACCCGTATAAATACATGAATCATCCCATTGCACAAAGAAGGACTATCAGGAGCAGAGTGAAAAGTGATGTACCAGTTAGTCTGTAAGGTGCAGTGTGGCAGCATAGCTATGCCAGAATACAACATCATAGTGAGTTATTGTACAGTGAAATTGCATGTGGCAGGAAAGATTTCCTGTACCTGGCCATTCGACAACAAAGCTGTAGTAGTCTACTGGAGAAAGTGCTTCGCTGTCTATCTAGTGTGTGGTGGAGGGGGTGATCAGGATTGTCCATGATGGATCGCAGTAGTGTTCTCCTCTCCACCACTGTCTCAAAGGTCTCCGGTCTGAGACCAATTACAGAGCCAGCCCTCTTGATACTCTTGTCAAGTCTGTTGGTGTCTCTGGCCCTGATACTGCTACCCCAACAGACCTCAGCAAAGAAGATGGCGCTGGCGACAACAGTCTGACAGAAAAGCTCCAGCATCCTGCTGCACACGTTGAAGGATCTCAGCTTTCTCAGGAAGTAGAGTCTGCTCATCCCCTTCTTGTGCGCAGCATCGGCGTTGGATCTCCAGTCCAACCCGCTGCGGATCCTGACACCCAGATATATGTAGAATATGTGTAAATGTAAAAAGTAGACTATATCAAGCATGCTGCTTAAGCAGACTGGGTAACCTCGCATTGATGTCCACAGAGTATGACATTATTCGTGAGTTGGACTTAAAGGACATAATGAAGGACTTTTTCATTAAAGAAGGCCAAAAGAAAGCACTTTACAAAAAAAGGTAAGACATGCTATTTGTAGCTTTCCAGTCACCCGTGCAGATTTTTAATACTTCTGGCAAAGAGGTAATGTGATCGGGGTGGTTTGTTTGTTTTTCTGTTTATTAGCAGGATTACGCAAAAACTACTTTATGAATTTTGATGAGATTTTTACCTCTGGTGATTCTGGTGGTCCTTGGGCTAGAGAGGAACCCATTACATTTTGGTGATGATTGGAGAATGCATACCTCCACCAAGGCTCTCCTCACAGTGTGTTAGCAAGAATCCTCCAAAACTACTGGATAGACTTTGATGCAGCTTTCACCAGAACTGGCTCGTGGCCTACACACAAACCCATTACAATTTAGAGGTCATCCATGAGGGACGGAAGGAGCCTTGGCAGAGGTATGTGCTCTCTAAGTGCTTTTCTTGTTACTGCTGTTGTGCATTGTTTGAATCAGGAATACTTGACTGATATAACTTTGTTCTGCTGTCATCATTAGACTAATTGTTGATCAGTGTCATCCTCTGATACCTGGTGTTGTTTAGGCCATGTTGCTGTGTGTGTCTGTGTCAGAGAGAGAGAGAGAGAGAGAGAGAGAGAGAGAGAGAGAGAGAGATTAGATTAATTTGTGTTTATGCTGAAGGCAGTAGTATCTGTCACTGTAAAAATATCCTAAATCAAGACTATATGTTTGCTTTTCTCTCACAAGATAATTTTGACAAGACAAGAATTTGTTTTTGTTTTGCAGTTTTCTGTAAGATTTTACTTGCTTCAAGATAGTTTTTACTTGTTTTAAGAAATTTAATCTTACTGTGACGTATGCAGGGTTCACACAAAGACAATGGAGCAGATGGCTGTGATCAACCTGATTTATTTTTCACACACCCCGACCCCCAACCTGCTTCTCAGCACACAGAGGAGGGGAGGTCATTCCCCCAGACCTCCGTTTCAATCATGGTTACACACACAGATACATCTTGCCCTAATCCTGCTAAACACTGCTGGGTCATTATAATGCAGTTATAATGACACAGCAGTATAACTCAGAAATAACACATTTAACACACACAGTAACGTTTCAATCTGGCAAAGCATGCTGGGAAATCCCTGGCCCCCTTAAAATGGCCCCGACGTTACACTGCCCCCCCCGGACTGGTTTCTGTCCCCAGAAAATTCAAAGTCCACTTTCAGAAATCCAACGCGAGTCAGCCCGGTGCCAGGGTGGCATGCACGGGCCATCTGAGTCTCGGTCAGAGTATCTGGTTGGGGTAGGGTTCCGGTTTGGCCATCAGTGGGCGGATGGACACATCTGACAGCCTCTGTAGGACCACGCACAGTCCCTTCCCTGGCAGCGGGAGTCCCAGGCCCGCTCCGGCCGACTCCCACCGCTGCCAGTTCTCCCAGGCGGCCGCTGGCCTGCGTCCATGCGTCCAGCCCTTGCTGCACCTGGAAAGTGGCCGCATCTTCGTCCTGCTCGCTCCGCTGCGTCGCTCTTGCGCCGAGGGCCTCCGTGACGTCACCGAAAGGAAAAGCATCGGGTGGCGGTAGGACACGCACAGTTCCTCCTCTGACAGCGGGAGTCCCATGACTCCCACCGCTGCCAGGACCTCCCAGTCGGCCGCTGGCCCGCATCCAGGCGTCCAGCCCCTGCCGATCCCGAGAAAAGACCGGATCTGTCCTGCTCGCTCCACTGCTACTGCGCTCCAAAGGCCTCTGTGACGTCACCTGCCGGGGGAAGCATCTGCAGGAGGCGGCTTTTTCCCCGTCCATGCCACCTCGCTCTAATTTAATGTCGGCGAGGGGCCAGTTTGTCGTGCGCTGTGTGCGGGGCAGTACCATGCCATGTACCCTGGCTCTGTGCAGCGGAAGCAGTCCTTCCTCGCGTCGCCACGGCTGTTTCCTTCGTGCACGCGCTGCTGTGATCTGCCGTAGCTCCTCCTCCACTCGCTCTCAGCACGGTGGTTTCCTCTGATGATCAGCGCGGCAGCCAACTCGACCTGGGCCAGGCGGTCATCCAACAGGTTCTCGCCGTTGTAGCGGGGAATCTTGGCCCGCTGCTGGATGGATGAGACTGTCATCTCCCGGTCGATTGCCGCTCCCAGTGGCTCTGGAATCGCCAGCCCGTCCTGCCCTGAAAAGGGCAGGAAACGGGGCTGGTTTGCTCTGCTCCGTCCATCGTGGCGAAGCTCTCCAGGGGCCGGCGTCTCAGCTCTACACTCCGTTCCCGGCTGAGCGATGAATCGCTCCGGCCGCTGTACCTCCGCCTGGATCCTCATCTTGCTCCATATCCCACTTCTGACACCAGTGTGACGTATGCAGGGTTCACACAAAGACAATGGAGCAGATGGCTGTGATCAACCTGATTTATTTTTCACACACCCCGACCCCCACCCTGCTTCTCAGCACACAGAGGAGTGGAGGTCATTCCCCCAGACCTCCGTTTCAATCATGGTTACACACACAGATACATCTTGCCCTAATCCTGCTAAACACTGCTGGGTCATTATAATGCAGTTATAATGACACAGCAGTATAACTCAGAAATAACACATTTAACACACACAGTAACGTTTCAATCTGGCAAAGCATGCTGGGAAATCCCTGGCCCCCTTAAAATGGCCCCGACGTTACATTACTTTGTTGGCAGATTTTTTTTCTAATTTTAACTAAAATTATCTATTGCCAGAATTTTTGCTTATTTTAAGTAAAATTAACTGCCAACAGAGCAAGAAAATTTGACTTATCAAATTGCTTAAAACAAGTTAAAACTATCTGAAAGCATGTAAATTTTTCTTATCTATCTATCTACACATAAACTGCACAGCAAGAATAAATATCTTGTCAGACTAAAAGACAAGCATAAACGGCCTTAATTTATTTCATTTTACTTACATTTGACTTTTTGCAGTGTAGTTGTGTTTTCTAGCTCACAGTTGCATTATTTTTCAAAGAGAAACAAAAATGAGACCGTAGTGGCTCAGGAGGTAGAGCAGGTCACCCAATAACCAGAAGGTTGGCGGTTTAAATCCCGCTCCCCCCATCTTGCTGTTGTGTCCTTGGGCAACACACTTTACCTACCTTGCCTCCAGTGTGTCCGTGGTTCATGACACTGATGTATGAATGTGAATAAATGTTCAGTTGGTGTGGATTGGCAGACACATTTTTGTCAGTCTGCCCCAGGGCAGCTGTGGCTACAGAAGTAGCTTACCACTATCATTGTCTGTGGAGTGAATGAATAATGGTGTCATGAAAAGTGCTATATAAATGCAATCCATTATTAAAAACATAGCTGCTACATATTTTTAAACTGAGATTCTGTTGGAGGGAGGGCTACAAAACCTCTCAGCCCAAGGGCCTAATGGCAAGTTAAGGTGGCCCTGACTGTAAGGTCATTATAGTCTTTGTAAAGAAATCTGATTTTGCCCTTAAAATATTTGCTGCATTTTAACATTTAAGAGAAAAAAAAAACAATTCAATTTATGCCACCCATTTGCAAGCCATAAATCTAAGTGCATGCTGTGGCTATATAAGCACTGTTTTGTGAATGAAAGTTTCACTTTTTTTGAAAGTTTTTCTTCTTGTTTCGCGCCTGTGTTTGTGTGACTTAAAAATAAGTGACAAATAGTGACCTTATGGGAGACCCATGCTGTGGTATTCATCTCAGACTGGAAGGAAGGGAGATGCAGTAAATTCCTCTGACGGAAGAGCATGGGGCTTAAGGGGCTGGGGACAACAGGAATTGTGATGCGAGAATGAATTGTGATGCAAGACCTCAGGCAGCAGAGGGTGTGAGTGTTGTAATATAAAGGAGAGTCCCTGCAACATGAGGTCAGTGTTTTCTGATTCTGACAGATGTGAGAGAAGGAATAAAGTTCATCTGCTCTGAATGCTTGGCGCTGATTATTCCTCTCTCCACAATGGTGACCCTTGACGAATAATGGAACATGAGGCAAACACCCTGGAGATGACCCGGACAGGAAGCCCCAGCAACGCATGCGCCGTCTTGGTTCCTCTACACCGAGGCCCAGTTCGCACTCCGGGGAATAATGGCAGATGGCACCAGATATTACTATGTGGTCGCAGCGCTGGACACTCGCATGACTCAGCAAGTAGCAAGCCTGCTCCAACAGCCCCCAGCCCACGACAAATACGGGGCTCTCAAAGCCGCACTGTCCCGGCGCTACACGTTCTCAGACTGCGAGAGAGCGGAGAGGCTCCTGACGCACTCCGAGTTAGGAGATGGGTCGGCGGTCGAACTGATGGAGAAGATGTTGGCGTTGATGGGCACGGACGACGGGCATTTTCTATTTTCTCCCCTTTTCCTCCGGAACCTCCCAACGGTGGCCAGAACGGTCCTTGCCAACTCGCCGTTGCTGGCCGTGCGTGACTACCGTGCGCTAGCCCAGGAGGCAGATCGGATCATCCTTACCACCAGAGCCCTCACAGTGAATGCAGCGGTGTCGGAACCCAGCGAGACGGCCAGCGGAAGCGAGGAGCCAGCTACGGTAGCGGCAGCGGGGGCCAGGAAGCGCCAGAGAGACATGCTCTGCTCCTACCACCGTCGTTTTGGAGAGGACGCACGTCGATGCGTGCCACTGTGCCAATTCAAGCGTTCGGGAAATGCCAGGACCGGCAGTCGGTAGCAGCTGTGACCGCCGGTGAAGAAGGCAAGCTGCTCTACGTGACAGACTCACGCTCAGGGAGACGGTTCCTTGTAGACTCTGGCTCCCAAAAGAGCCTCATCCTGCCGTCCTACGCCGACCGGCTTGCGGGAGCTAGCAGCCCCGAGCTGATGGCCGCAAACGGCTCAGACATTACGACTTTTGGTGAAAGGACACTGACTGTATCCCTGCATGGCCATACGTACCAGTGGACATTCGTCATAGCGGCATGCAGTTTCCCAATCTTAGGCGCTGATTTTTTGTGTGCACATGGACTACTAGTCGATGTTGCTAACAGACGCCTGATTGATGCAATGTCTTTTGATTCTCTCCCCTGTACAGCTCGAGGAGCGGGGCCAACAACACTAGCCAACGTCACAGCTCCAGGTGGTAAGTTCCACACAGTACTCACCCAGTTCCCAGCACTCACGGTCCCGATGTTTTTGGCGGCCATCACTAAAAACAGGGTGGAGCACTTTATTACCACCACTGGGCCGCCCGTTTTCGCATGACCTCAGCGCCTGGATACAGCTAAACTGGCCATAGCGCAAGAGGAGTTTGCCAACTTGGAAAGGCTGGGCATCATCAGACGATCAAACAGCCCATGGGCATCCCCACTACATATGGTCCCTAAGGCCGAGGGATCGTGGCGACCTTGCGGAGATTTCCACAGATTAAACAACGCCACAGCGCACAACCGCTACTCGATCCCCCATATTCAGGATTTTTCCATTCACCTTGCCGGGGCACATATTTTTTCTAAGATAGACCTGGTCCGTGGTTACCACCAGGTCCCGGTGCGCGCAGAGGACACACCTAAAACGGCAGTAATAACCCTGTTTGGTCTGTTCGAGTTTTTACACATGCCTTTCGGGTTAAAAGGCGTGGCACACACATTCCAACGCATGATTGATGTGGTGTTGCGCAATCTGCCGTTTGTGTTCCTCTACCTGGATGACATCCTGGTGGCCAGCGCGTCCGAGGATGAACACATAACCCATCTCAGGATGGTTTTCTGGAAGTTAGAGGAGCACAGGTTAACAATCAACCCGGTGAAATGCCAGTTCGGTATGACGGGGATCGATTTTTTTGGGACACCGCTTCTCACCGGAGGGAGCGATTTCCTTGCCGGACAAGGTGCGTGCAGTGGCAAATTTTCCCTGGTCTCAGATGGTCAGGGCGCCGCAGGAGTTTTTGGGGATGGTTAACTTTTATAACCGTTTCCTCCCTCGCGCAGCCCAGCTCATGCAGCTGTTGTACGCCGCACTCAAGAAACGGAACCGGTGGACAGAGTCAACTGGACTCCTGAGCGGGAGCAGGCGTTCTCCGAGGTTAAAACAGCCCTGGCAAACGCCGCATTACTGGCGCACCCAGACCCGGCGGCTCGGATAGCAGTCACTACCGACGCCTCAGACGTGGCCATAGGGGCCGTCGTGGAGCATTGCGTCACCGGTTCTTGGCAGCCGCTCGCCTTTTTTAGCAGGTCTTTGTGCGACAGTGAGTGTAAATACAGCGCGTTCGACAGAGAGTTACTGGCTCTCCACCTGGCCATACGCTACTTCCAGTTCTGGCTGGAAGGGTGCAACTTCACTGCGTTCGTGGACCACAAGCCGCTAACGTATGCAATGGCCAAGGTTTCAGAACCATGGTCGGGCCTGCAGCAGAGACAGCTGGCCGCGATCTCAGAGTTTACGACCGACATTCAGCAGGTGGCCGGTAAACTTAACGTGGAGGCAGACTGCCTCTCGCGCGCACTAGTGGCCCCAGTCTACGTAGGGATAGATTACACGGCCATGGCCGCAGAGCAGATCGGCGATGCGGATGTGTGCATGCTCCAGTCTGGACCAACAGGGTTAAGGCTGGAGACCAGGGTACTGCAAGACGGGGGGCCCCCCTAATCTGTGACGTCTCCACAGAACGCCCGTGCCCGGTGGTCCCACGCGCTTGGCGCCGCCGCGTTTTTGAGTCAGTTCACTCCCTGGCGCACCCAGGAGTGCGCGCGTCAGTCAAAACGGTGGGAGCGAAGTTCATCTGGCTGAGCCTGTGCAAACAGGTGAAAGAGTGGGCTGCAGCCTGTGTAGCGTACCAACGAGCCAAAGTGCACAGGCACACAAAGGCCCCTTTGGAGCCGTTCCATATCCCGGCTAAGAGGTTCGACCACGTTCACGTGGACCTCGTGGGCCCCCTCCCGCCATCGCAGGGGTTCACGCACCTCCTGACAGTGGTGGACCGCACCACACAATGGCCAGAAGCAGTCCCACTAGCTTCCACCACGTCTGCAGACGTGGCACACGCTTTTTTGACAACATGGGTGGCACGTTTTGGCACCCCTTCGGACATCACGTCCGATTGGGGCCCTCAGTTTGTTTCTGACCTCTGGTCCACGACGGCCCGGAGCCTGGGCGTTGCAATTCATCGCACAACCGCGTACAACCTACAGGCCAATGGGTTATGCGTGCATTTCCATAGGTCACTGAAAGCAGCGCTCAGGGCTTCGCTTACGGGTGCAAATTGGGTGGACTGGTTGCCGTGGGTTCTATTAGGGTTGCATTCCGCACCGAAAGAGGATTTGGAGGCTTCCCCAGCAGAGCTTGTTTTTTCTCAGCCGCTGCAGCTCCTCGGGGAATTTTTACCAGATAACCCCGCACTGAACACCCATCCATCCCCGCGTTCACGGCATAGTGCAGACGCAGGGACGCTACCTGGCCCGGCCCACCACAGTTTTCCACGCGCATTTGTGCCAAAAACTTTGAAGGATGCAGCATTCGTGTTTGTCAGGCACGATGCCCACCGGCCCCCATTGCTCCCACCCTACGATGGCCCGTTTAGAGTGTTGGAACCCGGGGACAAACATTTTGTGTTAGACTTGGGGGGGTCGCCGGGAGAAAATCTGTATAGACAGGCTTAAGCCCGCCTTTGTGGTGGCAGACGAGCAGGTGATGTTGGCTCGAGCTCCTCTGCGCGGAAGACCCCCACTGAGAACTTCCCAGGTAAACGACTCATCAGAGCAGTCACACGAGCATGCTGAATGTTCCCCCCCTCCCATTGTCCAACCACAGACGGACACATCCCCAGGAACCCCCCACCGGCACAGCAGCGCCGCGGAACCGAAGACCCCTTATTACAGCAGCTATGGGCGGAGGCTGAAGCCGAGAGGACGTGACAGTTAACGCTCAGTCTGAGACTCTGGGGGGGGGGGGCAGTATGGGGGACCCATGCTGTGGTATTCATCTCAGACTGGAAGGAAGGGAGATGCAGTAAATTCCTCTGACGGAAGAGCATGGGGATTAAGGGGCTGGGGAACAATAGGAATTGTGATGCGAGAATGAATTGTGATGCAAGACCTCAGGCAGCAGAGGGTGTGAGTGTTGTAATATAAAGGAGAGTTCCTACGACATGAGGTCAATGTTTTCTGATTCTGAGAGATGTGAGAGAAGGAATAAAGTTCATCTGCTCTGAATGCTTGGCCTGATTATTCCTCTCTTCACAACCTTTAACTTATGTGTCCACCTTAAAGGTCCACTTCAGGGATCTGTCAGGGGTGTGAAAGGGACATAACCACCGGAGCTACAACAAAATACTGACATACAGTATGTATGTGCTGCTTTGCAAAACACACAGATGGTAAACTTTCTCCTATATCTTCAAAACTAAACAGTGGAACATGTCTCTGAAAACAATCAGGGCGAGAAACACAAATGATGTAGTTGCTGAATATGTGTTTACTTTTCATAAACAACCGCTGTTTTAGAAATTCAGCACGAGCTCCTTGAAGCGATCACCTGGCAATGCTTGCTTTTTAACCCCCAGGGACCGTTCAAATATTCGTCACACTCATACTGCTAAGCACAAAAAAAAATATACCTTTCAAAAGGTAGCTGTATAAAAATTATACATTAGTATTATATTCTACTTTTATTGAGCAAATTATTTTCACTTACTTCTGACCTAATTACTGATATCAGTTTTTTTGATTCATTTTTCAAGATTTTACCTCTTTAAACGCCAGGGTTTTGTCATGATGCCACCATATTTTTAGATGGAAAAAACAGAAAAAAATGAATTTTTTCAATATACTACATGCAGAGTACATTTTTTTGTGTCAGTGGCTAGCAGCAAGGGGGCTGTGACAGTGCCATCTAGTGGAAATAGCATGTTTTTGACACCCAGATTGACACCCAGATATAATAAAATGCATGCATTGTGCTTTAATGACAGTGAGATCAAAAACTACAGATTGAATGGATTTCAGTGGCACATTTTTTGCACTTAACAGTATGAGTGTAACAATTGCTTATACACAGTGTATTTTAGATGTACCGTAGGAGCTGAGTGGGAAATAAGATCAAATAAAAATACACAGTCTTGCCAGAATTCATGCCATATGCGTGAACACAGCCAAAATTATCAAAAAATGAAAACTGAAAAGTGCGTAAAATGTGCTCATAGGTCCCTGAAGTTTAATTTACCTGTTTCCAGTCATCCAGTTTCGTTAAGCAAACCGTTCATAAAACTGCTACTCAGTTCCTCACATGCAAACTTTTGTCCTTTAACTGTGCAGTTTTTGGGAAGAAGCTTAGGATAAATTTAATTCCACATCAGAAGACTGGGTCATTAACATTTCAGTAATGTTGTTCTGTATGCAATATCTTTTGATGTGATCAGACACAGAGCGGTTGGGTGTGGATGCACACCCAGGCTAATAGACTGGGCACCCTCCGACAGGTTGGCTCCTCCGCTAAACTAGACCTCCCACCCACTGCAAGATCAAAGCCATTCTGGATATCAGGAAACCAGAGGAGAATAACACTCTTGTCCACACCATCACCAGGCTAACTCATATCATGGCATTTCCTGCGGATAGGACTGGTATGCCTATTTGTCTTGGTTCTTTTATTCCTGGATCTCAGGAATGCCAGATTACACAATATGTGAGAGGAAATGTTAGATTTCCCCATCATCCAGTGTTTATTTGTTGCGCATGTGTTGCTAACTGCAGTGGGAAACTCAACTTAGGCCTGAGATGGACCGAAACAATTGCATTGTGGTGCAAGTGAAGTGGTCATTTCAAAACCATGTCATGCCATCTAGGCTTTGCTTCCTGTGTTTCATACACTCTTCCTTTGTCTTCTCTGCATAAGTGGATAAACTGCAGTTTGCTCTGCTTGGTCATCGTCAGTCACAACTGCAAGAATGGTTTCAATCTTAGGAGTCATTTCAAAAAGAGTTACCTCATAGTAACACTATTTTCCACCCACACATAGACCTATTAAACTGACAATATTTATCAGTCTGCACTGATTTGCTTGGCCTGGCCACACTTCCTGACTTGTTTCTCAATCTATGGGACAATTGTTATGGAAAGCGTCAGCTCTCATACTGATAACAGGTTGAGTTCCATCATTCTTTTTGAATGCAAGGGACATTCAGACGTTTGGAGTCTCCCTGCTGAATTTAATCAAGCAATGAGACCAATGAGGTGAATTAAGACCAGAGTTGAGTCAGCCTTACAGAGGCCTCTTTATGTTGCTGCAGAACTTGACGAGGCCCTGGGTTAGCATGCATTACACACAGGAAAACACCAGGCAGCTCCCAGACAGTCCCAGCCACAGGAGTCTGCTCCTGAATCCCCCTCAGCTCACTGTTTATAAGCAGCATATCGCCTCGTGAGAGCCACTTTCAAAGAGCTTTCGTTCACAGTGTGAGGCCCCCCATTTCCTCCTCTCTCTCTGGAGGGAAATTTAAGTGTGCAGGAGTGGAAATGTTGCAGAGTTGAAGGGAAGTGAGCAGATGAAGAAAGCCATGTTATTTGTGGAACTGTGAGGCCCATCGACTTAAAATAAACTTACACAAAATGACTTAATGGAAACGGCTCAGTCCTCTGCTGCTGATCAATGCCTCATTTTGCCTCATTTTTCTGTGGGCACAGAGAGTGTTTGACAGCAGCACAGAGAGATAGAAACACTAACTTTTGTCTAATCCAAGGTCATTGAGTGGCCAGATGCAAGGGCCTCTGTCTACTTCTGGGAGCCGTCTTCCTATTGGATATCCTGTCTCTGATGAATTGTCACTCTTCTCATTCAAGATCATGCAGAGGAAGCAGGCTGCTGCCAGGACACACCCACTTATCCTTGATGGCCAATCGGAAAACTCCAGTTGTCCAGCATCCTTAGCACTCGGAAAGCCACAGCTGCCACAGGAGTTCTTCTGCTGGAATTTTTCTTTCTGTCCTTCCTTCCCTAATCTCTGACCACACACACTTGTTCGCTTGTGACAGGCAGCCGCTGCCTCTTGGCCATGGCCCAGTGCTCCCCCCCACCCCCCCGACTTCAGCACGACCCTGAGACATCTGTGTGTTGTGAGGCAAATGAGCAGGAAAGCTGAGTGAACTTCAGAGGCAACTCTTGGAACAGAATGGGGGGGGGGGGGGGGCACACAGCAGAGTTATATACAGCAGAGTTATATAACAGAATCTAGTTGTTCGGCTTACATAAAGAACATCACTCCCTCTCTTTTGTGGACACATGCTGGGCTCTCAGAGAGCGTGGACATGGACAGCATTTTATGTGGACATGCTGGGGTCTTTTTTAACAAGTTGGCCTGGAGGGAAAGGCAGAGCAGATGCAGATATCATTTTATCCAGAATTCACAGTGATTGTTCCAGATGTGAATTTTGTTCAGTGTGACCTGGAAATTATATGACCTCATTCACATAAAATCCACTTTGTTGTTTGCTGGCTATAAAACTTTTTTAAGAATCTTTAAGTCAGATAGATGAACCACAAACTGAATCTAGAAATTTTGCTAAAGTATTACAAAGGGGTAACTTTTGTCCTTCTTAATAACAACTGTATGAAAATAAGTAATAAGTAAATATAAACTGAACTGTTTTCAGGACTTTGGTTTAGTTGTGCATCTGCTTATTTACATAGACTACATTTATTCATGTTTGAATGGGTTAAAGGTGAATTAGACAGTATTGTCATGAAAACAAATATTTAAAAAACAATATTGCTGTGTCCATAATTGGGTAAAGACGAATACACAACTGATGCAGTTAATGGAGCTTTATTACAATACTGGTTATATACACAAATAGGCTTACGGCACTTGCCTGCCTGCCAGGTGGCTCCCACACCGTCCACTTCCTTTATACCCTGAGTGGCGTCACCACCGGAAACCGGTAGTTAGCCACCCATGTCCAACCCAGCCGCCATCTTAGTAATACAGCCTATTTACATACACAACATTTCCCTCCCCCTTCAAAAAAAATGCCAAGTGCATAGATAGCCCACCTAAATTTGCTTCCCGTCTCACGCACTAAAATAATGCAATCACAGAAACAAATAAACCTCCTATCCATGCACACAACTAAAGCTGGAGGGGCCGGGTAGACTGCCAGCACCCCCCACACAGCTAGGCAGATTATTTTGCCGCCAAACACTTAGAACAAAATAAAGCCGTGTTTCTAAGCTAAAACAACCCCAGAACAGCTGCACATAAAAGACATACAAAATTATAAAACACACATAGACTACTGGCAGCCTCCCCCCAACACCCCCCCCCCCACAGTGGTTACATCATACTACATTCAACGTTGGGTATGTAAATCTGCACAAATGGACACTTTAGACAGAGTAAGCACACCCCACCACCCCAAACTTGGGCATTAAGACCAACACGTCAGTAAAATCCAATTTCAGCAGATATCACATGATGAAGACCCTGAAGAGACTGCTCCTTGCTCACCTCCGCCCCCTGGTTGGACCAGCAATGGATCCACTCCAGTTCGCCTGGGAATGTGGTGAGGATCATGTTCTTTGACTTCTCCAGTGCTTTCAACACCATCCAACCGATGATCCTGAGGGACAAGCTGCTGTGCGCAGGGGTGGACCAGTACCTGTCATCATGGATCCTGGACTACCTCACAAACCGGCCACAGTTTGTGAGAACCCGGGATTGTGTGTCCGACACGATCATCGGAAGCACAGGGGCCCCCCAGGGAAAGGTTTTGGCTCCCTTCCTGTTCACCCTTTATACTGCGGACTTCTCACACAACACAACACACTGCCATTTACAGAGGTTCTCTGATGACTCTGCGATCATCGGCTTCATCTCCAGTGGAGATGAAGCTGAGTACAGAGGACTTATCCAGGACTTCGTGGACTGGTGCCATCGGAACTGCGTCCAGATCAACGTGAGGAAAACTAAGGAGCTGGTGGTGGACTGCCGCAGGCAAGGACAACCCCTCACAGAACCAGTTAACATACAGGGAACAGACATTGAGATGGTGACATCCTACAAGTACCTGGGTGTTCTTCTGAACAATAAACTAGACTGGTCACACAATACCAACGCACTCTATAAGAAGGGGCAGCGCAGGCTGTTCCTACTGAGGAGGCTCAGGTCTTTTGGTGTACAAGGGGTGCTGCTGAAGACATTCTACGACATGGTGGAGGCATCAGCCATCACTTTTGAAGTGGTCTGCTGGGGCAGTGGCATTACAGCAGCCCATAGGAAGAGACTGAACAAACTGATCAAGAAAGCTAGCTCTGTCCTGGGGCAACGCCTTGACCCAGTGGAGGAGATAGGAGAGAGAAGGATGGTGGCTAAACTGTCATCGCTGCTGGAGTCCGAGTCCCACCCTATGCATTACATACTGAATGCACTGAGGAGCTCATTTAGCAGCAGACTACATCATCCTAGGTGCGCGACCGAGAGGTTTCGCAGGTCCTTCCTACCTACGGCTGTCAGACTTTATAACCTAAGCAGGGCTGCTCGCAGAGATAGCAAAAAAAAACAAACAAAAAAAAAACGTGACAACCTAATAGTATTGAATGCAAAAGATGCAACAGACTTACACAAATGGTCCCCTCCAGTATAAAACTAGGACAATATCAGTCACTACGGAGGGTGACAATATGTATGGGTACATATTCATGCTATGTAGGATAACTAAGTAGACGGTTATGCTGTTTATTGCATCTCGCTACAATGCTCCACACTGTATATATATATATATATATTTATGTGTACATATGTATATTCACTGCTCTTATTTTCTTATCTTCTAAGTTATTGCTCTGAGTGTTGCTGTCCCTGTGCTGTTGCAATTCTGGAATTTCCCCATTGTGGGACTAATAAAGGCTTATCTTATCTTATCAATTCTACACATCATCCAACCACTGTCATTGAGCCAACAAAATCCCACATTCACAATATAAATCTTTAAAATTTTGCTCACGGGTATCATTAGTCACCCTATTCAGTACATTTCACTCTTCATTCTTCCTTTTTTTTTTTTTTAATTAAACTGGGGTACCACATCAGCAGTAAAATAAACACATCAGGACTAGAGTAAAAACACATATAAACAATAAACAGAAACTAAAGACAAAACAGCACTCTGTCCTTTGACGGGTCTTTCTCTAACCGCTTCCGTCTTTTGACCTCGGGGTTCCCACTCTATCGCTTCTTCTCCTCCACTTGATGTAACTCGTTTGGGTGCCTCCAGGTCTGGTCAGACAAGCGCAGATACCCATCACTCCGAGCAGCCTCCACCTGGAACCCTCTCCGCTCATCGCACCACTCGCGCGAACCGTGATCCCTTCTCATCCGGGCCTCAACCCTGGGCTGCACCATGTCTCCGACCCGCAGGGAAGCCCGTTTCTTCATCAGGTCACCTTGGGTATGACTGGTCTCCACCACTGATCCGGTCAACTCGTGGGTCCGGTCCGTGTCATCCTTGGTAGACCGTCTTCCTGAGCGATTTATCCACATGCTCTCTGGTCTTGCCCCTTCAGCATCCGGTGTGGGCACCTCGTCCTTAAAGGCCGCCCCTGGGGTCCCATTGTGCTGTCCTGCACCCTCATCCAGGGTAACAGAAAGACCGGCATCGGGTCCGTCCCGAGGCAGCGTTGGCGGCGCAGAACATGCTCTCCCTCGTTTCTCATGTCCAGCCAGTCCGATTCTCTCACCTCCACGCCATCCACCACCGGAGTCGGTCGGCTCCACAGTTTGCAGCCTGACCACTCCTCACCTGACACATTGGCAATGGAGAAACCCAGGCTATAAAAGAGATTACACCCCATGATGTTAACCCCCGCAGCGGTGACGTGAATGCAGTCCCGGGGCACAACAACAGACTTATAACGGGCTTCCATCTCCAAAATCGTCAGCCTCCGTCGGTCTATGATGACCATGGAAGAGAATCCTAAACATCTACTCTGCTGGAACAGCACCGCCTGTGGCTGAACAGGCCGATGCGCGAATGCAGTCCCTGTCACACAGGTCGCACTTGTGGGTGGTCTCCGTGCTGCTGGAGCTGTGGCGGTTCTTCCTGCGGGTCCTTTTTTCATCTGCTGCAGCAGTCAGTCTCTCTTCACCCGCCTTGAGCTGTCTGGTCAGGGTGCCTCTCCATTTGGAGCGGTCCGTTGCAAGGTCCTCCCAGCGCTCTGTGTTGATCTCCAGGGCCTTCATGTCTCTCTTGCAGACATCTCTAAAGCGCAGCTGTGGGCAGCCAACGTCTTTCCTGCCAGTCGCCAGTTCTCCGTAGAGGACGTCTTTGGGGATTCAGCCATCCTCCATACGGTGAACGTGGCCTAGCCAGCGGAGCCTGTGCTGCCTGAGTAGAGTGAACATGGAGGGAAGGCCGGCGTGGGACAGAACTTCTGTGTTGGGCACTTTGTCCTGCCAGGATATGTCCAGGATACGGCGAATGCAGCGCAAGTGGAAGGAGTTCAGTCTCTTTTCCCGCCGGGCGTATGTTGTCCACGTCTCACTCCCATAGAGCAGTGTGCTGATGATGCAGGCATTGTACACTGCCATCTTTGTCTTGACAGAGAGTTTGGGATTCTCCCACACTCGTGTGGTGAGGCGAACGAGTGTGGAGGCTGATTTTCCAATCCTCTTGTCGATCTCTGTATCAAGGGAGAGGTTGCTGCTGATCGTGGACCCCAGGTACGTGAACTGATTCACGACCTCCAGCTCGTAGTCGTCGATGGTGATGGTTGGTGGCGCTTCCGTGCCTTGCGCCAAGACGTTAGTCTTCTTCAGGCTGATGGTAAGCCCGAAGTCCTTGCATGCCTGGGAGAAGCGGTCCATCAGGGTCTGAAGCTCCTGCTGTGTGTGAGTCGCGACTGCAGCGTCGTCTGCGAACAGCATGTCTCTGATTAGAGCCTCGCGTACTTTGGTTCTGGCTTTCAGGCGGGCGAGGTTGAAAAGCCTGCCGTCAGATCTTGTGTGCAGGTAGATTCCCTCTGTTGCTGTGCTGAAGGCATGCCTCAGGAGCATAGCAAAGAAAATCCCAAAGAGGGTTGGCGCAAGTACACAGCACTGTTTCACTCCGCTGCGTATGTTGAATGGCTCTGAGACGTTGCCGTCGTGCTGCACTATCCCCTGCATGTTGGTGTGAAACGATTTGATGAGGCTTTGCAACTTTGGTGGGCATCCTATCTTTGGCAGGATCTTGAAAAGGCCCTCTCTGCTGACCAGATCGAACGCTTTGGTGAGGTCGATGAAGGCAACGTACAGGGGCATGTTCTGTTCTCTGCATTTCTCCTGGAGTTGGCGGATGGAGAATATCATGTCTACCGTCGATCGCTCAGCGCGGAAGCCGCACTGAGAGTCGGGGTAGACACGTTCGGCAAGCTTCTGTAGAAGAACGAGAACAACTCGTGCGTAGACTTTGCCAACAACGCTGAGGAGGGAGATGCCCCTGTAGTTGTTGCAGTCGCTTCTCTCCCCTTTGTTTTTGTAGAGGGTGATGATCTTGGCGTCCCTCATGTCCTGTGGTACGGCACCTTCCTTCCAGCACTGGCAGAGGACGTCATGCAATGGCAGCAGTAGGGCGGTCTTGCAGTGCTTGATCAGGGCGGGGGGTATGCTGTCGTTGCCGGGTGCCTTGCCAGCGGCCAAGCTATCAATGGCCTTGCTGAGTTCGTCGATGGTTGGCTCAGCGTCAAGTTCGTCCATGGATGGCAGGCAATCGATGGCGTCAAGGGCTGACGGTGTCACGGTGTTCTGTTTGGAGTAGAGGTCAGAGTAGTGCTCCACCCATCTCTCCATCTGCTTGTTCTTTTCTGTGATCATCTCCCCAGTGGAGGATTTGAGGGGGACCGTCTTGCTCTGGGCCGGACCAAGTGCTTTCTTGATGCCATCGTACATACCACGGATGTTCCCTGTTATGGCAGCGGTTTGAATGTCTTGGCTGAGCTGAATCCAGTACTTGTTGGCACAGCGCCGAGCAGTCTGCTGAACTTTGCTTCTCGCAGCCCTGAGAATCTGGAGATTCTTCTCGTTTGGGTACTTCTTGTACTCGGCAAGAGCTGAGCGCTTGGCTTCAATGACGGGGGTCATCTCGGTCAACTTGGCATCAAACCAGTCCTGTGACTTTGAGGTCTTCCTCCCAAAGGTAGCCAAAGCTGTGCGGTGGATGGTGTTTCGCAGCTCTTCCCACTTCTGCTTTGCAGATTCTCCTTCTTGTGGTACATCAAGTTCCTTCTCAAAGGTGGAGGCAAACCGCTCAACAAGTTCTGGTTGGGCCATCTTGCTGGTGTCAATCCGTGCCTTTCCAGGCTGTCTAGCACGATGGAATTTCTTCAGCTGCAGCTTGACCTTGCAACACACCAATGAATGGTCTGTGTCGCAATCTGCACTCTGGAACGAATGGGTGATTAGCACGTTCTTCAGTGAGGTGCACCTGGTCAGGATCAAGTCCAGCTGGTGCCAGTGCTTTGAGCGCGGATGTCGCCAGGAAACCTTGTGTTGGGTCTTGGTCTTGAAGAACAAGTTTGTGATGCACAGATCGTGATAAGTGCAGAACTCAAGCAGCTGCTGTCCGTTGTCGTTCATTCTGCCCACGCCAAATGGTCCAAGACAGGAGGGCCAGGAGTCGTGGTCAGCACCCACTCTGGCATTGAAGTCTCCAAGGAGAATGAGTTGTTCAGAGTTGGGGATGATCCTGACAGTTGTTGCGAGATTCTCGTAGAACTCGTCTTTTGCCTCTGGTGTGGCTGTCTGTGTTGGGGCATACACAATGACGAGGGTGGCTGGGCCTTGAGTGGTGTTGAGGCGGAGGGTGAGGAGTCGTGCAGAGCCATTGCTGCCCGGTTCCACCATCTTCAGCAAGGTGTTCTTCACTGCGAAGCCCACTCCGTGTTCCCTGTGTTCGTCACTACTCTTTCCCTGCCAGTAGAACGTGTAGTCCTTCTCTCTCAGTGTGCCTGCGTCAGCCAACCGTGTTTCCTGGAGAGCAGCGATATCCACTTCCAGTCTCTTCAGCTCATTATTGATGATGGCAGTCTTCCCGGTGTCGTTGATGTTCTTGAGGTTAGCAGCAAGTCCTGTCATCATAGTGCGGACGTTCCAAGTTCCCAGTTTTAGAGTTGGTCTCTTTTGTTTTTTTGTCTTGCCTGGTGCGAAAGTTCTCAGCCTGCCGTTCGGACTTCTCCTCATCCCCATGCACCCAATGAGGAAAGCAGGCTGTGGCGGGACAACACCTTATTGGCTGGGGGCTACCCAGCTTGAGGCGGGCGGTAGCTGTCCATTGAAATCCGATGATCCCTCCCACCGTCAGGAACAACCCCTGGCGCCTCGCTCTACGCCAATTGAGCGGTGGCTTATAACCGGTAACTGTCATTCCCCGTGTTTTGTCTACGCCAAAGGCAAAGCTGGAGTGTCCTCTCCAGTGATCCGGTGTTCTACCTTCCAGCGTTGGGCGTTGTTAGGATTCAAGCCTGGGCAGGAAGATATGGAGGACAAGATGTTGCCCATGCAGCATGTCCCCCCTCTCCACGTCACTGATGAATCCAAAGGAACAGCAGGGCTGCTACAGTTTGGCACCAGCGCCGTCGCAGGAGCTGCCAGAACGATGTTGAGCACAACAGAGAACTGCCTTAGGGACTCCGACTCCGGATTTTTCCTCAGGGTTGACTCCCGAAGCCTTTCTTGTGACCGGGTGTGCTGCAAGGCAGCAGAGGTTTGAAATCGGGGTTTACCTTCCCCTAGATGGGCTACCTTCCCAGGTTGACGAGCCACCATCTACCCGAAGCATCTGGTTTTAAGGCGCCAGAGATCCGCCCTCGCCCTTTCTCCTATTAGTAAAAGCAGTTCCGCCGGGCTTAGAGACTAAACCACACGGGCAGGCTAGGAGTTGGACTTAGTTGTCAGAGGCTTTTCGAGACGCACACCATAAGGAGCATTTTATAAGCACTGGGAGCTTAACCCCAGTGCCACTCCTGGCTATGACAACCTTGGAACCTTGCCAGTCTGTTCTATCCATAGCCATAATAGTCTCTCTTCCTTGTTGTTTTATCTGTCGGTGGGGAAACAAACTATTCATGGTTGTCAGGTTCAACACGGAGATAACTGCTCCAGTGTCCACCAGCAGTGGAACCTCAACGCCATCGAGCACGACATCGCACCCAATTCTCCCCGTGGTCTCCGGGGAGACCATGTGCACTATTGTTGGAGTCTTCTGCGCAGCACCTCGTTCCCCCTATGGCTCCTGCGTTCAAAGTTAGCGCACACCCTGGCAAAGGGGTCCAACAAACCACACTTGCCATAATGGTTTCCTTTCACCGGGCACACACTGGCCTTATAGCGGTGAACAGGGGACCCACAACCGTAACAACGTGGCGTACCTGGGGCGGACCTTATTTTAACAACGGAGGCATACACATTCTCTCCAGCATCACCATCACAAGGGTCCAAAAACAGTGCCTCAGCGCAAGACTCATCCTCACCCGCAAAAGCCCCTTCAGGAAGGCCTCTCGCGATGGTGGCCGTGGCCAATGTCAACTTTCCTGGATACGCCAAAAGTCTGGACCGGGCCGCTGTGCAGCAGATGTGCTCCGCCAGCTGGTCCCTAATCATTTCATCTTCCAGGCGTCCGAAACCACATCCCTTCGCCAGCTCCCGGAGATCTTCTATGAACTTCATCACTGGTTCTCCCAACCACTGGTGGCGCTGTCGAAACTGGTTGCACCTGACTGTGACGCTTTCCGGTGCGCGAAAATGGCGCGCCATCAACTCCACAATGCCATCAAAGCTATCAGCCCCCCCCCCCCCCAGGTTCTCCAGTATTCTCTGCCCCTCAGTGCCCAAATTATGGACTAACACAGCCCTCGCGCAAAGCCTATCATACTCGCCGAGGTTCAGAACTACAAGGTAGTTGGTAAAAACAGTGAACCAACGAGGCCACAGCATGGGCGGCCTGCCCGGGGCCTCCAGAAATGGCCGAAAATTAGCAATGGACCTTTCCATTCCCGCCTTTACCTCATCGCCAAATGTTGTATCCATAATTGGGTAAAGACAAATACACAACTGTTGCAGTTAATGGAGCTTTATTACAATACTGGTTATATACACAAATAGGCTTACGGCACTTGCCTGACTGCCAGGTGGCTCCTACGATGAAAGAGGCAGAGCCTCTTCCGCCCACTTCCTTTATACCCCGAGTTGCATCACCACCGGAAACCGGTAGCTAGCCACCCATGTCCAGCCCAGCCGCCATCTTAGTAATTCTGCCTATTTACATACACAACAAATACATCAACAAAATGTTTAAAAAGGTGCAGAATTAATGTGTTTTTATAAGTCCTAAATAATAATAATAATAATAATAATAATAATATTTACATATGCAGTTGGATGAAGAGAACTATGGTGGCCGTTAACATAGATATATATAAACACTAGAGAGGACATGGCTAACATTTTCATGGCAAATGGAGGCACCATACTCTAATGGTTGATAGCACCAGCAACATTGTGATGACAGGATACACAAACAATTGTTTGTTGTATTTATTGTAATCATAAGCAAGCTATGTATATGGAAAGTGACTAGCCTGGTGGCATGTCATGTCCTGTCTAGTGTTCATATGTCTGGTAAGGATTGTCACTGCCTTATTGGTACCCGGAACAAGATCTGTACTAGCGTATGCGCTGTGCGCTTAGATTGTGTGACATGTTTTCCTGTTTACGGCAGTTTAAAAATAACAGTTCAAACGTAGTAGAGTTTAAAAAGACGTCATCTTTTTCATTTTACCATTTCTTACAAGATTATTTAAGAAGAACAAGAGACTGAATCCGATGTCTAAAAACTTTATCCTGAAAGGCAACTTTTAACTTTTAATAAATATACTCCTAAAGTTATTCAACTTTCAATGATAGATTAATTTAATTTACAAATGAATATATTGTGGCAGAGTGAAGCGGTACCTCTCACCCAGTAGGACTTGGTATTGGGGGGCGTGGTTTGTGTTTCCCAGTTTTGGAGTCCGGGAGTGGTTACTGTTAGTTGTTTGGTGGCAGTTGAGGAGTAAAGATAAGAACCCACCTTCGGTTCCTGTGTGTTTCTTCCTCTTGCCACATTGGTGACCCCGATTCGAGCATGTCCGACACAGAAGAAAACTGCATTTCCTCAGCCATGTCGTCCGGACCCTCACAGCCGGCCGCTTGCACTGCGGCTCTGAAGCTTCCAGAGTTTTGGCAGAGTGACCAATCTTTGTGTTTCCAGCATATCAAGGCGCTGTTCCACCTGGGAGGAATAACTGCAGATGAACCCAGGTATTACTTGGTCGTCGCTGCTCTGGATCAGCAGTCCAAATGGCGTGCCAAGCAGTTACTTCGCATGCCCCCACAGCACAGTAAATACACTGCCATCAAACAGTTTCTTCTCCGGAGGTATAGTCTATCGGCCACGGAAAGAGTGGATAAAATCCTTTCCCTGTCAGGCCTGGGTGACAGCACGGCTGTGGATCTTATGGACAGAATGCTATCGTTGCTTGGAGCAGACGAAGGTGGGTTCCTGTTTCCACACATATTCCTGCACTAGCTCCCGCCGCCTGTGCGTGCGGTTTTGGCTAACTCCCCACATTTGGCTACCAGTGACTACTGAGCTTTAAGCCGAGAAAGCTGATCAGGTCCTGCTGGTTGCCAGGCAGTTTGCTGTGCAAAGTGTGGCATCAGATATCTTGCAACCCATAAGAGAGGACGCGGACCCAGCAGCAGTAGCTGGGGTGGTGGTCCAGAGACGCCGTGGGAAAGGTCTGTGTTTCTTCCACCTGCGGTTTGGCAGCAAGGCTAAGCACCACTTACCTCCATGCATGTTTAAGATGACGGAAAACTCCAGAGCCAGTGCTCAGTAGCAGCTGTGGGTGCTGGCGGATGAGGTGAGCTGCTCTTCATTAAAGACTCGCTGTCAGGGAAACGTTTCCTAGTAGACTCTGGCTCACAGAAAAGCCTACTACCGCCAACTAGTGCGGACAGACCGGCAGCGGACAATGGCCTGCATTTGAATGCAGCTAATGGTTCTTCCATTGAGACATTTGGCACAAGGTCTGTGACTGTTTGTTTCCAGGGACACAGTTTTTTTTTTTCCCACAATATCTTTATTGAACCTTTTTTTTTTTTTTAACAAACATGATACAAACAATCAAACACTAACACTAAAGTACTACAAAAAAAAAAAAAATGCACTAAAAACACCAACAACCACCAACAAAATCAAGTCTTCAACAATGCTCCTCTGTTTAGTCTAGACAATCCAATACATAAGTATACATATTATGTTCACCAGTTTGGAATTTACAAGGTCCACACACATCATTCACCTTCTTCTTCAAGAGTTATGTTTAAATTTTTTACATAATCAATAAAAGGTCTCCATATATTCTCAAACACAATTTCCTTTGATTTCAGTATATATGTTATTCTTTCTAATGGAAGGTTTGTTAACATCTGTCTTGACCACTGAGTCACATCTGGTCTATGAGTCTTTTTCCATAATAGTGCAATACATTTTTTGGCATTAAGCAAACTGAGGTCTATGAATGTTCTTTCACTTTTATTAAAATTATGCTTTTCTGGGTACAGACCCAACAAAAACAGTTTAGGATTCAATATGATTTGTTCTGAGATTATTTTTTCAATTGTTACCCTCACCTCTTCCCAAAACATTCTTATTAATCTACATTCCCATAAACAATGAAATAGGGTTCCTTTACTTTCCATGCATTTTGTGCATGTATCTGGTATGTTTTTGTTATATCTATTTAACTCCTCCGGTGTAACATACATCCGCATTAACCATTTGAAATGTATCAATTTAAGGCGTACATTTATTGATTTGGTTTGAGCTTCTGTACAAGCCAATTCCCATTGTTCCTCTGAAATTTCAATTTGCAGATCTTCTTTCCAGTAGTTTAATCTTTTCAGTGAATTTTCACTTGAAGATAGTGTCAATGAGTTATAAAACTCTGAAATAATACCCTTTCTTTTACTATCTTTCATCATCATTTTTTCCAAGGATGAATAAATAGGTCGAGTGAGAGCTTTATTTTGATTTGATCGAATAAAGTTTCTAAGTTGAAGATATTTAAAAAAATGTGTTCTATTGAGATTAAATTTGATCCTCAGCTCTTCAAAAGACATTATGTTATCTGCACATGGCAAATATAAATCCTGAATCTTTTGTATCCCTTTTAAATTCCATACTTTAAATACAGCGTCCGCTCTCCCTGGTTTAAAATATTGATTACCCCATATTGGACTAAATTGTGACAATAACTGTGGTTCTTTTAAATAGTTTTTAGCTTCACACCATATTTTGATCATATGCTTTACAAATGGATTTTTAACTTGTTTTTGTAATTTTTTTGCCGAATCTGAGTATATGAATATGGGAAGAGGTAAAGGTAAATTGTATGATTCCATTTCAGTCCAGTGAGGGAGATCATTTGATGAAAAATAATATGTCATAGACCTCAGTTGTGCCGACCAATAATACAACATAAAATTTGGACATTTCAGACCTCCACGATCAAATGGTAAATATAATAAAGACAAACGTAATCTAGCCCTCCTGTTGTTCCATATAAATTCCACTAACTTTTTTTTTATTCTTGAGAATAGATCTAAAGGTGGTGATAAGGGAATGTATTGAAATAAATAAAGTATTTTAGGTAAAATATTACTTTTAAGTATATTGATTCTCCCGATCATCGACATTGGTAGTGACATCCATCTCTGAGTTAACTCATTGATATCTGACATTAAGGCTTCATAGTTGACACTGGCGACTGATTCTAGCTTAGGCACAATTTGGATTCCTAAATATTTAAACTGATTTACAACATTGAATTGATTTACCTCAGGGGCTGGGTAATTTCTCTGGGTCTCATTTAGCATTAATATTGAAGATTTAGTTTTATTTATTTTATATCCTGATATTTCCCCAAAATTCTTTATTAAATTCAACAAGGTTGGAATTGATTTTTTTAGATTCGACATAAACAAAATTATATCATCGGCGTACAGGGAGATTTTATGTTCTGTTGGTCCAACTTTAATTCCATATATTTGTGAATGTAAACGTATCGCTATCGCTAAAGGTTCAATTGCCATAGTAAACAGTAAAGGTGAAAGTGGACAGCCTTGTCGACATCCTCTATTGATTTTTATTGGTTTTGAAATATTGTTATTTGTTAGGATTTCTGCTGTAGCATTATTGTATATTATTTGAACCCATTTTATGAAATTATTTCCAAGTCCAAACCTTTGTAGGACTTCAAAAAGAAAGGGCCATTCAACTCTATCAAAGGCCTTTTCGGCGTCCAATGATAGGAGAGCTGTATCCGGTGCTTCTTTATTAAAATAAATAATATTAAATAGTCTTCTTACATTATGGAAGCCTTGTCTACCCTTTATAAAGCCATTCTGATCTCGATTAATAATATTTGGTAAAATTTCTTGTATTCGTCTTGCTAAAATTTTACAGATTATCTTAAGGTCGGCGTTTAATAGGCTTATTGGTCTCATATTTTCACATTTTATTAGAGGGCTTACCTGGTTTTGGCAGCAGTATAATTAAGGCATTATTTATGTATGATGGTAAATTATTATTTTGAAATGCTTCTAAAACCATTTCCAAAAAAGGTTTTATTAATTTATTCTTAAATTTTTTTATAAAGGTCAACTGGAAGACCATCTAGTCCTGCACTTTTTCCTGATTTCATATTATCAATGGCTAGTCCAACTTCTTCTTGACTAATTTTAGACTCCAATATCTCCCTGTTTTCATTTGGAATACACGGTATAGATAGTTCGTTCAAAAACCCATTTAGTTTTGTTAAATCAGGTTCATTTTTGGTATCATATAATTTTTCATAGTAATCTCTAAAGGCTCTATTAATTTCTAAAGGATCTATAACTACCTGTCCGTTACTTATAATACTGGTAATTGGTGTTTTAATTTCTAATTGTTTAATCTGCCATGCTAATAATTTTCCTGATTTTTCACCTTGTTCATAAAAAGATTGCTTCAATCTTAGAAGACTCGAGGCAGCTCTATTCGCTGATTTTTTGTCGTATTCAGCTCTCAAAATCAGTAATTCATTCTCCAACCTTGGGTCACTTCCTGCATACACTTTTTCCTGAAGACTTTTTATTTTATGTTCCAATTTAGCTCTCTCCTCTCGAGTCTTCTTAGATTTTGATCCTGTATAACTAATAATATGTCCCCTAATAAAAGCTTTGAAAGCCTCCCACTTTACACATGCTGATGTTTGTGTAGTATTGATGTCAAAGAACTTGTCTATCTGTTTTTCTATATACTTGACAAATTCCTCATCCTGAAGCCATTTATGCTGAAATTGCCATCTACCTGATTCCTTTGTCAATTTTTTATCTACATATATTAGACAACAGGGTGCATGATCAGAGATCACGATGTTATCATAAAAGCAGTTTTGAATCTTGGACCTTAATTCTGTGGAAATCAAAAAATAATCAATACGTGAGAATGTCTTGTAGGTACTGGAATAACAAGAATAGGCTTTAACTTGTGGTTTCATTTCTCTCCATATATCTAACAATCTCAATTCTTTCATAAAATGATTAATAGTCATCCTACATCCAATGTGCGTACAATCCAGTCCTGTTGATCTATCTATACCTGGATTCAATGTACAATTAAAATCCCCTGCTATTATATGTTGCCCTGTAAGTGATGATAAGATGAGAAATAAATTAGCAAAGAACTTCTGATCATCTATATTGGGACCATATAAGTTCACAAGATTTATATTTTCTAATAGCAAAGAACCTTGAATGATTACATATCTTCCAAATTTGTCTCCAATTACATTTTTCACTTGAAAAGGAACTGATTTATGTATGAGAGTCATAACTCCCCTGGCTCGGGATGAAAATGAAGAGGTGAATACACTTCCTTGCCATCTACTCCTAATTCTTTTAACATCCTCCTCTATTAGATGAGTTTCTTGTAAAAACACAATTTTTGAACCCATGTCTTTTATTTTATTCATAACTTGTTTAAGTTTTTTTAAATTTTGTAGACCTCTGCAATTCCATGAAGTTAAATTAAGATTAACACTTTGGTTTATGATCAATAGAGAGTTTGGGATTACCTTGCAGTGTAAACATGCTCATACAGAGAAGCAAAAACATGAGTGGTTGAACATTCATCCTACAAACTACACACAAACAAATTTCCCCTTCCCACACTTGTGGCAAACCCCCCAAAATCAAAAGAAAAATTCTGTCTCCCGATATAGCCATCGACCGTTCCACACCCACGGGGAACAGCCTAAGCCACTCCTTCTTCATCCTCCCAATCACCCTAACTCTACTGCTTTTAATGACGTAACATTAACTCTCCTCTGTAGTTTTCCAACTTAACTCCAAAATTTTTAACAACTTTGTACATCATAGTTTTTTTTTTGTTTGTTTTGTTTTTGTTTTGTTTTTTTAATATATAATACAATCTATATTTTGTAAACTTACTATTTACTTCAAGTCAGTCAGATGCCTGTGCAAATGCTTAATTATTCTACCTTATATTTTGTTCATGCTTAGCTCCCACCAGTCTCTTCTTCTTCTTTGATCTTCTTGATGAACTCCTGCGCCTCCTCTGGGGTCTTGAAGATGTGGGTTCTGCCCTCATACGTGGTCAGCAGTCTCGCAGGATAGATTACACCATGACGAATCCCAAGGTTGCGCAGCTCCTTACGTACGGGATCAAACTGCTTCCTCAATTGCTGGATTCCTGTGGCCAAATCTGGGTAGAACCGCACCTGCTGGTCCTGGTGTTTAATCTCTCCTTTAGCTCGTGCAGCGTTGAAGATCTTCATCCTGTCTCTGTTGCTAAGAAACTTTATAATTAAGGTCCTCGGCGGTCCCTTATCTCTCCGTGGGCCAATACGATGTGCATTTTCCAGAACCACTGCTGATTGCAACTCCTCGCTGCCCAGCACCTCCGGAATCCACTTTTCCAGAAAGGAACATACGTCCCGACCTTCTGATTCCTCTGGAAGACCCACCAGCCTCAAGTTATTCTGCCTCGACCGAGATTCCAAATCCAAAATATTATCTTCCAGAGATTTATTTTTTTTTTCCAAAGTGCGCACCTTTAATTGAAGACGGGTGACGTCATCTTCAGCACTAGCGAGACGGAGCTCCATCTGCGCCGTTCGTTCTACACAGTCACCCAATTCCTTTCTTATTCCTTCCAACGCTGTCATAATCCCATCAAATCTAGAGGAAAAGTCCGCTCTCATTGAACTCATGGCAGCCATCAGCGCATCTGCGCCTCCCCCCGCAGACATCGCACCGTTGCCAGCCTCCTCCGCCATATATGGAGTTTTATTTGCTGCGTCACAGACCTGAAAGTCCGTTAATTTGGACTGTTTCGGCGGCTCGCTTTTTCCTTTACCTGGTTTTCCAGCCTTAGGCTTCGCCGACATATCCTCGCCCAAACGCTGGGATACGTTCTGTCCCAAATGAGAGAGTTATTTGCCGATTTTTTTTCTCCAGGAGCAGAGCAGAGCGAGACACGTCCGTCCTACGTGGCAGCCATAACCGGAAGTCCAGGGACACAGTTTTGAGTGGGACTTTGTAATTGCTTCCATTACAGTACCTATTGTTAGCGTGGATTTTCTGTGTGCAAATGGTTTTCTTTTTGATGTTGCTAACCTGTCACCTGGACTCCCAAACAAGTCCGAGCTTTTGACGGACCTAAGTCTGCCCTTGTGAACGCAGCACTACTTGCTCACCCTGTGTGCACGGCGCCCATAACTTTGACAACAGATGCCTCCAACGTAGCTGTGGGGGCAGTGGTCGAGCAGTGCGTGGCAGCCCCTCGCATTTTTCAGTTGCAAGCTACAGACGTGGACAAAATTGTTGATACCTCTGTTAATGAAAGAAAAACCCACAATGGTCACAGAAATAACCGGAATCTGACAAAAGTGGTAATAAATAAAAATTCTATGAAAATTAACCAATGAAAATCAGACAATGCTTTTGAATTGTGGTTCAACAGAATTATTTTAAAAAACAAACTCATGAAACAGGCCAATTAGTCCAAATGTTGTGAAATCACGTTCGTGAGCAGTTTTTCTTTTTTAATCCAGCGCACACCAACATTTACAAACTTTAAAGGCGCTTTTTAACTCCACAGCCTTGCTTGGCTATGGATGAGAGCTGTCTGCTACAAATCAGAGAAGATACTGTTATGATATTCCCATATTAAAAGCAAGCAGCATGGACTTGACGGCGCAGGAACGGATGATGTCATCACGTCGTGCCTATATTAGGGGACTGACGGCAGGAGACTGTCTCTTTAGCGCTCCAGCTCTAACCAACACACCAGCCTGTACCCGGTTCTAGTTGGCTTATAAGCTACTGTTCTGTATGTAACACATGCTACCATTCTTTTACTAAAACCACTGTTCAGCACAGCCACTGCCTCTGCTGTCCATATTTCTCAGACATAACAATGGCGGAAAAATTGGTCTTCTGTAGGAAAATTCAACATTTTTCCTGAAGATGGAAGTGTGTGAGTGAGGTGGCTAGATGAATCGAGCTCCGCCAACTCCCGACAGGACGTGGGAGGAGTGACTCAGCAGTACGTCGTGGACCTCTGCTGTCTGACGAGCACGTGCAGATTTGGCCATTTAGAGAATGAATTGGTGCAGGACCAGCTAACGGAACACACCAGCAACCCGCGGCTGTGGGCAAAGCTGATCATGGTGCTAGACGACCTACTGCTGGCAAAGGCGGTTTAGTTGGCGTTTCAGCTGGAGGCTACCAACAAGCTAACATCACAACTAGGTGAGCCACAACAACGAGCCCCACGAGCACATGTAGTTACCCCAGCAAAAGAACTCAGTCACGCCGTGACCTTCTTGGAGGACACTGAGGTGAACACCGTGAAACACCATTCATGCGGTAACTGTGGCTCCCCGACACACCAAAAGCGAGCACGGTCCTGCCCGGCCAGGGGGCAGCGATGCAAGCATTGTGGCAAGCTCAGTCACTTCGCCAAGGTGTGCTGATCAACACGATTGACATCAAGCCCGCTACCCAGTTCAAAAGAACCACGAACAACCACCATCCACGCAGTGGGCTCCAGTGGAGCAGTGTACAAGTGGTGCTCGGTGAGGTTAGACAACGTCAGCTTACCATTGCTGCTGGACACGGCCGCTGTGAGGTCAGTGATGAACTGGGTTACAGTTAAAAAATTCTTCCCCAACCATCCTATTGGGAAGAATCCAGCCGAGCTGTACGGCTATGGGCACACACACATCAGCCTAGTAGGGACCATATCGCTGATGGTTTGCTACAGGTCAAGAGTCCTCCCGGCATTCGTTTTCCAGGTAACCACATATGGTGACAACATCCTGGGGTTGTGATCTCGTTTACAAACTGGATTTTACCATCCATGATAACCTTGGGCTCTGTCTGACTGCTGATGATGGGAGTGCAGCACACCCGGATGAGGATACAGCCACTCTGAGCTTGACACCACAGAGAGAACACAGCAAGGAGAGGTGGTAGAAACAGGACTCACCTCACATCTTCATCCAGCGTCAGCCTCAAGGAGCCGCTGCAGCTCTGCAGGATAGAGAGTTGGTGGCCCAGCAGGACTCAGCAGAGCAACACCAACCGAGAGAGCGTACTACTGCCGACATGCAAGGCACGCCGTCACAACAGCAATACCAAGGGCAGCCGAACTGATCACCACTTGCAGTGCTGGAATGAGTTCTGGTCCGACGATTCAAATGCCTGGACCCACAAACAATCCTGTCATCGCCGATGAGAATCGCCTCGTAGTTGGGGCCAGCCACTTTTCAAATGGCCGATGGATCAAGATGGCGTGCCAGCCATCTACGAAGAGTGAGAACAGCTGCCCAGGAACCGATCCAGCCAGTGTGGGACCTGGACTGGGACTTTGCAGCAGACCACTTGGATCCGCTGCACCCAGCGCCTCTAGGGCCACTCCCACTGCGGGCTCGCCAGAGGCCCCCTGAATTCAAACCACAGCAGTGATTCTGTTAAGACTGTTTAGCAGAGCACGACTGGTCCAAAGTGGCAGAATAACCCACTCAGTCGTGCAGGGTCAACTGGTGGTACACCTGGTGGCTCAGGTTCTGTTTAAAATACTGTTGTGAGTTTTAAAGGATTTAAAATATGTTCATAATGTTTTTTGGCTTTCCTAGGGGGGAGATGAATGTTAGATATTCCCATATTAACAACAAGCAGCACGAATGTGACGGCACAGGCACGGATGATGTCATCACGCCGTGCTTATATTAGGGGACTGACAGCGGGAGACTGTCTGTTTGGTGCCCTGCCTCTAATCAACACACCAGCCTGTACCCGGTTCCAGTTGGCTTATAAGCTACTGTTCTGTATGTAACACATGCTACCATTCTTTTATTAAAATCACTGTTCAGCACAGCCACCGCCTCCGCTGTCCGTATTTCTCAGACATAACAGATGCCAGTCTTTCTCTTTGTCCAGTAGTTGTAAAATTTCCTTCAGTTATATTATCGTTTATCTCGGCCGGAGTTCTATTAATCTGCTCTGGTGAATGCAAAATTGTAGATTTAATTCAAAACAACTGTCGGGATATTGTCATTTGAATCATTCTTTTAAAAGAGTGACAGTGTATGAGGTTAAAATTGTAAAAACTGTCATTAGATAATGAATATCGGGTTTGTGAGTACATAACCTGCTCTTCTCCTGGATCATGGAGAAGAGCAACTGTTTTCTCAGTAGGGCAGACAGGTCTGGCAATGTTTTGTTTTTTCCTCTGTGTATTGAAAAACCCTGTTCTGGCTTCAAATAGTTAATATTTAACCCTTGAACAGAAAACACCTGCCGAGTGTGTTTTTTCATTGTCATAATTAAAGTTGTGGGCTGATGCAAGATATTTGTCAGTTGTTAGTCCTGATGGCTCTATATTTTTCTGCTATTTGAGCTAAAGTTATAAATTTGTGATCATTCACTTTATTTAGTAATTGGCAGTGGTTATGACTATGGAAGCTGTATCCCTATACAAAATGTTTATTGGTATGGAAGAGTTGACAATCCGACAAATCCTTTTCAGATCAGCTCCAAGCCAACTGCTGCTGTGGCTTAGGTAGAGAGTACGGTGGGCCTGTGACCAGAAGGTTGCTGGTTTGTGTCTTGCTATTGGCACCTTGTCCAAACCATTTTACTATGAGATGTGTTGGCCCTGCGATGGACTGGCGATCTGTCCAGGGTGTGCCCTGCCTCTCGCCCAAAGATGCTGGGATAGGCTCCGGCCCCCCCGCTACTCTAAAAGGATTAAGCAGAAGAAGATGGATGGATGAAATTTACACTTAAAAGTAAGAGGTTAGTCTTCAGATTTGGGAGTGGGTAAGGTTAAAAAGGTAGTAAATACGTAGGTATTGATTAAAATTTTGAAACAAATAAATGCCTCCAATTTCCATACCTGTAGCCTGCTGCTTTTAAGATACACATTAATAGAACGTACTGGCCAATCAGATTCAAACCATATCTGTAAGAAGAATTCTAAGGGTACGCTTCCATATCCATAGCCACTGCCTTAGTAATTTAGGACCTTGAAGGTCAAGCTGATCCATCAGTGACCCTGGCTACATGCCCACAATAATCCGATAACTACAAATAATTAGATAATGGTAATCGGATTTGACATGTTTACATGCACTGAATAAATGGGTTATTGGACATTTAATTATGTGTGTTAATGTAATTTCACTTTATGTATCACAGTAATTGCCTTTTATCTGATTATTGTTTTTCCATGACTACTTTAATAATCAGGTAACTCCAGAAATCCAATTATAATCGGTTTATTACTGTGGATGTAAACACGGCCATTTTGCATATCATACTCCCATACTTTTGGAGTGCAAGGGACACTCCTGAAGACCTACGATTCGGTGGTGGCATCAGCCATCACATTTGGAGTGGTCTGCTGGGGCAGTGGCATCAGGGCAGCCAACAGGAAGAAACTTTACAGGCTGAACAAAAAAGCTAGCTCTGTTCTGGGGTGATGCCTCGACCCAATGGAGGAGATAGGAGAGAGGAGGACGGTAGCTAAGCTGTCTTCTCTGCTGGAATACGAGTCCCACCCCATGCAGGACACGCTGAACGCACTGAGGAGCTCATTTAGCGGTAGGCTGTGCCATCCTAGGTGCACGACAGAGAGGTTCCGCAGGTCCTTCCTACCTACGGCTGTCAGACTTTATAACCTAACTGGGACTGCTTTTAGAGGTTGTATTAAATGGACTAAACGTAACAACTTTGCACAATAAAGATCGTCCCCTCCAATACACAACTAGGACAATAACAA
Organism: Pholidichthys leucotaenia; assembly: GCA_020510985.1. Lineage (NCBI taxonomy): Eukaryota > Metazoa > Chordata > Actinopteri > Cichliformes > Pholidichthyidae > Pholidichthys > Pholidichthys leucotaenia. The sequence goes on along the minus strand of CM035845.1, from coordinate 145,553,063 downwards.
TCATTACTGAGGGTGGCAACAACACTGCTGCTTCAAATGCGAAATGTACTGTCTGGGTACATATTCATATTCTGCATGGTAATTTAACAAACCGTAATGCTGTTTATTCCATCTAGCTGCAATGCACTTGCACTGTGTATATATCTCTGTACATATGTATATTCATTTACTGCTTTGGCTAAACAGTTCTTGTTATCTTATTAACTATTGCTCTGAGTGCTGCTATCCCTTTGCTGCTGTAATCCTGGGATTTCCCCATTCCATAAAATCTTATCTTATCTTATCTTAATGTTAGAAATAAATTGAAATCAAATTGACCACTGCTACCAAAAATAGTTTCCGTGCTGTTTTAAACTGTAGCTGTCTTCTGCGTTATTATTTCTTGTGAATGTGCCCCCCCACACACACACACACATTAGTCTGATAGGTTTTCAGCAAATTTACAGCTTTCTTTTGAGTAAATTTCTGACTTTTTCCACTTATAGCTATATTAGACTTTTTTCATGTAAATGTGAGACTTTTTCATGAAAATTTGAGACTTTTTTCTGGCAAATTTGAGGCTTTTTATCTCATCAATTTTATTTTTCTTTCTGGTGCAAAGTCATCTATTTATCTTGAGGCCAAGATGTAATACAGCTCTGAAGGGGGTGTCCCATACGCCTCAGTTTATTTATGTAGGCTACAAAATATCTATTTCTATACATATTTTCATGCTGCTTGTGAACTACAAACTCCAAATTTTTAATTTTTAAAATGAACCGCTGTGTGCTCAGCTGACTGTCAGCGCACCCTGTAGTAAACACAAAAGTCACTTCAAGTCTGTGCTCTGCTCACGCGCCAGCACGTGACAAGAACAGGGAAAATGTGCTAAAAAATACAACGTGAGTACGGCCAGTACTGATCGGTGCTGATCCCCCGCTGAGAGTGCTATGTCACCTCGGCACAGAACAAGACAAACAGCACCAGTGAGAGTATGTGTTATGTAGTTATTGTTCATATATGTTGTTATACTGTTGGAGCTCTTATTTGTGTGGCACGGGATGGTGGCTCCGTCTTCTGGTTCCACCAACCCCATGGGCATATAAGGGGCTGCGGGTAGAGGGACGGTCTTTTCCGCCTTACCTCTGCCAGCGGCTGCATGCACAGCAGGAGCACTGAGATCGGCTTGATAATAAACAAGTGTTCATCTCCACTCCTGGTGTCATCCTTGTCTGCAAGTTACGATATAACATTTGGCAACGAGAGGTAAACTCATGAAGGCATGTGGAACACCTATTCGTCCATTCCTGGAGCTCCCGGGGAAGCCGCCTGTGTCGTGGCCTCATTGGTACGAGGCTTTCCAGACATACATGGTGACGTTGGACTGGGGACGAATGGAGAAGCTGAGGGCTTGTGCGTTGTTGGTACACAACTTAGGAATGGAGGGACAGAATTTTGGGCACGCTTGGAGACACGGACAATTACAAACAAATGGTTGAGTTAATGGCCCGCCATTTTAGGGCACCGGACAACGTCATCGTCAGACGTATTAAGTTCAGACAGCGTTGCCAACAGGTAGGCGAACCGACCCAGCGGTTCGTGTCAGACTTAAGGCAGTTGGCCACTGAGTGCCAGTTCGGGCTGTTGGAGGAAGAAATGTTTCGCGACTAGTTGGTGGAACACACCAACTGTGCTGTGGTCCGCTCCAAGCTGCTCTCATTCCCGGGTGAGTTGACGCTGACTAGGGCTGTCGAGTTGGCGCTACAGCTGGAAGCAACAGACAAGCTAATTTGGGAGCTAAGCGAGCGCCTTTCACAGTAAAATTCAAGATTCCCCATGTCCGCACAGGTAGTGGACCTGGACAGCGATGGGAGCGTCAAGGGCATCGTGGAGGAGGCCAACGCTACATGGATGACGTCTGTCCCGGGGAAGCCCAGGTGTATGGGTTGTGAGTCCATGAAGCACGGCTATAAGGCTAGAGAGTGTGTGGCAAGAGGGAAGCGCTGCAGAAAATGTGGCCGTCTACACCACTTCTCGAGAGTATGCCAGTCAGCAGAGCAGGAAAGCCCGTGCAGGAATTCAACTCCCCCCACCCCAGCGGTGATACACACGGTGTCCCCGAGTACCTGTGGGCGCACATGCTGCACGGTAGTTCTGGAGGGAGTTCTGGTACCAATGCTGGTCGACACGGGAATGGAGAGTTCGGTGCTGAATTGGGCTATGGTTAGAGAATGTTTTCCCCACTACAGGATTGGATGTGTTTCAGTGCCACTTTGCGGCTACGGAGGAGGACAGTTGGCCACGGTGGGTACCATCACACTGACGGCTCAATACAAATTGGCGGAGATGGCCGATGTGGAGTTCGTCGTGATGGCCTACGGTTCTAACATCATGGACTGCAACCTGTTTTATGGACTTGGATTTTCCATCAAAAGTGGCGATGAGGAAGAGTGGTCGGACTGCGAACTGTGAGACTGACCAGTTACAAATGTTAGAGATGATGCTGTGTGTGATTTCCATTCTGGAAAGTGGACAGGCCATGTCGTGCTCAGGGTCGCCACGGGAGAGCCCTGGTGCCAGTGTCCAAGCTGCCCTGGATGTGAGCACCAGGCGGCATGGGGAGGATCTGTGGCAGCAAGCAATGCCCAGACGATGGTCTCAGACGTTCCTGGAGCACGACCGTGGAGGACTGGTAAACACGGGACCATGGGGACAGGGTCAGCAGCGGATCTACAAGCGGTCGGGGCAGGACTGAGTGCCTGGAGGAGTGAGTGCCAGGCGGAAACACCGCAGGCCGTGCAAGACCCCACTTGGAGTCACGGACTGGGTTCGGGTTCGGGCTCGGGCAGAGGTGAGGTCCAGGTCTGTGAGGGAAAAGCGGAAGATGGAGTGGTTCCAGGGTCGGCTGCAGGTGACAGATGTGCGGCATGATGGTTATCTTCTGCTGTCGGATGGCTCATGGCACCATCCTAATGAGCTACGGCATGCCCCGAGGAAGGTGGAAGGGCATGGTCCCAGACGGATGGAGCGCTTGGAGGTGTGGAGGAGAAGACACTTTGAGACTGAAGCAACCAACTGTGGTCCGGGAAGTGGACTGCCTCCAGGGGCGAACTGATGGTGACGGGTCGGGGGGGGGGGGGGCGGGGCACGGGTCATCCTCACTGAGTCATGGACATGTTCCAGTTGTTAAATTTCGTTCTGTGTTACTGTAATAGTTTTGGGGATTGTTTTAGTACTATATTTTGTATAGGAGACACGGCAGTTGTTTTTTTTAATGGACTTTTAATAGCATAGGCAACAGAATAACCCGCCTTACCATGTGGGGGGTAGGAGAGCAGTTTACCCGTCCTCCCTAATTTTAGTCATTTTGTGTGAATGCTATAGGCCCCTTTTGGTGATTTTGATTTAATTATGTTTAGCGGATGATTCGGGTTTCAAACTGGGGTGGGCTGATTGTGTGTGTGTGTTTTGGATTTTTCTCCGGGGGGGGGGATATTATGTAGTTATTGTTCATATATGTTGTTATACGGTTGGAGCTCTTATTTGTGTGGCACGGGGTGGTGGCTCTGTCTTCCAGTAACGCCAAACCCATGGGCATATAAGGGGCTGCGGGGAGAGGGACGGTCTCTTCCGCCTTACCTCTGCCAGCGGCTGCATGCACGGCAGGTGCACTGAGATCGGCTTGATAATAAACAAGTGTTCAGCTCCACTCCTGGTGTTGTCCTTGTCAGCAAGTTATGACATAACAGTATGATCTTAGACTATGGAGGTTTATTTTTATAGGAGATTTATATCAACCGGAGTATTTCTTTAACGTTTCTGTTTTTTGTTTGTTTTTGTTTGTTTTTTTAAATTTTGCACAGTAGCTCCTTAAAAAAAGAGCTTATCAAGATGGTTCAGAATTTTAATGTAGTACTACAATTGTACAGGATGAGCAAAAATCATAAAAAGTCAAGCATAAGTATTTACAATGAGAAAAGGAGTAACTGCATATTGCCAGCATCATATGGTTTAGTAGACTAGCAAGAGCAAAGTTTGATTTCTCCTCTGCTCTTTCCATTTCTTTTCTTAAGTGCTGCATATCCATTCAGAAGGGAATATCTTGAGGAAGCTTGAGACTGATAGATAACAACAAAGCACAGTGTAGTTATTATGGATGCTTACATTTTATTGTTTTTGTTGTGTACATTGATCAAACTGCATTGTGTTTGTCCATCCATCTTCTACCGCCCCTCCAGGGAGGCAACAGCCCAAGCAGAGAAGCCCAGACATCCCTCTCTCCAGCCACCTCTTCCAGCTTTTCAGAGAGCATACCAAGGTGTTCCCAGGCCAGCTGGGAGACTATAGTCTCTCCAGTGTGTTCTGGGTCTCCCCCAGGGCCTCCTCCCAGTGGGACATACCTGAAACACTTCAAGTGGGAAGCATCCAGAAGGCATCCTGATCAGATGCCCAAACCACCTCAACTGGCTCCTTTCGATGTGGAGGAGCAGCAGCTGTATTCTAAGCCTTTCCTGGATAACTGTGCTCCTTGTGGCGGGTTGGTGTAACCCCCACAACAGACTAAGGACAGACAGCTCGCTACTCCTGGTTTTTTCCGCTGCACTACTGAGATGTAATGTGCCATACATGCATTGTGATGTTAATGTGCCATTCATGCATTGTGTTCATGCGTCCTGTCCTTACTGTGACCTAGAGACTGAGATCAATATGTAGATGTGCCTTGTAACCTCTTTATCCTGCACCTGGAGCAGAGGCCAGCGATCTGCCTATTGTGATGTATGTCTCTCAAATGCAAATGTCTCATGCCTGTTCTGCAATCTCTTTGATCATACCAACTGCTGGGGAATGCTCTTTTATGTATTGTTGTAGTTGGGTATATATACTGCACTGTAATCCATGCTCATCCTCTCATTCACTCATTCTTCAACTGCTGCTGCTGGACACACACTTTGTGTCTCCTCCTCTGAGAGCCTGAGGATCCCGCTCCGGTCTGCTCACACTTGCACCGGAGCGGGGATCCTGTGAAGGCGGTATGATTTAATAAACCTGCTTAAAACCTTCACCAACACTGCTTTATTTCATGCCGCTTCACTCCTTACCCTATCTCTAAAGGTGAGTCCAGCAACCCTACGGAGAAAGCTCATTTCAGCCACTTGTAATTGTCACGGGGTGGAAGTATTTTATTGTGTTGTTTTGGTTTTATGTGGTTTTAAAGTTTGTGTTGCATGTTTATTTATAGTTTGCATGTTTTGTAGTTTTTATATTTTAGCCTGTGTGCTTTTAGTTGGAAGTGTTGTCTACTCCCACTCTGTGCTTCCCCTAATCAAATCAAAATCAAATCAAATCAACCTTTATTGTCATATTGCTGTACATACAGCTGTAGTGCAGGTAAGATGAAATAGCGTTTCTCTCGGCATCCATATAAGTAGAAGAACATGATTTAAGACACACTCACACATATCTTCACCCCCCACCCCCTCCTCCATCCATTCACACATCCCTGAGACATACTTGAAAAAAACTAACTAACTATAATATACAAATAATGCACATAATGTCCGTAGGTGCAGTAGTAAATATGAGAGATTCCGGACCAACTGTTCAGCATCCTAACAGCTTGTGGAAGGAAGCTGTTGATCAGTCTGGTGGTTCTGCCTCTGATGCTCCGGAATCGTTTGCCAGATGGCAGAAGTTCAAAGTGTTTATGCAGAGGGTGAGAACGGTCCTTGACAATGTTCAGTGCCCTGCTCCTACAACGGTTCTGAAAAAGTTCTTGGACAGAGGGGAGGGAGACTCCAATTACCCTCTCAGCTCCCTTGACTATCCTCTGCAGGGCTTTTTTGTCTGACATACTGCAGCTGGAGTACCATGTAGCAATGCAGTATGTCAGAACACTCTCCACCACACCTCTGTAGAAGGTCCTGAGGATGCAGATGGGGAGAGAGGCCTGTTTGAGTTTCCTCAAGAAGTGCAGTCTCTGCTGAGCCCGCTTCCTGATACCCAAGGAATTCTTGCTCCAGGTCAGGTCCTGCGAGATCTGCACTCCGAGGAACTTGATGTTCTCCACTCTCTCCACTAAACAGCCGCCAATGCTGAGGGGGACGTGTTCAGGCTGTGACCGCCGGAAGTTGATAATCATCTTACTGATCAGCAGCGCCTGTGTTGATTGGGGATGTGCAACACTTGTGGCTGCACATGATATAAAAGGTGCTCGACAATCCAGAAAAGAGCCCTGCCTGAGGGGAGCCCGGTCAGCTGAGGGTCTGCTTGGAGGAGAGCCCTGCCTGAGGGGAGGCCACGGCCGGAGGAGAGCCCTGCCAGGACAGCCGCCCAGATGAGAGCTCTGCTGGACGAGCGGAGGCTGCTGGTCTAAGGGAAAATGGCTGAAGGAAGGCATGACTGAGGAAGAGGAGCAGTAATGGCCTAGGACCACCATGATGCCAGCATTTGGGGGAGGACACTTTTGTGTGGAGCAGTTGGCCAAGGATAGCAAGAGGCAGAGTGAGGAGCTCTGCCTTTGCTGTAAGTATCTGGTTTCCAGATAGCAGCACCGCATGACCATGATGATGATGTTAAGAATGATAATGAGAAATCTGGATATACTGCTGGCAAGTGTCTTCCCCTGTACAGGCTTCCTGGAGCCTGGCCTGAAAGAATGGATCCTCCTCCTCAGCTTTTTTGGACTTTCTTTGTCTTTTAGCCCACTTTTAGATTTTTTAGCTTGGGTTTTGTTTAAGGCAGTATTTTATCCTGTTTTAGCTTCTTAGATAATTTTACTTCTCATGTTTTAGTAAGCTTTTTATTTAAGTAGGCATTTATTTATTTATTTATTTATTTTATTTTATTTTTTTTATTTAAGTTTTTGTAAAGGGTATACACGTCATTACAGCATTGCATTGTTTACATTTTCATCACATGTTCCCTTATTTTTTGTTATTTGACAACATTGGAAGAATAATTATTACAACACCCTTTTTTTTAAGTGAAAGAAAAAGTGAAATTAAAGAGAACAAAAAACCCCCCCCAAAAAACCAAAAGAGCAAAAAACAAACAAACAAACAAACAAAATAAATAAATAAAAATAAAAGAGCATCTGAGTAGCGTTGGAACAAAGAGCGGTGTGGCGGTTCGGTTAACCCCCACAACAGACTAAGGACAGACAACTCGCTACTCCTGGTTTTTTCCGCTACACTACTGAGACGTAATGTGCCATTCATGCTTTGTGATGTTAATGTTGCCTCTCATGCATTGTGTTCATGCGTCCTGTCCTTACTGTGACCTAGAGACTCAGATCAATATGTAGATGGGCCTGTTAACCTCTTTGTTCTGCACCTGGAGCAGAGTCTAGCAAATCTGCCTATTGTGATGTATGTCTCACAAATGCAAATATCTCATGCCTTTTCTGCAGTCCCTTTGATCAGACCAACTGCTGTGACACTGCCTTGATGTATTGTTTGAGTTGGGTATAAATACTGCACAGGTTCTGTAACACTTCCTCTCACTCTCAATCTGACTTCAACCCTGCTGCAGGACACAGACTTTGTGTCCCTTCTCTGAGAGCCGTGGGCTCGCTCTCGGCGCTCATGCACGGCGCCGGGAGCAGAGCTCGTGACGGCGGTATGATAATAAAACTCTACCTAAAACCTCCAACAACGCCGCTTTATTTTATCTGCCGCCGCACTGGTGACCCCGACGCTGAAACGAACACACTGCCAGTGAACGCAACACCCGGCGGTGATTCTCCGACGACAAGCGAACGCAACAGCTCCCTTCTGCTTCAGGGAGATTTCGACGCAGAGTTTCCAGGTGAAACTCTCCGGAGACCACCCACGACCGGGAAAGCCGCAGCAAACTTCATGGTGAGATCTGCACGCCTAGATCGGCACATCCACGCTGGACCAGCCGCGCTCGCAGCTCCTCCACATCGAGAGCGCATGTACCTCGTCCTTTCTCCGCGACAGCGACTCCCACGGCCGACGGAGCACACGTGGACCTGAACGCACCATGACCGAACGAGTGACAGAGCGTCTACTTCCCTGCACCGCTCCAACACACTGAACAGGGATGATTAAGCTCCCTGACCCTGGTTCTCCTCTCCAGCTGGCCCACCCATCACGGAACCCCGGCGCACGCACCGGGGAGTTACGAGGACGGCGCACCACGCACGGGACACATACGGCTTTTCTGACCGCCTTCCTTCTGCTGCACACTGGCCCTTCAGGCTTGCTCGTTCACCTGAGGCACGCAGCTTGCTCACTGGATTTTATGGTCTTAGCCACGGCACACAAGGGGAATTCAGCTGTCTGCGGTTCCCGAGGCTTTAGGGTTACGCCTGAACCTAAAGTCAACATGCCAGTCCCTCTGCTTTTGTTTATTTTTTTTCTTACAGCCGCTCCTGCTTTTCTTCATGGCCACGAGAGGAGTCAGAGACTAATTTTTCTTCTTGTGATCTCCACACGCGCAACGGGACAGCCCCTCGACGTCGCGGAGCAGCAAGCAATTTTTGCGCGGCTCAGGACGATTTTACAGCCCCTGCCGGCACTTACTACCCCTCTCCTCCCTCCCCCTCCGCCTGCAGCGAGCTTCTCCCACAGCTCGCTCACACAGATGGATTATCGAGGTCTCGGCCCCCTGCCGCGCCCTCTGGGGGGGAGCGTGTGGCGGTTCGGTTAACCCCCACAACAGACTAAGGACAGACAACTCGCTACTCCTGGTTTTTTCCGCTACACTACTGAGACGTAATGTGCCATTCATGCCTTGTGATGTTAATGTTGCCTCTCATGCATTGTGTTCATGCGTCCTGTCCTTACTGTGACCTAGAGACTCAGATCAATATGTAGATGTGCCTGTTAACCTCTTTGTTCTGCACCTGGAGCAGAGTCTAGCAAATCTGCCTATTGTGATGTATGTCTCACAAATGCAAATATCTCATGCCTGTTCTGCAGTCCCTTTGATCAGACCAACTGCTGTGACACTGCCTTGATGTATTGTTTGAGTTGGGTATAAATACTGCACAGGTTCTGTAACACTTCCTCTCACTCTCAATCTGACTTCAACCCTGCTGCAGGACACAGACTTTGTGTCCCTTCTCTGAGAGCCGTGGGCTCGCTCTCGGCGCTCATGCATGGCGCCGGGAGCGGAGCTCGTGACGGCGGTATGATAATAAAACTCTACCTAAAACCTCCAACAACGCCGCTTTATTTCGTGCCGCCGCAAGCGGTGCCATTATTGAAATGGTATTTGTCAAAGATTGGATCTAATGGAAGACACATATGCGATCCAGGGTTGCCAAAAGTTCAAGAACCCATCCATGTCCTGTCTCAATACGAATGTCAACTTTTCCATCGAGTAAATGTCTTGGATCACGTTAATCCAATCTTCAGGTGTAGGACAGTCCTTCAACATCCATTTTTTAGTTAGGGCTTTTTTACTTGCCAATATTAAAACAGTGAATAAGTATTTTTCTCCGTCGTCTTTCCAGTGAATCCGGTAGTAAACCCAAATACAAAGTTACAAAAGAAAAGGGAACTGTTATTTTGAATATTTTCCCCAAAATTGTCTGTACATTGGTCCAATATTGATGGATAACTGGGCATGACCAAAACACATGAAAATGATTTGCAGTCTCTTCACCACACAAGCGCCAACAATTCAACCCCTTATGAGTAAATTTGTTTTGTGCAGGTGTTCTGAAAAATCTTACCAAATTTTTCCATCTAAATTCTCTCCACTGCAGGGAAGAGGTACTTTTCCATTGCTGTTTATTTAGCTTTTCCCATATTTCCAGTTGTAAAGTGAAATTCCCCTCTTTTTCCCATCTCTCTTTTATATATGATGTGTTGTCTCCTTTTAAGTCTTGAAGACCTTGGTATATTTTAGAGATGTATCTGATCCCTGGGATCCCTTTATATGCCATTAAGAAGACCTTCAGAACACCTGACTGGGCCCTTTCCAAATCCTCCTTTTTAAGTATATTGTTTATGTGGTGTCTAAGCTGAAAGAACCTGTAAAGGTCTTGATTTATTAGACCTTGTTTTTTCAAATCTTCAAAACTTCTTAAAATTTGCCCTTTAAAAAAATCGTAATATTTTATCAGTCCGTTCTCTTTCCACTTTTTAAATCTAGTGTCTGTTTTATTAGGAGTAAAGTCTTGATCATAGGCAATCCATTGCAGAAATCGATAAGGCTCTTTAGTTTGATTCTCTCTGACTATCTTAAACCAAATTTTTAGCGGGGTCTCTATCCACAGGTTAGTGTTATTCAAAAGTTTAGGTAAGGCATTGTTCCCTATTATCGCCTGTAGGGGGATGTCACTTGTTATTTGGCATTCCATCTCCTTCCATTGTGCAGTGTAGACTGGGTTACATATCTCTACTAAAGTTTAATTTGTGCGGCTTTAAAATAGTCCCTGATATTTGGCAGTGCAAGCCCACCTTTGTCTTTGTTTAGCTGTAGGGTTCTATATCTGATTCTAGGTCTCTTGCCCTGCCATATGAATCTTGAGATCCTTCTGTTCAGTTCCTGCCATGTTTTTTTGGGAGGTTCTACTGGTATTGTTTGGAAAAGGTATAGAAGACGTGGAAGTATACTCATTTTGACTGCTTCAATTCTTTGTGCAGTACCCAAGAATGGTATCATATTCCATCTTGCTAGATCAGATGTTATTTTTGCCATCAGTGGATCATAGTTTAGTGTTATAATTTTGTTGAGTTGTTTCGGGATATTGACCCCCAGATATTTCATAGATTCCATCTCCCAGTTAGTTTTGAGTTTGCTTAGTAAATATTGATTTGGGTCATAGTTGAATGTTAAAACTTGGGTTTTATGCATGTTTAGTTCGTACCCCGATAAATCTCCATACTCTGAAAAAACTGAGATTAGTTCTGGAAAAGAGGTGTCCGGCTGCCCCAGGTATATTAAAATGTCATCAGCAAAGAGTGCTATTTTATGTTCCTTCTGACCAAGTGTAATACCTTGAATTTTTTGATTCTGTCTTATCCATTGGCTCAGAGGTTCTATGAAGATTGCAAAGAGCAGTGGAGACAAGGGGCAGCCCTGACGACATCCTCTTTCCAGCTCAAAAGATGATGATGAATTACCGTTAATCCTTATTTTAGCTGTTGGTTTTTTATATAATGCCTGGATAGTTCTAATGAAGTTGTTATGAAAATTGAAACTGGATAAGATTCTATATAGGAAAGACCAGTCAACCAAATCAAATGCTTTTTCAGCATCTGATCCCAATATGGCTGCATTTAAATTATATTTTTTTATATGATGAATTATGTGTAAAGTGCGTCTAATGTTATCTTGTGTCTGTCTTTGTCTTATAAAACCTGTTTGGTCTAAGTGAATTAAGTCTGTCAGTATATTTTCTAACCTTTTGGCAAGGATAGTGGTAAATAGCTTACAGTCCTGATTTAACACACTGATTGGTCTGTAGTTGGAGCAGTCTAGTTTATCCTTTTCAGGTTTAGGTATAACTGCAATGACCCCTTCTCTCCAGGAGGGGGGATTTCCCCTGTGTGGAGGACATAGTTAAATGTTTTCAGGAGGAGAGGAGATAGTTGCTGTTTAAAGGTTTTGTACCACTCTGCTGTATAGCCATCTGCTCCTGGGGATTTGTTAGCTTTAAGTTTCATAATTGCTTTTTCCAATTCTTTAGGTTGTATTTCTGACAGTAGGGTTTTATTTTAAGACTCCGTAAGTTGGGGAAGGTTTAATGTGTTTAGGAGTGCCTCGGATGCGTTTTTATGTTTTTTGTGGGAGTATAAGTTCTTATAGTAATTCTCGAAGCTTTAAAGAATATCCTGAATTCTGAATTTTATTTCCTTTGATACTGGGTCTCTGATTTTGTAGATTGCTCTTTCTGTTTGTTGTTTCCTCAATTTATAGGCTAGTAATTTTGCCGATTTACTGCCTGCTTCATAGTGTTTTTGTTTCAGAAATGTAAGTTTCTTCTGGATTTCTATTGTGTAGATCTCATTTATTTGATTTTTAATTTCCTTAATCTTGTGCGAGTCATTAGAATGAGTGTTGCCTTTGTGTTCTTTTTCTAGGTTCTTAAGTTCTGATTCTAATGTGATTAGTTTTTCTTGTCTCAGTTTCTTTTGGGTTGCCAGTTTTGCAATAATTTTTCCCCTTATTACAGCTTTGCATGCATCCCACAGTATTAAAGGGGATACTTCTCCATTATCGTTTTCTTCCAAATATCTGAGAATATCTGATTCCAGTTCATCTTTCAGTGGTCCTTTCAGGACATTTGAATTCAACCTCCAAGAAAATGTATTATTTGTGTATTTTTGGATATTTAAGTCCATATAGATCAGACTGTGGTCAGAGAGATCCATCAGTCCTATTTTACATGTTTTTACTCTTCCAATGTCTCTATTAAACATAAAAAGCAATCAATCCTTGAGTAAGATGAATGTGGCGTTGAGTAAAATGTATAATCTTTTACATTGGGGTTGAATTCCTTCCATACATCACAGATTCCCATTTCTTTTAGTAGCATCCGAGTTTTCCTACTTTGAGTGTTATTTTGATGTGAAGAATTACCTGTTGCATCCCAGTATGGATTCAGTCTTAGATTGAAGTCTCCACCACATATCACTAAACCTTGGGCTTTAGTTATCATTAGGTCAAATACATTTTTATAAAATTTCCAGTTAGCCCCTGGAGGTGCATATACATTCAGCAGGGTGATATCTTCTCCCTCTAGCCGCCCAATTACCAAACTGTACCTCCCTTCTTTATCTTTGTGTTCTGATTTTTTTTCAAATGTAATTTTGGTTGATATCAATGTCGCTACTCCCCTCCTCCTCCCTGACTTATATGAAGATGAAGAGATCATTTTAAACCCTTGTCTGTTGAGTTTAGTGTGCTCCACGTCTGTTAGGTGGGTTTCTTGTAAAAAATATTATTTCTGCTTTGTCTTTTTTCATTTTGCGTAGAATCTTGGATCTTTTAACTGGATTCAGGATCCCTTTTACATTATATGAGACTATTTTGGTTACACCCTGTTTCTCCATTGTATTGTCTTATTTAGTATAACAGTGTGGTGGCCCCCTTTTATGCTACTCAGAAACTGAAAGAACATTAAGAACATAAAAAACATTAAGAACATAGTGTACGAAACTTTAAAACAAAAAACTGTCAAAAGAACTTCCTGAGCTGAGGTCTTTTTAAAGACCCTGTAAGAGCCTTGATGGAGTGTAGGCTCTGAGGGAAATTCCTCAAACTCTGTTACGTGTTGAGGGCCCTCTCTTACCCCTGTAAGTTGTCCCATGTTTTTAACGTGAATTTCAGATCCCAATCCGAACTTATGATTTTTTATTTTTTTTTTAATGCCTATACCCTATGAAATTGTGTGCACCCTCCCACCCCCATCACAGCAAACATTCACTCTAATACAGTATTTGTTAGTGTGGGGAGAACATGTGGGTCATTGTCACATTTCTATTTTAACAAGTTTGTTTTTTTTAATTAAAAAGACATTTGTTTCTCATGCTATGACTGATCCATGAAATGTTTTACCACATGCTGATTCTGCATCTCCTTTAATGTGTGTTACCTTGTAGGAGGGGGGTTGGAAGTGCAGAATGACTAAAAAAAAAAAAAAAAGGTCACTATTCCCTCCTGAAACTGGCAGGCTTATCCTTGTAGCTCTGGTGCTGGGTTTCCCGCTGCTGGCCCGTGGATTTTGAAGGTCTCTGTGTGGACCACGTTTGAGCCTTGATCCTATCGCTCGGGTCTGCTGTGGATTTAAACACCGTTACCGGGAGCCCTCTTCTCGCCATGTCAATTGTTGCTTCTTCCGCCGAACTGTAGAGACATACCTCTTCACCGTAAAAGACCCTTAACTTCGCAGGAAATGGCATCTGAAAGCGTAGTTTCTGTTCCCGTAGTATCTTTTTAGCGTCGTTGTATTCCTGGCACTTTTTAAGAACCTCCGGGGCGTAATCGTGTTCCACGAAGACTTTTCTCTCTTGGTGCATAAATCCTTTTTTCTGCCAAGCCCGTCTTACATCCTCTTGTTTTATTTTGAAATTGGCGAATCTCACCACCACAGAACGTGGGGGCGCTTCCGCCGCTGCCTTTGCGGCTAATGTACGATGAGCCCTTTCTATCTTCAAATCAGTGGTTTGTGGAATATCCAACTTCTCTCTCAGTAAGGATTCTACGCATTCCGCCATTGTGTTGAAACCATCTTCGGCTCCTTCTTTCAGACCGTGTATTCTAATGTTGTCTCTTCTCTGTCTTCCTTCTTGGTCGGTTAGCTTAGCCTCCAGTCTTGACTGTCTTTTGTGTAAATCCTGCAAGGAATCTTCAAGCACTTTTATTCTTTCTTCAGCTTCCAAGATTCGGTTCTCGGCCTGGTCCACTCTGCTGTTCGTCCTTTTTAATTCCTCTCTGAATTCACGAAATTCGGCCCGAAATCGTCGTAATTCTTCAAATAATGATTTCAAGCTAACCTTTTTGTTAGCTACGTTCAGCTCCTCATCTTCTGAACGGAGGCCCTCCTGTTCAGATTCTTCGGCCGATGCGTGTCCTAGCCTGGGAAATGTCAGTTTCTTCTGTTTTTGTTTAGGCATGATGTTTTTGTCTTTTGATTTTTACTCTTCCAAAAATCCGTTAAGTCTGATTTTGAAGATGTTTTCCTGGATTAGGTCTGGGAGCTTCAGAGTTAAGCTGCTATCACCATGGCGTCCAGACCGGAAGTCTAAATCTGATTTTCAAGGTATTTTACTGGATTGGGTCTGGGAGCTTCAGCGTTAAGCTGCAATCACTATGGTGTCCAGACCGGAAGTCGGCATTCATTTTTTTTTACATAATTTTATGTAAATTCCTTTGAACATCCTCATTGTAAAGTTTCCCCCTTGATTGCTACCTGTGACTCTTCACCTGGTTTTAAAGAACAAAGTTATGTTTTTGAACTACTCTCGGTCATATTTTACAAAATTACGATCTCATTCTTTCAGTCATTACTCAAAGTTTGTGACCTTTAAAGTTGAGCTTTAAAGCTCAGCTCCCTCTTCACCACAACAGACCGGTACAACGTCTGCATCACTACAGGTGTGGCTCCAATTCATCGATTGATCTCCCGCTTCATTTTCCCTTCACTTGTGAATAAGACCCCGAGAAACCTGAACTCCTATACTTGGGGCAGGACCTTGTCCCCAACCCGGAAAGGACAATCCACCCTTTTCTGGCTGAGCATCATGGACTCAGATTTGGAGGTATAATTTCTTATCCCAACCACCTCACACTGAGGAGGTGGTTGGAATACATGTCTTACCGTTCAAGTAAGACATGTAGGTGATTGCTCGATGAAGCCAACAGGGCCACATCATCTGCAAACAGCAGAGACAAGATTCTGTGGTCCCCTAACATGACACCCTCCATTCCTCGGCTGCACCTAGAAATCCTGTCCATAAATATTATGAACAGGATCGTGAGAAAGGGCAGCCCTGGCCAAGTCCAACTCTCACTGGTAACGGGTTTGATTGATTGTTGGCAATACAAATCAAACTCTCGCAATGGTCATATACAGACGTGACTTGAATCTGACAAAAGTGGTAATAAATAAAAATTCTATGAAAATTAACCAATGAAAATCAGACAATGCTTTTGAATTGTGGTTCAACAGAATTATTTTAAAAAACAAACTCATGAAACAGGACTGGACAAAAATGATGGTACCCCTAGAAAAGATTGAAAATAATGTGACCATAGGGACCTGTTTAACCAAGATGTGTCCTCTAATTAACATCACAGGTGTCTACAAACTTGTAATCAGCCAGTCGGCCTATTTAAAGGGTGACAAGTAGTCTCTGTGCTGTTTGTTGACATGGCGTGTACTACACTAAACATGGACCAGAGGAAGCAAAGGAGAGAGTTGTCTCAGGAGACTAGAAAGAAAATTATAGACAAGCATATTAAAGGTAAAGGCTATAAGACCATCTCCAAGCAGCTTGATGTTCCTGTGACTTCAGTTGCACATATTATTTAGAAATTTAAGATCCACGGAACTGTAGCCAACCTCCCTGGACGTGGCCGCAGGAGGAGATGGATAATACGAATGGTAACAAAAGAGCCCAGAACAACATCTAAACACATTCAAGGTGAACTCCAAGGTCAAGGTACATCAGTGTCAGATCGAACCATCCGTCGTTGTTTGAGCCAAAGTGGACTTTATGGGAGACGACCAAGGAGGACACCACTGTTGAAAACAAATCATAAAAAAGCCAGACTGGAATTTGCCAAACTGCATGTTGACAAGCCACAAAGCTTCTGGAAGAATGTCTTATGGACAGACGAGACAAAACTGGAACTTTTTGGCAAGGCACATCAGCTCTATGTTCACAGACGCAAAAATGAAGCATACCAAGAAAGAACACTGTCCCTACTGTGAAACATGGAGGAGGTTCTGTTATGTTCTGAGGCTGCTTTGCTGCATCTGGCACAGGGTGTCTTGAATCTGTGCAGGGTACAATGAACTCTCAAGACTATCAAGGTATTCTAGAGAGAAATGTGCTGCCAAGTGTCAGACAGCTTGGTCACAGTCGCAGGTCATGGGTCTTGCAACAGGATAATGACCCAAAACACACAGCTAAAAACACCCAAGAATCAACTTCCGGTCTGGACACCATGGTGATAGCAGCTTAACGCTGAAGCTCCCAGACCCAATCCAGGAAAATATCTTGAAAATCAGATTTAACGGATTTTTGGAAGAGTGAAAATCAAAAGACAAAGTCATCATGCCTAAAGGAAAACAGAAGAAATCAACATTTACCAGGCCAGGACACGCATCGGCCGGAGAATCTGATCCGGAGGATTTCCATTCAGAAGACGAGGAGCTGAATGAAGCTAGCAAAAAGGTTAGCTTAAAAATGGTATTTAGGACTTCCGGTCTGGACACCATGGTGAAAGCAGCTTAACGCTGAAGCTCCCAGACCCAATCCAGGAAAATATCTTGAAAATCAGATTTAACGGATTTTTGGAAGAGTGAAAATCAAAAGACAAAGTCATCATGCCTAAAGGAAAACAGAAGAAATCGACATTTACCAGGCCAGGACACGCATCGGCCGGAGAATCTGATCCGGAGGATTTCCATTCAGAAGACGAGGAGCTGAATGAAGCTAGCAAAAAGGTTAGCTTAAAAATGGTATTTAGGACTTCCGGTCTGGACACCATGGTGAAAGCAGCTTAACGCTGAAGCTCCCAGACCCAATCCAGGAAAATATCTTGAAAATCAGATTTAACGGATTTTTGGAAGAGTGAAAATCAAAAGACAAAGTCATCATGCCTAAAGGAAAACAGAAGAAATCGACATTTACCAGGCCAGCACACGCATCAGCCGAAGAATCTGATCCGGAGGATTTCCATTCAGAAGACGAGGAGCTGAATGAAGCTAACAAAAAGGTTAGCTTGAAAATGGTACTTAAAGAACTAAGACAATTTCGCCGAGAGTGTTGGGCCGAATTTCGTGAAATCAAAGAAGAATTAAAAAGGACAAACAGCAGAGTGGACCAGGCCGAGGACCGAATCTTGGAAGCAGAGGAAAGAATAAAAGGGCTTGAAGATTCCGTGCTGGATCTACACAAAAGGCAGTCAAGACTGGAGGCTAGGCTAACCGACCAAGAAGGAAGACTGAGAAGAGACAACATAAGAATTCATGGTCTGAAAGAAGGAGTCGAAGATGGTTTCACCACAATGGCGGCATGCGTGGAATCCTTACTGAGAGAGAAGTTGGATATTCTCCAAACCACCGACTTGAAGATGGAAAGGGCGCACCGTACATTAGCCCCTAGGCCGGCGGCGGAAGCGCCTCCATGATCGGTGATTGTGAAGTTCTCCTACTCCAAAATAAAAGAAGAGGTTGTAAGACTGGCTTGGCAGAAAAAAGGATTTATGCACCAAGAGAGAAAAGTTTTCGTGGAACACGATTACGCCCCGGAGGTCCTTAAAAAGCGTCGGGAATACAACGACGCTAAAAAGATACTACGAGAGAAAAAACTGCACTTCCAGACACCATTTCCGGTGAAGCTGAGGGTTTTCTACGGGGAAGAGACATGTCTCTATAACTCGGCGGAAGAAGCAACCACGGATATGGCGAGAAGAGGGCTCCCGGTAACGGTGTTTAAACCCGCAGCAGACCCGATCGAAAGAATCAAGGCTCGAACGTGGTCCACACAGAGACCCTCAAAATCCACGGGCCAGCAGCGGGAAACCCAGCGTCAGAGCTACAAGGAAAAACTGGCCGTTTACAGGAGGGAATAACAATTTTTTTAGTCAGTCTGCACATCCAACCCCCCTCCTACAAGGTAACAAACATTAAAGGAGATGCAGAATCAGCATGTGGTAAAACATTTCATGGAACAGTCATAATATTAGAAACAAATGAGCCTTTAAAAAAAAAAAAAACTTGTTAAAATAGAAATGTGACAATGATCCACATGTTCTCCCCACACTAACAAATACTGTATTAGCGTGAACGTTTGCTGTGATGGTGGTGGGAGGTTGCATACAATTTCATAGGGTATAGGCATAAAAAAAAAAAAAAACATTACAAGTTCGGATTGGGATCTGAAATTCACGTTAAAAACATGGGACAACTTACAGGGGTAAGAGAGGGCCCTCAGCATGTAACAGAGTTTGAGGAATTTCCCTCAGAGCCTACACTCCATCAAGGCTCTTCCAGGGTCTCTAAAAAGACCTCAGCTCAGGAAGTTCTTTTGTCAGTTTTTTGTTTTAAAGTTTTATACACTATGTTCTTAATGTTTTTTATGTTCTTAATGTTCTTTCAGTTTCTGAGTAGCATAAAAGAGGGCCACCACACTGTTATACTAAATAAGACAACACAATGGAGAAACAGGGTGTAACCAAAATAATCTCATATAATGTAAAAGGGATCCTGAATCCAGTTAAAAGATCCAAGATTCTACGCAAAATGAAAAAAGACTAAGCAGGAATAATATTTTTACAAGAAACCCACCTAACAGATGTGGAGCACACTAAACTCAATAGACAAGGGTTTAAAATGATCTCTTCATCTTCATATAAGTCAGGGAGGAGGAGGGGAGTAGCGACATTGATCTCAACCAAAATTACATTTGAAACAAAATCAGAACACAAAGATAAAGAAGGGAGATACAGTTTGGTAATTGGATGGCTAGAGGGAGAAGATATCACCCTGCTGAATGTATATGCACCTCCAGGGGCTAACTGGAAATTTTATAAAAATGTATTTGACCTAATGATAACTAAAGCCCAAGGTTTAGTGATATGTGGTGGAGACTTCAATCTAAGACTGAATCCATACTGGGATGCATCAGGTAATTCTCCACATCAAAATAACACTCAAAGTAGGAAAACTCAGATGCTACTAAAAGAAATGGGAATCTGTGATGTGTGGAGGGAATTCAACCCCAGTGTAAAAGATTATACATTTTACTCAGCACCACATTCATCATACTCAAGGATTGACTATTTTTTTATGTTTAATAGAGACATTGGAAGAGTAAAAACATGTAAAATAGGACTGATGGATCTCTCTGACCACAGTCCGATCTATATGGACTTAAGTATCCAAAAATACACAAATAATACATTTTCTTGGAGGTTAAATTCAAATGTCCTGAAAGGACCACTGAAAGATGAATTGGAATCAGATATTCTCAGATATTTGGAAGAAAATGATAATGGAGAAGTATCCCCTTTAATACTGTGGGACACATGCAAAGCGGTAATAAGGGGAAAGATTATTGCAAAACTGGCAATCCAAAAGAAACTGAGACAAGAAAAACTAATCACATTAGAGTCAGAACTTAAGAACCTAGAAAAAGAGCACAAAGACAACACTCATTCTAATGACTCACTCAAAATTAAGGAAATTAAAAAACAAATAAATGAGATCTACACAATAGAAATCTAGAAGAAACTTACATTTCTGAAACAAAAATACTATGAAGCAGGCAGCAAATCGGCAAAATTACTAGCCTATAAATTGAGGAAACAACAAACGGAGAGAGCAATCTACAAAATCAGAGACCCAGTATCAAAGGAAATAAAATTTAGAATTCAGGATATTCTTAAAAGCTTCGAGAACTACTATAAGAACTTGTACTCCCTCAAAAATCATAAAAGCGCATCCGAAGCATTCCTAAACACATTAAACCTTCTCCAACTTACTGAGTCTCAAAATAAAACACTACTGTCAGAAATACAACCTAAAGAATTAGAAAAAGCAATTATGAAACTTAAAGCAAAGAAATCCCCAGGAACAGATGGCTATACAGCAGAGTGGTACAAAACCTTTAAACAGCAACTACCTCCTCTCCTCCTGAAAACATTTAACTATGTCCTCCACACAGGGGAAATCCCCCCCTCCTGGAGAGAAGGGGTCATTGCAGTCATACCTAAACCTGAAAAGGATAAACTAGACTGCTCCAACTACAGACCAATCAGTGTATTAAATCAGGACTATAAGCTTTTTACCACTATCCTTGCCAAAAGGTTAGAAAATATACTGACAGACTTAATTCATTTAGACCAAACAGGTTTTATAAGACAAAGACAGACACAAGATAACATTAGATGCACTTTACACATAATTCGTCATATAAAAAAATATAATTTAAATGCAGCCATATTGGGATTAGATGCTGAAAAAGCATTTGATTCGGTTGACTGGCCTTTCCTATATAGAATCTTATCCAGTTTCAATTTTTATAACAACTTCATTAGAACTATCCAGGCATTATGTAAAAAACCAACAGCTAAAATAAGGATTAACAGTTAATTATCTTCATCTTTTGAACTGGAAAAAGGATGTCATCAAGGCTGCCCCTTGTCTCCACTGCTCTTTGCAATCTTCATAGAAACTCTGAGCCAATGGATAAGACAGAATCAAAAAATTCAAGGTATTACACTTGGTCAGAAGGAACATAAAATAGCACTCTTTGCTGATGACATTTTAATATACCTGGGGCAGCCGGACACCTCTTTTCCAGAACTAATCGCAGTTTTTTCAGAGTATGGAGAGTTATCGGGGTACGAATTTAACATGCATAAAACCCAAATTTTAACATTCAACTATAACTCAAATCAATATTTACTAAGCAAACTCAAAACTAACTGGGAGATGGAATCTATGAAATATCTGGGGGTCAATATCCCGAAACAACTCAACAAAATTATAACACTAAACTATGATCCACTGATGGCAAAAATAACATCTGATCTAGCAAGATGGAATATGATACCATTCTTGGGTACTGCACAAAGAATTGAAGCAGTCAAAATGAATATACTTCCACGTCTTCTATACTTTTTCCAAACATACCGGTAGAACCTCCCAAAAAAAATATGGCAAGAACTGGACAGAAGGATCTCAAGATTCATATGGCAGGGCAAGAGACCTAGAATCAGATATAGAACCCTACAGCTAAACAAAGACAAAGGTGGGCTCGCGCTGCCAAATATCAGGGACTATTTTAAAGCCGCACAAATTAAAACTTTAGTAGAGATATGTAACCCAGTCTACACTGCACAATGGAAGGAGGTGGAATGCCAAATAACAAGTGACATTCCCCTACAGGCGATAATAGGGAACAATGCCTTACCTAAACTTTTGAATAACACTAACCCGTGGATAGAGACCCCGCTAAAAATTTGGTTTAAGATAGTCAGAGAGAATCAAATTAAAGAACCCTATCGATTATTGCAATGGATTTCCTATGATCAGGACTTTACTCCTAATAAAACAGACACTGTGGAGCATGTAAATGAAGAGACAGATTCATTGCAGACGATTTATTACACACTCACATCTGACAAGCAAAGAACAGACTGAACATTTAAGCAGAAACTCTCCTCTTAAGTTTCATGGCATTTACATCACACACAACATTACATTTGCATCACACTGCATTCAACCCCCTTCATCCTTGACTCCTTCCTGCTATCTCACCAGGAACCTCCTGCTCTTTGTTCTCCCATGCTTATCCACTGTCTCCTGTCTGAGATGCTAGATAATCTGGCTCCCCCAAGGTGCTAAACTACCCCCACCAGCATCTTAGATAGAACAATAGGATAACAGTCCACATGCTGTGATAGAACAATAGAATATCAGTCCACATACTGCTTGGGCTTCCATCTCCTCCCGTATCTGCTGTAACTGGGGTTTACCGCCTCCGTGGCGCTGCTGTGCCGGTGGGGGGCTGCTGAGAGTGTGTCTGACTGCGGGTAGGCTATGGCTAGGGGGGGGGGGCACTTCGGTCTGTCCGTGTGGCTGCTTTGGTGAATCGTTTCCCTGGGGAGCTCTCCGTGGGGGTCTTCCACGCCGAGGGGCCCTAGCCAACAGCACTTGCTCATCTGCCACAACGAAAGCGGGTTTGAGTCTGTCTATGCCAATTTTTTCCCTCCTACCCCCCAAGTCTAGCAAAAAATGCTTATCCCCTGTTTCCAGCACTCTGAACGGTCCGTCATAGGGTGGGCGCAATGGAGGGCAGTGGGCGTCGTGTCTGACAAACACGAACTCCGCGCTCTTCAAAGTTTTAGGCACGAAAACACGCGGAAAACTGTGGTGGGCAGGGCCTGGCAGCGTGCCTGTGTTTGCGCTACGCTGCAAAAGATGAGACAGGGAGCTGCACGGCGTGGGATTATCTGTCAGAAATTCCCCGGGCAGCCGTAGTGGCTGCGCAAAAACGAGCTCTGCCGGGGAAGCTTCCAGATCCTCTTTCGGCGCGGAGCACAACCCCAGTAAAACCCACGGCAGCCTGTCTACCCAATTTGCATCCGTCAATGAAGCCCTGAGTGCTGCTTTCAGTGATCTATGAAAACGCTCGCATAACCCATTGGCCTGTGGGTTGTACGCGGTTGTGCAGTGAATTGTAACACCCAGGCTGCGGGCCATCGCGGACCAGAGTTCGGAAACAAATTGAGGGCCCCTGTTGGACGTAATGTCGGACGGGACTCCAAAACACGCCACCCATGCTGTTAAAAAAGCGCACGCTATGTCTGCGGACGTGGTTGCTGCCAGCGGGACCGCTTCTGGCCAGCGCGTGGTGCGGTCCACCATTGTCAGGAGGTGCGTGCACCCCTGTGATGGCGGGAGGGGGCCCACGAGGTCCACGTGAACATGGTCGAACCTCTTAGCCGGAATACGAAACGGCTCCAAGGGAGCCTTCATGTGTCTGTGTACCTTGGCTCGTTGGCACGCCATGCAGACTGCAACCCACTCTTTCACTTGTTTGCGTAGGCTCGGCCACACAAACTTCTCTCCCACCATTTTGACCAACGCGCGCACTCCTGGGTGCGCCAGAGTGTGAACTGACTCAAACATGCGGCGGTGCCACGCGGCCGGGACTACCGGACGCGGGCGACCCGCGGAGACATCGCAGATTAGGGGGTGGCCGCCATCTTGCAGCACCCTGCTCTTCAGCCTTAACCCTGTTGGTCCAGACTGGAGCGCGCGCACATCTGCATCGCTAATCTGCTCCGCGGCCATGGCTGCGTAATCTATCCCCACGCAGACCGGGGCCACCACGGCGCGTGAGAGGCAGTCCGCCACCACATTCAGTTTACCCGACACATGCTGAATATTGGTAGTAAACTCTGAGATTGCGGCCAGCTGTCTCTGCTGCCGGCC
The DNA here is from genome assembly GCA_020510985.1 of Pholidichthys leucotaenia. NCBI lineage: Eukaryota > Metazoa > Chordata > Actinopteri > Cichliformes > Pholidichthyidae > Pholidichthys > Pholidichthys leucotaenia. The sequence continues at coordinate 145,529,431 of CM035845.1, read as the reverse complement.
CAACCACGGTTCTGAAACCTTGGCCATCGCGAATGTTAGCGGCTTGTGGTCCATGAATGCGGTGAAGCTGCGCCCTTCCAGCCAGAACTGGAAGTGGCGTATGGCCAGGTGGAGAGCCAGCAACTCTCTGTCGAACGCGCTGTATTTACGTTCGCTGTTGCGCAAAGTTCTGCTGAAAAAGGCGAGCGGCTGCCAAGCCCCAGCGACGCGCTGCTCCACGACAGCCCCTATGGCCACGTCTGAAGCGTCGGTGGTGAGCGCTATGCGGGCCGTCGGGTCCGGATGCGCCAGCAGTGCGGCGTTTGCTGGGGCTGCTTTAACTTCCGAGAACGCCCGCTCTCGCTCCAGGGTCCATTCGACCCTATCCGCGGGTTTCTGTTTCTTGAGCGTGGCGTGCAATGGTTGCATGAGCTGCACCGCGCGGGGAAGGAAACGGTTATAAAAGTTTACCATTCCCAAAAATTCCTGCAGTGCCCTGACCGTCTGAGGCCGGGGAAAACCTGCCACGGCGCGCACTTTGTCGGGCAGCGGGATCGCTCCTTCCGGAGAGACGTGGTGCCCCATAAAATCAATCTCCGTAACGCCGAGCTGGCATTTCACCGGGTTGATTATTAACCCGTGCTCCTCCAACCTCCGGAAAACCGTCGTGAGGTGGGTTTCGTGTTCATCTTCGGACGCACTGGCTACCAGGATATCGTCCAGGTAGACGAACACGAACGGGAGATCGCGCAGCACTGCATCCATCATGTGCTGGAACGTCTGTGCCGCTCCTTTTAACCCGAATGGCATGCGCAGGAACTCGGAATAGACCGAATGGAGTTATTACCACTGTTTTGGGTATGTCCTCAGCACGCACTGGGACTTGGTGGTAACCGCGGACCAGGTGTATTTTGGAAAAAATGCGTGCTCCAGCAAGGTGAAAGGAAAAATCCTGTATGTGGGGAATTGGGTAGCGGTCGTGCGCTGTGGCGTTATTCAACCTGCGGAAATCCCCGCATGGTCGCCACGATCCCTCAGCCTTAGGGACCATGTGTAGCGGGGATGCCCATGGGCTGTTCGAGCACCTGATGATGCCCAACCTTTCCAGGTTGGCGAACTCCTCGTGCGCTATGGCCAGTTTAGCTGCGTTCAAGCGCCGAGGTCTTGCAAAAACGGGCGGCCCGGTGGTGGTGATAAAGTGCTCCACCCCGTGTTTAGCGATGGCCGCCGAAAACGTCGGGACCGTGAGTGCTGGGAACTCAGTGAGCAGTGTGTGGAACTTACCGCCTGTAGCTGTGACGTTGGCTTGTGCTGCTGGCTGGGTCACTCGAGCTATACAGGGGAGAGAGTCAAAGGACAGTGCATTAACCAGGCGCCTGTTAGCAACATCAACCAGTAAACTATGTGCACACAGAAAATCAGCCCCCAGGATATGATAATTACCTCCGCCAGGAGGTTATGTTTTTGCCGGGGTTTGTCTGTCTGTTTGTCTGTTGGTTAGCAAGATAACTCAAAAAGTTTTGGACAGATTTCGATGAAACTTTCAGGCGTTGTTGGAAATGGTACAAGGAAGAACTGATTAAATTTTGGAGATGATCCGGATCAAACCGCCATTACGGAAAATGCCATTTTTCACTACTGAACCACTAATCCTATCATTGTCAATCCAATTGCTAGTCATATGTTTTCATGGTCAAGGAATCTGAAAATGTACACACAAACACTGTATGGGGGGAACTCTGGCCGCCATTACGGAAAATGCCATTTTCGTGAATAACTACTGAACCACTAATCCTATCATTGTCAATCCAATTGATAGTCATATGTTTTCATGGTCAAGGAATCTGAAAACGTACACACAAACACTGTATGGGGGGAACTGTGGCGCTTGGCGGAGGTCTGCGCTCTCCGAGCGCTTTTCTAGTTCAGTGCTGCTACGACAAAAGTCCACTCATATGTACGGCCGTGTAGAGATAAGAGCAGAGTCCTCTCACCAAAGGTCTTAATATCCGAGCCGTTTGCTGCCAACATCCCGGGGCTGCTAGGTCCTGCCAGCCGGTCAGCGTAGGTCGGCAGGATGAAGCTCTTCTGGGCTCCGGTGTCCACGAGGAAACGCCTCCCCGAGCGTGCATCCGTCAAGTAGAGCAGCTTGTTCTCTTCACCGAGGGTCGCAGCTGCTACCGACCCCCCCGGCCTTGGCGTTTCCCGAGCGCTTGAATTGGCACGGTGGCGCACATCTGCGTGCCTTCTCTCCGAAGCGGCGGTGGTAAAAACAGAGCGTGTCTCTCTGGCGCTCCTTGGCCCCCGCTGCTGCTACCGTCGGTGGCTCCTTGCCTCCTCTGGTTGTCTTCGCTGGGTTCCGCCGCTGCCGCGTTGACTGTGATCGCCCTGGAGGTGATGATGATCCGGTCTGCCTCCTGGGCTAGCGCACGGTAGTCGCGCGCGGCCAGCAACGGCGAATTGGCCAGAACCGCTCTCGCCACTGTCGGAAGGTTCCGGAGGAAGAGGTGGGCAAACAGAAAGTGCCCGTCGTCCGTGCCCATTAACGCCAGCATCTTCTCCAGCAGGTCTACGGCCGAACCATCTCCTAACTCGTTCCGCGTCAGGAGCCTCTCCGCTCTCTCACAGTCCGAGAGCGTGTAGCGCTGGATGAGCGCAGCCTTGAGCGCCTCATATTTGCTGCTGGCTGGTGGCTGATCGAGCAGGCTCGCTACCTGCTGAGCTGTGCGGGCGTCGAGCGCTGCGACCACATGGTAGAATCTGGTGTTGTCTGCTGTTACTCCCCGGAGGGCAAACTGGGCCTCGGTGAGGTGGAACCAAGAGCGCGGGTTGTGCTGCCAGAAATCCGGTAGCTTGACTAAAACCGTACACGCGTGGCTGGAGGTTCCAGTCCGGGCTGTCTGTGGGATGGCTGCCGCCTCGCTGTAGCTTCCTGACCGGGCCGGCTCCGAGGATCTTGCCTCGTGTTCCATAATAGGTCTTGGGTCACCAGTGTGGTGTGTGTAAATGAAGAGACAGATTCATTGCAGATGATTTATTACACACTCACATCTGACAAGCAAAGAACAGACTGAACATTTAAGCAGAAACTCTCCTCTTAAGTTTCATGGCATTTACATCACACACAACATGAAATTTGCATCACACTGCATTCAACCCCCTTCATCCTTGACTCCTTCCTGCTATCTCACCAGGAACCTCCTGCTCTTTGTTCTCCCATGCTTATCCACTGTCTCCTGTCTGAGATGCTAGATAATCTGGCTCCCCCAAGGTGCTAAAACACTAGATTTAAAAAGTGGAAAGAGAACGGACTGATAAAATATTACGGTTTTTTTAAAGGGCAAACTTTAAGAAGTTTTGAAGATTTGAAAAAACAAGGTCTAGTAAATCAAGACCTTTACAGGTTCTTTCAGATTAGACACCACATAAACAAAATACTTAAAAAGGAGGATTTGGAAAGGGCCCAGTCAGGTGTTCTGAAGGTTTTCTTAATGGCATATAAAGGGATCCCAGGGATCAGATACATTTCTAAAATATACCATGGTCTTCAAGACTTAAAAGGAGACAACACATCATATGTAAAAGAGAGATGGGAAAAAGAGGGGAATGTGGCTTATATTAATCATATATTCCATACCTACATATGTATAGACTTATTAGAGTGTTTAGTGATTACATATGTGGAATGACCTAACGCCTATGAACAGGACAAGAGGTCTCAACCGCCAGCGAGGATCAAAGAGCAGACAGAGTCGCAGCGGTGGAGACCGGATCGATCTCCTTGACCACCCAGGGTCAGGTGGAGGAGACGGAGGACAATGGAGGGGGGATTACGTTAATGCGGGATGTCAGCTTTGATATGCAATGTCTTTTGTTGAGTGTGGGTATAAGTATGAAGGTCTGACTGCGTTCGACCTCTTATTCTGCTTCTGCACCGAGATGAGATGTTAGGGAGGTGAAGCTGATATTAAACTTTGATTTATAAAGCCATATCGCTTCTTCATTTCTAACTCCCTACACTGGTGACCAGACGTGAGGATGGAACAGAGACGTTCTCCCGCGATTAACTCATCAGAGGCGACCCAGGCAAGTGCCGGCGCCCATGCAGACAGGGGAACGGATGGAAGACATTCCCCCACGGCAGAAGCTACAGAGAGGGCTCAACCGAGCACCATCCCCAGCCCCGCCGTGAGAGCAGAAGAAAGGCGCTCTCACCCGGCGGACACATCATGGACGGCCCACACAAGCGCCGTCACCGTCAAGCTGCCAGAATTCTGGCAAGAAGACCCGAGCTCGTGGTTCCAGCAAGCTGAGGCTCAGTTTGCACTGGCGGGCATAACGGCGGACGAGACGAAGTTCTACCACATCGTCGCCAAACTCGACGCTGCCACGTCAAGATGTGCGCGGAGCATAATCCAACAGCCGCCTGCCCATGCCAAATACAGGGAACTTAAGGCGACCATCGTCGAGAACTTTGTCCCCTCAGCCGAGGAGAGAGCAGAGAAGATCCTGGCGATCTACGGCCACAGAGGATGCAGACCCAAGGCCCTCATGGAGGACATGCTGCAGCTCAAGGAAGAGGACAACGACAACTTCCTCTTCCAACACATCTTCCTCAGCACTCTGCCGCCACACATGAGAGGGACGCTGGTCAACATGCGGTGCAGCACCCAGCAGGGCTTCCGCGCGCTGGCCCGAGAAGCGCAACGGCTCATCAACGCCTGCGGGGAACAGATGGCCACAGCAGCATCCGCAGATCTCAGCGTGGAAGCCCAGAGCAGCGGAGAACCACAGGCAACCGAGCAGAGCCCGCCCACCATGGCGGCAACACAACCAAGGCGCAGCAGGCGGAACGACATCTGCTATTACCACCACCGTTTCGCCGAGAGGGCATACAAATGCGTGCCCCCCTGCAAATTCAAAAAGTTTGGGAAATGCCAAAGCCAAGAACCGTTAACAGCCGCGGCTCTCGGCGAAAAAAATAAGCTACTTTATGTGACTGACGGACACACCGGGAGACAGTTCCTGATCGACACCGGAGCCCAGCTGAGTTCACATAAATCACCCCTTCCCACGCAGACCGGGCCATGGGTCTCCGGGGAAATGGAGCGATGGCAGCCAACGGCTCGATCATCGACACCTTCGGTGAAAGGAACCTGCCTCTTTGCATCCACGGCCGCAACTATAGATGGACATTTATTGTAGCGGCGGTGAGTTTTAACTTGTTGGGCGCTGATTTTTTGTGTGCACATGGGTTGTTAGTCGATCTAGCAAAAAGGCGCTTGGTTAATGCACTGTCATTTGCTTCTATCCCCTGCTCAGCTCGAGTTTCTCCACCACCCGTGCAGGCCAGCGTCACAACAGCAGGAGGTAAGTTTGACCAACTCCTCACCCAATTTCCAGCACTCACAGTTCCAAAATTTTCAGCGACAGTAGTCAAACACGGGGTTGAACACTTCATCCCCACAACAGGCCCACCCGTGTTCGCCAAAGCTCGGCGCTTAGACGCGACCAAGCGACGAGTTTGCCACCCTGGAAAAATTAGGCATTATCAGGCGCTCGAAAAGCCCCTGGGCATCGCCACTCCACATGGTCCCGAAAACCGACGGTTCTTAGAGACCTTGCGGCGATTACCGCAGACTAAACAATGCGACAGCGCATGACCGCTACCCAATTCCTCATATCCAAGATTTTTCACTACATCTGGCGGGTGCGCGCATTTTTTCTAAAATAGACCTGGTCCGCGGCTATCACCAAGTCCCCGTTCAAGCGGAAGACATTCCTAAAACGGCTGTAATAACCCCTTTCGGTCTTTTTGAATTTTTGTGGATGCCGTTCGGCCTCAAAGGCGCTGCTCAAACCTTTCAGCGTATGATGGACGCGGTATTACGCGACCTCCCCTTCATGTTCGTCTACCTCGACGATATGCTGGTAGCCAGCCCGTCAGAGGAAGAACACGAACAACACCACACTAGAGTTTTTCAGAGACTAGAAGAGCACAGGTTAATAATCAACCCAGCCAAATGCAAATTCGGCGTGTCACAAATTGATTTTTTGGGACACAGAGTTTCACCGAAGGGGGCAGTCCCATTGCCAGACAAAGTCCGCGCAGTAAAAAATTTTCCACGACCACAAACGGTCAAATCGCTGCAAGAATTTTTGGGAATGGTGAATTTTTACAACCGTTTCCTCCCCTGCGCAGCTCAACTCATGCAGCCCCTGTATGCCGCGCTCAGAAAACAAAAGCCTTCCAACGCGGTCGAATGGACCCCGGAGCGCGAACACGCCTTCGCGGAAGTAAAAAGTGCTCTAGCGAATGCCACATTGTTGGTTCACCCCGATCCCTCGGCCCGCATAGCGTTAACCACAGACGCTTCAGACCTGGCCATAGGGGCAGTCGTGGAGCAACATGTTGGCGGAACCTGGCAACCTTTAGCATTTTTTAGCAAATCTTTAAACCAAACTGAGTGTAAATACAGCACTTTTGACAGGGAGCTGCTAGCGCTTCATTTATCCATCCGCCACTTCCAGTTCTGGTTAGAAGGGCGGAGCTTCACGGCTTTTGTAGACCACAAACCGCTCACTTTTGCGATGGCTAAAATTTCAGAACCATGGTCAGGCAGGCAACAAAGACAGCTAGCTGCAATTTCAGAGTTCACCACAGACATACGACATGTGGCAGGCAAACTTAACGTGGTAGCAGACTGCCTCTCCCCCGCTGTGACATCGCCAGAGCACGAGGAGACAGACTATACTACCTCAGCCGCAGAACTCTTCGCCAACGCGGACGCGTACGCGGCCCCAATTCATGTAGGGATAGATTACGCAGCCATGGCAGAGGAACAAAGCAGCGACGCGGAGTGCGCGCGCTCCTGTCTGGACCAACAGGGTTAAGACTGGAGGAAAGGGGTTTACGTGATGGTGTACCCCCCCAATCTGCGACGTTTCAACCGGCCGACCTCGCCCGGTAGTCCCAGCTGTATGGCGCCGCCGCATTTTCGACTCGGTTCACTCCCTCGCGCACCCAGGGGTGCGCGCCTCGGTTAAAATGGTCGCAGAAAAGTTTGTTTGGCCGGGCCTACGCAAAAATGTAAAGGAATGGGCAAAAACTTGCATGTCTTGTCAGCGCGCCAAAATACACAAACACACAAAAGCTCCTCTTGAGCCTTTTCGAATCCCAGCCAGAAGGTTTGACCACGTTCATGTCGACCTCGTTGGACCACTACCTTCGTCTCAGGGTTTCACACACCTGTTAACGATGATAGACCGTACTACGCGCTGGCCTGAGGCGGTCCCTTTGGCGTCAACCACAGCTGCGGAAGTCGCTCGCGTTTTTTTAACAAACTGGGTGGCACGTTTCGGCGTCCCATCGGACATCACGTCCAATAGGGGGCCTCAATTTGTCTCAGAGCTTTGGTCAGCCATGGCCAGCAGCTTAGGGGCGACAATTCACCGCACCACCGCATATCACCCTCAGGCTAATGGGTTATGCGAGCGTTTTCACAGATCTTTAAAGGCCGCCCTCAGGGCCTCACTAACGGATACAGATTGGGCGAATAAACTTCCCTGGGTTTTATTAGGGTTGCGTTCTGCGCCTAAAGAGGATCTAGACGCCTCCCCAGCAGAATTAGTTTTTGCACAACCTCTCAGACTCCCAGGTGAGTTTTTACCAGAGAACCCAGAGCCCGGGCATCTTCCAGCCCTGAGGCCTTTAGGCAGCAACGGACCGGACACTCTCCCCGGACCGGCACATCACTCTTTTCCATGGGTTTTTGTCCCCCAAGCTTTAAAAAACGCCGAGTTCGTTTTTGTTAGGCACGAAGCTTTAAAATCAACCCTCCGTCCCCCATACGACGGACCATTCAGAGTGCTGGAACCTGGTGATAAGCATTTTGTGCTTGATTTAGGGGACAGAAAAGAAACAGTCAGCACTGACAGACTTATACCTGCCTTCTTGTTGAGAGACGAACCTGCACGGGTGGCGAGAGCACCTCGGCGGGGTAGACCCCCCAAGAAAAAAAACTCAGCCCCCCTGCAGGGAACAAATAACCACTCTCCTCCCCAAGCCGCAGATTCCTTACAGGAGGGTCCCACCACGACGCCAAAGCGGACCCACAGCAGTTTCGGGAGAAGATTAAAACCCAGACGGCACAGGGACTGATACAAATTGACCAAGAGTTGTTAACTGTGTTATCAGATTGTGCTGTGACAGTTCTAAGGATGATTTGTGATATTACTATACTGTTGTTGTTACCACTGAATTCTCTACAGGAGCATGACTGCTGGAAAGACTTTTCCCCGTTTTCCCTGTCAAGAGGTTAACAGTATAATATGTCATAGAGATTATCTTAAACTGTAAACTTAATTTGATTGTCCTTTTCTTAGTCGTTTGGGGGGGCTGTGGCTTATATTAATCATATATTCCATACCTACATATGTATAGACTTATTAGAGTGTTTAGTGATTACATATGTGGAATGACCTAATGCCTATGAACAGGACAAGAGATCACAACCGCCAGTGAGGATCAAAGAGCAGACAGAGTCGCAGCGGTGGAGACCGGATCGATCTCCCTGACCACCCAGGGTCAGGTGGAGGAGACGGAGGACAATGGAGGGGGGATTGCGTTAATGCGGGATGTCAGCTTTGATATGCAATGTCTTTTGTTGAGTGTGGGTATAAGTATGAAGGTCTGACTGCGTTCGACCTCTTATTCTGCTTCTGCACCGAGATGAGATGTTAGGGAGGTGAAGATGATATTAAACTTTGATTTATAGAGCCATATCGCTTCTTCATTTCTAACTCCCTACAGGGAATTTCACTTTACAACTGGAAATATGGGAAAAGCTAAATAAACAACAATGGAAAAGTACCTCATCCCTGCTGTGGAGAGAATTTGGATGGAAAAAATGGTAAGATTTTTCAGAACACCTGCACAAAATAAATTTATTCATAAAGGGTTGAATTGTTGGCGCTTGTGTGGAGAAAAGACTGCAAATCATTTTCATGTGTTTTGGTCATGCCCAGCTTTCCACCAATATTGGACCAATGTACAGACAATATTGGTGAAAATATTCAAAGTAACAGTTCCCTTTTCTTTTGTAACTTTGTATTTGGGTTTACTACCGGAATCACTGGAAAGAGGAGGACAAAAATACTTATTCACTGTTTTAATATTGGCAAGTAAAAAAGCTCTAACAAAAAAATGGATGTTGAAAGACTGTCCTACACCTGAAGATTGGATTAACGTGATTCAGGACATTTATTTGATGGAAAAGTTGACATTTGCACTGAGACAGGACATGGATGGGTTCTTGAACTTTTGGCAACCCTGGAACGCATATGAGTCTTGCATCAGATCTAATCTTTGACAAATACCATTTCAATAATGGCACCTCTCTTTGTTCCAATGCTACTCAGATGCTCTTTTATTTTTCTGCTCTTTTTTTGTGTGTTTTGTTTTGTTTTTGTTCTTTTTTTTAATTTCCTTTTTTCTTTCACTTAAAAAAAAGGGTGTTGTAATGATTTTTTTTCCAATGTTGTCAAAAAACAAAAAAAGGGGGAATTTGTGATGAAAATGTGAACAATGCAATGCTGTAATGACATGTATACCCTTTACAAAAACTTAAATAAAAAAAAAAAAATAAATATTGCATCTGCTGTTGACTGATACTGGCGGAAACCATACTGGGCTTCACTAATGTGTGTTTTGTATGCTTCCTTAAATCAGTTTATGATGATTTTTGCAAGAATATGACTCATATTTGCTCCAATGGACAGACCACAATAGTTCTCAGCAACACTTAGTTAACCCTTCTTATATAAACAGATAATGCTGGAGTGGAGCCACGAGACAGGCACCTTAACAAGTGACCATGTCAATACCATCAGAGATAGGACCACACTAATTAGGTATTTACTGTCATTATACTTTAGATACTCTGTTTTTAGCTTATCCGTTTCTGCACTTTTGTTGTTCTCAAAGCTTTACAAAATGTCAGACTGCTAAGACCACATTAATAGGCTGTAAAAAGCAGTAAAGCGCTTTGAGATGTCACTTGACATGTAAAGCGCCATATAACTGAAGGTAACAGTGGTTTGGTGCGTAGTTTGTGCAGCTGTGCATGGAGGCCAGCCCTGCAGTCTTGTTTCTTCTTCCTCTCTCGGTGCCATCTGTGCCTCTTGCTGGGTCCGATAACAATCCACGGAGGGCCCGGAGGTCTGGCAATCTCCTCAGGGATGTGGTATTGATTAATGGAATAAGCGCTGGAAATGTCGGAGTTAAGTTGGCGGCCAGTGCCTTGAAGTTCCTGGCGACCGTAGGTCACCATCATCATCATCATAGCAGTCTGTCGTGGGCGACAATGACTGTTTCATTTAGGTCTGATCAGATTCCTCCACACAGCTCTGTCCTTAGCCTTCTGCTCCCAGGAACTCCTGTCTATGTCCAACTTTTCCGAGTTTCTTTTTACAGCGTCTTTAAATCTGAGCCTTGGTCTACCCTGATTGTGTTTGCCCTCGCATAACTGTGAGTAGAGTAACTGCCGAGGGAGACGCTGGTGGTCCATCCTCTCAACATGTCTGAGCCATCTCAGGTTCATCTGTATTAGCATGTCCTCCATTGATGGTAGACCAGCTCGTTTCAACACTTCTATGTTGGTTATCTTGTCTTTCCATGAGATGTTCATTATGGCTCGAAGGTGTCTCATCATGTACGCTTGGAGTTTCTTCATCTGCACTCTGTAGACAGTCCAAGTTTCAGCACCATACAATAGAGTAGCCAGTACTGTCGCTCTGTACACTTTGCATTTCACACGGATAGACACATGTCGATTGTTCCACAGTCTCTCTCCCAAGTATCCAAACACAGCGCTCGCTCTTCCCATTCTGAGAGATAGTTCATCCTCCAGCCTAGCATTCTCTGAAACAGTACTCCCTAGACTTGAAAGTCTTGCACTTGACTAGTGGCTCTGTACCAATGCTGATCTCTTCTGGTAGTGATGTTGATAATTGGAACTTTGGTGGTTGATAAAGGCACTCTGTCTTCTTGATGTTGATTTGGAGGCTGAATTAGCTAGCTGCTCTTGCAAATTTTTCCATTGAAGATTGCATATCTTCCACTCTGTGTGCAACTAGAGCACTGTCGTCGGCAAAGAGCATTTCTCTTACTATCTTTATCGATGTCTTACTCTTGGCTTTAAACTGTGCCACATTGAACAAGTCTGCTTCTTTCCTTGTTTGAATGTATACTCCTTCTGAAGTGTCTTTGAAGGCCACCTCAAGCATGGCTGCCAGATATAGCGAGAAGAGTGTAGGTGCTAGCACACACCCTTGTTTCACCCCGTTGCTTACTGAAAAGTCTTTAGATACTGAACCACTCAATGCCACGTTTGCTTGCATACCTGTATGGAGTGCCTCGATCAGGCTGACAAACTTCTCTGTACAACCATATTTCTTGAGTACCTGCCAAAGTCCTTGTCGCGAAACAGTATCAAAGGCTTTACTGAAGTCTATGAAGACTATATAAAGCGGCATGTTCTGTTCGATACACTTTTCTTGATCCTGTTTCAAGCAGAAAATCATGTCCATTGTGCTTCTTCCACTTCTAAAGCCGCACTGGGTTTCCGGTAGTACATTCTGCGAGATGTGTTCACTGAGTCTGTTAAGTAGTACACATGAGAGAATCTTACCAACAGTGGCTAGTAGTGCTATACCTCAGTAATTTCCACAATCCTTTCTGTCACCTTTCTTGAACAAAGGCACAATACTTGCATCCTTCCAGTCTTGAGGTACTTTCTGGGCATCCCATATCACTTGGATGAGCTTGTGCAGGCAGTTGGTCAGCTGAACACCACCAAATTTCCACACTTCTGCTGGAATTCCATCCCTTCCTGGAGATTTACCATCCTGTGTTGTCCTGATAGCTGCCATTAGTTCATCAAAATTTGGTGGTTCATCCAGACTTGATACAGCTGGTCGCTGCACTAGAGCTTCTTTAGCCTCTTCGGCGAGATCTCCAGGGTTGTTTAGTAGTTGGTCAAAGTGGTCCGCAAATCTGTCCAGGATCTTGTCTTTCTCCTGCAAAACTGTTTCACCATCCATAGCCTTTAGTTGGATCAATCCTCATGGTTTAGGGCCGTAGATTTCTCTCAAACCTGTGAAGAATGTTTTCATGTCCTTCCTGTCTGCTGCAGTTTGAAGTTTCTCCGCTTTTTCATCCCACCAGTTGGACTTCATCTCTCTGGTGTACTTCTGTAGCTCACTCTGAGCCTTTGAGTATTTCTTCTTCTTCAACCTTGTGTTACACTGTAGGTTTTCCTGCCTAGCTGTATTCCTCGCTTCTAGTAGTTTCTTCAGGTGTTCATTATGCTCATCAAACCAATCTTGATGTTTCCTCTCAGGGCAGCCTAATGCATCACTCGCAGTCTGATACACCGTATCCTTCAGTGTTGCCCATTTCTCTTCTATGTCATTCTCTGAGTTGTTGCTGTCCCAGTCTTTCAAGTTTTCATCCATTTCCTGTGTAAGTTCTTCCTGCTTCTTTTGGCCTTTCAGTGCACTAGTGTTTAGCTTCCGTGGTGGCTTCGCACCCATCCTGCAGTGCTGTTTTTGTCTGCAAATCCTTAATCTAGATCTCAGCATAACATGATCAGTGCCACAGTCCGCACCTCTCATTGCTCTGGTGTCCAATACATCCCTTCTGTCTCTCTGCCTCACTATGATGTAGTCTAATAAGTGCCAGTGCTTGGATCTTGGGTGCATCCATGTCTTCTTGTGTGTGTCCTTGTGCTTAAATAGAGTGTTGGTTATCACAAGGTTGTACTCTGAACATAGTGCAAGTAGAAGTTCTCCATTAGCATTGCACTTGCCTACTCTATGACTGCCTAGCACTCCTTTCCATTTCTCAGTGTCTGAACCAACTCTGGCATTAAAATCTCCAACAAGTATCAGCCTGTCATCAGTCGGTACACTCCTGATAGTCTCACGTAAATCACTGTAGAACTCTTCCTTCACCTCCTCTGTGTTGGCCATTGTTGGGGCATATACACTGATGAGTGTGGCATACATCTTCCGCTGTAGTGGGAGTCTCATAGTCATTATCCTGTCGTTGATTGGCACCGGTTCCTCATCAAGCATTGCTGCTATCTCCTTTCTAACTGCAAAGTCCACTCCTGCTTCTCTCCTTTCTTGAGTTGATCCCCACTCCAAAAGAAGATGTACCCATGGTCTTCCAAGCTGTCATATCCAGGCAATCTTGTTTCACTAAGTGCAGCTATGTCTACATTGTACCTGTTCATTTCCAGGGCCACAAGCGCGGTCTGTCTTTCTGGGCACTGTGATGTTGTTCTGTCCAACATAGTGCGTACATTCCATTTTGCTACGCACAAGGTTGCTGTTTTCCTCTTCTTTTGTCTTCCTGCTCCTAGCTTACTTTTTGCTGCCTGTCGGAGTGTGAACAGATCAGTGCGGACCTTGTAAGCCCGGGCGGCGTCCGAGCCGGTATGAGTTGCTTTCTGATTGACCATTTCATGAAACTGCTTGCAAAGTATTTGAGTACTGCTAGCTTTTGCTGGACTAGCAGCACATTCTTGGCAGATAAAGGTAATATCAGTGGCAAGGACAAGCCAAGACAAACTGACTCCAGTATCTGTTGCAGTGACTGACCAGATGATAGGTTTGTTTATCTCTGCTCTTTGTGTGGTGCATGTCACAATGCACCGACTGGCACAGTCCACCACAGACCTTGTGACAGATGTGTTTATCTGCCAGGATGTCCAGTCTCACCCTGTGTAACTTGGAGTGGTCCACCACAGACCTGTGACAGATATTGTTTTTAGTTCTGCTAGGATGCCCTGTTTCACCCTCCACGCCCTCAGAAGAGCGGGGATGCCGGTTGAGTCGCCGACGGCCCGACACATGAGACAGGTAGTACTGGTTTTCATGGTTATCCGGTAGCAAGCAAGCCAATGCCTGACCTGACACACACACAAAAAAAAGGGGATGTAAGTCTCAGTTAAAAGCTGCCAATTTCTGACCAGAAAAGTGGAATTTTATGGGTAAAAATCTGCAACTTTAGCAAAAAGATAAAAAAAGGTGTAAATTTCCAACTGTTTACAACCTAAAAATGCTGCAGATCTCAGATTTGAGTAAAATGCTGCAAGTTTAAGCTTTTTTTTTAAATTGCAAATTCAACAGTAAGAAAAGTTCTAAATTCATGAGGAAAAAGCTGCAAAATTATGAATAATAAAAAGCTGTAAATTTTCAAGTAAGAAGCTGCACATTACTGAGTAAAATGGCTTTAACTCTGCAGGAAAATCCTGCAAATTTATGAGAAAAATCCTCACATTTACAAAAGAATGTTTCTAATTTACATGGAAAAAGGATGTGATAAATTGGCATGTGTTGGCCATTTTTTTAAAAGACAGGCGTGAGAAGGAACCAAGTGGTGGTGTTCGGAGGTGTTAAATCCTGAAAATCTGCATTAATCAGCAGGGAAATGGAGAAGAAGAGGAATAGGTGATCCCCAGCAGCAGAAATAATCCAGTTAACCCAGGAAGAGTAAACACATGACACCCCATGACATCCAACAGATCACCCCCCCATGACATCAGTGGGAACAGCTGGGCCAAACTTCACACCTCTGTCAATTTACATGTTCCCTTCTGAGGACAATTCAAACAGAGCTGCTGCTGAGATGGAAACCAAAGGGTTAAAGGGTGACATGGCTTTATCAGCAGCACTGATTCCCCCCCCCCCCCCAACTGACCTGCTGGCCAGGAACTAACAACTCCTCAGACCTGTTAACACAAGTTTAACAACAAAAGGACATGCAAAAGAACGAAGATTCCCTTTGATTTAACAGGATAACACCATGAATTTTCTGGTCTGTGAATGAGCAGAGCAGCCATGAGTGTTTCACAGAGTCACTTATTGAATTATAATGGTTAATCTAAGTCATAATTTCAGGAAACATAAACTTCAGGGGACACTTAAACCCATGACACATAGTTTAAAATTTTGCTGATTTTTTTTTTCTTTTTTTTCTTCTTCTCTTCCAGTCCTTATGGCCACTTTCTGATTGCTTTGAGTTTTTAAAACATCGTTTTAAGAATAATGTTAACTGACTTAAAGTACATTTCTAACTATGTATCACTATATCATACAATATGCCATTTAACATACAATTCATTTGATCACATTTAGTTCTTAATTCAAACAAGCAGAGTATTTGCAACCAACTTAATTAAGACTCGAACAAAAACAATCAATCTGAATACAACTGGGAGTGTTTAAGAATAAAAACCTTTGGATTCCTTAATGAAGTTCTGCCTGCAGATCACCTGCACTCAAACATTCCAAGTACCACTCATGGGACGGACCAGATTCCATACAAAATGTTAAAAATTTTACTTTGGCTTCATCTTTAAGGGGTTGCTGTTCCAGTTAAAAGTCTCAAGTGTTGAAGAGTCCAGCTTTGTATAAAACGGCCAAGTCAGTATACCACAAAAGACTCAAAGTCGCTAAGATAATCACTGTAGGTAATTAGTCCGTTACAGAAAGGGGACAAAAAAGGCAGGAAAAACACAAAAACAAGCGCAGTAGACCGAAGCATCTAGCTACAGCGTGTGAACGCGCAGCCATCTTGCAAAAAAAACCCAAAACATTTTGTTGTTGTTTTTGTATACATCTAATGGCTCCCTTACTCTCGCTTTGTCCTTGACCACTTGCACACAGAGCGGCGCCTAGGTTTCAATTAGCATTCCCTCTGCTGGCGGACTCTATAATTGCATTAAACATGTGGTTCCAAATATGGCAAACGTGATATAAATAAATAATTGATTTTTGGAAATGGACTGCAATGGATGAGCGGGTGAGCCGCATGCAGCCCTCCAGTTGCCCATCCCAGGTTTATAGTGATGCTATTCTATGTAACACCACAAGAAAAGCACACAGAATTGCCAAAAATTTCCTGTTAAACAGTGATTTATTTATAATTAAATACTCAGTAAAACTATCAAAAAATGACCAACATTGTATTCTTGCTGAGAACTTAAATCAAAAAGATAATTACAGCCATTAAATTACATTGAATGCATGTTAGAGTATGGAGCAAATTATGGCAGCACGTTCTTGAATCTTGAATTTGAAAAATAAGACCCCTGAAAACTCTAGTTCTTCTGTCCTGAAATCCACAACGAACCAGGGATGGCTCCTCCACTAACAACCTCTTCCCTTCAGAGCCGTCTCAGTGCAGGATGGACCTTGGAGTGGAACGTTTACTGCAGATAGAAACCCAGTCTTCACAGATCTTAAGGGGATATGAAAAGGAGAATATATTTCAAAGTAAAATTAATCATACTTTTTCAATCCCCATACCACAGTAGGGTTTAATAATTTATTTTATTTTTTGCTGTTTATGTATATTCTAATTACAAATGAATTTTCAATTTTTGAAAAGGGTTTTAATTCATTTCCTGGAAAGATTTGTTCATTTCAGTTTAGTTCTGCAGCCTTTATTAATTCTGCTATTTTCATTTTATTACCTCCGCCAAGGAAGGAGGTAATGTTTTTGCCGGCATTGGTTTGCTGGTTTGCCTGTCTGTTAGCAACATTACTCTAAAGGTGCCTTCACATCAAACATGAACGGGCAAATTTTTCTCGCAGCACGGTTACATTGTAACTCAATGTAAACACACAACTAGACATGAAGTCACCATCTGGGTGAGATGCAGACAGGCGAAGTTGCCTTTATAACTTCTGCAGCAGTGTTCAACCTGCTGTGGAAATCCCCAAAATAATGTCATGCTTAGGTTTACATTACCTGACGGGGGGGCTCACCTGAAAAAGTTGCCTCTGCTTCGAAAACTTGATGCGTGTTTAAATTGCTAGCATGCTAGCTTTGTTTGCATGTCCGTGGCAGGAATCCGTGGGTAAATAACTCTGACATTCCGATTCAGCTGAAGAGCTCCCGGTCTTTCTGTCTCCGTGTGAGTGTCAGTCTCATTTTCAAACTAGTGTATTCTCCAATGTTGATACTTTTACTCCAATGACAACAGAATCTCAAAGCTAGCGCTAACCCTAGGACATGAACGCGCAAATGCAAAATTTCACATGTGCTCACTGTCCACAAACCTGGTAATAAAGGGGGCTGACGGAGAGGAAGCACTGAACACTGCTTTATTATATGTTGGGAACACACAGCATACGACACACCGTGGCGGAGTCATCCAGGGCAAGAGGAAGCCCTCATGGCAGATGCCCCTTAATATAGAGCGGTGTGATGATGCAACAGGAAGGTGGCGTCATCACACCGCACTTCATAATAAAACCCCATATAACACTCGCCTCTTTCCATTGGCTTTGTATGCATTCTCCCCTCCCATTCGCATTTGGTGTGAAGGCACCTTGAAACAGGGCTATTCAGTTACAAAATCAGTTGGGCTACAATTTGAAATCAAGTCATATAACTGGGCTGCACATGTTCAGTGATCTGTTGAATATGACAAAGTTCAAGCCAACACAGATCAATATGATGAAAAATATGCACTTTTTATTCATTGTCTTGGTTTAAATGTGCACTTGGCACATAACAAAGGCACATCAAAAATGCATAAAAACACAATGACAGCGCTGGGGTTGAGCAGAACTTGAAGTAGTAAAAATATTTTTTCTCTTGAACAACAGTTAAATAAATAGAATGAAAAAAAATTCTGTACATAACCATTTCGGTCACATCTTACTCAGGCATATCTCAAAGTGCATAAAAACTCATTGTGCACTGTTGGTAGCATTAACATTCGTTGCCCTTTTGAAATAAAATATATTACATCCTGGTGGCTTTTCACCAGATATCAGTAACGACACAAATAAGCCATAGATACAAAGAAATCAAGGCAAATGTGTTCACAAAACAAGTCACTGTCATGTGAAAAAATTAGGACACCCTGTATAATTATGTGTTTTGTTTTGTTTGGTTTTTTTTTTACATATTTGGACATATGGATGTTTAATATCCCACCTCCCACATGCCAAAAACATGCAAGTTAGGTTAATTGGCACCAAACTGGGAATTCTAAATTGTCCTTAGGTATGACTGTGAGAGTGAATGGTTGTCTGTCTCTCTGTGTTAGCCCTGCGATGGACTGGCGATCTGTCCAGGGTGTGCCCTGCCTCTTGCCCAAAGATGCAGGGATAGGCTCAAGTGCACCACCACCCCCGCAACCCGAAAAGGATTAAGCGGAAGAAGATGGATGGATGGATGGATGGATATTTAATATCAATGTTAAAAATACTGGGAGATTAATGTAGTATAACTAAAAAATTAAAAATGAATTAAAGACTTTTTAAAAAAATTTCTGTAAAATGTAATTCTAAACAAATAGTGAGGAATAAATTAAGACCTCCCCCCCATCTTTTTTAGGACACCTCCACATTAATTCCCACTTAAAATGGCTAAAATAAATGTTAAAAAATGCAAATAAAAACAAGGTTAGACATAGATATGTGAGCATTTCTTAATAAAGAACTGAATATTTAATGGGGTGTCCTAATTTTTTTACATGACTGTAAATTAAAGCCCACTTTTTCTGTTTGGTCATGTTTTTAACAATAGTGGCCATGTCTTTGGCAGTATAATTTGTGACCGCAGGTGTGATCTCTTTCTATTTTGCACATATTCCAAATGAAGACGCCATATAGTTATTTTCTTAGGGCTGGTTTCTTTAATTTTTTTGTAGGGGCTACCTGGAATGTTGAAAGCAGATTTTAATGCATTCTTCATATAGTGGATGACATTTCAAGTGGTGAAACAAATAAGTGCTACAGCTACCTTTAAAGACAACAGTTTTGTGACATACTGTAACTTGCACAAAACTGCAGCCAGTGTGTATCATTTCATTTTTCACCCTTTGCCTGCACGCTGCCAATGTTGCCAGATTGTGCATGACAAAGCAAGTGTATCTGATCTGTGAAAACAGGCTCAAAAGAAGCAGTTTCTAAAGAAAAAAATTGCAGGAACAAAGAGACCTGGCAATGACCCTGACATGAAACATGGCGTGGGGAGGGGCAAGGGGGAGTGAGTGAGTGCAGTGTGTGAGAGGAGAGGAGACAGAAGCATCAACTGGACAAATAAATGCTGACAGCTTACACTGCTGTGACAATTTATGCTCGATATTTATGAGAAAGGCATTGTATGTATCGCGCATAGTAGAATGTATTGATATAATGAATGTATTAGGTGTATCACCCAGCCCTAATATAAATATATAAAATTTCTAATATGAAGGTAAGTAAAACTAAATTTTTTTTTTTTTTTTTATTTAAGTTTTTGTAAAGGGCATACAGGTCATTACAGCAATGCATTGTTTACATTTTCATCACATGTTCCCTTATTTTCTGATATCTGACAACATTGGAAGATTAATTCTTACAACACCCCCCTTTTTATTTTTCAAGAGAAAGAAAAAGTGAAATTAAAGAGAAAAAAACAAAAAACAAAAAAAACAAACAAACCAGCAAAAAACAAACAAAAAGAAAAAGTAAGTAAATAAAGATAAAAGAGCATCTGAGTAGCAATGGAACAAAGAGCGGAACCATTATTGAAATGGTATTTGTCAAAGATTAGATCTAATGGAAGACACATATGTGATCCAGGGTTGCCAAAAGTTCATGAACCCATCCATGTCCTGTCTCAGTGCGAATGTCAACTTTTCCATCGAGTAAATGTCTTGGATCACGTTAGTCCAATCTTCAGGTGTAGGACAGTCCTTCAACATCCATTTTTTAGTTAGAGCTTTTTTACTTGCCAATATTAAAACATTGAATAAGTATTTTTCTCCTCGTCTTTCCAGTGAGTCCGGTAGTAAACCCAAATACAAAGTTACAAAAGAAAAGGGAACTGTTATTTTGAATATTTTCCCCAATATTGTCTGTACATTGGTGGATAACTGGGCATGACCAAAACACATGAAAATGATTTGCAGTCTTTTCACCACACAAGCGCCAACAGTTCAATCCCTTATGGATAAATTTGTTTTGTGCAGGTGTTCTGAAAAATCTTACCAAGTTTTTCCATCTAAATTCTCTCCACTGCAGGGATGAGGTACTTTTCCATTGCTGTTTATTTAGCTTTTCCCATATTTCCAGTTGTAAAGTGAAATTCCCCTCTTTTTCCCATCTCTCTTTTATATAAGATGTGTTGTCTCCTTTTAAGTCTTGAAGACCTTGGTATATTTTAGAAATGTATCTGATCCGTGGGATCCCTTTATATGCCATTAAGAAGACCTTCAGAACACCTGACTGGGCCCTTTCCAAAACCTCCTTTTTAAGTATATTGTTTATGTGGTGTCTAAGCTGGAAGAACCTGTAAAGGTCTTGATTTATTAGGCCTTGTTTTTTCAAATCTTCAAAACTTCTTAAGATTTGCCCTTTAAAAAAATCGTAATATTTTATCAGCCCTTTCTCCTTCCACTTTTTAAATCTGGTGTCTGTTTTATTAGGAGTAAAGTCCTGATCATAGGCAATCCATTGCAGAAGTCGATAGGGCTCTTTAGTTTGATTCTCTCTGACTATCTTAAACCAAATTTTTAGCGGGGTCTCTATCCACGGGTTAGTGTTATTCAAAAGCTTAGGTAAGGCATTGTTCCCTATTATCGCCTGTAGGGGGATGTCACTTGTTATTTGGCATTCGATCTCCTTCCATTGTGCAGTGTAGACTGGGTTACATATCTCTACTAAAGTTTTAATTTGTGCGGCTTTAAAGTAGTCCCTGATATTTGGCAGCGCGAGCCCACCTTTGTCTTTGTTTAGCTGTAGGGTTCTATATCTGATTCTAGGTCTCTTGCCCTGCCATATGAATCTTGAGATCCTTCTGTCCAGCTCCTGCCATGTATTTTTGGGAGGTTCTACCGGTATTGTTTGGAAAAGGTATAGAAGACGTGGAAGTATATTCATTTTGACTGCTTCAATTCTTTGTGCAGTACCCAAGAATGGTATCATATTCCATCTTGCTAGGTCAGATTTTATTTTTGTCACCAGTGGATCATAGTTTAGTGATATAATTTTGTTGAGTTGTTTCGGGATATTGACCCCCAGATATTTCATAGATTCCGACTCCCAGTTAGTTTTGAGTTTGCTTAGTGAATAATGATTTGGGTCATAATTGAATGTTAAAACTTGGGTTTTATGCATGTTTAATTTGTACCCCGATAAATCTCCATACTCTGAAAAAACTGAGGTTAGTTCTGGTAAAGAAGTGTCCGGCTGCCCTAGGTATATTAAAATGTCATCAGCAAAGAGTGCTATTTTATGTTCCTTCTGACCAAGTGTAATACCTTGAATTTTTTGGTTTTGTCTTATCCATTGGCTCAGAGGTTCTATGAAGATTGCAAAGAGCAGTGGAGACAGGGGGCAGCCCTGACGACATCCTCTTTCCAGTTCAAAAGATGATATGAAGTTGTTATGAAAATTGAAACTGGATAAGATTCTATATAGAAAAGACCAGTCAACCGAATCGAATGCTTTTTCAGCATCTAATCCCAATATGACTGCATTTAAGTTATATTTTTTTATATGATGAATTATGTGTAAAGTGCGTCGAATGTTGTCTTGTGTCTGTCTTTGTCTTATAAAACCTGTTTGGTCTAAATGAATTAGGTCTGTCAGTATATTTTCTAACCTTTTGGCAAGGATAATGGTAAAAAGCTTATAGTCCTGATTTAGTACACTGATTGGTCTGTAGTTGGAGCACTCTAGTTTATCCTTTTCAGGTTTAGGTATAACTGCAATGACCCCTTCTCTCCAGGAGGGGGGGATTTCCCCTGTGTGGAGGACATAATTAAATGTTTTCAGGAGGAGAGGAGATAGTTGCTGTTTAAAGGTTTTGTACCACTCTGCTGTATAGCCATCAGCTCCTGGGGATTTGTTAGCTTTAAGTTTCATAATTGCTTTTTCCAATTCTTTAGGATGTATTTCTGACAGTAGTGTTTTATTTTGTGACTCCGTAAGTTGGGGAAGGTTTAATGTGTTTAGGAATGCCTCGGATGCGTTTTTATGTTTTTTGTGGGAGTATAAGTTCTTATAGTAATTCTCGAAGCTTTTAAGAATATCCTGAATTCTGAATTTTATTTCCTTTGATACTGGGTCTCTGATTTTGTAGATTGCTCTTTCTGTTTGATGTTTCCTCAATTTATAGGCTAGCAATTTTGCCGATTTACTGCCTGCTTCATAGTATTTTTGTTTCAAAAATGTAAGTTTCTTCTGGATTTCTATTGTGTAGATCTCATTTATTTGGTTTTTAATTTCCTTAATCTTGAGCGAGTCAGTAGAATGAGTGTTGCCTTTGTGTTCTTTTTCTAGGTTCCTAAGTTCTGACTCTAATGTGGATAGTTTTTCTTGTCTTAGTTTCTTTTGGGTTGCCAGTTTTGCAATAATCTTTCCTCTTATTACAGCTTTGCATGCATCCCACAGTATTAAAGGAGATACTTCTCCATTATCGTTATCTTCCAAATATCTGAGAATATCTGATTCCAATTCATCTTTCAATGGTCCTTTCAGGACATTTGAATCTAACCTCCAAGAAAATGTATTATTTGTGTATTTTTGGATATTTAAGTCCATGTAGATCGGACTGTGGTCGGAGAGATCCATCAGTCCTATTTTACATGTTTTTACTCTTCCAATGTCTCTATTAAACATAAAAAAATAGTCAATCCTTGAGTAAGATGAATGTGGAGTTGAGTAAAATGTATAGTCTTTTACACTGGGGTTGAGTTCCCTCCACACGTCACAGATTCCCATTTCTTTTAGTAGCATCCGAGTCTTCCTGTTTTGGGTGTTATTTTGATGTGGAGAATTACCAGAAGCATCCCAGTATGGATTCAGTCTAAGATTGAAGTCCCCACCACATATCACTAAACCTTGAGCTTTAGTTATCATTAGGTCGAATACATTTTTATAAAATTTCCAGTTAGCCCCTGGGGGAGCATACACATTCAGCAGGGTGATATCTTCTCCCTCTAGCCGCCCAGTTACCAAACTGTATCTCCCTTCTTTATCTTTGTGTTCTGATTTTTTTTCAAATGTAATTTTGGTAGATATCAATGTCGCTACTCCCCTCCTCCTCCCTGACTTATATGAAGATGAAGAGATCATTTTAAACCCTTGTCTACTGAGTTTATTGTGTTCCACGTCTGTTAGGTGGGTTTCTTGTAAAAATATTATTCCTGCTTTGTCTTTTTTCATTTTGCCTAGAATCTTGGATCTTTTAACTGGATTCAGGATTCCTTTTACATTATATGAAATTATTTTGGTTACACCCTGTTTCTCCATTGTGTTGTTTTGTTTAGTATAACTGTGTGGTGGCCCTCATTTGTGCTACTCAGAAACTGAAAGAACATTAAAAACAAGAAAAACATTAAGAACATAGTGTATAAAACTTTAAAACAAAAAGCTGTCAGAAGAACTTCCTGAGCTGAGGTCTTTTTAAAGACCCTGGAAGAGCCTTGATGGAGTGAAGGCCCTGAGGGAAATTCCTCAAACTCTGTTACGTGTTGAGGGCCCTCTCTTACACCTGTAAGCTGCCCCATGCTTTTAACGTGAGTTTCAGAACCCAATCCAAACTTGTAATGATTTTTTTTTTTCCTTTTATGCCTAAACCCTGTGAAATTGTGTGCACCCTCCCACCCCCATCACATCAAACATTCACGCAAAAACAGTATTTGTTAGTATGAGGAGAACATGTGGATTATTGTCACATTTCTATTTTAACAAGTTTTTTTTTTTTTTTTTTTAATTACAAAGACTTATTTGTTTCAAATATTATGACTGTTCCATGAAATGTTTTACCACATGCTGAATACGCATCTCCTTTAATGTTTGTTACCTTGTATGAGGGGGGTTGGATGTGCGGATTGATTCAAGAGAGAAAAAAAAAAAAGAAAAAAAGGTCGCTATTCCAACCTGAAAACGGATAGTTTATCCGCGACGCTCTGGCGCTGGGTTTCCCGCTGCTGGTCCGTGGATTTTGAAGGTCTTTGTGTTGTCCATGTTTGCGCTTTGATCTTCTCACTCGGGTCTGCTGCGGGTTTAAATACCGTTACCGGGAGCCCTCTTTTCGCCATGTCAGCTGTTGCTTCTTCCGCCGAATTATAGAGACACGTTTCATCGCCGTAGAAGACCCTTAACTTCGCAGGAAATGGAGTCTGAAAGCGCAATTTCT
This sequence comes from Pholidichthys leucotaenia, assembly GCA_020510985.1. Lineage (NCBI taxonomy): Eukaryota > Metazoa > Chordata > Actinopteri > Cichliformes > Pholidichthyidae > Pholidichthys > Pholidichthys leucotaenia. The sequence continues at coordinate 145,505,235 of CM035845.1, read as the reverse complement.
TCTCTCTTAACACCTTTTTCGCGTCATTGTATTCCTTGCGCTTTTTAAGGACCTCCGGGGCGTAATCGTGTTCCACGTAGACTTTTCTCTCCTGGTGCATAAATCCTTTTTTCTGCCAGGCCAGTCTTACAACCTCTTGTTTTATTTTGAAATTGGAAAATCTTACCAACACCGAACGTGGGGGCGCTTCCGCCGCCGGCCTAGCGGCTAATGAACGATGTGCCTTTTCTATCTTCAAGTCGGTGGTTTGTGGAATATCCAATTTCTCTCTTAGTAAGGATTCCACGCATTCTGCCATTGAGTTAAAACCGTTTTCGGCTCCTTCTATCAGACCATGAATTCTTATGTTGTCTCTTCTTTGTCTTCCTTCTTGGTCGGTTAGCTTAGCCTCTATAGATGCTTGTCTTTTGCGTAGGTCCAGCACAGAATCTTCGAGCACTTTTATTCGATCCTCTGTTTCCAAGATTCGGTTCTCGGCCTGGTCCACTCTGCTGTTTGTCCTTTTCAATTCTTCTCTGAATTCCCGAAATTCGGCCGTAACTTCTCGGCGAAATCGTCGTAGTTCCTCAAATAGTGATTTCAGGCTAACCTTTTTGTTAGCTATCACCAGTTCCTCGTCTTCTGAACGGAGATCTTCCAGTTCAGATTCTCCGGCCGATACGTGTCCTGGCCTGGAGAATTTCAGTTTCTTCTGTTTTCCTTTAGACATGATGATTTTGTCTTTTGATTTTCACTCCTCCAAAAATCCGTTAAGTTTGATTTTCAAGGTGTTATCCTGGATTGGGTCTGAGAGCTTCAGTGTTAAGCTGCAGTCGCCATGGCGTCCAGACCGGAAGTCTAAAACTAAATTTTAAAGGACATTTAGTACACAAATACATATTGCGATATGTATCGTGTATTGCAATATAGAGAAATTATATCGTGATACTTTTTTTGAGCTATATCACCCATCCATAGTCTGAACAGACCATGTGTCAGTCTTTCTTTGCTTTAGTAATAGCTCTTTAACTGTCTTGTTTAGGATTAGATTGTTTTGGATTAGATTATAAATGCAATACTTATAGTTACTGTACCTAATAAAGATATAAAGAAATTTTTTTTTAATGATAAACATGTTTCATGTATCGGTTTAAAAAAGATGCTTCCAGTTTGTTTCTGCTGTCCATGTTAGCATTATTTTAGCCCTAGAATGACTAAAATCTGCCTAAAAACAAATTCTTATAAATTACAATGTTACATCTTGTTTTGTCTAACGCATCACAAGAAATGAAGGGCAGCACAGTGGTGCAGTGGTTAGCACTGTTGCCTAACAGCTAGAATGTTCCAGGTTTGAATCCCCAGGCTGGCAGGGGTAGGAACCTTTCTGTGTGGAGTTTGCATGTTCTCCCTGTGCTGCGTGGGTTTACTTTGGGGGCTCCGGTTTCCTCCCACAATCCAAAGACATGCATGTTAGGTTCATTGGTTGTTCTAAATTGTCCCTAGATATCTGTCTCCTATAGGCCCTTAGAATAGAGGGTTAGTACTAATGAAGTGCTTTGAGTGGTCTTTAAGACTAGAAAAGCACTATATAAGTGCAGGTCCTTATCCCTTAAATGAAGTGAAAGCATTAATTTAGCATTTTACTGCAGTCTCTCACTTGCTTCTGTCATAGCAAAAAGCATTAATAAAAAATGTTTTTTTTTTCTGCTGAAGGGTAAGGGGGACCTCAGCAATGCATTCAAACATGTATTTACAGTTTGACAGTGTTGTGTGACAGATTCTTAGTAACTTCCTCCCTTCTTTGCACACAGTAAAATGAACCAAAACTATTGTTTTTGTTCAAACAAACTAGATACCATATAATTTATTAGTGCTTGATGCTGCTTGATTTTTGGGAGGAGTATTTTAATATTTGTAGTGAGGCTAGACTTTTGCCCTTAGTCTCTGATGTTTGTACTAAGCTAACCAGCTCATGGAAGCTTCATTTTTAATTAATTTAATGATGTTATCCTTCCTAAGATCTCTATCTGAGATTTCTAAAGCATGATAATATTGGATGAGTGTCCTATATTACAGAGTGATTTACAACCAAATTAAAATTTTTTGCAGTAGGCTATAGTTTCCTTGTTCTGGCACCTAATAAGACATCTTTTGTTTTAAAGTGTGCCCTCTCCATGTCGTCTCTGCTGCCATTACTCCTGAGTTCACAATGGAGAATAGGGCAATGTTCTCAGAGGTTCTGGCAGAAATGAGGGACGCAAGATACCGGACATTAGACTTGTAAATAGACATAACAGAGGAGGGGAGGGTTCAACAGTGATCCAGGTCCAAACTGTAGAGAAGAAACACTCTTGTGTTTAGGACGCAGACCAGGCCCGGATGTTGCTATCTGTTCTGCCATTGTCTCTTCAAATGTTGGCATTTGAGTTTGAATGATGGCTTTTAGCCAAAACATTCCTAAGATGCAGTGGGGGGAAACACCCTCTTTAAAAAAAAGACATTCTATTTGTTTTCGGATCTTGCTGCATTGTTGGGTACAAATTAACTAGTTGCATCACACAATTTCCAGTCAGAACTGAAGGATTGATGCTGGGAGTTGCTCAGGCATGAAGATAATGGGATTTACAAATAAAAAAAAATAATTATGAGATGTTGGGTAGAGAAAACCACAGCAGTTTCTAGGGGCAGCTTTAAATAGTTATTTCTGCAGCATAGATCCAAGTTCTTCTGGAAAGCACCTTCTTTCCCACCTTTCCCCTTGACCATGTTACGGTGAGTGGCAGTGATGAGGCAGCTTTGATGTGCCAGAGAGGCTACTGACACAATGACAAGAATCAACCTTATTCCTAGGCCCCATGATGCCTTGAGTGAATTATGGTAGCAACTTCCGGTACTAGTTTAGAACATTTGGTTGTCACTGAAATGGGACACTTTTCCTTGTTAATAAACAATGACTTCGGCATCAGAAATGTGGGAACACGGCCTCTGGTACGTCAAAATAGTCATATAATCATACCACTTCCCACGACTATCGAAGGATGAAAAGATGACCTTATAAAGTGGCCTCGTAGACAGTAGCTCCATTAGTTAGCACTGCTGCTAAGATGCTAATGCTGTAAACAAATGACATGTGCTGGCAAAATGAGTCACTTTGAGGACATTTTCAAAACTGATGTAATGTTATTTCCATATTCTGCATTGAAAGACCTTCAAAATGATATTTAATTTGTAGGAAGTGCGCGAAAACTGACCCAGAAAAAGATGATTTGTTTATATTTTAGCTAGGTTGAAAACTCGCATTTGATGGGTCGGGAGGTACATTTTCCGCAAAAACATAGGTATTTTTAGAAAGTACGACTTCTAAGCTTTCCAATGACACCAGGCAGTCATGGGGTTCCCCCGGGACTTTGCCGCTACCAAACAAAGAGTCATGATTTATGACTCCTGGTTGCCTGTACTCATAATGACGCAGTGTGCATTCAGACCAGCATGTCTCCATGGCAATAAAGTCGGCTGCATTTTGTGAAAATATGTTGGGCATAATCATATTTGCCTTAGAGCAGAAGTACGCCACAACACCGTGCTTGGATGTCGTCTGTCACTGTGTGGTGAGAAGCCTCCATTTATCCAGTCTATTGGCACAACCACAAACACCAGCAAGTACCAGAACTACGCCAAAACATTCAAAAAATACAAAAAGTAGAAGAGCTAAAATTAGCTGCCACTTGAGTGCAAAACACGTATGTGGACTATACATTAAAATGAATTTGACAAACTTTTAAAAACGCTATTTTAAATGCCCCTGTTACTCCACTTTTACTGACTGATTTAACACTAGATTAGATGAAACCGGAAGCTCTGCCCATAATCGTTCCTACAGCGGCACCCCCAGGAATAAGGTGGATAGCATGTGAAAGAACATATAACTTCTATGATGCCTACCTTTCAGGTGTGGGAATAGGTGTTTAGTCCAGTGTTTTTCAACCAGGGATCTGAGGACCCCAGGGGGTCCTTGAAAGAACGTTCAGGGGTCCTCAGGACATTGTCTAATTTGACTTCTTAATTGGTCCAAAAAATTGCAAATAATTGGCTGTTGTTGTGTTGGTGCCTGTAGTGGCTCTTCCATGTCAGTAGGTGGCAGTATGAATACAATAATCATGGCTAACATCTTCTTCTTAATCTTCTTTTTCATGTATTTTACAGAGGCTAATGATCTTGTTAAGACGTACTAGAGGTCACTGTGGCTATATGAAAAACAGCAATGGATAAATAGTTCAAGAGGAAAGATTCAGACTCCGAACTGGGCCCTGGACAAAATTCTAACTCAGGTGAAGGGCTGAGTGGTGGATGGTGAAGACGAGGCTTTACAGTGAAAACTACCTTTTGTTAGGATTTACTTTCACCAGGGATCCAGCTGCACTGAGTCCACTATGCTTGATGTGTGAAGAAAAGCCATCCAACAGTGTTGTGGTCTCATGCAAGCTAAACAATCATCTCAAAATGAAACAGCTGTCTGCCTTTCTTCAGTTCCTGCCAGGATATCACTTTATATTCTTCTAATTGAATGACTGATTTTATTCATTGTTTGAAATAACACTGTATAAAAGATGCAACATACAGCGGGGAAAATAAGTATTGAACACATCAACATTTTTCTCATTAAACATATTTCTGATGGAGCCATTGACCTGAGATTTTCACCAGATATCAGTAATAATCCAAGTAATACATACATATAAAGAAATCAAGGCAACTGTGTTCACAAAGTAAATTATATTTAATAAAGTGGAATGGCATGGAATAAGTATTGAAGATGTTTGGTGAAATTCATTTAATATTTGTAGAAAAGCCTTTGTTGGTAATAACTGCTTCCACATGCTTCCTGTATGGAGAAATTAGGTGCAGGCATTGCTCGGGAGTAATTTTAGCCCATTCTTCCACACAAACTGTCTTCAAATCGTGAAGGTTCCATGGGTGTCTTCTATGAACTGTGATCTCGAGTTCGTTCCATGGATTTTCAATTGGATTCAAGTCAGGTGACTGACTAGGCCATTTCAGCAGCTTTCAATCAATCAATCAATCAATCAATCAATCAATCAATCAATCAAAGACTTTATTCCAGACTCAAAGTCCATCAAAAAAAGTAAAAAAAAAGTAAAAACAGTAAAAAAAGTAAAAACAAGACATTTTCCTTCTGTGGAAAATGTTGATGTGTTCAATACTTATTTTCCCCGCTGTATATTAAAAACAATGAAATGACACAAAAAAGTGCACATACTTATTTCCATTGTGAGCCCTAAAATCAATCACATAATCAACATAGATAATAGCCTAAACAGACTCTAGTTGCACACAGTGAGTATACACTGAGTACAAGACTAAATTGTGATTACATACAGTATGCTGTAATGAGCTACAATGCGTCATTTTGTAACATTTTTGGTTGGTGAGGTCCCGTGAGATTTTTTCAGTGTAAAAAGGGTTCCTTCACCCAAAAAAGTTTGGAAAAATCATGGTTTAGCCCACTTCCAGTAGAGGGTAATCTGTTTCTGTGAAAGCATACAGTTACAACAACTACAACCACATATGAAATTATTCAACCCCTGTTGCAAATTGTGTTTCTTTTTAATTTTTTTTTTTTTTTAATTTAAGCATATTAAACTGGCTATTTTATCTGTAAATTCAACAGTTGAACTATTTAAAAGTTTCTTGTTTGATTTGTCTTTGCCAAACAGTGGAGTTTAAAATTTTTGAAAAGAAACATAATTTGCAATGGGGCTTGAATAATTTCAAGTGCAACTGTATGTGACAGACAGAAGGCACTTTATCTCCAACACTAGCTGAGATACACCAGTTATCAGTCGGCACTGGGAGGGGTGTTCACCACTGTTCACACCACAGCATTCCAGCCATAGCATCCTCTTCTCCACTGTCAGTAAACCCAAACAGCCTGCTTGACTCAGAGCACATGGGCAACCTGTAATCAAGCTTGGCCCTGAAACTAGCATGTTATAGAAAATCCTATGTTTATATCTGAGAAAGGCCTCCCTCATGGAGCGGCTCACTTGATCTTCCACAGGAAATGCATAGGATGATTTTAAGCTTCAAACCAAGCTGCAGGATTAAACATCTTGACTCTCACCCTACACCTCTTCCCGCTTTCTTTGTCTCCTTCTCTTGATCTGTGGCAGTCTGCCCATCTCCGGGCCCCTGTGCTCTGGTGGGTTCAGTGGACTGGTATGCAGCAGGAATCTTTGGATCAAGGTGATTTCACGCTCCTCCACGCTTTCCCAGGACTTTGGGCGGTCTCTGTTACCTCTGTGCAGCCCGTGGTGTGTGATAGTGGCTGACATGTGTTATCATAGGACGCATGCACAAACAGCAGCAACAGGGCAAGGCTGCTGTATCTGTCTAACGCCTCTGCTTCCCTCAAGTGTCAGTGCTTTGGCTGTCTGGTATGGCAGGCTTCATTGCCCCTTTGTGGCAATATCCCCTCTGGATGAAAACATTGACCCAGGGATTGCCAACCTGTCTATACAGACAGTCAAGAGGATCCTCTGACATGAAATCTCAATTCTGAGATGAATTACCTCAAAGATACACCCCCTCCTTTGAAGTGGAACTAATCTTGCTAACCTTGACATTCCCTCAGAGACACTTCCCATTCTCACTTCACAGTCTGCTCTCATAATAGCTTCACAGTTCTCTGTTTTTTTTCTCAATGAAACTCCATATCTCATTCAGCACTTTGACTGTAATTGTGAAAGGGAGCATTTTCTGAGGAGAGGCTCAGTTCAGTTACTCTCATTTGGCTAGACTGGGAGTTGGCTGGAAATATTACCGGCACATGATCAGAAGCAGCAAATTTAGATTTATGATTTTTCTTTCTGTGTGTGGAGAAAGGAATAGGCAAGGCAATGAGCTGAACAACACAAGGCTTTATTCTTTCTCCAACAACATAACAGCAAACAGCAAAACAGCACTACAGCGCTCCTGGGTTTCTGTGCATTCCCCTTTTATATCTTTAATCCCATGCATCAAGACCTGGAGCTTCCGACCATCATACATTGTTGTTTAACAAAGGAATATGTGGCACATTAACATGACAAACACCAGCGCTGCTTTCACACCTTTCTTCTCTCCACGGCTCCAGTCATGCTTACTCTCCCCGGGGGGCGCATAGAACCAGCAGTCCCGTCTGGTGACACCTCTTCATTCAGTCCATTGTCCTCCTCTTTCCCCCTGCCTCTCTGGGTGGAGAAAACCCCCACACCATGCCCCTACACAACCCCCTGGAACACCCAGAAGAGGCTCTAACCCCCGCGTCCTTTGGGCTCGGGCCGGCGCCCATAGCGGCTGTAGTGGGGGGTTGCCGGTCCAGTAGAATCGTCCTGCTGGTGAGGTGCACTGGAGGGCACGTCAGTCTGTGGAGGGAAAGGGGGAGGGGGGAAAACACATCAGGTCAGCAGTGAGCGCAGGTCCCTGTTGAGGGATCGCCAACTTGCGGAGCCACTAACGGTGGGCGTCCGCGCTGGGGTCCGGTGCACATCATGGCTGCGTGAAGTCAGAAGTCCAGGAACTTGACTGAACCAGTGCACGCAGCGCTGATGCTCTCCCTCCAGGTAGTCTCCGGGGCGGTACTCGGCTCGCTCTCAATGGCACGTCTTGCGATCAACAGTGTGGAGAAAGGAATAGGCAAGGCAACAAGCTGAACAACACAAGGCTTTTTTCTTTCTCCAACAGCATAACAGCAAACAGCACTACAGCACTCCTGGGTCTCTGTGCACTCCCCTTCCATCCATCCATCCATCTTCTACCGCTTTTCCAGAGGTCCGGGTCGCGGAGGCAGCAGTTCAAGCAGAGAAGCCCAGACTTCCCTCTCTCCAGCCACCTGCTCCAGCTCTTCAGAGGGGATACCAACGCGTTCTCAGACCAGCTGGGAGACATAGTCTCTCCACCGAGTCCTGGGTCTGCCCCGGGGTCTCCTCCCAGTGGGACGTGCCTGAAACACCTCAAGTGGGAGGCGTCCAGGAGGCATCCTAATCAGATGCCCATACCACCTCAACTGACTCCTTTCAATGTGGAGGAGCAGCGGTTCTACTCTGAGCGGTTCTACTCTGAGCCTCTCCCGGATGACTGAGCTCCTCACCCTATCTCTGAGGGTGAGTCCAGCAATCCTACGGAGAAAGCTCATTTCAGCCGCTTGTATCCGCGATCTCGTTCTTTCGGTCATTACCCAAAGCTCGTGACCATAGGTGAGAGTAAGAACGTAGATTGACTGGTAAATTGACAGCTTTGCCTTAGAACTAAGCTCCCTCTTCACCACAACAGACCGGTACAACGTCCGCATCACTGCAGATGCTGCTCCAATCCGTCTGTCGATCTCTCGCTCCATTTTCCCCTCACTCGTGAACAAGACCCCAAGATACTTAAACTCCTCCACTTGGGGCAGGAGCCTGTCCCCAACCCGGAGAGGGCAATCCACCTTTTTCCTGCTGAGGACCATGGACTCGGACTTGGAGGTGCTGATTCTCATCCCAGCCGCTTCACACTCAGCGGCAAACCGTCCCAGCAAGAGCTGTAGGTCATTGCTGGATGAAGCCAACAGGATAACATCATCTGCAAACAACAGAGATGAGATCCTGTGGTCACCAAGCATGACACCCTCCATTCCCTGGCTGCGCCTAGAAATCCTGTCCATAAAAATTATGAACAGGATCGGTGACAAAGGGCAGCCCTGGCGGAGTCCAACTCTCACTGGGAATGACTCCGACCGAGTGTTGGCAATACGAACCAAACTCTCACAACGGTCGTACAGAGACCGAATAGCTCGTAACAACAAGCCCAATACCCCATACTCCTGAAGCACCCCCCACAAAAAACCACGAGGGACACGGTCAAATGCCTTCTCCAAGTCCACAAAACACATGTAAACTGGTTGGGCAAACTCCCACGAACCCTCAAGAATTCTCGAGCGGGTAAAGAGCTGGTCCGATGTGCCACGGCCAGGACGAAAACCACATTGCTCCTCCTGAATACGAGGTTCGACCAACGGCCGGAATCTCCTCTCCAGTACCTTGGCATAGACCTTCCCAGGGAGGCTGAGGAGTGTGATCCCTCTAAAGTTGGAGCACACCCTCCGGTCCCCTTTTTTGAAGAGAGGAACCACCACCCCGGTTTGCCATGCCAAAGGCACTGCCCCCGACCTCCATGCAATGTTGCAGAAGCGTGTCAACCATGACAACCCAACAACATCCAGGGCCTTGAGGTACTCAGGGTGAATCTCGTCCACCCCCGGGGCCCGGCCACCAAGGAGATTTTTAACCACCTTGGCGACCTCAGCCCCTGTGATAGGCGAGTCATCTCCCTTGTCCCCAAACCCTGCTTCCTCTGTGGAAGGCGTATCAGTGGGATTGAGGAGATCCTCGAAGTATTCCTTCCACCGCCCGACGATATCCCCAGTCGAAGTCAACAGTGTCCCATCCGCACCATACACAGTGTGGACGGGGAGCTGCTTTCCCCTCCTGAGCCGCCGGACAGTTTGCCCGAATCTCTTTGAGGCCGACCGAAAGTCTTGTTCCATGGCCTCCCCGAACTCCTGCCATACCCGGGTTTTTGCTTCAGCAACCACCCGAGCTGCATTCCACTTGGCCTGCCAGTACACCTCAGCTGCTTCGGGAGTCCCACAAGCCAACCAAGCTTGATAGGACTCCTTCTTCAGCTTAATGGCCCCCCTCACCACTGGTGTCCACCACTTGGTTCGCGGGTTGCCACCACGAGATGCACCGACCACCCTGCGGCTGCAGCTCTGGGCCGCCGCTTCAACAACAGAGGTGGAGAACATGGCCCATTCAGACTCCATGTCTCCAGACTCCCTCGGAATGTGGTTGAAGTTCTTCCGGAGGTGGGAGTTGAAGACCTCCCGGACAGGGGCCTCAGCCAGGCGCTCCCAACACACCCTCACTATACGTTTGGGTCTACCAGGTCTGAATGGCTTCCTCCCCTGCCATCGGATCCAACTCACCACCAGGTGGTGATCAGTTGACAGCTCTGCACCTCTCTTTACTCGGGTGTCCAAGACATACGGTCGCAGGTTTGATGACACGATAACAAAATCGATCATCGATTTTGACAGCACTACAGCACTCCTGGGTCTCTGTGCACTCCCCTTTTATATCTTTATTCCCATGCATCGAGACCTGGAGCTTCCAACCATCATTCACGGTGGCGCAGTGGTTAGCACTGCGGCAGCACAGTTTACCCTTGGCCGGGGGATTGTGGGGATCGTGGGATCGTGGGTTCGATCCCAGCCCCCGACCAACAGTGATCTGTGTGGAGTTTGCATGTTCTCCCCGTGTTGCGTGGGTTTACTCCGGGATTTCTCCGGTTTCCTCCCACATGCCAAAAACATGCATGTTAGGTTAATTGGCTGTTCTAAATTGTCCCTAGATATCTGTTTCCTATAGGCCCTTAGAATAGAGGGTTAGTATTAATGAAAGCGCTTTGAGTGGTCTTTGTGACTAGAAAAGCGCTATATAAGTGCAGGTTAGTTAGTTAGTTAGTTAGTTGTTTAACAAAGGAATGTGTGGCACATTAACATAACATACACCAGTGCTGCCTTCACACCTTTCTTCTCTCCGCAGCTCCAGTCATTCTTACTCTCCCCGGGGGGGGGGGGGGGGGCACATAGAACCAACAGTCCCGTCTGATGCCCCCCGATGACACCTCTTCATTTGGTCCATTGTCCTCCTCTTTCCCCCTGCCTCTCTGGTGGGAGAAAACCCCCACACCATGCCCCCACATGTGCATGTTTTTGGTGTATTTAGAACAGGACTGAAATCCCTGCAGACATCAAAAATTAAAGGAAGCTGCAGCCCTATGACTTCCTCTCCTACCCTAATTTTATTATTTTTCACCGATTAGATCCTGCTTTAGAAGGACAACAAAAAAATAGTTTTACACATCCTGGAAACATCACAAACACTCCCGGCAGATTTGCATGTCCATCCTCATACTTTCATCTTTAAGTGTGACACTAAGCCAAAGGACTTCCTGTATGGAAACATTTTCTCAGGAAACATTGCCATCCACATCCCTTGCCATAAAAACAAGCATAAAAACACATACTGGAGTGGTGGCTCAGTTGGTAGAGCATCTGCCCCACACCCGGGAGGCAGGGGTTCAAATCCCAGCCGGATCATGCCGAAGACCATATAAAAGTGGAACTTCCTGCCGTCCAGCTTGGTGCTCAGCAATAATGGAATGGAGGAGGGAAATTTGTGGCGGCGTCTTGCATGGCAGCTGCCTTCTGATTCTACACTTTGGGTGTGTGTGATTAACACAGTAGATAGGTAAAGCACAATCTCGTTCTACTGTACATGATTGGTTGTACAGTTGAATGACAATAAAGGGTGATTTAATTTGATTTGATTTGAAATGTCAACATCACAATCAAATGCAGCTCATGTGAGAGGATAGTAGCCTAATTAAAAGTAGGCCTACCACTTGTGCTGAGAGGCCACGTGCTGACTTCAATACACAAAGGGTGGCATTAGATGGTGAGTGTCAGGTCTAAAAAATAAACAGCTGGTTTTCACATATTTCCAATCAAAAGAGACACTATCAAACCTGTGACGTATTTTTGGGTGACAATTAGTATGACAAGCACATGTTGACCTCAAGGACAGGACATAAAAGATGAACATTACTTCTTGGTCTGAAAAGTGAAGCCATTGCAAATTCCCTTAACCATGCATTTTTCTTGATGGTCAGCATGTGGCGACTCTTGAGGGTGGAAGACATCTTATTCTCCAAAAGTCAAAGAAAGTTGTTTTTTTTGCATCATGACACTTTGTACGAGTTTATTGTCTCGATTTCTTGTTTTACATTATACTGAATAAAATATTCATGTATATGTTAATAGTGATACTAATATTAATAGCTTTGTGTAAGGGTTCCAGGGTTGCACACTTTGCTTTCTGCTCTCTCTCCACTAACCAGCTTCCTCCCTGCAGCTTTGCTCCACACCTGGTGACAGTCAGGAAGTGCCTTTAAATGGGACTCACTCCTGCTGCTCTGCCTGAGCGCATTGGACTTTCTCCACACCTGACCACGTCCCCTATGTGTGCAGCCTGCAGATCGCCTGTACCCTCTCTTTGCCTTCTACGACATAAGGATTAAGTATCATTCTAACGCCGCATATCTTCCAGGATATTGCTCCTCTGACTGGCGGATTGGATCACTCCCAGTTGGACTGCCCCAGCTTCATTCCCCACAACTCACCAAGTAAGTCGACTTACCAACAATTACCTCCTCTGTGTGTCCTCATTCCTTCTCCCCCATCCAGGCCTGGCCAGCCTGGATCCTTTCCTCAGGGACTCTCCCCCACTTCGCTCACCTCTCCACGTGGAGGATCCACTAATGGACTTCATTGCAATGCCACTCATCCAGTCTGTAAGAAGGAACAAATTGTTTATTTTCAATTCATCCTCAGTCACATATATTTACCTTGTCTCTTCTCCCCTTCCCCACAGGGTTGCCAGATCCCCTGTGCACTAATCATCATATTTATTTCCTCCGCCAAGGAGGTTATGTTTTTTCCCAATAAATTCACTGTCAAAACTCATCATTCTTGGTCTCCTCTGTGTTTGCTTTTGGGTCAAACACTACAACCATGTCAGTCACATGCATGATTGTTCATGTTTTCCAGAGAGATAGGGAATGAAATTTGAGTGTACACGATGAAAACAAGAACCTTCTATCTCTTTTCTGTCCATCCATCCATCCATCTATCCATTTTCTTAACAGCTTAATCCTTTTGCATTGCATGGAGGCTAGAGCCTATTCCATTATCTTTGGGCTAAAGCAGGTTATACCCTGTTCAGATCACCAATCCATCGCAATTCTATCTCTTGTATCTTGTTTTTATCTTTTGGGCTTGAGACTGCTTTGGATTACCACACAGGTCATTTTGTATGGAAAACCTGTAGGGTAAAAACATGAAAATTTATAAAGTCTATCTATCTATCTATCTATCTATCTATCTATCTATCTATCTATCTATCTATCTATCTATTTAAAACAGCTTGTAAACAATGTCAAAGAAATGCTGAGTAACAATCTGAAGTCATTTTAAAATAGCACACAAAAAAGCAAAAAAGACAAAAAAAAAACCAACAATGCACAATCAGTGTACAGATAACATGAAAATGAAACTGCACAAACAAAACACTGTACAAATGTGTAAACAATGAGAAATTAATCTGCAAATGTGTGATATCCAATATGAATGAATGAATGAATGAATGAATGAATTTATTTATTTCGGATAGTACATTACAGGTTAAAAGAAACTGTATAATATAACAACAAGGTCAAATTAGACAAAGACTCCTTCTACTATACAATTCCACGTGAGTTATCCGAAATGGGTGATGGCTGAAGCCGCAGCTTATATTGCCCACCCATATTCCATCCAAGAATTCAAAGGAGAAAAAAGAGAAAACAAGACAAGAGCGATTACAATTTAAAACAAGGCTAAGACAAAATATGACTGAGAGAAAAAGAAAACTGAGCTAGTCTAAGTTAAGCGGTTACTATTCAAAAACAAATCTAAGACATAGTGTCACAGAGAAAAAAGAAAAACTAAGCTATAACACAACACAGGCTGGAGATGTCAATCCTTATGTGAGTTTACATGTCGTCTTGTAAATATGTTTGGAGTATTTCTTCCTTTAGTTTTTGTTTAAATTGTCCAAGCTTTGTACATGATTTTAATTCAGGTCCAAAATCGTTCCATAATCTGACACCTTGCACTGAAATACAGTGTTGCTTGGTGGTTGTTCTCACTGTAGGCTTTTGAAATATACATGTTCCTCTGAAGTGATATCGTTTCTCCCTTGTTTGGAACAACTTTTGGATATTTGCGGGCAGTGATAGATTCTTCACTTTGAACATTATTATTGCGGTTTTAAAGTCGATCAGATCTTTCAACTTGAGAGTTTTTTGTTTAAGAAAAAGTGGGTTTGTTGGTTCCCTGTAAGCTGCTTTGTTGATTATTCTAATAGCTCTCTTTTGAAGCATAAAGAGTGGATATATGTTTGTTTTATATGTATTTCCCCATACTTCATTACAATATGTCATGTATGGGAGTATTAATGAATGATACAAGGTGTATAGTGTGGGTTGATTCAGCAAATTTTTCACTCTGTGTAATATTGCAATTGATTTGGATACTTTACCTTTTATATAATTAATATGTGGCTTCCAACACAGTTTGTTATCAATTATTACTCCAAGGAATTTAGTTTCGGATACCCTTTCAATCTCTACACCATTTACACTGAGTTTGGGTACTGGGTAGTTGTGATGGTTGTTAAAGACTATAAATTTTGTCTTGCTTAAATTGAGCGTTAATTTGTTTGAATCAAACCACAGTTTCAGCTTTCCTAATTCCTTTCCGAGTGTATCCAGAAGTTGTTCCAAGTTGTTTCCACTGCATAGCAGGTTAGTGTCATCAGCAAACAATATTAAGTCCATTTTTTCTGAAACTTTACATATATCATTTATATACATATTGAATAATAATGGTCCCAAAACTGAACCCTGTGGGACTCCACAGGTGACCTTCAGTAGCTCTGAGTTTTTGTTGTTAACACATACAAACTGATATCTATTCTTTAAGTAACTTCTTAACCAGGACAGTGCTACCCCTCTGATACCACAATTTTGTAGTTTCTTTAATAATAGATTGTGATCTACTGTATCAAATGCTTTTTTAAGATCCAGGAATACTCCAACTGAATACTCTTTATTTTCAATGGCTGTTGATATTTTTTCTGTAAATTCCATTAAGGCATATGCTGTTGTCCTTTTGTGTCTGAACCCATATTGCTGCTCACACAATAAATCATTCTTCAGTATGAAGTTGTCAATTCTCTCATAGAATATTTTTTCAAGTATCTTGGAAAATTGCGGTAATAGTGAAATTGGTCTGTAGTTGGAGAGTTCCCCTCTGTCGCCTGTCTTGTAAATCGGAATTACTTTAGCTATTTTCATTGCATTGGGAAATATACCTGATTGGAGAGACAGGTTACAGATATACGTCAGTGGTTTCACTATGCATTCGATAACAGTTTTGACTAGTAGCATATCAATACCATCGCAGTCAGTAGATGTTTTACTTTTGAACGATTTAACAATTTCAATGACCTCTCTTTCGTCTGTGTTCTTTATGAAGATGGTGTCTTTTACAGCAGTGTTATTGCATATTGAATCACCTGTTGGCACCGTAGTGGGTATTTCTCGGGCCAGTTTAGGTCCAATGTTAACAAAAAAATTATTAAATTCATCTGCAGGTGAAGCTATATTCACATTCGGAGTCGATTTATTATTTTTTGGAGTGTTAGTTGGGTAGCTGGTATTTCTGCTTTTATTTCCAAGGATACTGTTGATTATTGTCCATGTATTTTTAATATTGTCTTTGTTTTTTTCCAGTTCTTTACTGTAATAGTCTCTTTTACTACATCTTATTATATATGTTAACTTATTTTTGTATGTTTTATACCGCTGCTCTGCTTCTTTTGTCCTTTTCTTTATGAAAGCTTTATATAATAAATTTTTCTTTTTACACGCCTTTTGTAGTCCTTTGGTTAGCCATGGTTTGTCAGTAAATTTGTGTTTAAGCTTTTTTTTAACTAATGGGCAGTTTTTTTCATAAAGAGTGGTTACAATGTTTGTAAATGTGTCATAGGCTTCATTTACATCTGATACATAGACTTCTGTCCAGTCTTGCTTCAGCAAGTCCTCTTTAAAAGAACTGATTGCGTTTGGTGATTTGTGTCTGAATGATTTTGAGATTTTTTCTGGGTTGGGCCCCGTGTGGCCATGGATAAGTGCAAAGATTGGCAAGTGGTCGCTTATATCATTTATCAATAATCCACTTTCTATTTTCTTGTCGAGAACATTGACAAACAGGTTGTCAATAAGTGTAGCAGAGTGAGCTGTGATTCTACTGGGATGTGTTATTGTGGGATATAGACTCATGCTGTACATAGAGTTCATGAACTCTGTAACTACATTTTGTTGATGTGGATTAAGTAGATCAATATTGAAATCTCCACAAATTGCTACCATTTTCTTACTAGTAATATTATTGTACAGCTCGACTAATTTATCTCTGAATGTCTCAATGCAAGTTCCCGGCGTTCTGTATATGCAGCTTATGATTAGATTTTTTGTTTTGTCTAGGTCAATCTCAACAGTAACACATTCCAGAATCCCTGGTAGTGCTGAGGACATTTCATTTACAAGCTTACATCTATATAGGTCATCAATATACAGTGCAACACCACCACCCTTTTTTTGAGATCTGTTAATGTTAAACATCTGATATCCCTCTATTGCCATCAGGGGAGCCTGGTCTGCATTAAGCCAGGTTTCAGAGACTGCTATAGCTGTGAATTTTCTGTTTAGCTGTTTTAAATAGTCCTGAATCTGTGAGAAGTTTTTGTTAAGACTTCTGCTATTGAAGTGTATTATTGACAGTTTACCATCTAATTGCACTTGACTTTTGAATTGCTTTTCAGTGTAATATTCACAGTGGTTATGAATATTATTGAAAAAGTGGTTATCAGGATCAATATCATTCTCCATCTCTTGTGGTTTATGTTCAGCATAGTGGCATATTTTTAGAGTTTGAGTTTCCTCACTCTGTGTTTCATAGTCAGTGTTCATTTGTATTTATCTAAGTCAGTAGCATCTCTGATCATTATCCTTTTTGCTTGCTCAGGTGTTCCATTTAGTTTAATCCAAATTCTACAATTTCTTGTCCAGGTTGACTGTATCTTATTATGTTTCTTTAGCATCCGTGCCTGCCGTGCTAATTCAGCGTTTTTTTTTGTCAGGTGTTCGTTTAGGTAAACTTGAGTTTCCTTTAGTTTTTTGGCCTGCCTCAGTATGTCATTTTTCACCCTCCTGTTCACAAAGCGCATCACAATTGATTTCTTTGTTTTGTTATCTTTCTTCGGTAAAGCATAACAGGCTGAGATCGCATTGGCTTCTACCTTAATGTCATTATCATTAAGGAACTGAAGCACTTGGTTTTCTAAGGACATTGATTCACTTATGGAAGCATGTTCACCACTCAGTCCTGTAGCGGCATGGGCGTACGACTGATATCTGATGTCTAGTCCACTTATAACTATGTCATCAATGCGAGAACCTTGTTCAAGATCCTCAACGCGTTGCTCCAAAAGACGCCCGTGTTGCTCCAGGTCCATAATTTTTTTGTCTTTTTCTTTTATCAGTTTCATATGATTAGAAAGCAAATAGGTTCCCTTTGGTTGCAGAATCTAGGGGTTAAACCATGTTTGTGAGGCAAGGGGTATTCAATCCTTTATCATACTAAGATGTTTTTACATTATTGTCTTTCTCTCTATTTTTGTAGTCTAACAATAAATGCAGAATATGAAAACATAATACATTTTTTCAGAGAGATGCCTGTAGTGGAAAATATAAATCTCCATCTTTTAGCATTGATGAAAAATCTAAAATTTTGTGTTTTGAAGGGTTATTTCATGCTGGTTTGACAAGCATGTCAAACCAGCCATGTCATCATGTCAGTGATCTGACAAGATCAGTCCAGCAAAATGGGAAATTCTCTGTCTCAGTTACTTTTAGTGGCACAACAAAGCATATACAAAACCAAAGCTATGAAGTCTAGCTTAAACTACAGTATTTTAAGCCTGATTTTCAGCTTGCCATGAGTTGAAGAGGTCATCGACCAAAAAGCCCAGAGTCAAGGGGAAAACCATAGTTGATCACCAGTCACTATATATGAACTCTACAAAGATGTGAGAGACGCTAGCTGATCCATTGCCAACTCCAAATATTTGGACAGAATCAGTGATAAGCTTACAACTAACGAGAACACAGGACACAGGATGATGGGAAGAGGTGGTGTGGCTTCACTGCCTGCATGTACAAATCCATTCCTGGGAATATTGACATGTTAACTTCTTTGATTAATATGGGCCAATTAACACAGTAAAAAAAAATGTTGCGGGACTTCCGGTCTGGACGCCATGGCGACTGCAGCTTAACACTGAAGCTCTCAGACCCAATCCAGGATAACACCTTGAAAATCAAACTTAACGGATTTTTGGAGGAGTGAAAATCAAAAGACAAAATCATCATGTCTAAAGGAAAACAGAAGAAACTGAAATTCTCCAGGCCAGGACACGTATCGGCCGGAGAATCTGAACTGGAAGATCTCCGTTCAGAAGACGAGGAACTGGTGATAGCTAACAAAAGGGTTAGCCTGAAATCACTATTTGAGGAACTACGACGATTTCGCCGAGAAGTTACGGCCGAATTTCGGGAATTCAGAGAAGAATTGAAAAGGACAAACAGCAGAGTGGACCAGGCCGAGAACCGAATCTTGGAAACAGAGGATCGAATAAAAGTGCTCGAAGATTCTGTGCTAGACCTACGCAAAAGACAAGCAGCTATAGAGGCTAAGCTAACCGACCAAGAAGGAAAACAAAGAAGAGACAACATAAGAATTCATGGTCTGATAGAAGGAACCGAAAATGGTTTTAACTCAATGGCAGAATGCGTGGAATCCTTACTAAGAGAGAAATTGGATATTCCACAAACCACCGACTTGAAGAGGGAAAAAAAATCGTTCATTAGCCGCTAGGCCGGCGGCGGAAGCGCCCCCACGTTTGGTGTTGGTAAGATTTTCCAATTTCAAAATAAAACAAGAGGTTGTAAGACTGGCCTGGCAGAAAAAAGGATTTATGCACCAGGAGAGAAAAGTCTACGTGGAACACGATTACGCCCCGGAGGTCCTTAAAAAGCGCAGGGAAGGACTTCCGGGAAGATGGCGGAGAGACATAACACTTAAACAAAGAGCTCTCCCTAGCCGGATTAAAAATCATCGGTAAATGGCCAACTCGACATAAACGAATCAATAAACTAAGGGATGAAAACACGAAGGAACCGGGCACAAGGACAAAAACAGGGTAAAATTGAAGAATTCCTCTCCAACAACGCAGGAAAAACCGCTGTACGCAAAGCCCAAAAAAACGAGATGTCCACAGCAGTGAAAATGGAGGACGCCAGACTCGACAACATGAACGCTGGCATCGCCAGTTTGGGTGAAGAGTTGAGAGAATTCAAGCGACAGCTACAACAGGATTTAGCGGCTCTTAAGGAGGAACTGAAAAAAGAAATTAAGGAGGAAATCATGGACCTCCGAAGAGAAATGGAGCGTAAATTAACGGAAAACATGGAGGAGCTGCGCTCCCAGCGGGCGTGTATGACAGAAGCGCAGACCCGAATTTCGGAACTAGAAGATTGGAAAAGCGAGGCAAACGAACAACTACAGACCCTGACGACGCAAACGCAGAGGATGCAGGAGAAAATAAACGACTTGGAGAGCAGATCCCGACGAAGCAATATGCGCATCTTTGGAATTCCGGAGGGCATTGAAGGCAACTCGATGACAAAATTCATGGATCAGTTCTTAAAAAAAGAACTGGAAATACCCGGAGAAACGGATCTGCAGATTCAACGGGCGCACAGAACACCGGCACAGAACCCGAAAACAAACTCTCCACCCAGGTCAGTTGTGGTAAACTTTGTGAAATATGACATAAAGGAAAGAATCCTGACGCAAGCATGGAAAAAAAAGATACGAATCGGCGACAAACAGGTATTTTTTGACCATGACTACCCGACAGAAATCGTGCAGCAGCGGAAGAAATATGCCAATATTAAAAAAACGCTGAAAGAGAAAAAAATTAGATTCCAAACGCCGCTAACGAAAATGAGGATTCATTGGGAGGAAGGCACAAGAACCTACAACACGGCCGAAGAGGCAGCGCGGGATATGATGGAGCGGGGCCTTGAGGTGAGCGTGCCGAAGGAGACGGCTGGAGCAGCGGCGGCCCTGAACGCACCACGACAGACGGAGTGGAGACGAGTGAACGGCGGAAGAAGGGGGAGAGACGTAGAGCAGCGGGCCCAGGACAAGCTACAAGGCTTTCAACTGAAAGCCTAGATCATAACAAAGATTAAGAAAGGCACAGAAGAAATGAAGGCCAAGAAGACAAGGTAAAAGAGAAACAGACGGCTAGGAGAGGTTTAAGTGATATTTGTTGGACATTTCTAGACTTATGACTATTACTTTGATAGTAATTAGAAGTCTAGGGAGGGCCCTTCACTCTGTGAAGACAAACCCCCCACCCACCAACAGGGACCAGTGGGCAGAAGAAAGGCCCAAAGTACGGAGGTCGAGTTTTTTTAATGTGTTTTTATATAAATATGTGTTATTTTTGTTGTTAAAGGGGCTAGGAGCACAAGTTAAAAAAATGGAAAAACATGAATATGGGTAAAAATCTTAAGATAATGACACTAAACGTGAATGGTCTGAACTCACCTGTTAAAAGGGAAAGAATAATAAGAAAATTCAAGAAGGAAAAAGCTGAAATTATATTTATGCAAGAGACACATTTGAGCAAGGCAGAACATGTGAAACTAAAGAGATTTGGCTATAAGAACTCCTACTACAGTTCATTTAAGGGAGGAGCAAAAAGGGGGGTTATGATACTAATCTCAAACAAAATACAATTTGAAAGTGAACAGGAAATCCAGGATAAAGAAGGCAGGTATGTAATAATAAAGGGAAGAATAGATGGTATGCAGATCACATTAGTGAACATCTATGCCCCACCAGAAAGTGACAAGGGTTTTTTTCAACATCTGTTTGATCTCATAGCAACACACAGTGAAGGAGTCCTAATTTGTGGAGGAGACTTAAATGCTGTCATGGATCATGAAGTTGACACAACAAGTGTTAAGAAGACAAAAAAACATGTAACAAAGTTCATAAGAACCTCACTGGCAGAAATGGGTATGGTAGACATATGGAGGGACCTACACCCACTCGAAAAAGACTATACACATTATTCAGCAGCCCATAAAGTACACTCTAGAATAGATTACTTCCTTATGAATGAAGGTGACAGACACAGGGTGAGAAATTGTTGGATTGGAGGGGCAGAAATATCAGATCATAATCCTATATACATGGAAATATATTTAAACAATAGAAAACGACAAACAACATGGAAACTTAACATAGGACTGTTAAATGATGAGAAAATGAAAGAAAGAATAAAAATAAACATAAACGAATATATCCAAGAGAATGACAATGAAGAAGTGGACCCAACAATACTATGGGACGCACTAAAAGCCGTGTTAAGGGGTAAATTAATTGTTGAAACAGGAAAAGCAAATAAGACTAAGCTGGAAGCGTATGAACAAAGATGTGAGAGACTAAGGGAATTAGAACGTAAACATCAAAGCACAAATGATCCAAAAATATATCAAGAAATTAAAGAAGAAAAAACAAAGATAAAAGAAACACAAATGGATGAAATTGAAAGGAAAAATAGATATCTAAAGCAAAAATATTATGAAACGGGGCCAAAAGCCACAAAACTGCTGGCAAAACGGTTAAGAAAACAACAAACAATGAATAATGTATACAAGATTAAAGACCCCACCACAAATAAAACCACAGTTAACCCAGAAAACATCGAAGAAATTTTCCATAATTTCTACCAAGAACTATACTCGCAACCTGAAGAAACAAATACTAAAGATATCAAAAAATTTCTAGACACATTGGACTTGCCATCAATAGGAAATCAACAAAATGAAAAACTAACAGCAGAAATAACAACACAAGAGATCAGAGATGTGATTAAGTCACTTAAAAACGGTAAATCACCAGGTAGTGATGGATACCCATCTGAGTTTTATAAACTGTTTATAGAAGAACTCATGCCACAACTCCTAAAGTCATTTAATTGGACGCTGAACAACAACAAAATACCTCCAACATGGAACGAAGCAATCATTTCAGTTATTTTAAAACCAGGGAAAGATAAAGAACAATGCGGAAACTATAGACCAATCTCTTTATTAAATGTAGATTATAAAATATACACAACAATTATATGTAAACGAATAAAGACATTCTTGACGGAATTGATAGAAGATGATCAAACTGGATTCATAGAGGGACGCCAAACACATGACAATATCAGGAGAACAATACATATAATTAACCAAATACATAAAGAAAAGAAAAGCGCAGTAATAATGAGTTTAGACGCAGAAAAAGCATTTGACAGGGTTAACTGGAAATTCCTATATAGTGTACTGGAGCGCTTTGGATTTAACGAAAAATCAGTACAATGCATAAGGACGCTATATCAAGAACCTGTGGCAAGAATCAAGATAAACGGTAGCTTAACAGACAAAGTAAATATACAAAGATCAACTAGGCAGGGATGCTGCTTATCGCCCACCTTGTTTGCTCTGTTCATAGAACCATTGGCTCAAGCGATACGACAAAATAAGAAATTAAAAGGTGTAACAATAAAGGGGGCGGAACACAAGATTGGGCTATTTGCAGACGATATTATAGTTTACCTTGAACAACCAGATAAATCAATAATGGAAATGATGAACTTGATAGAAAATTTTGGAAAATTATCAGGATACAAGATAAACATAACAAAAACACAAGTACTGACATTCCACTATAACCCTCTAAACCAGATAACTGATAAGATCAAACTAAACTGGAAGCAAAAAGAAATAAAATACCTTGGAGTGAACATACCTAAAGACCTAAGCAAAATATATAAAGCAAACTATGATAGGTTGGAACAAGAAATAAAAAAGATATTGATAGATGGTCAATCTTAAATATGGATCTGAATTCAAAAATTGAGACAGTCAAAATCAGCATACAACCTAGATTACTTTACCTCTTCCAGGCTATACCAACAGAGATTCCAGATGCCCAATTCTCAAAGTGGGACAGGATGATATCGAGATTTGTTTGGGGAGGTAAAAAACCAAGAGTGAAATATAAAACCCTCCAATTACCAAAAGAGAAAGGAGGCATGGGCCTACCGAGTCTAAAGGAATATTACTACTCAGCACAAATAAGATATATCATATGTTGGTGCGACGAGGGATATGAGGCAAAATGGAAAGAAATGGAAAAGGAAATTGAGGGACTCCCAGTACAAAGCATAATAGGGGATAAAGATGCATATAAGCAAATCAAACAAATAGACCCAATCACTAAATTTACTTTAGAACTGTGGTATAAAATAGTACAAAAATATAATATAAGGGAAGACATAAAACTATTGAAATGGGTAGCATTTGACAGTCAGTTTGAACCGGCAAAACAAGATAGGGGATACAAAAATCTGGTGAACAAGGGAATCACAGCATGGGGCAATATCGGAAAAAAAGATCTCGGGAGCTTTGTAAATATCAGGAGAAAATTTAAATTAGAAAGATCGGAATTTTTCAGATATCTGCAGATGAGAGATTACTATATGAAGAAGATTAGGCATAACCTCCAAACAGATGTGAACGAGATTATACAACTTATTTTAAGCTCATATGCAGGAAATAAAATAAGAATTATTTCAAAACTATATCAGAAACTTATGACAAACAATCATACAAGTAACTATATAAAGGAGAAATGGGAGAAAGAGCTCAATTTAAACATAACAGAAGAAAGCTGGCAGGAAATATGGAAAACACAACACACATCAACAAATTCAAGGGCATGGAGGGAATTTGGATGGAAAAACCTGATTCGCTTTTTCATTACACCACAGATTCAAGGAAAATATACAAATACCCAATCTTTATGCTGGAGGGGATGTGGGGCTCAAAATGCAGACCACTCACATATGTTTTGGAAATGCTACAAAATATCATCATTTTGGAAATCTATGCATGTGACAATACAGAGGATATTAGGATATAATATACCAATGAACTGTAACCTGATGTACTTATGTGATCTTAAAAAAGACAGTGTTATACAGGCTGAGGACAGATATCTAGTTAAAATCTTGTTGATTGCATGTAAAAAAACTATCACAAAAAAATGGCGATCAGAAGTTCTTCCTGACCAAGAACAATGGACTGACATTGTTGAGGACATACGTATGATGGAAAAACTAACATATCGACGAAGAATGCAAGAAGGAATATGGGAGAAAAAATGGCGGAAATGGACACACTACAAAGTGCAACAACGAGGCAGAAATTGAAAGAATAACCAAAGACAATGAAAAAAACCAGAAGAATTAAGAGATGGAAACTAAAAACTTGATGCTCCAACATTTGTCCCCCCCCCTTTTATTTATTTTTTTTTTTTTATTTTTTATTTTTATTTTGTTTATTTTTTTTTTTATTTTTCCCTACCCTAACCCCTTTGTTTTTTAAATGTAGAATGTGATCTGAATGCATTATATATGATGAAAAATGAATAAAAATCTAAGTTACAAAAAAAAAAAGCGCAGGGAATACAATGACGCGAAAAAGGTGTTAAGAGAGAAGAAATTGCGCTTTCAGACTCCATTTCCTGCGAAGTTAAGGGTCTTCTACGGCGATGAAACGTGTCTCTATAATTCGGCGGAAGAAGCAACAGCTGACATGGCGAAAAGAGGGCTCCCGGTAACGGTATTTAAACCCGCAGCAGACCCGAGTGAGAAGATCAAAGCGCAAACATGGACAACACAAAGACCCTCAAAATCCACGGACCAGCAGCGGGAAACCCAGCGCCAGAGCGTCGCGGATAAACTATCCGTTTTCAGGTTGGAATAGCGACCTTTTTTTTTTTTCCTTTCTCTTGAATCAATCCGCACATCCAACCCCCCTCATACAAGGTAACAAACATTAAAGGAGATGCATATTCAGCATGTGGTAAAACATTTCATGGAACAATCATATTATTTGAAACAAATAAGTCTTTGTAATAAAAAAAAAAAAAAAAAAAAAAAACTTGTTAAAATAGAAATGTGACAATAATCCACATGTTCTCCTCATACTAACAAATACTGTTTTTGCGTGAATGTTTGATGTGATGGGGGTGGGAGGGTGCACACAATTTCACAGGGTTTAGGCATAAAAGGAAAAAAAAAAAATCATTACAAGTTTGGATTGGGTTCTGAAACTCACGTTAAAAGCATGGGACTACTTTCAGTGGTAAGAGAGGGCCCTCAACACGTAACAGAGTTTGAGGAATTTCCCTCAGGGCCTTCACTCCATCAAGGCTCTTCCAGGGTCTTTAAAAAGACCTCAGCTCAGGAAGTTCTTATGACAGCTTTTTGTTTTAAAGTTTTTTACACTATGTTCTTAATGTTTTTCTTGTTTTTAATGTTCTTTCAGTTTCTGAGTAGCACAAATGAGGGCCACCACACAGTTATACTAAACAAAACAACACAATGGAGAAACAGGGTGTAACCAAAATAATTTCATATAATGTAAAAGGAATCCTGAATCCAGTTAAAAGATCCAAGATTCTAGGCAAAATGAAAAAAGACAAAGCAGGAATAATATTTTTACAAGAAACCCACCTAACAGACGTGGAACACAATAAACTCAGTAGACAAGGGTTTAAAATGATCTCTTCATCTTCATATAAGTCAGGGAGGAGGAGGGGAGTAGCGACATTGATATCAACCAAAATTACATTTGAAAAAAAATCAGAACACAAAGATAAAGGAGATACAGTTTGGTAACTGGGCGGCTAGAGGGAGAAGATATCACCCTGCTGAATGTGTATGCTCCCCCAGGGGCTAACTGGAAATTTTATAAAAATGTATTTGACCTAATGATAACTAAAGCTCAAGGTTTAGTGATATGTGGTGGGGACTTCAATCTTAGACTGAATCCATACTGGGATGCTTCTGGTAATTCCCCACATCAAAATAACACCCAAAACAGGAAGACTCGGATGCTACTAAAAGAAATGGGAATCTGTGACGTGTGGAGGGAACTCAACCCCAGTGTAAAAGACTATACATTTTACTCAACTCCACATTCATCTTACTCAAGGATTGACTATTTTTTTATGTTTAATAGAGACATTGGAAGAGTAAAAACATGTAAAATAGGACTGATGGATCTCTCCGACCACAGTCCGATCTACATGGACTTAAATATCCAAAAATACACAAATAATACATTTTCTTGGAGGTTAGATTCAAATGTCCTGAAAGGACCATTGAAAGATGAATTGGAATCAGATATTCTCAGATATTTGGAAGATAACGATAATGGAGAAGTATCCCCTTTAATACTGTGGGATGCATGCAAAGCTGTAATAAGAGGAAAGATTATTGCAAAACTGGCAACCCAAAAGAAACTAAGACAAGAAAAACTATCCACATTAGAGTCAGAACTTAGGAACCTAGAAAAAGAACACAAAGGCAACACTCATTCTACTGACTCGCTCAAGATTAAGGAAATTAAAAACCAAATAAATGAGATCTACACAATAGAAATCCAGAAGAAACTTACATTTCTGAAACAAAAATACTATGAAGCAGGCAGTAAATCGGCAAAATTGCTAGCCTATAAATTGAGGAAACATCAAACAGAAAGAGCAATCTACAAAATCAGAGACCCAGTATCAAAGGAAATAAAATTCAGAATTCAGGATATTCTTAAAAGCTTCGAGAATTACTATAAGAACTTATACTCCCACAAAAAACATAAAAACGCATCCGAGGCATTCCTAAACACATTAAACCTTCCCCAACTTACGGAGTCACAAAATAAAACACTACTGTCAGAAATACATCCTAAAGAATTGGAAAAAGCAATTATGAAACTTAAAGCTAACAAATCCCCAGGAGCTGATGGCTATACAGCAGAGTGGTACAAAACCTTTAAACAGCAACTATCTCCTCTCCTCCTGAAAACATTTAATTATGTCCTCCACACAGGGGAAATCCCCCCCCCTCCTGGAGAGAAGGGGTCATTGCAGTTATACCTAAACCTGAAAAGGATAAACTAGAGTGCTCCAACTACAGACCAATCAGTGTACTAAATCAGGACTATAAGCTTTTTACCATTATCCTTGCCAAAAGGTTAGAAAATATACTGACAGACCTAATTCATTTAGACCAAACAGGTTTTATAAGACAAAGACAGACACAAGACAACATTCGACGCACTTTACACATAATTCATCATATAAAAAAATATAACTTAAATGCAGTCATATTGGGATTAGATGCTGAAAAAGCATTCGATTCGGTTGACTGGTCTTTTCTATATAGAATCTTATCCAGTTTCAATTTTCATAACAACTTCATTAGAACTATACAGGCATTATATAAAAAACCAACAGCTAAAATAAGGATTAACGGTAATTTATCATCATCTTTTGAACTGGAAAGAGGATGTCGTCAGGGCTGCCCCCTGTCTCCACTGCTCTTTGCAATCTTCATAGAACCTCTGAGCCATTGGATAAGACAAAACCAAAAAATTCAAGGTATTACACTTGGTCAGAAGGAACATAAAATAGCACTCTTTGCTGATGACATTTTAATATACCTAGGGCAGCCGAACACTTCTTTACCAGAACTAACCTCAGTTTTTTCAGAGTATGGAGATTTATCGGGGTACAAATTAAACATGCATAAAACCCAAGTTTTAACATTCAACTATGACCCAAATCATTATTCACTAAGCAAACTCAAAACTAACTGGGAGTCGGAATCTATGAAATATCTGGGGGTCAATATCCCGAAACAACTCAACAAAATTATATCACTAAACTATGATCCACTGGTGACAAAAATAAAATCTGACCTAGCAAGATGGAATATGATACCATTCTTGGGTACTGCACAAAGAATTGAAGCAGTCAAAATGAATATACTTCCACGTCTTCTATACCTTTTCCAAACAATACTGGTAGAACCTCCCAAAAAAACATGGCAGGAGCTGGACAGAAGGATCTCAAGATTCATATGGCAGGGCAAGAGACCTAGAATCAGATATAGAACCCTACAGCTAAACAAAGACAAAGGTGTGCTCGCGCTGCCAAATATCAGGGACTACTTTAAAGCCGCACAAATTAAAACTTTAGTAGAGATATGTAACCCAGTCTACACTGCACAATGGAAGGAGATCGAATGCCAAATAACAAGTGACATCCCCCTACAGGCGATAATAAGGAACAATGCCTTACCTAAGCTTTTGAATAACACTAACCCGTGGATAGAGACCCCGCTAAAAATTTGGTTTAAGATAGTCAGAGAGAATCAAACTAAAGAGCCCTATCGACTTCTGCAATGGATTGCCTATGATCAGGACTTTACTCCTAATAAAACAGACACCAGATTTAAAAAGTGGAAGGAGAAAGGGCTGATAAAATATTACGATTTTTTTAAAGGGCAAATCTCAAGAAGTTTTGAAGATTTGAAAAAACAAGGCCTAATAAATCAAGACCTTTACAGGTTCTTCCAGCTTAGACACCACATAAACAATATACTTAAAAAGGAGGTTTTGGAAAGGGCCCAGTCAGGTGTTCTGAAGGTCTTCTTAATGGCATATAAAGGGATCCCAGGGATCAGATACATTTCTAAAATATACCAAGGTCTTCAAGACTTAAAAGGAGACAACACATCTTATATAAAAGAGAGATGGGAAAAAGAGGGGAATTTCACTTTACAACTGGAAATATGGGAAAAGCTAAATAAACAGCAATGGAAAAGTACCTCATCCCTGCAGTGGAGAGAATTTGGATGGAAAAACTTGGCAAGATTTTTCAGAACACCTGCACAAAACAAATTTACCCATAAGGGATTGAACTGTTGGCGCTTGTGTGGTGAAAAGACTGCAAATCGTTTTCATGTGTTTTGGTCATGCCCAGTTATCCACCAATATTGGACCAAGGTACAGACAATATTGGGGAAAATATTCAAAATTACAGTTCCCTTTTCTTTTGTAACTTTGTATTTGGGTTTACTACCGGACTCACTGGAAAGACGAGGAGAAAAATACTTATTCAATGTTTTAATATTGGCAAGTAAAAAAGCTCTAACTAAAAAATGGATGTTGAAGGACTGTCCTACACCTGAAGATTGGACTAACGTGATCCAAGACATTTACTCGATGGAAAAGTTGACATTCGCACTGAGACAGGACATGGATGGGTTCATGAACTTTTGGCAACCCTGGACCGCATATGTGTCTTCCATTAGATCTAATCTTTGACAAATACCATTTCAATAATGGTTCCGCTCTTTGTTCCAACGCTACTCAGATGCTCTTTTATCTTTATTTACTTACTTTTTCTTTTTGTTTGTTTTTTACTGGTTTGTTTGTTTGTTTGTTTTTTTTCTCTTTAATTTCACTTTTTCTTTCACTTTAAAAAAAAAAGGGGTGTTGTAAGAATTAATCTTCCAATGTTGTCAGATATCAGAAAATAAGGGAACATGTGATGAAAATGTAAACAATGCATTGCTGTAACGACCTGTATACCCTTTACAAAAACTTAAATAAAAAAAATAAAAAAAAAATGTTGCTGTCAGGTTTGTCTCAGCAGCTGGCTCAGCTTAAAACAAGTTTAGGTCTAATTTTTCAATATTTAAAACTAGACCACACTAAACTGATCCTCCGGTACTGCAGGGCAACCTCATTCTACATGCAAAACATCACTCAAAGCACATATATACCCCCACATGCACACCTGATGTAACATTATTGATTAGGGCTGTTCATTAAAAAGTATGAAAAGAGGGAGCGTTTCTGTCAGAGTGTGCGGAAAAACACACACACGCCAATGTAAAGTGAATAAAAGTTTCTAAATCCCCATTAAGGCTGGGAGTGCTGGGAATCCCTTAAGAATTATTCTATTTGTTTGTTATTTTAAGGGTTGAGAAAATTAGGAAAGTTACCTTAAGTAGAAGCACTGACTTCCTCTTTGACCATTTCAAAATAAAACAATGTGAAATGTGACAACAATATTAAAAATGGTAGTTTTGCAGAGAAACTGACTGCCTCTTTATAATGAACTGAAAAAGAATATTAAAAATTGCTATCATAAACATTATTAATTGAATATATATTCATGATTATATTCATGAAGCAACATTTGCATTGCTTGAGAAAACTTGCACGCTTCCAAACTGACCGAACCATAATGACAATGTTTTATCGGGCTTTTATTGAATCTGTTTTATCCTTTTCTTTAGTGTCATGGTTTGGTCAGATAAAACTGAAACAGAGGAAATCCTTGGATCAGGTAGTTAGATGGTCCAGTCGTTTGCTTGGTGAGTCACAGCTGAGCCTGACATCCCTGTACACCAGACAAGTACAGAGGATGGCTACCTCCATTTTAAATGATGACTCCCACCCTTTGCACTGCAACTTTCAGCTTCTTCCCTCAAGACGGAGGTTTGCTGTCCCAAAAAGTAAAACCCAGCGCTACAAAAACAGCTTTGTTCCTGCTGCTGTCAAAGAGTTGAACAAGTTGTAACAATATATTGCACATAATTTAGGTACCTATTTATTAACTCCATTTTATATTTACTTATTTTTGTAGGATGTTATTTGGGTTCTAAATATTTTATTGGGTTTTAGACCTTTGAGTTTTTAACCTCTTTGACTAGTTTTTAACTTTTTAATATGACCCTTCTCTCTTACCTCTGGTTTTTCTCTCATCTCTTTGTCTTTATATCCTGATTGATGGAGCCTTGAGTATTTTTATCATGTTTATAGTCAGCTTCATGTGTGCCTGTATTTGTGTCTATGTTGAATGTAATTGTGGCTTGTAAATATGGATGTCACCAGACTGCAAAACAAATCTACCTACGGGTACAAATAAAGTAACCTGAACCTGAACCTGATTACCAAGTGTTTTATGTTGCTCTAGCAATATTTTTGTTGAATATGAGAGTCACATGTATATTTTATGAAAAAATGCAATTAAAAATTGCTTAAAAAATACATCTTTTTAATTTCATTTGGCTCTATCAATATTGTACATGACTGCAGCCTTCTTTTATGGCCTCAGTGTAACTGAACTGTGCTGTCCAAATAAGAAAATTACCCAAAAGCTCTGATGATACTGCAGAGCTTTCTCATGGCAAAGTGAATTTGCACTAGTTTGTATGCCAATAGATGTGGCGATGATCCCCTACAAAGGAAAGCTGCTGGAGCACAAAGACAATGAAACAGCGGGATCTGACAGGATGAAACAAGGGCGCACAGCAGTGGTAATTGCATGGATGCTCTCACCTTCCCGTAAAGTGTTCTTGGTCTGAAGTCTGTAGTGCCCATTCACAACGAATATTGCACTAGAGACCATTACAGAGACAATTTGAGCAAGGATTGTGCCATTTGAACAAGGTTTAGGATTAAACACCACCCAAGGAAAATACTATATCTTATAACTGCCACATTATTAATGGACAAGAAAGTTTAATAAAGACAAAATATTTAATTATCATTTTTACTAAAATAAGAAATACAGAAAATACTGCAGGGCAGTAATAACTCAGTCCCAGCACAGTACTGAGTAGAAGTCAATGTTATGCATACTAAATGGAATGATGCTGAGTGTGGGTCTGCGCCGCGCTTGGGTCTTTGTGGTTTTTCAGTATTTGTATTTAGTCTTGATTTCTTGTCCATTATGTTTTGTGCTTTTATTTTGACAGCACAGTTCGTGGCTTCCGGCTGTCAAGTCTTTTCATGGTAGTCACAGCTGTTTGTGTTTAGTTAATCATTTTCACTCCACACCTGATTCATATTTGAGTTCCTGTATTACTGTTTAAGCTTGCTGGCGGTGATTATTCCGTGCAGCAACCTCATCTTGTGCTGACTGGAATCCCCATGCCCAAGTCGAGTCTTTCTTCTGCTTAGTGTTGTGTCCATAATCCTTCTAATAATAACCAGGCCGGAGGTGCAGTGAACGTACAAACGTACGAACAAATCCGTTCCCACCAAGACCATACGGCGTCACTCAAACAACAAACCCTGGATCAACCCTGAGATAAAAACACTTCTGAGAGAGAAGAAGAGGATCTTCAGGTCGGGGAATAGAGAGATGCTGAAGTCCGTACAGAGGGAGCTGAGGAGAAAGATCAGAGTAGGCAAGGACAGCTTCAGGAAGAAGATGGAGGACAAGCTGCAACAGAGCGACATCAGCGGGGTCTGGAGAAACCTCAAAACCATCTCTGGTCTCCAGAATACCTCCCCCCAGGCCACTGGGGGCAGGGAGTGAGGCGAACAACCTGAATCTGTTTTTCAATAGGTTTGACCAACCGCCCTCCCCCCTGTCTGCACAACAACCACTGCTGCCTCTAAAGAAATCAAGTCCTGCTGCCCACCCCCCACTCCACCAACACCCCCCCACTCCCAACACACAGCCCCCCATCCTGACCCTGACCAGGACCCAGGTGAGGACGGAGCTGAGGAAGATCAAGGCGAGGAAGGCGTCGGGACCGGACGGCATCAGCGCAAAGCTCCTCAAGTCCTGTGCAGACCAGCTGTGTGGGATTGTGACGTATATCTTCAACCTGAGGCTGAAACTGGGGAGGGTACCACAGCTGTGGAAAACATCTTGTGTGGTACCTGTACCAAAAACATCCCACCCCAAAGACCTGAACAGCTACAAACCGGTGGCCTTGACGTCCCACTTGATGAAGACCCTGGAGAGACTGCTCCTTGCTCACCTCCGCCCCCTGGTGGAACCAGCGATGGATCCACTCCAGTTCGCCTACCAGCATGGCATTGGGGTGGAGGATGCGGTGATCTTCCTCCTTCACCGTTCTCTGTCCCATCTAGAGAAGCCCGGAAATATGGTGAGGATCATGTTCTTTGACTTCTCCAGTGCTTTCAACACCATCCAACCGATGATCCTGAAGGACAAGCTGCTGCGCGCAGGGGTGGACCAGCACCTGTCATCATGGATCCTGGACTACCTCACGAACCGGCCTCAGTTTGTGAGAACCCGGGACTGTGTGTCCGACACGATCATCAGTAGCACGGGGGCCCCCCAGGGAACGGTGCTGGCTCCCTTCCTGTTCACTCTTTATACTGCGGACTTCTCACACAACACAACACACTGCCATCTACAGAAGTTCTCTGATGACTCTGCGATCGTTGGCCTCATCTCCAATGGAGATGAAGCTGAGTACAGAGGGCTTATCCAGGACTTCGTGGACTGGTGCCATCGGAACTGCCTCCAGATCAACGCGAGGAAAACTAAGGAGCTGGTGGTGGACTGTCGCATGCAAGGACAACCCCTCACAGCACCAGTAAATATACAGGGAACAGACATCGAGATGGTGACAGCCTATAAGTACCTGGGTGTTCATCTGAACAATAAACTAGACTGGTCACACAATACTGACGCACTCTACAAGAAGGGACAGCGCAGGCTGTTCCTGCTGAGGAGACTCAGGTCTTTTGGTGTACAAGGGGCGCTACTGAAGACATTCTATGACACGGTGGTGGCATCAGCCATCACTTTTGGAGTGGTCTGCTGGGGCAGTGGCATTACTGCAGCCGATAGGAAGAGACTGAACAAACTGATCAAGAAAGCTAGCATCTGTCCTGGGGCAGCGCCTTGATCCGGTGGAGGAGATAGCAGAGAGAAGGACGGTGGCTAAACTGTCATCTCTGCTGGAGTCCGAGTTCCACCCTATGCAGGACATACTGAATGCACTGAGGAGCTCATTTAGCAGCAGACTACATCATCCCAGGTGCACAACCGAGAGGTTTCGTAGGTCCTTCCTACCAACGGCTGTCAGACTGTACAACCTAAGCAGGGCTGCTCGCAGAGATAGCAAAAAGACGTAACAAACTAATAGTTTTTTGAATGCAAAGATGCAATAGACTTACACAATGGTCCCCTCCGGCATACAATAGGAAAATACCGGTCGCTATGGAGAGTGAGAATATGTATGGGCACATAATCATACCATGTAGGATAACTAAGTAGACGGTTGTGCTGTTTCATCCCATCTAGCAACAATGCTCTGCACTGTGTGTGTTTATATATTTACATATTTATTCCATCTAGCTACAATGCTCCACACTGGGTGTGTTTATATTTATATATCTATATATTTATTCCATCTAGCTACAATGCTCCGCACTGTGTGTTTATATATCTACATATTATTCCATCTAGCTGCATTGCTCCGTACTGTGGGTGTTTATATATTCACATATTTATTCCATCTAGCTACAATGCTCCGCACTGTGTTTACATATTCATATATTTATTCCATCCAGCTACAATGCTCTGCACTGTGTGTCTGTGTGTGTGTATATATATATTTTATAGTAACATGTACATATGTATATTAGCTGCTCTTGCTTGCTTGTTTTTTTTTCTTGCCTTCTGATTGTTGCTCTGAGTGCTGCTATCCCTGTGCTGTTGCAATCCTGGAATTTCCCCGTTGTGGGACTAATAAAGGCTTATCTTATCTTATCTTATCTTAACGTAGCTTTATTATAATAGCAACTATGTATAGTCAGCTTAGGGCGCTCCTACTGCCCAGAGGGTCAACAGTGAAAGAGACATGGCTACCTCCCGCTGAGCCTCTTATTCCCCGGGAGCCCCGGCCACCATATTACTACTTACATTCCATACATAACACTTAGGTCTTTATCCTCGCCAGTTATATGTAAGTTACCTTTTGTTTTTTTTCCACAATATTTTTTATTGAACCTTTTTTTTTTTACAAACATAACACAAACACTCAAACACTAACACTAAACTAATTTAAAAAAAAAGTACTAAAAACACCAACAACCACTAACAAAGGCAGGTCTTCAACAATGCTCCTCTGTTTAGTCTAGGCAATCCATTACATAAGTATACATATTATACATTCACCAGTTTGGAATTTACAAGGTCCACACACATCATTCACCTTCTTCTTCAAAAGTTATGTTTAAATTCTTTACATAATCAATGAAAGGTCTCCATATATTCTCAAACACAATTTCCTTTGATTTCAGTATGTATGTTATTCTTTCTAGTGGAAGGTTTGTTAACATCTGTCTTAACCACTGAGTCACATCTGGTCTATGAGTCTTTTTCCACAACAGTGCAATACATTTTTTGGCGTTAAGCAAACTGAGGTCTATGAATGCTCTTTCACTTTTATTAAAGTTATGCTTTTCTGGATGCAGACCCAACAAAAACAATTTAGGATTCAATATGATTTGTTTTGAAATTATTTTTTCAATTGTTACCCTCACCTCTTCCCAAAACATTCTAATTTTTCTACATGCCCATAAACAATGAAATAAGGTTCCTTTACTTTCCATACATTTTGTGCACATATCTGGTATATTTTTGTTATATCTATTTAACTCCACTGGTGTAACATACATCCGCATTAACCATTTAAAATGTATCAATTTAAGACGTGCATTTATTGATTTGGTTTGAGCTTCTGTACAAGCCAATTCCCATTGTTCCTCTGAAATTTCAGTTTGCAGGTCTTCTTTCCAATAATTCAATCTTTTCTGTGAATTTTCACTTGAGGATAGTGTCAATGAGTTATAAAACTCTGAAATAATACCCTTTCTCTTACTATCTTTCGTCAAAATTTTTTCCAAGGAAGAATAAGTAGGTCGGGTGAGAGCATTATTTTGATTTGATCGAATAAAGTTCCTAAGCTGAAGATATTTAAAAAAATGTGTTCTATTAAGATTAAATTTGATCCTCAGTTCTTCAAAAGACATTATGTTATCTGAACATGACAGATATAAGTCTTGAATCTTTTGAATCCCTTTTAAATTCCATACTTTAAATACAGCATCCGCTCTCCCTGGTTTAAAATATTGATTACCCCATATTGGGCTAAATTGTGACAATAAGTGTGGTTCTTTTAAATATTTTTTGGTTTCACACCATATTTTGATCATATGCTTTACAATTGGATTTTTAACTTGTTTCTGTAATTTTTTAGCCGAGTCTGAGTATATGAATAAGGGAAGAGGTAAAGGTAAATTGTATGATTCCATTTCAGTCCAGTGAGGGAGAGAGGGAGATCATTTGATGAAAAATAATATGTCATAGACCTCAGTTGTGCTGACCAGTAATACAACATAAAGTTTGGACATTTCAGACCTCCACGATCAAATGGTAAATATAGTAAGGACAGACGTAATCTAGCCTTCCTATTGTTCCATATAAATTCCACTAATTTTTTTTTAATTATTGAGAATAGATCTGAAGGTGGTGGTAAAGGAATGTATTGAAATAAATAAAGTATTTTAGGTAAGATATTACTTTTAAGTATATTAATTCTCCCGATCATCGACATTGGTAGTGACATCCATCTCTGAAGTAACTCATTAATATCTGTCATTAAGGCTTCATAGTTGGCACTGGCGACTGATTCTAGCTTAGGCACAATTTGAATTCCTAAATATTTAAACTGATTTACAACATTGAATTGATTTACCTCAGGAGCTGGGTGATTTCTCTGGGTCTCATTTAGCATTAATATTGAAGATTTAGTTTTATTTATTTTATATCCTGATATTTCCCCAAAATTCTTTATTAAATTCAACAAGGTCGGAATTGATTTTTTAAGATTCGACATAAACAAAATTATGTCATCGGCATACAGGGAGATTTTATGTTCTGTTGGTCCTACTTTAATTCCATATATTTGTGGATGTAAACGTACTGCCATCGCTAAAGGTTCAATTGCCATAGTAAACAGTAAAGGTGAAAGTGGACAACCTTGTAGACATCCTCTATTGATATTTATTGATTTTGAAATATTGCTGTTTGTTAGGATTTCTGCTGTAGCATTATTGTATATTATCTGAACCCATTTTATGAAATTATTTCCAAGTCCAAACCTTTGTAAGACTTCAAAAAGAAAGGGCCATTCAACCCTATCAAAGGCCTTTTCGGCGTCCAATGATAGGAGAGCTGTATCCAGTGCTTCTTTATTAGAATAGATAATATTAAATAGTCTTCTTACATTATGGAAGCCTTGTCTTCCCTTTATAAAGCCATTCTGATCTCGGTTAATAATATTTGGTAATATTTCTTGTAGTCGTCTTGCTAAAATTTTACAGATTATCTTAAGGTCAGCTGCAACATGTCAACTTTATGCAGATGATGCAGTTATTTACACAGCTGCCAAGACTCCAGCACAGGCTGCAGATGTATTGTCCACAAGTATGGTTGATGTCCAAGAGTGGCTCTTCCAGAACCATCTATTGCTGAACCTTCAGAAAACAGTTTCAATGTACTTTTCAATCAAAAAATATAACCTGCAACGTTTTAAAGTTAATATACATGATCAAGACATCAGTTTAGTTACAGAATTCAAATACCTTGGCATTGTACTAGATCCTCAATTCAAATTTAATCTTCATATAAAGAAAATTTCAAAAACAGTAAAAAAAAATCTGAACTGCTTTAAATTAATTAGATATTACATACCATACGAAGCAGCTGTACTGTATATGCATTCTATGGTTTTCTCTCATATATCATACTGTTTGACAGTCTGGGCTGAAGCAGCTCCTTCCACAATAAGACATATAGGTTCATTAAATAATCAAACTCTAAAAATCTTGGACAAAAAGCCCATTAGGTGGCATCACTGTTATATTTAAAAAAAATACAATCTATTGACTTTTGAGAGTTTCATTGACCTCTGTTTTCTGAAATTAACTTTCAAATCTACTGGAGGAAGAAGCGCCCCCCCCCCCCCCACACCAGGGCTGCTCGGAGAGGCGCTCCGGCCACCGGCAGAGTGAAGAAGCCTCGCCGTTACAGGCCCGTGGCTCTGAGAGAGATCCGTCGCTGCCAGAGATCCAAGGAGCTGCTCATCCGCAAGCTGCCCGTCCAGCGCCTGGTGAGGGAGATCGCTCAGGACTTCAAGACCGTCCTGCGTTTCCTGAGCTTCGCCGTCGTGGCTCTGCAGGAGACCAGCGAGGCCCACCTGATGGTCTCTTCTTCGCTAAGGGGGTTCACCATCATGCCCAAAGACTTCCAGCTGGCCCGCTGCATCCGCGGAGAGAGAACTTAGACTTTCTGCTGCACATTCACCAACCATAATGCTCTGCACTGTGTGTCTATATATATACATTTATAGTAATATGGACATATGTTTACTAGATGTTGTTTTTTCTTGCCTTCTGATTGTTGCTCTGAGTGTTGCTATCCCTGTGCTGTTGCAATCCTGGAATTTCCCCATTGTGGGACTAATAAAGGCTTATCTTATCTTATCTTAAATGTTTCCATAAATCAGCGCCCGAGCCACTTGCTGGTTTCATCCAAAGACAGGACAGCAGCAGAGCCACCAGGAGTTCTGTTAACAATAACTGTAAAATATTCCACTGCAGAACCACATTTGGACAAACAGCTTTCTCTATAAAGGGCAGTCACATCTGGAACACAATGCCAAATGAAATTAAAATAATAACGGACTTTAAAACATTCACTAAAAAGGTTAAAAACTGGCTGAAAAATAAACAAGAATGTACCCATATATGAAATGATTGTCTGCAGGGTGAGAGTGAATGAAGGGAAGGAATGAATGTGTTTGTTTATAGTGAGTGACGAAGGGAGGGAGTGTAGAGGATGCCTTTCACAGACGAGACTGAGTTTATTTCTCAGGGTTGGTTTATTGAGAGGTCACATCCTCTAACAAGCACAGAATCTCAGAAAAGAGGCAGAACAATCATCCTTCACAGTTCTTATGCTCTCCAAAGTCACAAACCCCCAACATCAAGTGATACCCCCCCCAACCCACAGTCCTTTAGTAAACATACAGCCCCTGAGGCTCCTTGGCGTCTCCATTGTCTCTCATCCTTCTAGCCTCTGGGGCTCCTGCTGGGACATTCTCTCCAATGTCTCCTGCAAGAGCAACTTCACACCTCCCATAGGTCTCTGCAGGGTCAGGTCCTTTTTGGCCATTAAGACATGAAGCTTCCAGAATATGCACCGTCATGCCTACTAGGTATATGCGGGGAATATGAATACCATATATGCGCCCTAAATATGCGCCATATAACCCCCCCCAAACGTCTAAATAAGGACAAAGTACACCCCAATATGCATAGAATCATGTCATATCACACAGAACAGCAAAATGGCACAACATATCACACTCCCAACTGCTTGGGCTTCAACCTCCTGCCACATCTGCTGTAAGCAGGTTTCGATCTGACTGTAGCTGTTTCTTGCATCTGTGGATTAGAGTCGTTAGCACATCCTTGTGAAAGCTTAGAACAGTGTCTCCCCGGTGGCCTGCCGCGACGGGGGGCCCTGGCTAACTGCACTTGTTCATCAGCCAACACAAAAGTGGGTTTGAGTCTGTTAATGCAGACTAATTCCCTCCTGTCACCCAAATCGAGCAAAAAATGTTTTTCCCCAGTTTCCAACACTCTGAATGGTCCATCATAAGGCGGTCTTAAACCTGGCCTCTGAGCGTTGTGTCTGACAAAGACAAATTCTGCGTTCTTTAAGGTCTTAGGCACAAAAACGCGTGGGAAACTGTGATGAACTGGGCCGGGGAGGGTGTTTGATCCCATGTCGCTCTGCAGCAGCTGAGTGGGTGGGCGGTTTGGTGCGGGGGTCTCTGGAAGGAATTCGCCCGGTAACCGGAGGGGTTGGGCAAAAACTAGCTCAGCCGGGGAGGCTTGCAAATCTTCCTTAGGTGCTGAACGCAACCCTAATAAAACCCATGGAAGTTTATCAACCCAATTTGTGTCCGTGAGGGCCGCTCTGAGGGCTGCTTTCAATGACCGGTGAAAGCGTACGCACAAACCGTTGGCTTGGGGATTATAAGCGGTAGTGAGGTGAATTTTCACCCCCAGACTGAGTGCCATGGATGACCAGAGCTCGGAAACGAATTGGGGACCCCTGTCAGACGTTATGTCTGACGGGACTCCAAAACGCGCGACCCAAACCGTTAAAAACGCGCGCGCAACGTCTGCTGCTGTAGTTGACGCCAGGGGGACCGCTTCTGGCCAGCGCGTGGTGCGGTCCACCATGGTTTGAAGGTGTGTGAACCCCTGCGACAGCGGGAGGGGTCCCACCAAGTCGATATGCACGTGGTTGAAGTGTTTGGCCGGGATGTGAAAAGGTTCTAAGGGGGCCCTCGTGTGCTTGTGTATCTTTGCTCTTTGACAAGCTGCGCAGGCTGCGGCCCACTCTTTGACCTGTTTATGCAGCCCCGGCCAAACGAATTTTTCTCCCACCATTTTGACCGATGCGCGAACCCCCGGATGTGCCAGCGAATGGATTAAATCAAAAACGCGGCGGCGCCACGCAGCTGGGACCACGGGGCCGGGGCGCCCCGTGGAGACATCGCAGATTAGAGGAGGCACACCTATCTGTTGCACCCTGTGCTCCAGCCTTAGCCCTGTTGGCTCAGACTGGAGCGCGCGCACATCCGCATCGTTAACCTGCTCGGCGGCCATGGCTGCGTAATCTAAGCCCACGCAGACCGGGGCTGCGAGCGCTTCCGCGCCGCAAGCCTGGCCCGCGTCCACGGCCATCGTGTCTGCCCCCTGGGGGCCTGGCGTTGCAACTGCGAGCGAGAAACAATCTGCCACTACATTGTGTTTGCCCGCCACGTGTTGAATGTCGGTGGTAAACTCCGAAATCACGGCCAGCTGTACCTGCTGCCGGCCCGACCAAGGCTCTGAAATCTTGGCCATTGCAAATGTTAATGGTTTGTGGTCTACAAACGCGGTGAAACGGCGCCCTTCCAGCCAGAACTGGAAGTCGCGGATGGCCAAATGCAGGGCTAAAAGTTCCCTATCGAACGCGCTGTATTTCCGCTCATTATCTCGCAATGTTTTGCTGAAAAACGCAAGCGGTTGCCAGCTCCCTGCTACCAGTTGCTCGACAACCGCCCCAACTGCTACGTCGGAAGCGTCCGTGGTTAGTGCCATGCAAGCTACTGGCACCGGGTGTGCCAGTAACGCAGCGTTCGCCAGGGCCGACTTGACCTGGGAGAAAGCACGCTCCCGTTCCGGGGACCACTCGACCTTATTTGCAGGTTTTTGTTTCTTTAGTGCCGCGTACAGTGGGTGCATGAGCTGTGCCACGCTGGGGAGGAAGCGGTTATAAAAATTGACCCTCCCCAAAAATTCTTGCAATGCTTTAACTGTCTGCGGTTGGGGAAACTCCGTTATCGCGCGTACTTTATTGGGCAGCGGGACCGCTCCTTCTGGAGAAACGCGGTGCCCCAAAAAATCGATTTGCGCTACCCCGAACTGGCATTTCGCTGGGTTAATTATTAACCCATGCTCTGTCAGCCTCTGAAAAACTGCTGTGAGGTGGCGTTCGTGTTCGTCCTCGGATGTACTGGCTACTAAAATATCATCCACGTAGACGAACAGGAAAGGGAGGCCACGCAACACCGCATCCATCATGCGTTGGAACGTCTGTGCGGCGCCCTTGAGGCCGAAAGGCATGTGCAAAAACTCGAAAAGCCCAAAGGGGGTTATTACTGCCGTTTTGGGTATGTCTTGAGCGCGGACTGGGACTTGATGATAACCGCGCACCAAATCTATTTTGGAAAAGATGCGCGCCCCTGCCAAATGTGCCGAAAAATCCTGGATGTGCGGAATCGGGTAGCGGTCGTGTGCTGAAGCATTATTTAACCTGCGGAAATCACCGCAAGGCCGCCACGAGCCGTCAGCCTTGGGAACCATATGCAGGGGTGACGACCAAGGGCTGTTAGAGCGTCTAACAATGCCCAGTTTTTCCAAGTTGGCGAATTCCTCACGCGCGATGGCCAGTTTAGCTGGGTCCAAGCGCCGAGCTTTTGCAAAAACAGGGGGGCCAGAGGTAGTTATGAAGTGCTCGACCCCGTGTTTGGCTACTGACACTGAAAATGTCGGGACCGTGAGTGCTGGGAACTGATTGAGTAGTGCATGAAACTTACCACCCGCAGCTGTGACATTGGGATGTGCAGAAGGCAGGGCCACCCGAGCTGTACAGGAGATAGAGTGGAAAGACAGTGCATTTACCATACGTCTTTTAGTAAGATCAACTAATAAACTGTTTGAGCATAAAAAATCAGCACCAAGCATGTTGTTGCTAACTGCAGCTACGACGAAAGTCCACTTGAAGGTGCGACCGTGGAAGGATAGGAGGAGCGTCTTCTCCCCATAGGTTTTGATCGTCGAGCCATTTGCCGCTAGCACCAGGGGTCCGCTGGAAGGCGCCAGCAGGTCCGCGTAGGAAGGCTTGACAAAACTCAGCTGGGAACCTGTGTCCACCAGGAAATTCTTCCCTGAATTCGCGTCCGTCACGAAAAGCAGCTTATTCTTCGCGTCGAGAGCAGCAGCTGCTACCGACTCTCGGTCTTGGCGTTTCCCTGGCGCTTGTATCGGCACGGTGGGATGCATCTGCACACCCTCTCGGCGAAACGTCGATGGTAAAAGCAGAGGGTGCCATCCGCTCCGCTTCTCCTGGTCTCTGCCGCTGCTGACGTCAGTGGGTCCGGTGCTGCGGCCTCTGGTCTCCCCTCATCTCGCGGGGGTGCGTTCAGCTCCGTTGCCGCCGTCGTGGCTGCGTGTCATCTATGGGCGTCGACGAGCCACGAAGATAAAACTGTCGTCATCTTCGCCTCTCAGGTTCATCATCCTCGCCATCAGATCTGCCGGCCTGTCTGCTTCCCCTTCTGTTAGCGCCAGAAGTCTCTCTGCTCGCTCTCCCTGCGAGGGAGTGAAAGCTCGAATGAGGGCGGCTTTCAGTGCGTCATACTTGTCGTCCTGGGGCGGGTGGTTGGTCAGGCTCTCCACCCGCTGCACTGTGAGGCTGTCCAGCTTCGTGACGACATGGTAGAACCTCGTTGCGTCTGCTGAGATTCCCCGAAGGTGGAACTGCGCCTCCACA
This sequence comes from Pholidichthys leucotaenia, assembly GCA_020510985.1. NCBI lineage: Eukaryota > Metazoa > Chordata > Actinopteri > Cichliformes > Pholidichthyidae > Pholidichthys > Pholidichthys leucotaenia. The sequence continues at coordinate 145,462,490 of CM035845.1, read as the reverse complement.
GTGGTAAACCAGGAGCGTGGGTTATGTTGCCAGAAATCGGGCAGCTGTAGTGTGGTAGCTGCGTTAACCCGGTTGGCTCCTGAAGAATCCGGTGCGGGAAGATCGTCGCCACCGGCCATAGTTTGTCGTAGGTCACCAGAGTAGAGGATGCCTTTCACAGACGAGACTGAGTTTATTTCTCAGGGTTGGTTTATTGAGAGGTCACATCCTCTAACAAGCACAGAATCTCAGAAAAGAGGCAGAACAATCATCCTTCACAGTTCTTATACTCTCCAAAGTCACAAACCCCCAACATCAAATGACACCCCCCCAACCCACAGTCCTTTAGTAAACATACAGCTCCTTTGCGTCTCCATTGTCTCTCATCCTTCTAGCCTCTGGGGCTCCTGCTGGGACATTCTCTCCAACTTCCTGTCTCCTGCAAGAGCAACTTCACACCTCCCGTAGGTCTCTGCAGGGTCAGGTCCTCTTTGGCCATTAAGACGTGAAGCTTCCAGAATATGCACCGTCATGCCTACTAGGTACACTACCGTTCAAAAGTTTGGGGTCACTTAGAAATGTCCTTATTTTTGAAAGAAAAGCACTTTTTTTCAATGAAGATAACTTTAAACTAATCAGAAATACACTCTATACATTGTTAATGTGGTAAATGACTATTCTAGCTGCAAATGTTTGGTTTTTGGTGCAATATCTACATAGGTGTATAGAGGCCCATTTCCAGCAACTATCACTCCAGTGTTCTAATGGTACAGTATGTTTGCTCATTGCGTCAGAAGGCTAATGGATGATTAGAAAACCCTTGTGCAATCATGTTTGGTCTGCAATGCTGTAATTGGTGCAAATGGAGGATTCTTTGACGAAAGCAAAGTTTGAAGGAAAAAATTATTATTTCAAATACAAATCATTATTTCTAACCTTGTCAATGTCTTGACTATATTTTTTATTCATTTTACAACTCATGGTGGTAAATAAGTGTGACTTTTCATGGAAAACACAAAATAACTGTCTGGGTGACCCCAAACTTTTGAACGGTAGTGTATATGCGGGGAATATGAATACCATATATGCGCCCTAAATATGCGCCATAGGAGGCCTGAAATAGGCAAATGTGAGTCAGGTTGTTATATTGTGCATTTATAATTTTTATAATATTTATAATTGTGTATTTATAATGTATTTATAATCTTTTTTGCATTGATGTATGTGGTTATTGTTTATTCTGTTTTCATTTTTTTATCTTTTTCTTTCCTTTTTTCTTTTTACTTGTTTCTCCTCTCTAAAGCCCATCCAGGGACAAGAGTTGCAAATTAGCTAATAGCTATACACACTTTGTGCAACACATCAGATTGATTGTCATTTGATTAATTGTCTATGTTTATTGCACTGTCCCTGTCAAATAAACAAATAATCTAATCTAATCTTATAGGCTTATTGGTCTCATATTTTCACATTTATTAGAGGGTTTATCTGGTTTTGGCAACAGTATAATTAAGGCATTATTCATGTATGGTGGTAAATTACTATTTTGAAATGCTTCTAAAACCATTTCCAAAAATGGTTTTATTAATTTATTCTTAAATTTTTTATAGAGGTCAACTGGAAGACCATCTGGTCCTGCACTTTTTCCTGATTTCATATTATCAATGGCTAGCCCAACTTCTTCTTGACTAATTTTAGACTCCAGTATCTCCCTGTTTTCATTTGGAATACACGGTATAGATAATCCGTCCAAAAACCCATTTAATTTTGTTAAGTCAGTTTCATTTTTTGTATCATATAATTTTTCATAATAATCTCTAAAGGCACTATTAATTTCTAAAGGATCTACAACTGCCTGTCCGTTACTTATAATACTGGTAATTGGTGTTTTAAATTCTAATTGTTTAATCTGCCATGCCAATAACTTTCCTGATTTTTCACCTTGTTCATAAAAAGATTGCTTCAATCTTAGAAGACTCGAGGCAGCTCTATTCGCTGATTTTTTGTCATATTCAGCTCTCAGAATCAGTAATTCGTTCTCTAACTTTGGGTCACTTCCTGCATACACTTTTTCTTGAAGAATTTTTATTTTATGTTCCAATTGGACTCTCTCCTCTCGAGTCTTCTTAGATTTTGAACCTGTATAACTAATAATATGTCCCCTAATAAAAGCTTTGAAAGCCTCCCACTTTATACATGCTGATGTTTGTGTAGTATTGATATCAAAGAACTCATCTATCTGTTTTTCTATGTACTTAACAAATTCCTCATCCTGAAGCCATTTATGCTGAAATTGCCACCTACCTGGTTCCTTTGTCAATTTCTTATCTACATATATTAAACAGCAGGGTGCATGATCAGAGATCACAATATTATCATAGAAGCAGTTTTGAATCTTGGACCTTAATTCTGTGGAGATCAAAAAATAGTCAATACGTGAGAATGTCTTGTAGGTATTGGAATAACAAGAGTAGGCTTTAACTTGTGGTTTCATTTCTCTCCATATATCTAGCAATCTCAGTTCTTTCATAAAATGATTAATGATCATCCTGCATCCATTGTGCGTACAGTCCAGTCTTGTTGATTTATCTATACCAGGATTCAATGTACAATTAAAATCCCCTGCTATTATATGTTGCCCTGTAAGTGATGATAAAATAAGAAGTAAATTAGCAAAGAAATTTTGATCATCTATATTGGGACCGTATAAGTTCACCAGATTTATATTTTCTAATAACAAAGATCCTTGAATGATTAGATATCTTCCAAATTTGTCTCCAATTACATTTTTCACTTGAAATGGGATTGATTTATGTATGAGAGTCATAACTCCCCTGGCTCGGGATGAAAATGATGAGGTGAATACACTTCCTTGCCATCTTCTCCTAATTCTTTTTACATCCTCCTCTATTAGATGAGTTTCTTGTAAAAACACAATTTTTGAACCTATGTCTTTTATTTTATTCATAACTTAAGTTTTTTTAAATTTTGTAGACCTCTGCAATTCCATGAAGTTAAATTAAGATTAATGCTTTGGTCTATGATCAATAAGGAGTTTGAGATTACCTCGCAATGTAAACATGCTCATACAGAGAAGCAAAAACATAAGTGGCTGAACATTCATCCTACAAACTACACACAAACAAATTCCCCCTTCCCACATTCATGGTAATCCCCCCAAAATCAAAAAAAAAATTCTGTCTCCCGCTATAGCCATCGACCGCTCCACACTCGCAAAGACCAGCCAAAGCCACTCCTTCTTCATCCTCCCAATCACCCTAACTCTACTGCTTTTAATGACATAATATTAACTCTCTTCTGTAGTTTTCCAACTTAACTCCAAAATTTTATAGCAACTTTGTACATCATAGTTTGTTTTTTTTAATATATAGTACAATCTATATTTTGTAAACTTGCTATATGCTTCAGATCAGTCAGATGCCTGTGCAAATGCTTAAATATTCTACCTGTAGAAGAGCTTGGAAATGATGAGGCGATTTGATTTATAAACCAAAGTTTAATAATCAGCTCTCCTAACAAGTCTCATCTGGTGCAGAGTGGCAGAAGGAAAAAAGAGACAGAATGTCTCCAGCTCACTGGCTTTATACTTGCACACAACAAAAGACATGCATAACAAAGGCTGACATCCCTCATTATCTTAATCCCCCCATTGTCTTGGTATTTCCTCTCCTCACCTTAGGGGGTGAGGGTGGCTCCTCCGGTCTCCTCCGCCGTGTCTGGGAACGTCTTTGTTCTTCACTCGGTGGTTGAGAGCGTTTGTCCTTTCAGAGGTGTGAAGTGCTTTTCATATGTAATTGCTAAACATTTCCACATGCTTCAACATATGTAGGTTATGGAATATATGATTAATATAGACCACAGGCCCCCCAAACAACTAAGAAAAGACAATAGAAAGGTTCACAGTCTAAGATAATTACTATGACATACTAAGTGTTACATCTCTTGCCACGGAAGAAACTTTCCAGCAGCCATGCTCCTAAGAGAGTTCAGTGGTAATCATAACAGCATAGTAAAATCATAAGTCAGTCCTAAACTGTTGCAGCACAATTAGTGAACAATTGTGGAGTGGTTTGCATCAGTCCCTGTGCTGTCTGGGTTTTAATCTTCTCCCAAAACTGCTGTAGGTTGGTTTAGGCGCCCTGCTGGGACCTTCTTGTGAGGAATCTGCAGTGTGGGAAGGAGAGTGGTTAATTGTTCCCTGCCGGGGGGCTGAGTCTTTTCTCTTGGGGGGTCTACCCCGCCGAGGTGCTCTCGCCAACTGTGCAGGCTCGTCTTTCAACAAGAAGGCAGGCTTAAGTCTGTCAATGCTGACTGTTTCTTTTCTATCCCCAAAATCAAGCACAAAGTGTTTATCACCATGTTCCAGCACTCTGAATGGCCCATCGTATGCTGGGCGGAAAGTTGGTTTTAAAGCTTCATGCCTAACAAAAACGAACTCAGCGTTTTTTAAAGCTTGAGGGACAAAAACCCGTGGGAAGGAGTGATGAGCTGGACCGGGGAGAGAGTCCGGTCCGTTGCTGCCTAAAAACCTTGGGACTGGAAGGTGCCCTGGCTCTGGGTTCTCTGGTAAAAATTCACCTGGAAGCCTGAGAGGTTGTGCAAAGACTAATTCTGCAGGAGAGGTGTCTAGATCCTCTTTAGGTGCAGCACGCATCCCCAATAAAACCCAGGGAAGTTTATTTACCCAATTTGTGTCCGTTAGTGAGGCTCTGAGGGCAGCCTTTAAAGACCTGTGAAAACGCTCGCATAACCCATTAGCCTGAGGGTGGTAAGCGGTGGTGCGATGAATTGTTGCCCCTAAGCTGTTGGACATGGCTGACCAGAGCTCTGAGACAAATTGAGGCCCCCTATCGGACGTGATGTCCGATGGGATGCCGAAACGTGCTACCCAGTTTGTCAAAAAAACGCGAGCGACTTCCTCCGCTGTGGTTGCCGCTAGAGGGACTGCCTCTGGCCACCGCGTGGTGCGTTCTATCATTGTTAACAGGTGTGTGAAACCTTGGGAGGAAGGTAGTGGCCCCACGAGGTCGACATGAACGTGGTCAAACCTTCTAGCAGGGATTGGAAAAGGCTCCAGAGGGGCTTTTGTGTGTCTGTGTATTTTGGCGCGTTGACAAGAAATGCAAGTTTTTGCCCATTCTTTTACGTTTTTGCGCAGGCCTGGCCACACAAACTTTTCGGCGACCATTTTAACCGAGGCGCGCACACCTGGGTGCGCGAGGGAGTGAATTGCGTCGAAAATACGGCGGCGCCATGTAGCTGGTACTAACGGGCGAGGTCGGCCGGTTGAAACATTGCATATTAGGGGGGGCACGCCGTCGCGTAAACCCTTTTTCTCCAGCCTAACCCTGTTGGTCCAGACAGGAGTGCGCGCACGTCCGCGTCACCGCTTTGTTCCTCCGCCATGGCTGCATAATCTATCCCTGCATGGATAGGTGCTGCGTATGTGTCTGCGTTAGTGAAGAGTTCTGCTGCTGAGGCAGTATAATCTGTCTCCTCACGCTCTGGTGGTGTCACAGCGCGAGAGAGACAGTCTGCTACTACGTTAAGTTTGCCTGCCACGTGTCGAATGTCTGTGGTGAACTCTGAAATCGCAGCTAGCTGCCTTTGTTGCCTGCCTGACCATGGTTCTGAAATTTTAGCCATAGCAAAGGTGAGCGGTTTATGGTCTACAAAAGCCGTGAAACTCCGCCCTTCTAACCAGAACTGGAAGTGGCGGATGGATAAATGAAGCGCTAGCAGCTCCCTGTCAAAAGTGCTGTATTTACGCTCAGTTTGGTTTAGCGATTTGCTAAAGAATGCTAAAGGTTGCCAGACCCCGCTGACAAGTTGTTCTACAACTGCCCCTATAGCTAGGTCCGAAGCGTCTGTGGTTAGCGCGACGCGGGCCAAGGGATCTGGGTGAACTAACAATGTGGCGTTAGCTAGGGCGCTTTTTACTTCCGCGAAAGCGCGTTCGCGCTCCGGGGTCCATTCGACCGCGTTGGAAGCTTTCTTTTTTTTGAGCGCGTCATATAGGGGCTGCATGAGCTGAGCTGCGTGGGGGAGGAGGCGGTTGTAAAAATTAACCATCCCTAAAAATTCCTGCAGCGATTTGACCGTTTGTGGCCGTGGGAAACTTTCTATCGCGTGAACTTTGTCTGGAAGTGGAACTGCCCCCTTCGGAGACACTTTGTGTCCTAAAAAATCAATTTGTGACACGCCGAATTTACATTTGGCTGGATTGATTATTAGCCCGTGCTCTTCTAGCCTCTGAAAAACCGTAGTGAGGTGCTGCTCGTGTTCTTCCTCAGACGAGCTGGCTACCAGCATGTCGTCGAGGTAGACGAAGACAAAAGGAAGGTCGCGTAGGACCGCGTCCATCATTCGTTGAAAAGTTTGAGCAGCGCCTTTGAGGGCGAAAGGCATTCGCAGAAATTCAAAAAGGCCGAAAGGGGTTATTACCGCTGTTTTAGGAATGTCCTCTGCTCGGACTGGGACTTGGTGATAACCGCGGACTAAGTCTATTTTTGAAAAAATGCGCGCACCCGCCAGATGTAGTGAAAAATCTTGAATGTGAGGAATTGGGTAACGGTCATGCGCTGTAGCGTTGTTTAATCTGCGGTAATCTCCACACGGTCTCCAAGAACCGTCGGATTTCGGAACCATGTGAAGTGGTGAGGCCCAGGGGCTCTTCGAGCGTCTAACAATGCCCAATTTTTCAAGGGTTGTAAACTCGTCCCATGCTATGTTGAGCTTGGCCACGTCTAAGCGGTGAGCTTTGGCAAATACGGGTGGCCCCGTTGTGGGAATGAAGTGTTCAATCCCGTGTTTAGCCACAGGGGCTGAGAATTTGGGAATTGTGAGTGCTGGAAATTGGGTGAGGAGTTGCTCAAACTTACCTCCTGCCGTGGTGACGTTGGCCTGCACAGGTGGTGGAGAAACTCGGGCTGAGCATGGAATAGAAGCAAAGGACAGTGTATTAACCAGGCGCCTATTTGCTAGATCCACTAATAACCCATGTGCACACAAAAAATCTGCGCCTAATAAGTTAAAACTCACCGCCGCTACAACAAATGTCCATCTGTAGTTGCGGCCGTGGATGAGGAGGTGCAGGCTCTTTTCGCCAAACGTGTCGATGTTAGAGCCGTTGGCTGCCACGGCTCCATTGCCCCGAGTGCCCGTGGCTCGATCTGCGTGGGAGGGCATGACGAAACTCAGCTGAGCTCCCGTGTCGATGAGGAACTGCTTGCCTTTGTGTCCATCCGTCACGTACAACAGCTTATTCTTCTCGCCGAGAACCGCTGCCGTTAACGGCTCTCGGCTTTGTCGTTTCCCGAAATCGCAATTTTGCAGGGGGTGAATGCATTTGCGGGCCTTCTCGGCGAAGCGGTGGTGATAATAACAGACGTCGCTCTGTCTGTTACGTTTTGGCCGTGTCGCTGTCACCGTGGGCTGGGTCTGCTCAGTGGGTTGTGGCTCCTCGTGGTTCGGGGCGTCAGCATTGAGGTCTGCAGATGCTGCTGTGGGTGTCAGCTCCTTGCAGGCGTTGACGAGCCGATGAGCTTCGTTGGCCAGTGCGTGGAAGTCTTGGTGGTTGTTGCATTTCATGCTGGCGAGTGTCCCTCTCATGTGTGGCGGCAGCGTGCTGAGGAATATAAATTGGAAGAGGAAGTTGTCATTGTCCTCTTCTTTAAGTTGTAGCAAATCCTCCATGAGGGCCTTCGGTTTGCACCCTCTGTGGCCGTAGACTGCCAGGATCTTCTCGGCTCTCTCTTCCGCTGATGGGACGTAGTTCGCCACGATGGTTGCTTTGAGTGTCTCATATTTGTCCTGGGCCGGTGGCCGCCGGATCATGCTCTGCACACACTTCGAAGTGGCGGCGTCGAGTTTGGAGACGATATGGTAGAATTTGGTATCGTCAGCCGTGATGCCCGCCAGTGTAAACTGGGCTTCAGCCTGCTGAAACCACGAGGCGGGGTCTTCTTGCCAGAAGTCTGGCAGGTTGACAGCGATGGCATTCGTGTATACCATCACTGCTGTGTCCGCCGGGTGAAAGTGCCTTGCCTCGGCTCTCACGGCGGTGCTGGTGCTCGGTTGAGCCCTCTCAATCTCTTCTGCCGGGGGGAACAGTTGTCCATCTGTTCCTCCATCTGCGTGGTCGCTGGCGTCTGCCTGGGTCGCCACGGATGAGTCGATTGCGGGGGTACGCCTCAGGGCCATACTCGCGTCAAGGTCACCAGTGTAGAAGAGCTTGGAAATGATGAGGCGATTTGATTTATAAACCAAAGTTTAATAATCAGCTCTCCTAACAAGTCTCATCTGGTGCAGAGTGGCAGAAGGAAAAAAGAGACAGAATGTCTCCAGCTCACTGGCTTTATACTTGCACACAACAAAAGACATGCATAACAAAGGCTGACATCCCTCATTATCTTAATCCCCCCATTGTCTTGGTATTTCCTCTCCTCGCCTTAGGCGGTGAGGGTGGCTCCTCCGGTCTCCTCCGTCGTGTCTGGGAACGTCTTTGTTCTTCACTCGGCGGTTGAGAGCGTTTGTCCTTTCAGAGGTGTGAAGTCCTTTACATATGTAATTGCTAAACATTTCCACATGCTTCAACATATGTAGGTTATGGAATATATGATTAATATAGACCACACTACCTTATATTTTGTTCATGCTTCATGCTTAGCTCCCACCAGTCTCATCTTGGATCTGCTTGATGAGCTCCTGCGCCTCCTGAGGGGTCTTGAAGGTGTGGGTTCTGCCCTTATATGTGACCAGCAGTCTTGCAGGATAAATCACTCCATGACGAATCCTGAGGTTGCGCAGCTCTTTATGGGCGGGGTCAAACTGTTTCCTTAATTGTTGGATTCCTGTGGCCAAATCTGGGTAGAACCGCACCTGTTGATCCTGGTATTTAATTTCTCCTTTGGCTCGTGCCGCGTTGGCGATCGTCATCCTGTCTCTGTAGCTGAGGAACTTCATAATCAGCGTCCTCGGTGGTGCCTTATTATTTCTCAGTGGGCCGATTCGGTGTACGCTCTCTAAGACGACCGATGACTGCAGCTCCGCATTGTTCAGCGCTTCAGGAATCCACTTTTCCAAAAAGGAACATGGGTCCCGACCCTCCGTTCCCTCCGGGAGGCCCACCAGCCTCAGGTTGTTCCGTCTCGACCGGGATTCTAAGTCCTGGACATTATCTTCCAGATGTTTATTTTTTAATTCCAATGTGCGCACCTTTAATTGTAGGCTGGTGACGTCATCGTCAGCGCTGGAAATTCGGAGCTCCACCTGCGATACTCGTTCCATACAGTCGCTTATTTCCTTTCTCATTCCTTCTATCGCTGCTATAATCCCATCAAATTTAGTGGAAAAGTCTGCTCTCATTGAGCTAATAGCGGCGAGCACCGCACCTGTGCCGTCGCCAGCAGTCACCGCTCTGCCGCTAGCTTGCTCCGCCATATCTGGAGATTTTTCTGCTTCGTCACAAATGTGAAAGTCCGTTAACTTGGACTGTTTCGGCGGTTCAGTTTTTCCTCCACCTGATTTCCCAGCCTTAGGCTTTACCGGCATATCCTCGCCCAAACGCTGGGATAGGTTTTGTTCCAATTGAGAGAGTTATTTGCCGACTTTTTATTTTTAAGAGCAGAGTAGAGTGAAACACGTCTTCCTACGTGGCCACCATAACCGGAAGTCCTCAAGTTACCTTTTGTGGTTTTTTCATTATTTGTATTTTTCTATAGACACCCTTCGGGACCCTTGTAAATAGCCTTTTGTAAATCGCCCTTTGTGGTCCTTTGTTTTAGCCTTTTTGGAAGTTGCCTTCGTGGTTGTTATTTTGTGTTTATTCCTTATTAAATGAGCAATCTCACTGCTGGTGATTGGTGCCTTAGTTCTGCCCTGAAAGGGCCAATTTTGACAGTAGGTTGCTGCCAGTAGGTGCCACCGGCGGTGGGTTTGCCTTTTTTCTTTCTTTTTGTTTTTTGTTCTTTCACTCACCTTTTTCGTGGCTGGAAGGAGAGGCTGTCAGTATGTCCCCAGCGTGCCGAAGGATGCTGGCAGCCTGGGGTCCCAGCATGGATGAGCAATGGGCAGCTGAGTTCATCCAGAGTTATGTTGCTGAAGCCCTTGCCTCCCGCGGCCCGAAGAAGGTTCTGGAGAGTGTGGTGGCAGCAGTTGGGATTGTGGAGGTGCATCCCGGGTTAAGTAATTATCCCGAGTTTGCTGAGCTGCTGTCCACCGTCTCTGCTCTCCAACAGCGATTTCTGGGGTTGGTGATTGGATCATCACTGGCCCGAAGACGCCGCCTCCCAGCGCAGAACTCTACTTCTCCTCATTACCCAGCCGTACCAAACCGGATGGAGGAGGGTTACCAGGTCCAGTCGCCACAACTCCCCCGCCATTGCCCAGCTACAGGCCGCTGGAGGAATTCCTCCGTCTCTCAACCAGTGGTTTTGCCATTGTCATGTCAGAAAGGAACTACAGCAGCTTCAGCCTCTAGGGCTTCCTCGCCGGCTGTCTTGTCAGCTCCCCCACCCTGGGTCGTTGCAGCTGTTTCCCCCTCCTTCACGGCATCTTCTCTCGCTGGTGAGAGCTCAACTGCTTCTCCCCCGGCTCCACCGATCACTGTGTCTGCAGGGGCAGCTCCTCCTTGTCCTTAGAGGGGCCCACGACCTCCGTAGCCATGGACAGGAAAGAAACTGGGCTTGCTGTAGCAGGAACCGTTGCGCCCTGGGAAAACAGGCAAGTGCTTTTTCACTCTATATCATCATATGAATTACCTTGCCTGATTCCCAGGGGTGAGGCTCAGTTATGGCTCTTTTCCACTAGCCCCGCTTACCCCAACACGGCACTGCTCAGCCCGCGTTTGAGCATTTTCCATAAGCCCCAGCACCGGTTAGCAGGCGATATTTTCATACCTGATCGAGAGCAGGGTACAACCGAGCTGAGTCGGGCCGTGATGTGACGTCAACAGACTGGTCGCCGCTGATTGGTCAGGTTGTAACGTCACGAAAGCGATCTCTTCTGATGAATCTACACGACCGCCATTTGCAATATTTCACGGACTAACTCGGTCATGGAGTAAATACGATATTAATACAGACAGCGTTGTAGGTTTTGTGGAACTCTACACCGTGGTCCAACGAAGAGGTGCGGAGTTTTCTCTGCTTGGTGGCAGATCCACAGTGAGAGGAGTGATCCGGACCGATACAGATGGCAGCCCAGCATAGAACCGGACTACGGACAAGCTGAAGACGAACGTGAGAGAACCATTGATGGTGAGTGATTTGTAATAATGTGCATCTATTCGCTTATAACGAGTTTTAGCTAGTAGCTAGCTAGCTAGCTAGTAGCCAACTCTGCTGATTCACGCTTGTTTTCTCCTAAGTATTCGCTTGTGAGAGCAAAACGATGAAATATGTTAATCCTGGTTAAAGTCCTGGTTTGTGTACATATTGCACTTTGGTGCTGCACATTAAACTGTGTGCAATTTAATGCTAGAATGTGTTTCCACATGCCAGAGGTTAGCTTCCCTCAGTGTTTATATTGTGGATACTGGTGAAATGGACCACAGGAGCCGAAATCTCGTCATATTAAAATTGCTTTTTCCAAACCAGTGATTTATAAAGTCATTCATATAATTTTCTAAAGCGTCAGAATAGACCCACACACCTATTCTGTGGATCCTGCAGTGCTTGTCAGGGAAACGAAGCATTTTTGTCACATCCCACCATTGACTTTCACAGGTGTATTTTCCTAACACAGGTACATCTCCAAAAATTAGAATGTCATGAAAAACTTCAATATTTTTTGTCACTCATTTCAGAAAGAGAAATCCGTATATTATATAGATTCATTACAGAGACAGTGATATATTTCAAGCGTTTATTTATTTTAATTTTGCTGATTACGGCTTACAGCCCCTGAAAACCCCAAATTCTATTTGGCAAAAAATTGGAATATTACATAAAATTAACTTTAAAAAATAGTTTTTAAATATAAATGTTGGCCACTGAGGTGTTGGTTAATATGGGCTGTAGCCGTAATCATCAATATTAAAATAAACACTTTCAATATATCACTGTCCCTGTAATGAATCTATATATGGGTTTCACTTTCTGAAATGAGTGACAAAAATATTGAATTTTTTCATAGTATTCTAATTTTTGAGATGTGCCTGTATATGTGTTGAACTTGCTTGAACCTAGCCACCATCCATTTCTGTCGTTCATCTAGACAAGAGGAAAGCAGCCAGCCCACAACGGACCTTGCCACTGTGGAACGTACTGAAATCCTTTGCTTTTATAGGAAAAGTGTCAAAACCAAAGTAGCACAATTTCCACTTAATATAAAAGGGACTGAACTGAGATTTATTTGATTGTGTGAATATGGCACATCAACTGTAAAATAAACCGCTTGTTAATGTATTTATTTTTTTGTCAGGTCACTTGTGTGATCCTTTGTGAGTTATGTTCATAACTGTATGTTTTGCTGAATGTGAGATGTTCAGTCGTCAATATAATTTAATTTATATGTGTAGTTTATAGTCTATCATCAATAAACTAATGCAGTAACAGGACACATTACAAATATTTGAGACCCATTGTAGTGCTTCCTTTTATATTTTAGCAATGCTAGTACAAAACACCGCCCACACTTGAAGCCAGGGCAAGAAGAGACGCTTTTACAGACAAGACAAACATTTATTGATAAAAACTTCATATTTTGACTGAGCGACTCCATACTCGGTGATGCACACCTTCAGTTAAAGTACTAGATTCCATTCAAGTGAATGTATTAATTCATTGTGATTGCTGAGGCCACAGTAAAAACAGATGATTTTAAATGTAACCCAGCCCTTGTAAAATCTACTGAAGCGCAGCTACATGAAAATTGTGGTTAAATACAACAACGAAGTACTTTATTGTCACATTCAAATCGTAATCCCTCCTGTTTTGTTTTTCTTTTGAATTCTTGGATGGAATATGGTGGGCAATATAAGCTGCGGCTTCAGCCATCACCCATTTCAGATGACCTATGTTGAACTGTATAATCAGAGGAGTTATTGTTTAATTTGACCTTGTTAGATTTTTCCCCTTTGTTATATTATTCTATTTTCTTTTAATCTTTACTTTTAATCTATCCAAAATAAAGATTCATTCATTAATTCACATTCCACCACTGGCTTTTAGCAACAAGTGTATTTCCCAAATATGTTTTACACTTGCTTTAATTAACCACCACCCATTTCTGTCTTTTGTCTAGGCAAGAGGGAAACTGTCCACCCCAACTGGACCTTGCCTCACTATTTACAGAGATGCAGGCTGAAGATCTGCTGAACCAGGACCAGTACGAGGGGCCGATCCAGTTGTTTCTCAGTGGGGCAGCGTGGCTGCCGTGTGTGACCCATTGCAGTTTTTTTTTCTTTTTTACAGTTTGAATTTTGCACATTCTGAATAATCTGGAATTTGCTGCTGATTGTAATAAACAATTTAGTGACTTATGTGTTTGCATCATGATTTTCTATTTTGTCTGTTAAGACACCGGTGGGAAAAGAATCAACTGTACAAAGGATTTATCGGTGACCTTGAAAATAATGGCTCATTTTTAAGAAAAAAGTAACCAAAACAATTATTTTATTAACTGAAGACTGTATTGTTGGATGTGCCACCGCAGAAGACCCTGCATACTGACAGTACCAGTATATGGAGGAATTCTGGGTCATATTAGCATCTGTTCTTCATCATAATGGGTTTGGGCGGGGGTGTCTAATCATGTGCCATGGAGGGCCAAGACCGTGCAGGCTTTACCTCCAACCAGTGTCTTCAACAGCAGATTCCACTGAATTTCTCCCACTGACTGCAGATCAGTGAGAACACCTGCTGAAGAGACTGGGTAGAAGAGAGAACCTGCAGGGTCTTGGCCCCCCATGACACTTGATAGGAAGCCCCCGGATTAGGTTTAATGGGATTTAACATTTTAACACAAACTGCTTTATGGTTCATAATTCTGTTGACAGACTTACACCAAGCCAAAAGTGATTTCTCAAACTGCTGGATTGTTCTTAGACAGCTTTTCCAATCTTTCAGTATTTAATTTGTGTCACATGGTGGTAACCTTCACATATAAAAAAGAGACATCTGCAAAAACTTCAGAGGTTTATTGTCAGTGCAATTCCCAGTGCAATACTACATGAATGCATGTCTAGTACATTGTTGATGCAGAGAATATATATTTCTACAGTACATGTATCTAGTAAATCAAGTATTTTCCATGTAACCTTGTGACTGCATTATTTTAATTGCTTTTAGGCCCACAATGCTCCGCACTGTGTGTCTATATATATATATATATATATATATATATATATATATATATATATATATATATATACGTATATTTATAGTAATATGTACATATGTATACTACCTGCTCTTGTTTTTTCTTGCCTTCTGATTATTGCTCTGAGTGTTGCTATCCCTGTGCTGTTGCAGTCCTGGAATTTCCCCATTGTGGGACTAATAAAGGCTTATCTTATCTTATCTTATCTTATCTTATCTTTAATCCTAGATCAAGTTTGTTTTGGCCTAAAATGCATCATAACTGTCAAATATATCTTATTATATGTAACTCAGTACTGTTTACTTTTTGAATATATATTTTGTGGCTAATATAGTTATTAACATGGCAATCAAGTTGTGTCAGCTGATAATTTTTTGCCATGACACCACCTCAGACTCAGTGCTGCAGAAGCAGGTACGTCCATGATGTCTCAACAGTCTCTCCATGATTTTCATGTAGAGCAGAGCAATTTGTTGCACAGGAAATAAACGTTTCTACAGACATTCTTAAGCTCTATAACCACTGATCGTTTATGAAGCTGGGGTGACATCAGTGACAGGCTGATGACATCAGTGACAGGCTGTGCTGAACGCCAGACCGACCGTTTGAAGCGGTAATTTCCCCACAACAGAGCCATCTGAAACACACACACACAGCATACATATTTTAGTACCTAACAGCGATAACTTGCAGACATTACAGTGTAGCACGACGTACTTATAGCAAAAATTAGCAACCATTAGCTTACTGTCATATATGACCTAGTTTGTATCCTCATGTCTTCGGCTCTCCCAGAAGCTGCAGAACTATTCCAGAGTGTTTCGTCTCGCTGCCTGTACCCTTGTCTGGCGGTCCTTTTTGGTATTTACGGCAAAAAAAGCCACAGACCGAGGAGTCGCCTTGTACAGCAGCCATGTCATGTTTGCTTGGGTCACGCGCTTCAGGTCACAAGAGTGTGGCGCCGCCTTGCTGTTCAAGAAATCCCAGCCCGAGCTGGACCTCCAGGGGGCCGGGCCCGAGACACTGTCATCCGGATCGATGGAGTCCTGGACGGCGGTGGAACTTGAGCTCAGGCAAGTACTCTCCTTTGTTTTCGTTGTTTCAGTATTAGAGAAATCTTGTTGGGCTCTTGGTGGGGAGAGCCAGGTGCTGCGGTCAGCAGCACCTGAGCTCACCTCGCCAGATTCCACTGCCGCCGGTGATCCTGACCCTGTTCCTCCTTCCTTTCTCTTTAAGTTTTCTACCAGGGTCCCCGGGGATCATCCAGCTACGCAAGAGGTCTCTGTGGGTTCAGGTCCACCGCCTGAGGTCTTCATGGGTCCAGCTCCTCCGGCAGAGGGTGCTGCTACGCCTCAGTCCAGGGCCTCCGAGGGTGCTGCTACGGCTCAGTCTGGGGCCTACAAGGGTGCTGCAACACCTCAGTCCGGGGCCACGGAGGTCGTTGCGCCTATGCTCAAGACTGCTGCGGGTCCTCTGTCCACATCTGGGTCTGTCATGGTTCTTCTCCCACCATCTTCCTCTTCAGGTGTCCATTGTCCGGGTCTGGGGGTCTGCGGTGAGCACTGATTCCAGCTGCCGCCTCCAGGAGGGGGGGTGTGGTACTCCGTGACCCGCTGGCCCAGAGACGCAGGGAGACTGCCCAAGCCTTCTTGGTTGCTGGGGTGGCTTTGGAGACCTGGTAAGCCTGCCTCACTTCCACCAAGGTCCCCTTTCTTTGGTCTGAGGAGGCTGACGTGGCATTTGCCAAGATGAAGTCTCGCTTCTCTTCTTCCCCTATCCTTGCTCAGATGGACCCACAGCTGCAGTTCCTGGTGGAGGTAGATGCATTGGACTCCAGGGTGGGGGTGGTTCTTTCTCAGTGCTCGACCGCCGATAATAAGGTCCACCCCTGCGCTTACTTCTCCCCACGCCCATCCCCAGCCAAGAGGAACTATGATGTCGGCGACTGGGAGTTGCTGGTGGTCAAACTGGCCTTGGAGGAATGGCGCCACTGGTTGGAGGGAGCCTCTCAGCCATTTGTGGTCTGGGCTGATCATAAGAACCTGAAGTATCTCAGGACTGCAAAACAGCTAAACTTTAGACAAGCCCGCTGGTCCCTGTTTTTCATCAGGTTTAATTTTACCATCACCTACCGCCCGGGGTCCAAAAACATCAAACCTGACACCGTCTTGAGGCAATTCTCTACTGACACGGCATCGCTGGAGCTGCATCCCATAGTTTCCCCCTCGTGTGTGGTAGGCATGCTCTCCTGGGAGATCAAGGAGAGGGTCAAGAGGGCGCAGGGCACTGAGCCTGATCTGGGTGGGGGTCCTGCGGGCCAGATCTATGTTCCCTCCTCAGTCCGTGGTGAAGTCATCAACTCACTGCACTCTTCCAGGGTTATGTGCCACCCCGGCATGTCATGCACTATGGCTCATTTGCAGAGGACCTTCTGGTGGCCGTCTATGAGGAGGGACGTGAATGAGTTTGTCAAGGCCTATCCCCGGTCTGCCACCGGCAAGTCATCTTCTTCCCCACCCTCCAGGCTGTTGCATCCCCTACCAATCCCCAGCGGACTGTGATCCCATGTGGCACTGGACTTCGTTACCGGGCTTCCTCCCTCTGTTGGAAACAGGTCATTCTCACCATTGTGGACAGGTTCTCGAAAGCAGCTCACTTTGTCCCCCTGAACAAGCTCCTGTCTGCCAAGGAGATGGCTGACCCTCACAGAGACTTGGCTTGGGCAAGATGATTATGTTGGTTTGAATGAATCAACTCCCTCTGGTTATTTAAACTGTCATAACCCCAGAAGTTCTGGTCGTGGAAGTGGAGTGGCGGCAATTTTCCATTCTAAATTACTAGGTAATGTCAAGCAAAAATCATGTTTTAATTCCTTTGAGGGCCTGGTCCTCAGTGTGGGGCATGTTGGCTATCTTGGCTTGAACCCAATTCTCTTTGCCATAGTTTACTGTCTTCCCTCGGCCTACTCAGAGATTCTATCCAAATTTGCTGAATTTTTAGCTGATTTAGTGCTGAAATCAGATAGAATAATTATTGTAGGGGACTTTAATATACATGTTGATGTAGAGAGTGACTGTCTTAATGAGGCATTCAATTCAATTTTAGACTCAATGGGGTTTTCCCAGAAAGTAGAAAATTCTACCCATTATCTCCACCATACACTGGACCTTGTTTTGACTTATGGTATAGATATAGAAAATCTGGTAGTGTCTCCTCACAATCCTGTACTGTCAGACCATTGTCTGTTAACCTTTGATTTCACTATTTCTGATTATTTGACTCCTAAAGAAAAATACTACTACTGCAGATGTCTTTCAGATGACGTTGTTACCAAATTTTTGCAGATTGTCTCCTCTATACCATGGGTCAACACAACTGAAATAAAAGATGGAGAGCCTGCTCCTTTCGTAATTGATAGCATGGTAGATATTGTTACAGCCTCTCTGCATCGGACTCTAGATTTGGTAGCCCCTTTAAAAAAGAAAAAGTCTAACCAGAGATTTCTAACCCCTTGGTTTAACTCAGAAACTCGTAGTTTTAAACAGAAGACTCGTCAATTGGAAAGGAAATGGTGTTCTTCTAATTTAGATGAATTCTATTTAGCGTGGAGAAATCATCTCTTAATTTATAAAAAAAAAATCTCTTAGAAAAGCTAGATCAAGTTATTATTCTGCATTAATAGAAGCGAATAAGAATAACCCCAGGTTTCTTTTCAACACTATAGTCAGGTTGACAGAGTCAGGACTCGGTCAATCCTCGCATCCCTCCTGAGCTTTCTAGTCAGGACTTTCTGAACTTTTTCAATCATAAAATTTTATCTATTAGAGATAAAATCAGTCAGATTCTTCCTACCATAAACTCAAATACATTAACTACTACAACTCCCTCAATTGATATCTGTTTAGATAAGTTTACTCCAATCGACCTCTTAGAGTTGGATAAAATAATGTTCTCATCTCAGCCTTCATCTTGCCTTTTGGACCCTATTCCTACCAGGTTATTTAAAATTGTCTTCCCAATTATTGGTAGCCGTATTCTTCATATAATTAATTCTTCTTTAACTCTGGGTTATGTACCACTGGCTTTTAAAATTGCTGTAATTAAACCCTTACTCAAAAAGCCAACGCTCGATCCAGAAGTTTTGGCTAACTATCGACCAATCTGTAATCTGCCTTTCATTTCCAAAATCTTGAAAAGAGTTGTTGCCGTGCAATTGTTTGACCACTTGCAGGGAGTTGGTTTGTTTGAGGAGTTTCAATCTGGGTTCAGAGTTCATCACAGCACTGAAACTGCCTTAGTGAAGGTCACTAATGACCTCCTTATCGCATCTGATAATGGATTTGTTTCTGTTCTTGTCCTTTTAGATTTTAGTGCAGCCTTTGACACTATCGATCATGTCATTCTACTTGATAGATTAGAACACTATGTTGGACTAAATGGAACTCCGTTGCAGTGGTTTAGATCTTATTTGTCCAATAGATTTCAGTTTGTTCACATCAATGATGAATTTTCTTCCAACTCTAAGCTCAGTCACGGAGTTCCACAGGGATCTGTGTTAAGCCCTACTCTTTTTAGTTTATATATGCTTCCATTTGGCAATATCATTAGAAAGCACTGTATACATTTTCATTGTTACGCAGACAACACACAACTATACCTGTCAATGAAGCCTGATGATTGTAATCAATTAGCCAAGTTAGATGCCTGTCTTAAGGATATCAAAGCCTGGACGACTTGTAATTTTCTGCTATTAAACTCAGATAAGACTGAAGTCATTCTTGTTGGCCCAAAACACCTTAGAAATTCCTTTCCAAATCATGCTCTTAATTTAGATGCCGCCACTCTCACTCTGAATAGTTCTGTGAAGAACCTTGGAGTTATTTTTGATCAAGATCTGTCCTTTAATTCATATATTAAATTTGTTTCTAAGAGTACCTTCTATCATCTGCGCAGTATTGCCAAGATTAGGAGCATCTTGTCTCTGAATGATGCTGAGAAACTGATCCACGCCTTTGTCAGCGCTCGATTAGATTATTGTAACTCGTTATTATCAGGTTGTCCTAAAATATCCTTAAAAAATCTTCAGTTGATCCAAAATGCTGCTGCAAGAGTTCTAACTGGCTCTAGAAAACGAGATCATATCTCCCCGGTTCTGTCCTCCCTTCATTGGCTTCCTATAGAGTTTAGAATTAAGTTTAAAATCCTTCTTCTCACTTTCAAAGCTCTTAATAATCAGGCCCCCTTATATATAAAAGATCTGATATTACCTTACCATCCTAATAGAGCACTACGCTCCCAAAATGCTGGATTACTTGTAATGCCCAGAATCTCCAAAAGTACACTAGGAGGCAGAGCCTTCTGCAGTCAAGCTCCTTCTCTGTGGAACCAGTTACCACTCTGAGTCTGGGAGTCAGACTTGGTCTCTGTTTTTAAGAACAGGGTAAAATCATTCCTTTTTAATATACAGTAGCCTATGATTAGGGAGGGATTTTGTGTCTCTTAACCCCGCTTCTGTTTTATGTCTGTCCTCTTCATCCTCTCTATCCCCTCACCCCCAGCCAGTTGCAGCGGATGACTGCCCCTCCCTGAGCCTGGTTCTGCTAGAGGTTTCTTCCTGTTAAATGGGAGTTTTTCCTCTCCACCGTCGCTAAGTGCTTGCTCACAGGGGATCGTCTGATTGCTTGGTCTTTCTGAAATTGTGGGGTTTTCTCTGCATTTTGTAGTGCTATGAGATGACTTCTGTTGTGATGTGGCGCTATATAAATAAAGCTGAATTGAAAATGAATTGAATTGACCTTTTCGTTCTACACATGGTCCGCCTCCATGGTATCCCGGTGGACGTGGTCTCGGACTGGGGTCCTCAGGTTTGGCAATCCTTTTGTAAGGCCATCGGGGTGACTGACAGCTTGTCCTCGGGGTATAACCCCCAGAGTAACGGCCAGTACAATCAAGCCAACCAGGAGCTGGAGGCAGCCCTGAGGTGTGTCATGGCTACTAATCCGGCATCTTCGAGTACTTACCTTCCATGGATTGAATATGCTCACAACACCGCCTCCTCTGCGGCTACGGGTCTCTCCCCCTTCGAGGCGTCCTTGGGGTTCAACCTCCACCCCCCGGTTCCCTGATGCAGAGGTGGGGATTGGTGTACAGTCTGTGCAGTCCCAAATCAGGTGTTGTCACCAGCTCTGGAGGGCCACCAGGGCTGCTCTCTGCCGCACTGCGGACCGCAACTCCGAGATCGCCAACCGTCAGAGGACCCCGGCCCCCCTACCGGGTTGGGCAGAAGGTATGGTTGTCCACAAGACACATTTATCTCAAAACAGATTCCAGAAAGCTCTCTCCCCGCTTTAATGGTCCTTATCCCATCTCCCAAATCATCAATCCAGCTGCTGTTCACCTTTCTCTTCCCCGTGCTCTCTGCATCTGCCCCATCTTTCATGTCTTTCAGGTGAAGCTGTTTTCCACCAGTTCTCTTTGTCCACCATCCAAGTCGCCTCCCTCTCCGGTGATGATCGATGGTGGTCCTGTGTATAAGCTCAACCGCATTCTGGACGTGCGATGCAGGGGGTGAGGTCTACAATACCTGGTGGACTGGGCTGGGTCCAGACCGGAGGAGAGGTCATGGGTACAGGGGTCCTTCATCACGGATCAGGAGATGATCAGGGCATTCCATCAGGCCCATCCGGGGAGGCTGGGTCGGCCGCCGGGAGGCATCCCTTGAGGGGGAGGCACTGTGGTGATCCGAGCTGTGTGCTGTTTTCCTTCTTCTCTCATTGCTTATTTTCCACAGCTGCGGTTTCACCCACACCTGCGCTTCTTAATTAGTAGCCATTAAATGGAGAGGGGTCCTCCACTCCTGCATGGAGACATCTACACATGCATGCAGTCCAGACAACTCCTCTACATTATTTGCTGCTTCTCCGCTCTCCAGCTACAACCCCCGTCTCAGACTCACCGCTCTGTAAGCAACCTCATTGTTTGAACTTCACCCTTGCATTCTCCTCCGTTTCTCTTGGACTTACCTGTGCACAGGTGGATCTTCTTCCTGGCGGACCGGCACCCTTCCTCGTGGTGGACCTGGATCCTCCCCTCGGAGCCGGAGTTCCCACACTCTCGTCATCAACCTGTAAGTGCACATAACTTATCAGACTGAACTGTTTTGCTTCACCTCTTGGCCGAGGGTAACCCCCTGCACAGTGCACTGTATATATCTGCACCAGTACCTCCTTCACCTTCGCGGGACCACAGCAACCAGGAGAGGACGTGGGCCACTGTTAGTTCCATCCCCAGCTGCTCAGTGCTCCGTAAGATTATAATTAACTTCTTATTGCCCCGCTTTGTGCAGCAAATTACTCGTCACTCTCCCTCCCTCTCTCCCTTGCAGGGTTGCCATACTCTCCCTGCTCAACACACTCACACTTACACACAATAAATCATTGCAACTGTAACTGAGTCTGTAGTCTGCTTCTGAGTCTATCTACTAAATCATATCACTTTCATTGCTCTTGAGATAGAGTTTATATGGCATTTTGACCTTGACCTTTGACCTTGCAATCCCAACACCATAGTCACAGTTTAGGATCCGAAGGTGAACCTGTGTACCAAGTTTGGAGACCTTAGCTATCTTTGTTGTTGAGATATAGCTTATATGGCATTTTGACCTTGATCTTTGACCTTTGATCCCAAAAGTATAGCCATAGGTGCTAGTCCCAAGATCAACCCATGTACCAAGTTTGGTGGTCGTAGCCACATTCCCTGTGGAGTTAGAGCATGCATAGTTGGTTGACTGGCCAGGTGGCGGCCTGCCACAGACAGGTCCAACCACTCTACCCATGGATCTCATCAGTGTGGGTAATGATAGCGGGAGTATCCTGGTGAGTATAAACCAACATCAACTGTGTTAGCTTAGTGACCTTTTTTATTGGTATTTTCTTTAAATTTTAGTCCCCACTCTTATTCTCACATGGTTCAATCATCCACAGTCAGTAATATACAGTATCTTGCATCATTCTTTCTTATTTTGTCATATTTTATCAATGAAAGGTCATTAGATCACCCCAATAGCATTACTTTGACTAGATAGCTGGGGTTGGTGTGTTTACCGCATTACAGATCGCCTTGGTGTCAAAATGCTGATAGATCAGGTCTCCTAGCATTATTAGCTGTCAGGTCAAGGTGGGGTCTTAAAGCGATGTTCTATATATTCTGTTTACCTACATCTGTGTTGCCACCTGGTTCACTAATCCAGAGTTGGTAATATATCTTGCATCATTCTAGCTTATTTTGTCTGTAGTAGGTTGTCAGATTTGCTCACTAAGGATAATTTAGCTACAGTAGGTAGCTGGTGTTAGTCTGCCACATTAGACATCACCTTGGAGGGGAAAGGCCAGTAGATCAGATTGCCCAATGTGCTGCTGAGCTAATTACATCAATGCAACAATTTCCGGGCCATTCAGGGTAAATAATAACAAAACAGGCCAGAAATGTAAGATACACTGCCTGCCTCCCCAAAAAGTCACCACCTGGACTTAACTAAGCAAATATTACGTAAGAGCCTCCCACTGGTCAGGTCTAAGTTCAGCAACATTATGTGCCTAAAGAATGAGGTCAGTTGACTACCTGAATATACTGAATGACCACGTTATTCTATCAATGGATTTTTCCTTTCCTGATGGCACAGGTATATTCCAAGATGACAATGCCAGGATTCATCGGGCTCAAATTGTGAAAGAGTGGTTCAGGGAGCAGAGACATCATTTTCACACATGGACTGGCCACCACAGAGTCCAGATCTTAATCCCATTGAGAATCTTTGTAATGTGCTGGAGAAGACTTTGCGCAGTGGTCCGACTCATCAATGCAAGACCTTGGTGAAAAATTTATGCAATTCTGGACAGAAATAAATGTTGTGACATTGCAGAAGCTTATTCAGTTCAATTCAATTCAATTTTATTTATATAGCGCTAAATCACAACATAGGTCATCTCAAGGCACTTTACAAAAAAAGAGTTGGTTTAGGCCACGCTCTCAAATTTATAGAACCCAGCAGAGACCCCTAAGAGCAAGCACTGTGGCAACACAGGCGAGGAAAAACTTCCCTTTTACGGGCAGAAACCTCAAGCGGAACCATAGCTCATAGAAGACGGCCATCCGCCTCGACCGGCTGGGTTGAAAAAAGAGGTAAAAATTAGGAGGACTGCCAGTAACTACATTCAAAACAAACATAACAAATACAATTCAACTTTAACATTCACAGCCAGACCTTCCAGTATCAAGCTGGGTTAGGCTCCACATGCGTGTGAAGGCCTGGTAGCGGCAATATGTATAACTATAGGCTTTATCAAAGAGAAAAGATTTCAACTTACTCTTGAATAAAGAGAGAGTGTCTGCCTCCTGAACTGAACTGGAAAGATGGTTCCACAGGAGGAGAGCTTGATAACTAAAAGCTCTACCTCCCAATCTACTTCTGGAGACCTTGGGGACCACCGGTAGTTTGGATTTTTGGGAGCACAGAGCTCTGGTTGGATAATAGGGAACTATGAGTTCTTGCAGGTAGGAAGGAGCCATACCATTAAGGGCTTTAGTTAGGAGTAATATCTTGAATTCAATTCTATATTTTATTGGGAGCCAGTGTAAAGAAGCTAAAACTGGGGTAATGTGATCTCTTCTCCCTGTTCTCATCAAGATATGTACAGCTGCATTCTGAATGAGTTGGAGAAACTTTATGGACTTATTAGAACAACCTGATAAAAGTAAATTACAATAGTCTAGCCTAGAAGTGATAAAGGCGTGGACAAGTTTCTCTGCATCTTTATGAGACAGGATGGACATAAATTTAGAAATATTACGCAGATGGGAGAAGGCAGTCTTAATGGTTTGCTGTATAAGAGAGTTAAAAGACATATCTTGGTCAAAGACAATACCAAGATTCCTAACAGAAAACTTAGAAGCCAGTGCAATGCCATCTAGTGTTGTTATCTTACTAGAAAGAGTACTTCTAGCATGTTTGGGGCCAAGAACAATGACTTTAGTTTTATCTGTATTCAGCAATAGAAAGTTGTAGTTCATCCAGGTTTTAATATCCTTAAGACACTCCTGGAGTGAACCCAAATGGCTGGGATCATCTGGATTGATGGATAAATATAATTGAATGACGTCAGCATAACAATGAAAATGAATAGAATGTTTCCTCATAATGTCTCCCAAAGGCAGCATGTATGATGTAAACAGTATTGGTCCAAGTACAGATCCCTGCGGAACTCCATAGCTAACCATGGTCTGGATAGAGGACTTGTTATGGACATAGACAAACTGGGAACAGTCTGATAAATAAGACTGGAGCCATCTTAGCGTTGTTCCTTTCAAACCAATTTGCTGTTCAAGTCTCTGTAGCAGAATATGGCGGTCAATGGTGTCGAAGGCAGCACTAAGGTCCAATAAGACAAGGACAGAGACAAGTCCTTTGTCAAATGCCATAAGGAGGTCATCAGTAACTTTCACTAAGGCTGTCTCTGTGCTGTGGTGTTTCCTAAAATCTGACTGAAATTTCTCAAATATAGAATTTTCTAAAAAAGTGCACAGTTGACTGGCGACTACTTTTTCGAGGATCTTGGAAAGGTAGGGGAGGTTAGATATTGGTCTATAATTGGCCAAAATCCCAGAATCAAGCAAAGGTTTTTTCAGCAGAGGTTTAATTACTGCCACTTTAAAAGGCTGTGGTACATGTTCTGTCAATAGGGACATATTAATTATGTTCAAAAACGGTGGACTAATCAGAGATAGCGACTCCTTCAGGAGTCTAGCAGAGATTGGGTCTAAGAGACAGGTGGTTGGTTAGAGGCTGAGACTATTAGGCTGCGTGTCCACCAAACACGTTTTCTGTCGCCCGACCGCTCTGAGCATTTTTTTTCAGCATGTGTGCACTGCGCTCTGGGGGGAAAAAAAAGTCTGTACCCTGTATCCCAGCAACAGCTTGTCACTCTCAGCTCATCACTCCCGCTTTTCCTATTGTCAGACTTTCTACAGATTTTTTAATAGCAGTCTCTAAACACAGAAACACAGAAAGCAGGAGTCTGAGTACAGACTAATACTGGTGTCCTATGTCCCGCCCACGCAGCAGTTCTGATTGGCTGCTTAAGGTCTGACATTGACGAGCTCAGCTGCAGTCTCTGAAAAGTTGAACTTTTTTCAACTCTGAGCGCCCTGAGTGCTGCGACAAAAAATAGCCATCGCTGAGAGCGTTTCAGCGCCGTGGGCGCTCAGCACTGTAAACGCTGGGCTACTTAGAGAATGAATGGAAAATAGCTGCCCAGAGCTGAAAAAACACATTTGGTGGACATGCAGCCATATAAGAGAAAATTCAGAAAAGCGGAGTTCTGAGCCTGTGGACACAGCAGTGTTGGGCAGAGGCTTGGTATTTTTAAAGGGGCTATTTTTTTGGAATATTATTCCTGATACTGACAATTTTATCATTAAAAACATTCAAGAAGTCATCAGCACTAAGAGTTGGAGGAATGTAGGAGTCTATGGCATTGTGGCTCTTGGTTAACTGAGCTACAGTGTTAAAAAGAAATCTGTGTTTGTTTTTATTTTCTTCTATCAAGGATGAATAGTACTGTCGCCAAACACTATGGACATTAGTAGTGCTAGGCAACTAGTCTCTTCTTATCGAAAATTAGTTTCTTTTTAAAAGAATTATTATGGAATAAAAACCTTTTTTTTTTTTTTTTTAGCTTTTGGGTACATTTAAGATGAAATTTCATCATTATAACATAGATATAGATACGCAGCACGGTGGTGGAGTGGTTAGCACTGCGGCAGCACAGCAACTCACCCTTGGTCAGGGGATCCTGGGTTCGATCCCAGCCCCCGACCAACAGTGATCTGTGTGGAGTTTGCATGTTCTCCCCGTGTCTGCGTGGGTTTACTCCGGGATTTCTCCGGTTTCCTCCCACATGCCAAAAACATGCAAGTTAGGTTAATTGGCATCAAACTGGGGATTCTAAATTGTCCTTGGGTGTGACGGTGAGAGTGAATGGTTGTCTGTCTCTCTGTGTTGGCCCTGCGATGGACTGGCGATCTGTCCAGGGTGTACCCTGCCTCTCGCCCAAAGATGCTGGGATAGGCTCTAGCCCCCCTGCGACCCGAAAAGGATTAAGCGGAAGAAGATGGATGGATGGATAACATAGATAAGCAGAGGTGGGTAGTAACTAGTTATTTACTTAAGTACGTGTACTCAAGTAACTTTTTCACAGACATTTTCTTCACTGAGTAGTTTCATTTCGGGAAACTTTTTACTCTTATTTGAGTACATTTTTAAGGAAAACGTTTACTTTTATCAAGTACATTTGGTCCCACTCTCAGTTACTTTTGATTTCACTGATTTGAAAACTGAGTAGAAATGTGCTTGCTTATGTTGTAATAACAACATGTGAATTTCCCCGTTGTTGAACTAATAATGGCTTGTCTTATCTTATCTTATCTTAATAACATCATTTTCCATGGATGGCCACATTTTTGCTCATTTTAGTACTGTAGCGAACTCAATATGAGCACCCTACTTGGCTTGCCAAGTGGGTTGACCCTATTGGCGACACAGGTAGGGTGCGGGACTCCGGAGCGGGAGGCGTGAGTTCGAATCTCCCGGTGGGACGTCGCCATGTCGAGCAGCACGTTACATTGGTGTCAGAAGTGGGATCTCCTGTCCAAAGCAGTAATGGGGCGCTGACATCGGGACGATGTCGAGAACCAGAGGGGAGTAGTGTAGCGAACTCAATATGAGCACCCTACTTGGCTTGCCAAGTGGGTTGACCCTATTGGCGACACAGGTAGGGTGCGGGACTCCGGAGCGGGAGGCGTGAGTTCGAATCTCCCGGTGGGACGTCGCCATGTCGAGCAGCACATTACACTGGTGTCAGGAGTGGGACCTCCTGTCCAAAGCAGTAATGGGGCGCTGACATCGGGACGATGTCGAGAACCAGAGGGGAGTAGTGTAGCGAACTCAATATGAGCACCCTACTTGGCTTGCCAAGTGGGTTGACCCTATTGGCGACACAGGTAGGGTGCGGGACTCCGGAGCGGGAGGCGTGAGTTTGAATCTCCCGGTGGGACGTCGCCATGTCGAGCAGCACGTTACAGTACATTTATAATCTAATTTCATTGAGATCAGGATTGCTGTTGGTCTTATGGTTCAGTTACAAAGGAAAGAGAAAAAAATTATAAATTTATGAGAAAAACACTGAAAATTTATATGTAAAAAGTTGCAAAATTTAAGTCACATTATCAAAAAACTCAAATTATGCAGTTAAGACAATTTTAAAGCCAAGGATTATGTTGGTTTATATACCTCTTTCATAAAAAAACAAACAAACAAAAAAAAACAGTCGTCTTCTTTTAACACCAATAACGCATCTGGTTAATTTATCAATCAGCACTAATCAGTTTCTTCAGCAGTGGAAAAGGACAATTATAACTTCAATTTTTAAGTCTGGAGCAGGTGACCATGTCTCTAACTACAGGCCAATCTCCATATTACCTTCGTTATCAAAGGTTCTTGAAAAAACAATTGCCAAACAACTTACTGATCACCTTGAAAGTAACAATCGTCTACATCCCAAACTATTTGGATTTAGATTAAGGTATTCAACAGAGTTGGTAAACTGTTACATTACTGAAGTGATAAAACAGTCTTTTGATGATGGGAAAGTAGTGGGGGTGTGGAGAGTGCAAATAAAGGAACCAGACCTGCACAACTGACGAGCTTTATTTCTCTGTCTCACTTCATTCATACACAGAAAAAGACTCCTCTCAATACACCAGGGTCTCTCCTTTTATATCACTCCCTTCCTTCCTCCTGTTGCCTGAAATCTTGCATCACAATACATTTACACATTACAATATGTACTGTCCTCCATTAAATCCCCCACGCTCTCCCTACAGAGGGAATATTCCCCTCCCCTCTGCTTCCAATCTGAGATGAATATCCCAGCATGGGTTCCCTACACCCCCCCCCCCCCCCCCCCAGAATCTCAGACTGAGCTTCAACCCTCACGTCCTTTTGGCTTCAGTCTCCTCCCATATCTGCTGTAACGAGGGTCCTTCGACTCCGCGGCGCTGCTATGCCGGTTGGGGGCTTCTGGGGGTGTGTCTGTCTGCAGGTGGGCAATGGCGAGGGGGGGGGGGACATTCTACTTGCCCGTGTGGCTGCTCTGATGAATCTTCTACCTGGGGAGTTCTCAGTGGGGGTCTTCCACGCCGAGGGGCCCGAGCCAACATCACTTGCTCGTCGTTGCTAAGGCGGGCTTAAGTCTGTCTATACATATTTTCTCCTGACGACCCCCCAAATCTAACAAAAAATGTTTGTCCCCTGGTTCCAGCACTCTGAACAGGCCATCGTAGGGTGGGCGCAATGGGGGGCGGTGGGCATTGTGCCTGACAGACACGAACGCCACGTTCTTCAAAGTTTTTGGCACAAAAGCGCGTGGAAAACAGTGGTGGGCTGGGCCCGGTAGCGTGCCTGTATCTGCTCTATGCTGCGAACGCTGAGACAGATAGTTGTCCGGCACGGGATTATCTGGTAAAAATTCCCCGGGGAGCCGCAGTGGCTGAGAAAAAAACAAGCTCCGCCGGGGAAGCCTCCAAATCCTCTTTTAGTGCGGAACGCAACCCTAACAGAACCCACGGCAACCGGTCTCCCAATTTGCATCCGTAAGCGAAGCCCTGAGCATTGCTTTCAGTGACCTATGGAAACACTCGCATAACCCATTGGCCTGTGGGTTGTACGCGGTTGTGCGGTGAATTGCTACACCCAGGCAAAGGGCCATCCCGGACCAGAGGTCGGAAACAAACTGAAGGCCCCTATCGGACGTGATGTCCAACGGGATGCCAAAACGTGCCACCCATGTTGTCAAAAAGGCATGCACCATGTCCGCGGACGTGGTTGCCGCTAGTGGGACTGCTTCTGGCCAGCGTGTGGTGCGGTCCACCACTGTCAGAAGGTGCGTGAACCCCTGCGATGGTGGGAGGGGGGAGTTTACGGGCCACATACTGAATATCGGTCGTAAACGCCGAGATCGCAGCCAGCTGTCTCTGATGCCGGCCCGACCATGGTTCCGAAACCTTGGCCATCGCATACGTTAGCGGCTTGTGGTCCACGAATGCATTGAAGCTGCGCCCTTCCAGCCAGAACTGGAAGTGGCGTATAGCCAGATGGAGAGCCAGCAACTCTCTGCCTAACGCGCTGTATTTACGCTCACTGTCGCGCAAAGCCCTGCTGAAAAAAGCGATCAGCTGCTAAGAACCGGCGACACGTTGCTCCACGACGGCCCCTATGGCCACATCCAAGGCGTCGGTAGTGAGCACTATCCGGGCCGCCGGGTCCGGGTGCATAAACAGTGCGGCGTTTGCCAGGGCTGTTTTAACCTCAGAGAATGCCTGCTTCCACTCCGGAGTCCATTTGACTCTGTCCGCCGGCTTCCGTTTCTTGAGCGTGGCGTACAATGACTGCATGAGCTGAGCTGCGCGGGGGAGGAACCGGTTATAAAAGTTAACCATCCCCAAAAATTCTTGCAGCACCCTGACCGTCTGAGGCCGGGGAAAATTTGCCACGGCGCACACCTTGTCTGGCAAGGGTATCGCTCCCTCCGGTGAGATGCGATGCCCCAAAAAGTCAATCCCCATTACGCCAAACTGGCATTTCGCTGGGTTGATTATAAACCCGTGCTCTTCCAACCTCCGGAAAACCGTCCTGAGGTGGGTTACGTGTTCGTCCTCGGACACGCTGGCCACCAGGATGTCATCTAGATAGATGAACACAAACGGCAGATCGCGCAACACCTCATCCATCATGCGTTGGAATGTCTGTGCTGCGCCTTTTAATCCGAAGGGCATGCGTAAAAACTCAAACAAGCCAAATGGAGTTATTACCGCTGTTTTGGGTATGTCCTCCACGCGCACCAGGACCTGGTGGTAACCGCGGACCAGGTCTATTTTAGAAAAAAATGCATGCCCCGGCGAGGTGAATGGAAAAATCCTGAATATGGGGAATTGGGTAGCGGTCATGGACTGTGGCGTTATTCAATGTGCAGAAATCTCTGCACGGTCACCACGATCCCTCGGCCTTAGGGACCATGTGTAGTGGGGATGCCCATGGGCTGTTTGAGCGCCTGGTGATGCCCAACCTTTCCAAGTTGGCAAACTCCTCGCGTGCTATGGCCAGTTTAGCTGCGTCCAGGTGCCGAGGTCGTGCGAAAACGAGTGGCCCAGTGGTGGTGATAAAGTGTTCCACCTCGTGTTTAGTGATGGCCGCCGAAAACGTTGGGACCGTGAATGCTGGGAACTGAGTGAGCAGTGTGTGGAACTTACTGCCTGGAGCTGTGATGTTGGCTAGTGTTGTTGGCTCGGCCCCTCGAGCTGTACAGGGGAGAGAATCTAAAGACATTGCATTAGCCAGGCGTCTGTTAGCAACATCGACTAGCAACCCGTGTGCACACAGAAAATCAGCTCCCAAGATCGGGAAACTGCATGCCGCTATGACGAATGTCCACTCGTACATACGGCTGTGTAGAGATACAGTCAGTGTCCTCTCACCAAAAGTCCTAATGTCCGAGCCGTTTGCGGCTATCAGCTTGGGGCCGCTAGCTCCCGCTAGCCAGTCGGCGTAGGACGGAAGGATGAGGCTCTTTTGGGAGCCGGTGTCTACGAGGAACCATCTCCCCAAGCGCGAGTCCGTCACGTAGAGCAGCTTGTTTTCTTCACCGGCGGTTGCAGCTGCTACTGACTGCCGGCCTTGGCGTTTCCCGAACGCTTGAACTGGCACGGTGGCACACATCTGCGTGCGTTCTCTCCAAAGCGGCGGTGGTAGGAGCAGAGCGTGTCTCTTTGGCGCCTTCTGGCCCCTGCTGCCACTACCGTCACCGGCTCTTCGCCTCTGCTGGTTGTCTCGCTGGGTTCCGACTCCGCTGCGTTCACTGTGAGGGCTCTGGTGGTGAGGATGATCCGATCTGCCTCCTGGGCTAGCGCACAGTAGTTGCGTGCAGCCAGCAACGGTGAGTTGGCCAGGACCGCTCTTGCCTCTGTTGGGAGATTCCGGAGGAAAAGGTGGGCAAACAGAAAATGCCCGTCGTCCGTGCCCATCAACGCCAACATCTTCTCCATCAGTTCGACCGCCGACCCATCTCCTAACTCAGAGCGCCTCAGGAGCCTCTCCGCTCTCTCACAGTCCGAGAGTGTGTAGCGCCGGGTCAGCGCGGCCTTGAGAGCCCCGTATTTATCGTGGGCTGGAGGCTGTTGGAGCAGGCTCGCTACTTGCTGAGACGTGCGAGCATCCAGCGCTGCGACCACATAGTAATATCTGGTGTCATCTGCCGTTATTCCCCGGAGGGCAAACTGAGCCTCGCTGTGGTGGAACCAAGACCGCAGGTCGTGCAGCAAAAAGTCCGGTAGTTTGACCGAAACAGCGCACGCGTTGCCGGGGCTTCCCGTCCAGGCCGTCTCTGGGATGCTTGCCGCGTTGCTGGGGCTTCCCGTCTGGGCCGACTCCAGGGTTTTTGCCTCGTGTTCCATAATTCGTCAAGGGTCACCAGTGTGGAGAGTGCAAATAAAGGAACCACACATGCACAACAGACAAGCTTTATTTCTCTCTCTCACTTCATTCATATACAAAAAAAGACTCCTCTCAATACACCAGGGTCTCTCCTTTTATGTCACTCCCTTCCTTCCCCCTGTTGCCTGAAATCTTGCATCACAATATATTCACACATTACAATACGTGCTGTCCCCCATTAAATCCCCCATGCTCTGCTGACAGAGGGAATATTTCCCTCCCCTCTGCTTCCAGTCTGAGATGATTATCCCATCGTGGGTTCCCTACAGAGGCAGTATTTTTGGACTTAAAAGAAAAGCCTTTGATACTGTGAATCATGAAATTCTTCAAAATAAACTACAAAGACTGAACATGTCAAATAGGTTGATATCTTAGTTTAAATCATATCTGGAACACAGAAAGCATTGTGTTAAAATATACTCTACTCAGTCATCTGTTGAGACATGCAGAATGGGGATTCACAAGCTTCCATTTTAAGCCCTTTACTGTTCAGTTTACAGTATATGTAAATGATTTACCTGATAGCTGCTCAAGGGTTAACTGCCAGATGTATTCAGATGATACAGTTATATACAGAAAAGATAAGATTGTGGTATATATTACTCATATATTCCATACCTACATTTGTTAGAGCATGTGGAAATGTTTGGGACAGAATATACAAAGGAACTTCACACCTCTGAAAGGGACAAAGGAATCTCACCGCCATGTGAAGACCAACGACGTCACAGGACGCTGCGGCAACAGACTTGACACCTTCACCCCCTAAGACGAGGAGAGGTTTTCCCATCACCTCCCAAGACGAAGGGAGGAGTTAACAGGACTAATGGGGGATTTAGATAACGGGGGATTTCAGCTTGTGTTTTGCATGTCTTTGATGTGTGCCTGTATTTAACCAGCGAGCTGGGCAGAATTCTCTCTCTTTTGCCTTCTGCCAAGCTCTGCACCAGATGAGACAAGATAGAAGAGTTGTTCATTAAAGACTCTGTTTTTGATACAAAGCCGCCTCATCATTCCAGCTCTTCTACACTGGTGACCTTGATGCGAGTATGGACTGGAGGCGTTCTTCAAGCGACTCATCCGTGGCGACTCTGGCATACGCCACCGACAACGCAGATGAGGGAACAAGCGGACAGCTGTTTCCCCCGGCAGAGGGCACCGAGAGAGCTCAACCGAGCTCCAGCACCGCCGTGAGAGCCGAGGCAACGCACTCTCAACCGGCGGGCACAACAGTGATGATGTGTGCGAACGCCATCGCTGTCAAACTGCCAGATTTCTGGCGAGAAGACCCGGCCTCTTGGTTTCATCAAGCTGAAGCCCAGTTCATACTGGCGGGCATCACGGCAGACGATACTAAATTCTACCATATCGTCTCCAAACTCGACTCCGCCACTTCGAGGTGTGTGCGGAGCTTGATCCAGCGACCACCGGCCCGGGACAAGTATGAGACACTCAAGGCGACCATCGTGGCGAATTATGTCCCACCAGCGGAGGAAAGAGCCGAAAAGATCCTGGCGGTCTACGGCCACAGAGGGGGCAATCCAAAGACCCTCATGGAGGATTTGCTGCAGCTCAAGGAGGAGGATAATGATAATTTCCTCTTCCAATTTATTTTTCTCAGCACGCTACCACCACACACGAGAGGGACACTCGCCAGGATGAAGTGCAACAATCATCAGGACTTCCGCACACTGGCCAACGAGGCTTATCGGCTCGTCAACGCCTGCAGAGAACTGACACCCACAGCGGCATCTGCAGACCTCAAGACTGACGCCCCGAGCCTTGGAGAGCCACAACCCACGGAGCAGACTCAACCCACGGTGACAGCGGCACAGCCCAAGCGCAATGAACAGAATGACGTCTGTTATTATCACCACCGCTTCGCTGAGAAAGCCCGAAAATGTGTTCCTCCCTGCAAGTTTACGACGTCGGGAAAACGCCAAAGCCGAGGGCCGTTAACGGCAGCGGTTCTCGGCAAGAAAAACAAGCTGTTATACGTGACAGATGGTGTGAAAAGTAAGGGAATTTGATAAATTTGAGCTCTTTGTATGGTAAATTTTCTGTATGTTTTGTGTTGTTCTGACAAGTGGGGCTCATCTATGCAAAGTTATGCGCCATTTTGAAAGAAATTTTATTGAAATATTGTTTAATGTGCCCAATTTTTTGGGGGGTGGGGTGGGGTGGGGGTGGGGGGTAGGACGTGTTCGACCCTGGTAAATTGTGTTGAATTTTGGGGTTTAATTAGTCTGGCCGATGGCTTCTCTGTGTGAATGTACATTAGTATTTTTCTAGAGTTTGCCTGGCTCATGTGACTGGTATTGATTGGATTTTAAGTATTTATTGGAATTTGGTTTAATTGGATTGTTTTATTTGTGTTGCCCCTTTTATGCATTTTTACTCAGTGTGCCCATTGTGGGGTGGGAGTTGGGGTGGGGGGCTGCCTATAGGAATTGTCTTGTGCTTCATTGTATGTGTTTTGATGTGTTTAAAGGGATTACTTTCAGTTAGAAACACGGCCTATTATTATTTTGCTTGTATGCTCTCCTGTTCCAAGGGACAGAATAATCCGCTCAGCCGTGTAGGGGGTGCTGGTGGTCTACCCAGCCCCTCAGCCTTAGTTGTGTGAGTGGATAGGTGTTTGTTTATTTTCTGTACATATTTTTGGATTAGTACGTGTGTCAGGTGATAAATTTGGGTGGGGAATAATGTTATGTATGTAAATAGGCTGGTATTACAAAGATGGTGGCTGGGTTGGCCATGGGATAGACCGGGGTGGCTACTACCGGTTTCTGGTGGTGACGCCGCCCAGGGTATAAAAGAGTGGGTGGAAGAGGCTCTGCCTCTTTCGTCGTGGAGTCACCTGGCCAGCAGGAGAGTGCCGTAAGCTTCTGTACATAGTTTGTGTATTGTATATAATAAACCCCTGTAAAACCGAGGTGAGATTCATTCTTCCTTCCTACATTATGGACATAACACATATGTACACAGTTATATACACAGTACAGAAGCGTTGCAGCTAGATGAAGTAAACAGCATTATGGTTTGTTAAATTACCCTGCAGAATACGAATATGCACCCAGACAGTATATTTCGCATTTGAATCAACAGTGTTGTTGCCACCTTCAGTAATGATTGTTATTGTCCTAGTTGTGTATTGGCAGGGACGATCTCTATTGTGCAAAGTTGTTCCATTTAGTACATTTAATATGACGTCTACAAGCAGCCCGGACGGTGCGGTGGCGCAGTGGTTAGCGCTGCGGCAGCACAGCAACTCACCCTTGGCCATGGGATCCCTGGTTCGATCCCAGCCCCTGACCAACAGTGATCTGTGTGGAGTTTGCATGTTCTCCCCGTATCTGCGTGGGTTTACTCCGGGATTTCTCCAGTTTCCTCCCACAGGCCAAAAACATGCAGATTAGGTTAATTGGAGACTCTAAAGTGGCCCTAGGTGTGAATGTGCGTGTGAATGGTAAAGGGATAGTGCCGTACCGTGGCTGCTTCATCCATCCAGGTGGATGCCCTCAATTTCCCCTCTGGGGATCAATAAAGTATACAAAATACAAAGCCCAGGTTAAATTATAAAGTCTGACAGCCGTAGATAAGAAGGACCTGCGGGACCTCTCCATGATGCACCTAGGATGGCACAGCCTACCACTAAATGAGCTCTTCAGTGTGTTCAGCGTGTCCTGCATGGGGTGGGACTCGGACTCCAGCTGAGCTGACAGCTTAGCCACCATCCTCCTCTCTCCTATCTCCTCCACTGGGTCGAGGCATTGCCCCAGAACAGAGCTAGCTTTTTTGATCAGCCTTTTCAGTCTCTTCCTATCAGCTGCCGTGATGCCACTGCCCGAGCAGTCCACTCCAAATGTGATGGCTGATGCCACCACCAAATCGTAGAAGGTCTTCAGGAGTGCCCCTTGCACTCCAAAAGACATCAGTCTCCTCAGGAGGAACAGCCTGCATTGCCCCTTCTTGTAGAGTGCGTTGGTGTTGTGTGACCAGTCCAGTTTATTGTTCATGTGAACATCCAGGTACTTGTAAGATGTCACCATCTCAATGTCTGTTGAGTGTTTGCAAAAAACACAGATGGCAGCAGAGATACTGTCAAAAGAAATGTCTGGTGTCACATTGGTTCCAACATACATAATCATCTGACTTTGAACTATAACAAGACTGTCTCAATGTGTTTTTCAATCAAAAGAAAGTTGATGAATAATTCAGAGTAAGGTTTGATGAGAGGGAGATAAAAGAGGTCAAAGAATTTAAATTTTTCAAGATTCAAGATTTTATTTGTCAATACTACTATACGTACAGGACATACTGGAGAATTTAAATGGCATTTCTCTCTCCTTAGTGGTGTGCACAATATAAGAAAAAAAGGAATAAGGCTGGAAAAACAACAACAGCAGTCTATGTACAGTAATGCTACCCGTAGTGCAAATAGTGACAAGAGACAGACACAGACATCCCACAGTGCAAATAAAGAAAACAATAAAACCCAGCAATCCTATATACAGAAAAGGTAGAGTAGTAATACTCGTACTTGCAAGTTCAATGCGGTAGTGTAGGTGCAGACAGTGACAGATAGGACTGCACATGAACAGTATTGCAAAAAGACAGCAGTAGATATGGCATTTGTGCAAATGGTTGCAGTAAAGTGCAGACATACAGCAGCAGATGTATTACTGTTGGTGTGCCAGTCTTTCTGTGCCAACAGCGGAGGTAGTTATTGCGCAGGTGAGTGCATTACAGTCTGGAGGGGTGGACAGAGTTCAGGGTTGATGGCCTGATGGACAAAGCTGTTTAGCAGTCTTGTGGAGTGGGCTGGAGGCTCCGGTACCTTTCCCCCCAAGGGCAGGGGGCTGAAGAGGGAGTGTGAGGTGTCGCCTGCGATGTTGATGGCTCTGCGGGTGAGGTAGATGTCTGAGAGAGGGAGCAGAGGGGCACCGATGATCTTGCTGACTGCTTTCACTGTGTGTTGTAGTGTCTTCCTCTGCAGGAAGCGGTGCAGCTTTCGTGCCACACCGTGATGCAGCTGGTGAGGATGCTCTCAATGGTGCCCCGGTAGAATGAGCACATGATGGGGGGTGGGACTCGTGCTCTCCTCAGTTTGCGGAGGAAATGGAGGCAAGTTTGAGCCTTCCTGGCCAGTGATGTGGTGTTGTTGGACCAGGAGAGGTCCTCAGAGATGTGCACCCCCAGGAACTTGCTGCTGCTCACCCTTTCCATAGCTGCTCCATCGATGATCAGAGGGGGATGCTGTGTGTGTGTCCCCTCCTGAAGTCAACCACAATCTCCTTGGTTTTTCCCACATTCAGGAAGAGATTATTATTTTTAGGTGTTGTTTTAGATTCCCAACTTAAATTTGACAGTCATGTTAAGAAGGTTTGCAAAACTGTCAGAACAAGCCTAAATTGTTTTCGTTTAATAAGACATATACAGTATTATACTCTTGTAGAGAGAATGATCAAGGCAAGGCAACGAGCTGGATCAACACAGACTTTATTTTCTCTCTAACAAATCAGGATCACATAAGAGCTCCCAGGCCACAGTGGATCTCACTTATGGCCCTTTTCCACTAGCCCCGGTCGGCCTAACTCGACCTGACTCGCCATTACTCGTTTCGGCCTCGGTTGTGTTTCCATTGCAGTTGGGTGAAGCTGGGTAAAGTTGGGGTGGGTGGGATTTTTTTACAGCAAGGCGGCACCACACTCCCGTGACGTAAAACACGCGACCCAAGCAAAACATATCATGGCGGCTGTACAAGGCGACTCCTCGGTCTGTGGCTTTTTGTCACCGTAAATGCCAAAAAGGACTGCCAGACAAGGGGACAGGCAGCGAGACGAAACACTCTGGAATAGTACTGCAGCTTCTGGGAGCGCCGAAGACGTGAGGATACAAATTAGTTCATATATGACAGTAAGCTAATGGTTGCTAATGCTAGTTTGCTATAAGTACGTCATACTACACTGTAATGTCTGCAAGTTATCGCTGTTAGGTACTAAAATATGTATGCTGTGTGTTTCAGATGGCTCTGTTGTGGGAAAATTACCGCTTCAAACAGTCGGTCTGGGTGCTCAACACAGCCTGTCACTGATGTCACCCCAGCTTCACAAACGATCAGTGGTTATAGAGCTTAAGAATGTTTGTAGAAATGTTTATTTCCTGTGCAGCAAATTGCTCTGATCTGCGTGAAAATCATGGAGACACTGTTGCGACATCATGGATGTAGCTGCTCCAGCTGCACTGAGTCTGAGGTGGTGTCATGGCAAAAAATGATCAGCTGACACAACTTGATCGCCAGGTTAATAACTATATTAGCCACAAAATATATATTCAAAAAGTAAACAGTACTGAGTTAGGTATAATGAGATATATTTCACAGTTATGACGCATTTTAGGCCAAAACACACTTGATCTAGGATTAAAAGCAATTAAAATAATGCAGTCACAACGTTACATGGAAAATACTTGATTTACTAGATACATGTACTGTAGAAATATATGCTGCTCAAAAAATAAAGGGAAAAAAGGGAAAGTGTTCCCTTTATTTTTTTGAGCAGTATATATTCTCTGCATCAACAATGTACTATACATGCATTCATGTAGCATTGCACTGGGAATTGCACTGACAATAAACCTCTGAAGTTTTTGCAGATGTCTCTTTTTTATATGTGAAGGTTACCACCAAGTGATATAAATTAAATACTGAAAGATTGGAAAAGCTGTCTAAGAACAATCCAGCAGTTTGAAAAATCACTTTTGGTTTGGTGTAAGTCTGTCAACAGAATTATGAACCATAAAGCAGTTTGTGTTAAAATGTTGAATCCCATTAAACCCTAACCCGGGGGTTTCCAATCATGTGTCATGGGGGACCAAGACCCTGCAGGTTCTCTCTTCTACCCAGTCTCTTCAGCAGGTGTTTTCACTGATCACCAGTCAGTGGAAGAAGTTCAGTGGAATCTGCTGTTGAAGACACTGTTTGGAGGTAAAGTCTGCAGGGTCTTGGCCCTCCATGGCACATGATTGGACACCCCTGCCCAAACCCATTATGATGAAGAACAGATGCTAATATGGCCCAGAATTCCTCCATATACTGGTACTGTCACTAAAGTGTGCAGGGTCTTCTGCGGTGGCACATCCAACAATACAGTCTTCAGTTAATAAAATAATTGTTTTGGTTACTTTTTTCTTAAAAATGAGCCATTATTTTCAAAGTCACCGATAAATGGTTTGTACTGTTGACTCTTTTCCCACCAGTGTCTTAACAGACAAAATAGAAAATCATGATGCAAACACATAAGTCACTAAATTGTTTATTACAATCAGCAGCAAATTCCAGATTATTCAGAGTGTGCAAAATTCAAACTGTAAAAAAACAAACAAAAAAAAAACAACTTAGAATGGGTCACACACGCCGGCCACGCTGCCTCACTGAGAAGCTGCTGGGATGTGCCGCTCACACTGGTCCCAGTTCAGCAGATCTTCAGCCTGCATCTCTGTAAATAATGAGGCAAGGTCCGGTTTGGGGTGGATCGTTTCCCTCTTGCCTAGACAAAAGACAGAAATGGGTGGTGGTTAATTAAAGCAAGTTTAAAACATATTTGGGAAATACACTTGTTGCTAAAAGCCAGTGGTGGAATGTGAATGAATGAATGAATCTTTATTTTGGATAGATTAAAAGTAAAGATTAAAAGAAAATAGAATAATATAACAAAGGGGAAAAAAATCTAACAAGGTCAAATTAAACAATAACCCCTCTGATTATACAGTTCAACATAGGTTATCTGAAATGGGTGATGGCTGAAGCCGCAGCTTATATTGCCCACCCATATTCCATCCAAGAATTCAAAAGAAAAATAAAACAGGAGCGATTACAATTCCAATGTGACAATAAAGTACTTCGTTGTTGTATTTAACCACAATTTTCATGTAGCTGCGCTTCAGTCAAGTAGATTTTACAAGGGCTGGGTTACACTTAAAATCATCTGTTTTTACTGTGGCCTCAGCAATCAGAATGAATTAATACATTCACTTGAATGGAATCTAGTACTTTAACTGAAGGTGCGCATCACCGAGTATGGAGTCCCTCAGTCAAAATATGGAGTTTTTAATCAATAAAAGTTTAGCCTGTAGAGGATGCCTTCACAAACGAGACTGAGTTTATTTCTCAGGAAAGGTTTATTGAGAGTCTACATCCTCTATCAAGCAAGTATCTCAACAAAAGAGGGGGAACAATCATCCTTCACAGTTCTTATACCCTCCAAAGGCACAAAACCCCCAACATCAAATAACACACCCCCAACCCACAGTCCTTGAGCAAACATACAGCCCCCGAGGCTCCTTGGCGTCTCCATTGTCTCTCTCATCCTTCTAGCCTCCGGGGCTCCTGCTGGGACATTCTCTCCCACTTCTCCTCTCCTAAGCAACCAACTTCACACCTCCTGTAGGTCTCTGCAGGGTCAGGTCTTCTTTGGCCATTGAGACGTGAAGCTTCCAGAATATGCACCATCATGCCTACTAGGTATATGTGGGTAAATATGAATGCCATATATGCGCTCTAAATATGCGCCATAAGCCACCGCTTTGTCACCACTGTGTCTCTTCTTGCCCTGGGTTCAAGTGTGGGCGGTGTTTTGTACTTGTATTGCTAAAATATAAAAGGACGCACTACAATGGGTCTCAAATATTTGTAATGTGTCCTGTTACTGCATGAGTTTATTGATGATAGACTATAAACTACACATATAAACTAAATTATATTGCTGACTGAACAACTCCCATTCCCCAAAAGTGCAACATACAGTTATGAATATAACTCACAAAGGATCACACAAGTGATCTGACAAAAAAATAAATACATTAACAAGCGGTTTATTTTACAGTTGATGTGCCATTCATTTTCAATTATTCTGTAATTAATATTCACACAATCAAATAAATCTCAGTTCAGTCCCTTTTATATTAAGTGGAAATTGTGCTA
Organism: Pholidichthys leucotaenia; assembly: GCA_020510985.1. Taxonomy (NCBI): domain Eukaryota; kingdom Metazoa; phylum Chordata; class Actinopteri; order Cichliformes; family Pholidichthyidae; genus Pholidichthys; species Pholidichthys leucotaenia. The sequence continues at coordinate 145,421,583 of CM035845.1, read as the reverse complement.
CTTTGGTTTTGACACTTTACTTATAAAAGCAAAGGATTTCAGTACTTTCCACAGTGGCGAGGTCCGTTGTTGTCATCACCCGCAGCTCATGGGCTTTCACCTCAGCTGCGCGCACACCTGCTCCTCGTTAGTGCGCAGCTATTTATTCCATTCTGCCCTGAGGTGCAGCCTGGAGCCGTCTGTCTCCCTGCGTACTCAACTCAGCAACATCCTTTCCTTCAGGCCTGCTGACGACTCTCCTGGACACGTAAGCTGTCTGTATTGCCTTACCTTCTCCTGTTCAGACTTCCCCTGTGCACAGGTGGATCCCTTGGCGGCGGACTCATTCCCCCTCGTCACGCTGCTTCTCTACCTCACTGCATCATCCTGGACGCACAGCAGCACGCTGTCTCCCAGGCTTGGGACCTTGCCAACGCCAGCCACCGCACCGCTACAAGTAAGCACAGAACATTCTCACTTTCTCGTGTGGTTGCCCAGCTAACCCCTGCTCTCCTCTCATTATAGGGTTGCCTGGCTGTACGGCGTACTGCTCTGTCCTGACCTGCATCCTCCACCCACATCACACTTGCATCTCACATACATGCATCCATACACGAACACTGCTGTAAATAAAGCTTTCAAATCTGCTTGAGCCTGCGTACGTGTTTCCTGGGCCGAACAATATGTCAGTACGGCTCCAGCAAAGTGGCCCAGTGGACAGCGGGCTCGCACACTGTTTTTCCACCCTCGAGGCTCGGGTGGATATGATAGCTCATCAGCAGCAGGTGATATTAAACCCACTGACCTTAATCACTAACCGGTTAGACCGCCTGGACCCTCCGCGGGCTTTCCCTCCGGGTCCTCTTGGTGTTGCGGCTCCGGTTGCCTCCACAGCTGGCCAGCCTAGCTCGGGAGCGCCAACCCATCTCACACCTATTCCAACCCCTGCTCGCTTCAACGGGAAACTCGGTGGAGCGAAGGGGTTTATCCTGCAGTGTGAGTCGGTGTTTCTGCGCGTTCCCGGGGATTTTCCTTCAGACCATAGCCGAATCAGGTACATGGCTAACCTTCTCGAGGGGCGAGCGTTAGCTTGGGCTTACGCTGTAATGACGAAGCCCAGCTATACAAACCTCTCGTATGACCGGTTCGTGCGGGACTTCTTAGAAGTCTTTGATCATTCCCGTCTCGACAGCGTCCTCGCTGATCGGCTCCTTAGTCTCCAACAGGGAAGCCGGTCAGCGGCGGAATATGCGGTCGACTTCCAGGTGGCAGCGGAGGAGGTAGGCTGGGGAGAGGCTTCTCTCTGCAGCATTTTCCTCCGTAGCCTCAATTCTGGTCTGAGAGATGAGCTAGCTGGTCGGGATCTCCCAGGGCGACTCTCTGAGTTGATCTCGCTCACGATTAGCCTGGACAACAGGCTACGTGAGCGGGCTGCGGAGCGGAAGTCTGTCAGCCGCTCGCGTGGAACTTCCCTCCGCCCAGCTCAGTCGCGCCCCCTGGCGTTACCGGCTCCGGAGTCCGCTGATGAACCAGAGGCCATGGCCATCGGGCGCACAAGGCTCCCTCTAGCGGAGAGACAACGCCGGCGGGAACGGGGTCTCTGCATGTATTGCGGAGATGACCGGCATCCCGTGGAGCTGTGCCCGGTGAAGCCAAACGGGGAGGTCTGCGAGATACTGTAGGGGGCCTCGCGGACTCTAACCAACCAAATCCCCTATCTTCATGCACACTGCCCATACGTTTCTGCCACAACTCCACTGGGCATTCCACTCACGCACTGGTGGATTCTGGGGCAGAGCAGAATTTTATTTCTAAGAGCCTGGCAACCCGTTTGGGCATACCCTGCCAACTGCTGCCTACCCCCCTGAACTTGGTGACGCTCTCACGCTCTTCTCTGGGTACAGTTACACACCGCACTAAGCCAATTCCCATCATCGTCTCCAGCAACCACCGGGAGGATCTGACCCTCTACGTCCTGCCCTCCTTGTCGGACCGTGTCATTCTGGGTTACCCCTGGCTGCGGCTGCATAACCCTGTCCTGGATTGGAGAACCGGCAGCGTCCTGTCCTGGAGCACCTTCTGCCTGGGCACCTGCCTCCAGTTGGCGGCTTGTGCTCCATCCTCTCCTCCGCCGGCTCCGGTCTCTGAGCCCCCGGACCTGACTCTAGTGCTGCAGGAGTTCCATGACTTGGGGGCAGCATTCAGTAAGTCCAGAGCCTTGTCCCTTCCGCTGCATCGACCATATGACTGTGCAATTAACATCCGCCCGGGGGCCCCCCTGCCGTCTGGCCGCCTATACAGTCTCTCTGCTCCGGAACATGAGGCGATGGACACCTACATTAAGGAGTCACTCAGCGCTGGGATCATCCGCCCCTCCTCGTCCCCGCTTGGCGCAGGTTTCTTCTTCGTGGGTAAGAAGGATGGGTCCCTACGCCCCTGTATCGACTTCAGAGCGCTTAATGACATCACAATAAAGGACCGCTACACACTGCCGCTCATGGACACTGCTTTCCACTCCCTCCAGGGGGCGACCTGGTTCACCAAGCTTGACCTCCGCAGTGCCTACCATCTCGTTAGGATCCGGGAGGGAGACAAGTGGAAGACGGCCTTTAGGACACCCAGCAGCCCCTTCGAATATCTCGTGATGCCGTTCGGGCTCACCAACGCACCTGCCGTCTTCCAGCGCCTCATAAACGACATTCTGCGGGACTTCCTGGGAGTTTTCATCTTCGTTTATCTCGACGACATACTCATCTTCTCCAGATCACGGGAGGAGCACCAGGCCCGTGTGAGGTGGGTCCTGCAATGTCTGCTGGAGAATCACTTGTTTATAAAGGCCGAGAAGTGTGAATTCTACGCCCAGACCACCTCCTTCCTGGGGTTCGTGATCTCCCATAATCAGATCCTCCCTGACTCCACTAAGGTTAAAGCGGTGGTCGAGTGGCCCACGCCTACCTCCAGGAAGCAGGTGCAGCAATTCATTGGGTTCGCGAACTTCTACCGGCGCTTTGTTCCCAACTACAGCACCATCGTCTCCCCCCTGACCCGCCTCACGTCATCGAAAGTGCCCTTTCAGTGGTCTGAGGAAGCGGCCACCGCCTTCAAGACTCTCCAGGCGGAGTTCTCGTCCTCCCGGGTCCTGACCCAGGTTGATCCCGCACTTCAGTGTCTGGTGGAGGTCAACACGTCTGACATGGGGGTGGGAGCGGTGCTCTCCCAGCGATCACCGGTGGATGGTGTCAAGCGGCCCTGCGCCTTTTTCTCCAGGAAGCTATCAGCGGCAGAGCGCAACTATGACGTCGGCGACAGGGAGCTCCTCGTGGTCAAACTCGCACTACAGGAGTGGCGTCACTGGTTAGAGGGGGCAGCCCAGCCCTTTGTGGTCTGGACGGACCATAAAAACCTCGAGTACTTGAGGTCAGCGAGGCGCCTGAATGCCCGCCAGGCGCGCTGGTCCCTGTTTTTTTCTCGCTTCAACTTTACCATCATGTACCGTCCAGGCTCGAAAAATGGGTTGCCCGACGCCCTGTCCAGACAATTCGCCCCAGAAGGTCCGGAGAAGTCCATGCATACCATCCTGCCCGATTCGTGCGTCATGGGGGCGATTGAATGGTCCATCAAGGGCAAGATTCTGAAGGCTCAGGAGGCGGAGCCGGATCCTGGCGGGGGGCCGGAGAGGAGGCTTTATGTTCCTTCGGCGGTTCGGGGTGAAGTGATCCACTGGGCCCATACCTCCAAACTCTCCTGTCACCCAGGCATCACCCGCTTGGTGAGTTGGCTGCAACGCTCGTTTTGGTGGCCGGGTCTCCAGAAGGACGTTACCAACTATGTCCGGGCCTCTCCCCAGTGCGCTACCGGCAAGTCCCAGAACTCTCCACCTGCGGGTCTACTCCAGCCCCTGCCGGTCCAGGGCAGGCCCTGGTCACACATCGCCCTTGACTTCGTCACCGGACTCCCTGTCTCTAACACCTATGACACGGTTCTGACTATTGTGGACAGGTTCTCCAAAGCCGCTCATTTTGTGCCTCTTCGGGGTCTCCCTTCGGCACGTGAGACGGCCGATCTCCTGGTCCAGCATGTCGTCAGGCTGCATGGGATCCCACTGGACGTGGTCTCGGACCAAGGTCCGCAGTTTGTCTCCCAGGTTTGGAGGAGCTTCTGCAGCGCCTTGGGGGCTACAGTCAGTCTCTCCTCTGGCTACCACCCCCAGTCTAACGGGCAGTGCGAGCGCACGAACCAGGAGTTGGAGGCCGCCCTGCGCTGCGTAACATCCTCTAATCCTTCGTCCTGGAGCTCCTTCCTGACCTGGGTGGAATATGCCCATAACTCGGCCCGGTCCACTGCTACTGGGGTGTCGCCTTTGGAAGTGTCCTTGGGGTACGATCACCCTGTTTTTCCTGAGCAGGAGGGTGAGCTGGCCGTCCCTTCCATCCAGGCGCACATCAGGCGCTGCCGGAGCGTGTGGACCAAGACCAGGGACGCGCTTTTATGCACAGCGGCGCGCAACAGCTCCACCGCCAATCGCCACAGAAGGCCGGCTCCTGCCTACCAGGTGGGTCAGCGGGTTTGGCTCTCGTCCCAGGACATCAGCCTGAAAGGTGAGAAGAAGAAGTTGGCACCGAGGTTCCTCGGCCACTTCACTATTTCCAAAATCATCAACCCGGTGGCTGTGCGTTTGGCCCTCCCCCCCCCTTCGTGTGTGTCCCACTTTCCACGTTTCAAAGATCAAGCCAGTCCTTTCCAATTCACTCTGCCCTCCTCCTAGGTCTCCTCCTGCGCCTAGCATGATCGGTGGTGAGGAAAATGGCGCATGGGAGCACCAGGATTGCTACCACCATCACACCTGCAGTGGGGGCCGCTGCAGCAGAGTCATCCCCCAGACCAGACCTCCAGCAGACGGGACCCCAAACGCCATCGTCGGCATTGCCGGAGTCCTGGACGGCAGTAGAGCTTGAGCACAGGCAAGTAATCTCTCCGGTAGTTCATTTGTCAGTGATGGAGGGCTCTTGTCTGGCTCTTGGGGAGGAGAGCCGGGTGCGGCTACGGGCCACATCTGGACTCCCCTCGCTGGGCTCTGCTGCTGCCGGCAACCCTAACAGTTCCTCCTCTCCTATCCCCTTTGAGCTCCTTCTGAGGGTCACTGGAGAGGAGCTGCCACAACCCGAGTTGCCCACAGATGATGACATGGGCCCAGTGGTCCCGGAGGAAGTTGACGGGGGTGTAGCACCCAACGGACCGGAGGAACCTGCGCACCCTAAATCGCCGGAGTCCTGGATGGCAGTGGAGCCCAAGTTCAGGCAAGTGTGCTCCATTATGTCAATAGTGTCAGTGTCAATGTCAATGTCACACTGCCTGACTCATGGTGAGGGGGACCCGGGGCAGCTCACAGTAGCCCTCGGGGCCACCTCACCGGGCTCTGCGGCTGCCGGCAACCCTGACCCAGTCTCTCTTTCTCCCGCTCCGGGTTCAGAGCCCCCTGACAGGGTTGTCAGAGAGCAGCTGATCCCACCAGAAGCCTCTGAGGATCGGGGGTCAGCGCCAGGGGTCAAGGGGAGCATGACTTCCCCTGTTGGGGATACCACTGCAGGTGCAGCTAAGCTCCAGCCGGAGTTCACCACGGGTGCAGCTAAGCTCCAGTCGGAGTTCACCGTGGGTGCAGCTAAGCTCCAGCCGGAGTTCACCGCAGGTGCAGCGAAGCTCCAGCTGGAGGTCACCGCCGGTGCAGCGGAGCCTCAGCCGGAGGTCATCGCAGGTGCAGCGGAGCCGGCCCGGTCGGGGTCCATCGCGGGTGCAGCGGAGCCAGCCTGGTCGGAGTCCATCGCGGGTGCAGTAGAGCCGGCCCGGTTGGGGTCCATCGCGGGTGCAGCGGAGCCGGTCCAGTTGGGGTCCATTGCGGATGCAGTGGAGCCAGCCCGGTAAGGGTCCATCGCGGGTGCAGCTGTGGCCCAAGCCAGGACCACTGAGAGTGTTGTGGACCTGCCTGAGGACGCCATGGCTCCCTTCTCCTCTCTGTCCGACGCCATGGGGGGTTCCTCTCTGCGGTCCGGTCAACCCTCTGTGAGCCTTTCGGTGGGCAGACCGCCTCCTGCTTCATCCTGCCGGCCCTGGTGGCTTTACAGCACTGGCCGACTGCCTGAGGGCCTGGGGTTCGGGGACAGATGGTCTGTGGATTCCGGCAAGCCACCAGACTCTGTCCGCCGTACTGCCTGCTGGGTGTGGGACTCTGGGGGGCCTCCCGAGCCTCCACGTCTTTAGACTTGGGGGGCAAATTGTGGACCCTGGGCAGGGTGTTGTGTTCCCACCTTCCTGTTCCCCCTACCTCCCACCCGGGTTCGTGTTGTTTGTTCCTGTTGGGGGGGGGGGTCTGGGATGTTACCTTGGGTGTCTGGGAATCCACCCCTTAAAAGGGGGACTCTGTCAGGAGCTGAGCCGGCTTGGTTTCCCCCGGCTCGGTCCTGATCTCTCTGTGGGTCTCGGAGCCATTGGGTATGCATGTATAGTAGGTATTTCCTGTGTGTTACCGTATCCATAGCCACTGCTCTGGGTCCGACAGCTGTGTGTACTGCTGACTATCTGCTGGCCCGACCACACCTCCCTCACTGATCTCCATCAGCTGTTCCCAGCCCCGTTGATCATCCTTGCCGGTCCTTGCCCAGGTGCCTCCAATCTACCATCCCCAGAAATGCGTGTACTTAAGGAGCCTTTTTCCAGTCACGCATTCCTGGGTCATTGCACTTCATATACAGTCATTGGTCATCGTATGAAGTCACGTCAACGAAGGATGCTGTTTTCTTTATGCCTTATTTGGACTACTCGGACAGCTCCAGTCCCGTGAGTATAATCTGTGTGTGTGTTCCCCAGTAATCCTCACCTTTGACTGTGGAGTGTCCTGGAGGACTCCTTAAGCCTGTGTGAAATATATGCATTGGAACTGTTTGTCAGTTGTTGTGGTTAATAAATGTGTGTGTGGTGTTAACCCAGCGTGTAAATCCTCGTCCTTTCACCCCTCCTCCATGCGCTGTGGAAAAGCGCACAGGGAGTTTATGACAACTTGGGTTCTGCAGCCGGACTGTGATCCAAAACACACCAGCAAGTCCACCTCTGAATGGCTTAAGAAAAACAAAATGAAGACTTTGACGTGGCCTAGTCAAAGTCCTGACCTGAATCCGATTGAGATGCTGTGGCATGACCTTTAAAAGGCGGTTCATGTTCGAAAACCCTCCAATATGGCTGAATTACAACAATTCTGCAAATATGAGTGGGCCAAAATTCCTCCACAGTGCTGTAAAAGACTCATTGCCAGTTATCGCAAACGCTTGATTGCAGTTGTTGCTGCTAAGGGTGGCCCAGCCAGTTATTAGGTTTGGGGGCAATCACTTATTCACACAGGGCCATGTAGGTTTGGATTTTTTTTCCCCTTAATCATAAACACCTTCTTTTAAAACCTGCATTTTGTGTTTACTTGTGTTAAAAGACCATCCATCCATCCATCTTCTTCCGCTTAATCCTTTTTGGGTTGCGGGGGGGGGCGGGGCTGGAGCCTATTGTCTAATATTTAAATTTGTTTGATGATCTGAAATATTTAAGTGTGACAAACATACAAAAAAATGAGAAATCAGGAAGGGCGCAAACACTTTTTCACACCACTGTATATTTTGCATCATTGAGTGTAGGCTGAGTTAGCGTCAGCATCACTATAATCACATTAATAGACTCAATTAATCAACACATATATTTATGCATATAATTCCTCAGAACAGCATGAAAGTAAGAATATTACTAGTAACATGTAAATGAAAAGAGTCAGAAATTTAGTAGAAAACCTGGCAAATTGACTGGTTCTACGCACTATTGACAATTTTTTTAGTAAATACTTTCTTACTCATACTCAAGCAACTTTTTGGTGATTGGTTTTACTTGTAGCCTACTTGAGTAATTAATATCAGAAATCAATCAATCAATCAATCAATCAATCACTTTATTTCAGACACAGGTCTGAAACACAGGTCTTTATATAAATATAAAAAAAGAAAAAGAAAAAAAACCACAACAATAATAAAGACATTACAACAACAACAATTAAAACACATACAGGCAACTACTGTATTCCAATGCTTCCAAAGGCAGAACATATATCTTGTATCACTGAGCGTAGGCCGAGTTAACATCATTATAATCATGTTAACAGACTCATTTAATCGACACATAAATTTAGGCATAATTCCTCCAGACAGCATGAAAAGTAGGAACATTATTTGTAACAAACATAAGACTAGCACTTTTCCATCTTGGGATTCTGAGTAATATTCTAACTGCATCTGCATCATTAAATGCCACCTGTAGCTTCTTCAGTTTTGCCTTACTATACCTGCACCATAAATGGGCAGTATACAGTGGACTGCAGTAGGCTTTAAAAAGCTTTATCTTAACATTGAGATGCCCTGGGGTTTTTTTATGTCTGGGGTTGCTGAGCTATTTTTGTCTTATGTGTTTGTTCTGTGTTTGTTTGGTGGTGTGTTTGTGTTTTTTCTTTTGTATGTAAGGAATTATGCAGCTTTTTCTTTTTTTGTGTTGGCTATTGACACATATCAATTTAAATTTATTCAGTGGCTATGCAATTTGTTTTTCATTTTTACATTGGATAAATACAAAGAGCTAAAAATTATTCATGTGAATATTAGGAGTCTTTTTCCAAAAATTGATTTACTGCGTGCCTGGGTTACTTTAAATAAACCTCCCATTATTACACCATCGGAAACATGGCTCAACAATAATATTTCAGATGATGATATTTATCTTAAAGATTATATTTTATTTAGATCTGATAGACACTCCAGGGGTGGAGGTGTTGCCATTTATGTTTCCTCTAATTATGTCTCTGAACTAGTCTCACCTGCTGTTAAACCTTTGCATTTTGAGGGTATTGTTGTTAAAATTACCCTTCATGCAAATAAATGTTTAACTATTGGCAGCATTTATAGGCCACCCTTCACCCCTGTGGAGTCTTTTAATTGTGTGATTTTTACTGTTAACTCAATTTCTAATAACTGTGAAATTATTTTGTTAGGTGACTTTAATGAAAATATTATGAGGTGGCATTTATATTTAATTTTGTATGTTATACATATATATGTATACACACATGCATTTACTGCATTATTTCAAGTGTCTGTGTGTGTATGAGCTTGTGTTATGTGTTTTGTTTGTTGTATTGTTTTTGATTTAATACTTGTACTATATGTATTCTATTTTGAATTTTGTTAAGTGTTGTTTGTTGGACCCCTTCGAAAACGAGATGTTACATCTCAAGGGGTTTATCCAAATAAATAAATTTCAAACATTGTCCATACACATATGGAATTTGTGTGCAAGCATATTTGCTTGTGCATAAAATTTGCTACATTGTCGGTGCAGACCACCATTGTCACATATCAGATCTAAAAATGTGTCCTATAGCACCTTTGGGGGAGTCAGATTATTTAGCATCTCAGACAAGAGACAGTGGATAAGCATGGGAGAACAATGCTCAGGAGGTTCCTGGTGAGATAGCAGGAAGGAGTCAAGGACGTAGGGGGTTGAATGCAGTGTAATGCAAATGTCATGTTGTGTGTGGGAAAATGCCATGAAACTTGTGAGGAGAGATTCGGGTGAGAGTGCCTGCTGAAATGTGTCAGTCTGTTCTGTGCTTGAGAGATGTGAAGTGTGTAATAAACCGTCTGCCATGAGCCAGCCTCTTATTTCACACACTCGTCCTAAATATCTTACTTTATTCACAACAGTTAGCTCATGTTCTGCCAAATGAAATGATGGGAATTTCTGTTTCTGATCCTCTTGAGATGTAGCAATCATGACAACACTCTTTTAGAGTTAAATTTAATGTCATGTTCCAGACCATAAGCTGAGCAAACTCTAAGCAGCTGCTGTAAGCCAGCACTATAAGGGGAAAAAAAATTACCAAATCATCTGCATACATCAGATGATTGATGAGAAGACCCCGACCATACATCCAGTCTTACTGTTGTTCAATTTATTTGAGAGATCAAATAAATGGGCTGCACGGTGGCGCAGTGGTTTAGCACTGTGGCAGCACAGTTTTACCCTCGGCCGGGGGATCGCGGGGATCGTGGGTTCGATTCCAGCCCCCGACCAACAGTGAGCTGTGTGGAGTTTGCATGTTCTCCCCGTGTTGCGCGGGTTTACTCCGGGATTTCTCCGGTTTCCTCCCGCATACCAAAAACATGTAGGTTTAGGGCGCTCGCGCACGCAGCGACCAGCAGCCGGTGGCTTGTCACCAGACTGCAAACCGAATCTACCTACGGGTACAAATAAGTAACAAAAAAAAAAAAAAAAAAAAAAAAAAAAGATCATCCATATACAGATTAAAAAGCATAGGTGACAGTATTCCACCTTGCTGAACCCCACTGGTCACTGAAAAACAAGCAGATGTTCTCCTACTCCATCCAACCTGCATGGTTTAATGGGAATACCAGAACTGCAAGGTCCTAAATAAATACAAGGGAACCCCTCTTCTCTTTTAGTTTAAGGAATAACTTGCCATGATTGATTCGATCAAAAGATTTAGATGCATCCAAAAAAGCACGTAAAAACTGTAGTCTTACATCTATTGTATTTACCATCTATTTCCTTTAATGCATATATGCACAAAGCAATGCTACTTTTAACTGAGTTCAATTGCTGGCTTGTGTACTTAAGTCAGAAACCACGAAAAGCATGCCATGCCCCCTCCCCCCCAAAATTTCTATTCATATGGAAAACTTTTATTATGAAGAACTGTTTCCTGTTTGCTGCAAAGGCTTGTAATTATAAAGGGTGTCCCGGATGTTGTGCATCTGTAGTAGAGGAAGAAGAGAACAGCAGCACCAGATCTCGAGTACAGCCACCAGTCTCAGCCTCATGCTTCGTTCGGGGCACGTCTCTTTTTGTCCGCTTTCGACAACATCCTGACATTATTTATTTATTTATTTATCTATCTATCTATCCTTTGTATTATTCAGTAATAATAAAATCAGCCGCAGTGCACAGGGGGCAGACGGGGGCCCGATCATGGAGCTCTACTGCCTGGAGTCGAACCTCTTCGTGAAAGCCCAGCCTGACCCTAACATACTCGATGATGGCAGGGTGCTGCAAAGCTTATTAACCATCGAGGACAGGTTTTTACCCCAATGCTCGTATTTCCAGCGGGTGCAGAAGGATATTCAGCCTTACATGAGGCGAATGGTGGCAGGTTGGATGCACGAGGTTTGTGTGTTTGCTTGCTAACTGCTAACCAGAGTTAATTTTTGCAAACGTTAAAGTTGATTTTGGGTCATGAGCGACTCGTTTTAGTTAACGGAGAGCTGTCCTGTGTGACAATTGAATGGGAATGACTCACCAAAGGCGTGGGAGAGTCGGAAATTCCACGACGAAGAGAATTTGAGCTTCAAAGAAAGCGCCCGCAGCCGCACTTTGACGCCTTTAAGCAGCTGCAATGTTGGTAGTTTTTGCTAGTCATTATGGTCAGGCGATAGAGGAGGACTTGTACTTAATTTACACGCATAAAAAGCTCGTGGATTCTCTTCACAATAATTATTGTTAATTTTTGTAAAGTGACTCCGGCTCAGGGCAAGGCAGGCAGAGGCGTGCGAATGCTGCACTACTTTCATTTTAAAGGCGTTAAAAATGCCATTTCGTTCACAAGCTAGTTTTTATGCAACTGTCGGAAACTGTTCTAAGAAAACGTGTGCACATTTTGCATGCTTTTTTACACGCCAATACGGTTACTTGTATTTTTTAAAAACGTTTTTGCATGAGTCAAGCCCTAACAAGGAAGAGGAGTTTCATGAATGGCAAGTGTGGGGGTTTAACCAAGCGACTTCCTATTTAACTCAATTGTCTCTGCCTTGTTCTGACTTTGCAGCCCCTTTGCAGAATAAATTGATTAAAAAAAAAGAAAAGAAAACGGTTTATGCTTTAAACACAAGGCATCACTATGAGAGCATGCATGTAAAGCCACTCGTCCAGCTTTCTACTTGAGAACAATATTTTACTGTTTGAATTACTTTTTTCCAGGAATCAGATTTTTATCTAGCGAACTTTGTTTTTACTCTGTGTGATCGCCTTGTTGTATTTTTTTCAGGTATGTGAAGAGGAGAAGAGCAATGAAGATGTCTTTCCATTAGCTATAAATTATTTGGACAGATTTTTAGCAGTGATGCCCACAAAAAAAAGTTATTTGCAGCTGCTGGGAGCTGTGTGCTTGTTTTTGGCCTCGAAGTTAAAGGACTGCAGGCCTCTCACGGCAGAGAAACTCTGCATGTACACAGACAACTCAATTACACCACGGGAACTGCTGGTAAGAATCTTTAAAAGTTTTAACGCTTTCCCCTAATTTATTTAGTTATTGATGGGGTCATAAAAAAAAGCTGATGTCACATTATTGGATGACGTTATAAAGCTAACTGCTGAATTAGTTTCACAGGAAGTTTCCCATTTTCCGTGTAAGTGGAGCACAATGCAGCCACAGCCTTTCTTTGGGTCCATGTGGACTGAAGATGCATGTGGTGCCGTCTAGTGTTAGGTATGCATTGCAAGACACCAACAGCACTTTAGCAGTGAATTGAAAATTTTATACTCTTGCCCATTTATGGAGATGGACAATATCAGCATCTTGTCTCAGACTGATGCTGAGAAACTGATCCACGCTTTTGTTAGCTCTAGATTAGATTATTGTAATTCTTTATTATCAGGCTGTCCTAAAACATCTTTAAAAAGTCTTTAGCTGATCCAAAATGCTGCAGCAAGAGTGTTAACAGGTACTAGAAAGAGAGAGCATATCGCTCTGGTTCTGGCCTCCCTTCACTGGTTTCCCATAGAGTTTAGAATTAAGTTTAAAATCCTTCTCACTTTCAAAGCTCTAAATAATCAGGCCCCTTTTTATTTAAAAGATCTGATACTACCCTATTATCCAACAGAGCACTACGCTCCCAAAATGCAGGATTACTTGTAATACCTAGAATCTCCAAAAGTACAATGGGAGGCAGGGCCTTCAGTTATCAAGCTCCTCTCCTGTGGAACCAGCTGCCAATCTGGATTCGGGAGTCGCACTCGATCTCTGTTCTTAAGAACAGGGTTAAAACCTTCCTTTTTGATATAGCCTATAATTAGGGAGGGATCATGTGTTTCTGAACCCTCCCTTAGTTATGCTGCTAATAGGTTTAGACAGCCGGGGGACCTCCAATAATGCACTGGGCTTCACTCCTTTCTTCACTCTCAATGAAATAGTTTTGCTGGTCATTAACATCTGTTCTCTCCCATAGATTGAGTCCCATTGTGCTGTTTGCTCTCTACATGTCTGTTCTTTTCATCTTCTCCCCCCCCCCCCCCCAAGCCAGTCGCAGCAGATGACTGCCCTTCCCTGAGCCTAGTTCTGCTGGAGGTTTCTTCCTGTTAAAAGGGAGTTTTGCCTTTCCACAGTCGCCAAGTGCTTGCTCACAGGGGATCGCCTTATTGCTGGGGTCTTTCTGCAATTGTGGGGGTTCCCCTACAATTGAAAGTGCTCTGAAATGACTGTTGTGAAACAGCGCTATATAAATAAAGTTGAATTGAATATTTGGATGTATGGACACAACTGTAAATGCCAGTCAGATTTTTCCTACAAAGGAGTATCTTGTATTCTGATGAGATTTTCTTACAAAAACTTTCCCAGCATGTGATTTTTTTTATAAATTTTTTTTTTTTTTGTATTGTGATGAAGTAACTTGGATTCATTCCCTGACTTTTACTTTGACCTATTTTCAAATGACTGATTTTAAAAATGTGATGCCTATATATGGTTCTTTATTGAAATGCTCTTAGGTCATTCAAACATGCAGCTTATTAAACAAAATACATATTTACAAAGCAATGGGCCTCTTGCAAGAACTGTTGGTATTAACAGATTTGCTCATAAACGTGACGTGGGATTCACCAATCTGTTATCTTCTTCTTTCAGCTGCTCCCTTTAGGGGTCGCCACAGTGGATCTGTCTCCATCTCACCCTATCCCTTGCATCTTCCTATGTAACACCAACCCTCTCCATGTCCTCCTTCACTACATCCATGAATCTTTGGTCTTCCTCTTTTCACCCGGCCTGGCAGCTCCATCGTCCAACATCCTTTGTCCAGTATAGCCACTATCCCTCCTCTGCACATGTCTAAACCATCTCAGCCTTGCCTCTCTTACTTTGTCTCCAAACCGCTCAATCTGAACTGTCCCTCTGATATACTCATTTCTAATCCTGTCCCTCCTAGTCACGCCCAATGAAAATCTTAGCATCTTTAACTCTGCCAGCTCCACCTCCTGTCTTTTTGTCAGTACTACCGTCTCCAAACCATACATCAAAGTAGGTCTCACTACCGTCTTGTAAATCTTCCCTTTTACTCTTGCTGCTACCCTTCTATCGCAAATCACCCCTGACACTCGTCTCCACCCTGCCTGCACTCTTCTTCACCTCTCTTGTGCATTTTCCATTGCTTTGGATGGTTGTCCTCAGGTATTTAAACCAATCTACCTTGACTACCGCTACTCCTTCCATCTTCTCCGTTACACCTGCCTCCTTCTCATTCACACTCATGTATTCTGTCTTACTTCTACTGGCTCTTATTCCTCTTCTCTCCAGAGCATACCGCGACCTCTCCAGGTTCTCTTCCACCTGCTCTCTACTCTCACTGCAGATCACAATGTCATCTGCAAACATCACGGTCCACGGAGATGCCTGCCTGACCTCATCTGTCAACCCTTACTATGGCAAACAAGAAGGGGCTCAGAACTGATTCCTGATGTAATCCCACCTCCACCTTGAACCCATCTCGCTCCTACAGCGCACTTCACCACCGTCTGTGTCCTCATACATGTCCTGCACCACCCTCACATACTTCTCTGCCACTCCTGACTTTGTCATACAGTACCACACTTCCTCTCTTGGCATCCTATCATATGTTTTCTCTAGCTCCACAAAGACACAATGCAGCTCCTTCTGACCTTCTCTATACTTCTTCATCAGCACTCAGACATTGCATCTGCAGTACTCTTTCTTGGAATGAAACCATCCTGCTGCTCACTGATTGTCACCTCTCCTCTTAACCTGGCCTCAACAACTCTTTTCCTACATCTTCGTAGTGTGGCTGATTGACTTTATGCCTCTGTAGTTGCTACAGCTCTGAAACCCAGCCACAGGGGGTGCACAAGCCAGTGTACTTCTTGTACCAGTCCCAAGCCCGGGTAAATGGGGGAGGGTTGTCAGGAAGGACATCTGCTGTGAAACCTTTGCCAAATCAAACATGCGGCTCATGATGAATGAGACTTTCATACCGGATCGATCAAGGCCCGAGATAACAACAACCGCCACTGGTGCTGTTAACAGACATGGTGCTGGTGGAAATTGGGCTACTGTTGGCCGAAGATCGAGGAGGAGGAGAGGGGGAAGGTGTGTTAGGAGGGAGAGAGGGAAAAGGAAAGGTACAGTAGAAGTGAGAGTAGGGACGTTAAATGTCTAATCACCCTTATTGTCATTCAACTGTACAACCAATCATGTACAGTAGAACGAGATTGTGCTTTACCTATCTACAGTGTCAATCACACACACCCCAAGTGCAGAATCAGAGGGCCACTGCCATGCAAGGCGCCACCACAGATTTCCCTCCTCCATTCCATTATTGCTTAGCACCAAGCTGGACGGCAGGAAGTTCCACTTTTTGTATGGTCTTCGGCATGACCTGGCCGGGATTTGAACCCCTGCCTCCCGGGTGTGGGGCGGATGCTCTACCAACTGAGCCACCACTCCGGGACTATGATTGGTAAAGGCAGAGTTGGCTGATTGGATGGAGAGAAGAAAGGTAGATATTAGGGAAGTTAATGATTAATAGACTTTAGATTAATTGTCAATAAGAATTTAGTTAAATTAGTTGTCAATTAATTGATAACTGAGCAGTCCTTTTCAATGGGAGCTTATTCTATGAAATGTAGTGGCATTGCCGTCCGGGGGGGGGGGGCACATGTGGTCACTCAATGCCGCATTTCAACTGAAAAAGCAGAAGAAGACGCTAAGGCCCCCCAGAGTGCATGTGCTGTGCAGGGTGAATTTGCCCTTCCGGGTTAGGCGAATCACAACAACTTCTAATGGCATGTTCCAATGTCCACCCTAGGGGTGGGCGATATGGCCCAAAAATGATATTATGATATTTCTGTGAATTTTCACGATAATGATGTTCTTCATGATATCACAATACATTTTTTTCTTTTAAATTTATAAAGTTTCACAGGCCAGTGTTAATTATGTAAAACATATTCAGTAAAAACAAAAACTCATATTTCTCCAGTTTATAAAGAGTAGTTTAGAATGTGTTTCAGACTTTATTTTTTAAATTCTGTATCAAATATTACCAGAAAATATTATAAACCACCACATCTTAAGTGCACTGAGGGGTGGACTGGGACAAAAATTCAGGCCTGGAATCTGACTTCATCCTAGCCCACCCTGTTGTTGGAAACCAGAAACCACCACAGTTTTAGTAGGGCAACATTTTAAAATAACAGGTTATCAAACTAGTTATATATGTAATTATAACCTTCAGCTGGGAGGAAAATTATAAATTTGGATTGTAATAGTCAACTGATCTATTGATTATTAAAACAACTGATTGACTAATCTTAATTTTAATCTGGTGCTGCTTCTGATTTCTTAACCTTTTCCGAATAAAAACACAAGGTAAGAGGCTTTAGGTAAAAAGTTTCAATTCTGCATGAAAAAGGTCACAAATTTGTCATCAAAAACATTCAAAATTTTTTTAAAAAAATGTACCTTTAGGAAAAGATGTTTAAAAATGTGAAAACAAATTTAGGAGAGAATGGTAACAAGCAGATGAGAGTAAAGTTGGTACTGCAGACTACATATAGCCTATAGTTCTGAATATTATGATTTTTGGTAAAACATCTGAATAGTCCTGAAAACATTGCCTTATAAATGTAAGAGCAATTTAGTTCTGGTTAATGCAACCTGTTTATTACATTTAGAAATGTAAACGCAGTATAAGCAGCTACAGCAGTATAATATAATCATATATCATTCGCCCCGAGTACCTCAAGGCCCTGGATGTTGTTGGGTTGTCATGGTTGACACGCCTCTGCAACATTGCGTGGAGGTCGGGGGCAGTGCCTTTGGCATGGCAAACCGGGGTGGTGGTTCCTCTCTTTAAAAAAGGGGACCGGAGGGTGTGCTCCAACTTTAGAGGGATCA
Organism: Pholidichthys leucotaenia; assembly: GCA_020510985.1. Classification (NCBI taxonomy): domain Eukaryota; kingdom Metazoa; phylum Chordata; class Actinopteri; order Cichliformes; family Pholidichthyidae; genus Pholidichthys; species Pholidichthys leucotaenia. The sequence continues at coordinate 145,404,332 of CM035845.1, read as the reverse complement.
CACTCCTCAGCCTCCCTGGGAAGGTCTATGCCAAGGTACTGGAGAGGAGAGTCCGGCCGTTGGTCGAACCTCGGATTCAGGAGGAGCAATGTGGTTTTCGTCCTGGCCGTGGCACATCGGACCAGCTCTTTACCCTCTCGAGAATTCTCCAGGGTTCGTGGGAGTTTGCCCAACCAGTTTACATGTGTTTTGTGGACTTGGAGAAGGCATTTGACCGCATCCCTCGTGGATTTTTGTGGGGGGTACTTCGGGAGTATGGGGTATCGGGCTTGTTGTTACGAGCTATTCGGTCTCTGTACGACCGTTGTGAGGGTTTGGTTTGTATTGCCAACACTCGGTCGGAGTCATTCCCAGTGAGAGTTGGACTCCGCCAGGGCTGCCCTTTGTCACCGATCCTGTTCATAATTTTTATGGACAGGATTTCTAGGCGCAGCCAGGGAATGGAGGGTGTCATGCTTGGTGACCACAGGATCTCATCTCTGTTGTTTGCAGATGATGTTGTCCTGTTGGCTTCATCCAGCAATGACCTACAGCTCTTGCTGGGACGGTTTGCCGCTGAGTGTGAAGCGGCTGGGATGAGAATCAGCACCTCCAAGTCCGAGTCCATGGTCCTCAGCTGGAAAAAGGTGGATTGTCCTCTCTGGGTTGGGGACAGGCTCCTGCCCCAAGTGGAGGAGTTTAAGTATCTTGGGGTCTTGTTCACGAGTGAGGGGAGAATGGAGCGAGAGATCGACAGACGGATTGGAGCAGCATCTGCAGTGATGCGGACGTTGTACTGGTCTGTTGTGGTGAAGAGGGAGCTTAGTTCTAAGGCAAAGCTGTCGATTTATCAGTCAATCTACGTTCCTACTCTCACCTATGGTCACGAGCTTTGGGTAATGACCGAAAGAACGAGATCGCGGATACAAGCGGCTGAAATGAGCTTTCTCCGTAGGATTGCTGGACTCACCCTCAGAGACAGGGTGAGGAGCTCAGTCATCCGGGAGAGGCTCAGAGTAGAACCGCTGCTCCTCCACATTGAAAGGAGTCAGTTGAGGTGGTATGGGCATCTGATTAGGATGCCTCCTGGACGCCTCCCACTTGAGGTGTTTCAGGCACGTCCCACTGGGAGGAGACCCCGGGGCAGACCCAGGACTCGGTGGAGAGACTGTCTCCCAGCTGGTCTGGGAACGCCTTGGTATCCCCTCTGAAGAGCTGGAGCAGGTGGCTGGGGAGAGGGAAGGTCTGGGCTTCTCTGCTTGAACTGCTGCCTCCGCGACCCGGACCTCCGGAAAAGCGGTAGAAGATGGATGGATGGATGGATGGATGGACATCATTCACCACATCTGTCTTCATCTCATTTCCATGCTCTGGGGCATGAAGGGGTTTTGGTCATTTTAACATTAAATTAATTTAGTATGTTATTTCACCAGGTTAGGAAGAGGGTATAAATAAAACTGGGAGGGAGTAGGCTTATTTAAAAGTATTATTTCATCATTTGGCCTACCTGTCTGCCGTTTCGCTAAACAAGACCTTCCGTCTCTCTCTCCCTCTTTCTCTGTTTACCAACATTAGAAGTCTCCGTTGCACAGACAGCTCCTGGGGCTGTTAACAAATTTTTTTTCTTTCGGTTGAATAAATCAAGCTGGAACAGCCACAAGGGAGCAAACGTAAACCTCTGGACACTTCGAAGTCCGGACGTCAACATCACTGCTTTGGGGGAAGTAAAACTTGTCAATGAAGCTGTGTTATTGACGTGCAGGAAAAAATGCGGGCAGATTATTTGCATCACTGCACTGTTTTTTGTTTTTTTTGTTTTTAAAGAAGGCAGCAGTCTGAAACAGCCTTAAAACTAAATTACTTCTTCACAATTAGACGCAGACGTTCCGAGCACAGAGTGCCGCTTCTCGTGCCATGTTTTTTTTGTCATTTCTATGGTAACGCCTAACTTTCGTTGGCAGCGTAATGGACCCCAAATATCGCAATATTCATTTTGACACCAGTATCAAAAATTATACTGGTATTATCGTGAACGATATGATATGGTACACCCCTAGTCCACCCACATACTTAAAATCAACTGGGCGGATAAACTGACTGCAGCAAGGAAAAAGACGACACAAACGCAAAAACCTATCCCTGCTGCCAGCAGACCGGACTCAAGTTCCCACTGAAGTAATCGACAACAGAGGGAGCCCAGATTGTACTGGGTTTGTCTGGATTGCCAGGGCACTGTGATAATGTTTAACATGCAACAGATGAAGTAGCTCACAATTTATGTTCCTGTTAAAACAGTCTTATCAGTGCATCTCAGCAGGGTTTCCTCTGGTAAAATTTCCGGTTGGCGGCCCGCCACACTTGAATTTATTCCGCCATTCTAGAGGAAATATAAATTTGAGAAAAAAATATGAAGGACTGATGGTCTGCAAGTGCGCACACAAGCGATGTGCGTGACTGTCATCCGCGTGGAGTTCAGAAGCATCCCTGCCCACGTGACCGCTCCAGTTGCCAGGCAGAGTGTCTCGCTAGCGTCACTGTCCGAGAGAAGCATGAGTTTATTAAAGTACTTAAAACGCGGAAATAAAGCAGTAGAGGTATGTAAGCAGTGGAGGCATTTATCATGGTTTTAACCCACTGGTAACAGGAGCAATAACACATAACAAAAATAATTTTTTTGTAAGTTGTCTGTGTTTTTTCAAATGATTTAAGACAATTTTGCACCGCTGAATCCGAAAATGACATCCTTTTCTCTCGATCAGGTCAAGTTTTTATGTAAAGTTATAAGCGTTTGTACAGTTGTACTGTAAATTGAATAGTAGACATTGATAAAGGTAAGTACATGTAAATTGAATGTTGCATCATCATTGTTCAAAATTCATAGAATTTCAAGAAATAAAGAATTTTGCATCATATAAAGCGAAAATACCCATACATGTAAACAAAAACATAAGAAAACATGTGGCCATAGTTCAAAAAGTTGACCTGATTGAGCAAAACCAATGTGATTTTTGGATTTAGCGCATCAAAATTGTCCTAAATCAGCTAAAAAAAACTTAGACAATAAATTTGGTGTTGACCAGTGTAATGAAGAGTCACTTAGCTAACAGGTATGGTTAGAAGCTCGAGTAGGTTTATTTTGTCTTCTTTTTAATTATTAGTTTTTGTTTTTCTTATTTCAGACCAGAATAAAAAGGAGATGTTTTTACCTTTACCTTAGTTAATATTATAATATTTTACTGGAGTGGTGGCCTAGTTGGTAGAGCATCTGCCCCACAACTGGAAGGCCGGGGTTCAAATCCCGGCCCGGTCATACCAAAGACCATATAAAAATGGTACTTTCTGCCTTCAAGCTTGGTGCTCAGCATAATAGAATAGGGAAAGGAAAGCTAGGCACCAGAGGACTGACCCCCCCGCTGTAGCTTTCTTTACTTACAGTAACTGTGGGGCCTAGGGTCAGAGAAATGGAGATAGGCGCCGCCCCTGTACACCACAGGGTGTCCCACATGCTGTGGAAGGGAATTAACTAACTTAACTTAGTTGATATTAACTAATTTATGTTCACTATTATGTACCTGGCATGTTAAGATGACTGAAATTCACGAAGCCAATGACTTTAATCCGTCAGCAGCCTTCAGACAAACTAAATGTGCTAACATTTGGATTTCAAAACAAGGGAGGTTTTTCCTGCTGTCTGGGTGGTGAGGAGAGTTCTAAAACAAAAACTATAAATGTACAGAAATCAGTGTTTCCTCTGGCTTAAAGACCTTGGCGCGGTGACAACATATTTTTCGGGGGGGGGGGGGGCTGAAAACACATGATGCGATTGTAACCGGAATATGTTAATTTCATACTGTTTATTTCTTTTTTTTTTTTAAATTTTGCACAGTAACTTTGCATATTGAACTTACCATTGGAGATATTGTACAACCGAGGCTTGAATGTTGAATATACAGTGATCCCTCGCTACTTCGCGCTTCACCTTTCGCGCCCTCAGTGCATCGCGGATTTTTCAAAAATATTCATCAAAAATTCAAAATTGAGAAATAATGGGCGGGCGCTAGCAGAAGGCAGGGAGACTACATTAGACCATCAGGTGTCAACACGGAGAGCCGCACAACTCTCTGTTCGCTGTTGTCGTGTTGGCTGGGCTCGGAAATCTCGCAAGCTGATTGGCCGAGACGTTTCACCCCGCAAGCTGATTGGCCGAGACGTCTCATCCACCTCCTCTCCCTGCCGAGCACCCATGAAGGGAAGGAAGACCGCATTCATTGCTTTTTATCGCTCGTGTTACTTAGTCTCGCCGCGTGGAACTTTTTGCTGTTCTCTTGTGCCATTTTGTGCGAAATAGTCTTCCCGTCGAGCCACTACGCCGCCTCCTGCAGCTTCTCCAGCTCTATCGGAAGCTGTCCTCGATGATCCTGCGCCTCCAGCACCTCACGATGAGGCGTCACCTGAGGAGCAGTAAAGCTCTCATTAACCTGTGCAGTAAATCATTTTCATCTTGAGTTACGTATCTTGTTATAAGAATAAAAGAGTTCTAAAAACATATTTATGTACACTTTGTTTACATCTACGTATGTATGTACACGTACACACACACACGTATCATATGAGAGTGAGAGAATGAACGTACATATTGTTTATGGATGACGTCATTGGGGTGACGCTACTTCGCGGTTTTTCACTTTTCGCGGTCGGTTCTGGAACCCATTAACCGCGATAAGTGAGGGATCACTGTATTTTGTATTTTTTTTATTCTGGTGTTTCTTTTTTTTCCATTGTGAGCACAGGGAAGGGAAAAGAACATTCATAATAGTAATTTACTCATGTATACAGTGATCCCTCGCTACTTCGCGCTTCACCTTTCGCGCCCTCAGTGCATTGCGGATTTTTCAGAAATATTCATCAAAAATTCAAAATTGAGAAAAAATGGGCGGGCGCTAGCAGAAGGCAGGGAGACTACATTAGAACATCAGGTATCAACATGGAGAGCCGCTCAACTCAAAATCCACCTCTCTGACCACCGCTCCACTCCTCTCCGCCCACCTCTTCACTGCTCGGGAATCTCGCAAGCTGATTGGCCGCGACGTTTTACCTCGCAAGCTGATTGGCCGAGACGTTTTACCCAGCTTCTCTCCCTGCCGACATACCCAGCGAAGGAAGACCGCATTCATTGTTCTTTATCGCTAGTCTCGCCGCGTGGAACTTTTCGCTGTTCTCTTGTGCCTTTTTGTGCGAAATAGTCTTCCCGTCGAGCCACTACGCCGCCTCCTACAGCTGCCCTCGACGATGCTGCGCCTCTAGCACCTGACGATGAGGCGTCACCTGAGGAGCAGTAAAGCTCTCAACCTGTGCAGTAAATCATCTTCATCTTGAGTTACGTATCTTGTTATAAAAATAAGAGTTCTAAAAACACATTTATGTACACTTTATTTACATCTACGTATGTATGTACACTTACACACACACGTATCATAAGAGAGAGAGAATGAGAGAATGAACGTAAGTGTTATTTATGGGTGACGTCATTAGGGGTGACGCTACTTGGCGTTTTTTCACTTTTCACGGTCGGTTCTGGAACCCATTAACCGCGATAAGTGAGGGATCACTGTATGTATATTATATGATCAGAGGTGGGTATAGTAGCCAGAAATTCTACTCATGTAAAAGCAGTGCTTTGAAATTAATAATTAAAAGTAGACAACCAAAAATTAAGGGTTCAAAGAGCACCCACTTAAAAACTGGAGTAATGACTTTAGTCTTGAAGGTTTGAGGTTTTTGTTCAAAATTTATAATAATTTTCTTATAGTTTTTTTAATTTTTTCTAAGTTCTATCTAAATTTGAAACCATTTTCCTCAAATTTGTAATTTCCTCTTGTAAAAGTGACGTTTTCTTGTACATTTGAGACTATTATAAATTTGTGGATTACTTTATGGCTAATTTTTGTCTATTTTTTTAAAATAAAATTACTGTTTTTTTTTTTTTATAATAAATTTGAGACTGTGGTAATTTTTTTTTTTTTTTTTTTACTTTTTCCTTATAATTTTACACTTCTGACCATAATTTTGCAGGGCCAGAACAGAACAATAATTTAACTCTGATTTCAAAGAAAAAATATTAATAAAATTGGTATTTAATGAAATAAATTAACTTGAATGACCAAAGATGCAGTTATTTCTGTTATAATATTTCTATATAGTTATAGTTTTTTAGAAATCTCCTCACCACCCAGACAGCAGGAAAAACCTCCCTTATTTTGAAATCCTATTGTTGGTACGTTTAGTTTGTCTGAAGGCTGCTGACTGATTAAAGTCATTGACTTCGTGAATTTTGGTCATCTTAACTTGCCAGGTACTTAATGAACATAAATTGGTTAATTAATATTAACGAATGTAAAGGTAAAAACATCTCCTTTTTATTCTTATCTGAAATAAGAAAAACAAAAAACTAATAATTAAAAAGAAGACAAAATAAATCAACTTGAGCTCCTAAGCACACCTGTTAGCTAAGCAGCTCTTCCATTATTGCTCCCGTTACCAGCGGGTTAAAACCATGATAAATGCCTTCACTGCTTACATACCTCTTATGCTTTTTTCCACATTTAAAGTACTTTAATAAGCTTGTGGAGGAACAAATAAGTTCAAGCGAGATGTGACGAGCTGGAAGGTTTCAGGGTTTTATTTTCCTCCAACATCATGAGACACACTGTAGCGCTGTGTTGTGCTGTGTGTGCTATTGAGGCTTGTGTAGCAAGCTCTTTTATACATGTTATACAAAGGGAGAGAATGCATGGCACATTTGCATATTGATATACATATCAGTCAATACAAATCAATTGCGTGATCAACTGGCGCCCGGACTTCCTCTCCTTAATCCGGGGATGTTTAACAATAGTCCACTGTTCTGATTGTCTCCTAGGGGCTCTCTGTCCGTATGCAAATTGTCCTCTGCTTCCTGCCGGCTAGCTGAGCGTGAAGATTGAATGTCCATGTAGATTGTGGTGGGTCACCACAGGGCTCCCCCCAGAACACTCAGCAGGGGTTGTGACCCCCTCCCCCACCCCCCGTCGTTTGGCTCCAGCTCTGGATTCCAGCACGTTGAACGGCCGTGGATCGTGGGCGCACGGGCCGGTGCGTTTCGTGCGTAATGGAACAAGACTGCGATCAGCCGGCTTTAGGGAGTGCGGTACGGGAAAAGCGCTGTGGAGGGGGAGGGGGAGGGGGGTGGGAGTAAGTGAGTGCCGGCCCGGGACGTCAAAGGTGTCTGGGCGCGCAGAAATTGCGTGTGGATCTGCAATAGTGAGGGACTTTCCCTGTAAACCTGGCGAAGATCCACAGCGGCTATGAAAAAACATTTTATCTGACTCCTCTCGCGGCTCGATCCAGCAAGGATGTGGGGAAGGCGAGCGGCCAAATTCCTCGAGGATGCGTAGCAGCTGTGAAACAACTGCAGCTGTGTGAGGGTGTGAGGCAGTTTTCTTTTTAGGTCCGGGAAGCAGCCCTAAAGTCATTGGGGAAAGCAATCGGCTAAATTCCCCTTGTGCGCCGTGGCTGAGAAACCCATACAAAGTCCTGTGTGCAGGCTGCACGTTTGCCCCATGTGCGTGAGCAGCCCTGAAGGTTCCGAGGGTGGCGATCGGCTGTTTTTCTCTGGCATGTGCAGCGGCGGAGGACGATGTATCGGTCTGTGGAGCCAGCTTGACCCTGTGCGTGGCACGCACGTGGCGCAGTGACCACATTAGCTGGTAGTTGCGCTGTCCTCGTAATCCTGCGGTGTGCGTGAGGGGCTTCTGTGCGCAGGAGGTTCGCTGTCAGGAGTTTAGTCAAGAGTCGGGGAGCTTGGTGGAAATCAACGCAGTCGGCGTTGATGTTTTCCCCTTTCAGGCTGCTTCCGTCGTTTCGCTCGTGTCACGGTTCATGGTGCGTGTCGGTCCAAGTGCTGTGCTCCGGAACGCGCGCTCTGGTGAGGATGAAGAGGTTGCAGGTGTTCTCTGGCCCTCTGTGTCCACAGCGCGGTGAGAGGGAGCAGATGGTCATTCTCTCTTGTCTTGTCACCAGTGTGGAGGGAAGAGATCAGGCGAGGGGCGCACCATGACGCGTGCTGGGGCTTTCCCGGTCGGGGTCATCTCCGGGGTGTTTGCCTCGTGTTACATTCTTCGTCAAGGGTCACCAGTGTGGAGGAACAAATAAGTTCAGGCGAGGTACGACGAGCTGAGAGGCTGCAGAGTTTTATTTTCCTCCAACATCATGATACACACTGTAGCGCTGTGCGCTGTGTTGTGCTGTGTGTGCTATTGAG